>OY978215.1:27733319-28963579 GCA_963854785.1 Vaccinium vitis-idaea | reverse complement strand
AATTAAGAGGAAGGTACGGACACATCCGGGATGCCAAAAACAATAGTCAAGTCTACCTTTATCTTTGGAGATCGAGGTGAGTGTTGATTCATAGATGTAATTTCTTTTGGAAAGATTTGCGATATTAAATTGTGGCAAACGTGCCGATATTAAATTGTGGCAAACGTGCCGATATTAAATTGTGGCAAACGTGCCGATATTAAATTGTGGCAAACGTGCCAATATTAAATTGTGGCAAACGTGCCGA
The DNA here is from genome assembly GCA_963854785.1 of Vaccinium vitis-idaea. Classification (NCBI taxonomy): domain Eukaryota; kingdom Viridiplantae; phylum Streptophyta; class Magnoliopsida; order Ericales; family Ericaceae; genus Vaccinium; species Vaccinium vitis-idaea. Next base: position 28,963,332 of record OY978215.1, on the reverse strand, counting down.
TAATGGGGCCATGGGCCGGATTGGGCAAACGTGCCGATATTGAATTGTGGCATTCGTACCGATAATGGGCCTTGGGCCGATGGCATAAGTGCCGATAAATGTGGCTTAGAGCCGATCTTTTTGGTTGATATTGATTAATCAATTTTTAGTGATTATGTTGATGGTTAAAGTTCTACTCTTGGGCGTGTTTTACTCATAGATGTTTATGTATGCGGTCTGATCTTGTTATGTTATTATTGAGGCTGTGTGTCGTGATTGTGTGTCGGAAAAGGGCGGAGTGCCGAGGATGGTTATGTGTCGGGAGTGGCTAAGTGCCGAGTTTGACTATGAGTCATGGCTGTGTGCCGAGTCTTAAATTGTGGCAAACGTGCCGATAATGGGGCCATGGGCCGGATTGGGCAAACGTGCCGATATTGAATTGTGGCATTCGTACCGATAATGGGCCTTGGGCCGATGGCATAAGTGCCGATAAATGTGGCTTAGAGCCGATCTTTTTGGTTGATATTGATTAATCAATTTTTAGTGATTATGTTGATGGTCAAAGTTCTACTCTTGGGCGTGTTTTACTCATAGATGTTTATGTATGCGGTCTGATCTTGTTATGTTATTATTGAGGCTGTGTGTCGTGATTGTGTGTCGGAAAAGGGCGGAGTGCCGAGGATGGTTATGTGTCGGGAGTGGCTAAGTGCCGAGTTTGACTATGAGTCATGGCTGTGTGCCGAGTCTGGTTGTGTGTCGAGTCTGGTTATGTGATGAGATTGTGTACCGGGAATGGTTGTGTGACGAGATTGGGTGCCGGGATGAGCTATGTGTCGTTGTTATGTGGTGGGATAGGCTACGAGTTAAGATAGAATGGGTGTCGTGGTTGTATGTCAGGATTGGGGGAAACGGAATTAAGAGGAAGGTACGGACACATCCGGGATGCCAAAAACAATAGTCAAGTCTACCTTTATCTTTGGAGATCGAGGTGAGTGTTGATTCATAGATGTAATTTCTTTTGGAAAGATTTGCGATATTAAATTGTGGCAAACGTGCCGATAATGGGGCCATGGGCCGGATTGTGGCAAACGTGCCGATATTAAATTGTGGCAAACGTGCCGATAATGGGGCCATGGGCCGGATTGGGCAAACGTGCCGATATTGAATTGTGGCATTCGTACCGATAATGGGCCTTGGGCCGATGGCATAAGTGCCGATAAATGTGGCTTAGAGCCGATCTTTTTGGTTGATATTGATTAATCAATTTTTAGTGATTATGTTGATGGTTAAAGTTCTACTCTTGGGCGTGTTTTACTCATAGATGTTTATGTATGCGGTCTGATCTTGTTATGTTATTATTGAGGCTGTGTGTCGTGATTGTGTGTCGGAAAAGGGCGGAGTGCCGAGGATGGTTATGTGTCGGGAGTGGCTAAGTGCCGAGTTTGACTATGAGTCATGGCTGTGTGCCGAGTCTGGTTGTGTGTCGAGTCTGGTTATGTGATGAGATTGTGTACCGGGAATGGTTGTGTGACGAGATTGGGTGCCGGGATGAGCTATGTGTCGTTGTTATGTGGTGGGATAGGCTACGAGTTAAGATAGAATGGGTGTCGTGGTTGTATGTCAGGATTGGGGGAAACGGAATTAAGAGGAAGGTACGGACACATCCGGGATGCCAAAAACAATAGTCAAGTCTACCTTTATCTTTGGAGATCGAGGTGAGTGTTGATTCATAGATGTAATTTCTTTTGGAAAGATTTGCGATATTAAATTGTGGCAAACGTGCCGATATTAAATTGTGGCAAACGTGCCGATATTAAATTGTGGCAAACGTGCCGATAATGGGGCCATGGGCCGGATTGGGCAAACGTGCCGATATTGAATTGTGGCATTCGTGCCGATAATGGGCCTTGGGCCGATGGCATAAGTGCCGATAAATGTGGCTTAGAGCCGATCTTTTTGGTTGATATTGATTAATCAATTTTTAGTGATTATGTTGATGGTTAAAGTTCTACTCTTGGGCGTGTTTTACTCATAGATGTTTATGTATGCGGTCTGATCTTGTTATGTTATTATTGAGGCTGTGTGTCGTGATTGTGTGTCGGAAAAGGGCGGAGTGCCGAGGATGGTTATGTGTCGGGAGTGGCTAAGTGCCGAGTTTGACTATGAGTCATGGCTGTGTGCCGAGTCTGGTTGTGTGTCGAGTCTGGTTATGTGATGAGATTGTGTACCGGGAATGGTTGTGTGACGAGATTGGGTGCCGGGATGAGCTATGTGTCGTTGTTATGTGGTGGGATAGGCTACGAGTTAAGATAGAATGGGTGTCGTGGTTGTATGTCAGGATTGGGGGAAACGGAATTAAGAGGAAGGTACGGACACATCCGGGATGCCAAAAACAATAGTCAAGTCTACCTTTATCTTTGGAGATCGAGGTGAGTGTTGATTCATAGATGTAATTTCTTTTGGAAAGATTTGCGATATTAAATTGTGGCAAACGTGCCGATATTAAATTGTGGCAAACGTGCCGATATTAAATTGTGGCAAACGTGCCGATATTAAATTGTGGCAAACGTGCCGATAATGGGGCCATGGGCCGGATTGGGCAAACGTGCCGATATTGAATTGTGGCATTCGTGCCGATAATGGGCCTTGGGCCGATGGCATAAGTGCCGATAAATGTGGCTTAGAGCCGATCTTTTTGGTTGATATTGATTAATCAATTTTTAGTGATTATGTTGATGGTTAAAGTTCTACTCTTGGGCGTGTTTTACTCATAGATGTTTATGTATGCGGTCTGATCTTGTTATGTTATTATTGAGGCTGTGTGTCGTGATTGTGTGTCGGAAAAGGGCGGAGTGCCGAGGATGGTTATGTGTCGGGAGTGGCTAAGTGTCGAGTTTGACTATGAGTCATGGCTGTGTGCCGAGTCTGGTTGTGTGTCGAGTCTGGTTGTGTGTCGAGTCTGGTTATGTGATGAGATTGTGTACCGGGAATGGTTGTGTGACGAGATTGGGTGCCGGGATGAGCTATGTGTCGTTGTTATGTGGTGGGATAGGCTACGAGTTAAGATAGAATGGGTGTCGTGGTTGTATGTCAGGATTGGGGGAAACGGAATTAAGAGGAAGGTACGGACACATCCGGGATGCCAAAAACAATAGTCAAGTCTACCTTTATCTTTGGAGATCGAGGTGAGTGTTGATTCATAGATGTAATTTCTTTTGGAAAGATTTGCGATATTAAATTGTGGCAAACGTGCCGATAATGGGGCCATGGGCCGGATTGTGGCAAACGTGCCGATATTAAATTGTGGCAAACGTGCCGATAATGGGGCCATGGGCCGGATTGGGCAAACGTGCCGATATTGAATTGTGGCATTCGTGCCGATAATGGGCCTTGGGCCGATGGCATAAGTGCCGATAAATGTGGCTTAGAGCCGATCTTTTTGGTTGATATTGATTAATCAATTTTTAGTGATTATGTTGATGGTTAAAGTTCTACTCTTGGGCGTGTTTTACTCATAGATGTTTATGTATGCGGTCTGATCTTGTTATGTTATTATTGAGGCTGTGTGTCGTGATTGTGTGTCGGAAAAGGGCGGAGTGCCGAGGATGGTTATGTGTCGGGAGTGGCTAAGTGCCGAGTTTGACTATGAGTCATGGCTGTGTGCCGAGTCTGGTTGTGTGTCGAGTCTGGTTATGTGATGAGATTGTGTACCGGGAATGGTTGTGTGACGAGATTGGGTGCCGGGATGAGCTATGTGTCGTTGTTATGTGGTGGGATAGGCTACGAGTTAAGATAGAATGGGTGTCGTGGTTGTATGTCAGGATTGGGGGAAACGGAATTAAGAGGAAGGTACGGACACATCCGGGATGCCAAAAACAATAGTCAAGTCTACCTTTATCTTTGGAGATCGAGGTGAGTGTTGATTCATAGATGTAATTTCTTTTGGAAAGATTTGCGATATTAAATTGTGGCAAACGTGCCGATATTAAATTGTGGCAAACGTGCCGATATTAAATTGTGGCAAACGTGCCGATAATGGGGCCATGGGCCGGATTGGGCAAACGTGCCGATATTGAATTGTGGCATTCGTGCCGATAATGGGCCTTGGGCCGATGGCATAAGTGCCGATAAATGTGGCTTAGAGCCGATCTTTTTGGTTGATATTGATTAATCAATTTTTAGTGATTATGTTGATGGTTAAAGTTCTACTCTTGGGCGTGTTTTACTCATAGATGTTTATGTATGCGGTCTGATCTTGTTATGTTATTATTGAGGCTGTGTGTCGTGATTGTGTGTCGGAAAAGGGCGGAGTGCCGAGGATGGTTATGTGTCGGGAGTGGCTAAGTGCCGAGTTTGACTATGAGTCATGGCTGTGTGCCGAGTCTGGTTGTGTGTCGAGTCTGGTTATGTGATGAGATTGTGTACCGGGAATGGTTGTGTGACGAGATTGGGTGCCGGGATGAGCTATGTGTCGTTGTTATGTGGTGGGATAGGCTACGAGTTAAGATAGAATGGGTGTCGTGGTTGTATGTCAGGATTGGGGGAAACGGAATTAAGAGGAAGGTACGGACACATCCGGGATGCCAAAAACAATAGTCAAGTCTACCTTTATCTTTGGAGATCGAGGTGAGTGTTGATTCATAGATGTAATTTCTTTTGGAAAGATTTGCGATATTAAATTGTGGCAAACGTGCCAATATTAAATTGTGGCAAACGTGCCGATATTAAATTGTGGCAAACGTGCCAATATTAAATTGTGGCGAACGTGCCGATAATGGGGCCATGGGCCGGATTGGGCAAACGTGCCGATATTGAATTGTGGCATTCGTACCGATAATGGGCCTTGGGCCGATGGCATAAGTGCCGATAAATGTGGCTTAGAGCCGATCTTTTTGGTTGATATTGATTAATCAATTTTTAGTGATTATGTTGATGGTTAAAGTTCTACTCTTGGGCGTGTTTTACTCATAGATGTTTATGTATGCGGTCTGATCTTGTTATGTTATTATTGAGGCTGTGTGTCGTGATTGTGTGTCGGAAAAGGGCGGAGTGCCGAGGATGGTTATGTGTCGGGAGTGGCTAAGTGCCGAGTTTGACTATGAGTCATGGCTGTGTGCCGAGTCTGGTTGTGTGTCGAGTCTGGTTATGTGATGAGATTGTGTACCGGGAATGGTTGTGTGACGAGATTGGGTGCCGGGATGAGCTATGTGTCGTTGTTATGTGGTGGGATAGGCTACGAGTTAAGATAGAATGGGTGTCGTGGTTGTATGTCAGGATTGGGGGAAACGGAATTAAGAGGAAGGTACGGACACATCCGGGATGCCAAAAACAATAGTCAAGTCTACCTTTATCTTTGGAGATCGAGGTGAGTGTTGATTCATAGATGTAATTTCTTTTGGAAAGATTTGCGATATTAAATTGTGGCAAACGTGCCGATATTAAATTGTGGCAAACGTGCCGATATTAAATTGTGGCAAACGTGCCGATAATGGGGCCATGGGCCGGATTGGGCAAACGTGCCGATATTGAATTGTGGCATTCGTGCCGATAATGGGCCTTGGGCCGATGGCATAAGTGCCGATAAATGTGGCTTAGAGCCGATCTTTTTGGTTGATATTGATTAATCAATTTTTAGTGATTATGTTGATGGTTAAAGTTCTACTCTTGGGCGTGTTTTACTCATAGATGTTTATGTATGCGGTCTGATCTTGTTATGTTATTATTGAGGCTGTGTGTCGTGATTGTGTGTCGGAAAAGGGCGGAGTGCCGAGGATGGTTATGTGTCGGGAGTGGCTAAGTGCCGAGTTTGACTATGAGTCATGGCTGTGTGCCGAGTCTGGTTGTGTGTCGAGTCTGGTTATGTGATGAGATTGTGTACCGGGAATGGTTGTGTGACGAGATTGGGTGCCGGGATGAGCTATGTGTCGTTGTTATGTGGTGGGATAGGCTACGAGTTAAGATAGAATGGGTGTCGTGGTTGTATGTCAGGATTGGGGGAAACGGAATTAAGAGGAAGGTACGGACACATCCGGGATGCCAAAAACAATAGTCAAGTCTACCTTTATCTTTGGAGATCGAGGTGAGTGTTGATTCATAGATGTAATTTCTTTTGGAAAGATTTGCGATATTAAATTGCGGCAAACGTGCCGATAATGGGGCCATGGGCCGGATTGTGGCAAACGTGCCGATATTAAATTGTGGCAAACGTGCCGATAATGGGGCCATGGGCCGGATTGGGCAAACGTGCCGATATTGAATTGTGGCATTCGTGCCGATAATGGGCCTTGGGCCGATGGCATAAGTGCCGATAAATGTGGCTTAGAGCCGATCTTTTTGGTTGATATTGATTAATCAATTTTTAGTGATTATGTTGATGGTTAAAGTTCTACTCTTGGGCGTGTTTTACTCATAGATGTTTATGTATGCGGTCTGATCTTGTTATGTTATTATTGAGGCTGTGTGTCGTGATTGTGTGTCGGAAAAGGGCGGAGTGCCGAGGATGGTTATGTGTCGGGAGTGGCTAAGTGCCGAGTTTGACTATGAGTCATGGCTGTGTGCCGAGTCTGGTTGTGTGTCGAGTCTGGTTATGTGATGAGATTGTGTACCAGGAATGGTTGTGTGACGAGATTGGGTGCCGGGATGAGCTATGTGTCGTTGTTATGTGGTGGGATAGGCTACGAGTTAAGATAGAATGGGTGTCGTGGTTGTATGTCAGGATTGGGGGAAACGGAATTAAGAGGAAGGTACGGACACATCCGGGATGCCAAAAACAATAGTCAAGTCTACCTTTATCTTTGGAGATCGAGGTGAGTGTTGATTCATAGATGTAATTTCTTTTGGAAAGATTTGCGATATTAAATTGTGGCAAACGTGCCAATATTAAATTGTGGCAAACGTGCCGATATTAAATTGTGGCAAACGTGCCAATATTAAATTGTGGCAAACGTGCCGATAATGGGGCCATGGGCCGGATTGGGCAAACGTGCCGATATTGAATTGTGGCATTCGTGCCGATAATGGGCCTTGGGCCGATGGCATAAGTGCCGATAAATGTGGCTTAGAGCCGATCTTTTTGGTTGATATTGATTCATCAATTTTTAGTGATTATGTTGATGGTTAAAGTTCTACTCTTGGGCGTGTTTTACTCATAGATGTTTATGTATGCGGTCTGATCTTGTTATGTTATTATTGAGGCTGTGTGTCGTGATTGTGTGTCGGAAAAGGGCGGAGTGCCGAGGATGGTTATGTGTCGGGAGTGGCTAAGTGCCGAGTCTAACTATGAGTCATGGCTGTGTGCCGAGTCTGGTTGTGTGTCGAATCTGGTTATGTGATGAGATTGTGTACCGGGAATGGTTGTGTGACGAGATTGGGTGCCGGGATGAGCTATGTGTCGTTGTTATGTGGTGGGATAGGCTACGAGTTAAGATAGAATGGGTGTCGTGGTTGTATGTCAGGATTGGGGGAAACGGAATTAAGAGGAAGGTACGGACACATCCGGGATGCCAAAAAGAATAGTCAAGTCTACCTTTATCTTTGGAGATCGAGGTGAGTGTTGATTCATAGATGTAATTTCTTTTGGAAAGATTTGCGATATTAAATTGTGGCAAACGTGCCGATAATGGGGCCATGGGCCGGATTGTGGCAAACGTGCCGATATTAAATTGTGGCAAACGTGCCGATAATGGGGCCATGGGCCGGATTGGGCAAACGTGCCGATATTGAATTGTGGCATTCGTGCCGATAATGGGCCTTGGGCCGATGGCATAAGTGCCGATAAATGTGGCTTAGAGCCGATCTTTTTGGTTGATATTGATTAATCAATTTTTAGTGATTATGTTGATGGTTAAAGTTCTACTCTTGGGCGTGTTTTACTCATAGATGTTTATGTATGCGGTCTGATCTTGTTATGTTATTATTGAGGCTGTGTGTCGTGATTGTGTGTCGGAAAAGGGCGGAGTGCCGAGGATGGTTATGTGTCGGGAGTGGCTAAGTGCCGAGTTTGACTATGAGTCATGGCTGTGTGCCGAGTCTGGTTGTGTGTCGAGTCTGGTTATGTGATGAGATTGTGTACCGGGAATGGTTGTGTGACGAGATTGGGTGCCGGGATGAGCTATGTGTCGTTGTTATGTGGTGGGATAGGCTACGAGTTAAGATAGAATGGGTGTCGTGGTTGTATGTCAGGATTGGGGGAAACGGAATTAAGAGGAAGGTACGGACACATCCGGGATGCCAAAAACAATAGTCAAGTCCACCTTTATCTTTGGAGATCGAGGTGAGTGTTGATTCATAGATGTAATTTCTTTTGGAAAGATTTGCGATATTAAATTGTGGCAAACGTGCCGATATTAAATTGTGGCAAACGTGCCGATATTAAATTGTGGCAAACGTGCCGATAATGGGGCCATGGGCCGGATTTGGCAAACGTGCCGATATTGAATTGTGGCATTCGTGCCGATAATGGGCCTTGGGCCGATGGCATAAGTGCCGATAAATGTGGCTTAGAGCCGATCTTTTTGGTTGATATTGATTCATCAATTTTTAGTGATTATGTTGATGGTTAAAGTTCTACTCTTGGGCGTGTTTTACTCATAGATGTTTATGTATGCGGTCTGATCTTGTTATGTTATTATTGAGGCTGTGTGTCGTGATTGTGTGTCGGAAAAGGGCGGAGTGCCGAGGATGGTTATGTGTCGGGAGTGGCTAAGTGCCGAGTTTGACTATGAGTCATGGCTGTGTGCCGAGTCTGGTTGTGTGTCGAGTCTGGTTATGTGATGAGATTGTGTACCGGGAATGGTTGTGTGACGAGATTGGGTGCCGGGATGAGCTATGTGTCGTTGTTATGTGGTGGGATAGGCTACGAGTTAAGATAGAATGGGTGTCGTGGTTGTATGTCAGGATTGGGGGAAACGGAATTAAGAAGAAGGTACGGACACATCCGGGATGCCAAAAACAATAGTCAAGTCTACCTTTATCTTTGGAGATCGAGGTGAGTGTTGATTCATAGATATAATTTCTTTTGGAAAGATTTGCGATATTAAATTGTGGCAAACGTGCCGATATTAAATTGTGGCAAACGTGCCGATATTAAATTGTGGCAAACGTGCCGATAATGGGGCCATGGGCCGGATTGGGCAAACGTGCCGATATTGAATTGTGGCATTCGTGCCGATAATGGGCCTTGGGCCGATGGCATAAGTGCCGATAAATGTGGCTTAGAGCCGATCTTTTTGGTTGATATTGATTAATCAATTTTTAGTGATTATGTTGATGGTTAAAGTTCTACTCTTGGGCGTGTTTTACTCATAGATGTTTATGTATGCGGTCTGATCTTGTTATGTTATTATTGAGGCTGTGTGTCGTGATTGTGTGTCGGAAAAGGGCGGAGTGCCGAGGATGGTTATGTGTCGGGAGTGGCTAAGTGCCGAGTTTGACTATGAGTCATGGCTGTGTGCCGAGTCTTAAATTGTGGCAAACGTGCCGATAATGGGGCCATGGGCCGGATTGGGCAAACGTGCCGATATTGAATTGTGGCATTCGTACCGATAATGGGCCTTGGGCCGATGGCATAAGTGCCGATAAATGTGGCTTAGAGCCGATCTTTTTGGTTGATATTGATTAATCAATTTTTAGTGATTATGTTGATGGTTAAAGTTCTACTCTTGGGCGTGTTTTACTCATAGATGTTTATGTATGCGGTCTGATCTTGTTATGTTATTATTGAGGCTGTGTGTCGTGATTGTGTGTCGGAAAAGGGCGGAGTGCCGAGGATGGTTATGTGTCGGGAGTGGCTAAGTGCCGAGTCTGACTATGAGTCATGGCTGTGTGCCGAGTCTAGTTGTGTGTCGAATCTGGTTATGTGATGACATTGCGTACCGGGAATGGTTGTGTGACGAGATTGGGTGCCGGGATGAGCTATGTGTCGTTGTTATGTGGTGGGATAGGCTACGAGTTAAGATAGAATGGGTGTCGTGGTTATATGTCAGGATTGGGGGAAACGGAATTAAGAGGAAGGTACGGACACATCCGGGATGCCAAAAACAATAGTCAAGTCTACCTTTATCTTTGGAGATCGAGGTGAGTGTTGATTCATAGATGTAATTTCTTTTGGAAAGATTTGCGATATTAAATTGTGGCAAACGTGCCGATATTAAATTGTGGCAAACGTGCCGATATTAAATTGTGGCAAACGTGCCGATAATGGGGCCATGGGCCGGATTGGGCAAACGTGCCGATATTGAATTGTGGCATTCGTGCCGATAATGGGCCTTGGGCCGATGGCATAAGTGCCGATAAATGTGGCTTAGAGCCGATCTTTTTGGTTGATATTGATTCATCAATTTTTAGTGATTATGTTGATGGTTAAAGTTCTACTCTTGGGCGTGTTTTACTCATAGATGTTTATGTATGCGGTCTGATCTTGTTATGTTATTATTGAGGCTGTGTGTCGTGATTGTGTGTCGGAAAAGGGCGGAGTGCCGAGGATGGTTATGTGTCGGGAGTGGCTAAGTGCCGAGTCTAACTATGAGTCATGGCTGTGTGCCGAGTCTGGTTGTGTGTCGAATCTGGTTATGTGATGAGATTGTGTACCGGGAATGGTTGTGTGACGAGATTGGGTGCCGGGATGAGCTATGTGTCGTTGTTATGTGGTGGGATAGGCTACGAGTTAAGATAGAATGGGTGTCGTGGTTGTATGTCAGGATTGGGGGAAACGGAATTAAGAGGAAGGTACGGACACATCCGGGATGCCAAAAACAATAGTCAAGTCTACCTTTATCTTTGGAGATCGAGGTGAGTGTTGATTCATAGATGTAATTTCTTTTGGAAAGATTTGCGATATTAAATTGTGGCAAACGTGCCGATAATGGGGCCATGGGCCGGATTGTGGCAAACGTGCCGATATTAAATTGTGGCAAACGTGCCGATAATGGGGCCATGGGCCGGATTGGGCAAACGTGCCGATATTGAATTGTGGCATTCGTGCCGATAATGGGCCTTGGGCCGATGGCATAAGTGCCGATAAATGTGGCTTAGAGCCGATCTTTTTGGTTGATATTGATTAATCAATTTTTAGTGATTATGTTGATGGTTAAAGTTCTACTCTTGGGCGTGTTTTACTCATAGATGTTTATGTATGCGGTCTGATCTTGTTATGTTATTATTGAGGCTGTGTGTCGTGATTGTGTGTCGGAAAAGGGCGGAGTGCCGAGGATGGTTATGTGTCGGGAGTGGCTAAGTGCCGAGTTTGACTATGAGTAATGGCTGTGTGCCGAGTCTGGTTGTGTGTCGAGTCTGGTTATGTGATGAGATTGTGTACCGGGAATGGTTGTGTGACGAGATTGGGTGCCGGGATGAGCTATGTGTCGTTGTTATGTGGTGGGATAGGCTACGAGTTAAGATAGAATGGGTGTCGTGGTTGTATGTCAGGATTGGGGGAAACGGAATTAAGAGGAAGGTACGGACACATCCGGGTTGCCAAAAACAATAGTCAAGTCCACCTTTATCTTTGGAGATCGAGGTGAGTGTTGATTCATAGATGTAATTTCTTTTGGAAAGATTTGCGATATTAAATTGTGGCAAACGTGCCGATATTAAATTGTGGCAAACGTGCCGATATTAAATTGTGGCAAACGTGCCGATAATGGGGCCATGGGCCGGATTTGGCAAACGTGCCGATATTGAATTGTGGCATTCGTGCCGATAATGGGCCTTGGGCCGATGGCATAAGTGCCGATAAATGTGGCTTAGAGCCGATCTTTTTGGTTGATATTGATTCATCAATTTTTAGTGATTATGTTGATGGTTAAAGTTCTACTCTTGGGCGTGTTTTACTCATAGATGTTTATGTATGCGGTCTGATCTTGTTATGTTATTATTGAGGCTGTGTGTCGTGATTGTGTGTCGGAAAAGGGCGGAGTGCCGAGGATGGTTATGTGTCGGGAGTGGCTAAGTGCCGAGTTTGACTATGAGTCATGGCTGTGTGCCGAGTCTGGTTGTGTGTCGAGTCTGGTTATGTGATGAGATTGTGTACCGGGAATGGTTGTGTGACGAGATTGGGTGCCGGGATGAGCTATGTGTCGTTGTTATGTGGTGGGATAGGCTACGAGTTAAGATAGAATGGGTGTCGTGGTTGTATGTCAGGATTGGGGGAAACGGAATTAAGAAGAAGGTACGGACACATCCGGGATGCCAAAAACAATAGTCAAGTCTACCTTTATCTTTGGAGATCGAGGTGAGTGTTGATTCATAGATGTAATTTCTTTTGGAAAGATTTGCGATATTAAATTGTGGCAAACGTGCCGATAATGGGGCCATGGGCCGGATTGTGGCAAACGTGCCGATATTAAATTGTGGCAAACGTGCCGATAATGGGGCCATGGGCCGGATTGGGCAAACGTGCCGATATTGAATTGTGGCATTCGTGCCGATAATGGGCCTTGGGCCGATGGCATAAGTGCCGATAAATGTGGCTTAGAGCCGATCTTTTTGGTTGATATTGATTAATCAATTTTTAGTGATTATGTTGATGGTTAAAGTTCTACTCTTGGGCGTGTTTTACTCATAGATGTTTATGTATGCGGTCTGATCTTGTTATGTTATTATTGAGGCTGTGTGTCGTGATTGTGTGTCGGAAAAGGGCGGAGTGCCGAGGATGGTTATGTGTCGGGAGTGGCTAAGTGCCGAGTTTGACTATGAGTCATGGCTGTGTGCCGAGTCTGGTTGTGTGTCGAGTCTGGTTATGTGATGAGATTGTGTACCGGGAATGGTTGTGTGACGAGATTGGGTGCCGGGATGAGCTATGTGTCGTTGTTATGTGGTGGGATAGGCTACGAGTTAAGATAGAATGGGTGTCGTGGTTGTATGTCAGGATTGGGGGAAACGGAATTAAGAAGAAGGTACGGACACATCCGGGATGCCAAAAACAATAGTCAAGTCTACCTTTATCTTTGGAGATCGAGGTGAGTGTTGATTCATAGATGTAATTTCTTTTGGAAAGATTTGCGATATTAAATTGTGGCAAACGTGCCGATATTAAATTGTGGCAAACGTGCCGATATTAAATTGTGGCAAACGTGCCGATATTAAATTGTGGCAAACGTGCCGATAATGGGGCCATGGGCCGGATTGGGCAAACGTGCCGATATTGAATTGTGGCATTCGTGCCGATAATGGGCCTTGGGCCGATGGCATAAGTGCCGATAAATGTGGCTTAGAGCCGATCTTTTTGGTTGATATTGATTCATCAATTTTTAGTGATTATGTTGATGGTTAAAGTTCTACTCTTGGGCGTGTTTTACTCATAGATGTTTATGTATGCGGTCTGATCTTGTTATGTTATTATTGAGGCTGTGTGTCGTGATTGTGTGTCGGAAAAGGGCGGAGTGCCGAGGATGGTTATGTGTCGGGAGTGGCTAAGTGCCGAGTCTAACTATGAGTCATGGCTGTGTGCCGAGTCTGGTTGTGTGTCGAATCTGGTTATGTGATGAGATTGTGTACCGGGAATGGTTGTGTGACGAGATTGGGTGCCGGGATGAGCTATGTGTCGTTGTTATGTGGTGGGATAGGCTACGAGTTAAGATAGAATGGGTGTCGTGGTTGTATGTCAGGATTGGGGGAAACGGAATTAAGAGGAAGGTACGGACACATCCGGGATGCCAAAAACAATAGTCAAGTCTACCTTTATCTTTGGAGATCGAGGTGAGTGTTGATTCATAGATGTAATTTCTTTTGGAAAGATTTGCGATATTAAATTGTGGCAAACGTGCCGATAATGGGGCCATGGGCCGGATTGTGGCAAACGTGCCGATATTAAATTGTGGCAAACGTGCCGATAATGGGGCCATGGGCCGGATTGGGCAAACGTGCCGATATTGAATTGTGGCATTCGTGCCGATAATGGGCCTTGGGCCGATGGCATAAGTGCCGATAAATGTGGCTTAGAGCCGATCTTTTTGGTTGATATTGATTAATCAATTTTTAGTGATTATGTTGATGGTTAAAGTTCTACTCTTGGGCGTGTTTTACTCATAGATGTTTATGTATGCGGTCTGATCTTGTTATGTTATTATTGAGGCTGTGTGTCGTGATTGTGTGTCGGAAAAGGGCGGAGTGCCGAGGATGGTTATGTGTCGGGAGTGGCTAAGTGCCGAGTTTGACTATGAGTAATGGCTGTGTGCCGAGTCTGGTTGTGTGTCGAGTCTGGTTATGTGATGAGATTGTGTACCGGGAATGGTTGTGTGACGAGATTGGGTGCCGGGATGAGCTATGTGTCGTTGTTATGTGGTGGGATAGGCTACGAGTTAAGATAGAATGGGTGTCGTGGTTGTATGTCAGGATTGGGGGAAACGGAATTAAGAGGAAGGTACGGACACATCCGGGTTGCCAAAAACAATAGTCAAGTCCACCTTTATCTTTGGAGATCGAGGTGAGTGTTGATTCATAGATGTAATTTCTTTTGGAAAGATTTGCGATATTAAATTGTGGCAAACGTGCCGATATTAAATTGTGGCAAACGTGCCGATATTAAATTGTGGCAAACGTGCCGATAATGGGGCCATGGGCCGGATTTGGCAAACGTGCCGATATTGAATTGTGGCATTCGTGCCGATAATGGGCCTTGGGCCGATGGCATAAGTGCCGATAAATGTGGCTTAGAGCCGATCTTTTTGGTTGATATTGATTCATCAATTTTTAGTGATTATGTTGATGGTTAAAGTTCTACTCTTGGGCGTGTTTTACTCATAGATGTTTATGTATGCGGTCTGATCTTGTTATGTTATTATTGAGGCTGTGTGTCGTGATTGTGTGTCGGAAAAGGGCGGAGTGCCGAGGATGGTTATGTGTCGGGAGTGGCTAAGTGCCGAGTTTGACTATGAGTCATGGCTGTGTGCCGAGTCTGGTTGTGTGTCGAGTCTGGTTATGTGATGAGATTGTGTACCGGGAATGGTTGTGTGACGAGATTGGGTGCCGGGATGAGCTATGTGTCGTTGTTATGTGGTGGGATAGGCTACGAGTTAAGATAGAATGGGTGTCGTGGTTGTATGTCAGGATTGGGGGAAACGGAATTAAGAAGAAGGTACGGACACATCCGGGATGCCAAAAACAATAGTCAAGTCTACCTTTATCTTTGGAGATCGAGGTGAGTGTTGATTCATAGATGTAATTTCTTTTGGAAAGATTTGCGATATTAAATTGTGGCAAACGTGCCGATAATGGGGCCATTGGCCGGATTGTGGCAAACGTGCCGATATTAAATTGTGGCAAACGTGCCGATAATGGGGCCATGGGCCGGATTGGGCAAACGTGCCGATATTGAATTGTGGCATTCGTGCCGATAATGGGCCTTGGGCCGATGGCATAAGTGCCGATAAATGTGGCTTAGAGCCGATCTTTTTGGTTGATATTGATTAATCAATTTTTAGTGATTATGTTGATG
Organism: Vaccinium vitis-idaea; assembly: GCA_963854785.1. Classification (NCBI taxonomy): domain Eukaryota; kingdom Viridiplantae; phylum Streptophyta; class Magnoliopsida; order Ericales; family Ericaceae; genus Vaccinium; species Vaccinium vitis-idaea. The sequence goes on along the minus strand of OY978215.1, from coordinate 28,947,920 downwards.
GTTAAAGTTCTACTCTTGGGCGTGTTTTACTCATAGATGTTTATGTATGCGGTCTGATCTTGTTATGTTATTATTGAGGCTGTGTGTCGTGATTGTGTGTCGGAAAAGGGCGGAGTGCCGAGGATGGTTATGTGTCGGGAGTGGCTAAGTGCCGAGTTTGACTATGAGTAATGGCTGTGTGCCGAGTCTGGTTGTGTGTCGAGTCTGGTTATGTGATGAGATTGTGTACCGGGAATGGTTGTGTGACGAGATTGGGTGCCGGGATGAGCTATGTGTCGTTGTTATGTGGTGGGATAGGCTACGAGTTAAGATAGAATGGGTGTCGTGGTTGTATGTCAGGATTGGGGGAAACGGAATTAAGAGGAAGGTACGGACACATCCGGGTTGCCAAAAACAATAGTCAAGTCCACCTTTATCTTTGGAGATCGAGGTGAGTGTTGATTCATAGATGTAATTTCTTTTGGAAAGATTTGCGATATTAAATTGTGGCAAACGTGCCGATATTAAATTGTGGCAAACGTGCCGATATTAAATTGTGGCAAACGTGCCGATAATGGGGCCATGGGCCGGATTTGGCAAACGTGCCGATATTGAATTGTGGCATTCGTGCCGATAATGGGCCTTGGGCCGATGGCATAAGTGCCGATAAATGTGGCTTAGAGCCGATCTTTTTGGTTGATATTGATTCATCAATTTTTAGTGATTATGTTGATGGTTAAAGTTCTACTCTTGGGCGTGTTTTACTCATAGATGTTTATGTATGCGGTCTGATCTTGTTATGTTATTATTGAGGCTGTGTGTCGTGATTGTGTGTCGGAAAAGGGCGGAGTGCCGAGGATGGTTATGTGTCGGGAGTGGCTAAGTGCCGAGTTTGACTATGAGTCATGGCTGTGTGCCGAGTCTGGTTGTGTGTCGAGTCTGGTTATGTGATGAGATTGTGTACCGGGAATGGTTGTGTGACGAGATTGGGTGCCGGGATGAGCTATGTGTCGTTGTTATGTGGTGGGATAGGCTACGAGTTAAGATAGAATGGGTGTCGTGGTTGTATGTCAGGATTGGGGGAAACGGAATTAAGAAGAAGGTACGGACACATCCGGGATGCCAAAAACAATAGTCAAGTCTACCTTTATCTTTGGAGATCGAGGTGAGTGTTGATTCATAGATGTAATTTCTTTTGGAAAGATTTGCGATATTAAATTGTGGCAAACGTGCCGATAATGGGGCCATGGGCCGGATTGTGGCAAACGTGCCGATATTAAATTGTGGCAAACGTGCCGATAATGGGGCCATGGGCCGGATTGGGCAAACGTGCCGATATTGAATTGTGGCATTCGTGCCGATAATGGGCCTTGGGCCGATGGCATAAGTGCCGATAAATGTGGCTTAGAGCCGATCTTTTTGGTTGATATTGATTAATCAATTTTTAGTGATTATGTTGATGGTTAAAGTTCTACTCTTGGGCGTGTTTTACTCATAGATGTTTATGTATGCGGTCTGATCTTGTTATGTTATTATTGAGGCTGTGTGTCGTGATTGTGTGTCGGAAAAGGGCGGAGTGCCGAGGATGGTTATGTGTCGGGAGTGGCTAAGTGCCGAGTTTGACTATGAGTAATGGCTGTGTGCCGAGTCTGGTTGTGTGTCGAGTCTGGTTATGTGATGAGATTGTGTACCGGGAATGGTTGTGTGACGAGATTGGGTGCCGGGATGAGCTATGTGTCGTTGTTATGTGGTGGGATAGGCTACGAGTTAAGATAGAATGGGTGTCGTGGTTGTATGTCAGGATTGGGGGAAACGGAATTAAGAGGAAGGTACGGACACATCCGGGTTGCCAAAAACAATAGTCAAGTCCACCTTTATCTTTGGAGATCGAGGTGAGTGTTGATTCATAGATGTAATTTCTTTTGGAAAGATTTGCGATATTAAATTGTGGCAAACGTGCCGATATTAAATTGTGGCAAACGTGCCGATATTAAATTGTGGCAAACGTGCCGATAATGGGGCCATGGGCCGGATTTGGCAAACGTGCCGATATTGAATTGTGGCATTCGTGCCGATAATGGGCCTTGGGCCGATGGCATAAGTGCCGATAAATGTGGCTTAGAGCCGATCTTTTTGGTTGATATTGATTCATCAATTTTTAGTGATTATGTTGATGGTTAAAGTTCTACTCTTGGGCGTGTTTTACTCATAGATGTTTATGTATGCGGTCTGATCTTGTTATGTTATTATTGAGGCTGTGTGTCGTGATTGTGTGTCGGAAAAGGGCGGAGTGCCGAGGATGGTTATGTGTCGGGAGTGGCTAAGTGCCGAGTTTGACTATGAGTCATGGCTGTGTGCCGAGTCTGGTTGTGTGTCGAGTCTGGTTATGTGATGAGATTGTGTACCGGGAATGGTTGTGTGACGAGATTGGGTGCCGGGATGAGCTATGTGTCGTTGTTATGTGGTGGGATAGGCTACGAGTTAAGATAGAATGGGTGTCGTGGTTGTATGTCAGGATTGGGGGAAACGGAATTAAGAAGAAGGTACGGACACATCCGGGATGCCAAAAACAATAGTCAAGTCTACCTTTATCTTTGGAGATCGAGGTGAGTGTTGATTCATAGATGTAATTTCTTTTGGAAAGATTTGCGATATTAAATTGTGGCAAACGTGCCGATAATGGGGCCATGGGCCGGATTGTGGCAAACGTGCCGATATTAAATTGTGGCAAACGTGCCGATAATGGGGCCATGGGCCGGATTGGGCAAACGTGCCGATATTGAATTGTGGCATTCGTGCCGATAATGGGCCTTGGGCCGATGGCATAAGTGCCGATAAATGTGGCTTAGAGCCGATCTTTTTGGTTGATATTGATTAATCAATTTTTAGTGATTATGTTGATGGTTAAAGTTCTACTCTTGGGCGTGTTTTACTCATAGATGTTTATGTATGCGGTCTGATCTTGTTATGTTATTATTGAGGCTGTGTGTCGTGATTGTGTGTCGGAAAAGGGCGGAGTGCCGAGGATGGTTATGTGTCGGGAGTGGCTAAGTGCCGAGTTTGACTATGAGTCATGGCTGTGTGCCGAGTCTGGTTGTGTGTCGAGTCTGGTTATGTGATGAGATTGTGTACCGGGAATGGTTGTGTGACGAGATTGGGTGCCGGGATGAGCTATGTGTCGTTGTTATGTGGTGGGATAGGCTACGAGTTAAGATAGAATGGGTGTCGTGGTTGTATGTCAGGATTGGGGGAAACGGAATTAAGAGGAAGGTACGGACACATCCGGGATGCCAAAAACAATAGTCAAGTCCACCTTTATCTTTGGAGATCGAGGTGAGTGTTGATTCATAGATGTAATTTCTTTTGGAAAGATTTGCGATATTAAATTGTGGCAAACGTGCCGATATTAAATTGTGGCAAACGTGCCGATATTAAATTGTGGCAAACGTGCCGATAATGGGGCCATGGGCCGGATTTGGCAAACGTGCCGATATTGAATTGTGGCATTCGTGCCGATAATGGGCCTTGGGCCGATGGCATAAGTGCCGATAAATGTGGCTTAGAGCCGATCTTTTTGGTTGATATTGATTCATCAATTTTTAGTGATTATGTTGATGGTTAAAGTTCTACTCTTGGGCGTGTTTTACTCATAGATGTTTATGTATGCGGTCTGATCTTGTTATGTTATTATTGAGGCTGTGTGTCGTGATTGTGTGTCGGAAAAGGGCGGAGTGCCGAGGATGGTTATGTGTCGGGAGTGGCTAAGTGCCGAGTTTGACTATGAGTCATGGCTGTGTGCCGAGTCTGGTTGTGTGTCGAGTCTGGTTATGTGATGAGATTGTGTACCGGGAATGGTTGTGTGACGAGATTGGGTGCCGGGATGAGCTATGTGTCGTTGTTATGTGGTGGGATAGGCTACGAGTTAAGATAGAATGGGTGTCGTGGTTGTATGTCAGGATTGGGGGAAACGGAATTAAGAAGAAGGTACGGACACATCCGGGATGCCAAAAACAATAGTCAAGTCTACCTTTATCTTTGGAGATCGAGGTGAGTGTTGATTCATAGATATAATTTCTTTTGGAAAGATTTGCGATATTAAATTGTGGCAAACGTGCCGATATTAAATTGTGGCAAACGTGCCGATATTAAATTGTGGCAAACGTGCCGATAATGGGGCCATGGGCCGGATTGGGCAAACGTGCCGATATTGAATTGTGGCATTCGTGCCGATAATGGGCCTTGGGCCGATGGCATAAGTGCCGATAAATGTGGCTTAGAGCCGATCTTTTTGGTTGATATTGATTAATCAATTTTTAGTGATTATGTTGATGGTTAAAGTTCTACTCTTGGGCGTGTTTTACTCATAGATGTTTATGTATGCGGTCTGATCTTGTTATGTTATTATTGAGGCTGTGTGTCGTGATTGTGTGTCGGAAAAGGGCGGAGTGCCGAGGATGGTTATGTGTCGGGAGTGGCTAAGTGCCGAGTTTGACTATGAGTCATGGCTGTGTGCCGAGTCTGGTTGTGTGTCGAGTCTGGTTATGTGATGAGATTGTGTACCGGGAATGGTTGTGTGACGAGATTGGGTGCCGGGATGAGCTATGTGTCGTTGTTATGTGGTGGGATAGGCTACGAGTTAAGATAGAATGGGTGTCGTGGTTGTATGTCAGGATTGGGGGAAACGGAATTAAGAGGAAGGTACGGACACATCCGGGATGCCAAAAACAATAGTCAAGTCCACCTTTATCTTTGGAGATCGAGGTGAGTGTTGATTCATAGATGTAATTTCTTTTGGAAAGATTTGCGATATTAAATTGTGGCAAACGTGCCGATATTAAATTGTGGCAAACGTGCCGATATTAAATTGTGGCAAACGTGCCGATAATGGGGCCATGGGCCGGATTTGGCAAACGTGCCGATATTGAATTGTGGCATTCGTGCCGATAATGGGCCTTGGGCCGATGGCATAAGTGCCGATAAATGTGGCTTAGAGCCGATCTTTTTGGTTGATATTGATTCATCAATTTTTAGTGATTATGTTGATGGTTAAAGTTCTACTCTTGGGCGTGTTTTACTCATAGATGTTTATGTATGCGGTCTGATCTTGTTATGTTATTATTGAGGCTGTGTGTCGTGATTGTGTGTCGGAAAAGGGCGGAGTGCCGAGGATGGTTATGTGTCGGGAGTGGCTAAGTGCCGAGTTTGACTATGAGTCATGGCTGTGTGCCGAGTCTGGTTGTGTGTCGAGTCTGGTTATGTGATGAGATTGTGTACCGGGAATGGTTGTGTGACGAGATTGGGTGCCGGGATGAGCTATGTGTCGTTGTTATGTGGTGGGATAGGCTACGAGTTAAAATAGAATGGGTGTCGTGGTTGTATGTCAGGATTGGGGGAAACGGAATTAAGAAGAAGGTACGGACACATCCGGGATGCCAAAAACAATAGTCAAGTCTACCTTTATCTTTGGAGATCGAGGTGAGTGTTGATTCATAGATGTAATTTCTTTTGGAAAGATTTGCGATATTAAATTGTGGCAAACGTGCCGATAATGGGGCCATGGGCCGGATTGTGGCAAACGTGCCGATATTAAATTGTGGCAAACGTGCCGATAATGGGGCCATGGGCCGGATTGGGCAAACGTGCCGATATTGAATTGTGGCATTCGTACCGATAATGGGCATTGGGCCGATGGCATAAGTGCCGATAAATGTGGCTTAGAGCCGATCTTTTTGGTTGATATTGATTAATCAATTTTTAGTGATTATGTTGATGGTTAAAGTTCTACTCTTGGGCGTGTTTTACTCATAGATGTTTATGTATGCGGTCTGATCTTGTTATGTTATTATTGAGGCTGTGTGTCGTGATTGTGTGTCGGAAAAGGGCGGAGTGCCGAGGATGGTTATGTGTCGGGAGTGGCTAAGTGCCGAGTTTGACTATGAGTCATGGCTGTGTGCCGAGTCTTAAATTGTGGCAAACGTGCCGATAATGGGGCCATGGGCCGGATTGGGCAAACGTGCCGATATTGAATTGTGGCATTCGTACCGATAATGGGCTTTGGGCCGATGGCATAAGTGCCGATAAATGTGGCTTAGAGCCGATCTTTTTGGTTGATATTGATTAATCAATTTTTAGTGATTATGTTGATGGTTAAAGTTCTACTCTTGGGCGTGTTTTACTCATAGATGTTTATGTATGCGGTCTGATCTTGTTATGTTATTATTGAGGCTGTGTGTCGTGATTGTGTGTCGGAAAAGGGCAGAGTGCCGAGGATGGTTATGTGTCGGGAGTGGCTAAGTGCCGAGTTTGACTATGAGTCATGGCTGTGTGCCGAGTCTGGTTGTGTGTCGAATCTGGTTATGTGATGAGATTGTGTACCGGGAATGGTTGTGTGACGAGATTGGGTGCCGGGATGAGCTATGTGTCGTTGTTATGTGGTGGGATAGGCTACGAGTTAAGATAGAATGGGTGTCGTGGTTGTATGTCAGGATTGGGGGAAACGGAATTAAGAGGAAGGTACGGACACATCCGGGATGCCAAAAACAATAGTCAAGTCTACCTTTATCTTTGGAGATCGAGGTGAGTGTTGATTCATAGATGTAATTTCTTTTGGAAAGATTTGCGATATTAAATTGTGGCAAACGTGCCGATATTAAATTGTGGCAAACGTGCCGATATTAAATTGTGGCAAACGTGCCAATATTAAATTGTGGCAAACGTGCCGATAATGGGGCCATGGGCCGGATTGGGCAAACGTGCCGATATTGAATTGTGGCATTCGTGCCGATAATGGGCCTTGGGCTGATGGCATAAGTGCCGATAAATGTGGCTTAGAGCCGATCTTTTTGGTTGATATTGATTAATCAATTTTTAGTGATTATGTTGATGGTTAAAGTTCTACTCTTGGGCGTGTTTTACTCATAGATGTTTATGTATGCGGTCTGATCTTGTTATGTTATTATTGAGGCTGTTTGTCGTGATTGTGTGTCGGAAAAGGGCGGAGTGCCGAGGATGGTTATGTGTCGGGAGTGGCTAAGTGCCGAGTTTGACTATGAGTCATGGCTGTGTGCCGAGTCTGGTTGTGTGTCGAGTCTGGTTATGTGATGAGATTGTGTACCGGGAATGGTTGTGTGACGAGATTGGGTGCCGGGATGAGCTATGTGTCGTTGTTATGTGGTGGGATAGGCTACGAGTTAAGATAGAATGGGTGTCGTGGTTGTATGTCAGGATTGGGGGAAACGGAATTAAGAGGAAGGTACGGACACATCCGGGATGCCAAAAACAATAGTCAAGTCTACCTTTATCTTTGGAGATCGAGGTGAGTGTTGATTCATAGATGTAATTTCTTTTGGAAAGATTTGCGATATTAAATTGTGGCAAACGTGCTGATATTAAATTGTGGCAAACGTGCCAATATTAAATTGTGGCAAACGTGCCGATAATGGGGCCATGGGCCGGATTGGGCAAACGTGCCGATATTGAATTGTGGCATTCGTACCGATAATGGGCCTTGGGCCGATGGCATAAGTGCCGATAAATGTGGCTTAGAGCCGATCTTTTTGGTTGATATTGATTAATCAATTTTTAGTGATTATGTTGATGGTTAAAGTTCTACTCTTGGGCGTGTTTTACTCATAGATGTTTATGTATGCGGTCTGATCTTGTTATGTTATTATTGAGACTGTGTGTCGTGATTGTGTGTCGGAAAAGGGCGGAGTGCCGAGGATGGTTATGTGTCGGGAGTGGCTAAGTGCCGAGTTTGACTATGAGTCATGGCTGTGTGCCGAGTCTTAAATTGTGGCAAACGTGCCGATAATGGGGCCATGGGCCGGATTGGGCAAACGTGCCGATATTGAATTGTGGCATTCGTACCGATAATGGGCTTTGGGCCGATGGCATAAGTGCCGATAAATGTGGCTTAGAGCCGATCTTTTTGGTTGATATTGATTAATCAATTTTTAGTGATTATGTTGATGGTTAAAGTTCTACTCTTGGGCGTGTTTTACTCATAGATGTTTATGTATGCGGTCTGATCTTGTTATGTTATTATTGAGGCTGTGTGTCGTGATTGTGTGTCGGAAAAGGGCAGAGTGCCGAGGATGGTTATGTGTCGGGAGTGGCTAAGTGCCGAGTTTGACTATGAGTCATGGCTGTGTGCCGAGTCTGGTTGTGTGTCGAATCTGGTTATGTGATGAGATTGTGTACCGGGAATGGTTGTGTGACGAGATTGGGTGCCGGGATGAGCTATGTGTCGTTGTTATGTGGTGGGATAGGCTACGAGTTAAGATAGAATGGGTGTCGTGGTTGTATGTCAGGATTGGGGGAAACGGAATTAAGAGGAAGGTACGGACACATCCGGGATGCCAAAAACAATAGTCAAGTCTACCTTTATCTTTGGAGATCGAGGTGAGTGTTGATTCATAGATGTAATTTCTTTTGGAAAGATTTGCGATATTAAATTGTGGCAAACGTGCCGATATTAAATTGTGGCAAACGTGCCGATATTAAATTGTGGCAAACGTGCCAATATTAAATTGTGGCAAACGTGCCGATAATGGGGCCATGGGCCGGATTGGGCAAACGTGCCGATATTGAATTGTGGCATTCGTGCCGATAATGGGCCTTGGGCTGATGGCATAAGTGCCGATAAATGTGGCTTAGAGCCGATCTTTTTGGTTGATATTGATTAATCAATTTTTAGTGATTATGTTGATGGTTAAAGTTCTACTCTTGGGCGTGTTTTACTCATAGATGTTTATGTATGCGGTCTGATCTTGTTATGTTATTATTGAGGCTGTGTGTCGTGATTGTGTGTCGGAAAAGGGCGGAGTGCCGAGGATGGTTATGTGTCGGGAGTGGCTAAGTGCCGAGTTTGACTATGAGTCATGGCTGTGTGCCGAGTCTGGTTGTGTGTCGAGTCTGGTTATGTGATGAGATTGTGTACCGGGAATGGTTGTGTGACGAGATTGGGTGCCGGGATGAGCTATGTGTCGTTGTTATGTGGTGGGATAGGCTACGAGTTAAGATAGAATGGGTGTCGTGGTTGTATGTCAGGATTGGGGGAAACGGAATTAAGAGGAAGGTACGGACACATCCGGGATGCCAAAAACAATAGTCAAGTCTACCTTTATCTTTGGAGATCGAGGTGAGTGTTGATTCATAGATGTAATTTCTTTTGGAAAGATTTGCGATATTAAATTGTGGCAAACGTGCCGATATTAAATTGTGGCAAACGTGCCAATATTAAATTGTGGCAAACGTGCCGATAATGGGGCCATGGGCCGGATTGGGCAAACGTGCCGATATTGAATTGTGGCATTCGTACCGATAATGGGCCTTGGGCCGATGGCATAAGTGCCGATAAATGTGGCTTAGAGCCGATCTTTTTGGTTGATATTGATTAATCAATTTTTAGTGATTATGTTGATGGTTAAAGTTCTACTCTTGGGCGTGTTTTACTCATAGATGTTTATGTATGCGGTCTGATCTTGTTATGTTATTATTGAGGCTGTGTGTCGTGATTGTGTGTCGGAAAAGGGCGGAGTGCCGAGGATGGTTATGTGTCGGGAGTGGCTAAGTGCCGAGTTTGACTATGAGTCATGGCTGTGTGCCGAGTCTGGTTGTGTGTCGAGTCTGGTTATGTGATGAGATTGTGTACCGGGAATGGTTGTGTGACGAGATTGGGTGCCGGGATGAGCTATGTGTCGTTGTTATGTGGTGGGATAGGCTACGAGTTAAGATAGAATGGGTGTCGTGGTTGTATGTCAGGATTGGGGGAAACGGAATTAAGAAGAAGGTACGGACACATCCGGGATGCCAAAAACAATAGTCAAGTCTACCTTTATCTTTGGAGATCGAGGTGAGTGTTGATTCATAGATGTAATTTCTTTTGGAAAGATTTGCGATATTAAATTGTGGCAAACGTGCCGATATTAAATTGTGGCAAACGTGCCAATATTAAATTGTGGCAAACGTGCCGATAATGTGGCCATGGGCCGGATTGGGCAAACGTGCCGATATTGAATTGTGGCATTCGTGCCGATAATGGGCCTTTGGCCGATGGCATAAGTGCCGATAAATGTGGCTTAGAGCCGATCTTTTTGGTTGATATTGATTAATCAATTTTTAGTGATTATGTTGATGGTTAAAGTTCTACTCTTGGGCGTGTTTTACTCATAGATGTTTATGTATGCGGTCTGATCTTGTTATGTTATTATTGAGGCTGTGTGTCGTGATTGTGTGTCGGAAAAGGGCGGGGTGCTGAGGATGGTTATGTGTCGGGAGTGGCTAAGTGCCGAGTTTGACTATGAGTCATGGCTGTGTGCCGAGTCTGGTTGTGTGTCGAGTCTGGTTATGTGATGAGATTGTGTACCGGGAATGGTTGTGTGACGAGATTGGGTGCCGGGATGAGCTATGTGTCGTTGTTATGTGGTGGGATAGGCAACGAGTTAAGATAGAATGGGTGTCGTGGTTGTATGTCAGGATTGGGGGAAACGGAATTAAGAGGAAGGTACGGACACATCCGGGATGCCAAAAACAATAGTCAAGTCTACCTTTATCTTTGGAGACCGAGGTGAGTGTTGATTCATAGATGTAATTTCTTTTGGAAAGATTTGCGATATTAAATTGTGGCAAACGTGCCGATATTAAATTGTGGCAAACGTGCCGATATTAAATTGTGGCAAACGTGCCAATATTAAATTGTGGCAAACGTGCCGATAATGGGGCCATGGGCCGGATTGGGCAAACGTGCCGATATTGAATTGTGGCATTCGTACCGATAATGGGCCTTGGGCCGATGGCATAAGTGCCGATAAATGTGGCTTAGAGCCGATCTTTTTGGTTGATATTGATTAATCAATTTTTAGTGATTATGTTGATGGTTAAAGTTCTACTCTTGGGCGTGTTTTACTCATAGATGTTTATGTATGCGGTCTGATCTTGTTATGTTATTATTGAGGCTGTGTGTCGTGATTGTGTGTCGGAAAAGGGCGGAGTGCCGAGGATGGTTATGTGTCGGGAGTGGCTAAGTGCCGAGTTTGACTATGAGTCATGGTTGTGTGCCGAGTCTTAAATTGTGGCAAACGTGCCGATAATGGGGCCATGGGCCGGATTGGGCAAACGTGCCGATATTGAATTGTGGCATTCGTACCGATAATGGGCCTTGGGCCGATGGCATAAGTGCCGATAAATGTGGCTTAGAGCCGATCTTTTTGGTTGATATTGATTAATCAATTTTTAGTGATTATGTTGATGGTTAAAGTTCTACTCTTGGGCGTGTTTTACTCATAGATGTTTATGTATGCGGTCTGATCTTGTTATGTTATTATTGAGGCTGTGTGTCGTGATTGTGTGTCGTAAAAGGACGGAGTGCCGAGGATGGTTATGTGTCGGGAGTGGCTAAGTGCCGAGTCTGACTATGAGTCATGGCTGTGTGCCGAGTCTGGTTGTGTGTCGAATCTGGTTATGTGATGACATTGCGTACCGGGAATGGTTGTGTGACGAGATTGGGTGCCGGGATGAGCTATGTGTCGTTGTTATGTGGTGGGATAGGCTACGAGTTAAGATAGAATGGGTGTCGTGGTTGTATGTCAGGATTGGGGGAAACGGAATTAAGAGGAAGGTACGGACACATCCGGGATGCCAAAAACAATAGTCAAGTCTACCTTTATCTTTGGAGATCGAGGTGAGTGTTGATTCATAGATGTAATTTCTTTTGGAAAGATTTGCGATATTAAATTGTGGCAAACGTGCCGATATTAAATTGTGGCAAACGTGCCAATATTAAATTGTGGCAAACGTGCCGATAATGGGGCCATGGGCCGGATTGGGCAAACGTGCCGATATTGAATTGTGGCATTCGTACCGATAATGGGCCTTGGGCCGATGGCATAAGTGCCGATAAATGTGGCTTAGAGCCGATCTTTTTGGTTGATATTGATTAATCAATTTTTAGTGATTATGTTGATGGTTAAAGTTCTACTCTTGGGCGTGTTTTACTCATAGATGTTTATGTATGCGGTCTGATCTTGTTATGTTATTATTGAGGCTGTGTGTCGTGATTGTGTGTCGGAAAAGGGCGGAGTGCCGAGGATGGTTATGTGTCGGGAGTGGCTAAGTGCCGAGTTTGACTATGAGTCATGGCTGTGTGCCGAGTCTGGTTGTGTGTCGAGTCTGGTTATGTGATGAGATTGTGTACCGGGAATGGTTGTGTGACGAGATTGGGTGCCGGGATGAGCTATGTGTCGTTGTTATGTGGTGGGATAGGCTACGAGTTAAGATAGAATGGGTGTCGTGGTTGTATGTCAGGATTGGGGGAAAAGGAATTAAGAAGAAGGTACGGACACATCCGGGATGCCAAAAACAATAGTCAAGTCTACCTTTATCTTTGGAGATCGAGGTGAGTGTTGATTCATAGATGTAATTTCTTTTGGAAAGATTTGCGATATTAAATTGTGGCAAACGTGCCGATAATGGGGCCATGGGCCGGATTGTGGCAAACGTGCCGATATTAAATTGTGGCAAACGTGCCGATAATGGGGCCATGGGCCGGATTGGGCAAACGTGCCGATATTGAATTGTGGCATTCGTGCCGATAATGGGCCTTTGGCCGATGGCATAAGTGCCGATAAATGTGGCTTAGAGCCGATCTTTTTGGTTGATATTGATTAATCAATTTTTAGTGATTATGTTGATGGTTAAAGTTCTACTCTTGGGCGTGTTTTACTCATAGATGTTTATGTATGCGGTCTGATCTTGTTATGTTATTATTGAGGCTGTGTGTCGTGATTGTGTGTCGGAAAAGGGCGGAGTGCCGAGGATGGTTATGTGTCGGGAGTGGCTAAGTGCCGAGTTTGACTATGAGTCATGGCTGTGTGCCGAGTCTGGTTGTGTGTCGAGTCTGGTTATGTGATGAGATTGTGTACCGGGAATGGTTGTGTGACGAGATTGGGTGCCGGGATGAGCTATGTGTCGTTGTTATGTGGTGGGATAGGCTACGAGTTAAGATAGAATGGGTGTCGTGGTTGTATGTCAGGATTGGGGGAAACGGAATTAAGAGGAAGGTACGGACACATCCGGGATGCCAAAAACAATAGTCAAGTCTACCTTTATCTTTGGAGATCGAGGTGATTGTTGATTCATAGATGTAATTTCTTTTGGAAAGATTTGTGATATTAAATTGTGGCAAACGTGCCGATATTAAATTGTGGCAAACGTGCCGATATTAAATTGTGGCAAACGTGCCAATATTAAATTGTGGCAAACGTGCCGATAATGGGGCCATGGGCCGGATTGGGCAAACGTGCCGATATTGAATTGTGGCATTCGTACCGATAATGGGCCTTGGGCCGATGGCATAAGTGCCGATAAATGTGGCTTAGAGCCGATCTTTTTGGTTGATATTGATTAATCAATTTTTAGTGATTATGTTGATGGTTAAAGTTCTACTCTTGGGCGTGTTTTACTCATAGATGTTTATGTATGCGGTCTGATCTTGTTATGTTATTATTGAGGCTGTGTGTCGTGATTGTGTGTCGGAAAAGGGCGGAGTGCCGAGGATGGTTATGTGTCGGGAGTGGCTAAGTGCCGAGTTTGACTATGAGTCATGGCTGTGTGCCGAGTCTTAAATTGTGGCAAACGTGCCGATAATGGGGCCATGGGCCGGATTGGGCAAACGTGCCGATATTGAATTGTGGCATTCGTACCGATAATGGGCCTTGGGCCGATGGCATAAGTGCCGATAAATGTGGCTTAGAGCCGATCTTTTTGGTTGATATTGATTAATCAATTTTTAGTGATTATGTTGATGGTTAAAGTTCTACTCTTGGGCGTGTTTTACTCATAGATGTTTATGTATGCGGTCTGATCTTGTTATGTTATTATTGAGGCTGTGTGTCGTGATTGTGTGTCGGAAAAGGACGGAGTGCCGAGGATGGTTATGTGTCGGGAGTGGCTAAGTGCCGAGTCTGACTATGAGTCATGGCTGTGTGCCGAGTCTGGTTGTGTGTCGAATCTGGTTATGTGATGACATTGCGTACCGGGAATGGTTGTGTGACGAGATTGGGTGCCGGGATGAGCTATGTGTCGTTGTTATGTGGTGGGATAGGCTACGAGTTAAGATAGAATGGGTGTCGTGGTTGTATGTCAGGATTGGGGGAAACGGAATTAAGAGGAAGGTACGGACACATCCGGGATGCCAAAAACAATAGTCAAGTCTACCTTTATCTTTGGAGATCGAGGTGAGTGTTGATTCATAGATGTAATTTCTTTTGGAAAGATTTGCGATATTAAATTGTGGCAAACGTGCCGATATTAAATTGTGGCAAACGTGCCAATATTAAATTGTGGCAAACGTGCCGATAATGGGGCCATGGGCCGGATTGGGCAAACGTGCCGATATTGAATTGTGGCATTCGTACCGATAATGGGCCTTGGGCCGATGGCATAAGTGCCGATAAATGTGGCTTAGAGCCGATCTTTTTGGTTGATATTGATTAATCAATTTTTAGTGATTATGTTGATGGTTAAAGTTCTACTCTTGGGCGTGTTTTACTCATAGATGTTTATGTATGCGGTCTGATCTTGTTATGTTATTATTGAGGCTGTGTGTCGTGATTGTGTGTCGGAAAAGGGCGGAGTGCCGAGGATGGTTATGTGTCGGGAGTGGCTAAGTGCCGAGTTTGACTATGAGTCATGGCTGTGTGCCGAGTCTGGTTGTGTGTCGAGTCTGGTTATGTGATGAGATTGTGTACCGGGAATGGTTGTGTGACGAGATTGGGTGCCGGGATGAGCTATGTGTCGTTGTTATGTGGTGGGATAGGCTACGAGTTAAGATAGAATGGGTGTCGTGGTTGTATGTCAGGATTGGGGGAAACGGAATTAAGAAGAAGGTACGGACACATCCGGGATGCCAAAAACAATAGTCAAGTCTACCTTTATCTTTGGAGATCGAGGTGAGTGTTGATTCATAGATGTAATTTCTTTTGGAAAGATTTGCGATATTAAATTGTGGCAAACGTGCCGATAATGGGGCCATGGGCCGGATTGTGGCAAACGTGCCGATATTAAATTGTGGCAAACGTGCCGATAATGGGGCCATGGGCCGGATTGGGCAAACGTGCCGATATTGAATTGTGGCATTCGTGCCGATAATGGGCCTTTGGCCGATGGCATAAGTGCCGATAAATGTGGCTTAGAGCCGATCTTTTTGGTTGATATTGATTAATCAATTTTTAGTGATTATGTTGATGGTTAAAGTTCTACTCTTGGGCGTGTTTTACTCATAGATGTTTATGTATGCGGTCTGATCTTGTTATGTTATTATTGAGGCTGTGTGTCGTGATTGTGTGTCGGAAAAGGGCGGAGTGCCGAGGATGGTTATGTGTCGGGAGTGGCTAAGTGCCGAATTTGACTATGAGTCATGGCTGTGTGCCGAGTCTGGTTGTGTGTCGAGTCTGGTTATGTGATGAGATTGTGTACCGGGAATGGTTGTGTGATGAGATTGGGTGCCGGGATGAGCTATGTGTCGTTGTTATGTGGTGGGATAGGCTACGAGTTAAGATAGAATGGGTGTCGTGGTTGTATGTCAGGATTGGGGGAAACGGAATTAAGAGGAAGGTACGGACACATCCGGGATGCCAAAAACAATAGTCAAGTCTACCTTTATCTTTGGAGATCGAGGTGAGTGTTGATTCATAGATGTAATTTCTTTTGGAAAGATTTGTGATATTAAATTGTGGCAAACGTGCCGATATTAAATTGTGGCAAACGTGCCGATATTAAATTGTGGCAAACGTGCCAATATTAAATTGTGGCAAACGTGCCGATAATGGGGCCATGGGCCGGATTGGGCAAACGTGCCGATATTGAATTGTGGCATTCGTACCGATAATGGGCCTTGGGCCGATGGCATAAGTGCCGATAAATGTGGCTTAGAGCCGATCTTTTTGGTTGATATTGATTAATCAATTTTTAGTGATTATGTTGATGGTTAAAGTTCTACTCTTGGGCGTGTTTTACTCATAGATGTTTATGTATGCGGTCTGATCTTGTTATGTTATTATTGAGGCTGTGTGTCGTGATTGTGTGTCGGAAAAGGGCGGAGTGCCGAGGATGGTTATGTGTCGGGAGTGGCTAAGTGCCGAGTTTGACTATGAGTCATGGCTGTGTGCCGAGTCTGGTTGTGTGTCGAGTCTGGTTATGTGATGAGATTGTGTACCGGGAATGGTTGTGTGACGAGATTGGGTGCCGGGATGAGCTATGTGTCGTTGTTATGTGGTGGGATAGGCTACGAGTTAAGATAGAATGGGTGTCGTGGTTGTATGTCAGGATTGGGGGAAACGGAATTAAGAAGAAGGTACGGACACATCCGGGATGCCAAAAACAATAGTCAAGTCTACCTTTATCTTTGGAGATCGAGGTGAGTGTTGATTCATAGATGTAATTTCTTTTGGAAAGATTTGCGATATTAAATTGTGGCAAACGTGCCGATAATGGGGCCATGGGCCGGATTGTGGCAAACGTGCCGATATTAAATTGTGGCAAACGTGCCGATAATGGGGCCATGGGCCGGATTGGGCAAACGTGCCGATATTGAATTGTGGCATTCGTGCCGATAATGGGCCTTTGGCCGATGGCATAAGTGCCGATAAATGTGGCTTAGAGCCGATCTTTTTGGTTGATATTGATTAATCAATTTTTAGTGATTATGTTGATGGTTAAAGTTCTACTCTTGGGCGTGTTTTACTCATAGATGTTTATGTATGCGGTCTGATCTTGTTATGTTATTATTGAGGCTGTGTGTCGTGATTGTGTGTCGGAAAAGGGCGGAGTGCCGAGGATGGTTATGTGTCGGGAGTGGCTAAGTGCCGAGTTTGACTATGAGTCATGGCTGTGTGCCGAGTCTGGTTGTGTGTCGAGTCTGGTTATGTGATGAGATTGTGTACCGGGAATGGTTGTGTGACGAGATTGGGTGCCGGGATGAGCTATGTGTCGTTGTTATGTGGTGGGATAGGCTACGAGTTAAGATAGAATGGGTGTCGTGGTTGTATGTCAGGATTGGGGGAAACGGAATTAAGAGGAAGGTACGGACACATCCGGGATGCCAAAAACAATAGTCAAGTCTACCTTTATCTTTGGAGATCGAGGTGAGTGTTGATTCATAGATGTAATTTCTTTTGGAAAGATTTGTGATATTAAATTGTGGCAAACGTGCCGATATTAAATTGTGGCAAACGTGCCGATATTAAATTGTGGCAAACGTGCCAATATTAAATTGTGGCAAACGTGCCGATAATGGGGCCATGGGCCGGATTGGGCAAACGTGCCGATATTGAATTGTGGCATTCGTACCGATAATGGGCCTTGGGCCGATGGCATAAGTGCCGATAAATGTGGCTTAGAGCCGATCTTTTTGGTTGATATTGATTAATCAATTTTTAGTGATTATGTTGATGGTTAAAGTTCTACTCTTGGGCGTGTTTTACTCATAGATGTTTATGTATGCGGTCTGATCTTGTTATGTTATTATTGAGGCTGTGTGTCGTGATTGTGTGTCGGAAAAGGGCGGAGTGCCGAGGATGGTTATGTGTCGGGAGTGGCTAAGTGCCGAGTTTGACTATGAGTCATGGCTGTGTGCCGAGTCTTAAATTGTGGCAAACGTGCCGATAATGGGGCCATGGGCCGGATTGGGCAAACGTGCCGATATTGAATTGTGGCATTCGTACCGATAATGGGCCTTGGGCCGATGGCATAAGTGCCGATAAATGTGGCTTAGAGCCGATCTTTTTGGTTGATATTGATTAATCAATTTTTAGTGATTATGTTGATGGTTAAAGTTCTACTCTTGGGCGTGTTTTACTCATAGATGTTTATGTATGCGGTCTGATCTTGTTATGTTATTATTGAGGCTGTGTGTCGTGATTGTGTGTCGGAAAAGGGCGGAGTGCCGAGGATGGTTATGTGTCGGGAGTGGCTAAGTGCCGAGTTTGACTATGAGTCATGGCTGTGTGCCGAGTCTGGTTGTGTGTCGAGTCTGGTTATGTGATGAGATTGTGTACCGGGAATGGTTGTGTGACGAGATTGGGTGCCGGGATGAGCTATGTGTCGTTGTTATGTGGTGGGATAGGCTACGAGTTAAGATAGAATGGGTGTCGTGGTTGTATGTCAGGATTGGGGGAAACGGAATTAAGAAGAAGGTACGGACACATCCGGGATGCCAAAAACAATAGTCAAGTCTACCTTTATCTTTGGAGATCGAGGTGAGTGTTGATTCATAGATGTAATTTCTTTTGGAAAGATTTGCGATATTAAATTGTGGCAAACGTGCCGATAATGGGGCCATGGGCCGGATTGTGGCAAACGTGCCGATATTAAATTGTGGCAAACGTGCCGATAATGGGGCCATGGGCCGGATTGGGCAAACGTGCCGATATTGAATTGTGGCATTCGTGCCGATAATGGGCCTTTGGCCGATGGCATAAGTGCCGATAAATGTGGCTTAGAGCCGATCTTTTTGGTTGATATTGATTAATCAATTTTTAGTGATTATGTTGATGGTTAAAGTTCTACTCTTGGGCGTGTTTTACTCATAGATGTTTATGTATGCGGTCTGATCTTGTTATGTTATTATTGAGGCTGTGTGTCGTGATTGTGTGTCGGAAAAGGGCGGAGTGCCGAGGATGGTTATGTGTCGGGAGTGGCTAAGTGCCGAATTTGACTATGAGTCATGGCTGTGTGCCGAGTCTGGTTGTGTGTCGAGTCTGGTTATGTGATGAGATTGTGTACCGGGAATGGTTGTGTGATGAGATTGGGTGCCGGGATGAGCTATGTGTCGTTGTTATGTGGTGGGATAGGCTACGAGTTAAGATAGAATGGGTGTCGTGGTTGTATGTCAGGATTGGGGGAAACGGAATTAAGAGGAAGGTACGGACACATCCGGGATGCCAAAAACAATAGTCAAGTCTACCTTTATCTTTGGAGATCGAGGTGAGTGTTGATTCATAGATGTAATTTCTTTTGGAAAGATTTGTGATATTAAATTGTGGCAAACGTGCCGATATTAAATTGTGGCAAACGTGCCGATATTAAATTGTGGCAAACGTGCCAATATTAAATTGTGGCAAACGTGCCGATAATGGGGCCATGGGCCGGATTGGGCAAACGTGCCGATATTGAATTGTGGCATTCGTACCGATAATGGGCCTTGGGCCGATGGCATAAGTGCCGATAAATGTGGCTTAGAGCCGATCTTTTTGGTTGATATTGATTAATCAATTTTTAGTGATTATGTTGATGGTTAAAGTTCTACTCTTGGGCGTGTTTTACTCATAGATGTTTATGTATGCGGTCTGATCTTGTTATGTTATTATTGAGGCTGTGTGTCGTGATTGTGTGTCGGAAAAGGGCGGAGTGCCGAGGATGGTTATGTGTCGGGAGTGGCTAAGTGCCGAGTTTGACTATGAGTCATGGCTGTGTGCCGAGTCTGGTTGTGTGTCGAGTCTGGTTATGTGATGAGATTGTGTACCGGGAATGGTTGTGTGACGAGATTGGGTGCCGGGATGAGCTATGTGTCGTTGTTATGTGGTGGGATAGGCTACGAGTTAAGATAGAATGGGTGTCGTGGTTGTATGTCAGGATTGGGGGAAACGGAATTAAGAAGAAGGTACGGACACATCCGGGATGCCAAAAACAATAGTCAAGTCTACCTTTATCTTTGGAGATCGAGGTGAGTGTTGATTCATAGATGTAATTTCTTTTGGAAAGATTTGCGATATTAAATTGTGGCAAACGTGCCGATATTAAATTGTGGCAAACGTGCCGATATTAAATTGTGGCAAACGTGCCAATATTAAATTGTGGCAAACGTGCCGATAATGGGGCCATGGGCCGGATTGGGCAAACGTGCCGATATTGAATTGTGGCATTCGTACCGATAATGGGCCTTGGGCCGATGGCATAAGTGCCGATAAATGTGGCTTAGAGACGATCTTTTTGGTTGATATTGATTAATCAATTTTTAGTGATTATGTTGATGGTTAAAGTTCTACTCTTGGGCGTGTTTTACTCATAGATGTTTATGTATGCGGTCTGATCTTGTTATGTTATTATTGAGGCTGTGTGTCGTGATTGTGTGTCGGAAAAGGGCGGAGTGCCGAGGATGGTTATGTGTCGGGAGTGGCTAAGTGCCGAGTTTGACTATGAGTCATGGCTGTGTGCCGAGTCTTAAATTGTGGCAAACGTGCCGATAATGGGGCCATGGGCCGGATTGGGCAAACGTGCCGATATTGAATTGTGGCATTCGTACCGATAATGGGCCTTGGGCCGATGGCATAAGTGCCGATAAATGTGGCTTAGAGCCGATCTTTTTGGTTGATATTGATTAATCAATTTTTAGTGATTATGTTGATGATTAAAGTTCTACTCTTGGGCGTGTTTTACTCATAGATGTTTATGTATACGGTCTGATCTTGTTATGTTATTATTGAGGCTGTGTGTCGTGATTGTGTGTCGGAAAAGGGCGGAGTGCCGAGGATGGTTATGTGTCGGGAGTGGCTAAGTGCCGAGTTTGACTATGAGTCATGGCTGTGTGCCGAGTCTTAAATTGTGGCAAACGTGCCGATAATGGGGCCATGGGCCGGATTGGGCAAACGTGCCGATATTGAATTGTGGCATTCTTACCGATAATGGGCCTTGGGCCGATGGCATAAGTGCCGATAAATGTGGCTTAGAGCCGATCTTTTTGGTTGATATTGATTAATCAATTTTTAGTGATTATGTTGATGGTTAAAGTTCTACTCTTGGGCGTGTTTTACTCATAGATGTTTATGTATGCGGTCTGATCTTGTTATGTTATTATTGAGGCTGTGTGTCGTGATTGTGTGTCGGAAAAGGGCGGAGTGCCGAGGATGGTTATGTGTCGGGAGTGGCTAAGTGCCGAGTTTGACTATGAGTTATGGCTGTGTGCCGAGTCTGGTTGTGTGTCGAGTCTGGTTATGTGATGAGATTGTGTACCGGGAATGGTTGTGTGACGAGATTGGGTGCCGGGATGAGCTATGTGTCGTTGTTATGTGGTGGGATAGGCTACGAGTTAAGATAGAATGGGTGTCGTGGTTGTATGTCAGGATTGGGGGAAACGGAATTAAGAGGAAGGTACGGACACATCCGGGATGCCAAAAACAATAGTCAAGTCTACCTTTATCTTTGGAGATCGAGGTGAGTGTTGATTCATAGATGTAATTTCTTTTGGAAAGATTTGCGATATTAAATTGTGGCAAACGTGCCGATATTAAATTGTGGCAAACGTGCCAATATTAAATTGTGGCAAACGTGCCGATAATGGGGCCATGGGCCGGATTGGGCAAACGTGCCGATATTGAATTGTGGCATTCGTACCGATAATGGGCCTTGGGCCGATGGCATAAGTGCCGATAAATGTGGCTTAGAGCCGATCTTTTTGGTTGATATTGATTAATCAATTTTTAGTGATTATGTTGATGGTTAAAGTTCTACTCTTGGGCGTGTTTTACTCATAGATGTTTATGTATGCGGTCTGATCTTGTTATGTTATTATTGAGGCTGTGTGTCGTGATTGTGTGTCGGAAAAGGGCGGAGTGCCGAGGATGGTTATGTGTCGGGAGTGGCTAAGTGCCGAGTTTGACTATGAGTCATGGCTGTGTGCCGAGTCTTAAATTGTGGCAAACGTGCCGATAATGGGGCCATGGGCCGGATTGGGCAAACGTGCCGATATTGAATTGTGGCATTCGTACCGATAATGGGCCTTGGGCCGATGGCATAAGTGCCGATAAATGTGGCTTAGAGCCGATCTTTTTGGTTGATATTGATTAATCAATTTTTAGTGATTATGTTGATGGTTAAAGTTCTACTCTTGGGCGTGTTTTACTCATAGATGTTTATGTATGCGGTCTGATCTTGTTATGTTATTATTGAGGCTGTGTGTCGTGATTGTGTGTCGGAAAAGGGCGGAGTGCCGAGGATGGTTATGTGTCGGGAGTGGCTAAGTGCCGAGTTTGACTATGAGTTATGGCTGTGTGCCGAGTCTGGTTGTGTGTCGAGTCTGGTTATGTGATGAGATTGTGTACCGGGAATGGTTGTGTGACGAGATTGGGTGCCGGGATGAGCTATGTGTCGTTGTTATGTGGTGGGATAGGCTACGAGTTAAGATAGAATGGGTGTCGTGGTTGTATGTCAGGATTGGGGGAAACGGAATTAAGAGGAAGGTACGGACACATCCGGGATGCCAAAAACAATAGTCAAGTCTACCTTTATCTTTGGAGATCGAGGTGAGTGTTGATTCATAGATGTAATTTCTTTTGGAAAGATTTGCGATATTAAATTGTGGCAAACGTGCCGATATTAAATTGTGGCAAACGTGCCGATATTAAATTGTGGCAAACGTGCCAATATTAAATTGTGGCAAACGTGCCGGTAATGGGGCCATGGGCCGGATTGGGCAAACGTGCCGATATTGAATTGTGGCATTCGTACCGATAATGGGCCTTGGGCCGATGGCATAAGTGCCGATAAATGTGGCTTAGAGCCGATCTTTTTGGTTGATATTGATTAATCAATTTTTAGTGATTATGTTGATGGTTAAAGTTCTACTCTTGGGCGTGTTTTACTCATAGATGTTTATGTATGCGGTCTGATCTTGTTATGTTATTATTGAGGCTGTGTGTCGTGATTGTGTGTCGGAAAAGGGCGGAGTGCCGAGGATGGTTATGTGTCGGGAGTGGCTAAGTGCCGAGTTTGACTATGAGTCATGGCTGTGTGCCGAGTCTTAAATTGTGGCAAACGTGCCGATAATGGGGCCATGGGCCGGATTGGGCAAACGTGCCGATATTGAATTGTGGCATTCGTACCGATAATGGGCCTTGGGCCGATGGCATAAGTGCCGATAAATGTGGCTTAGAGCCGATCTTTTTGGTTGATATTGATTAATCAATTTTTAGTGATTATGTTGATGGTTAAAGTTCTACTCTTGGGCGTGTTTTACTCATAGATGTTTATGTATGCGGTCTGATCTTGTTATGTTATTATTGAGGCTGTGTGTCGTGATTGTGTGTCGGAAAAGGGCGGAGTGCCGAGGATGGTTATGTGTCGGGAGTGGCTAAGTGCCGAGTTTGACTATGAGTCATGGCTGTGTGCCGAGTCTTAAATTGTGGCAAACGTGCCGATAATGGGGCCATGGGCCGGATTGGGCAAACGTGCCGATATTGAATTGTGGCATTCGTACCGATAATGGGCCTTGGGCCGATGGCATAAGTGCCGATAAATGTGGCTTAGAGCCGATCTTTTTGGTTGATATTGATTAATCAAATTTTAGTGATTATGTTGATGGTTAAAGTTCTACTCTTGGGCGTGTTTTACTCATAGATGTTTATGTATGCGGTCTGATCTTGTTATGTTATTATTGAGGCTGTGTGTCGTGATTGTGTGTCGGAAAAGGGCGGAGTGCCGAGGATGGTTATGTGTCGGGAGTGGCTAAGTGCCGAGTTTGACTATGAGTCATGGCTGTGTGCCGAGTCTTAAATTGTGGCAAACGTGCCGATAATGGGGCCATGGGCCGGATTGTGCAAACGTGCCGATATTGAATTGTGGCATTCGTACCGATAATGGGCCTTGGGCCGATGGCATAAGTGCCGATAAATGTGGCTTAGAGCCGATCTTTTTGGTTGATATTGATTAATCAATTTTTAGTGATTATGTTGATGGTTAAAGTTCTACTCTTGGGCGTGTTTTACTCATAGATGTTTATGTATGCGGTCTGATCTTGTTATGTTATTATTGAGGCTGTGTGTCGTGATTGTGTGTCGGAAAAGGGCGGAGTGCCGAGGATGGTTATGTGTCGGGAGTGGCTAAGTGCCGAGTTTGACTATGAGTTATGGCTGTGTGCCGAGTCTGGTTGTGTGTCGAGTCTGGTTATGTGATGAGATTGTGTACCGGGAATGGTTGTGTGACGAGATTGGGTGCCGGGATGAGCTATGTGTCGTTGTTATGTGGTGGGATAGGCTACGAGTTAAGATAGAATGGGTGTCGTGGTTGTATGTCAGGATTGGGGGAAACGGAATTAAGAGGAAGGTACGGACACATCCGGGATGCCAAAAACAATAGTCAAGTCTACCTTTATCTTTGGAGATCGAGGTGAGTGTTGATTCATAGATGTAATTTCTTTTGGAAAGATTTGCGATATTAAATTGTGGCAAACGTGCCGATATTAAATTGTGGCAAACGTGCCGATATTAAATTGTGGCAAACGTGCCAATATTAAATTGTGGCAAACGTGCCGATAATGGGGCCATGGGCCGGATTGGGCAAACGTGCCGATATTGAATTGTGGCATTCGTACCGATAATGGGCCTTGGGCCGATGGCATAAGTGCCGATAAATGTGGCTTAGAGCCGATCTTTTTGGTTGATATTGATTAATCAATTTTTAGTGATTATGTTGATGGTTAAAGTTCTACTCTTGGGCGTGTTTTACTCATAGATGTTTATGTATGCGGTCTGATCTTGTTATGTTATTATTGAGGCTGTGTGTCGTGATTGTGTGTCGGAAAAGGGCGGAGTGCCGAGGATGGTTATGTGTCGGGAGTGGCTAAGTGCCGAGTTTGACTATGAGTCATGGCTGTGTGCCGAGTCTTAAATTGTGGCAAACGTGCCGATAATGGGGCCATGGGCCGGATTGGGCAAACGTGCCGATATTGAATTGTGGCATTCGTACCGATAATGGGCCTTGGGCCGATGGCATAAGTGCCGATAAATGTGGCTTAGAGCCGATCTTTTTGGTTGATATTGATTAATCAAATTTTAGTGATTATGTTGATGGTTAAAGTTCTACTCTTGGGCGTGTTTTACTCATAGATGTTTATGTATGCGGTCTGATCTTGTTATGTTATTATTGAGGCTGTGTGTCGTGATTGTGTGTCGGAAAAGGGCGGAGTGCCGAGGATGGTTATGTGTCGGGAGTGGCTAAGTGCCGAGTTTGACTATGAGTCATGGCTGTGTGCCGAGTCTTAAATTGTGGCAAACGTGCCGATAATGGGGCCATGGGCCGGATTGGGCAAACGTGCCGATATTGAATTGTGGCATTCGTACCGATAATGGGCCTTGGGCCGATGGCATAAGTGCCGATAAATGTGGCTTAGAGCCGATCTTTTTGGTTGATATTGATTAATCAATTTTTAGTGATTATGTTGATGGTTAAAGTTCTACTCTTGGGCGTGTTTTACTCATAGATGTTTATGTATGCGGTCTGATCTTGTTATGTTATTATTGAGGCTGTGTGTCGTGATTGTGTGTCGGAAAAGGGCGGAGTGCCGAGGATGGTTATGTGTCGGGAGTGGCTAAGTGCCGAGTTTGACTATGAGTTATGGCTGTGTGCCGAGTCTGGTTGTGTGTCGAGTCTGGTTATGTGATGAGATTGTGTACCGGGAATGGTTGTGTGACGAGATTGGGTGCCGGGATGAGCTATGTGTCGTTGTTATGTGGTGGGATAGGCTACGAGTTAAGATAGAATGGGTGTCGTGGTTGTATGTCAGGATTGGGGGAAACGGAATTAAGAGGAAGGTACGGACACATCCGGGATGCCAAAAACAATAGTCAAGTCTACCTTTATCTTTGGAGATCGAGGTGAGTGTTGATTCATAGATGTAATTTCTTTTGGAAAGATTTGCGATATTAAATTGTGGCAAACGTGCCGATATTAAATTGTGGCAAACGTGCCAATATTAAATTGTGGCAAACGTGCCGATAATGGGGCCATGGGCCGGATTGGGCAAACGTGCCGATATTGAATTGTGGCATTCGTACCGATAATGGGCCTTGGGCCGATGGCATAAGTGCCGATAAATGTGGCTTAGAGCCGATCTTTTTGGTTGATATTGATTAATCAATTTTTAGTGATTATGTTGATGGTTAAAGTTCTACTCTTGGGCGTGTTTTACTCATAGATGTTTATGTATGCGGTCTGATCTTGTTATGTTATTATTGAGGCTGTGTGTCGTGATTGTGTGTCGGAAAAGGGCGGAGTGCCGAGGATGGTTATGTGTCGGGAGTGGCTAAGTGCCGAGTTTGACTATGAGTCATGGCTGTGTGCCGAGTCTTAAATTGTGGCAAACGTGCCGATAATGGGGCCATGGGCCGGATTGGGCAAACGTGCCGATATTGAATTGTGGCATTCGTACCGATAATGGGCCTTGGGCCGATGGCATAAGTGCCGATAAATGTGGCTTAGAGCCGATCTTTTTGGTTGATATTGATTAATCAATTTTTAGTGATTATGTTGATGGTTAAAGTTCTACTCTTGGGCGTGTTTTACTCATAGATGTTTATGTATGCGGTCTGATCTTGTTATGTTATTATTGAGGCTGTGTGTCGTGATTGTGTGTCGGAAAAGGGCGGAGTGCCGAGGATGGTTATGTGTCGGGAGTGGCTAAGTGCCGAGTTTGACTATGAGTTATGGCTGTGTGCCGAGTCTGGTTGTGTGTCGAGTCTGGTTATGTGATGAGATTGTGTACCGGGAATGGTTGTGTGACGAGATTGGGTGCCGGGATGAGCTATGTGTCGTTGTTATGTGGTGGGATAGGCTACGAGTTAAGATAGAATGGGTGTCGTGGTTGTATGTCAGGATTGGGGGAAACGGAATTAAGAGGAAGGTACGGACACATCCGGGATGCCAAAAACAATAGTCAAGTCTACCTTTATCTTTGGAGATCGAGGTGAGTGTTGATTCATAGATGTAATTTCTTTTGGAAAGATTTGCGATATTAAATTGTGGCAAACGTGCCGATATTAAATTGTGGCAAACGTGCCGATATTAAATTGTGGCAAACGTGCCAATATTAAATTGTGGCAAACGTGCCGATAATGGGGCCATGGGCCGGATTGGGCAAACGTGCCGATATTGAATTGTGGCATTCGTACCGATAATGGGCCTTGGGCCGATGGCATAAGTGCCGATAAATGTGGCTTAGAGCCGATCTTTTTGGTTGATATTGATTAATCAATTTTTAGTGATTATGTTGATGGTTAAAGTTCTACTCTTGGGCGTGTTTTACTCATAGATGTTTATGTATGCGGTCTGATCTTGTTATGTTATTATTGAGGCTGTGTGTCGTGATTGTGTGTCGGAAAAGGGCGGAGTGCCGAGGATGGTTATGTGTCGGGAGTGGCTAAGTGCCGAGTTTGACTATGAGTCATGGCTGTGTGCCGAGTCTTAAATTGTGGCAAACGTGCCGATAATGGGGCCATGGGCCGGATTGGGCAAACGTGCCGATATTGAATTGTGGCATTCGTACCGATAATGGGCCTTGGACCGATGGCATAAGAGCCGATAAATGTGGCTTAGAGCCGATCTTTTTGGTTGATATTGATTAATCAATTTTTAGTGATTATGTTGATGGTTAAAGTTCTACTCTTGGGCGTGTTTTACTCATAGATGTTTATGTATGCGGTCTGATCTTGTTATGTTATTATTGAGGCTGTGTGTCGTGATTGTGTGTCGGAAAAGGGCGGAGTGCCGAGGATGGTTATGTGTCGGGAGTGGCTAAGTGCCGAGTTTGACTATGAGTCATGGCTGTGTGCCGAGTCTTAAATTGTGGCAAACGTGCCGATAATGGGGCCATGGGCCGGATTGGGCAAACGTGCCGATATTGAATTGTGGCATTCGCACCGATAATGGGCCTTGGGCCGATGGCATAAGTGCCGATAAATGTGGCTTAGAGCCGATCTTTTTGGTTGATATTGATTAATCAATTTTTAGTGATTATGTTGATGGTTAAAGTTCTACTCTTGGGCGTGTTTTACTCATAGATGTTTATGTATGCGGTCTGATCTTGTTATGTTATTATTGAGGCTGTGTGTCGTGATTGTGTGTCGGAAAAGGGCGGAGTGCCGAGGATGGTTATGTGTCGGGAGTGGCTAAGTGCCGAGTTTGATTATGAGTTATGGCTGTGTGCCGAGTCTGGTTGTGTGTCGAGTCTGGTTATGTGATGAGATTGTGTACCGGGAATGGTTGTGTGACGAGATTGGGTGCCGGGATGAGCTATGTGTCGTTGTTATGTGGTGGGATAGGCTACGAGTTAAGATAGAATGGGTGTCGTGGTTGTATGTCAGGATTGGGGGAAACGGAATTAAGAGGAAGGTACGGACACATCCGGGATGCCAAAAACAATAGTCAAGTCTACCTTTATCTTTGGAGATCGAGGTGAGTGTTGATTCATAGATGTAATTTCTTTTGGAAAGATTTGCGATATTAAATTGTGGCAAACGTGCCGATATTAAATTGTGGCAAACGTGCCAATATTAAATTGTGGCAAACGTGCCGATAATGGGGCCATGGGCCGGATTGGGCAAACGTGCCGATATTGAATTGTGGCATTCGTACCGATAATGGGCCTTGGGCCGATGGCATAAGTGCCGATAAATGTGGCTTAGAGCCGATCTTTTTGGTTGATATTGATTAATCAATTTTTAGTGATTATGTTGATGGTTAAAGTTCTACTCTTGGGCGTGTTTTACTCATAGATGTTTATGTATGCGGTCTGATCTTGTTATGTTATTATTGAGGCTGTGTGTCGTGATTGTGTGTCGGAAAAGGGCGGAGTGCCGAGGATGGTTATGTGTCGGGAGTGGCTAAGTGCCGAGTTTGACTATGAGTCATGGCTGTGTGCCGAGTCTTAAATTGTGGCAAACGTGCCGATAATGGGGCCATGGGCCGGATTGGGCAAACGTGCCGATATTGAATTGTGGCATTCGTACCGATAATGGGCCTTGGGCCGATGGCATAAGTGCCGATAAATGTGGCTTAGAGCCGATCTTTTTGGTTGATATTGATTAATCAATTTTTAGTGATTATGTTGATGGTTAAAGTTCTACTCTTGGGCGTGTTTTACTCATAGATGTTTATGTATGCGGTCTGATCTTGTTATGTTATTATTGAGGCTGTGTGTCGTGATTGTGTGTCGGAAAAGGGCGGAGTGCCGAGGATGGTTATGTGTCGGGAGTGGCTAAGTGCCGAGTTTGACTATGAGTTATGGCTGTGTGCCGAGTCTGGTTGTGTGTCGAGTCTGGTTATGTGATGAGATTGTGTACCGGGAATGGTTGTGTGACGAGATTGGGTGCCGGGATGAGCTATGTGTCGTTGTTATGTGGTGGGATAGGCTACGAGTTAAGATAGAATGGGTGTCGTGGTTGTATGTCAGGATTGGGGGAAACGGAATTAAGAGGAAGGTACGGACACATCCGGGATGCCAAAAACAATAGTCAAGTCTACCTTTATCTTTGGAGATCGAGGTGAGTGTTGATTCATAGATGTAATTTCTTTTGGAAAGATTTGCGATATTAAATTGTGGCAAACGTGCCGATATTAAATTGTGGCAAACGTGCCAATATTAAATTGTGGCAAACGTGCCGATAATGGGGCCATGGGCCGGATTGGGCAAACGTGCCGATATTGAATTGTGGCATTCGTACCGATAATGGGCCTTGGGCCGATGGCATAAGTGCCGATAAATGTGGCTTAGAGCCGATCTTTTTGGTTGATATTGATTAATCAATTTTTAGTGATTATGTTGATGGTTAAAGTTCTACTCTTGGGCGTGTTTTACTCATAGATGTTTATGTATGCGGTCTGATCTTGTTATGTTATTATTGAGGCTGTGTGTCGTGATTGTGTGTCGGAAAAGGGCGGAGTGCCGAGGATGGTTATGTGTCGGGAGTGGCTAAGTGCCGAGTTTGACTATGAGTCATGGCTGTGTGCCGAGTCTTAAATTGTGGCAAACGTGCCGATAATGGGGCCATGGGCCGGATTGGGCAAACGTGCCGATATTGAATTGTGGCATTCGTACCGATAATGGGCCTTGGGCGGATGGCATAAGTGCCGATAAATGTGGCTTAGAGCCGATCTTTTTGGTTGATATTGATTAATCAATTTTTAGTGATTATGTTGATGGTTAAAGTTCTACTCTTGGGCGTGTTTTACTCATAGATGTTTATGTATGCGGTCTGATCTTGTTATGTTATTATTGAGGCTGTGTGTCGTGATTGTGTGTCGGAAAAGGGCGGAGTGCCGAGGATGGTTATGTGTCGGGAGTGGCTAAGTGCCGAGTTTGACTATGAGTCATGGCTGTGTGCCGAGTCTTAAATTGTGGCAAACGTGCCGATAATGGGGCCATGGGCCGGATTGGGCAAACGTGCCGATATTGAATTGTGGCATTCGTACCGATAATGGGCCTTGGGCCGATGGCATAAGTGCCGATAAATGTGGCTTAGAGCCGATCTTTTTGGTTGATATTGATTAATCAATTTTTAGTGATTATGTTGATGGTTAAAGTTCTACTCTTGGGCGTGTTTTACTCATAGATGTTTATGTATGCGGTCTGATCTTGTTATGTTATTATTGAGGCTGTGTGTCGTGATTGTGTGTCGGAAAAGGGCGGAGTGCCGAGGATGGTTATGTGTCGGGAGTGGCTAAGTGCCGAGTTTGACTATGAGTTATGGCTGTGTGCCGAGTCTGGTTGTGTGTCGAGTCTGGTTATGTGATGAGATTGTGTACCGGGAATGGTTGTGTGACGAGATTGGGTGCCGGGATGAGCTATGTGTCGTTGTTATGTGGTGGGATAGGCTACGAGTTAAGATAGAATGGGTGTCGTGGTTGTATGTCAGGATTGGGGGAAACGGAATTAAGAGGAAGGTACGGACACATCCGGGATGCCAAAAACAATAGTCAAGTCTACCTTTATCTTTGGAGATCGAGGTGAGTGTTGATTCATAGATGTAATTTCTTTTGGAAAGATTTGCGATATTAAATTGTGGCAAACGTGCCGATATTAAATTGTGGCAAACGTGCCAATATTAAATTGTGGCAAACGTGCCGATAATGGGGCCATGGGCCGGATTGGGCAAACGTGCCGATATTGAATTGTGGCATTCGTACCGATAATGGGCCTTGGGCCGATGGCATAAGTGCCGATAAATGTGGCTTAGAGCCGATCTTTTTGGTTGATATTGATTAATCAATTTTTAGTGATTATGTTGATGGTTAAAGTTCTACTCTTGGGCGTGTTTTACTCATAGATGTTTATGTATGCGGTCTGATCTTGTTATGTTATTATTGAGGCTGTGTGTCGTGATTGTGTGTCGGAAAAGGGCGGAGTGCCGAGGATGGTTATGTGTCGGGAGTGGCTAAGTGCCGAGTTTGACTATGAGTCATGGCTGTGTGCCGAGTCTTAAATTGTGGCAAACGTGCCGATAATGGGGCCATGGGCCGGATTGGGCAAACGTGCCGATATTGAATTGTGGCATTCGTACCGATAATGGGCCTTGGGCCGATGGCATAAGTGCCGATAAATGTGGCTTAGAGCCGATCTTTTTGGTTGATATTGATTAATCAATTTTTAGTGATTATGTTGATGGTTAAAGTTCTACTCTTGGGCGTGTTTTACTCATAGATGTTTATGTATGCGGTCTGATCTTGTTATGTTATTATTGAGGCTGTGTGTCGTGATTGTGTGTCGGAAAAGGGCGGAGTGCCGAGGATGGTTATGTGTCGGGAGTGGCTAAGTGCCGAGTTTGACTATGAGTTATGGCTGTGTGCCGAGTCTGGTTGTGTGTCGAGTCTGGTTATGTGATGAGATTGTGTACCGGGAATGGTTGTGTGACGAGATTGGGTGCCGGGATGAGCTATGTGTCGTTGTTATGTGGTGGGATAGGCTACGAGTTAAGATAGAATGGGTGTCGTGGTTGTATGTCAGGATTGGGGGAAACGGAATTAAGAGGAAGGTACGGACACATCCGGGATGCCAAAAACAATAGTCAAGTCTACCTTTATCTTTGGAGATCGAGGTGAGTGTTGATTCATAGATGTAATTTCTTTTGGAAAGATTTGCGATATTAAATTGTGGCAAACGTGCCGATATTAAATTGTGGCAAACGTGCCAATATTAAATTGTGGCAAACGTGCCGATAATGGGGCCATGGGCCGGATTGGGCAAACGTGCCGATATTGAATTGTGGCATTCGTACCGATAATGGGCCTTGGGCCGATGGCATAAGTGCCGATAAATGTGGCTTAGAGCCGATCTTTTTGGTTGATATTGATTAATCAATTTTTAGTGATTATGTTGATGGTTAAAGTTCTACTCTTGGGCGTGTTTTACTCATAGATGTTTATGTATGCGGTCTGATCTTGTTATGTTATTATTGAGGCTGTGTGTCGTGATTGTGTGTCGGAAAAGGGCGGAGTGCCGAGGATGGTTATGTGTCGGGAGTGGCTAAGTGCCGAGTTTGACTATGAGTCATGGCTGTGTGCCGAGTCTTAAATTGTGGCAAACGTGCCGATAATGGGGCCATGGGCCGGATTGGGCAAACGTGCCGATATTGAATTGTGGCATTCGTACCGATAATGGGCCTTGGGCCGATGGCATAAGTGCCGATAAATGTGGCTTAGAGCCGATCTTTTTGGTTGATATTGATTAATCAATTTTTAGTGATTATGTTGATGGTTAAAGTTCTACTCTTGGGCGTGTTTTACTCATAGATGTTTATGTATGCGGTCTGATCTTGTTATGTTATTATTGAGGCTGTGTGTCGTGATTGTGTGTCGGAAAAGGGCGGAGTGCCGAGGATGGTTATGTGTCGGGAGTGGCTAAGTGCCGAGTTTGACTATGAGTTATGGCTGTGTGCCGAGTCTGGTTGTGTGTCGAGTCTGGTTATGTGATGAGATTGTGTACCGGGAATGGTTGTGTGACGAGATTGGGTGCCGGGATGAGCTATGTGTCGTTGTTATGTGGTGGGATAGGCTACGAGTTAAGATAGAATGGGTGTCGTGGTTGTATGTCAGGATTGGGGGAAACGGAATTAAGAGGAAGGTACGGACACATCCGGGATGCCAAAAACAATAGTCAAGTCTACCTTTATCTTTGGAGATCGAGGTGAGTGTTGATTCATAGATGTAATTTCTTTTGGAAAGATTTGCGATATTAAATTGTGGCAAACGTGCCGATATTAAATTGTGGCAAACGTGCCAATATTAAATTGTGGCAAACGTGCCGATAATGGGGCCATGGGCCGGATTGGGCAAACGTGCCGATATTGAATTGTGGCATTCGTACCGATAATGGGCCTTGGGCCGATGGCATAAGTGCCGATAAATGTGGCTTAGAGCCGATCTTTTTGGTTGATATTGATTAATCAATTTTTAGTGATTATGTTGATGGTTAAAGTTCTACTCTTGGGCGTGTTTTACTCATAGATGTTTATGTATGCGGTCTGATCTTGTTATGTTATTATTGAGGCTGTGTGTCGTGATTGTGTGTCGGAAAAGGGCGGAGTGCCGAGGATGGTTATGTGTCGGGAGTGGCTAAGTGCCGAGTTTGACTATGAGTCATGGCTGTGTGCCGAGTCTTAAATTGTGGCAAACGTGCCGATAATGGGGCCATGGGCCGGATTGGGCAAACGTGCCGATATTGAATTGTGGCATTCGTACCGATAATGGGCCTTGGGCCGATGGCATAAGTGCCGATAAATGTGGCTTAGAGCCGATCTTTTTGGTTGATATTGATTAATCAATTTTTAGTGATTATGTTGATGGTTAAAGTTCTACTCTTGGGCGTGTTTTACTCATAGATGTTTATGTATGCGGTCTGATCTTGTTATGTTATTATTGAGGCTGTGTGTCGTGATTGTGTGTCGGAAAAGGGCGGAGTGCCGAGGATGGTTATGTGTCGGGAGTGGCTAAGTGCCGAGTTTGACTATGAGTTATGGCTGTGTGCCGAGTCTGGTTGTGTGTCGAGTCTGGTTATGTGATGAGATTGTGTACCGGGAATGGTTGTGTGACGAGATTGGGTGCCGGGATGAGCTATGTGTCGTTGTTATGTGGTGGGATAGGCTACGAGTTAAGATAGAATGGGTGTCGTGGTTGTATGTCAGGATTGGGGGAAACGGAATTAAGAGGAAGGTACGGACACATCCGGGATGCCAAAAACAATAGTCAAGTCTACCTTTATCTTTGGAGATCGAGGTGAGTGTTGATTCATAGATGTAATTTCTTTTGGAAAGATTTGCGATATTAAATTGTGGCAAACGTGCCGATATTAAATTGTGGCAAACGTGCCAATATTAAATTGTGGCAAACGTGCCGATAATGGGGCCATGGGCCGGATTGGGCAAACGTGCCGATATTGAATTGTGGCATTCGTACCGATAATGGGCCTTGGGCCGATGGCATAAGTGCCGATAAATGTGGCTTAGAGCCGATCTTTTTGGTTGATATTGATTAATCAATTTTTAGTGATTATGTTGATGGTTAAAGTTCTACTCTTGGGCGTGTTTTACTCATAGATGTTTATGTATGCGGTCTGATCTTGTTATGTTATTATTGAGGCTGTGTGTCGTGATTGTGTGTCGGAAAAGGGCGGAGTGCCGAGGATGGTTATGTGTCGGGAGTGGCTAAGTGCCGAGTTTGACTATGAGTCATGGCTGTGTGCCGAGTCTTAAATTGTGGCAAACGTGCCGATAATGGGGCCATGGGCCGGATTGGGCAAACGTGCCGATATTGAATTGTGGCATTCGTACCGATAATGGGCCTTGGGCCGATGGCATAAGTGCCGATAAATGTGGCTTAGAGCCGATCTTTTTGGTTGATATTGATTAATCAATTTTTAGTGATTATGTTGATGGTTAAAGTTCTACTCTTGGGCGTGTTTTACTCATAGATGTTTATGTATGCGGTCTGATCTTGTTATGTTATTATTGAGGCTGTGTGTCGTGATTGTGTGTCGGAAAAGGGCGGAGTGCCGAGGATGGTTATGTGTCGGGAGTGGCTAAGTGCCGAGTTTGACTATGAGTCATGGCTGTGTGCCGAGTCTTAAATTGTGGCAAACGTGCCGATAATGGGGCCATGGGCCGGATTGGGCAAACGTGCCGATATTGAATTGTGGCATTCGTACCGATAATGGGCCTTGGGCCGATGGCATAAGTGCCGATAAATGTGGCTTAGAGCCGATCTTTTTGGTTGATATTGATTAATCAAATTTTAGTGATTATGTTGATGGTTAAAGTTCTACTCTTGGGCGTGTTTTACTCATAGATGTTTATGTATGCGGTCTGATCTTGTTATGTTATTATTGAGGCTGTGTGTCGTGATTGTGTGTCGGAAAAGGGCGGAGTGCCGAGGATGGTTATGTGTCGGGAGTGGCTAAGTGCCGAGTTTGACTATGAGTTATGGCTGTGTGCCGAGTCTGGTTGTGTGTCGAGTCTGGTTATGTGATGAGATTGTGTACCGGGAATGGTTGTGTGACGAGATTGGGTGCCGGGATGAGCTATGTGTCGTTGTTATGTGGTGGGATAGGCTACGAGTTAAGATAGAATGGGTGTCGTGGTTGTATGTCAGGATTGGGGGAAACGGAATTAAGAGGAAGGTACGGACACATCCGGGATGCCAAAAACAATAGTCAAGTCTACCTTTATCTTTGGAGATCGAGGTGAGTGTTGATTCATAGATGTAATTTCTTTTGGAAAGATTTGCGATATTAAATTGTGGCAAACGTGCCGATATTAAATTGTGGCAAACGTGCCAATATTAAATTGTGGCAAACGTGCCGATAATGGGGCCATGGGCCGGATTGGGCAAACGTGCCGATATTGAATTGTGGCATTCGTACCGATAATGGGCCTTGGGCCGATGGCATAAGTGCCGATAAATGTGGCTTAGAGCCGATCTTTTTGGTTGATATTGATTAATCAATTTTTAGTGATTATGTTGATGGTTAAAGTTCTACTCTTGGGCGTGTTTTACTCATAGATGTTTATGTATGCGGTCTGATCTTGTTATGTTATTATTGAGGCTGTGTGTCGTGATTGTGTGTCGGAAAAGGGCGGAGTGCCGAGGATGGTTATGTGTCGGGAGTGGCTAAGTGCCGAGTTTGACTATGAGTCATGGCTGTGTGCCGAGTCTTAAATTGTGGCAAACGTGCCGATAATGGGGCCATGGGCCGGATTGGGCAAACGTGCCGATATTGAATTGTGGCATTCGTACCGATAATGGGCCTTGGGCCGATGGCATAAGTGCCGATAAATGTGGCTTAGAGCCGATCTTTTTGGTTGATATTGATTAATCAATTTTTAGTGATTATGTTGATGGTTAAAGTTCTACTCTTGGGCGTGTTTTACTCATAGATGTTTATGTATGCGGTCTGATCTTGTTATGTTATTATTGAGGCTGTGTGTCGTGATTGTGTGTCGGAAAAGGGCGGAGTGCCGAGGATGGTTATGTGTCGGGAGTGGCTAAGTGCCGAGTTTGACTATGAGTCATGGCTGTGTGCCGAGTCTTAAATTGTGGCAAACGTGCCGATAATGGGGCCATGGGCCGGATTGGGCAAACGTGCCGATATTGAATTGTGGCATTCGTACCGATAATGGGCCTTGGGCCGATGGCATAAGTGCCGATAAATGTGGCTTAGAGCCGATCTTTTTGGTTGATATTGATTAATCAATTTTTAGTGATTATGTTGATGGTTAAAGTTCTACTCTTGGGCGTGTTTTACTCATAGATGTTTATGTATGCGGTCTGATCTTGTTATGTTATTATTGAGGCTGTGTGTCGTGATTGTGTGTCGGAAAAGGGCGGAGTGCCGAGGATGGTTATGTGTCGGGAGTGGCTAAGTGCCGAGTTTGACTATGAGTTATGGCTGTGTGCCGAGTCTGGTTGTGTGTCGAGTCTGGTTATGTGATGAGATTGTGTACCGGGAATGGTTGTGTGACGAGATTGGGTGCCGGGATGAGCTATGTGTCGTTGTTATGTGGTGGGATAGGCTACGAGTTAAGATAGAATGGGTGTCGTGGTTGTATGTCAGGATTGGGGGAAACGGAATTAAGAGGAAGGTACGGACACATCCGGGATGCCAAAAACAATAGTCAAGTCTACCTTTATCTTTGGAGATCGAGGTGAGTGTTGATTCATAGATGTAATTTCTTTTGGAAAGATTTGCGATATTAAATTGTGGCAAACGTGCCGATATTAAATTGTGGCAAACGTGCCAATATTAAATTGTGGCAAACGTGCCGATAATGGGGCCATGGGCCGGATTGGGCAAACGTGCCGATATTGAATTGTGGCATTCGTACCGATAATGGGCCTTGGGCCGATGGCATAAGTGCCGATAAATGTGGCTTAGAGCCGATCTTTTTGGTTGATATTGATTAATCAATTTTTAGTGATTATGTTGATGGTTAAAGTTCTACTCTTGGGCGTGTTTTACTCATAGATGTTTATGTATGCGGTCTGATCTTGTTATGTTATTATTGAGGCTGTGTGTCGTGATTGTGTGTCGGAAAAGGGCGGAGTGCCGAGGATGGTTATGTGTCGGGAGTGGCTAAGTGCCGAGTTTGACTATGAGTCATGGCTGTGTGCCGAGTCTTAAATTGTGGCAAACGTGCCGATAATGGGGCCATGGGCCGGATTGGGCAAACGTGCCGATATTGAATTGTGGCATTCGTACCGATAATGGGCCTTGGGCCGATGGCATAAGTGCCGATAAATGTGGCTTAGAGCCGATCTTTTTGGTTGATATTGATTAATCAATTTTTAGTGATTATGTTGATGGTTAAAGTTCTACTCTTGGGCGTGTTTTACTCATAGATGTTTATGTATGCGGTCTGATCTTGTTATGTTATTATTGAGGCTGTGTGTCGTGATTGTGTGTCGGAAAAGGGCGGAGTGCCGAGGATGGTTATGTGTCGGGAGTGGCTAAGTGCCGAGTTTGACTATGAGTCATGGCTGTGTGCCGAGTCTTAAATTGTGGCAAACGTGCCGATAATGGGGCCATGGGCCGGATTGGGCAAACGTGCCGATATTGAATTGTGGCATTCGTACCGATAATGGGCCTTGGGCCGATGGCATAAGTGCCGATAAATGTGGCTTAGAGCCGATCTTTTTGGTTGATATTGATTAATCAATTTTTAGTGATTATGTTGATGGTTAAAGTTCTACTCTTGGGCGTGTTTTACTCATAGATGTTTATGTATGCGGTCTGATCTTGTTATGTTATTATTGAGGCTGTGTGTCGTGATTGTGTGTCGGAAAAGGGCGGAGTGCCGAGGATGGTTATGTGTCGGGAGTGGCTAAGTGCCGAGTTTGACTATGAGTTATGGCTGTGTGCCGAGTCTGGTTGTGTGTCGAGTCTGGTTATGTGATGAGATTGTGTACCGGGAATGGTTGTGTGACGAGATTGGGTGCCGGGATGAGCTATGTGTCGTTGTTATGTGGTGGGATAGGCTACGAGTTAAGATAGAATGGGTGTCGTGGTTGTATGTCAGGATTGGGGGAAACGGAATTAAGAGGAAGGTACGGACACATCCGGGATGCCAAAAACAATAGTCAAGTCTACCTTTATCTTTGGAGATCGAGGTGAGTGTTGATTCATAGATGTAATTTCTTTTGGAAAGATTTGCGATATTAAATTGTGGCAAACGTGCCGATATTAAATTGTGGCAAACGTGCCAATATTAAATTGTGGCAAACGTGCCGATAATGGGGCCATGGGCCGGATTGGGCAAACGTGCCGATATTGAATTGTGGCATTCGTACCGATAATGGGCCTTGGGCCGATGGCATAAGTGCCGATAAATGTGGCTTAGAGCCGATCTTTTTGGTTGATATTGATTAATCAAATTTTAGTGATTATGTTGATGGTTAAAGTTCTACTCTTGGGCGTGTTTTACTCATAGATGTTTATGTATGCGGTCTGATCTTGTTATGTTATTATTGAGGCTGTGTGTCGTGATTGTGTGTCGGAAAAGGGCGGAGTGCCGAGGATGGTTATGTGTCGGGAGTGGCTAAGTGCCGAGTTTGACTATGA
The DNA here is from genome assembly GCA_963854785.1 of Vaccinium vitis-idaea. Taxonomy (NCBI): domain Eukaryota; kingdom Viridiplantae; phylum Streptophyta; class Magnoliopsida; order Ericales; family Ericaceae; genus Vaccinium; species Vaccinium vitis-idaea. Next base: position 28,909,069 of record OY978215.1, on the reverse strand, counting down.
GTCATGGCTGTGTGCCGAGTCTTAAATTGTGGCAAACGTGCCGATAATGGGGCCATGGGCCGGATTGGGCAAACGTGCCGATATTGAATTGTGGCATTCGTACCGATAATGGGCCTTGGGCCGATGGCATAAGTGCCGATAAATGTGGCTTAGAGCCGATCTTTTTGGTTGATATTGATTAATCAATTTTTAGTGATTATGTTGATGGTTAAAGTTCTACTCTTGGGCGTGTTTTACTCATAGATGTTTATGTATGCGGTCTGATCTTGTTATGTTATTATTGAGGCTGTGTGTCGTGATTGTGTGTCGGAAAAGGGCGGAGTGCCGAGGATGGTTATGTGTCGGGAGTGGCTAAGTGCCGAGTTTGACTATGAGTCATGGCTGTGTGCCGAGTCTTAAATTGTGGCAAACGTGCCGATAATGGGGCCATGGGCCGGATTGGGCAAACGTGCCGATATTGAATTGTGGCATTCGTACCGATAATGGGCCTTGGGCCGATGGCATAAGTGCCGATAAATGTGGCTTAGAGCCGATCTTTTTGGTTGATATTGATTAATCAATTTTTAGTGATTATGTTGATGGTTAAAGTTCTACTCTTGGGCGTGTTTTACTCATAGATGTTTATGTATGCGGTCTGATCTTGTTATGTTATTATTGAGGCTGTGTGTCGTGATTGTGTGTCGGAAAAGGGCGGAGTGCCGAGGATGGTTATGTGTCGGGAGTGGCTAAGTGCCGAGTTTGACTATGAGTCATGGCTGTGTGCCGAGTCTTAAATTGTGGCAAACGTGCCGATAATGGGGCCATGGGCCGGATTGGGCAAACGTGCCGATATTGAATTGTGGCATTCGTACCGATAATGGGCCTTGGGCCGATGGCATAAGTGCCGATAAATGTGGCTTAGAGCCGATCTTTTTGGTTGATATTGATTAATCAATTTTTAGTGATTATGTTGATGGTTAAAGTTCTACTCTTGGGCGTGTTTTACTCATAGATGTTTATGTATGCGGTCTGATCTTGTTATGTTATTATTGAGGCTGTGTGTCGTGATTGTGTGTCGGAAAAGGGCGGAGTGCCGAGGATGGTTATGTGTCGGGAGTGGCTAAGTGCCGAGTTTGACTATGAGTTATGGCTGTGTGCCGAGTCTGGTTGTGTGTCGAGTCTGGTTATGTGATGAGATTGTGTACCGGGAATGGTTGTGTGACGAGATTGGGTGCCGGGATGAGCTATGTGTCGTTGTTATGTGGTGGGATAGGCTACGAGTTAAGATAGAATGGGTGTCGTGGTTGTATGTCAGGATTGGGGGAAACGGAATTAAGAGGAAGGTACGGACACATCCGGGATGCCAAAAACAATAGTCAAGTCTACCTTTATCTTTGGAGATCGAGGTGAGTGTTGATTCATAGATGTAATTTCTTTTGGAAAGATTTGCGATATTAAATTGTGGCAAACGTGCCGATATTAAATTGTGGCAAACGTGCCAATATTAAATTGTGGCAAACGTGCCGATAATGGGGCCATGGGCCGGATTGGGCAAACGTGCCGATATTGAATTGTGGCATTCGTACCGATAATGGGCCTTGGGCCGATGGCATAAGTGCCGATAAATGTGGCTTAGAGCCGATCTTTTTGGTTGATATTGATTAATCAATTTTTAGTGATTATGTTGATGGTTAAAGTTCTACTCTTGGGCGTGTTTTACTCATAGATGTTTATGTATGCGGTCTGATCTTGTTATGTTATTATTGAGGCTGTGTGTCGTGATTGTGTGTCGGAAAAGGGCGGAGTGCCGAGGATGGTTATGTGTCGGGAGTGGCTAAGTGCCGAGTTTGACTATGAGTCATGGCTGTGTGCCGAGTCTTAAATTGTGGCAAACGTGCCGATAATGGGGCCATGGGCCGGATTGGGCAAACGTGCCGATATTGAATTGTGGCATTCGTACCGATAATGGGCCTTGGGCCGATGGCATAAGTGCCGATAAATGTGGCTTAGAGCCGATCTTTTTGGTTGATATTGATTAATCAATTTTTAGTGATTATGTTGATGGTTAAAGTTCTACTCTTGGGCGTGTTTTACTCATAGATGTTTATGTATGCGGTCTGATCTTGTTATGTTATTATTGAGGCTGTGTGTCGTGATTGTGTGTCGGAAAAGGGCGGAGTGCCGAGGATGGTTATGTGTCGGGAGTGGCTAAGTGCCGAGTTTGACTATGAGTCATGGCTGTGTGCCGAGTCTTAAATTGTGGCAAACGTGCCGATAATGGGGCCATGGGCCGGATTGGGCAAACGTGCCGATATTGAATTGTGGCATTCGTACCGATAATGGGCCTTGGGCCGATGGCATAAGTGCCGATAAATGTGGCTTAGAGCCGATCTTTTTGGTTGATATTGATTAATCAATTTTTAGTGATTATGTTGATGGTTAAAGTTCTACTCTTGGGCGTGTTTTACTCATAGATGTTTATGTATGCGGTCTGATCTTGTTATGTTATTATTGAGGCTGTGTGTCGTGATTGTGTGTCGGAAAAGGGCGGAGTGCCGAGGATGGTTATGTGTCGGGAGTGGCTAAGTGCCGAGTTTGACTATGAGTTATGGCTGTGTGCCGAGTCTGGTTGTGTGTCGAGTCTGGTTATGTGATGAGATTGTGTACCGGGAATGGTTGTGTGACGAGATTGGGTGCCGGGATGAGCTATGTGTCGTTGTTATGTGGTGGGATAGGCTACGAGTTAAGATAGAATGGGTGTCGTGGTTGTATGTCAGGATTGGGGGAAACGGAATTAAGAGGAAGGTACGGACACATCCGGGATGCCAAAAACAATAGTCAAGTCTACCTTTATCTTTGGAGATCGAGGTGAGTGTTGATTCATAGATGTAATTTCTTTTGGAAAGATTTGCGATATTAAATTGTGGCAAACGTGCCGATATTAAATTGTGGCAAACGTGCCAATATTAAATTGTGGCAAACGTGCCGATAATGGGGCCATGGGCCGGATTGGGCAAACGTGCCGATATTGAATTGTGGCATTCGTACCGATAATGGGCCTTGGGCCGATGGCATAAGTGCCGATAAATGTGGCTTAGAGCCGATCTTTTTGGTTGATATTGATTAATCAATTTTTAGTGATTATGTTGATGGTTAAAGTTCTACTCTTGGGCGTGTTTTACTCATAGATGTTTATGTATGCGGTCTGATCTTGTTATGTTATTATTGAGGCTGTGTGTCGTGATTGTGTGTCGGAAAAGGGCGGAGTGCCGAGGATGGTTATGTGTCGGGAGTGGCTAAGTGCCGAGTTTGACTATGAGTCATGGCTGTGTGCCGAGTCTTAAATTGTGGCAAACGTGCCGATAATGGGGCCATGGGCCGGATTGGGCAAACGTGCCGATATTGAATTGTGGCATTCGTACCGATAATGGGCCTTGGGCCGATGGCATAAGTGCCGATAAATGTGGCTTAGAGCCGATCTTTTTGGTTGATATTGATTAATCAATTTTTAGTGATTATGTTGATGGTTAAAGTTCTACTCTTGGGCGTGTTTTACTCATAGATGTTTATGTATGCGGTCTGATCTTGTTATGTTATTATTGAGGCTGTGTGTCGTGATTGTGTGTCGGAAAAGGGCGGAGTGCCGAGGATGGTTATGTGTCGGGAGTGGCTAAGTGCCGAGTTTGACTATGAGTCATGGCTGTGTGCCGAGTCTTAAATTGTGGCAAACGTGCCGATAATGGGGCCATGGGCCGGATTGGGCAAACGTGCCGATATTGAATTGTGGCATTCGTACCGATAATGGGCCTTGGGCCGATGGCATAAGTGCCGATAAATGTGGCTTAGAGCCGATCTTTTTGGTTGATATTGATTAATCAATTTTTAGTGATTATGTTGATGGTTAAAGTTCTACTCTTGGGCGTGTTTTACTCATAGATGTTTATGTATGCGGTCTGATCTTGTTATGTTATTATTGAGGCTGTGTGTCGTGATTGTGTGTCGGAAAAGGGCGGAGTGCCGAGGATGGTTATGTGTCGGGAGTGGCTAAGTGCCGAGTTTGACTATGAGTTATGGCTGTGTGCCGAGTCTGGTTGTGTGTCGAGTCTGGTTATGTGATGAGATTGTGTACCGGGAATGGTTGTGTGACGAGATTGGGTGCCGGGATGAGCTATGTGTCGTTGTTATGTGGTGGGATAGGCTACGAGTTAAGATAGAATGGGTGTCGTGGTTGTATGTCAGGATTGGGGGAAACGGAATTAAGAGGAAGGTACGGACACATCCGGGATGCCAAAAACAATAGTCAAGTCTACCTTTATCTTTGGAGATCGAGGTGAGTGTTGATTCATAGATGTAATTTCTTTTGGAAAGATTTGCGATATTAAATTGTGGCAAACGTGCCGATATTAAATTGTGGCAAACGTGCCAATATTAAATTGTGGCAAACGTGCCGATAATGGGGCCATGGGCCGGATTGGGCAAACGTGCCGATATTGAATTGTGGCATTCGTACCGATAATGGGCCTTGGGCCGATGGCATAAGTGCCGATAAATGTGGCTTAGAGCCGATCTTTTTGGTTGATATTGATTAATCAATTTTTAGTGATTATGTTGATGGTTAAAGTTCTACTCTTGGGCGTGTTTTACTCATAGATGTTTATGTATGCGGTCTGATCTTGTTATGTTATTATTGAGGCTGTGTGTCGTGATTGTGTGTCGGAAAAGGGCGGAGTGCCGAGGATGGTTATGTGTCGGGAGTGGCTAAGTGCCGAGTTTGAATTTGAGTCATGGCTGTGTGCCGAGTCTTAAATTGTGGCAAACGTGCCGATAATGGGGCCATGGGCCGGATTGGGCAAACGTGCCGATATTGAATTGTGGCATTCGTACCGATAATGGGCCTTGGGCCGATGGCATAAGTGCCGATAAATGTGGCTTAGAGCCGATCTTTTTGGTTGATATTGATTAATCAATTTTTAGTGATTATGTTGATGGTTAAAGTTCTACTCTTGGGCGTGTTTTACTCATAGATGTTTATGTATGCGGTCTGATCTTGTTATGTTATTATTGAGGCTGTGTGTCGTGATTGTGTGTCGGAAAAGGGCGGAGTGCCGAGGATGGTTATGTGTCGGGAGTGGCTAAGTGCCGAGTTTGACTATGAGTCATGGCTGTGTGCCGAGTCTTAAATTGTGGCAAACGTGCCGATAATGGGGCCATGGGCCGGATTGGGCAAACGTGCCGATATTGAATTGTGGCATTCGCACCGATAATGGGCCTTGGGCCGATGGCATAAGTGCCGATAAATGTGGCTTAGAGCCGATCTTTTTGGTTGATATTGATTAATCAATTTTTAGTGATTATGTTGATGGTTAAAGTTCTACTCTTGGGCGTGTTTTACTCATAGATGTTTATGTATGCGGTCTGATCTTGTTATGTTATTATTGAGGCTGTGTGTCGTGATTGTGTGTCGGAAAAGGGCGGAGTGCCGAGGATGGTTATGTGTCGGGAGTGGCTAAGTGCCGAGTTTGACTATGAGTTATGGCTATGTGCCGAGTCTGGTTGTGTGTCGAGTCTGGTTATGTGATGAGATTGTGTACCGGGAATGGTTGTGTGACGAGATTGGGTGCCGGGATGAGCTATGTGTCGTTGTTATGTGGTGGGATAGGCTACGAGTTAAGATAGAATGGGTGTCGTGGTTGTATGTCAGGATTGGGGGAAACGGAATTAAGAGGAAGGTACGGACACATCCGGGATGCCAAAAACAATAGTCAAGTCTACCTTTATCTTTGGAGATCGAGGTGAGTGTTGATTCATAGATGTAATTTCTTTTGGAAAGATTTGCGATATTAAATTGTGGCAAACGTGCCGATATTAAATTGTGGCAAACGTGCCGATATTAAATTGTGGCAAACGTGCCAATATTAAATTGTGGCAAACGTGCCGATAATGGGGCCATGGGCCGGATTGGGCAAACGTGCCGATATTGAATTGTGGCATTCGTGCCGATAATGGGCCTTGGGCTGATGGCATAAGTGCCGATAAATGTGGCTTAGAGCCGATCTTTTTGGTTGATATTGATTAATCAATTTTTAGTGATTATGTTGATGGTTAAAGTTCTACTCTTGGGCGTGTTTTACTCATAGATGTTTATGTATGCGGTCTGATCTTGTTATGTTATTATTGAGGCTGTGTGTCGTGATTGTGTGTCGGAAAAGGGCGGAGTGCCGAGGATGGTTATGTGTCGGGAGTGGCTAAGTGCCGAGTTTGACTATGAGTCATGGCTGTGTGCCGAGTCTTAAATTGTGGCAAACGTGCCGATAATGGGGCCATGGGCCGGATTGGGCAAACGTGCCGATATTGAATTGTGGCATTCGTACCGATAATGGGCCTTGGGCCGATGGCATAAGTGCCGATAAATGTGGCTTAGAGCCGATCTTTTTGGTTGATATTGATTAATCAATTTTTAGTGATTATGTTGATGGTTAAAGTTCTACTCTTGGGCGTGTTTTACTCATAGATGTTTATGTATGCGGTCTGATCTTGTTATGTTATTATTGAGGCTGTGTGTCGTGATTGTGTGTCGGAAAAGGGCGGAGTGCCGAGGATGGTTATGTGTCGGGAGTGGCTAAGTGCCGAGTTTGACTATGAGTTATGGCTGTGTGCCGAGTCTGGTTGTGTGTCGAGTCTGGTTATGTGATGAGATTGTGTACCGGGAATGGTTGTGTGACGAGATTGGGTGCCGGGATGAGCTATGTGTCGTTGTTATGTGGTGGGATAGGCTACGAGTTAAGATAGAATGGGTGTCGTGGTTGTATGTCAGGATTGGGGGAAACAGAATTAAGAGGAAGGTACGGACACATCCGGGATGCCAAAAACAATAGTCAAGTCTACCTTTATCTTTGGAGATCGAGGTGAGTGTTGATTCATAGATGTAATTTCTTTTGGAAAGATTTGCGATATTAAATTGTGGCAAACGTGCCGATATTAAATTGTGGCAAACGTGCCGATATTAAATTGTGGCAAACGTGCCAATATTAAATTGTGGCAAACGTGCCGATAATGGGGCCATGGGCCGGATTGGGCAAACGTGCCGATATTGAATTGTGGCATTCGTACCGATAATGGGCCTTGGGCCGATGGCATAAGTGCCGATAAATGTGGCTTAGAGCCGATCTTTTTGGTTGATATTGATTAATCAATTTTTAGTGATTATGTTGATGGTTAAAGTTCTACTCTTGGGCGTGTTTTACTCATAGATGTTTATGTATGCGGTCTGATCTTGTTATGTTATTATTGAGGTTGTGTGTCGTGATTGTGTGTCGGAAAAGGGCGGAGTGCCGAGGATGGTTATGTGTCGGGAGTGGCTAAGTGCCGAGTTTGACTATGAGTCATGGCTGTGTGCCGAGTCTTAAATTGTGGCAAACGTGCCGATAATGGGGCCATGGGCCGGATTGGGCAAACGTGCCGATATTGAATTGTGGCATTCGTACCGATAATGGGCCTTGGGCCGATGGCATAAGTGCCGATAAATGTGGCTTAGAGCCGATCTTTTTGGTTGATATTGATTAATCAATTTTTAGTGATTATGTTGATGGTTAAAGTTCTACTCTTGGGCGTGTTTTACTCATAGATGTTTATGTATGCGGTCTGATCTTGTTATGTTATTATTGAGGCTGTGTGTCGTGATTGTGTGTCGGAAAAGGGCGGAGTGCCGAGGATGGTTATGTGTCGGGAGTGGCTAAGTGCCGAGTTTGACTATGAGTCATGGCTGTGTGCCGAGTCTTAAATTGTGGCAAACGTGCCGATAATGGGGCCATGGGCCGGATTGGGCAAACGTGCCGATATTGAATTGTGGCATTCGTACCGATAATGGGCCTTGGGCCGATGGCATAAGTGCCGATAAATGTGGCTTAGAGCCGATCTTTTTGGTTGATATTGATTAATCAATTTTTAGTGATTATGTTGATGGTTAAAGTTCTACTCTTGGGCGTGTTTTACTCATAGATGTTTATGTATGCGGTCTGATCTTGTTATGTTATTATTGAGGCTGTGTGTCGTGATTGTGTGTCGGAAAAGGGCGGAGTGCCGAGGATGGTTATGTGTCGGGAGTGGCTAAGTGCCGAGTTTGACTATGAGTTATGGCTGTGTGCCGAGTCTGGTTGTGTGTCGAGTCTGGTTATGTGATGAGATTGTGTACCGGGAATGGTTGTGTGACGAGATTGGGTGCCGGGATGAGCTATGTGTCGTTGTTATGTGGTGGGATAGGCTACGAGTTAAGATAGAATGGGTGTCGTGGTTGTATGTCAGGATTGGGGGAAACGGAATTAAGAGGAAGGTACGGACACATCCGGGATGCCAAAAACAATAGTCAAGTCTACCTTTATCTTTGGAGATCGAGGTGAGTGTTGATTCATAGATGTAATTTCTTTTGGAAAGATTTGCGATATTAAATTGTGGCAAACGTGCCGATATTAAATTGTGGCAAACGTGCCAATATTAAATTGTGGCAAACGTGCCGATAATGGGGCCATGGGCCGGATTGGGCAAACGTGCCGATATTGAATTGTGGCATTCGTACCGATAATGGGCCTTGGGCCGATGGCATAAGTGCCGATAAATGTGGCTTAGAGCCGATCTTTTTGGTTGATATTGATTAATCAAATTTTAGTGATTATGTTGATGGTTAAAGTTCTACTCTTGGGCGTGTTTTACTCATAGATGTTTATGTATGCGGTCTGATCTTGTTATGTTATTATTGAGGCTGTGTGTCGTGATTGTGTGTCGGAAAAGGGCGGAGTGCCGAGGATGGTTATGTGTCGGGAGTGGCTAAGTGCCGAGTTTGACTATGAGTCATGGCTGTGTGCCGAGTCTTAAATTGTGGCAAACGTGCCGATAATGGGGCCATGGGCCGGATTGGGCAAACGTGCCGATATTGAATTGTGGCATTCGTACCGATAATGGGCCTTGGGCCGATGGCATAAGTGCCGATAAATGTGGCTTAGAGCCGATCTTTTTGGTTGATATTGATTAATCAATTTTTAGTGATTATGTTGATGGTTAAAGTTCTACTCTTGGGCGTGTTTTACTCATAGATGTTTATGTATGCGGTCTGATCTTGTTATGTTATTATTGAGGCTGTGTGTCGTGATTGTGTGTCGGAAAAGGGCGGAGTGCCGAGGATGGTTATGTGTCGGGAGTGGCTAAGTGCCGAGTTTGACTATGAGTCATGGCTGTGTGCCGAGTCTTAAATTGTGGCAAACGTGCCGATAATGGGGCCATGGGCCGGATTGGGCAAACGTGCCGATATTGAATTGTGGCATTCGTACCGATAATGGGCCTTGGGCCGATGGCATAAGTGCCGATAAATGTGGCTTAGAGCCGATCTTTTTGGTTGATATTGATTAATCAATTTTTAGTGATTATGTTGATGGTTAAAGTTCTACTCTTGGGCGTGTTTTACTCATAGATGTTTATGTATGCGGTCTGATCTTGTTATGTTATTATTGAGGCTGTGTGTCGTGATTGTGTGTCGGAAAAGGGCGGAGTGCCGAGGATGGTTATGTGTCGGGAGTGGCTAAGTGCCGAGTTTGACTATGAGTTATGGCTGTGTGCCGAGTCTGGTTGTGTGTCGAGTCTGGTTATGTGATGAGATTGTGTACCGGGAATGGTTGTGTGACGAGATTGGGTGCCGGGATGAGCTATGTGTCGTTGTTATGTGGTGGGATAGGCTACGAGTTAAGATAGAATGGGTGTCGTGGTTGTATGTCAGGATTGGGGGAAACGGAATTAAGAGGAAGGTACGGACACATCCGGGATGCCAAAAACAATAGTCAAGTCTACCTTTATCTTTGGAGATCGAGGTGAGTGTTGATTCATAGATGTAATTTCTTTTGGAAAGATTTGCGATATTAAATTGTGGCAAACGTGCCGATATTAAATTGTGGCAAACGTGCCGATATTAAATTGTGGCAAACGTGCCAATATTAAATTGTGGCAAACGTGCCGATAATGGGGCCATGGGCCGGATTGGGCAAACGTGCCGATATTGAATTGTGGCATTCGTACCGATAATGGGCCTTGGGCCGATGGCATAAGTGCCGATAAATGTGGCTTAGAGCCGATCTTTTTGGTTGATATTGATTAATCAATTTTTAGTGATTATGTTGATGGTTAAAGTTCTACTCTTGGGCGTGTTTTACTCATAGATGTTTATGTATGCGGTCTGATCTTGTTATGTTATTATTGAGGCTGTGTGTCGTGATTGTGTGTCGGAAAAGGGCGGAGTGCCGAGGATGGTTATGTGTCGGGAGTGGCTAAGTGCCGAGTTTGACTATGAGTCATGGCTGTGTGCCGAGTCTTAAATTGTGGCAAACGTGCCGATAATGGGGCCATGGGCCGGATTGGGCAAACGTGCCGATATTGAATTGTGGCATTCGTACCGATAATGGGCCTTGGGCCGATGGCATAAGTGCCGATAAATGTGGCTTAGAGCCGATCTTTTTGGTTGATATTGATTAATCAAATTTTAGTGATTATGTTGATGGTTAAAGTTCTACTCTTGGGCGTGTTTTACTCATAGATGTTTATGTATGCGGTCTGATCTTGTTATGTTATTATTGAGGCTGTGTGTCGTGATTGTGTGTCGGAAAAGGGCGGAGTGCCGAGGATGGTTATGTGTCGGGAGTGGCTAAGTGCCGAGTTTGACTATGAGTCATGGCTGTGTGCCGAGTCTTAAATTGTGGCAAACGTGCCGATAATGGGGCCATGGGCCGGATTGGGCAAACGTGCCGATATTGAATTGTGGCATTCGTACCGATAATGGGCCTTGGGCCGATGGCATAAGTGCCGATAAATGTGGCTTAGAGCCGATCTTTTTGGTTGATATTGATTAATCAATTTTTAGTGATTATGTTGATGGTTAAAGTTCTACTCTTGGGCGTGTTTTACTCATAGATGTTTATGTATGCGGTCTGATCTTGTTATGTTATTATTGAGGCTGTGTGTCGTGATTGTGTGTCGGAAAAGGGCGGAGTGCCGAGGATGGTTATGTGTCGGGAGTGGCTAAGTGCCGAGTTTGACTATGAGTCATGGCTGTGTGCCGAGTCTTAAATTGTGGCAAACGTGCCGATAATGGGGCCATGGGCCGGATTGGGCAAACGTGCCGATATTGAATTGTGGCATTCGTACCGATAATGGGCCTTGGGCCGATGGCATAAGTGCCGATAAATGTGGCTTAGAGCCGATCTTTTTGGTTGATATTGATTAATCAATTTTTAGTGATTATGTTGATGGTTAAAGTTCTACTCTTGGGCGTGTTTTACTCATAGATGTTTATGTATGCGGTCTGATCTTGTTATGTTATTATTGAGGCTGTGTGTCGTGATTGTGTGTCGGAAAAGGGCGGAGAGCCGAGGATGGTTATGTGTCGGGAGTGGCTAAGTGCCGAGTTTGACTATGAGTTATGGCTGTGTGCCGAGTCTGGTTGTGTGTCGAGTCTGGTTATGTGATGAGATTGTGTACCGGGAATGGTTGTGTGACGAGATTGGGTGCCGGGATGAGCTATGTGTCGTTGTTATGTGGTGGGATAGGCTACGAGTTAAGATAGAATGGGTGTCGTGGTTGTATGTCAGGATTGGGGGAAACGGAATTAAGAGGAAGGTACGGACACATCCGGGATGCCAAAAACAATAGTCAAGTCTACCTTTATCTTTGGAGATCGAGGTGAGTGTTGATTCATAGATGTAATTTCTTTTGGAAAGATTTGCGATATTAAATTGTGGCAAACGTGCCGATATTAAATTGTGGCAAACGTGCCGATATTAAATTGTGGCAAACGTGCCAATATTAAATTGTGGCAAACGTGCCGATAATGGGGCCATGGGCCGGATTGGGCAAACGTGCCGATATTGAATTGTGGCATTCGTACCGATAATGGGCCTTGGGCCGATGGCATAAGTGCCGATAAATGTGGCTTAGAGCCGATCTTTTTGGTTGATATTGATTAATCAATTTTTAGTGATTATGTTGATGGTTAAAGTTCTACTCTTGGGCGTGTTTTACTCATAGATGTTTATGTATGCGGTCTGATCTTGTTATGTTATTATTGAGGCTGTGTGTCGTGATTGTGTGTCGGAAAAGGGCGGAGTGCCGAGGATGGTTATGTGTCGGGAGTGGCTAAGTGCCGAGTTTGACTATGAGTCATGGCTGTGTGCCGAGTCTTAAATTGTGGCAAACGTGCCGATAATGGGGCCATGGGCCGGATTGGGCAAACGTGCCGATATTGAATTGTGGCATTCGTACCGATAATGGGCCTTGGGCCGATGGCATAAGTGCCGATAAATGTGGCTTAGAGCCGATCTTTTTGGTTGATATTGATTAATCAAATTTTAGTGATTATGTTGATGGTTAAAGTTCTACTCTTGGGCGTGTTTTACTCATAGATGTTTATGTATGCGGTCTGATCTTGTTATGTTATTATTGAGGCTGTGTGTCGTGATTGTGTGTCGGAAAAGGGCGGAGTGCCGAGGATGGTTATGTGTCGGGAGTGGCTAAGTGCCGAGTTTGACTATGAGTCATGGCTGTGTGCCGAGTCTTAAATTGTGGCAAACGTGCCGATAATGGGGCCATGGGCCGGATTGGGCAAACGTGCCGATATTGAATTGTGGCATTCGTACCGATAATGGGCCTTGGGCCGATGGCATAAGTGCCGATAAATGTGGCTTAGAGCCGATCTTTTTGGTTGATATTGATTAATCAATTTTTAGTGATTATGTTGATGGTTAAAGTTCTACTCTTGGGCGTGTTTTACTCATAGATGTTTATGTATGCGGTCTGATCTTGTTATGTTATTATTGAGGCTGTGTGTCGTGATTGTGTGTCGGAAAAGGGCGGAGTGCCGAGGATGGTTATGTGTCGGGAGTGGCTAAGTGCCGAGTTTGACTATGAGTCATGGCTGTGTGCCGAGTCTTAAATTGTGGCAAACGTGCCGATAATGGGGCCATGGGCCGGATTGGGCAAACGTGCCGATATTGAATTGTGGCATTCGTACCGATAATGGGCCTTGGGCCGATGGCATAAGTGCCGATAAATGTGGCTTAGAGCCGATCTTTTTGGTTGATATTGATTAATCAATTTTTAGTGATTATGTTGATGGTTAAAGTTCTACTCTTGGGCGTGTTTTACTCATAGATGTTTATGTATGCGGTCTGATCTTGTTATGTTATTATTGAGGCTGTGTGTCGTGATTGTGTGTCGGAAAAGGGCGGAGAGCCGAGGATGGTTATGTGTCGGGAGTGGCTAAGTGCCGAGTTTGACTATGAGTTATGGCTGTGTGCCGAGTCTGGTTGTGTGTCGAGTCTGGTTATGTGATGAGATTGTGTACCGGGAATGGTTGTGTGACGAGATTGGGTGCCGGGATGAGCTATGTGTCGTTGTTATGTGGTGGGATAGGCTACGAGTTAAGATAGAATGGGTGTCGTGGTTGTATGTCAGGATTGGGGGAAACGGAATTAAGAGGAAGGTACGGACACATCCGGGATGCCAAAAACAATAGTCAAGTCTACCTTTATCTTTGGAGATCGAGGTGAGTGTTGATTCATAGATGTAATTTCTTTTGGAAAGATTTGCGATATTAAATTGTGGCAAACGTGCCGATATTAAATTGTGGCAAACGTGCCGATATTAAATTGTGGCAAACGTGCCAATATTAAATTGTGGCAAACGTGCCGATAATGGGGCCATGGGCCGGATTGGGCAAACGTGCCGATATTGAATTGTGGCATTCGTACCGATAATGGGCCTTGGGCCGATGGCATAAGTGCCGATAAATGTGGCTTAGAGCCGATCTTTTTGGTTGATATTGATTAATCAATTTTTAGTGATTATGTTGATGGTTAAAGTTCTACTCTTGGGCGTGTTTTACTCATAGATGTTTATGTATGCGGTCTGATCTTGTTATGTTATTATTGAGGCTGTGTGTCGTGATTGTGTGTCGGAAAAGGGCGGAGTGCCGAGGATGGTTATGTGTCGGGAGTGGCTAAGTGCCGAGTTTGACTATGAGTCATGGCTGTGTGCCGAGTCTTAAATTGTGGCAAACGTGCCGATAATGGGGCCATGGGCCGGATTGGGCAAACGTGCCGATATTGAATTGTGGCATTCGTACCGATAATGGGCCTTGGGCCGATGGCATAAGTGCCGATAAATGTGGCTTAGAGCCGATCTTTTTGGTTGATATTGATTAATCAATTTTTAGTGATTATGTTGATGGTTAAAGTTCTACTCTTGGGCGTGTTTTACTCATAGATGTTTATGTATGCGGTCTGATCTTGTTATGTTATTATTGAGGCTGTGTGTCGTGATTGTGCGTCGGAAAAGGGCGGAGTGCCGAGGATGGTTATGTGTCGGGAGTGGCTAAGTGCCGAGTTTGACTATGAGTAATGGCTGTGTGCCGAGTCTTAAATTGTGGCAAACGTGCCGATAATGGGGCCATGGGCCGGATTGGGCAAACGTGCCGATATTGAATTGTGGCATTCGTACCGATAATGGGCCTTGGGCCGATGGCATAAGTGCCGATAAATGTGGCTTAGAGCCGATCTTTTTGGTTGATATTGATTAATCAATTTTTAGTGACTATGTTGATGGTTAAAGTTCTACTCTTGGGCGTGTTTTACTCATAGATGTTTATGTATGCGGTCTGATCTTGTTATGTTATTATTGAGGCTGTGTGTCGTGATTGTGTGTCGGAAAAGGGCGGAGTGCCGAGGATGGTTATGTGTCGGGAGTGGCTAAGTGCCGAGTTTGACTATGAGTTATGGCTGTGTGCCGAGTCTGGTTGTGTGTCGAGTCTGGTTATGTGATGAGATTGTGTACCGGGAATGGTTGTGTGACGAGATTGGGTGCCGGGATGAGCTATGTGTCGTTGTTATGTGGTGGGATAGGCTACGAGTTAAGATAGAATGGGTGTCGTGGTTGTATGTCAGGATTGGGGGAAACGGAATTAAGAGGAACGTACGGACACATCCGGGATGCCAAAAACAATAGTCAAGTCTACCTTTATCTTTGGAGATCGAGGTGAGTGTTGATTCATAGATGTAATTTCTTTTGGAAAGATTTGCGATATTAAATTGTGGCAAACGTGCCGATATTAAATTGTGGCAAACGTGCCGATATTAAATTGTGGCAAACGTGCCAATATTAAATTGTGGCAAACGTGCCGATAATGGGGCCATGGGCCGGATTGGGCAAACGTGCCGATATTGAATTGTGGCATTCGTACCGATAATGGGCCTTGGGCCGATGGCATAAGTGCCGATAAATGTGGCTTAGAGCCGATCTTTTTGGTTGATATTGATTAATCAAATTTTAGTGATTATGTTGATGGTTAAAGTTCTACTCTTGGGCGTGTTTTACTCATAGATGTTTATGTATGCGGTCTGATCTTGTTATGTTATTATTGAGGCTGTGTGTCGTGATTGTGTGTCGGAAAAGGGCGGAGTGCCGAGGATGGTTATGTGTCGGGAGTGGCTAAGTGCCGAGTTTGACTATGAGTCATGGCTGTGTGCCGAGTCTTAAATTGTGGCAAACGTGCCGATAATGGGGCCATGGGCCGGATTGGGCAAACGTGCCGATATTGAATTGTGGCATTCGTACCGATAATGGGCCTTGGGCCGATGGCATAAGTGCCGATAAATGTGGCTTAGAGCCGATCTTTTTGGTTGATATTGATTAATCAATTTTTAGTGATTATGTTGATGGTTAAAGTTCTACTCTTGGGCGTGTTTTACTCATAGATGTTTATGTATGCGGTCTGATCTTGTTATGTTATTATTGAGGCTGTGTGTCGTGATTGTGTGTCGGAAAAGGGCGGAGTGCCGAGGATGGTTATGTGTCGGGAGTGGCTAAGTGCCGAGTTTGACTATGAGTCATGGCTGTGTGCCGAGTCTTAAATTGTGGCAAACGTGCCGATAATGGGGCCATGGGCCGGATTGGGCAAACGTGCCGATATTGAATTGTGGCATTCGTACCGATAATGGGCCTTGGGCCGATGGCATAAGTGCCGATAAATGTGGCTTAGAGCCGATCTTTTTGGTTGATATTGATTAATCAATTTTTAGTGATTATGTTGATGGTTAAAGTTCTACTCTTGGGCGTGTTTTACTCATAGATGTTTATGTATGCGGTCTGATCTTGTTATGTTATTATTGAGGCTGTGTGTCGTGATTGTGTGTCGGAAAAGGGCGGAGTGCCGAGGATGGTTATGTGTCGGGAGTGGCTAAGTGCCGAGTTTGACTATGAGTTATGGCTGTGTGCCGAGTCTGGTTGTGTGTCGAGTCTGGTTATGTGATGAGATTGTGTACCGGGAATGGTTGTGTGACGAGATTGGGTGCCGGGATGAGCTATGTGTCGTTGTTATGTGGTGGGATAGGCTACGAGTTAAGATAGAATGGGTGTCGTGGTTGTATGTCAGGATTGGGGGAAACGGAATTAAGAGGAAGGTACGGACACATCCGGGATGCCAAAAACAATAGTCAAGTCTACCTTTATCTTTGGAGATCGAGGTGAGTGTTGATTCATAGATGTAATTTCTTTTGGAAAGATTTGCGATATTAAATTGTGGCAAACGTGCCGATATTAAATTGTGGCAAACGTGCCAATATTAAATTGTGGCAAACGTGCCGATAATGGGGCCATGGGCCGGATTGGGCAAACGTGCCGATATTGAATTGTGGCATTCGTACCGATAATGGGCCTTGGGCCGATGGCATAAGTGCCGATAAATGTGGCTTAGAGCCGATCTTTTTGGTTGATATTGATTAATCAATTTTTAGTGATTATGTTGATGGTTAAAGTTCTACTCTTGGGCGTGTTTTACTCATAGATGTTTATGTATGCGGTCTGATCTTGTTATGTTATTATTGAGGCTGTGTGTCGTGATTGTGTGTCGGAAAAGGGCGGAGTGCCGAGGATGGTTATGTGTCGGGAGTGGCTAAGTGCCGAGTTTGACTATGAGTCATGGCTGTGTGCCGAGTCTTAAATTGTGGCAAACGTGCCGATAATGGGGCCATGGGCCGGATTGGGCAAACGTGCCGATATTGAATTGTGGCATTCGTACCGATAATGGGCCTTGGGCCGATGGCATAAGTGCCGATAAATGTGGCTTAGAGCCGATCTTTTTGGTTGATATTGATTAATCAATTTTTAGTGATTATGTTGATGGTTAAAGTTCTACTCTTGGGCGTGTTTTACTCATAGATGTTTATGTATGCGGTCTGATCTTGTTATGTTATTATTGAGGCTGTGTGTCGTGATTGTGTGTCGGAAAAGGGCGGAGTGCCGAGGATGGTTATGTGTCGGGAGTGGCTAAGTGCCGAGTTTGACTATGAGTCATGGCTGTGTGCCGAGTCTTAAATTGTGGCAAACGTGCCGATAATGGGGCCATGGGCCGGATTGGGCAAACGTGCCGATATTGAATTGTGGCATTCGTACCGATAATGGGCCTTGGGCCGATGGCATAAGTGCCGATAAATGTGGCTTAGAGCCGATCTTTTTGGTTGATATTGATTAATCAATTTTTAGTGATTATGTTGATGGTTAAAGTTCTACTCTTGGGCGTGTTTTACTCATAGATGTTTATGTATGCGGTCTGATCTTGTTATGTTATTATTGAGGCTGTGTGTCATGATTGTGTGTCGGAAAAGGGCGGAGTGCCGAGGATGGTTATGTGTCGGGAGTGGCTAAGTGCCGAGTTTGACTATGAGTTATGGCTGTGTGCCGAGTCTGGTTGTGTGTCGAGTCTGGTTATGTGATGAGATTGTGTACCGGGAATGGTTGTGTGACGAGATTGGGTGCCGGGATGAGCTATGTGTCGTTGTTATGTGGTGGGATAGGCTACGAGTTAAGATAGAATGGGTGTCGTGGTTGTATGTCAGGATTGGGGGAAACGGAATTAAGAGGAAGGTACGGACACATCCGGGATGCCAAAAACAATAGTCAAGTCTACCTTTATCTTTGGAGATCGAGGTGAGTGTTGATTCATAGATGTAATTTCTTTTGGAAAGATTTGCGATATTAAATTGTGGCAAACGTGCCGATATTAAATTGTGGCAAACGTGCCAATATTAAATTGTGGCAAACGTGCCGATAATGGGGCCATGGGCCGGATTGGGCAAACGTGCCGATATTGAATTGTGGCATTCGTACCGATAATGGGCCTTGGGCCGATGGCATAAGTGCCGATAAATGTGGCTTAGAGCCGATCTTTTTGGTTGATATTGATTAATCAATTTTTAGTGATTATGTTGATGGTTAAAGTTCTACTCTTGGGCGTGTTTTACTCATAGATGTTTATGTATGCGGTCTGATCTTGTTATGTTATTATTGAGGCTGTGTGTCGTGATTGTGTGTCGGAAAAGGGCGGAGTGCCGAGGATGGTTATGTGTCGGGAGTGGCTAAGTGCCGAGTTTGACTATGAGTCATGGCTGTGTGCCGAGTCTTAAATTGTGGCAAACGTGCCGATAATGGGGCCATGGGCCGGATTGGGCAAACGTGCCGATATTGAATTGTGGCATTCGTACCGATAATGGGCCTTGGGCCGATGGCATAAGTGCCGATAAATGTGGCTTAGAGCCGATCTTTTTGGTTGATATTGATTAATCAATTTTTAGTGATTATGTTGATGGTTAAAGTTCTACTCTTGGGCGTGTTTTACTCATAGATGTTTATGTATGCGGTCTGATCTTGTTATGTTATTATTGAGGCTGTGTGTCGTGATTGTGTGTCGGAAAAGGGCGGAGAGCCGAGGATGGTTATGTGTCGGGAGTGGCTAAGTGCCGAGTTTGACTATGAGTTATGGCTGTGTGCCGAGTCTGGTTGTGTGTCGAGTCTGGTTATGTGATGAGATTGTGTACCGGGAATGGTTGTGTGACGAGATTGGGTGCCGGGATGAGCTATGTGTCGTTGTTATGTGGTGGGATAGGCTACGAGTTAAGATAGAATGGGTGTCGTGGTTGTATGTCAGGATTGGGGGAAACGGAATTAAGAGGAAGGTACGGACACATCCGGGATGCCAAAAACAATAGTCAAGTCTACCTTTATCTTTGGAGATCGAGGTGAGTGTTGATTCATAGATGTAATTTCTTTTGGAAAGATTTGCGATATTAAATTGTGGCAAACGTGCCGATATTAAATTGTGGCAAACGTGCCGATATTAAATTGTGGCAAACGTGCCAATATTAAATTGTGGCAAACGTGCCGATAATGGGGCCATGGGCCGGATTGGGCAAACGTGCCGATATTGAATTGTGGCATTCGTACCGATAATGGGCCTTGGGCCGATGGCATAAGTGCCGATAAATGTGGCTTAGAGCCGATCTTTTTGGTTGATATTGATTAATCAATTTTTAGTGATTATGTTGATGGTTAAAGTTCTACTCTTGGGCGTGTTTTACTCATAGATGTTTATGTATGCGGTCTGATCTTGTTATGTTATTATTGAGGCTGTGTGTCGTGATTGTGTGTCGGAAAAGGGCGGAGTGCCGAGGATGGTTATGTGTCGGGAGTGGCTAAGTGCCGAGTTTGACTATGAGTCATGGCTGTGTGCCGAGTCTTAAATTGTGGCAAACGTGCCGATAATGGGGCCATGGGCCGGATTGGGCAAACGTGCCGATATTGAATTGTGGCATTCGTACCGATAATGGGCCTTGGGCCGATGGCATAAGTGCCGATAAATGTGGCTTAGAGCCGATCTTTTTGGTTGATATTGATTAATCAATTTTTAGTGATTATGTTGATGGTTAAAGTTCTACTCTTGGGCGTGTTTTACTCATAGATGTTTATGTATGCGGTCTGATCTTGTTATGTTATTATTGAGGCTGTGTGTCGTGATTGTGTGTCGGAAAAGGGCGGAGTGCCGAGGATGGTTATGTGTCGGGAGTGGCTAAGTGCCGAGTTTGACTATGAGTTATGGCTGTGTGCCGAGTCTGGTTGTGTGTCGAGTCTGGTTATGTGATGAGATTGTGTACCGGGAATGGTTGTGTGACGAGATTGGGTGCCGGGATGAGCTATGTGTCGTTGTTATGTGGTGGGATAGGCTACGAGTTAAGATAGAATGGGTGTCGTGGTTGTATGTCAGGATTGGGGGAAACGGAATTAAGAGGAAGGTACGGACACATCCGGGATGCCAAAAACAATAGTCAAGTCTACCTTTATCTTTGGAGATCGAGGTGAGTGTTGATTCATAGATGTAATTTCTTTTGGAAAGATTTGCGATATTAAATTGTGGCAAACGTGCCGATATTAAATTGTGGCAAACGTGCCGATATTAAATTGTGGCAAACGTGCCAATATTAAATTGTGGCAAACGTGCCGATAATGGGGCCATGGGCCGGATTGGGCAAACGTGCCGATATTGAATTGTGGCATTCGTACCGATAATGGGCCTTGGGCCGATGGCATAAGTGCCGATAAATGTGGCTTAGAGCCGATCTTTTTGGTTGATATTGATTAATCAATTTTTAGTGATTATGTTGATGGTTAAAGTTCTACTCTTGGGCGTGTTTTACTCATAGATGTTTATGTATGCGGTCTGATCTTGTTATGTTATTATTGAGGCTGTGTGTCGTGATTGTGTGTCGGAAAAGGGCGGAGTGCCGAGGATGGTTATGTGTCGGGAGTGGCTAAGTGCCGAGTTTGACTATGAGTCATGGCTGTGTGCCGAGTCTTAAATTGTGGCAAACGTGCCGATAATGGGGCCATGGGCCGGATTGGGCAAACGTGCCGATATTGAATTGTGGCATTCGTACCGATAATGGGCCTTGGGCCGATGGCATAAGTGCCGATAAATGTGGCTTAGAGCCGATCTTTTTGGTTGATATTGATTAATCAATTTTTAGTGATTATGTTGATGGTTAAAGTTCTACTCTTGGGCGTGTTTTACTCATAGATGTTTATGTATGCGGTCTGATCTTGTTATGTTATTATTGAGGCTGTGTGTCGTGATTGTGTGTCGGAAAAGGGCGGAGTGCCGAGGATGGTTATGTGTCGGGAGTGGCTAAGTGCCGAGTTTGACTATGAGTCATGGCTGTGTGCCGAGTCTTAAATTGTGGCAAACGTGCCGATAATGGGGCCATGGGCCGGATTGGGCAAACGTGCCGATATTGAATTGTGGCATTCGTACCGATAATGGGCCTTGGGCCGATGGCATAAGTGCCGATAAATGTGGCTTAGAGCCGATCTTTTTGGTTGATATTGATTAATCAATTTTTAGTGATTATGTTGATGGTTAAAGTTCTACTCTTGGGCGTGTTTTACTCATAGATGTTTATGTATGCGGTCTGATCTTGTTATGTTATTATTGAGGCTGTGTGTCGTGATTGTGTGTCGGAAAAGGGCGGAGTGCCGAGGATGGTTATGTGTCGGGAGTGGCTAAGTGCCGAGTTTGACTATGAGTCATGGCTGTGTGCCGAGTCTTAAATTGTGGCAAACGTGCCGATAATGGGGCCATGGGCCGGATTGGGCAAACGTGCCGATATTGAATTGTGGCATTCGTACCGATAATGGGCCTTGGGCCGATGGCATAAGTGCCGATAAATGTGGCTTAGAGCCGATCTTTTTGGTTGATATTGATTAATCAATTTTTAGTGATTATGTTGATGGTTAAAGTTCTACTCTTGGGCGTGTTTTACTCATAGATGTTTATGTATGCGGTCTGATCTTGTTATGTTATTATTGAGGCTGTGTGTCATGATTGTGTGTCGGAAAAGGGCGGAGTGCCGAGGATGGTTATGTGTCGGGAGTGGCTAAGTGCCGAGTTTGACTATGAGTTATGGCTGTGTGCCGAGTCTGGTTGTGTGTCGAGTCTGGTTATGTGATGAGATTGTGTACCGGGAATGGTTGTGTGACGAGATTGGGTGCCGGGATGAGCTATGTGTCGTTGTTATGTGGTGGGATAGGCTACGAGTTAAGATAGAATGGGTGTCGTGGTTGTATGTCAGGATTGGGGGAAACGGAATTAAGAGGAAGGTACGGACACATCCGGGATGCCAAAAACAATAGTCAAGTCTACCTTTATCTTTGGAGATCGAGGTGAGTGTTGATTCATAGATGTAATTTCTTTTGGAAAGATTTGCGATATTAAATTGTGGCAAACGTGCCGATATTAAATTGTGGCAAACGTGCCAATATTAAATTGTGGCAAACGTGCCGATAATGGGGCCATGGGCCGGATTGGGCAAACGTGCCGATATTGAATTGTGGCATTCGTACCGATAATGGGCCTTGGGCCGATGGCATAAGTGCCGATAAATGTGGCTTAGAGCCGATCTTTTTGGTTGATATTGATTAATCAATTTTTAGTGATTATGTTGATGGTTAAAGTTCTACTCTTGGGCGTGTTTTACTCATAGATGTTTATGTATGCGGTCTGATCTTGTTATGTTATTATTGAGGCTGTGTGTCGTGATTGTGTGTCGGAAAAGGGCGGAGTGCCGAGGATGGTTATGTGTCGGGAGTGGCTAAGTGCCGAGTTTGACTATGAGTCATGGCTGTGTGCCGAGTCTTAAATTGTGGCAAACGTGCCGATAATGGGGCCATGGGCCGGATTGGGCAAACGTGCCGATATTGAATTGTGGCATTCGTACCGATAATGGGCCTTGGGCCGATGGCATAAGTGCCGATAAATGTGGCTTAGAGCCGATCTTTTTGGTTGATATTGATTAATCAATTTTTAGTGATTATGTTGATGGTTAAAGTTCTACTCTTGGGCGTGTTTTACTCATAGATGTTTATGTATGCGGTCTGATCTTGTTATGTTATTATTGAGGCTGTGTGTCGTGATTGTGTGTCGGAAAAGGGCGGAGAGCCGAGGATGGTTATGTGTCGGGAGTGGCTAAGTGCCGAGTTTGACTATGAGTTATGGCTGTGTGCCGAGTCTGGTTGTGTGTCGAGTCTGGTTATGTGATGAGATTGTGTACCGGGAATGGTTGTGTGACGAGATTGGGTGCCGGGATGAGCTATGTGTCGTTGTTATGTGGTGGGATAGGCTACGAGTTAAGATAGAATGGGTGTCGTGGTTGTATGTCAGGATTGGGGGAAACGGAATTAAGAGGAAGGTACGGACACATCCGGGATGCCAAAAACAATAGTCAAGTCTACCTTTATCTTTGGAGATCGAGGTGAGTGTTGATTCATAGATGTAATTTCTTTTGGAAAGATTTGCGATATTAAATTGTGGCAAACGTGCCGATATTAAATTGTGGCAAACGTGCCGATATTAAATTGTGGCAAACGTGCCAATATTAAATTGTGGCAAACGTGCCGATAATGGGGCCATGGGCCGGATTGGGCAAACGTGCCGATATTGAATTGTGGCATTCGTACCGATAATGGGCCTTGGGCCGATGGCATAAGTGCCGATAAATGTGGCTTAGAGCCGATCTTTTTGGTTGATATTGATTAATCAATTTTTAGTGATTATGTTGATGGTTAAAGTTCTACTCTTGGGCGTGTTTTACTCATAGATGTTTATGTATGCGGTCTGATCTTGTTATGTTATTATTGAGGCTGTGTGTCGTGATTGTGTGTCGGAAAAGGGCGGAGTGCCGAGGATGGTTATGTGTCGGGAGTGGCTAAGTGCCGAGTTTGACTATGAGTCATGGCTGTGTGCCGAGTCTTAAATTGTGGCAAACGTGCCGATAATGGGGCCATGGGCCGGATTGGGCAAACGTGCCGATATTGAATTGTGGCATTCGTACCGATAATGGGCCTTGGGCCGATGGCATAAGTGCCGATAAATGTGGCTTAGAGCCGATCTTTTTGGTTGATATTGATTAATCAATTTTTAGTGATTATGTTGATGGTTAAAGTTCTACTCTTGGGCGTGTTTTACTCATAGATGTTTATGTATGCGGTCTGATCTTGTTATGTTATTATTGAGGCTGTGTGTCGTGATTGTGTGTCGGAAAAGGGCGGAGTGCCGAGGATGGTTATGTGTCGGGAGTGGCTAAGTGCCGAGTTTGACTATGAGTTATGGCTGTGTGCCGAGTCTGGTTGTGTGTCGAGTCTGGTTATGTGATGAGATTGTGTACCGGGAATGGTTGTGTGACGAGATTGGGTGCCGGGATGAGCTATGTGTCGTTGTTATGTGGTGGGATAGGCTACGAGTTAAGATAGAATGGGTGTCGTGGTTGTATGTCAGGATTGGGGGAAACGGAATTAAGAGGAAGGTACGGACACATCCGGGATGCCAAAAACAATAGTCAAGTCTACCTTTATCTTTGGAGATCGAGGTGAGTGTTGATTCATAGATGTAATTTCTTTTGGAAAGATTTGCGATATTAAATTGTGGCAAACGTGCCGATATTAAATTGTGGCAAACGTGCCGATATTAAATTGTGGCAAACGTGCCAATATTAAATTGTGGCAAACGTGCCGATAATGGGGCCATGGGCCGGATTGGGCAAACGTGCCGATATTGAATTGTGGCATTCGTACCGATAATGGGCCTTGGGCCGATGGCATAAGTGCCGATAAATGTGGCTTAGAGCCGATCTTTTTGGTTGATATTGATTAATCAATTTTTAGTGATTATGTTGATGGTTAAAGTTCTACTCTTGGGCGTGTTTTACTCATAGATGTTTATGTATGCGGTCTGATCTTGTTATGTTATTATTGAGGCTGTGTGTCGTGATTGTGTGTCGGAAAAGGGCGGAGTGCCGAGGATGGTTATGTGTCGGGAGTGGCTAAGTGCCGAGTTTGACTATGAGTCATGGCTGTGTGCCGAGTCTTAAATTGTGGCAAACGTGCCGATAATGGGGCCATGGGCCGGATTGGGCAAACGTGCCGATATTGAATTGTGGCATTCGTACCGATAATGGGCCTTGGGCCGATGGCATAAGTGCCGATAAATGTGGCTTAGAGCCGATCTTTTTGGTTGATATTGATTAATCAATTTTTAGTGATTATGTTGATGGTTAAAGTTCTACTCTTGGGCGTGTTTTACTCATAGATGTTTATGTATGCGGTCTGATCTTGTTATGTTATTATTGAGGCTGTGTGTCGTGATTGTGTGTCGGAAAAGGGCGGAGTGCCGAGGATGGTTATGTGTCGGGAGTGGCTAAGTGCCGAGTTTGACTATGAGTCATGGCTGTGTGCCGAGTCTTAAATTGTGGCAAACGTGCCGATAATGGGGCCATGGGCCGGATTGGGCAAACGTGCCGATATTGAATTGTGGCATTCGTACCGATAATGGGCCTTGGGCCGATGGCATAAGTGCCGATAAATGTGGCTTAGAGCCGATCTTTTTGGTTGATATTGATTAATCAATTTTTAGTGATTATGTTGATGGTTAAAGTTCTACTCTTGGGCGTGTTTTACTCATAGATGTTTATGTATGCGGTCTGATCTTGTTATGTTATTATTGAGGCTGTGTGTCGTGATTGTGTGTCGGAAAAGGGCGGAGTGCCGAGGATGGTTATGTGTCGGGAGTGGCTAAGTGCCGAGTTTGACTATGAGTTATGGCTGTGTGCCGAGTCTGGTTGTGTGTCGAGTCTGGTTATGTGATGAGATTGTGTACCGGGAATGGTTGTGTGACGAGATTGGGTGCCGGGATGAGCTATGTGTCGTTGTTATGTGGTGGGATAGGCTACGAGTTAAGATAGAATGGGTGTCGTGGTTGTATGTCAGGATTGGGGGAAACGGAATTAAGAGGAAGGTACGGACACATCCGGGATGCCAAAAACAATAGTCAAGTCTACCTTTATCTTTGGAGATCGAGGTGAGTGTTGATTCATAGATGTAATTTCTTTTGGAAAGATTTGCGATATTAAATTGTGGCAAACGTGCCGATATTAAATTGTGGCAAACGTGCAAATATTAAATTGTGGCAAACGTGCCGATAATGGGGCCATGGGCCGGATTGGGCAAACGTGCCGATATTGAATTGTGGCATTCGTACCGATAATGGGCCTTGGGCCGATGGCATAAGTGCCGATAAATGTGGCTTAGAGCCGATCTTTTTGGTTGATATTGATTAATCAATTTTTAGTGATTATGTTGATGGTTAAAGTTCTACTCTTGGGCGTGTTTTACTCATAGATGTTTATGTATGCGGTCTGATCTTGTTATGTTATTATTGAGGCTGTGTGTCGTGATTGTGTGTCGGAAAAGGGCGGAGTGCCGAGGATGGTTATGTGTCGGGAGTGGCTAAGTGCCGAGTTTGACTATGAGTCATGGCTGTGTGCCGAGTCTTAAATTGTGGCAAACGTGCCGATAATGGGGCCATGGGCCGGATTGGGCAAACGTGCCGATATTGAATTGTGGCATTCGTACCGATAATGGGCCTTGGGCCGATGGCATAAGTGCCGATAAATGTGGCTTAGAGCCGATCTTTTTGGTTGATATTGATTAATCAATTTTTAGTGATTATGTTGATGGTTAAAGTTCTACTCTTGGGCGTGTTTTACTCATAGATGTTTATGTATGCGGTCTGATCTTGTTATGTTATTATTGAGGCTGTGTGTCGTGATTGTGTGTCGGAAAAGGGCGGAGTGCCGAGGATGGTTATGTGTCGGGAGTGGCTAAGTGCCGAGTTTGACTATGAGTTATGGCTGTGTGCCGAGTCTGGTTGTGTGTCGAGTCTGGTTATGTGATGAGATTGTGTACCGGGAATGGTTGTGTGACGAGATTGGGTGCCGGGATGAGCTATGTGTCGTTGTTATGTGGTGGGATAGGCTACGAGTTAAGATAGAATGGGTGTCGTGGTTGTATGTCAGGATTGGGGGAAACGGAATTAAGAGGAAGGTACGGACACATCCGGGATGCCAAAAACAATAGTCAAGTCTACCTTTATCTTTGGAGATCGAGGTGAGTGTTGATTCATAGATGTAATTTCTTTTGGAAAGATTTGCGATATTAAATTGTGGCAAACGTGCCGATATTAAATTGTGGCAAACGTGCCAATATTAAATTGTGGCAAACGTGCCGATAATGGGGCCATGGGCCGGATTGGGCAAACGTGCCGATATTGAATTGTGGCATTCGTACCGATAATGGGCCTTGGGCCGATGGCATAAGTGCCGATAAATGTGGCTTAGAGCCGATCTTTTTGGTTGATATTGATTAATCAATTTTTAGTGATTATGTTGATGGTTAAAGTTCTACTCTTGGGCGTGTTTTACTCATAGATGTTTATGTATGCGGTCTGATCTTGTTATGTTATTATTGAGGCTGTGTGTCGTGATTGTGTGTCGGAAAAGGGCGGAGTGCCGAGGATGGTTATGTGTCGGGAGTGGCTAAGTGCCGAGTTTGACTATGAGTCATGGCTGTGTGCCGAGTCTTAAATTGTGGCAAACGTGCCGATAATGGGGCCATGGGCCGGATTGGGCAAACGTGCCGATATTGAATTGTGGCATTCGTACCGATAATGGGCCTTGGGCCGATGGCATAAGTGCCGATAAATGTGGCTTAGAGCCGATCTTTTTGGTTGATATTGATTAATCAATTTTTAGTGATTATGTTGATGGTTAAAGTTCTACTCTTGGGCGTGTTTTACTCATAGATGTTTATGTATGCGGTCTGATCTTGTTATGTTATTATTGAGGCTGTGTGTCGTGATTGTGTGTCGGAAAAGGGCGGAGTGCCGAGGATGGTTATGTGTCGGGAGTGGCTAAGTGCCGAGTTTGACTATGAGTTATGGCTGTGTGCCGAGTCTGGTTGTGTGTCGAGTCTGGTTATGTGATGAGATTGTGTACCGGGAATGGTTGTGTGACGAGATTGGGTGCCGGGATGAGCTATGTGTCGTTGTTATGTGGTGGGATAGGCTACGAGTTAAGATAGAATGGGTGTCGTGGTTGTATGTCAGGATTGGGGGAAACGGAATTAAGAGGAAGGTACGGACACATCCGGGATGCCAAAAACAATAGTCAAGTCTACCTTTATCTTTGGAGATCGAGGTGAGTGTTGATTCATAGATGTAATTTCTTTTGGAAAGATTTGCGATATTAAATTGTGGCAAACGTGCCGATATTAAATTGTGGCAAACGTGCCAATATTAAATTGTGGCAAACGTGCCGATAATGGGGCCATGGGCCGGATTGGGCAAACGTGCCGATATTGAATTGTGGCATTCGTACCGATAATGGGCCTTGGGCCGATGGCATAAGTGCCGATAAATGTGGCTTAGAGCCGATCTTTTTGGTTGATATTGATTAATCAATTTTTAGTGATTATGTTGATGGTTAAAGTTCTACTCTTGGGCGTGTTTTACTCATAGATGTTTATGTATGCGGTCTGATCTTGTTATGTTATTATTGAGGCTGTGTGTCGTGATTGTGTGTCGGAAAAGGGCGGAGTGCCGAGGATGGTTATGTGTCGGGAGTGGCTAAGTGCCGAGTTTGACTATGAGTCATGGCTGTGTGCCGAGTCTTAAATTGTGGCAAACGTGCCGATAATGGGGCCATGGGCCGGATTGGGCAAACGTGCCGATATTGAATTGTGGCATTCGTACCGATAATGGGCCTTGGGCCGATGGCATAAGTGCCGATAAATGTGGCTTAGAGCCGATCTTTTTGGTTGATATTGATTAATCAATTTTTAGTGATTATGTTGATGGTTAAAGTTCTACTCTTGGGCGTGTTTTACTCATAGATGTTTATGTATGCGGTCTGATCTTGTTATGTTATTATTGAGGCTGTGTGTCGTGATTGTGTGTCGGAAAAGGGCGGAGTGCCGAGGATGGTTATGTGTCGGGAGTGGCTAAGTGCCGAGTTTGACTATGAGTTATGGCTGTGTGCCGAGTCTGGTTGTGTGTCGAGTCTGGTTATGTGATGAGATTGTGTACCGGGAATGGTTGTGTGACGAGATTGGGTGCCGGGATGAGCTATGTGTCGTTGTTATGTGGTGGGATAGGCTACGAGTTAAGATAGAATGGGTGTCGTGGTTGTATGTCAGGATTGGGGGAAACGGAATTAAGAGGAAGGTACGGACACATCCGGGATGCCAAAAACAATAGTCAAGTCTACCTTTATCTTTGGAGATCGAGGTGAGTGTTGATTCATAGATGTAATTTCTTTTGGAAAGATTTGCGATATTAAATTGTGGCAAACGTGCCGATATTAAATTGTGGCAAACGTGTCAATATTAAATTGTGGCAAACGTGCCGATAATGGGGCCATGGGCCGGATTGGGCAAACGTGCCGATATTGAATTGTGGCATTCGTACCGATAATGGGCCTTGGGCCGATGGCATAAGTGCCGATAAATGTGGCTTAGAGCCGATCTTTTTGGTTGATATTGATTAATCAATTTTTAGTGATTATGTTGATGGTTAAAGTTCTACTCTTGGGCGTGTTTTACTCATAGATGTTTATGTATGCGGTCTGATCTTGTTATGTTATTATTGAGGCTGTGTGTCGTGATTGTGTGTCGGAAAAGGGCGGAGTGCCGAGGATGGTTATGTGTCGGGAGTGGCTAAGTGCCGAGTTTGACTATGAGTTATGGCTGTGTGCCGAGTCTGGTTGTGTGTCGAGTCTGGTTATGTGATGAGATTGTGTACCGGGAATGGTTGTGTGACGAGATTGGGTGCCGGGATGAGCTATGTGTCGTTGTTATGTGGTGGGATAGGCTACGAGTTAAGATAGAATGGGTGTCGTGGTTGTATGTCAGGATTGGGGGAAACGGAATTAAGAGGAAGGTACGGACACATCCGGGATGCCAAAAACAATAGTCAAGTCTACCTTTATCTTTGGAGATCGAGGTGAGTGTTGATTCATAGATGTAATTTCTTTTGGAAAGATTTGCGATATTAAATTGTGGCAAACGTGCCGATATTAAATTGTGGCAAACGTGCCAATATTAAATTGTGGCAAACGTGCCGATAATGGGGCCATGGGCCGGATTGGGCAAACGTGCCGATATTGAATTGTGGCATTCGTACCGATAATGGGCCTTGGGCCGATGGCATAAGTGCCGATAAATGTGGCTTAGAGCCGATCTTTTTGGTTGATATTGATTAATCAATTTTTAGTGATTATGTTGATGGTTAAAGTTCTACTCTTGGGCGTGTTTTACTCATAGATGTTTATGTATGCGGTCTGATCTTGTTATGTTATTATTGAGGCTGTGTGTCGTGATTGTGTGTCGGAAAAGGGCGGAGTGCCGAGGATGGTTATGTGTCGGGAGTGGCTAAGTGCCGAGTTTGACTATGAGTCATGGCTGTGTGCCGAGTCTTAAATTGTGGCAAACGTGCCGATAATGGGGCCATGGGCCGGATTGGGCAAACGTGCCGATATTGAATTGTGGCATTCGTACCGATAATGGGCCTTGGGCCGATGGCATAAGTGCCGATAAATGTGGCTTAGAGCCGATCTTTTTGGTTGATATTGATTAATCAATTTTTAGTGATTATGTTGATGGTTAAAGTTCTACTCTTGGGCGTGTTTTACTCATAGATGTTTATGTATGCGGTCTGATCTTGTTATGTTATTATTGAGGCTGTGTGTCGTGATTGTGTGTCGGAAAAGGGCGGAGTGCCGAGGATGGTTATGTGTCGGGAGTGGCTAAGTGCCGAGTTTGACTATGAGTTATGGCTGTGTGCCGAGTCTGGTTGTGTGTCGAGTCTGGTTATGTGATGAGATTGTGTACCGGGAATGGTTGTGTGACGAGATTGGGTGCCGGGATGAGCTATGTGTCGTTGTTATGTGGTGGGATAGGCTACGAGTTAAGATAGAATGGGTGTCGTGGTTGTATGTCAGGATTGGGGGAAACGGAATTAAGAGGAAGGTACGGACACATCCGGGATGCCAAAAACAATAGTCAAGTCTACCTTTATCTTTGGAGATCGAGGTGAGTGTTGATTCATAGATGTAATTTCTTTTGGAAAGATTTGCGATATTAAATTGTGGCAAACGTGCCGATATTAAATTGTGGCAAACGTGTCAATATTAAATTGTGGCAAACGTGCCGATAATGGGGCCATGGGCCGGATTGGGCAAACGTGCCGATATTGAATTGTGGCATTCGTACCGATAATGGGCCTTGGGCCGATGGCATAAGTGCCGATAAATGTGGCTTAGAGCCGATCTTTTTGGTTGATATTGATTAATCAATTTTTAGTGATTATGTTGATGGTTAAAGTTCTACTCTTGGGCGTGTTTTACTCATAGATGTTTATGTATGCGGTCTGATCTTGTTATGTTATTATTGAGGCTGTGTGTCGTGATTGTGTGTCGGAAAAGGGCGGAGTGCCGAGGATGGTTATGTGTCGGGAGTGGCTAAGTGCCGAGTTTGACTATGAGTCATGGCTGTGTGCCGAGTCTTAAATTGTGGCAAACGTGCCGATAATGGGGCCATGGGCCGGATTGGGCAAACGTGCCGATATTGAATTGTGGCATTCGTACCGATAATGGGCCTTGGGCCGATGGCATAAGTGCCGATAAATGTGGCTTAGAGCCGATCTTTTTGGTTGATATTGATTAATCAATTTTTAGTGATTATGTTGATGGTTAAAGTTCTACTCTTGGGCGTGTTTTACTCATAGATGTTTATGTATGCGGTCTGATCTTGTTATGTTATTATTGAGGCTGTGTGTCGTGATTGTGTGTCGGAAAAGGGCGGAGTGCCGAGGATGGTTATGTGTCGGGAGTGGCTAAGTGCCGAGTTTGACTATGAGTTATGGCTGTGTGCCGAGTCTGGTTGTGTGTCGAGTCTGGTTATGTGATGAGATTGTGTACCGGGAATGGTTGTGTGACGAGATTGGGTGCCGGGATGAGCTATGTGTCGTTGTTATGTGGTGGGATAGGCTACGAGTTAAGATAGAATGGGTGTCGTGGTTGTATGTCAGGATTGGGGGAAACGGAATTAAGAGGAAGGTACGGACACATCCGGGATGCCAAAAACAATAGTCAAGTCTACCTTTATCTTTGGAGATCGAGGTGAGTGTTGATTCATAGATGTAATTTCTTTTGGAAAGATTTGCGATATTAAATTGTGGCAAACGTGCCGATATTAAATTGTGGCAAACGTGCCAATATTAAATTGTGGCAAACGTGCCGATAATGGGGCCATGGGCCGGATTGGGCAAACGTGCCGATATTGAATTGTGGCATTCGTACCGATAATGGGCCTTGGGCCGATGGCATAAGTGCCGATAAATGTGGCTTAGAGCCGATCTTTTTGGTTGATATTGATTAATCAATTTTTAGTGATTATGTTGATGGTTAAAGTTCTACTCTTGGGCGTGTTTTACTCATAGATGTTTATGTATGCGGTCTGATCTTGTTATGTTATTATTGAGGCTGTGTGTCGTGATTGTGTGTCGGAAAAGGGCGGAGTGCCGAGGATGGTTATGTGTCGGGAGTGGCTAAGTGCCGAGTTTGACTATGAGTCATGGCTGTGTGCCGAGTCTTAAATTGTGGCAAACGTGCCGATAATGGGGCCATGGGCCGGATTGGGCAAACGTGCCGATATTGAATTGTGGCATTCGTACCGATAATGGGCCTTGGGCCGATGGCATAAGTGCCGATAAATGTGGCTTAGAGCCGATCTTTTTGGTTGATATTGATTAATCAATTTTTAGTGATTATGTTGATGGTTAAAGTTCTACTCTTGGGCGTGTTTTACTCATAGATGTTTATGTATGCGGTCTGATCTTGTTATGTTATTATTGAGGCTGTGTGTCGTGATTGTGTGTCGGAAAAGGGCGGAGTGCCGAGGATGGTTATGTGTCGGGAGTGGCTAAGTGCCGAGTTTGACTATGAGTTATGGCTGTGTGCCGAGTCTGGTTGTGTGTCGAGTCTGGTTATGTGATGAGATTGTGTACCGGGAATGGTTGTGTGACGAGATTGGGTGCCGGGATGAGCTATGTGTCGTTGTTATGTGGTGGGATAGGCTACGAGTTAAGATAGAATGGGTGTCGTGGTTGTATGTCAGGATTGGGGGAAACGGAATTAAGAGGAAGGTACGGACACATCCGGGATGCCAAAAACAATAGTCAAGTCTACCTTTATCTTTGGAGATCGAGGTGAGTGTTGATTCATAGATGTAATTTCTTTTGGAAAGATTTGCGATATTAAATTGTGGCAAACGTGCCGATATTAAATTGTGGCAAACGTGCCGATATTAAATTGTGGCAAACGTGCCAATATTAAATTGTGGCAAACGTGCCGATAATGGGGCCATGGGCCGGATTGGGCAAACGTGCCGATATTGAATTGTGGCATTCGTACCGATAATGGGCCTTGGGCCGATGGCATAAGTGCCGATAAATGTGGCTTAGAGCCGATCTTTTTGGTTGATATTGATTAATCAATTTTTAGTGATTATGTTGATGGTTAAAGTTCTACTCTTGGGCGTGTTTTACTCATAGATGTTTATGTATGCGGTCTGATCTTGTTATGTTATTATTGAGGTTGTGTGTCGTGATTGTGTGTCGGAAAAGGGCGGAGTGCCGAGGATGGTTATGTGTCGGGAGTGGCTAAGTGCCGAGTTTGACTATGAGTCATGGCTGTGTGCCGAGTCTTAAATTGTGGCAAACGTGCCGATAATGGGGCCATGGGCCGGATTGGGCAAACGTGCCGATATTGAATTGTGGCATTCGTACCGATAATGGGCCTTGGGCCGATGGCATAAGTGCCGATAAATGTGGCTTAGAGCCGATCTTTTTGGTTGATATTGATTAATCAATTTTTAGTGATTATGTTGATGGTTAAAGTTCTACTCTTGGGCGTGTTTTACTCATGGATGTTTATGTATGCGGTCTGATCTTGTTATGTTATTATTGAGGCTGTGTGTCGTGATTGTGTGTCGGAAAAGGGCGGAGTGCCGAGGATGGTTATGTGTCGGGAGTGGCTAAGTGCCGAGTTTGACTATGAGTTATGGCTGTGTGCCGAGTCTGGTTGTGTGTCGAGTCTGGTTATGTGATGAGATTGTGTACCGGGAATGGTTGTGTGACGAGATTGGGTGCCGGGATGAGCTATGTGTCGTTGTTATGTGGTGGGATAGGCTACGAGTTAAGATAGAATGGGTGTCGTGGTTGTATGTCAGGATTGGGGGAAACGGAATTAAGAGGAAGGTACGGACACATCCGGGATGCCAAAAACAATAGTCAAGTCTACCTTTATCTTTGGAGATCGAGGTGAGTGTTGATTCATAGATGTAATTTCTTTTGGAAAGATTTGCGATATTAAATTGTGGCAAACGTGCCGATATTAAATTGTGGCAAACGTGCCAATATTAAATTGTGGCAAACGTGCCGATAATGGGGCCATGGGCCGGATTGGGCAAACGTGCCGATATTGAATTGTGGCATTCGTACCGATAATGGGCCTTGGGCCGATGGCATAAGTGCCGATAAATGTGGCTTAGAGCCGATCTTTTTGGTTGATATTGATTAATCAATTTTTAGTGATTATGTTGATGGTTAAAGTTCTACTCTTGGGCGTGTTTTACTCATAGATGTTTATGTATGCGGTCTGATCTTGTTATGTTATTATTGAGGCTGTGTGTCGTGATTGTGTGTCGGAAAAGGGCGGAGTGCCGAGGATGGTTATGTGTCGGGAGTGGCTAAGTGCCGAGTTTGACTATGAGTCATGGCTGTGTGCCGAGTCTTAAATTGTGGCAAACGTGCCGATAATGGGGCCATGGGCCGGATTGGGCAAACGTGCCGATATTGAATTGTGGCATTCGTACCGATAATGGGCCTTGGGCCGATGGCATAAGTGCCGATAAATGTGGCTTAGAGCCGATCTTTTTGGTTGATATTGATTAATCAATTTTTAGTGATTATGTTGATGGTTAAAGTTCTACTCTTGGGCGTGTTTTACTCATAGATGTTTATGTATGCGGTCTGATCTTGTTATGTTATTATTGAGGCTGTGTGTCGTGATTGTGTGTCGGAAAAGGGCGGAGTGCCGAGGATGGTTATGTGTCGGGAGTGGCTAAGTGCCGAGTTTGACTATGAGTTATGGCTGTGTGCCGAGTCTGGTTGTGTGTCGAGTCTGGTTATGTGATGAGATTGTGTACCGGGAATGGTTGTGTGACGAGATTGGGTGCCGGGATGAGCTATGTGTCGTTGTTATGTGGTGGGATAGGCTACGAGTTAAGATAGAATGGGTGTCGTGGTTGTATGTCAGGATTGGGGGAAACGGAATTAAGAGGAAGGTACGGACACATCCGGGATGCCAAAAACAATAGTCAAGTCTACCTTTATCTTTGGAGATCGAGGTGAGTGTTGATTCATAGATGTAATTTCTTTTGGAAAGATTTGCGATATTAAATTGTGGCAAACGTGCCGATATTAAATTGTGGCAAACGTGCCAATATTAAATTGTGGCAAACGTGCCGATAATGGGGCCATGGGCCGGATTGGGCAAACGTGCCGATATTGAATTGTGGCATTCGTACCGATAATGGGCCTTGGGCCGATGGCATAAGTGCCGATAAATGTGGCTTAGAGCCGATCTTTTTGGTTGATATTGATTAATCAATTTTTAGTGATTATGTTGATGGTTAAAGTTCTACTCTTGGGCGTGTTTTACTCATAGATGTTTATGTATGCGGTCTGATCTTGTTATGTTATTATTGAGGCTGTGTGTCGTGATTGTGTGTCGGAAAAGGGCGGAGTGCCGAGGATGGTTATGTGTCTGGAGTGGCTAAGTGCCGAGTTTGACTATGAGTCATGGCTGTGTGCCGAGTCTTAAATTGTGGCAAACGTGCCGATAATGGGGCCATGGGCCGGATTGGGCAAACGGGCCGATATTGAATTGTGGCATTCGTACCCATAATGGGCCTTGGGCCGATGGCATAAGTGCCGATAAATGTGGCTTAGAGCCGATCTTTTTGGTTGATATTGATTAATCAATTTTTAGTGATTATGTTGATGGTTAAAGTTCTACTCTTGGGCGTGTTTTACTCATAGATGTTTATGTATGCGGTCTGATCTAGTTATGTTATTATTGAGGCTGTGTGTCGTGATTGTGTGTCAGAAAAGGGCGGAGTGCCGAGGATGGTTATGTGTCGGGAGTGGCTAAGTGCCGAGTTTGACTATGAGTTATGGCTGTGTGCCGAGTCTGGTTGTGTGTCGAGTCTGGTTATGTGATGAGATTGTGTACCGGGAATGGTTGTGTGACGAGATTGGGTGCCGGGATGAGCTATGTGTCGTTGTTATGTGGTGGGATAGGCTACGAGTTAAGATAGAATGGGTGTCGTGGTTGTATGTCAGGATTGGGGGAAACGGAATTAAGAGGAAGGTACGGACACATCCGGGATGCCAAAAACAATAGTCAAGTCTACCTTTATCTTTGGAGATCGAGGTGAGTGTTGATTCATAGATGTAATTTCTTTTGGAAAGATTTGCGATATTAAATTGTGGCAAACGTGCCGATATTAAATTGTGGCAAACGTGCCGATATTAAATTGTGGCAAACGTGCCAATATTAAATTGTGGCAAACGTGCCGATAATGGGGCCATGGGCCGGATTGGGCAAACGTGCCGATATTGAATTGTGGCATTCGTACCGATAATGGGCCTTGGGCCGATGGCATAAGTGCCGATAAATGTGGCTTAGAGCCGATCTTTTTGGTTGATATTGATTAATCAATTTTTAGTGATTATGTTGATGGTTAAAGTTCTACTCTTGGGCGTGTTTTACTCATAGATGTTTATGTATGCGGTCTGATCTTGTTATGTTATTATTGAGGCTGTGTGTCGTGATTGTGTGTCGGAAAAGGGCGGAGTGCCGAGGATGGTTATGTGTCGGGAGTGGCTAAGTGCCGAGTTTGACTATGAGTTATGGCTGTGTGCCGAGTCTGGTTGTGTGTCGAGTCTGGTTATGTGATGAGATTGTGTACCGGGAATGGTTGTGTGACGAGA
The DNA here is from genome assembly GCA_963854785.1 of Vaccinium vitis-idaea. Taxonomy (NCBI): domain Eukaryota; kingdom Viridiplantae; phylum Streptophyta; class Magnoliopsida; order Ericales; family Ericaceae; genus Vaccinium; species Vaccinium vitis-idaea. The sequence goes on along the minus strand of OY978215.1, from coordinate 28,872,237 downwards.
TTGGGTGCCGGGATGAGCTATGTGTCGTTGTTATGTGGTGGGATAGGCTACGAGTTAAGATAGAATGGGTGTCGTGGTTGTATGTCAGGATTGGGGGAAACGGAATTAAGAGGAAGGTACGGACACATCCGGGATGCCAAAAACAATAGTCAAGTCTACCTTTATCTTTGGAGATCGAGGTGAGTGTTGATTCATAGATGTAATTTCTTTTGGAAAGATTTGCGATATTAAATTGTGGCAAACGTGCCGATATTAAATTGTGGCAAACGTGCCGATATTAAATTGTGGCAAACGTGCCAATATTAAATTGTGGCAAACGTGCCGATAATGGGGCCATGGGCCGGATTGGGCAAACGTGCCGATATTGAATTGTGGCATTCGTACCGATAATGGGCCTTGGGCCGATGGCATAAGTGCCGATAAATGTGGCTTAGAGCCGATCTTTTTGGTTGATATTGATTAATCAATTTTTAGTGATTATGTTGATGGTTAAAGTTCTACTCTTGGGCGTGTTTTACTCATAGATGTTTATGTATGCGGTCTGATCTTGTTATGTTATTATTGAGGCTGTGTGTCGTGATTGTGTGTCGGAAAAGGGCGGAGTGCCGAGGATGGTTATGTGTCGGGAGTGGCTAAGTGCCGAGTTTGACTATGAGTCATGGCTGTGTGCCGAGTCTTAAATTGTGGCAAACGTGCCGATAATGGGGCCATGGGCCGGATTGGGCAAACGTGCCGATATTGAATTGTGGCATTCGTACCGATAATGGGCCTTGGGCCGATGGCATAAGTGCCGATAAATGTGGCTTAGAGCCGATCTTTTTGGTTGATATTGATTAATCAATTTTTAGTGATTATGTTGATGGTTAAAGTTCTACTCTTGGGCGTGTTTTACTCATAGATGTTTATGTATGCGGTCTGATCTTGTTATGTTATTATTGAGGCTGTGTGTCGTGATTGTGTGTCGGAAAAGGGCGGAGTGCCGAGGATGGTTATGTGTCGGGAGTGGCTAAGTGCCGAGTTTGACTATGAGTTATGGCTGTGTGCCGAGTCTGGTTGTGTGTCGAGTCTGGTTATGTGATGAGATTGTGTACCGGGAATGGTTGTGTGACGAGATTGGGTGCCGGGATGAGCTATGTGTCGTTGTTATGTGGTGGGATAGGCTACGAGTTAAGATAGAATGGGTGTCGTGGTTGTATGTCAGGATTGGGGGAAACGGAATTAAGAGGAAGGTACGGACACATCCGGGATGCCAAAAACAATAGTCAAGTCTACCTTTATCTTTGGAGATCGAGGTGAGTGTTGATTCATAGATGTAATTTCTTTTGGAAAGATTTGCGATATTAAATTGTGGCAAACGTGCCGATATTAAATTGTGGCAAACGTGCCAATATTAAATTGTGGCAAACGTGCCGATAATGGGGCCATGGGCCGGATTGGGCAAACGTGCCGATATTGAATTGTGGCATTCGTACCGATAATGGGCCTTGGGCCGATGGCATAAGTGCCGATAAATGTGGCTTAGAGCCGATCTTTTTGGTTGATATTGATTAATCAATTTTTAGTGATTATGTTGATGGTTAAAGTTCTACTCTTGGGCGTGTTTTACTCATAGATGTTTATGTATGCGGTCTGATCTTGTTATGTTATTATTGAGGCTGTGTGTCGTGATTGTGTGTCGGAAAAGGGCGGAGTGCCGAGGATGGTTATGTGTCGGGAGTGGCTAAGTGCCGAGTTTGACTATGAGTCATGGCTGTGTGCCGAGTCTTAAATTGTGGCAAACGTGCCGATAATGGGGCCATGGGCCGGATTGGGCAAACGTGCCGATATTGAATTGTGGCATTCGTACCGATAATGGGCCTTGGGCCGATGGCATAAGTGCCGATAAATGTGGCTTAGAGCCGATCTTTTTGGTTGATATTGATTAATCAATTTTTAGTGATTATGTTGATGGTTAAAGTTCTACTCTTGGGCGTGTTTTACTCATAGATGTTTATGTATGCGGTCTGATCTTGTTATGTTATTATTGAGGCTGTGTGTCGTGATTGTGTGTCGGAAAAGGGCGGAGTGCCGAGGATGGTTATGTGTCGGGAGTGGCTAAGTGCCGAGTTTGACTATGAGTTATGGCTGTGTGCCGAGTCTGGTTGTGTGTCGAGTCTGGTTATGTGATGAGATTGTGTACCGGGAATGGTTGTGTGACGAGATTGGGTGCCGGGATGAGCTATGTGTCGTTGTTATGTGGTGGGATAGGCTACGAGTTAAGATAGAATGGGTGTCGTGGTTGTATGTCAGGATTGGGGGAAACGGAATTAAGAGGAAGGTACGGACACATCCGGGATGCCAAAAACAATAGTCAAGTCTACCTTTATCTTTGGAGATCGAGGTGAGTGTTGATTCATAGATGTAATTTCTTTTGGAAAGATTTGCGATATTAAATTGTGGCAAACGTGCCGATATTAAATTGTGGCAAACGTGCCAATATTAAATTGTGGCAAACGTGCCGATAATGGGGCCATGGGCCGGATTGGGCAAACGTGCCGATATTGAATTGTGGCATTCGTACCGATAATGGGCCTTGGGCCGATGGCATAAGTGCCGATAAATGTGGCTTAGAGCCGATCTTTTTGGTTGATATTGATTAATCAATTTTTAGTGATTATGTTGATGGTTAAAGTTCTACTCTTGGGCGTGTTTTACTCATAGATGTTTATGTATGCGGTCTGATCTTGTTATGTTATTATTGAGGCTGTGTGTCGTGATTGTGTGTCGGAAAAGGGCGGAGTGCCGAGGATGGTTATGTGTCGGGAGTGGCTAAGTGCCGAGTTTGACTATGAGTCATGGCTGTGTGCCGAGTCTTAAATTGTGGCAAACGTGCCGATAATGGGGCCATGGGCCGGATTGGGCAAACGTGCCGATATTGAATTGTGGCATTCGTACCCATAATGGGCCTTGGGCCGATGGCATAAGTGCCGATAAATGTGGCTTAGAGCCGATCTTTTTGGTTGATATTGATTAATCAATTTTTAGTGATTATGTTGATGGTTAAAGTTCTACTCTTGGGCGTGTTTTACTCATAGATGTTTATGTATGCGGTCTGATCTTGTTATGTTATTATTGAGGCTGTGTGTCGTGATTGTGTGTCGGAAAAGGGCGGAGTGCCGAGGATGGTTATGTGTCGGGAGTGGCTAAGTGCCGAGTTTGACTATGAGTTATGGCTGTGTGCCGAGTCTGGTTGTGTGTCGAGTCTGGTTATGTGATGAGATTGTGTACCGGGAATGGTTGTGTGACGAGATTGGGTGCCGGGATGAGCTATGTGTCGTTGTTATGTGGTGGGATAGGCTACGAGTTAAGATAGAATGGGTGTCGTGGTTGTATGTCAGGATTGGGGGAAACGGAATTAAGAGGAAGGTACGGACACATCCGGGATGCCAAAAACAATAGTCAAGTCTACCTTTATCTTTGGAGATCGAGGTGAGTGTTGATTCATAGATGTAATTTCTTTTGGAAAGATTTGCGATATTAAATTGTGGCAAACGTGCCGATATTAAATTGTGGCAAACGTGCCAATATTAAATTGTGGCAAACGTGCCGATAATGGGGCCATGGGCCGGATTGGGCAAACGTGCCGATATTGAATTGTGGCATTCGTACCGATAATGGGCCTTGGGCCGATGGCATAAGTGCCGATAAATGTGGCTTAGAGCCGATCTTTTTGGTTGATATTGATTAATCAATTTTTAGTGATTATGTTGATGGTTAAAGTTCTACTCTTGGGCGTGTTTTACTCATAGATGTTTATGTATGCGGTCTGATCTTGTTATGTTATTATTGAGGCTGTGTGTCGTGATTGTGTGTCGGAAAAGGGCGGAGTGCCGAGGATGGTTATGTGTCGGGAGTGGCTAAGTGCCGAGTTTGACTATGAGTCATGGCTGTGTGCCGAGTCTTAAATTGTGGCAAACGTGCCGATAATGGGGCCATGGGCCGGATTGGGCAAACGTGCCGATATTGAATTGTGGCATTCGTACCGATAATGGGCCTTGGGCCGATGGCATAAGTGCCGATAAATGTGGCTTAGAGCCGATCTTTTTGGTTGATATTGATTAATCAATTTTTAGTGATTATGTTGATGGTTAAAGTTCTACTCTTGGGCGTGTTTTACTCATAGATGTTTATGTATGCGGTCTGATCTTGTTATGTTATTATTGAGGCTGTGTGTCGTGATTGTGTGTCGGAAAAGGGCGGAGTGCCGAGGATGGTTATGTGTCGGGAGTGGCTAAGTGCCGAGTTTGACTATGAGTTATGGCTGTGTGCCGAGTCTGGTTGTGTGTCGAGTCTGGTTATGTGATGAGATTGTGTACCGGGAATGGTTGTGTGACGAGATTGGGTGCCGGGATGAGCTATGTGTCGTTGTTATGTGGTGGGATAGGCTACGAGTTAAGATAGAATGGGTGTCGTGGTTGTATGTCAGGATTGGGGGAAACGGAATTAAGAGGAAGGTACGGACACATCCGGGATGCCAAAAACAATAGTCAAGTCTACCTTTATCTTTGGAGATCGAGGTGAGTGTTGATTCATAGATGTAATTTCTTTTGGAAAGATTTGCGATATTAAATTGTGGCAAACGTGCCGATATTAAATTGTGGCAAACGTGCCAATATTAAATTGTGGCAAACGTGCCGATAATGGGGCCATGGGCCGGATTGGGCAAACGTGCCGATATTGAATTGTGGCATTCGTACCGATAATGGGCCTTGGGCCGATGGCATAAGTGCCGATAAATGTGGCTTAGAGCCGATCTTTTTGGTTGATATTGATTAATCAATTTTTAGTGATTATGTTGATGGTTAAAGTTCTACTCTTGGGCGTGTTTTACTCATAGATGTTTATGTATGCGGTCTGATCTTGTTATGTTATTATTGAGGCTGTGTGTCGTGATTGTGTGTCGGAAAAGGGCGGAGTGCCGAGGATGGTTATGTGTCTGGAGTGGCTAAGTGCCGAGTTTGACTATGAGTCATGGCTGTGTGCCGAGTCTTAAATTGTGGCAAACGTGCCGATAATGGGGCCATGGGCCGGATTGGGCAAACGTGCCGATATTGAATTGTGGCATTCGTACCCATAATGGGCCTTGGGCCGATGGCATAAGTGCCGATAAATGTGGCTTAGAGCCGATCTTTTTGGTTGATATTGATTAATCAATTTTTAGTGATTATGTTGATGGTTAAAGTTCTACTCTTGGGCGTGTTTTACTCATAGATGTTTATGTATGCGGTCTGATCTTGTTATGTTATTATTGAGGCTGTGTGTCGTGATTGTGTGTCGGAAAAGGGCGGAGTGCCGAGGATGGTTATGTGTCGGGAGTGGCTAAGTGCCGAGTTTGACTATGAGTTATGGCTGTGTGCCGAGTCTGGTTGTGTGTCGAGTCTGGTTATGTGATGAGATTGTGTACCGGGAATGGTTGTGTGACGAGATTGGGTGCCGGGATGAGCTATGTGTCGTTGTTATGTGGTGGGATAGGCTACGAGTTAAGATAGAATGGGTGTCGTGGTTGTATGTCAGGATTGGGGGAAACGGAATTAAGAGGAAGGTACGGACACATCCGGGATGCCAAAAACAATAGTCAAGTCTACCTTTATCTTTGGAGATCGAGGTGAGTGTTGATTCATAGATGTAATTTCTTTTGGAAAGATTTGCGATATTAAATTGTGGCAAACGTGCCGATATTAAATTGTGGCAAACGTGCCGATATTAAATTGTGGCAAACGTGCCAATATTAAATTGTGGCAAACGTGCCGATAATGGGGCCATGGGCCGGATTGGGCAAACGTGCCGATATTGAATTGTGGCATTCGTACCGATAATGGGCCTTGGGCCGATGGCATAAGTGCCGATAAATGTGGCTTAGAGCCGATCTTTTTGGTTGATATTGATTAATCAATTTTTAGTGATTATGTTGATGGTTAAAGTTCTACTCTTGGGCGTGTTTTACTCATAGATGTTTATGTATGCGGTCTGATCTTGTTATGTTATTATTGAGGCTGTGTGTCGTGATTGTGTGTCGGAAAAGGGCGGAGTGCCGAGGATGGTTATGTGTCGGGAGTGGCTAAGTGCCGAGTTTGACTATGAGTTATGGCTGTGTGCCGAGTCTGGTTGTGTGTCGAGTCTGGTTATGTGATGAGATTGTGTACCGGGAATGGTTGTGTGACGAGATTGGGTGCCGGGATGAGCTATGTGTCGTTGTTATGTGGTGGGATAGGCTACGAGTTAAGATAGAATGGGTGTCGTGGTTGTATGTCAGGATTGGGGGAAACGGAATTAAGAGGAAGGTACGGACACATCCGGGATGCCAAAAACAATAGTCAAGTCTACCTTTATCTTTGGAGATCGAGGTGAGTGTTGATTCATAGATGTAATTTCTTTTGGAAAGATTTGCGATATTAAATTGTGGCAAACGTGCCGATATTAAATTGTGGCAAACGTGCCAATATTAAATTGTGGCAAACGTGCCGATAATGGGGCCATGGGCCGGATTGGGCAAACGTGCCGATATTGAATTGTGGCATTCGTACCGATAATGGGCCTTGGGCCGATGGCATAAGTGCCGATAAATGTGGCTTAGAGCCGATCTTTTTGGTTGATATTGATTAATCAATTTTTAGTGATTATGTTGATGGTTAAAGTTCTACTCTTGGGCGTGTTTTACTCATAGATGTTTATGTATGCGGTCTGATCTTGTTATGTTATTATTGAGGCTGTGTGTCGTGATTGTGTGTCGGAAAAGGGCGGAGTGCCGAGGATGGTTATGTGTCGGGAGTGGCTAAGTGCCGAGTTTGACTATGAGTCATGGCTGTGTGCCGAGTCTTAAATTGTGGCAAACGTGCCGATAATGGGGCCATGGGCCGGATTGGGCAAACGTGCCGATATTGAATTGTGGCATTCGTACCGATAATGGGCCTTGGGCCGATGGCATAAGTGCCGATAAATGTGGCTTAGAGCCGATCTTTTTGGTTGATATTGATTAATCAATTTTTAGTGATTATGTTGATGGTTAAAGTTCTACTCTTGGGCGTGTTTTACTCATAGATGTTTATGTATGCGGTCTGATCTTGTTATGTTATTATTGAGGCTGTGTGTCGTGATTGTGTGTCGGAAAAGGGCGGAGTGCCGAGGATGGTTATGTGTCGGGAGTGGCTAAGTGCCGAGTTTGACTATGAGTTATGGCTGTGTGCCGAGTCTGGTTGTGTGTCGAGTCTGGTTATGTGATGAGATTGTGTACCGGGAATGGTTGTGTGACGAGATTGGGTGCCGGGATGAGCTATGTGTCGTTGTTATGTGGTGGGATAGGCTACGAGTTAAGATAGAATGGGTGTCGTGGTTGTATGTCAGGATTGGGGGAAACGGAATTAAGAGGAAGGTACGGACACATCCGGGATGCCAAAAACAATAGTCAAGTCTACCTTTATCTTTGGAGATCGAGGTGAGTGTTGATTCATAGATGTAATTTCTTTTGGAAAGATTTGCGATATTAAATTGTGGCAAACGTGCCGATATTAAATTGTGGCAAACGTGCCAATATTAAATTGTGGCAAACGTGCCGATAATGGGGCCATGGGCCGGATTGGGCAAACGTGCCGATATTGAATTGTGGCATTCGTACCGATAATGGGCCTTGGGCCGATGGCATAAGTGCCGATAAATGTGGCTTAGAGCCGATCTTTTTGGTTGATATTGATTAATCAATTTTTAGTGATTATGTTGATGGTTAAAGTTCTACTCTTGGGCGTGTTTTACTCATAGATGTTTATGTATGCGGTCTGATCTTGTTATGTTATTATTGAGGCTGTGTGTCGTGATTGTGTGTCGGAAAAGGGCGGAGTGCCGAGGATGGTTATGTGTCGGGAGTGGCTAAGTGCCGAGTTTGACTATGAGTCATGGCTGTGTGCCGAGTCTTAAATTGTGGCAAACGTGCCGATAATGGGGCCATGGGCCGGATTGGGCAAACGTGCCGATATTGAATTGTGGCATTCGTACCGATAATGGGCCTTGGGCCGATGGCATAAGTGCCGATAAATGTGGCTTAGAGCCGATCTTTTTGGTTGATATTGATTAATCAATTTTTAGTGATTATGTTGATGGTTAAAGTTCTACTCTTGGGCGTGTTTTACTCATAGATGTTTATGTATGCGGTCTGATCTTGTTATGTTATTATTGAGGCTGTGTGTCGTGATTGTGTGTCGGAAAAGGGCGGAGTGCCGAGGATGGTTATGTGTCGGGAGTGGCTAAGTGCCGAGTTTGACTATGAGTTATGGCTGTGTGCCGAGTCTGGTTGTGTGTCGAGTCTGGTTATGTGATGAGATTGTGTACCGGGAATGGTTGTGTGACGAGATTGGGTGCCGGGATGAGCTATGTGTCGTTGTTATGTGGTGGGATAGGCTACGAGTTAAGATAGAATGGGTGTCGTGGTTGTATGTCAGGATTGGGGGAAACGGAATTAAGAGGAAGGTACGGACACATCCGGGATGCCAAAAACAATAGTCAAGTCTACCTTTATCTTTGGAGATCGAGGTGAGTGTTGATTCATAGATGTAATTTCTTTTGGAAAGATTTGCGATATTAAATTGTGGCAAACGTGCCGATATTAAATTGTGGCAAACGTGCCAATATTAAATTGTGGCAAACGTGCCGATAATGGGGCCATGGGCCGGATTGGGCAAACGTGCCGATATTGAATTGTGGCATTCGTACCGATAATGGGCCTTGGGCCGATGGCATAAGTGCCGATAAATGTGGCTTAGAGCCGATCTTTTTGGTTGATATTGATTAATCAATTTTTAGTGATTATGTTGATGGTTAAAGTTCTACTCTTGGGCGTGTTTTACTCATAGATGTTTATGTATGCGGTCTGATCTTGTTATGTTATTATTGAGGCTGTGTGTCGTGATTGTGTGTCGGAAAAGGGCGGAGTGCCGAGGATGGTTATGTGTCTGGAGTGGCTAAGTGCCGAGTTTGACTATGAGTCATGGCTGTGTGCCGAGTCTTAAATTGTGGCAAACGTGCCGATAATGGGGCCATGGGCCGGATTGGGCAAACGTGCCGATATTGAATTGTGGCATTCGTACCCATAATGGGCCTTGGGCCGATGGCATAAGTGCCGATAAATGTGGCTTAGAGCCGATCTTTTTGGTTGATATTGATTAATCAATTTTTAGTGATTATGTTGATGGTTAAAGTTCTACTCTTGGGCGTGTTTTACTCATAGATGTTTATGTATGCGGTCTGATCTTGTTATGTTATTATTGAGGCTGTGTGTCGTGATTGTGTGTCGGAAAAGGGCGGAGTGCCGAGGATGGTTATGTGTCGGGAGTGGCTAAGTGCCGAGTTTGACTATGAGTTATGGCTGTGTGCCGAGTCTGGTTGTGTGTCGAGTCTGGTTATGTGATGAGATTGTGTACCGGGAATGGTTGTGTGACGAGATTGGGTGCCGGGATGAGCTATGTGTCGTTGTTATGTGGTGGGATAGGCTACGAGTTAAGATAGAATGGGTGTCGTGGTTGTATGTCAGGATTGGGGGAAACGGAATTAAGAGGAAGGTACGGACACATCCGGGATGCCAAAAACAATAGTCAAGTCTACCTTTATCTTTGGAGATCGAGGTGAGTGTTGATTCATAGATGTAATTTCTTTTGGAAAGATTTGCGATATTAAATTGTGGCAAACGTGCCGATATTAAATTGTGGCAAACGTGCCGATATTAAATTGTGGCAAACGTGCCAATATTAAATTGTGGCAAACGTGCCGATAATGGGGCCATGGGCCGGATTGGGCAAACGTGCCGATATTGAATTGTGGCATTCGTACCGATAATGGGCCTTGGGCCGATGGCATAAGTGCCGATAAATGTGGCTTAGAGCCGATCTTTTTGGTTGATATTGATTAATCAATTTTTAGTGATTATGTTGATGGTTAAAGTTCTACTCTTGGGCGTGTTTTACTCATAGATGTTTATGTATGCGGTCTGATCTTGTTATGTTATTATTGAGGCTGTGTGTCGTGATTGTGTGTCGGAAAAGGGCGGAGTGCCGAGGATGGTTATGTGTCGGGAGTGGCTAAGTGCCGAGTTTGACTATGAGTTATGGCTGTGTGCCGAGTCTGGTTGTGTGTCGAGTCTGGTTATGTGATGAGATTGTGTACCGGGAATGGTTGTGTGACGAGATTGGGTGCCGGGATGAGCTATGTGTCGTTGTTATGTGGTGGGATAGGCTACGAGTTAAGATAGAATGGGTGTCGTGGTTGTATGTCAGGATTGGGGGAAACGGAATTAAGAGGAAGGTACGGACACATCCGGGATGCCAAAAACAATAGTCAAGTCTACCTTTATCTTTGGAGATCGAGGTGAGTGTTGATTCATAGATGTAATTTCTTTTGGAAAGATTTGCGATATTAAATTGTGGCAAACGTGCCGATATTAAATTGTGGCAAACGTGCCAATATTAAATTGTGGCAAACGTGCCGATAATGGGGCCATGGGCCGGATTGGGCAAACGTGCCGATATTGAATTGTGGCATTCGTACCGATAATGGGCCTTGGGCCGATGGCATAAGTGCCGATAAATGTGGCTTAGAGCCGATCTTTTTGGTTGATATTGATTAATCAATTTTTAGTGATTATGTTGATGGTTAAAGTTCTACTCTTGGGCGTGTTTTACTCATAGATGTTTATGTATGCGGTCTGATCTTGTTATGTTATTATTGAGGCTGTGTGTCGTGATTGTGTGTCGGAAAAGGGCGGAGTGCCGAGGATGGTTATGTGTCTGGAGTGGCTAAGTGCCGAGTTTGACTATGAGTCATGGCTGTGTGCCGAGTCTTAAATTGTGGCAAACGTGCCGATAATGGGGCCATGGGCCGGATTGGGCAAACGTGCCGATATTGAATTGTGGCATTCGTACCCATAATGGGCCTTGGGCCGATGGCATAAGTGCCGATAAATGTGGCTTAGAGCCGATCTTTTTGGTTGATATTGATTAATCAATTTTTAGTGATTATGTTGATGGTTAAAGTTCTACTCTTGGGCGTGTTTTACTCATAGATGTTTATGTATGCGGTCTGATCTTGTTATGTTATTATTGAGGCTGTGTGTCGTGATTGTGTGTCGGAAAAGGGCGGAGTGCCGAGGATGGTTATGTGTCGGGAGTGGCTAAGTGCCGAGTTTGACTATGAGTTATGGCTGTGTGCCGAGTCTGGTTGTGTGTCGAGTCTGGTTATGTGATGAGATTGTGTACCGGGAATGGTTGTGTGACGAGATTGGGTGCCGGGATGAGCTATGTGTCGTTGTTATGTGGTGGGATAGGCTACGAGTTAAGATAGAATGGGTGTCGTGGTTGTATGTCAGGATTGGGGGAAACGGAATTAAGAGGAAGGTACGGACACATCCGGGATGCCAAAAACAATAGTCAAGTCTACCTTTATCTTTGGAGATCGAGGTGAGTGTTGATTCATAGATGTAATTTCTTTTGGAAAGATTTGCGATATTAAATTGTGGCAAACGTGCCGATATTAAATTGTGGCAAACGTGCCGATATTAAATTGTGGCAAACGTGCCAATATTAAATTGTGGCAAACGTGCCGATAATGGGGCCATGGGCCGGATTGGGCAAACGTGCCGATATTGAATTGTGGCATTCGTACCGATAATGGGCCTTGGGCCGATGGCATAAGTGCCGATAAATGTGGCTTAGAGCCGATCTTTTTGGTTGATATTGATTAATCAATTTTTAGTGATTATGTTGATGGTTAAAGTTCTACTCTTGGGCGTGTTTTACTCATAGATGTTTATGTATGCGGTCTGATCTTGTTATGTTATTATTGAGGCTGTGTGTCGTGATTGTGTGTCGGAAAAGGGCGGAGTGCCGAGGATGGTTATGTGTCGGGAGTGGCTAAGTGCCGAGTTTGACTATGAGTTATGGCTGTGTGCCGAGTCTGGTTGTGTGTCGAGTCTGGTTATGTGATGAGATTGTGTACCGGGAATGGTTGTGTGACGAGATTGGGTGCCGGGATGAGCTATGTGTCGTTGTTATGTGGTGGGATAGGCTACGAGTTAAGATAGAATGGGTGTCGTGGTTGTATGTCAGGATTGGGGGAAACGGAATTAAGAGGAAGGTACGGACACATCCGGGATGCCAAAAACAATAGTCAAGTCTACCTTTATCTTTGGAGATCGAGGTGAGTGTTGATTCATAGATGTAATTTCTTTTGGAAAGATTTGCGATATTAAATTGTGGCAAACGTGCCGATATTAAATTGTGGCAAACGTGCCAATATTAAATTGTGGCAAACGTGCCGATAATGGGGCCATGGGCCGGATTGGGCAAACGTGCCGATATTGAATTGTGGCATTCGTACCGATAATGGGCCTTGGGCCGATGGCATAAGTGCCGATAAATGTGGCTTAGAGCCGATCTTTTTGGTTGATATTGATTAATCAATTTTTAGTGATTATGTTGATGGTTAAAGTTCTACTCTTGGGCGTGTTTTACTCATAGATGTTTATGTATGCGGTCTGATCTTGTTATGTTATTATTGAGGCTGTGTGTCGTGATTGTGTGTCGGAAAAGGGCGGAGTGCCGAGGATGGTTATGTGTCGGGAGTGGCTAAGTGCCGAGTTTGACTATGAGTCATGGCTGTGTGCCGAGTCTTAAATTGTGGCAAACGTGCCGATAATGGGGCCATGGGCCGGATTGGGCAAACGTGCCGATATTGAATTGTGGCATTCGTACCCATAATGGGCCTTGGGCCGATGGCATAAGTGCCGATAAATGTGGCTTAGAGCCGATCTTTTTGGTTGATATTGATTAATCAATTTTTAGTGATTATGTTGATGGTTAAAGTTCTACTCTTGGGCGTGTTTTACTCATAGATGTTTATGTATGCGGTCTGATCTTGTTATGTTATTATTGAGGCTGTGTGTCGTGATTGTGTGTCGGAAAAGGGCGGAGTGCCGAGGATGGTTATGTGTCGGGAGTGGCTAAGTGCCGAGTTTGACTATGAGTTATGGCTGTGTGCCGAGTCTGGTTGTGTGTCGAGTCTGGTTATGTGATGAGATTGTGTACCGGGAATGGTTGTGTGACGAGATTGGGTGCCGGGATGAGCTATGTGTCGTTGTTATGTGGTGGGATAGGCTACGAGTTAAGATAGAATGGGTGTCGTGGTTGTATGTCAGGATTGGGGGAAACGGAATTAAGAGGAAGGTACGGACACATCCGGGATGCCAAAAACAATAGTCAAGTCTACCTTTATCTTTGGAGATCGAGGTGAGTGTTGATTCATAGATGTAATTTCTTTTGGAAAGATTTGCGATATTAAATTGTGGCAAACGTGCCGATATTAAATTGTGGCAAACGTGCCGATATTAAATTGTGGCAAACGTGCCAATATTAAATTGTGGCAAACGTGCCGATAATGGGGCCATGGGCCGGATTGGGCAAACGTGCCGATATTGAATTGTGGCATTCGTACCGATAATGGGCCTTGGGCCGATGGCATAAGTGCCGATAAATGTGGCTTAGAGCCGATCTTTTTGGTTGATATTGATTAATCAATTTTTAGTGATTATGTTGATGGTTAAAGTTCTACTCTTGGGCGTGTTTTACTCATAGATGTTTATGTATGCGGTCTGATCTTGTTATGTTATTATTGAGGCTGTGTGTCGTGATTGTGTGTCGGAAAAGGGCGGAGTGCCGAGGATGGTTATGTGTCGGGAGTGGCTAAGTGCCGAGTTTGACTATGAGTTATGGCTGTGTGCCGAGTCTGGTTGTGTGTCGAGTCTGGTTATGTGATGAGATTGTGTACCGGGAATGGTTGTGTGACGAGATTGGGTGCCGGGATGAGCTATGTGTCGTTGTTATGTGGTGGGATAGGCTACGAGTTAAGATAGAATGGGTGTCGTGGTTGTATGTCAGGATTGGGGGAAACGGAATTAAGAGGAAGGTACGGACACATCCGGGATGCCAAAAACAATAGTCAAGTCTACCTTTATCTTTGGAGATCGAGGTGAGTGTTGATTCATAGATGTAATTTCTTTTGGAAAGATTTGCGATATTAAATTGTGGCAAACGTGCCGATATTAAATTGTGGCAAACGTGCCGATATTAAATTGTGGCAAACGTGCCGATAATGGGGCCATGGGCCGGATTGGGCAAACGTGCCGATATTGAATTGTGGCATTCGTACCGATAATGGGCCTTGGGCCGATGGCATAAGTGCCGATAAATGTGGCTTAGAGCCGATCTTTTTGGTTGATATTGATTAATCAATTTTTAGTGATTATGTTGATGGTTAAAGTTCTACTCTTGGGCGTGTTTTACTCATAGATGTTTATGTATGCGGTCTGATCTTGTTATGTTATTATTGAGGCTGTGTGTCGTGATTGTGTGTCGGAAAAGGGCGGAGTGCCGAGGATGGTTATGTGTCTGGAGTGGCTAAGTGCCGAGTTTGACTATGAGTCATGGCTGTGTGCCGAGTCTTAAATTGTGGCAAACGTGCCGATAATGGGGCCATGGGCCGGATTGGGCAAACGTGCCGATATTGAATTGTGGCATTCGTACCGATAATGGGCCTTGGGCCGATGGCATAAGTGCCGATAAATGTGGCTTAGAGCCGATCTTTTTGGTTGATATTGATTAATCAATTTTTAGTGATTATGTTGATGGTTAAAGTTCTACTCTTGGGCGTGTTTTACTCATAGATGTTTATGTATGCGGTCTGATCTTGTTATGTTATTATTGAGGCTGTGTGTCGTGATTGTGTGTCGGAAAAGGGCGGAGTGCCGAGGATGGTTATGTGTCGGGAGTGGCTAAGTGCCGAGTTTGACTATGAGTTATGGCTGTGTGCCGAGTCTGGTTGTGTGTCGAGTCTGGTTATGTGATGAGATTGTGTACCGGGAATGGTTGTGTGACGAGATTGGGTGCCGGGATGAGCTATGTGTCGTTGTTATGTGGTGGGATAGGCTACGAGTTAAGATAGAATGGGTGTCGTGGTTGTATGTCAGGATTGGGGGAAACGGAATTAAGAGGAAGGTACGGACACATCCGGGATGCCAAAAACAATAGTCAAGTCTACCTTTATCTTTGGAGATCGAGGTGAGTGTTGATTCATAGATGTAATTTCTTTTGGAAAGATTTGCGATATTAAATTGTGGCAAACGTGCCGATATTAAATTGTGGCAAACGTGCCGATATTAAATTGTGGCAAACGTGCCAATATTAAATTGTGGCAAACGTGCCGATAATGGGGCCATGGGCCGGATTGGGCAAACGTGCCGATATTGAATTGTGGCATTCGTACCGATAATGGGCCTTGGGCCGATGGCATAAGTGCCGATAAATGTGGCTTAGAGCCGATCTTTTTGGTTGATATTGATTAATCAATTTTTAGTGATTATGTTGATGGTTAAAGTTCTACTCTTGGGCGTGTTTTACTCATAGATGTTTATGTATGCGGTCTGATCTTGTTATGTTATTATTGAGGCTGTGTGTCGTGATTGTGTGTCGGAAAAGGGCGGAGTGCCGAGGATGGTTATGTGTCGGGAGTGGCTAAGTGCCGAGTTTGACTATGAGTCATGGCTGTGTGCCGAGTCTTAAATTGTGGCAAACGTGCCGATAATGGGGCCATGGGCCGGATTGGGCAAACGTGCCGATATTGAATTGTGGCATTCGTACCGATAATGGGCCTTGGGCCGATGGCATAAGTGCCGATAAATGTGGCTTAGAGCCGATCTTTTTGGTTGATATTGATTAATCAATTTTTAGTGATTATGTTGATGGTTAAAGTTCTACTCTTGGGCGTGTTTTACTCATAGATGTTTATGTATGCGGTCTGATCTTGTTATGTTATTATTGAGGCTGTGTGTCGTGATTGTGTGTCGGAAAAGGGCGGAGTGCCGAGGATGGTTATGTGTCGGGAGTGGCTAAGTGCCGAGTTTGACTATGAGTTATGGCTGTGTGCCGAGTCTGGTTGTGTGTCGAGTCTGGTTATGTGATGAGATTGTGTACCGGGAATGGTTGTGTGACGAGATTGGGTGCCGGGATGAGCTATGTGTCGTTGTTATGTGGTGGGATAGGCTACGAGTTAAGATAGAATGGGTGTCGTGGTTGTATGTCAGGATTGGGGGAAACGGAATTAAGAGGAAGGTACGGACACATCCGGGATGCCAAAAACAATAGTCAAGTCTACCTTTATCTTTGGAGATCGAGGTGAGTGTTGATTCATAGATGTAATTTCTTTTGGAAAGATTTGCGATATTAAATTGTGGCAAACGTGCCGATATTAAATTGTGGCAAACGTGCCGATATTAAATTGTGGCAAACGTGCCAATATTAAATTGTGGCAAACGTGCCGATAATGGGGCCATGGGCCGGATTGGGCAAACGTGCCGATATTGAATTGTGGCATTCGTACCGATAATGGGCCTTGGGCCGATGGCATAAGTGCCGATAAATGTGGCTTAGAGCCGATCTTTTTGGTTGATATTGATTAATCAATTTTTAGTGATTATGTTGATGGTTAAAGTTCTACTCTTGGGCGTGTTTTACTCATAGATGTTTATGTATGCGGTCTGATCTTGTTATGTTATTATTGAGGCTGTGTGTCGTGATTGTGTGTCGGAAAAGGGCGGAGTGCCGAGGATGGTTATGTGTCGGGAGTGGCTAAGTGCCGAGTTTGACTATGAGTCATGGCTGTGTGCCGAGTCTTAAATTGTGGCAAACGTGCCGATAATGGGGCCATGGGCCGGATTGGGCAAACGTGCCGATATTGAATTGTGGCATTCGTACCGATAATGGGCCTTGGGCCGATGGCATAAGTGCCGATAAATGTGGCTTAGAGCCGATCTTTTTGGTTGATATTGATTAATCAATTTTTAGTGATTATGTTGATGGTTAAAGTTCTACTCTTGGGCGTGTTTTACTCATAGATGTTTATGTATGCGGTCTGATCTTGTTATGTTATTATTGAGGCTGTGTGTCGTGATTGTGTGTCGGAAAAGGGCGGAGTGCCGAGGATGGTTATGTGTCGGGAGTGGCTAAGTGCCGAGTTTGACTATGAGTTATGGCTGTGTGCCGAGTCTGGTTGTGTGTCGAGTCTGGTTATGTGATGAGATTGTGTACCGGGAATGGTTGTGTGACGAGATTGGGTGCCGGGATGAGCTATGTGTCGTTGTTATGTGGTGGGATAGGCTACGAGTTAAGATAGAATGGGTGTCGTGGTTGTATGTCAGGATTGGGGGAAACGGAATTAAGAGGAAGGTACGGACACATCCGGGATGCCAAAAACAATAGTCAAGTCTACCTTTATCTTTGGAGATCGAGGTGAGTGTTGATTCATAGATGTAATTTCTTTTGGAAAGATTTGCGATATTAAATTGTGGCAAACGTGCCGATATTAAATTGTGGCAAACGTGCCGATATTAAATTGTGGCAAACGTGCCAATATTAAATTGTGGCAAACGTGCCGATAATGGGGCCATGGGCCGGATTGGGCAAACGTGCCGATATTGAATTGTGGCATTCGTACCGATAATGGGCCTTGGGCCGATGGCATAAGTGCCGATAAATGTGGCTTAGAGCCGATCTTTTTGGTTGATATTGATTAATCAATTTTTAGTGATTATGTTGATGGTTAAAGTTCTACTCTTGGGCGTGTTTTACTCATAGATGTTTATGTATGCGGTCTGATCTTGTTATGTTATTATTGAGGCTGTGTGTCGTGATTGTGTGTCGGAAAAGGGCGGAGTGCCGAGGATGGTTATGTGTCGGGAGTGGCTAAGTGCCGAGTTTGACTATGAGTCATGGCTGTGTGCCGAGTCTTAAATTGTGGCAAACGTGCCGATAATGGGGCCATGGGCCGGATTGGGCAAACGTGCCGATATTGAATTGTGGCATTCGTACCGATAATGGGCCTTGGGCCGATGGCATAAGTGCCGATAAATGTGGCTTAGAGCCGATCTTTTTGGTTGATATTGATTAATCAATTTTTAGTGATTATGTTGATGGTTAAAGTTCTACTCTTGGGCGTGTTTTACTCATAGATGTTTATGTATGCGGTCTGATCTTGTTATGTTATTATTGAGGCTGTGTGTCGTGATTGTGTGTCGGAAAAGGGCGGAGTGCCGAGGATGGTTATGTGTCGGGAGTGGCTGAGTGCCGAGTTTGACTATGAGTTATGGCTGTGTGCCGAGTCTGGTTGTGTGTCGAGTCTGGTTATGTGATGAGATTGTGTACCGGGAATGGTTGTGTGACGAGATTGGGTGCCGGGATGAGCTATGTGTCGTTGTTATGTGGTGGGATAGGCTACGAGTTAAGATAGAATGGGTGTCGTGGTTGTATGTCAGGATTGGGGGAAACGGAATTAAGAGGAAGGTACGGACACATCCGGGATGCCAAAAACAATAGTCAAGTCTACCTTTATCTTTGGAGATCGAGGTGAGTGTTGATTCATAGATGTAATTTCTTTTGGAAAGATTTGCGATATTAAATTGTGGCAAACGTGCCGATATTAAATTGTGGCAAACGTGCCAATATTAAATTGTGGCAAACGTGCCGATAATGGGGCCATGGGCCGGATTGGGCAAACTTGCCGATATTGAATTGTGGCATTCGTACCGATAATGGGCCTTGGGCCGATGGCATAAGTGCCGATAAATGTGGCTTAGAGCCGATCTTTTTGGTTGATATTGATTAATCAATTTTTAGTGATTATGTTGATGGTTAAAGTTCTACTCTTGGGCGTGTTTTACTCATAGATGTTTATGTATGCGGTCTGATCTTGTTATGTTATTATTGAGGCTGTGTGTCGTGATTGTGTGTCGGAAAAGGGCGGAGTGCCGAGGATGGTTATGTGTCGGGAGTGGCTAAGTGCCGAGTTTGACTATGAGTCATGGCTGTGTGCCGAGTCTTAAATTGTGGCAAACGTGCCGATAATGGGGCCATGGGCCGGATTGGGCAAACGTGCCGATATTGAATTGTGGCATTCGTACCGATAATGGGCCTTGGGCCGATGGCATAAGTGCCGATAAATGTGGCTTAGAGCCGATCTTTTTGGTTGATATTGATTAATCAATTTTTAGTGATTATGTTGATGGTTAAAGTTCTACTCTTGGGCGTGTTTTACTCATAGATGTTTATGTATGCGGTCTGATCTTGTTATGTTATTATTGAGGCTGTGTGTCGTGATTGTGTGTCGGAAAAGGGCGGAGTGCCGAGGATGGTTATGTGTCGGGAGTGGCTAAGTGCCGAGTTTGACTATGAGTTATGGCTGTGTGCCGAGTCTGGTTGTGTGTCGAGTCTGGTTATGTGATGAGATTGTGTACCGGGAATGGTTGTGTGACGAGATTGGGTGCCGGGATGAGCTATGTGTCGTTGTTATGTGGTGGGATAGGCTACGAGTTAAGATAGAATGGGTGTCGTGGTTGTATGTCAGGATTGGGGGAAACGGAATTAAGAGGAAGGTACGGACACATCCGGGATGCCAAAAACAATAGTCAAGTCTACCTTTATCTTTGGAGATCGAGGTGAGTGTTGATTCATAGATGTAATTTCTTTTGGAAAGATTTGCGATATTAAATTGTGGCAAACGTGCCGATATTAAATTGTGGCAAACGTGCCGATATTAAATTGTGGCAAACGTGCCAATATTAAATTGTGGCAAACGTGCCGATAATGGGGCCATGGGCCGGATTGGGCAAACGTGCCGATATTGAATTGTGGCATTCGTACCGATAATGGGCCTTGGGCCGATGGCATAAGTGCCGATAAATGTGGCTTAGAGCCGATCTTTTTGGTTGATATTGATTAATCAATTTTTAGTGATTATGTTGATGGTTAAAGTTCTACTCTTGGGCGTGTTTTACTCATAGATGTTTATGTATGCGGTCTGATCTTGTTATGTTATTATTGAGGCTGTGTGTCGTGATTGTGTGTCGGAAAAGGGCGGAGTGCCGAGGATGGTTATGTGTCTGGAGTGGCTAAGTGCCGAGTTTGACTATGAGTCATGGCTGTGTGCCGAGTCTTAAATTGTGGCAAACGTGCCGATAATGGGGCCATGGGCCGGATTGGGCAAACGTGCCGATATTGAATTGTGGCATTCGTACCCATAATGGGCCTTGGGCCGATGGCATAAGTGCCGATAAATGTGGCTTAGAGCCGATCTTTTTGGTTGATATTGATTAATCAATTTTTAGTGATTATGTTGATGGTTAAAGTTCTACTCTTGGGCGTGTTTTACTCATAGATGTTTATGTATGCGGTCTGATCTTGTTATGTTATTATTGAGGCTGTGTGTCGTGATTGTGTGTCGGAAAAGGGCGGAGTGCCGAGGATGGTTATGTGTCGGGAGTGGCTAAGTGCCGAGTTTGACTATGAGTTATGGCTGTGTGCCGAGTCTGGTTGTGTGTCGAGTCTGGTTATGTGATGAGATTGTGTACCGGGAATGGTTGTGTGACGAGATTGGGTGCCGGGATGAGCTATGTGTCGTTGTTATGTGGTGGGATAGGCTACGAGTTAAGATAGAATGGGTGTCGTGGTTGTATGTCAGGATTGGGGGAAACGGAATTAAGAGGAAGGTACGGACACATCCGGGATGCCAAAAACAATAGTCAAGTCTACCTTTATCTTTGGAGATCGAGGTGAGTGTTGATTCATAGATGTAATTTCTTTTGGAAAGATTTGCGATATTAAATTGTGGCAAACGTGCCGATATTAAATTGTGGCAAACGTGCCAATATTAAATTGTGGCAAACGTGCCGATAATGGGGCCATGGGCCGGATTGGGCAAACGTGCCGATATTGAATTGTGGCATTCGTACCGATAATGGGCCTTGGGCCGATGGCATAAGTGCCGATAAATGTGGCTTAGAGCCGATCTTTTTGGTTGATATTGATTAATCAATTTTTAGTGATTATGTTGATGGTTAAAGTTCTACTCTTGGGCGTGTTTTACTCATAGATGTTTATGTATGCGGTCTGATCTTGTTATGTTATTATTGAGGCTGTGTGTCGTGATTGTGTGTCGGAAAAGGGCGGAGTGCCGAGGATGGTTATGTGTCGGGAGTGGCTAAGTGCCGAGTTTGACTATGAGTCATGGCTGTGTGCCGAGTCTTAAATTGTGGCAAACGTGCCGATAATGGGGCCATGGGCCGGATTGGGCAAACGTGCCGATATTGAATTGTGGCATTCGTACCGATAATGGGCCTTGGGCCGATGGCATAAGTGCCGATAAATGTGGCTTAGAGCCGATCTTTTTGGTTGATATTGATTAATCAATTTTTAGTGATTATGTTGATGGTTAAAGTTCTACTCTTGGGCGTGTTTTACTCATAGATGTTTATGTATGCGGTCTGATCTTGTTATGTTATTATTGAGGCTGTGTGTCGTGATTGTGTGTCGGAAAAGGGCGGAGTGCCGAGGATGGTTATGTGTCGGGAGTGGCTAAGTGCCGAGTTTGACTATGAGTTATGGCTGTGTGCCGAGTCTGGTTGTGTGTCGAGTCTGGTTATGTGATGAGATTGTGTACCGGGAATGGTTGTGTGACGAGATTGGGTGCCGGGATGAGCTATGTGTCGTTGTTATGTGGTGGGATAGGCTACGAGTTAAGATAGAATGGGTGTCGTGGTTGTATGTCAGGATTGGGGGAAACGGAATTAAGAGGAAGGTACGGACACATCCGGGATGCCAAAAACAATAGTCAAGTCTACCTTTATCTTTGGAGATCGAGGTGAGTGTTGATTCATAGATGTAATTTCTTTTGGAAAGATTTGCGATATTAAATTGTGGCAAACGTGCCGATATTAAATTGTGGCAAACGTGCCAATATTAAATTGTGGCAAACGTGCCGATAATGGGGCCATGGGCCGGATTGGGCAAACGTGCCGATATTGAATTGTGGCATTCGTACCGATAATGGGCCTTGGGCCGATGGCATAAGTGCCGATAAATGTGGCTTAGAGCCGATCTTTTTGGTTGATATTGATTAATCAATTTTTAGTGATTATGTTGATGGTTAAAGTTCTACTCTTGGGCGTGTTTTACTCATAGATGTTTATGTATGCGGTCTGATCTTGTTATGTTATTATTGAGGCTGTGTGTCGTGATTGTGTGTCGGAAAAGGGCGGAGTGCCGAGGATGGTTATGTGTCGGGAGTGGCTAAGTGCCGAGTTTGACTATGAGTTATGGCTGTGTGCCGAGTCTGGTTGTGTGTCGAGTCTGGTTATGTGATGAGATTGTGTACCGGGAATGGTTGTGTGACGAGATTGGGTGCCGGGATGAGCTATGTGTCGTTGTTATGTGGTGGGATAGGCTACGAGTTAAGATAGAATGGGTGTCGTGGTTGTATGTCAGGATTGGGGGAAACGGAATTAAGAGGAAGGTACGGACACATCCGGGATGCCAAAAACAATAGTCAAGTCTACCTTTATCTTTGGAGATCGAGGTGAGTGTTGATTCATAGATGTAATTTCTTTTGGAAAGATTTGCGATATTAAATTGTGGCAAACGTGCCGATATTAAATTGTGGCAAACGTGCCGATATTAAATTGTGGCAAACGTGCCAATATTAAATTGTGGCAAACGTGCCGATAATGGGGCCATGGGCCGGATTGGGCAAACGTGCCGATATTGAATTGTGGCATTCGTACCGATAATGGGCCTTGGGCCGATGGCATAAGTGCCGATAAATGTGGCTTAGAGCCGATCTTTTTGGTTGATATTGATTAATCAATTTTTAGTGATTATGTTGATGGTTAAAGTTCTACTCTTGGGCGTGTTTTACTCATAGATGTTTATGTATGCGGTCTGATCTTGTTATGTTATTATTGAGGCTGTGTGTCGTGATTGTGTGTCGGAAAAGGGCGGAGTGCCGAGGATGGTTATGTGTCTGGAGTGGCTAAGTGCCGAGTTTGACTATGAGTCATGGCTGTGTGCCGAGTCTTAAATTGTGGCAAACGTGCCGATAATGGGGCCATGGGCCGGATTGGGCAAACGTGCCGATATTGAATTGTGGCATTCGTACCCATAATGGGCCTTGGGCCGATGGCATAAGTGCCGATAAATGTGGCTTAGAGCCGATCTTTTTGGTTGATATTGATTAATCAATTTTTAGTGATTATGTTGATGGTTAAAGTTCTACTCTTGGGCGTGTTTTACTCATAGATGTTTATGTATGCGGTCTGATCTTGTTATGTTATTATTGAGGCTGTGTGTCGTGATTGTGTGTCGGAAAAGGGCGGAGTGCCGAGGATGGTTATGTGTCGGGAGTGGCTAAGTGCCGAGTTTGACTATGAGTTATGGCTGTGTGCCGAGTCTGGTTGTGTGTCGAGTCTGGTTATGTGATGAGATTGTGTACCGGGAATGGTTGTGTGACGAGATTGGGTGCCGGGATGAGCTATGTGTCGTTGTTATGTGGTGGGATAGGCTACGAGTTAAGATAGAATGGGTGTCGTGGTTGTATGTCAGGATTGGGGGAAACGGAATTAAGAGGAAGGTACGGACACATCCGGGATGCCAAAAACAATAGTCAAGTCTACCTTTATCTTTGGAGATCGAGGTGAGTGTTGATTCATAGATGTAATTTCTTTTGGAAAGATTTGCGATATTAAATTGTGGCAAACGTGCCGATATTAAATTGTGGCAAACGTGCCAATATTAAATTGTGGCAAACGTGCCGATAATGGGGCCATGGGCCGGATTGGGCAAACGTGCCGATATTGAATTGTGGCATTCGTACCGATAATGGGCCTTGGGCCGATGGCATAAGTGCCGATAAATGTGGCTTAGAGCCGATCTTTTTGGTTGATATTGATTAATCAATTTTTAGTGATTATGTTGATGGTTAAAGTTCTACTCTTGGGCGTGTTTTACTCATAGATGTTTATGTATGCGGTCTGATCTTGTTATGTTATTATTGAGGCTGTGTGTCGTGATTGTGTGTCGGAAAAGGGCGGAGTGCCGAGGATGGTTATGTGTCGGGAGTGGCTAAGTGCCGAGTTTGACTATGAGTCATGGCTGTGTGCCGAGTCTTAAATTGTGGCAAACGTGCCGATAATGGGGCCATGGGCCGGATTGGGCAAACGTGCCGATATTGAATTGTGGCATTCGTACCGATAATGGGCCTTGGGCCGATGGCATAAGTGCCGATAAATGTGGCTTAGAGCCGATCTTTTTGGTTGATATTGATTAATCAATTTTTAGTGATTATGTTGATGGTTAAAGTTCTACTCTTGGGCGTGTTTTACTCATAGATGTTTATGTATGCGGTCTGATCTTGTTATGTTATTATTGAGGCTGTGTGTCGTGATTGTGTGTCGGAAAAGGGCGGAGTGCCGAGGATGGTTATGTGTCGGGAGTGGCTAAGTGCCGAGTTTGACTATGAGTTATGGCTGTGTGCCGAGTCTGGTTGTGTGTCGAGTCTGGTTATGTGATGAGATTGTGTACCGGGAATGGTTGTGTGACGAGATTGGGTGCCGGGATGAGCTATGTGTCGTTGTTATGTGGTGGGATAGGCTACGAGTTAAGATAGAATGGGTGTCGTGGTTGTATGTCAGGATTGGGGGAAACGGAATTAAGAGGAAGGTACGGACACATCCGGGATGCCAAAAACAATAGTCAAGTCTACCTTTATCTTTGGAGATCGAGGTGAGTGTTGATTCATAGATGTAATTTCTTTTGGAAAGATTTGCGATATTAAATTGTGGCAAACGTGCCGATATTAAATTGTGGCAAACGTGCCAATATTAAATTGTGGCAAACGTGCCGATAATGGGGCCATGGGCCGGATTGGGCAAACGTGCCGATATTGAATTGTGGCATTCGTACCGATAATGGGCCTTGGGCCGATGGCATAAGTGCCGATAAATGTGGCTTAGAGCCGATCTTTTTGGTTGATATTGATTAATCAATTTTTAGTGATTATGTTGATGGTTAAAGTTCTACTCTTGGGCGTGTTTTACTCATAGATGTTTATGTATGCGGTCTGATCTTGTTATGTTATTATTGAGGCTGTGTGTCGTGATTGTGTGTCGGAAAAGGGCGGAGTGCCGAGGATGGTTATGTGTCGGGAGTGGCTAAGTGCCGAGTTTGACTATGAGTCATGGCTGTGTGCCGAGTCTTAAATTGTGGCAAACGTGCCGATAATGGGGCCATGGGCCGGATTGGGCAAACGTGCCGATATTGAATTGTGGCATTCGTACCGATAATGGGCCTTGGGCCGATGGCATAAGTGCCGATAAATGTGGCTTAGAGCCGATCTTTTTGGTTGATATTGATTAATCAATTTTTAGTGATTATGTTGATGGTTAAAGTTCTACTCTTGGGCGTGTTTTACTCATAGATGTTTATGTATGCGGTCTGATCTTGTTATGTTATTATTGAGGCTGTGTGTCGTGATTGTGTGTCGGAAAAGGGCGGAGTGCCGAGGATGGTTATGTGTCGGGAGTGGCTAAGTGCCGAGTTTGACTATGAGTTATGGCTGTGTGCCGAGTCTGGTTGTGTGTCGAGTCTGGTTATGTGATGAGATTGTGTACCGGGAATGGTTGTGTGACGAGATTGGGTGCCGGGATGAGCTATGTGTCGTTGTTATGTGGTGGGATAGGCTACGAGTTAAGATAGAATGGGTGTCGTGGTTGTATGTCAGGATTGGGGGAAACGGAATTAAGAGGAAGGTACGGACACATCCGGGATGCCAAAAACAATAGTCAAGTCTACCTTTATCTTTGGAGATCGAGGTGAGTGTTGATTCATAGATGTAATTTCTTTTGGAAAGATTTGCGATATTAAATTGTGGCAAACGTGCCGATATTAAATTGTGGCAAACGTGCCAATATTAAATTGTGGCAAACGTGCCGATAATGGGGCCATGGGCCGGATTGGGCAAACGTGCCGATATTGAATTGTGGCATTCGTACCGATAATGGGCCTTGGGCCGATGGCATAAGTGCCGATAAATGTGGCTTAGAGCCGATCTTTTTGGTTGATATTGATTAATCAATTTTTAGTGATTATGTTGATGGTTAAAGTTCTACTCTTGGGCGTGTTTTACTCATAGATGTTTATGTATGCGGTCTGATCTTGTTATGTTATTATTGAGGCTGTGTGTCGTGATTGTGTGTCGGAAAAGGGCGGAGTGCCGAGGATGGTTATGTGTCGGGAGTGGCTAAGTGCCGAGTTTGACTATGAGTCATGGCTGTGTGCCGAGTCTTAAATTGTGGCAAACGTGCCGATAATGGGGCCATGGGCCGGATTGGGCAAACGTGCCGATATTGAATTGTGGCATTCGTACCGATAATGGGCCTTGGGCCGATGGCATAAGTGCCGATAAATGTGGCTTAGAGCCGATCTTTTTGGTTGATATTGATTAATCAATTTTTAGTGATTATGTTGATGGTTAAAGTTCTACTCTTGGGCGTGTTTTACTCATAGATGTTTATGTATGCGGTCTGATCTTGTTATGTTATTATTGAGGCTGTGTGTCGTGATTGTGTGTCGGAAAAGGGCGGAGTGCCGAGGATGGTTATGTGTCGGGAGTGGCTAAGTGCCGAGTTTGACTATGAGTTATGGCTGTGTGCCGAGTCTGGTTGTGTGTCGAGTCTGGTTATGTGATGAGATTGTGTACCGGGAATGGTTGTGTGACGAGATTGGGTGCCGGGATGAGCTATGTGTCGTTGTTATGTGGTGGGATAGGCTACGAGTTAAGATAGAATGGGTGTCGTGGTTGTATGTCAGGATTGGGGGAAACGGAATTAAGAGGAAGGTACGGACACATCCGGGATGCCAAAAACAATAGTCAAGTCTACCTTTATCTTTGGAGATCGAGGTGAGTGTTGATTCATAGATGTAATTTCTTTTGGAAAGATTTGCGATATTAAATTGTGGCAAACGTGCCGATATTAAATTGTGGCAAACGTGCCGATATTAAATTGTGGCAAACGTGCCAATATTAAATTGTGGCAAACGTGCCGATAATGGGGCCATGGGCCGGATTGGGCAAACGTGCCGATATTGAATTGTGGCATTCGTACCGATAATGGGCCTTGGGCCGATGGCATAAGTGCCGATAAATGTGGCTTAGAGCCGATCTTTTTGGTTGATATTGATTAATCAATTTTTAGTGACTATGTTGATGGTTAAAGTTCTACTCTTGGGCGTGTTTTACTCATAGATGTTTATGTATGCGGTCTGATCTTGTTATGTTATTATTGAGCCTGTGTGTCGTGATTGTGTGTCGGAAAAGGGCGGAGTGCCGAGGATGGTTATGTGTCGGGAGTGGCTAAGTGCCGAGTTTGACTATGAGTCATGGCTGTGTGCCGAGTCTTAAATTGTGGCAAACGTGCCGATAATGGGGCCATGGGCCGGATTGGGCAAACGTGCCGATATTGAATTGTGGCATTCGTACCGATAATGGGCCTTGGGCCGATGGCATAAGTGCCGATAAATGTGGCTTAGAGCCGATCTTTTTGGTTGATATTGATTAATCAATTTTTAGTGATTATGTTGATGGTTAAAGTTCTACTCTTGGGCGTGTTTTACTCATAGATGTTTATGTATGCGGTCTGATCTTGTTATGTTATTATTGAGGCTGTGTGTCGTGATTGTGTGTCGGAAAAGGGCGGAGTGCCGAGGATGGTTATGTGTCGGGAGTGGCTAAGTGCCGAGTTTGACTATGAGTCATGGCTGTGTGCCGAGTCTTAAATTGTGGCAAACGTGCCGATAATGGGGCCATGGGCCGGATTGGGCAAACGTGCCGATATTGAATTGTGGCATTCGTACCGATAATGGGCCTTGGGCCAATGGCATAAGTGCCGATAAATGTGGCTTAGAGCCGATCTTTTTGGTTGATATTGATTAATCAATTTTTAGTGATTATGTTGATGGTTAAAGTTCTACTCTTGGGCGTGTTTTACTCATAGATGTTTATGTATGCGGTCTGATCTTGTTATGTTATTATTGAGGCTGTGTGTCGTGATTGTGTGTCGGAAAAGGGCGGAGTGCCGAGGATGGTTATGTGTCGGGAGTGGCTAAGTGCCGAGTTTGACTATGAGTTATGGCTGTGTGCCGAGTCTGGTTGTGTGTCGAGTCTGGTTATGTGATGAGATTGTGTACCGGGAATGGTTGTGTGACGAGATTGGGTGCCGGGATGAGCTATGTGTCGTTGTTATGTGGTGGGATAGGCTACGAGTTAAGATAGAATGGGTGTCGTGGTTGTATGTCAGGATTGGGGGAAACGGAATTAAGAGGAAGGTACGGACACATCCGGGATGCCAAAAACAATAGTCAAGTCTACCTTTATCTTTGGAGATCGAGGTGAGTGTTGATTCATAGATGTAATTTCTTTTGGAAAGATTTGCGATATTAAATTGTGGCAAACGTGCCGATATTAAATTGTGGCAAACGTGCCAATATTAAATTGTGGCAAACGTGCCGATAATGGGGCCATGGGCCGGATTGGGCAAACGTGCCGATATTGAATTGTGGCATTCGTACCGATAATGGGCCTTGGGCCGATGGCATAAGTGCCGATAAATGTGGCTTAGAGCCGATCTTTTTGGTTGATATTGATTAATCAATTTTTAGTGATTATGTTGATGGTTAAAGTTCTACTCTTGGGCGTGTTTTACTCATAGATGTTTATGTATGCGGTCTGATCTTGTTATGTTATTATTGAGGCTGTGTGTCGTGATTGTGTGTCGGAAAAGGGCGGAGTGCCGAGGATGGTTATGTGTCGGGAGTGGCTAAGTGCCGAGTTTGACTATGAGTTATGGCTGTGTGCCGAGTCTGGTTGTGTGTCGAGTCTGGTTATGTGATGAGATTGTGTACCGGGAATGGTTGTGTGACGAGATTGGGTGCCGGGATGAGCTATGTGTCGTTGTTATGTGGTGGGATAGGCTA
This sequence comes from Vaccinium vitis-idaea, assembly GCA_963854785.1. Classification (NCBI taxonomy): domain Eukaryota; kingdom Viridiplantae; phylum Streptophyta; class Magnoliopsida; order Ericales; family Ericaceae; genus Vaccinium; species Vaccinium vitis-idaea. The sequence goes on along the minus strand of OY978215.1, from coordinate 28,843,318 downwards.
CGAGTTAAGATAGAATGGGTGTCGTGGTTGTATGTCAGGATTGGGGGAAACGGAATTAAGAGGAAGGTACGGACACATCCGGGATGCCAAAAACAATAGTCAAGTCTACCTTTATCTTTGGAGATCGAGGTGAGTGTTGATTCATAGATGTAATTTCTTTTGGAAAGATTTGCGATATTAAATTGTGGCAAACGTGCCGATATTAAATTGTGGCAAACGTGCCAATATTAAATTGTGGCAAACGTGCCGATAATGGGGCCATGGGCCGGATTGGGCAAACGTGCCGATATTGAATTGTGGCATTCGTACCGATAATGGGCCTTGGGCCGATGGCATAAGTGCCGATAAATGTGGCTTAGAGCCGATCTTTTTGGTTGATATTGATTAATCAATTTTTAGTGATTATGTTGATGGTTAAAGTTCTACTCTTGGGCGTGTTTTACTCATAGATGTTTATGTATGCGGTCTGATCTTGTTATGTTATTATTGAGGCTGTGTGTCGTGATTGTGTGTCGGAAAAGGGCGGAGTGCCGAGGATGGTTATGTGTCGGGAGTGGCTAAGTGCCGAGTTTGACTATGAGTCATGGCTGTGTGCCGAGTCTTAAATTGTGGCAAACGTGCCGATAATGGGGCCATGGGCCGGATTGGGCAAACGTGCCGATATTGAATTGTGGCATTCGTACCGATAATGGGCCTTGGGCCGATGGCATAAGTGCCGATAAATGTGGCTTAGAGCCGATCTTTTTGGTTGATATTGATTAATCAATTTTTAGTGATTATGTTGATGGTTAAAGTTCTACTCTTGGGCGTGTTTTACTCATAGATGTTTATGTATGCGGTCTGATCTTGTTATGTTATTATTGAGGCTGTGTGTCGTGATTGTGTGTCGGAAAAGGGCGGAGTGCCGAGGATGGTTATGTGTCGGGAGTGGCTAAGTGCCGAGTTTGACTATGAGTTATGGCTGTGTGCCGAGTCTGGTTGTGTGTCGAGTCTGGTTATGTGATGAGATTGTGTACCGGGAATGGTTGTGTGACGAGATTGGGTGCCGGGATGAGCTATGTGTCGTTGTTATGTGGTGGGATAGGCTACGAGTTAAGATAGAATGGGTGTCGTGGTTGTATGTCAGGATTGGGGGAAACGGAATTAAGAGGAAGGTACGGACACATCCGGGATGCCAAAAACAATAGTCAAGTCTACCTTTATCTTTGGAGATCGAGGTGAGTGTTGATTCATAGATGTAATTTCTTTTGGAAAGATTTGCGATATTAAATTGTGGCAAACGTGCCGATATTAAATTGTGGCAAACGTGCCGATATTAAATTGTGGCAAACGTGCCAATATTAAATTGTGGCAAACGTGCCGATAATGGGGCCATGGGCCGGATTGGGCAAACGTGCCGATATTGAATTGTGGCATTCGTACCGATAATGGGCCTTGGGCCGATGGCATAAGTGCCGATAAATGTGGCTTAGAGCCGATCTTTTTGGTTGATATTGATTAATCAATTTTTAGTGATTATGTTGATGGTTAAAGTTCTACTCTTGGGCGTGTTTTACTCATAGATGTTTATGTATGCGGTCTGATCTTGTTATGTTATTATTGAGCCTGTGTGTCGGAAAAGGGCGGAGTGCCGAGGATGGTTATGTGTCGGGAGTGGCTAAGTGCCGAGTTTGACTATGAGTCATGGCTGTGTGCCGAGTCTTAAATTGTGGCAAACGTGCCGATAATGGGGCCATGGGCCGGATTGGGCAAACGTGCCGATATTGAATTGTGGCATTCGTACCGATAATGGGCCTTGGGCCGATGGCATAAGTGCCGATAAATGTGGCTTAGAGCCGATCTTTTTGGTTGATATTGATTAATCAATTTTTAGTGATTATGTTGATGGTTAAAGTTCTACTCTTGGGCGTGTTTTACTCATAGATGTTTATGTATGCGGTCTGATCTTGTTATGTTATTATTGAGGCTGTGTGTCGTGATTGTGTGTCGGAAAAGGGCGGAGTGCCGAGGATGGTTATGTGTCGGGAGTGGCTAAGTGCCGAGTTTGACTATGAGTCATGGCTGTGTGCCGAGTCTTAAATTGTGGCAAACGTGCCGATAATGGGGCCATGGGCCGGATTGGGCAAACGTGCCGATATTGAATTGTGGCATTCGTACCGATAATGGGCCTTGGGCCGATGGCATAAGTGCCGATAAATGTGGCTTAGAGCCGATCTTTTTGGTTGATATTGATTAATCAATTTTTAGTGATTATGTTGATGGTTAAAGTTCTACTCTTGGGCGTGTTTTACTCATAGATGTTTATGTATGCGGTCTGATCTTGTTATGTTATTATTGAGGCTGTGTGTCGTGATTGTGTGTCGGAAAAGGGCGGAGTGCCGAGGATGGTTATGTGTCGGGAGTGGCTAAGTGCCGAGTTTGACTATGAGTTATGGCTGTGTGCCGAGTCTGGTTGTGTGTCGAGTCTGGTTATGTGATGAGATTGTGTACCGGGAATGGTTGTGTGACGAGATTGGGTGCCGGGATGAGCTATGTGTCGTTGTTATGTGGTGGGATAGGCTACGAGTTAAGATAGAATGGGTGTCGTGGTTGTATGTCAGGATTGGGGGAAACGGAATTAAGAGGAAGGTACGGACACATCCGGGATGCCAAAAACAATAGTCAAGTCTACCTTTATCTTTGGAGATCGAGGTGAGTGTTGATTCATAGATGTAATTTCTTTTGGAAAGATTTGCGATATTAAATTGTGGCAAACGTGCCGATATTAAATTGTGGCAAACGTGCCAATATTAAATTGTGGCAAACGTGCCGATAATGGGGCCATGGGCCGGATTGGGCAAACGTGCCGATATTGAATTGTGGCATTCGTACCGATAATGGGCCTTGGGCCGATGGCATAAGTGCCGATAAATGTGGCTTAGAGCCGATCTTTTTGGTTGATATTGATTAATCAATTTTTAGTGATTATGTTGATGGTTAAAGTTCTACTCTTGGGCGTGTTTTACTCATAGATGTTTATGTATGCGGTCTGATCTTGTTATGTTATTATTGAGGCTGTGTGTCGTGATTGTGTGTCGGAAAAGGGCGGAGTGCCGAGGATGGTTATGTGTCGGGAGTGGCTAAGTGCCGAGTTTGACTATGAGTCATGGCTGTGTGCCGAGTCTTAAATTGTGGCAAACGTGCCGATAATGGGGCCATGGGCCGGATTGGGCAAACGTGCCGATATTGAATTGTGGCATTCGTACCGATAATGGGCCTTGGGCCGATGGCATAAGTGCCGATAAATGTGGCTTAGAGCCGATCTTTTTGGTTGATATTGATTAATCAATTTTTAGTGATTATGTTGATGGTTAAAGTTCTACTCTTGGGCGTGTTTTACTCATAGATGTTTATGTATGCGGTCTGATCTTGTTATGTTATTATTGAGGCTGTGTGTCGTGATTGTGTGTCGGAAAAGGGCGGAGTGCCGAGGATGGTTATGTGTCGGGAGTGGCTAAGTGCCGAGTTTGACTATGAGTTATGGCTGTGTGCCGAGTCTGGTTGTGTGTCGAGTCTGGTTATGTGATGAGATTGTGTACCGGGAATGGTTGTGTGACGAGATTGGGTGCCGGGATGAGCTATGTGTCGTTGTTATGTGGTGGGATAGGCTACGAGTTAAGATAGAATGGGTGTCGTGGTTGTATGTCAGGATTGGGGGAAACGGAATTAAGAGGAAGGTACGGACACATCCGGGATGCCAAAAACAATAGTCAAGTCTACCTTTATCTTTGGAGATCGAGGTGAGTGTTGATTCATAGATGTAATTTCTTTTGGAAAGATTTGCGATATTAAATTGTGGCAAACGTGCCGATATTAAATTGTGGCAAACGTGCCGATATTAAATTGTGGCAAACGTGCCAATATTAAATTGTGGCAAACGTGCCGATAATGGGGCCATGGGCCGGATTGGGCAAACGTGCCGATATTGAATTGTGGCATTCGTACCGATAATGGGCCTTGGGCCGATGGCATAAGTGCCGATAAATGTGGCTTAGAGCCGATCTTTTTGGTTGATATTGATTAATCAATTTTTAGTGATTATGTTGATGGTTAAAGTTCTACTCTTGGGCGTGTTTTACTCATAGATGTTTATGTATGCGGTCTGATCTTGTTATGTTATTATTGAGGCTGTGTGTCGTGATTGTGTGTCGGAAAAGGGCGGAGTGCCGAGGATGGTTATGTGTCGGGAGTGGCTAAGTGCCGAGTTTGACTATGAGTCATGGCTGTGTGCCGAGTCTTAAATTGTGGCAAACGTGCCGATAATGGGGCCATGGGCCGGATTGGGCAAACGTGCCGATATTGAATTGTGGCATTCGTACCGATAATGGGCCTTGGGCCGATGGCATAAGTGCCGATAAATGTGGCTTAGAGCCGATCTTTTTGGTTGATATTGATTAATCAATTTTTAGTGATTATGTTGATGGTTAAAGTTCTACTCTTGGGCGTGTTTTACTCATAGATGTTTATGTATGCGGTCTGATCTTGTTATGTTATTATTGAGGCTGTGTGTCGTGATTGTGTGTCGGAAAAGGGCGGAGTGCCGAGGATGGTTATGTGTCGGGAGTGGCTAAGTGCCGAGTTTGACTATGAGTCATGGCTGTGTGCCGAGTCTTAAATTGTGGCAAACGTGCCGATAATGGGGCCATGGGCCGGATTGGGCAAACGTGCCGATATTGAATTGTGGCATTCGTACCGATAATGGGCCTTGGGCCGATGGCATAAGTGCCGATAAATGTGGCTTAGAGCCGATCTTTTTGGTTGATATTGATTAATCAATTTTTAGTGATTATGTTGATGGTTAAAGTTCTACTCTTGGGCGTGTTTTACTCATAGATGTTTATGTATGCGGTCTGATCTTGTTATGTTATTATTGAGGCTGTGTGTCGTGATTGTGTGTCGGAAAAGGGCGGAGTGCCGAGGATGGTTATGTGTCGGGAGTGGCTAAGTGCCGAGTTTGACTATGAGTTATGGCTGTGTGCCGAGTCTGGTTGTGTGTCGAGTCTGGTTATGTGATGAGATTGTGTACCGGGAATGGTTGTGTGACGAGATTGGGTGCCGGGATGAGCTATGTGTCGTTGTTATGTGGTGGGATAGGCTACGAGTTAAGATAGAATGGGTGTCGTGGTTGTATGTCAGGATTGGGGGAAACGGAATTAAGAGGAAGGTACGGACACATCCGGGATGCCAAAAACAATAGTCAAGTCTACCTTTATCTTTGGAGATCGAGGTGAGTGTTGATTCATAGATGTAATTTCTTTTGGAAAGATTTGCGATATTAAATTGTGGCAAACGTGCCGATATTAAATTGTGGCAAACGTGCCGATATTAAATTGTGGCAAACGTGCCAATATTAAATTGTGGCAAACGTGCCGATAATGGGGCCATGGGCCGGATTGGGCAAACGTGCCGATATTGAATTGTGGCATTCGTACCGATAATGGGCCTTGGGCCGATGGCATAAGTGCCGATAAATGTGGCTTAGAGCCGATCTTTTTGGTTGATATTGATTAATCAATTTTTAGTGATTATGTTGATGGTTAAAGTTCTACTCTTGGGCGTGTTTTACTCATAGATGTTTATGTATGCGGTCTGATCTTGTTATGTTATTATTGAGGCTGTGTGTCGTGATTGTGTGTCGGAAAAGGGCGGAGTGCCGAGGATGGTTATGTGTCGGGAGTGGCTAAGTGCCGAGTTTGACTATGAGTCATGGCTGTGTGCCGAGTCTTAAATTGTGGCAAACGTGCCGATAATGGGGCCATGGGCCGGATTGGGCAAACGTGCCGATATTGAATTGTGGCATTCGTACCGATAATGGGCCTTGGGCCGATGGCATAAGTGCCGATAAATGTGGCTTAGAGCCGATCTTTTTGGTTGATATTGATTAATCAATTTTTAGTGATTATGTTGATGGTTAAAGTTCTACTCTTGGGCGTGTTTTACTCATAGATGTTTATGTATGCGGTCTGATCTTGTTATGTTATTATTGAGGCTGTGTGTCGTGATTGTGTGTCGGAAAAGGGCGGAGTGCCGAGGATGGTTATGTGTCGGGAGTGGCTAAGTGCCGAGTTTGACTATGAGTCATGGCTGTGTGCCGAGTCTTAAATTGTGGCAAACGTGCCGATAATGGGGCCATGGGCCGGATTGGGCAAACGTGCCGATATTGAATTGTGGCATTCGTACCGATAATGGGCCTTGGGCCGATGGCATAAGTGCCGATAAATGTGGCTTAGAGCCGATCTTTTTGGTTGATATTGATTAATCAATTTTTAGTGATTATGTTGATGGTTAAAGTTCTACTCTTGGGCGTGTTTTACTCATAGATGTTTATGTATGCGGTCTGATCTTGTTATGTTATTATTGAGGCTGTGTGTCGTGATTGTGTGTCGGAAAAGGGCGGAGTGCCGAGGATGGTTATGTGTCGGGAGTGGCTAAGTGCCGAGTTTGACTATGAGTCATGGCTGTGTGCCGAGTCTTAAATTGTGGCAAACGTGCCGATAATGGGGCCATGGGCCGGATTGGGCAAACGTGCCGATATTGAATTGTGGCATTCGTACCGATAATGGGCCTTGGGCCGATGGCATAAGTGCCGATAAATGTGGCTTAGAGCCGATCTTTTTGGTTGATATTGATTAATCAATTTTTAGTGATTATGTTGATGGTTAAAGTTCTACTCTTGGGCGTGTTTTACTCATAGATGTTTATGTATGCGGTCTGATCTTGTTATGTTATTATTGAGGCTGTGTGTCGTGATTGTGTGTCGGAAAAGGGCGGAGTGCCGAGGATGGTTATGTGTCGGGAGTGGCTAAGTGCCGAGTTTGACTATGAGTTATGGCTGTGTGCCGAGTCTGGTTGTGTGTCGAGTCTGGTTATGTGTTGAGATTGTGTACCGGGAATGGTTGTGTGACGAGATTGGGTGCCGGGATGAGCTATGTGTCGTTGTTATGTGGTGGGATAGGCTACGAGTTAAGATAGAATGGGTGTCGTGGTTGTATGTCAGGATTGGGGGAAACGGAATTAAGAGGAAGGTACGGACACATCCGGGATGCCAAAAACAATAGTCAAGTCTACCTTTATCTTTGGAGATCGAGGTGAGTGTTGATTCATAGATGTAATTTCTTTTGGAAAGATTTGCGATATTAAATTGTGGCAAACGTGCCGATATTAAATTGTGGCAAACGTGCCAATATTAAATTGTGGCAAACGTGCCGATAATGGGGCCATGGGCCGGATTGGGCAAACGTGCCGATATTGAATTGTGGCATTCGTACCGATAATGGGCCTTGGGCCGATGGCATAAGTGCCGATAAATGTGGCTTAGAGCCGATCTTTTTGGTTGATATTGATTAATCAATTTTTAGTGATTATGTTGATGGTTAAAGTTCTACTCTTGGGCGTGTTTTACTCATAGATGTTTATGTATGCGGTCTGATCTTGTTATGTTATTATTGAGGCTGTGTGTCGTGATTGTGTGTGGGAAAAGGGCGGAGTGCCGAGGATGGTTATGTGTCGGGAGTGGCTAAGTGCCGAGTTTGACTATGAGTTATGGCTGTGTGCCGAGTCTGGTTGTGTGTCGAGTCTGGTTATGTGATGAGATTGTGTACCGGGAATGGTTGTGTGACGAGATTGGGTGCCGGGATGAGCTATGTGTCGTTGTTATGTGGTGGGATAGGCTACGAGTTAAGATAGAATGGGTGTCGTGGTTGTATGTCAGGATTGGGGGAAACGGAATTAAGAGGAAGGTACGGACACATCCGGGATGCCAAAAACAATAGTCAAGTCTACCTTTATCTTTGGAGATCGAGGTGAGTGTTGATTCATAGATGTAATTTCTTTTGGAAAGATTTGCGATATTAAATTGTGGCAAACGTGCCGATATTAAATTGTGGCAAACGTGCCGATATTAAATTGTGGCAAACGTGCCAATATTAAATTGTGGCAAACGTGCCGATAATGGGGCCATGGGCCGGATTGGGCAAACGTGCCGATATTGAATTGTGGCATTCGTACCGATAATGGGCCTTGGGCCGATGGCATAAGTGCCGATAAATGTGGCTTAGAGCCGATCTTTTTGGTTGATATTGATTAATCAATTTTTAGTGATTATGTTGATGGTTAAAGTTCTACTCTTGGGCGTGTTTTACTCATAGATGTTTATGTATGCGGTCTGATCTTGTTATGTTATTATTGAGGCTGTGTGTCGTGATTGTGTGTCGGAAAAGGGCGGAGTGCCGAGGATGGTTATGTGTCGGGAGTGGCTAAGTGCCGAGTTTGACTATGAGTTATGGCTGTGTGCCGAGTCTGGTTGTGTGTCGAGTCTGGTTATGTGATGAGATTGTGTACCGGGAATGGTTGTGTGACGAGATTGGGTGCCGGGATGAGCTATGTGTCGTTGTTATGTGGTGGGATAGGCTACGAGTTAAGATAGAATGGGTGTCGTGGTTGTATGTCAGGATTGGGGGAAACGGAATTAAGAGGAAGGTACGGACACATCCGGGATGCCAAAAACAATAGTCAAGTCTACCTTTATCTTTGGAGATCGAGGTGAGTGTTGATTCATAGATGTAATTTCTTTTGGAAAGATTTGCGATATTAAATTGTGGCAAACGTGCCGATATTAAATTGTGGCAAACGTGCCAATATTAAATTGTGGCAAACGTGCCGATAATGGGGCCATGGGCCGGATTGGGCAAACGTGCCGATATTGAATTGTGGCATTCGTACCGATAATGGGCCTTGGGCCGATGGCATAAGTGCCGATAAATGTGGCTTAGAGCCGATCTTTTTGGTTGATATTGATTAATCAATTTTTAGTGATTATGTTGATGGTTAAAGTTCTACTCTTGGGCGTGTTTTACTCATAGATGTTTATGTATGCGGTCTGATCTTGTTATGTTATTATTGAGGCTGTGTGTCGTGATTGTGTGTCGGAAAAGGGCGGAGTGCCGAGGATGGTTATGTGTCGGGAGTGGCTAAGTGCCGAGTTTGACTATGAGTCATGGCTGTGTGCCGAGTCTTAAATTGTGGCAAACGTGCCGATAATGGGGCCATGGACCGGATTGGGCAAACGTGCCGATATTGAATTGTGGCATTCGTACCGATAATGGGCCTTGGGCCGATGGCATAAGTGCCGATAAATGTGGCTTAGAGCCGATCTTTTTGGTTGATATTGATTAATCAATTTTTAGTGATTATGTTGATGGTTAAAGTTCTACTCTTGGGCGTGTTTTACTCATAGATGTTTATGTATGCGGTCTGATCTTGTTATGTTATTATTGAGGCTGTGTGTCGTGATTGTGTGTCGGAAAAGGGCGGAGTGCCGAGGATGGTTATGTGTCGGGAGTGGCTAAGTGCCGAGTTTGACTATGAGTCATGGCTGTGTGCCGAGTCTGGTTGTGTGTCGAGTCTGGTTATGTGATGAGATTGTGTACCGGGAATGGTTGTGTGACGAGATTGGGTGCCGGGATGAGCTATGTGTCGTTGTTATGTGGTGGGATAGGCTACGAGTTAAGATAGAATGGGTGTCGTGGTTGTATGTCAGGATTGGGGGAAACGGAATTAAGAGGAAGGTACGGACACATCCGGGATGCCAAAAACAATAGTCAAGTCTACCTTTATCTTTGGAGATCGAGGTGAGTGTTGATTCATAGATGTAATTTCTTTTGGAAAGATTTGCGATATTAAATTGTGGCAAACGTGCCGATATTAAATTGTGGCAAACGTGCCAATATTAAATTGTGGCAAACGTGCCGATAATGGGGCCATGGGCCGGATTGGGCAAACGTGCCGATATTGAATTGTGGCATTCGTACCGATAATGGGCCTTGGGCCGATGGCATAAGTGCCGATAAATGTGGCTTAGAGCCGATCTTTTTGGTTGATATTGATTAATCAATTTTTAGTGATTATGTTGATGGTTAAAGTTCTACTCTTGGGCGTGTTTTACTCATAGATGTTTATGTATGCGGTCTGATCTTGTTATGTTATTATTGAGGCTGTGTGTCGTGATTGTGTGTCGGAAAAGGGCGGAGTGCCGAGGATGGTTATGTGTCTGGAGTGGCTAAGTGCCGAGTTTGACTATGAGTCATGGCTGTGTGCCGAGTCTTAAATTGTGGCAAACGTGCCGATAATGGGGCCATGGGCCGGATTGGGCAAACGTGCCGATATTGAATTGTGGCATTCGTACCGATAATGGGCCTTGGGCCGATGGCATAAGTGCCGATAAATGTGGCTTAGAGCCGATCTTTTTGGTTGATATTGATTAATCAATTTTTAGTGATTATGTTGATGGTTAAAGTTCTACTCTTGGGCGTGTTTTACTCATAGATGTTTATGTATGCGGTCTGATCTTGTTATGTTATTATTGAGGCTGTGTGTCGTGATTGTGTGTCGGAAAAGGGCGGAGTGCCGAGGATGGTTATGTGTCGGGAGTGGCTAAGTGCCGAGTTTGACTATGAGTTATGGCTGTGTGCCGAGTCTGGTTGTGTGTCGAGTCTGGTTATGTGATGAGATTGTGTACCGGGAATGGTTGTGTGACGAGATTGGGTGCCGGGATGAGCTATGTGTCGTTGTTATGTGGTGGGATAGGCTACGAGTTAAGATAGAATGGGTGTCGTGGTTGTATGTCAGGATTGGGGGAAACAGAATTAAGAGGAAGGTACGGACACATCCGGGATGCCAAAAACAATAGTCAAGTCTACCTTTATCTTTGGAGATCGAGGTGAGTGTTGATTCATAGATGTAATTTCTTTTGGAAAGATTTGCGATATTAAATTGTGGCAAACGTGCCGATATTAAATTGTGGCAAACGTGCCAATATTAAATTGTGGCAAACGTGCCGATAATGGGGCCATGGGCCGGATTGGGCAAACGTGCCGATATTGAATTGTGGCATTCGTACCGATAATGGGCCTTGGGCCGATGGCATAAGTGCCGATAAATGTGGCTTAGAGCCGATCTTTTTGGTTGATATTGATTAATCAATTTTTAGTGATTATGTTGATGGTTAAAGTTCTACTCTTGGGCGTGTTTTACTCATAGATGTTTATGTATGCGGTCTGATCTTGTTATGTTATTATTGAGGCTGTGTGTCGTGATTGTGTGTCGGAAAAGGGCGGAGTGCCGAGGATGGTTATGTGTCGGGAGTGGCTAAGTGCCGAGTTTGACTATGAGTCATGGCTGTGTGCCGAGTCTTAAATTGTGGCAAACGTGCCGATAATGGGGCCATGGGCCGGATTGGGCAAACGTGCCGATATTGAATTGTGGCATTCGTACCGATAATGGGCCTTGGGCCGATGGCATAAGTGCCGATAAATGTGGCTTAGAGCCGATCTTTTTGGTTGATATTGATTAATCAATTTTTAGTGATTATGTTGATGGTTAAAGTTCTACTCTTGGGCGTGTTTTACTCATAGATGTTTATGTATGCGGTCTGATCTTGTTATGTTATTATTGAGGCTGTGTGTCGTGATTGTGTGTCGGAAAAGGGCGGAGTGCCGAGGATGGTTATGTGTCGGGAGTGGCTAAGTGCCGAGTTTGACTATGAGTCATGGCTGTGTGCCGAGTCTTAAATTGTGGCAAACGTGCCGATAATGGGGCCATGGGCCGGATTGGGCAAACGTGCCGATATTGAATTGTGGCATTCGTACCGATAATGGGCCTTGGGCCGATGGCATAAGTGCCGATAAATGTGGCTTAGAGCCGATCTTTTTGGTTGATATTGATTAATCAATTTTTAGTGATTATGTTGATGGTTAAAGTTCTACTCTTGGGCGTGTTTTACTCATAGATGTTTATGTATGCGGTCTGATCTTGTTATGTTATTATTGAGGCTGTGTGTCGTGATTGTGTGTCGGAAAAGGGCGGAGTGCCGAGGATGGTTATGTGTCGGGAGTGGCTAAGTGCCGAGTTTGACTATGAGTTATGGCTGTGTGCCGAGTCTGGTTGTGTGTCGAGTCTGGTTATGTGATGAGATTGTGTACCGGGAATGGTTGTGTGACGAGATTGGGTGCCGGGATGAGCTATGTGTCGTTGTTATGTGGTGGGATAGGCTACGAGTTAAGATAGAATGGGTGTCGTGGTTGTATGTCAGGATTGGGGGAAACGGAATTAAGAGGAAGGTACGGACACATCCGGGATGCCAAAAACAATAGTCAAGTCTACCTTTATCTTTGGAGATCGAGGTGAGTGTTGATTCATAGATGTAATTTCTTTTGGAAAGATTTGCGATATTAAATTGTGGCAAACGTGCCGATATTAAATTGTGGCAAACGTGCCAATATTAAATTGTGGCAAACGTGCCGATAATGGGGCCATGGGCCGGATTGGGCAAACGTGCCGATATTGAATTGTGGCATTCGTACCGATAATGGGCCTTGGGCCGATGGCATAAGTGCCGATAAATGTGGCTTAGAGCCGATCTTTTTGGTTGATATTGATTAATCAATTTTTAGTGATTATGTTGATGGTTAAAGTTCTACTCTTGGGCGTGTTTTACTCATAGATGTTTATGTATGCGGTCTGATCTTGTTATGTTATTATTGAGGCTGTGTGTCGTGATTGTGTGTCGGAAAAGGGCGGAGTGCCGAGGATGGTTATGTGTCGGGAGTGGCTAAGTGCCGAGTTTGACTATGAGTCATGGCTGTGTGCCGAGTCTTAAATTGTGGCAAACGTGCCGATAATGGGGCCATGGGCCGGATTGGGCAAACGTGCCGATATTGAATTGTGGCATTCGTACCGATAATGGGCCTTGGGCCGATGGCATAAGTGCCGATAAATGTGGCTTAGAGCCGATCTTTTTGGTTGATATTGATTAATCAATTTTTAGTGATTATGTTGATGGTTAAAGTTCTACTCTTGGGCGTGTTTTACTCATAGATGTTTATGTATGCGGTCTGATCTTGTTATGTTATTATTGAGGCTGTGTGTCGTGATTGTGTGTCGGAAAAGGGCGGAGTGCCGAGGATGGTTATGTGTCGGGAGTGGCTAAGTGCCGAGTTTGACTATGAGTCATGGCTGTGTGCCGAGTCTTAAATTGTGGCAAACGTGCCGATAATGGGGCCATGGGCCGGATTGGGCAAACGTGCCGATATTGAATTGTGGCATTCGTACCGATAATGGGCCTTGGGCCGATGGCATAAGTGCCGATAAATGTGGCTTAGAGCCGATCTTTTTGGTTGATATTGATTAATCAATTTTTAGTGATTATGTTGATGGTTAAAGTTCTACTCTTGGGCGTGTTTTACTCATAGATGTTTATGTATGCGGTCTGATCTTGTTATGTTATTATTGAGGCTGTGTGTCGTGATTGTGTGTCGGAAAAGGGCGGAGTGCCGAGGATGGTTATGTGTCGGGAGTGGCTAAGTGCCGAGTTTGACTATGAGTTATGGCTGTGTGCCGAGTCTGGTTGTGTGTCGAGTCTGGTTATGTGATGAGATTGTGTACCGGGAATGGTTGTGTGACGAGATTGGGTGCCGGGATGAGCTATGTGTCGTTGTTATGTGGTGGGATAGGCTACGAGTTAAGATAGAATGGGTGTCGTGGTTGTATGTCAGGATTGGGGGAAACGGAATTAAGAGGAAGGTACGGACACATCCGGGATGCCAAAAACAATAGTCAAGTCTACCTTTATCTTTGGAGATCGAGGTGAGTGTTGATTCATAGATGTAATTTCTTTTGGAAAGATTTGCGATATTAAATTGTGGCAAACGTGCCGATATTAAATTGTGGCAAACGTGCCAATATTAAATTGTGGCAAACGTGCCGATAATGGGGCCATGGGCCGGATTGGGCAAACGTGCCGATATTGAATTGTGGCATTCGTACCGATAATGGGCCTTGGGCCGATGGCATAAGTGCCGATAAATGTGGCTTAGAGCCGATCTTTTTGGTTGATATTGATTAATCAATTTTTAGTGATTATGTTGATGGTTAAAGTTCTACTCTTGGGCGTGTTTTACTCATAGATGTTTATGTATGCGGTCTGATCTTGTTATGTTATTATTGAGGCTGTGTGTCGTGATTGTGTGTCGGAAAAGGGCGGAGTGCCGAGGATGGTTATGTGTCGGGAGTGGCTAAGTGCCGAGTTTGACTATGAGTCATGGCTGTGTGCCGAGTCTTAAATTGTGGCAAACGTGCCGATAATGGGGCCATGGGCCGGATTGGGCAAACGTGCCGATATTGAATTGTGGCATTCGTACCGATAATGGGCCTTGGGCCGATGGCATAAGTGCCGATAAATGTGGCTTAGAGCCGATCTTTTTGGTTGATATTGATTAATCAATTTTTAGTGATTATGTTGATGGTTAAAGTTCTACTCTTGGGCGTGTTTTACTCATAGATGTTTATGTATGCGGTCTGATCTTGTTATGTTATTATTGAGGCTGTGTGTCGTGATTGTGTGTCGGAAAAGGGCGGAGTGCCGAGGATGGTTATGTGTCGGGAGTGGCTAAGTGCCGAGTTTGACTATGAGTCATGGCTGTGTGCCGAGTCTGGTTGTGTGTCGAGTCTGGTTATGTGATGAGATTGTGTACCGGGAATGGTTGTGTGACGAGATTGGGTGCCGGGATGAGCTATGTGTCGTTGTTATGTGGTGGGATAGGCTACGAGTTAAGATAGAATGGGTGTCGTGGTTGTATGTCAGGATTGGGGGAAACGGAATTAAGAGGAAGGTACGGACACATCCGGGATGCCAAAAACAATAGTCAAGTCTACCTTTATCTTTGGAGATCGAGGTGAGTGTTGATTCATAGATGTAATTTCTTTTGGAAAGATTTGCGATATTAAATTGTGGCAAACGTGCCGATATTAAATTGTGGCAAACGTGCCAATATTAAAATGTGGCAAACGTGCCGATAATGGGGCCATGGGCCGGATTGGGCAAACGTGCCGATATTGAATTGTGGCATTCGTACCGATAATGGGCCTTGGGCCGATGGCATAAGTGCCGATAAATGTGGCTTAGAGCCGATCTTTTTGGTTGATATTGATTAATCAATTTTTAGTGATTATGTTGATGGTTAAAGTTCTACTCTTGGGCGTGTTTTACTCATAGATGTTTATGTATGCGGTCTGATCTTGTTATGTTATTATTGAGGCTGTGTGTCGTGATTGTGTGTCGGAAAAGGGCGGAGTGCCGAGGATGGTTATGTGTCGGGAGTGGCTAAGTGCCGAGTTTGACTATGAGTCATGGCTGTGTGCCGAGTCTTAAATTGTGGCAAACGTGCCGATAATGGGGCCATGGGCCGGATTGGGCAAACGTGCCGATATTGAATTGTGGCATTCGTACCGATAATGGGCCTTGGGCCGATGGCATAAGTGCCGATAAATGTGGCTTAGAGCCGATCTTTTTGGTTGATATTGATTAATCAATTTTTAGTGATTATGTTGATGGTTAAAGTTCTACTCTTGGGCGTGTTTTACTCATAGATGTTTATGTATGCGGTCTGATCTTGTTATGTTATTATTGAGGCTGTGTGTCGTGATTGTGTGTCGGAAAAGGGCGGAGTGCCGAGGATGGTTATGTGTCGGGAGTGGCTAAGTGCCGAGTTTGACTATGAGTCATGGCTGTGTGCCGAGTCTGGTTGTGTGTCGAGTCTGGTTATGTGATGAGATTGTGTACCGGGAATGGTTGTGTGACGAGATTGGGTGCCGGGATGAGCTATGTGTCGTTGTTATGTGGTGGGATAGGCTACGAGTTAAGATAGAATGGGTGTCGTGGTTGTATGTCAGGATTGGGGGAAACGGAATTAAGAGGAAGGTACGGACACATCCGGGATGCCAAAAACAATAGTCAAGTCTACCTTTATCTTTGGAGATCGAGGTGAGTGTTGATTCATAGATGTAATTTCTTTTGGAAAGATTTGCGATATTAAATTGTGGCAAACGTGCCGATATTAAATTGTGGCAAACGTGCCGATATTAAATTGTGGCAAACGTGCCAATATTAAATTGTGGCAAACGTGCCGATAATGGGGCCATGGGCCGGATTGGGCAAACGTGCCGATATTGAATTGTGGCATTCGTACCGATAATGGGCCTTGGGCCGATGGCATAAGTGCCGATAAATGTGGCTTAGAGCCGATCTTTTTGGTTGATATTGATTAATCAATTTTTAGTGATTATGTTGATGGTTAAAGTTCTACTCTTGGGCGTGTTTTACTCATAGATGTTTATGTATGCGGTCTGATCTTGTTATGTTATTATTGAGGCTGTGTGTCGTGATTGTGTGTCGGAAAAGGGCGGAGTGCCGAGGATGGTTATGTGTCGGGAGTGGCTAAGTGCCGAGTTTGACTATGAGTCATGGCTGTGTGCCGAGTCTTAAATTGTGGCAAACGTGCCGATAATGGGGCCATGGGTCGGATTGGGCAAACGTGCCGATATTGAATTGTGGCATTCGTACCGATAATGGGCCTTGGGCCGATGGCATAAGTGCCGATAAATGTGGCTTAGAGCCGATCTTTTTGGTTGATATTGATTAATCAATTTTTAGTGATTATGTTGATGGTTAAAGTTCTACTCTTGGGCGTGTTTTACTCATAGATGTTTATGTATGCGGTCTGATCTTGTTATGTTATTATTGAGGCTGTGTGTCGTGATTGTGTGTCGGAAAAGGGCGGAGTGCCGAGGATGGTTATGTGTCGGGAGTGGCTAAGTGCCGAGTCTAACTATGAGTCATGGCTGTGTGCCGAGTCTGGTTGTGTGTCGAATCTGGTTATGTGATGAGATTGTGTACCGGGAATGGTTGTGTGACGAGATTGGGTGCCGGGATGAGCTATGTGTCGTTGTTATGTGGTGGGATAGGCTACGAGTTAAGATAGAATGGGTGTCGTGGTTGTATGTCAGGATTGGGGGAAACGGAATTAAGAGGAAGGTACGGACACATCCGGGATGCCAAAAACAATAGTCAAGTCTACCTTTATCTTTGGAGATCGAGGTGAGTGTTGATTCATAGATGTAATTTCTTTTGGAAAGATTTGCGATATTAAATTGTGGCAAACGTGCCGATATTAAATTGTGGCAAACGTGCCAATATTAAATTGTGGCAAACGTGCCGATAATGGGGCCATGGGCCGGATTGGGCAAACGTGCCGATATTGAATTGTGGCATTCGTACCGATAATGGGCCTTGGGCCGATGGCATAAGTGCCGATAAATGTGGCTTAGAGCCGATCTTTTTGGTTGATATTGATTAATCAATTTTTAGTGATTATGTTGATGGTTAAAGTTCTACTCTTGGGCGTGTTTTACTCATAGATGTTTATGTATGCGGTCTGATCTTGTTATGTTATTATTGAGGCTGTGTGTCGTGATTGTGTGTCGGAAAAGGGCGGAGTGCCGAGGATGGTTATGTGTCGGGAGTGGCTAAGTGCCGAGTTTGACTATGAGTCATGGCTGTGTGCCGAGTCTGGTTGTGTGTCGAGTCTGGTTATGTGATGAGATTGTGTACCGGGAATGGTTGTGTGACGAGATTGGGTGCCGGGATGAGCTATGTGTCGTTGTTATGTGGTGGGATAGGCTACGAGTTAAGATAGAATGGGTGTCGTGGTTGTATGTCAGGATTGGGGGAAACGGAATTAAGAGGAAGGTACGGACACATCCGGGATGCCAAAAACAATAGTCAAGTCTACCTTTATCTTTGGAGATCGAGGTGAGTGTTGATTCATAGATGTAATTTCTTTTGGAAAGATTTGCGATATTAAATTGTGGCAAACGTGCCGATATTAAATTGTGGCAAACGTGCCGATATTAAATTGTGGCAAACGTGCCAATATTAAATTGTGGCAAACGTGCCGATAATGGGGCCATGGGCCGGATTGGGCAAACGTGCCGATATTGAATTGTGGCATTCGTACCGATAATGGGCCTTGGGCCGATGGCATAAGTGCCGATAAATGTGGCTTAGAGCCGATCTTTTTGGTTGATATTGATTAATCAATTTTTAGTGATTATGTTGATGGTTAAAGTTCTACTCTTGGGCGTGTTTTACTCATAGATGTTTATGTATGCGGTCTGATCTTGTTATGTTATTATTGAGGCTGTGTGTCGTGATTGTGTGTCGGAAAAGGGCGGAGTGCCGAGGATGGTTATGTGTCGGGAGTGGCTAAGTGCCGAGTTTGACTATGAGTCATGGCTGTGTGCCGAGTCTTAAATTGTGGCAAACGTGCCGATAATGGGGCCATGGGTCGGATTGGGCAAACGTGCCGATATTGAATTGTGGCATTCGTACCGATAATGGGCCTTGGGCCGATGGCATAAGTGCCGATAAATGTGGCTTAGAGCCGATCTTTTTGGTTGATATTGATTAATCAATTTTTAGTGATTATGTTGATGGTTAAAGTTCTACTCTTGGGCGTGTTTTACTCATAGATGTTTATGTATGCGGTCTGATCTTGTTATGTTATTATTGAGGCTGTGTGTCGTGATTGTGTGTCGGAAAAGGGCGGAGTGCCGAGGATGGTTATGTGTCGGGAGTGGCTAAGTGCCGAGTCTAACTATGAGTCATGGCTGTGTGCCGAGTCTGGTTGTGTGTCGAATCTGGTTATGTGATGAGATTGTGTACCGGGAATGGTTGTGTGACGAGATTGGGTGCCGGGATGAGCTATGTGTCGTTGTTATGTGGTGGGATAGGCTACGAGTTAAGATAGAATGGGTGTCGTGGTTGTATGTCAGGATTGGGGGAAACGGAATTAAGAGGAAGGTACGGACACATCCGGGATGCCAAAAACAATAGTCAAGTCTACCTTTATCTTTGGAGATCGAGGTGAGTGTTGATTCATAGATGTAATTTCTTTTGGAAAGATTTGCGATATTAAATTGTGGCAAACGTGCCGATATTAAATTGTGGCAAACGTGCCAATATTAAATTGTGGCAAACGTGCCGATAATGGGGCCATGGGCCGGATTGGGCAAACGTGCCGATATTGAATTGTGGCATTCGTACCGATAATGGGCCTTGGGCCGATGGCATAAGTGCCGATAAATGTGGCTTAGAGCCGATCTTTTTGGTTGATATTGATTAATCAATTTTTAGTGATTATGTTGATGGTTAAAGTTCTACTCTTGGGCGTGTTTTACTCATAGATGTTTATGTATGCGGTCTGATCTTGTTATGTTATTATTGAGGCTGTGTGTCGTGATTGTGTGTCGGAAAAGGGCGGAGTGCCGAGGATGGTTATGTGTCGGGAGTGGCTAAGTGCCGAGTTTGACTATGAGTCATGGCTGTGTGCCGAGTCTGGTTGTGTGTCGAGTCTGGTTATGTGATGAGATTGTGTACCGGGAATGGTTGTGTGACGAGATTGGGTGCCGGGATGAGCTATGTGTCGTTGTTATGTGGTGGGATAGGCTACGAGTTAAGATAGAATGGGTGTCGTGGTTGTATGTCAGGATTGGGGGAAACGGAATTAAGAGGAAGGTACGGACACATCCGGGATGCCAAAAACAATAGTCAAGTCTACATTTATCTTTGGAGATCGAGGTGAGTGTTGATTCATAGATGTAATTTCTTTTGGAAAGATTTGCGATATTAAATTGTGGCAAAC
Source organism: Vaccinium vitis-idaea (assembly GCA_963854785.1). Classification (NCBI taxonomy): domain Eukaryota; kingdom Viridiplantae; phylum Streptophyta; class Magnoliopsida; order Ericales; family Ericaceae; genus Vaccinium; species Vaccinium vitis-idaea. The sequence continues at coordinate 28,823,744 of OY978215.1, read as the reverse complement.
GTGCCGATATTAAATTGTGGCAAACGTGCCAATATTAAATTGGGGCAAACGTGCCGATAATGGGGCCATGGGCCGGATTGGGCAAACGTGCCGATATTGAATTGTGGCATTCGTACCGATAATGGGCCTTGGGCCGATGGCATAAGTGCCGATAAATGTGGCTTAGAGCCGATCTTTTTGGTTGATATTGATTAATCAATTTTTAGTGATTATGTTGATGGTTAAAGTTCTACTCTTGGGCGTGTTTTACTCATAGATGTTTATGTATGCGGTCTGATCTTGTTATGTTATTATTGAGGCTGTGTGTCGTGATTGTGTGTCGGAAAAGGGCGGAGTGCCGAGGATGGTTATGTGTCGGGAGTGGCTAAGTGCCGAGTTTGACTATGAGTCATGGCTGTGTGCCGAGTCTGGTTGTGTGTCGAGTCTGGTTATGTGATGAGATTGTGTACCGGGAATGGTTGTGTGACGAGATTGGGTGCCGGGATGAGCTATGTGTCGTTGTTATGTGGTGGGATAGGCTACGAGTTAAGATAGAATGGGTGTCGTGGTTGTATGTCAGGATTGGGGGAAACGGAATTAAGAGGAAGGTACGGACACATCCGGGATGCCAAAAACAATAGTCAAGTCTACCTTTATCTTTGGAGATCGAGGTGAGTGTTGATTCATAGATGTAATTTCTTTTGGAAAGATTTGCGATATTAAATTGTGGCAAACGTGCCGATATTAAATTGTGGCAAACGTGCCGATATTAAATTGTGGCAAACGTGCCAATATTAAATTGTGGCAAACGTGCCGATAATGGGGCCATGGGCCGGATTGGGCAAACGTGCCGATATTGAATTGTGGCATTCGTACCGATAATGGGCCTTGGGCCGATGGCATAAGTGCCGATAAATGTGGCTTAGAGCCGATCTTTTTGGTTGATATTGATTAATCAATTTTTAGTGATTATGTTGATGGTTAAAGTTCTACTCTTGGGCGTGTTTTACTCATAGATGTTTATGTATGCGGTCTGATCTTGTTATGTTATTATTGAGGCTGTGTGTCGTGATTGTGTGTCGGAAAAGGGCGGAGTGCCGAGGATGGTTATGTGTCGGGAGTGGCTAAGTGCCGAGTTTGACTATGAGTCATGGCTGTGTGCCGAGTCTTAAATTGTGGCAAACGTGCCGATAATGGGGCCATGGGTCGGATTGGGCAAACGTGCCGATATTGAATTGTGGCATTCGTACCGATAATGGGCCTTGGGCCGATGGCATAAGTGCCGATAAATGTGGCTTAGAGCCGATCTTTTTGGTTGATATTGATTAATCAATTTTTAGTGATTATGTTGATGGTTAAAGTTCTACTCTTGGGCGTGTTTTACTCATAGATGTTTATGTATGCGGTCTGATCTTGTTATGTTATTATTGAGGCTGTGTGTCGTGATTGTGTGTCGGAAAAGGGCGGAGTGCCGAGGATGGTTATGTGTCGGGAGTGGCTAAGTGCCGAGTCTAACTATGAGTCATGGCTGTGTGCCGAGTCTGGTTGTGTGTCGAATCTGGTTATGTGATGAGATTGTGTACCGGGAATGGTTGTGTGACGAGATTGGGTGCCGGGATGAGCTATGTGTCGTTGTTATGTGGTGGGATAGGCTACGAGTTAAGATAGAATGGGTGTCGTGGTTGTATGTCAGGATTGGGGGAAACGGAATTAAGAGGAAGGTACGGACACATCCGGGATGCCAAAAACAATAGTCAAGTCTACCTTTATCTTTGGAGATCGAGGTGAGTGTTGATTCATAGATGTAATTTCTTTTGGAAAGATTTGCGATATTAAATTGTGGCAAACGTGCCGATATTAAATTGTGGCAAACGTGCCAATATTAAATTGTGGCAAACGTGCCGATAATGGGGCCATGGGCCGGATTGGGCAAACGTGCCGATATTGAATTGTGGCATTCGTACCGATAATGGGCCTTGGGCCGATGGCATAAGTGCCGATAAATGTGGCTTAGAGCCGATCTTTTTGGTTGATATTGATTAATCAATTTTTAGTGATTATGTTGATGGTTAAAGTTCTACTCTTGGGCGTGTTTTACTCATAGATGTTTATGTATGCGGTCTGATCTTGTTATGTTATTATTGAGGCTGTGTGTCGTGATTGTGTGTCGGAAAAGGGCGGAGTGCCGAGGATGGTTATGTGTCGGGAGTGGCTAAGTGCCGAGTTTGACTATGAGTCATGGCTGTGTGCCGAGTCTGGTTGTGTGTCGAGTCTGGTTATGTGATGAGATTGTGTACCGGGAATGGTTGTGTGACGAGATTGGGTGCCGGGATGAGCTATGTGTCGTTGTTATGTGGTGGGATAGGCTACGAGTTAAGATAGAATGGGTGTCGTGGTTGTATGTCAGGATTGGGGGAAACGGAATTAAGAGGAAGGTACGGACACATCCGGGATGCCAAAAACAATAGTCAAGTCTACCTTTATCTTTGGAGATCGAGGTGAGTGTTGATTCATAGATGTAATTTCTTTTGGAAAGATTTGCGATATTAAATTGTGGCAAACGTGCCGATATTAAATTGTGGCAAACGTGCCGATATTAAATTGTGGCAAACGTGCCAATATTAAATTGTGGCAAACGTGCCGATAATGGGGCCATGGGCCGGATTGGGCAAACGTGCCGATATTGAATTGTGGCATTCGTACCGATAATGGGCCTTGGGCCGATGGCATAAGTGCCGATAAATGTGGCTTAGAGCCGATCTTTTTGGTTGATATTGATTAATCAATTTTTAGTGATTATGTTGATGGTTAAAGTTCTACTCTTGGGCGTGTTTTACTCATAGATGTTTATGTATGCGGTCTGATCTTGTTATGTTATTATTGAGGCTGTGTGTCGTGATTGTGTGTCGGAAAAGGGCGGAGTGCCGAGGATGGTTATGTGTCGGGAGTGGCTAAGTGCCGAGTTTGACTATGAGTCATGGCTGTGTGCCGAGTCTTAAATTGTGGCAAACGTGCCGATAATGGGGCCATGGGTCGGATTGGGCAAACGTGCCGATATTGAATTGTGGCATTCGTACCGATAATGGGCCTTGGGCCGATGGCATAAGTGCCGATAAATGTGGCTTAGAGCCGATCTTTTTGGTTGATATTGATTAATCAATTTTTAGTGATTATGTTGATGGTTAAAGTTCTACTCTTGGGCGTGTTTTACTCATAGATGTTTATGTATGCGGTCTGATCTTGTTATGTTATTATTGAGGCTGTGTGTCGTGATTGTGTGTCGGAAAAGGGCGGAGTGCCGAGGATGGTTATGTGTCGGGAGTGGCTAAGTGCCGAGTCTAACTATGAGTCATGGCTGTGTGCCGAGTCTGGTTGTGTGTCGAATCTGGTTATGTGATGAGATTGTGTACCGGGAATGGTTGTGTGACGAGATTGGGTGCCGGGATGAGCTATGTGTCGTTGTTATGTGGTGGGATAGGCTACGAGTTAAGATAGAATGGGTGTCGTGGTTGTATGTCAGGATTGGGGGAAACGGAATTAAGAGGAAGGTACGGACACATCCGGGATGCCAAAAACAATAGTCAAGTCTACCTTTATCTTTGGAGATCGAGGTGAGTGTTGATTCATAGATGTAATTTCTTTTGGAAAGATTTGCGATATTAAATTGTGGCAAACGTGCCGATATTAAATTGTGGCAAACGTGCCAATATTAAATTGTGGCAAACGTGCCGATAATGGGGCCATGGGCCGGATTGGGCAAACGTGCCGATATTGAATTGTGGCATTCGTACCGATAATGGGCCTTGGGCCGATGGCATAAGTGCCGATAAATGTGGCTTAGAGCCGATCTTTTTGGTTGATATTGATTAATCAATTTTTAGTGATTATGTTGATGGTTAAAGTTCTACTCTTGGGCGTGTTTTACTCATAGATGTTTATGTATGCGGTCTGATCTTGTTATGTTATTATTGAGGCTGTGTGTCGTGATTGTGTGTCGGAAAAGGGCGGAGTGCCGAGGATGGTTATGTGTCGGGAGTGGCTAAGTGCCGAGTTTGACTATGAGTCATGGCTGTGTGCCGAGTCTGGTTGTGTGTCGAGTCTGGTTATGTGATGAGATTGTGTACCGGGAATGGTTGTGTGACGAGATTGGGTGCCGGGATGAGCTATGTGTCGTTGTTATGTGGTGGGATAGGCTACGAGTTAAGATAGAATGGGTGTCGTGGTTGTATGTCAGGATTGGGGGAAACGGAATTAAGAGGAAGGTACGGACACATCCGGGATGCCAAAAACAATAGTCAAGTCTACCTTTATCTTTGGAGATCGAGGTGAGTGTTGATTCATAGATGTAATTTCTTTTGGAAAGATTTGCGATATTAAATTGTGGCAAACGTGCCGATATTAAATTGTGGCAAACGTGCCGATATTAAATTGTGGCAAACGTGCCAATATTAAATTGTGGCAAACGTGCCGATAATGGGGCCATGGGCCGGATTGGGCAAACGTGCCGATATTGAATTGTGGCATTCGTACCGATAATGGGCCTTGGGCCGATGGCATAAGTGCCGATAAATGTGGCTTAGAGCCGATCTTTTTGGTTGATATTGATTAATCAATTTTTAGTGATTATGTTGATGGTTAAAGTTCTACTCTTGGGCGTGTTTTACTCATAGATGTTTATGTATGCGGTCTGATCTTGTTATGTTATTATTGAGGCTGTGTGTCGTGATTGTGTGTCGGAAAAGGGCGGAGTGCCGAGGATGGTTATGTGTCGGGAGTGGCTAAGTGCCGAGTTTGACTATGAGTCATGGCTGTGTGCCGAGTCTTAAATTGTGGCAAACGTGCCGATAATGGGGCCATGGGTCGGATTGGGCAAACGTGCCGATATTGAATTGTGGCATTCGTACCGATAATGGGCCTTGGGCCGATGGCATAAGTGCCGATAAATGTGGCTTAGAGCCGATCTTTTTGGTTGATATTGATTAATCAATTTTTAGTGATTATGTTGATGGTTAAAGTTCTACTCTTGGGCGTGTTTTACTCATAGATGTTTATGTATGCGGTCTGATCTTGTTATGTTATTATTGAGGCTGTGTGTCGTGATTGTGTGTCGGAAAAGGGCGGAGTGCCGAGGATGGTTATGTGTCGGGAGTGGCTAAGTGCCGAGTCTAACTATGAGTCATGGCTGTGTGCCGAGTCTGGTTGTGTGTCGAATCTGGTTATGTGATGAGATTGTGTACCGGGAATGGTTGTGTGACGAGATTGGGTGCCGGGATGAGCTATGTGTCGTTGTTATGTGGTGGGATAGGCTACGAGTTAAGATAGAATGGGTGTCGTGGTTGTATGTCAGGATTGGGGGAAACGGAATTAAGAGGAAGGTACGGACACATCCGGGATGCCAAAAACAATAGTCAAGTCTACCTTTATCTTTGGAGATCGAGGTGAGTGTTGATTCATAGATGTAATTTCTTTTGGAAAGATTTGCGATATTAAATTGTGGCAAACGTGCCGATATTAAATTGTGGCAAACGTGCCAATATTAAATTGTGGCAAACGTGCCGATAATGGGGCCATGGGCCGGATTGGGCAAACGTGCCGATATTGAATTGTGGCATTCGTACCGATAATGGGCCTTGGGCCGATGGCATAAGTGCCGATAAATGTGGCTTAGAGCCGATCTTTTTGGTTGATATTGATTAATCAATTTTTAGTGATTATGTTGATGGTTAAAGTTCTACTCTTGGGCGTGTTTTACTCATAGATGTTTATGTATGCGGTCTGATCTTGTTATGTTATTATTGAGGCTGTGTGTCGTGATTGTGTGTCGGAAAAGGGCGGAGTGCCGAGGATGGTTATGTGTCGGGAGTGGCTAAGTGCCGAGTTTGACTATGAGTCATGGCTGTGTGCCGAGTCTGGTTGTGTGTCGAGTCTGGTTATGTGATGAGATTGTGTACCGGGAATGGTTGTGTGACGAGATTGGGTGCCGGGATGAGCTATGTGTCGTTGTTATGTGGTGGGATAGGCTACGAGTTAAGATAGAATGGGTGTCGTGGTTGTATGTCAGGATTGGGGGAAACGGAATTAAGAGGAAGGTACGGACACATCCGGGATGCCAAAAACAATAGTCAAGTCTACCTTTATCTTTGGAGATCGAGGTGAGTGTTGATTCATAGATGTAATTTCTTTTGGAAAGATTTGCGATATTAAATTGTGGCAAACGTGCCGATATTAAATTGTGGCAAACGTGCCGATATTAAATTGTGGCAAACGTGCCAATATTAAATTGTGGCAAACGTGCCGATAATGGGGCCATGGGCCGGATTGGGCAAACGTGCCGATATTGAATTGTGGCATTCGTACCGATAATGGGCCTTGGGCCGATGGCATAAGTGCCGATAAATGTGGCTTAGAGCCGATCTTTTTGGTTGATATTGATTAATCAATTTTTAGTGATTATGTTGATGGTTAAAGTTCTACTCTTGGGCGTGTTTTACTCATAGATGTTTATGTATGCGGTCTGATCTTGTTATGTTATTATTGAGGCTGTGTGTCGTGATTGTGTGTCGGAAAAGGGCGGAGTGCCGAGGATGGTTATGTGTCGGGAGTGGCTAAGTGCCGAGTTTGACTATGAGTCATGGCTGTGTGCCGAGTCTTAAATTGTGGCAAACGTGCCGATAATGGGGCCATGGGTCGGATTGGGCAAACGTGCCGATATTGAATTGTGGCATTCGTACCGATAATGGGCCTTGGGCCGATGGCATAAGTGCCGATAAATGTGGCTTAGAGCCGATCTTTTTGGTTGATATTGATTAATCAATTTTTAGTGATTATGTTGATGGTTAAAGTTCTACTCTTGGGCGTGTTTTACTCATAGATGTTTATGTATGCGGTCTGATCTTGTTATGTTATTATTGAGGCTGTGTGTCGTGATTGTGTGTCGGAAAAGGGCGGAGTGCCGAGGATGGTTATGTGTCGGGAGTGGCTAAGTGCCGAGTCTAACTATGAGTCATGGCTGTGTGCCGAGTCTGGTTGTGTGTCGAATCTGGTTATGTGATGAGATTGTGTACCGGGAATGGTTGTGTGACGAGATTGGGTGCCGGGATGAGCTATGTGTCGTTGTTATGTGGTGGGATAGGCTACGAGTTAAGATAGAATGGGTGTCGTGGTTGTATGTCAGGATTGGGGGAAACGGAATTAAGAGGAAGGTACGGACACATCCGGGATGCCAAAAACAATAGTCAAGTCTACCTTTATCTTTGGAGATCGAGGTGAGTGTTGATTCATAGATGTAATTTCTTTTGGAAAGATTTGCGATATTAAATTGTGGCAAACGTGCCGATATTAAATTGTGGCAAACGTGCCAATATTAAATTGTGGCAAACGTGCCGATAATGGGGCCATGGGCCGGATTGGGCAAACGTGCCGATATTGAATTGTGGCATTCGTACCGATAATGGGCCTTGGGCCGATGGCATAAGTGCCGATAAATGTGGCTTAGAGCCGATCTTTTTGGTTGATATTGATTAATCAATTTTTAGTGATTATGTTGATGGTTAAAGTTCTACTCTTGGGCGTGTTTTACTCATAGATGTTTATGTATGCGGTCTGATCTTGTTATGTTATTATTGAGGCTGTGTGTCGTGATTGTGTGTCGGAAAAGGGCGGAGTGCCGAGGATGGTTATGTGTCGGGAGTGGCTAAGTGCCGAGTTTGACTATGAGTCATGGCTGTGTGCCGAGTCTGGTTGTGTGTCGAGTCTGGTTATGTGATGAGATTGTGTACCGGGAATGGTTGTGTGACGAGATTGGGTGCCGGGATGAGCTATGTGTCGTTGTTATGTGGTGGGATAGGCTACGAGTTAAGATAGAATGGGTGTCGTGGTTGTATGTCAGGATTGGGGGAAACGGAATTAAGAGGAAGGTACGGACACATCCGGGATGCCAAAAACAATAGTCAAGTCTACATTTATCTTTGGAGATCGAGGTGAGTGTTGATTCATAGATGTAATTTCTTTTGGAAAGATTTGCGATATTAAATTGTGGCAAACGTGCCGATATTAAATTGTGGCAAACGTGCCAATATTAAATTGGGGCAAACGTGCCGATAATGGGGCCATGGGCCGGATTGGGCAAACGTGCCGATATTGAATTGTGGCATTCGTACCGATAATGGGCCTTGGGCCGATGGCATAAGTGCCGATAAATGTGGCTTAGAGCCGATCTTTTTGGTTGATATTGATTAATCAATTTTTAGTGATTATGTTGATGGTTAAAGTTCTACTCTTGGGCGTGTTTTACTCATAGATGTTTATGTATGCGGTCTGATCTTGTTATGTTATTATTGAGGCTGTGTGTCGTGATTGTGTGTCGGAAAAGGGCGGAGTGCCGAGGATGGTTATGTGTCGGGAGTGGCTAAGTGCCGAGTTTGACTATGAGTCATGGCTGTGTGCCGAGTCTGGTTGTGTGTCGAGTCTGGTTATGTGATGAGATTGTGTACCGGGAATGGTTGTGTGACGAGATTGGGTGCCGGGATGAGCTATGTGTCGTTGTTATGTGGTGGGATAGGCTACGAGTTAAGATAGAATGGGTGTCGTGGTTGTATGTCAGGATTGGGGGAAACGGAATTAAGAGGAAGGTACGGACACATCCGGGATGCCAAAAACAATAGTCAAGTCTACCTTTATCTTTGGAGATCGAGGTGAGTGTTGATTCATAGATGTAATTTCTTTTGGAAAGATTTGCGATATTAAATTGTGGCAAACGTGCCGATATTAAATTGTGGCAAACGTGCCGATATTAAATTGTGGCAAACGTGCCAATATTAAATTGTGGCAAACGTGCCGATAATGGGGCCATGGGCCGGATTGGGCAAACGTGCCGATATTGAATTGTGGCATTCGTACCGATAATGGGCCTTGGGCCGATGGCATAAGTGCCGATAAATGTGGCTTAGAGCCGATCTTTTTGGTTGATATTGATTAATCAATTTTTAGTGATTATGTTGATGGTTAAAGTTCTACTCTTGGGCGTGTTTTACTCATAGATGTTTATGTATGCGGTCTGATCTTGTTATGTTATTATTGAGGCTGTGTGTCGTGATTGTGTGTCGGAAAAGGGCGGAGTGCCGAGGATGGTTATGTGTCGGGAGTGGCTAAGTGCCGAGTTTGACTATGAGTCATGGCTGTGTGCCGAGTCTTAAATTGTGGCAAACGTGCCGATAATGGGGCCATGGGTCGGATTGGGCAAACGTGCCGATATTGAATTGTGGCATTCGTACCGATAATGGGCCTTGGGCCGATGGCATAAGTGCCGATAAATGTGGCTTAGAGCCGATCTTTTTGGTTGATATTGATTAATCAATTTTTAGTGATTATGTTGATGGTTAAAGTTCTACTCTTGGGCGTGTTTTACTCATAGATGTTTATGTATGCGGTCTGATCTTGTTATGTTATTATTGAGGCTGTGTGTCGTGATTGTGTGTCGGAAAAGGGCGGAGTGCCGAGGATGGTTATGTGTCGGGAGTGGCTAAGTGCCGAGTCTAACTATGAGTCATGGCTGTGTGCCGAGTCTGGTTGTGTGTCGAATCTGGTTATGTGATGAGATTGTGTACCGGGAATGGTTGTGTGACGAGATTGGGTGCCGGGATGAGCTATGTGTCGTTGTTATGTGGTGGGATAGGCTACGAGTTAAGATAGAATGGGTGTCGTGGTTGTATGTCAGGATTGGGGGAAACGGAATTAAGAGGAAGGTACGGACACATCCGGGATGCCAAAAACAATAGTCAAGTCTACCTTTATCTTTGGAGATCGAGGTGAGTGTTGATTCATAGATGTAATTTCTTTTGGAAAGATTTGCGATATTAAATTGTGGCAAACGTGCCGATATTAAATTGTGGCAAACGTGCCAATATTAAATTGTGGCAAACGTGCCGATAATGGGGCCATGGGCCGGATTGGGCAAACGTGCCGATATTGAATTGTGGCATTCGTACCGATAATGGGCCTTGGGCCGATGGCATAAGTGCCGATAAATGTGGCTTAGAGCCGATCTTTTTGGTTGATATTGATTAATCAATTTTTAGTGATTATGTTGATGGTTAAAGTTCTACTCTTGGGCGTGTTTTACTCATAGATGTTTATGTATGCGGTCTGATCTTGTTATGTTATTATTGAGGCTGTGTGTCGTGATTGTGTGTCGGAAAAGGGCGGAGTGCCGAGGATGGTTATGTGTCGGGAGTGGCTAAGTGCCGAGTTTGACTATGAGTCATGGCTGTGTGCCGAGTCTGGTTGTGTGTCGAGTCTGGTTATGTGATGAGATTGTGTACCGGGAATGGTTGTGTGACGAGATTGGGTGCCGGGATGAGCTATGTGTCGTTGTTATGTGGTGGGATAGGCTACGAGTTAAGATAGAATGGGTGTCGTGGTTGTATGTCAGGATTGGGGGAAACGGAATTAAGAGGAAGGTACGGACACATCCGGGATGCCAAAAACAATAGTCAAGTCTACCTTTATCTTTGGAGATCGAGGTGAGTGTTGATTCATAGATGTAATTTCTTTTGGAAAGATTTGCGATATTAAATTGTGGCAAACGTGCCGATATTAAATTGTGGCAAACGTGCCGATATTAAATTGTGGCAAACGTGCCAATATTAAATTGTGGCAAACGTGCCGATAATGGGGCCATGGGCCGGATTGGGCAAACGTGCCGATATTGAATTGTGGCATTCGTACCGATAATGGGCCTTGGGCCGATGGCATAAGTGCCGATAAATGTGGCTTAGAGCCGATCTTTTTGGTTGATATTGATTAATCAATTTTTAGTGATTATGTTGATGGTTAAAGTTCTACTCTTGGGCGTGTTTTACTCATAGATGTTTATGTATGCGGTCTGATCTTGTTATGTTATTATTGAGGCTGTGTGTCGTGATTGTGTGTCGGAAAAGGGCGGAGTGCCGAGGATGGTTATGTGTCGGGAGTGGCTAAGTGCCGAGTTTGACTATGAGTCATGGCTGTGTGCCGAGTCTTAAATTGTGGCAAACGTGCCGATAATGGGGCCATGGGTCGGATTGGGCAAACGTGCCGATATTGAATTGTGGCATTCGTACCGATAATGGGCCTTGGGCCGATGGCATAAGTGCCGATAAATGTGGCTTAGAGCCGATCTTTTTGGTTGATATTGATTAATCAATTTTTAGTGATTATGTTGATGGTTAAAGTTCTACTCTTGGGCGTGTTTTACTCATAGATGTTTATGTATGCGGTCTGATCTTGTTATGTTATTATTGAGGCTGTGTGTCGTGATTGTGTGTCGGAAAAGGGCGGAGTGCCGAGGATGGTTATGTGTCGGGAGTGGCTAAGTGCCGAGTCTAACTATGAGTCATGGCTGTGTGCCGAGTCTGGTTGTGTGTCGAATCTGGTTATGTGATGAGATTGTGTACCGGGAATGGTTGTGTGACGAGATTGGGTGCCGGGATGAGCTATGTGTCGTTGTTATGTGGTGGGATAGGCTACGAGTTAAGATAGAATGGGTGTCGTGGTTGTATGTCAGGATTGGGGGAAACGGAATTAAGAGGAAGGTACGGACACATCCGGGATGCCAAAAACAATAGTCAAGTCTACCTTTATCTTTGGAGATCGAGGTGAGTGTTGATTCATAGATGTAATTTCTTTTGGAAAGATTTGCGATATTAAATTGTGGCAAACGTGCCGATATTAAATTGTGGCAAACGTGCCAATATTAAATTGTGGCAAACGTGCCGATAATGGGGCCATGGGCCGGATTGGGCAAACGTGCCGATATTGAATTGTGGCATTCGTACCGATAATGGGCCTTGGGCCGATGGCATAAGTGCCGATAAATGTGGCTTAGAGCCGATCTTTTTGGTTGATATTGATTAATCAATTTTTAGTGATTATGTTGATGGTTAAAGTTCTACTCTTGGGCGTGTTTTACTCATAGATGTTTATGTATGCGGTCTGATCTTGTTATGTTATTATTGAGGCTGTGTGTCGTGATTGTGTGTCGGAAAAGGGCGGAGTGCCGAGGATGGTTATGTGTCGGGAGTGGCTAAGTGCCGAGTTTGACTATGAGTCATGGCTGTGTGCCGAGTCTGGTTGTGTGTCGAGTCTGGTTATGTGATGAGATTGTGTACCGGGAATGGTTGTGTGACGAGATTGGGTGCCGGGATGAGCTATGTGTCGTTGTTATGTGGTGGGATAGGCTACGAGTTAAGATAGAATGGGTGTCGTGGTTGTATGTCAGGATTGGGGGAAACGGAATTAAGAGGAAGGTACGGACACATCCGGGATGCCAAAAACAATAGTCAAGTCTACATTTATCTTTGGAGATCGAGGTGAGTGTTGATTCATAGATGTAATTTCTTTTGGAAAGATTTGCGATATTAAATTGTGGCAAACGTGCCGATATTAAATTGTGGCAAACGTGCCAATATTAAATTGTGGCAAACGTGCCGATAATGGGGCCATGGGCCGGATTGGGCAAACGTGCCGATATTGAATTGTGGCATTCGTACCGATAATGGGCCTTGGGCCGATGGCATAAGTGCCGATAAATGTGGCTTAGAGCCGATCTTTTTGGTTGATATTGATTAATCAATTTTTAGTGATTATGTTGATGGTTAAAGTTCTACTCTTGGGCGTGTTTTACTCATAGATGTTTATGTATGCGGTCTGATCTTGTTATGTTATTATTGAGGCTGTGTGTCGTGATTGTGTGTCGGAAAAGGGCGGAGTGCCGAGGATGGTTATGTGTCGGGAGTGGCTAAGTGCCGAGTCTAACTATGAGTCATGGCTGTGTGCCGAGTCTGGTTGTGTGTCGAGTCTGGTTATGTGATGAGATTGTGTACCGGGAATGGTTGTGTGACGAGATTGGGTGCCGGGATGAGCTATGTGTCGTTGTTATGTGGTGGGATAGGCTACGAGTTAAGATAGAATGGGTGTCGTGGTTGTATGTCAGGATTGGGGGAAACGGAATTAAGAGGAAGGTACGGACACATCCGGGATGCCAAAAACAATAGTCAAGTCTACCTTTATCTTTGGAGATCGAGGTGAGTGTTGATTCATAGATGTAATTTCTTTTGGAAAGATTTGCGATATTAAATTGTGGCAAACGTGCCGATAATGGGGCCATGGGCCGGATTGTGGCAAACGTGCCGATATTAAATTGTGGCAAACGTGCCGATAATGGGGCCATGGGCCGGATTGGGCAAACGTGCCGATATTGAATTGTGGCATTCGTGCCGATAATGGGCCTTGGGCCGATGGCATAAGTGCCGATAAATGTGGCTTAGATCCGATCTTTTTGGTTGATATTGATTAATCAATTTTTAGTGATTATGTTGATGGTTAAAGTTCTACTCTTGGGCGTGTTTTACTCATAGATGTTTATGTATGCGGTCTGATCTTGTTATGTTATTATTGAGGCTGTGTGTCGTGATTGTGTGTCGGAAAAGGGCGGAGTGCCGAGGATGGTTATGTGTCGGGAGTGGCTAAGTGCCGAGTTTGACTATGAGTCATGGCTGTGTGCCGAGTCTGGTTGTGTGTCGAGTCTGGTTATGTGATGAGATTGTGTACCGGGAATGTTTGTGTGACGAGATTGGGTGCCGGGATGAGCTATGTGTCGTTGTTATGTGGTGGGATAGGCTACGAGTTAAGATAGAATGGGTGTCGTGGTTGTATGTCAGGATTGGGGGAAACGGAATTAAGAGGAAGGAACGGACACATCCGGGATGCCAAAAACAATAGTCAAGTCTACCTTTATCTTTGGAGATCGAGGTGAGTGTTGATTCATAGATGTAATTTCTTTTGGAAAGATTTGCAATATTAAATTGTGGCAAACGTGCCGATATTAAATTGTGGCAAACGTGCCAATATTAAATTGTGGCAAACGTGCCGATAATGGGGCCATGGGCCGGATTGGGCAAACGTGCCGATATTGAATTGTGGCATTCGTACCGATAATGGGCCTTGGGCCGATGGCATAAGTGCCGATAAATGTGGCTTAGAGCCGATCTTTTTGGTTGATATTGATTAATCAATTTTTAGTGATTATGTTGATGGTTAAAGTTCTACTCTTGGGCGTGTTTTACTCATAGATGTTTATGTATGCGGTCTGATCTTGTTATGTTATTATTGAGGCTGTGTGTCGTGATTGTGTGTCGGAAAAGGGCGGAGTGCCGAGGATGGTTATGTGTCGGGAGTGGCTAAGTGCCGAGTCTAACTATGAGTCATGGCTGTGTGCCGAGTCTGGTTGTGTGTCGAGTCTGGTTATGTGATGAGATTGTGTACCGGGAATGGTTGTGTGACGAGATTGGGTGCCGGGATGAGCTATGTGTCGTTGTTATGTGGTGGGATAGGCTACGAGTTAAGATAGAATGGGTGTCGTGGTTGTATGTCAGGATTGGGGGAAACGGAATTAAGAGGAAGGTACGGACACATCCGGGATGCCAAAAACAATAGTCAAGTCTACCTTTATCTTTGGAGATCGAGGTGAGTGTTGATTCATAGATGTAATTTCTTTTGGAAAGATTTGCGATATTAAATTGTGGCAAACGTGCCGATAATGGGGCCATGGGCCGGATTGTGGCAAACGTGCCGATATTAAATTGTGGCAAACGTGCCGATAATGGGGCCATGGGCCGGATTGGGCAAACGTGCCGATATTGAATTGTGGCATTCGTGCCGATAATGGGCCTTGGGCCGATGGCATAAGTGCCGATAAATGTGGCTTAGAGCCGATCTTTTTGGTTGATATTGATTAATCAATTTTTAGTGATTATGTTGATGGTTAAAGTTCTACTCTTGGGCGTGTTTTACTCATAGATGTTTATGTATGCGGTCTGATCTTGTTATGTTATTATTGAGGCTGTGTGTCGTGATTGTGTGTCGGAAAAGGGCGGAGTGCCGAGGATGGTTATGTGTCGGGAGTGGCTAAGTGCCGAGTTTGACTATGAGTCATGGCTGTGTGCCGAGTTTGGTTGTGTGTCGAGTCTGGTTATGTGATGAGATTGTGTACCGGGAATGGTTGTGTGACGAGATTGGGTGCCGGGATGAGCTATGTGTCGTTGTTATGTGGTGGGATAGGCTACGAGTTAAGATAGAATGGGTGTCGTGGTTGTATGTCAGGATTGGGGGAAACGGAATTAAGAGGAAGGTACGGACACATCCGGGATGCCAAAAACAATAGTCAAGTCTACCTTTATCTTTGGAGATCGAGGTGAGTGTTGATTCATAGATGTAATTTCTTTTGGAAAGATTTGCGATATTAAATTGTGGCAAACGTGCCGATATTAAATTGTGGCAAACGTGCCGATATTAAATTGTGGCAAACGTGCCAATATTAAATTGTGGCAAACGTGCCGATAATGGGGCCATGGGCCGGATTGGGCAAACGTGCCGATATTGAATTGTGGCATTCGTACCGATAATGGGCCTTGGGCCGATGGCATAAGTGCCGATAAATGTGGCTTAGAGCCGATCTTTTTGGTTGATATTGATTAATCAATTTTTAGTGATTATGTTGATGGTTAAAGTTCTACTCTTGGGCGTGTTTTACTCATAGATGTTTATGTATGCGGTCTGATCTTGTTATGTTATTATTGAGGCTGTGTGTCGTGATTGTGTGTCGGAAAAGGGCGGAGTGCCGAGGATGGTTATGTGTCGGGAGTGGCTAAGTGCCGAGTTTGACTATGAGTCATGGCTGTGTGCCGAGTCTTAAATTGTGGCAAACGTGCCGATAATGGGGCCGTGGGTCGGATTGGGCAAACGTGCCGATATTGAATTGTGGCATTCGTACCGATAATGGGCCTTGGGCCGATGGCATAAGTGCCGATAAATGTGGCTTAGAGCCGATCTTTTTGGTTGATATTGATTAATCAATTTTTAGTGATTATGTTGATGGTTAAAGTTCTACTCTTGGGCGTGTTTTACTCATAGATGTTTATGTATGCGGTCTGATCTTGTTATGTTATTATTGAGGCTGTGTGTCGTGATTGTGTGTCGGAAAAGGGCGGAGTGCCGAGGATGGTTATGTGTCGGGAGTGGCTAAGTGCCGAGTCTGACTATGAGTCATGGCTGTGTGCCGAGTCTGGTTGTGTGTCGAATCTGGTTATGTGATGAGATTGTGTACCGGGAATGGTTGTGTGACGAGATTGGGTGCCGGGATGAGCTATGTGTCGTTGTTATGTGGTGGGATAGGCTACGAGTTAAGATAGAATGGGTGTCGTGGTTGTATGTCAGGATTGGGGGAAACGGAATTAAGAGGAAGGTACGGACACATCCGGGATGCCAAAAACAATAGTCAAGTCTACCTTTATATTTGGAGATCGAGGTGAGTGTTGATTCATAGATGTAATTTCTTTTGGAAAGATTTGCGATATTAAATTGTGGCAAACGTGCCGATATTAAATTGTGGCAAACGTGCCAATATTAAATTGTGGCAAACGTGCCGATAATGGGGCCATGGGCCGGATTGGGCAAACGTGCCGATATTGAATTGTGGCATTCGTACCGATAATGGGCCTTGGGCCGATGGCATAAGTGCCTATAAATGTGGCTTAGAGCCGATCTTTTTGGTTGATATTGATTAATCAATTTTTAGTGATTATGTTGATGGTTAAAGTTCTACTCTTGGGCGTGTTTTACTCATAGATGTTTATGTATGCGGTCTGATCTTGTTATGTTATTATTGAGGTTGTGTGTCGTGATTGTGTGTCGGAAAAGGGCGGAGTGCCGAGGATGGTTATGTGTCGGGAGTGGCTAAGTGCCGAGTCTAACTATGAGTCATGGCTGTGTGCCGAGTCTGGTTGTGTGTCGAGTCTGGTTATGTGATGAGATTGTGTACCGGGAATGGTTGTGTGACGAGATTGGGTGCCGGGATGAGCTATGTGTCGTTGTTATGTGGTGGGATAGGCTACGAGTTAAGATAGAATGGGTGTCGTGGTTGTATGTCAGGATTGGGGGAAACGGAATTAAGAGGAAGGTACGGACACATCCGGGATGCCAAAAACAATAGTCAAGTCTACCTTTATCTTTGGAGATCGAGGTGAGTGTTGATTCATAGATGTAATTTCTTTTGGAAAGATTTGCGATATTAAATTGTGGCAAACGTGCCGATAATGGGGCCATGGGCCGGATTGTGGCAAACGTGCCGATATTAAATTGTGGCAAACGTGCCGATAATGGGGCCATGGGCCGGATTGTGGCAAACGTGCCGATATTAAATTGTGGCAAACGTGCCGATAATGGGGCCATGGGCCGGATTGGGCAAACGTGCCGATATTGAATTGTGGCATTCGTGCCGATAATGGGCCTTGGGCCGATGGCATAAGTGCCGATAAATGTGGCTTAGAGCCGATCTTTTTGGTTGATATTGATTAATCAATTTTTAGTGATTATGTTGATGGTTAAAGTTCTACTCTTGGGCGTGTTTTACTCATAGATGTTTATGTATGCGGTCTGATCTTGTTATGTTATTATTGAGGCTGTGTGTCGTGATTGTGTGTCGGAAAAGGGCGGAGTGCCGAGGATGGTTATGTGTCGGGAGTGGCTAAGTGCCGAGTTTGACTATGAGTCATGGCTGTGTGCCGAGTCTGGTTGTGTGTCGAGTCTGGTTATGTGATGAGATTGTGTACCGGGAATGGTTGTGTGACGAGATTGGGTGCCGGGATGAGCTATGTGTCGTTGTTATGTGGTGGGATAGGCTACGAGTTAAGATAGAATGGGTGTCGTGGTTGTATGTCAGGATTGGGGGAAACGGAATTAAGAGGAAGGAACGGACACATCCGGGATGCCAAAAACAATAGTCAAGTCTACCTTTATCTTTGGAGATCGAGGTGAGTGTTGATTCATAGATGTAATTTCTTTTGGAAAGATTTGCGATATTAAATTGTGGCAAACGTGCCGATAATGGGGCCATGGGCCGGATTGTGGCAAACGTGCCGATATTAAATTGTGGCAAACGTGCCGATAATGGGGCCATGGGCCGGATTGGGCAAACGTGCCGATATTGAATTGTGGCATTCGTGCCGATAATGGGCCTTGGGCCGATGGCATAAGTGCCGATAAATGTGGCTTAGAGCCGATCTTTTTGGTTGATATTGATTAATCAATTTTTAGTGATTATGTTGATGGTTAAAGTTCTACTCTTGGGCGTGTTTTACTCATAGATGTTTATGTATGCGGTCTGATCTTGTTATGTTATTATTGAGGCTGTGTGTCGTGATTGTGTGTCGGAAAAGGGCGGAGTGCCGAGGATGGTTATGTGTCGGGAGTGGCTAAGTGCCGAGTTTGACTATGAGTCATGGCTGTGTGCCGAGTCTGGTTGTGTGTCGAGTCTGGTTATGTGATGAGATTGTGTACCGGGAATGGTTGTGTGACGAGATTGGGTGCCGGGATGAGCTATGTGTCGTTGTTATGTGGTGGGATAGGCTACGAGTTAAGATAGAATGGGTGTCGTGGTTGTATGTCAGGATTGGGGGAAACGGAATTAAGAGGAAGGTACGGACACATCCGGGATGCCAAAAACAATAGTCAAGTCTACCTTTATCTTTGGAGATCGAGGTGAGTGTTGATTCATAGATGTAATTTCTTTTGGAAAGATTTGCGATATTAAATTGTGGCAAACGTGCCGATAATGGGGCCATGGGCCGGATTGTGGCAAACGTGCCGATATTAAATTGTGGCAAACGTGCCGATAATGGGGCCATGGGCCGGATTGGGCAAACGTGCCGATATTGAATTGTGGCATTCGTGCCGATAATGGGCCTTGGGCCGATGGCATAAGTGCCGATAAATGTGGCTTAGAGCCGATCTTTTTGGTTGATATTGATTAATCAATTTTTAGTGATTATGTTGATGGTTAAAGTTCTACTCTTGGGCGTGTTTTACTCATAGATGTTTATGTATGCGGTCTGATCTTGTTATGTTATTATTGAGGCTGTGTGTCGTGATTGTGTGTCGGAAAAGGGCGGAGTGCCGAGGATGGTTATGTGTCGGGAGTGGCTAAGTGCCGAGTTTGACTATGAGTCATGGCTGTGTGCCGAGTCTGGTTGTGTGTCGAGTCTGGTTATGTGATGAGATTGTGTACCGGGAATGGTTGTGTGACGAGATTGGGTGCCGGGATGAGCTATGTGTCGTTGTTATGTGGTGGGATAGGCTACGAGTTAAGATAGAATGGGTGTCGTGGTTGTATGTCAGGATTGGGGGAAACGGAATTAAGAGGAAGGAACGGACACATCCGGGATGCCAAAAACAATAGTCAAGTCTACCTTTATCTTTGGAGATCGAGGTGAGTGTTGATTCATAGATGTAATTTCTTTTGGAAAGATTTGCGATATTAAATTGTGGCAAACGTGCCGATAATGGGGCCATGGGCCGGATTGTGGCAAACGTGCCGATATTAAATTGTGGCAAACGTGCCGATAATGGGGCCATGGGCCGGATTGGGCAAACGTGCCGATATTGAATTGTGGCATTCGTGCCGATAATGGGCCTTGGGCCGATGGCATAAGTGCCGATAAATGTGGCTTAGAGCCGATCTTTTTGGTTGATATTGATTAATCAATTTTTAGTGATTATGTTGATGGTTAAAGTTCTACTCTTGGGCGTGTTTTACTCATAGATGTTTATGTATGCGGTCTGATCTTGTTATGTTATTATTGAGGCTGTGTGTCGTGATTGTGTGTCGGAAAAGGGCGGAG
This sequence comes from Vaccinium vitis-idaea, assembly GCA_963854785.1. NCBI lineage: Eukaryota > Viridiplantae > Streptophyta > Magnoliopsida > Ericales > Ericaceae > Vaccinium > Vaccinium vitis-idaea. The sequence goes on along the minus strand of OY978215.1, from coordinate 28,804,053 downwards.
TGCCGAGGATGGTTATGTGTCGGGAGTGGCTAAGTGCCGAGTTTGACTATGAGTCATGGCTGTGTGCCGAGTCTGGTTGTGTGTCGAGTCTGGTTATGTGATGAGATTGTGTACCGGGAATGGTTGTGTGACGAGATTGGGTGCCGGGATGAGCTATGTGTCGTTGTTATGTGGTGGGATAGGCTACGAGTTAAGATAGAATGGGTGTCGTGGTTGTATGTCAGGATTGGGGGAAACGGAATTAAGAGGAAGGTACGGACACATCCGGGATGCCAAAAACAATAGTCAAGTCTACCTTTATCTTTGGAGATCGAGGTGAGTGTTGATTCATAGATGTAATTTCTTTTGGAAAGATTTGCGATATTAAATTGTGGCAAACGTGCCGATATTAAATTGTGGCAAACGTGCCGATATTAAATTGTGGCAAACGTGCCAATATTAAATTGTGGCAAACGTGCCGATAATGGGGCCATGGGCCGGATTGGGCAAACGTGCCGATATTGAATTGTGGCATTCGTACCGATAATGGGCCTTGGGCCGATGGCATAAGTGCCGATAAATGTGGCTTAGAGCCGATCTTTTTGGTTGATATTGATTAATCAATTTTTAGTGATTATGTTGATGGTTAAAGTTCTACTCTTGGGCGTGTTTTACTCATAGATGTTTATGTATGCGGTCTGATCTTGTTATGTTATTATTGAGGCTGTGTGTCGTGATTGTGTGTCGGAAAAGGGCGGAGTGCCGAGGATGGTTATGTGTCGGGAGTGGCTAAGTGCCGAGTTTGACTATGAGTCATGGCTGTGTGCCGAGTCTTAAATTGTGGCAAACGTGCCGATAATGGGGCCATGGGTCGGATTGGGCAAACGTGCCTATATTGAATTGTGGCATTCGTACCGATAATGGGCCTTGGGCCGATGGCATAAGTGCCGATAAATGTGGCTTAGAGCCGATCTTTTTGGTTGATATTGATTAATCAATTTTTAGTGATTATGTTGATGGTTAAAGTTCTACTCTTGGGCGTGTTTTTCTCATAGATGTTTATGTATGCGGTCTGATCTTGTTATGTTATTATTGAGGCTGTGTGTCGTGATTGTGTGTCGGAAAAGGGCGGAGTGCCGAGGATGGTTATGTGTCGGGAGTGGCTAAGTGCCGAGTCTGACTATGAGTCATGGCTGTGTGCCGAGTCTGGTTGTGTGTCGAATCTGGTTATGTGATGAGATTGTGTACCGGGAATGGTTGTGTGACGAGATTGGGTGCCGGGATGAGCTATGTGTCGTTGTTATGTGGTGGGATAGGCTACGAGTTAAGATAGAATGGGTGTCGTGGTTGTATGTCAGGATTGGGGGAAACGGAATTAAGAGGAAGGTACGGACACATCCAGGATGCCAAAAACAATAGTCAAGTCTACCTTTATATTTGGAGATCGAGGTGAGTGTTGATTCATAGATGTAATTTCTTTTGGAAAGATTTGCGATATTAAATTGTGGCAAACGTGCCGATATTAAATTGTGGCAAACGTGCCAATATTAAATTGTGGCAAACGTGCCGATAATGGGGCCATGGGCCGGATTGGGCAAACGTGCCGATATTGAATTGTGGCATTCGTACCGATAATGGGCCTTGGGCCGATGGCATAAGTGCCGATAAATGTGGCTTAGAGCCGATCTTTTTGGTTGATATTGATTAATCAATTTTTAGTGATTATGTTGATGGTTAAAGTTCTACTCTTGGGCGTGTTTTACTCATAGATGTTTATGTATGCGGTCTGATCTTGTTATGTTATTATTGAGGCTGTGTGTCGTGATTGTGTGTCGGAAAAGGGCGGAGTGCCGAGGATGGTTATGTGTCGGGAGTGGCTAAGTGCCGAGTCTAACTATGAGTCATGGCTGTGTGCCGAGTCTGGTTGTGTGTCGAGTCTGGTTATGTGATGAGATTGTGTACCGGGAATGGTTGTGTGACGAGATTGGGTGCCGGGATGAGCTATGTGTCGTTGTTATGTGGTGGGATAGGCTACGAGTTAAGATAGAATGGGTGTCGTGGTTGTATGTCAGGATTGGGGGAAACGGAATTAAGAGGAAGGTACGGACACATCCGGGATGCCAAAAACAATAGTCAAGTCTACCTTTATCTTTGGAGATCGAGGTGAGTGTTGATTCATAGATGTAATTTCTTTTGGAAAGATTTGCGATATTAAATTGTGGCAAACGTGCCGATAATGGGGCCATGGGCCGGATTGTGGCAAACGTGCCGATATTAAATTGTGGCAAACGTGCCGATAATGGGGCCATGGGCCGGATTGGGCAAACGTGCCGATATTGAATTGTGGCATTCGTGCCGATAATGGGCCTTGGGCCGATGGCATAAGTGCCGATAAATGTGGCTTAGAGCCGATCTTTTTGGTTGATATTGATTAATCAATTTTTAGTGATTATGTTGATGGTTAAAGTTCTACTCTTGGGCGTGTTTTACTCATAGATGTTTATGTATGCGGTCTGATCTTGTTATGTTATTATTGAGGCTGTGTGTCGTGATTGTGTGTCGGAAAAGGGCGGAGTGCCGAGGATGGTTATGTGTCGGGAGTGGCTAAGTGCCGAGTTTGACTATGAGTCATGGCTGTGTGCCGAGTCTGGTTGTGTGTCGAGTCTGGTTATGTGATGAGATTGTGTACCGGGAATGGTTGTGTGACGAGATTGGGTGCCGGGATGAGCTATGTGTCGTTGTTATGTGGTGGGATAGGCTACGAGTTAAGATAGAATGGGTGTCGTGGTTGTATGTCAGGATTGGGGGAAACGGAATTAAGAGGAAGGAACGGACACATCCGGGATGCCAAAAACAATAGTCAAGTCTACCTTTATCTTTGGAGATCGAGGTGAGTGTTGATTCATAGATGTAATTTCTTTTGGAAAGATTTGCAATATTAAATTGTGGCAAACGTGCCGATATTAAATTGTGGCAAACGTGCCAATATTAAATTGTGGCAAACGTGCCGATAATGGGGCCATGGGCCGGATTGGGCAAACGTGCCGATATTGAATTGTGGCATTCGTACCGATAATGGGCCTTGGGCCGATGGCATAAGTGCCGATAAATGTGGCTTAGAGCCGATCTTTTTGGTTGATATTGATTAATCAATTTTTAGTGATTATGTTGATGGTTAAAGTTCTACTCTTGGGCGTGTTTTACTCATAGATGTTTATGTATGCGGTCTGATCTTGTTATGTTATTATTGAGGCTGTGTGTCGTGATTGTGTGTCGGAAAAGGGCGGAGTGCCGAGGATGGTTATGTGTCGGGAGTGGCTAAGTGCCGAGTCTAACTATGAGTCATGGCTGTGTGCCGAGTCTGGTTGTGTGTCGAGTCTGGTTATGTGATGAGATTGTGTACCGGGAATGGTTGTGTGACGAGATTGGGTGCCGGGATGAGCTATGTGTCGTTGTTATGTGGTGGGATAGGCTACGAGTTAAGATAGAATGGGTGTCGTGGTTGTATGTCAGGATTGGGGGAAACGGAATTAAGAGGAAGGTACGGACACATCCGGGATGCCAAAAACAATAGTCAAGTCTACCTTTATCTTTGGAGATCGAGGTGAGTGTTGATTCATAGATGTAATTTCTTTTGGAAAGATTTGCGATATTAAATTGTGGCAAACGTGCCGATAATGGGGCCATGGGCCGGATTGTGGCAAACGTGCCGATATTAAATTGTGGCAAACGTGCCGATAATGGGGCCATGGGCCGGATTGGGCAAACGTGCCGATATTGAATTGTGGCATTCGTGCCGATAATGGGCCTTGGGCCGATGGCATAAGTGCCGATAAATGTGGCTTAGAGCCGATCTTTTTGGTTGATATTGATTAATCAATTTTTAGTGATTATGTTGATGGTTAAAGTTCTACTCTTGGGCGTGTTTTACTCATAGATGTTTATGTATGCGGTCTGATCTTGTTATGTTATTATTGAGGCTGTGTGTCGTGATTGTGTGTCGGAAAAGGGCGGAGTGCCGAGGATGGTTATGTGTCGGGAGTGGCTAAGTGCCGAGTTTGACTATGAGTCATGGCTGTGTGCCGAGTCTGGTTGTGTGTCGAGTCTGGTTATGTGATGAGATTGTGTACCGGGAATGGTTGTGTGACGAGATTGGGTGCCGGGATGAGCTATGTGTCGTTGTTATGTGGTGGGATAGGCTACGAGTTAAGATAGAATGGGTGTCGTGGTTGTATGTCAGGATTGGGGGAAACGGAATTAAGAGGAAGGAACGGACACATCCGGGATGCCAAAAACAATAGTCAAGTCTACCTTTATCTTTGGAGATCGAGGTGAGTGTTGATTCATAGATGTAATTTCTTTTGGAAAGATTTGCAATATTAAATTGTGGCAAACGTGCCGATATTAAATTGTGGCAAACGTGCCAATATTAAATTGTGGCAAACGTGCCGATAATGGGGCCATGGGCCGGATTGGGCAAACGTGCCGATATTGAATTGTGGCATTCGTACCGATAATGGGCCTTGGGCCGATGGCATAAGTGCCGATAAATGTGGCTTAGAGCCGATCTTTTTGGTTGATATTGATTAATCAATTTTTAGTGATTATGTTGATGGTTAAAGTTCTACTCTTGGGCGTGTTTTACTCATAGATGTTTATGTATGCGGTCTGATCTTGTTATGTTATTATTGAGGCTGTGTGTCGTGATTGTGTGTCGGAAAAGGGCGGAGTGCCGAGGATGGTTATGTGTCGGGAGTGGCTAAGTGCCGAGTCTAACTATGAGTCATGGCTGTGTGCCGAGTCTGGTTGTGTGTCGAGTCTGGTTATGTGATGAGATTGTGTACCGGGAATGGTTGTGTGACGAGATTGGGTGCCGGGATGAGCTATGTGTCGTTGTTATGTGGTGGGATAGGCTACGAGTTAAGATAGAATGGGTGTCGTGGTTGTATGTCAGGATTGGGGGAAACGGAATTAAGAGGAAGGTACGGACACATCCGGGATGCCAAAAACAATAGTCAAGTCTACCTTTATCTTTGGAGATCGAGGTGAGTGTTGATTCATAGATGTAATTTCTTTTGGAAAGATTTGCGATATTAAATTGTGGCAAACGTGCCGATAATGGGGCCATGGGCCGGATTGTGGCAAACGTGCCGATATTAAATTGTGGCAAACGTGCCGATAATGGGGCCATGGGCCGGATTGGGCAAACGTGCCGATATTGAATTGTGGCATTCGTGCCGATAATGGGCCTTGGGCCGATGGCATAAGTGCCGATAAATGTGGCTTAGAGCCGATCTTTTTGGTTGATATTGATTAATCAATTTTTAGTGATTATGTTGATGGTTAAAGTTCTACTCTTGGGCGTGTTTTACTCATAGATGTTTATGTATGCGGTCTGATCTTGTTATGTTATTATTGAGGCTGTGTGTCGTGATTGTGTGTCGGAAAAGGGCGGAGTGCCGAGGATGGTTATGTGTCGGGAGTGGCTAAGTGCCGAGTTTGACTATGAGTCATGGCTGTGTGCCGAGTCTGGTTGTGTGTCGAGTCTGGTTATGTGATGAGATTGTGTACCGGGAATGGTTGTGTGACGAGATTGGGTGCCGGGATGAGCTATGTGTCGTTGTTATGTGGTGGGATAGGCTACGAGTTAAGATAGAATGGGTGTCGTGGTTGTATGTCAGGATTGGGGGAAACGGAATTAAGAGGAAGGAACGGACACATCCGGGATGCCAAAAACAATAGTCAAGTCTACCTTTATCTTTGGAGATCGAGGTGAGTGTTGATTCATAGATGTAATTTCTTTTGGAAAGATTTGCAATATTAAATTGTGGCAAACGTGCCGATATTAAATTGTGGCAAACGTGCCAATATTAAATTGTGGCAAACGTGCCGATAATGGGGCCATGGGCCGGATTGGGCAAACGTGCCGATATTGAATTGTGGCATTCGTACCGATAATGGGCCTTGGGCCGATGGCATAAGTGCCGATAAATGTGGCTTAGAGCCGATCTTTTTGGTTGATATTGATTAATCAATTTTTAGTGATTATGTTGATGGTTAAAGTTCTACTCTTGGGCGTGTTTTACTCATAGATGTTTATGTATGCGGTCTGATCTTGTTATGTTATTATTGAGGCTGTGTGTCGTGATTGTGTGTCGGAAAAGGGCGGAGTGCCGAGGATGGTTATGTGTCGGGAGTGGCTAAGTGCCGAGTCTAACTATGAGTCATGGCTGTGTGCCGAGTCTGGTTGTGTGTCGAGTCTGGTTATGTGATGAGATTGTGTACCGGGAATGGTTGTGTGACGAGATTGGGTGCCGGGATGAGCTATGTGTCGTTGTTATGTGGTGGGATAGGCTACGAGTTAAGATAGAATGGGTGTCGTGGTTGTATGTCAGGATTGGGGGAAACGGAATTAAGAGGAAGGTACGGACACATCCGGGATGCCAAAAACAATAGTCAAGTCTACCTTTATCTTTGGAGATCGAGGTGAGTGTTGATTCATAGATGTAATTTCTTTTGGAAAGATTTGCGATATTAAATTGTGGCAAACGTGCCGATAATGGGGCCATGGGCCGGATTGTGGCAAACGTGCCGATATTAAATTGTGGCAAACGTGCCGATAATGGGGCCATGGGCCGGATTGGGCAAACGTGCCGATATTGAATTGTGGCATTCGTGCCGATAATGGGCCTTGGGCCGATGGCATAAGTGCCGATAAATGTGGCTTAGAGCCGATCTTTTTGGTTGATATTGATTAATCAATTTTTAGTGATTATGTTGATGGTTAAAGTTCTACTCTTGGGCGTGTTTTACTCATAGATGTTTATGTATGCGGTCTGATCTTGTTATGTTATTATTGAGGCTGTGTGTCGTGATTGTGTGTCGGAAAAGGGCGGAGTGCCGAGGATGGTTATGTGTCGGGAGTGGCTAAGTGCCGAGTTTGACTATGAGTCATGGCTGTGTGCCGAGTCTGGTTGTGTGTCGAGTCTGGTTATGTGATGAGATTGTGTACCGGGAATGGTTGTGTGACGAGATTGGGTGCCGGGATGAGCTATGTGTCGTTGTTATGTGGTGGGATAGGCTACGAGTTAAGATAGAATGGGTGTCGTGGTTGTATGTCAGGATTGGGGGAAACGGAATTAAGAGGAAGGAACGGACACATCCGGGATGCCAAAAACAATAGTCAAGTCTACCTTTATCTTTGGAGATCGAGGTGAGTGTTGATTCATAGATGTAATTTCTTTTGGAAAGATTTGCAATATTAAATTGTGGCAAACGTGCCGATATTAAATTGTGGCAAACGTGCCAATATTAAATTGTGGCAAACGTGCCGATAATGGGGCCATGGGCCGGATTGGGCAAACGTGCCGATATTGAATTGTGGCATTCGTACCGATAATGGGCCTTGGGCCGATGGCATAAGTGCCGATAAATGTGGCTTAGAGCCGATCTTTTTGGTTGATATTGATTAATCAATTTTTAGTGATTATGTTGATGGTTAAAGTTCTACTCTTGGGCGTGTTTTACTCATAGATGTTTATGTATGCGGTCTGATCTTGTTATGTTATTATTGAGGCTGTGTGTCGTGATTGTGTGTCGGAAAAGGGCGGAGTGCCGAGGATGGTTATGTGTCGGGAGTGGCTAAGTGCCGAGTCTAACTATGAGTCATGGCTGTGTGCCGAGTCTGGTTGTGTGTCGAGTCTGGTTATGTGATGAGATTGTGTACCGGGAATGGTTGTGTGACGAGATTGGGTGCCGGGATGAGCTATGTGTCGTTGTTATGTGGTGGGATAGGCTACGAGTTAAGATAGAATGGGTGTCGTGGTTGTATGTCAGGATTGGGGGAAACGGAATTAAGAGGAAGGTACGGACACATCCGGGATGCCAAAAACAATAGTCAAGTCTACCTTTATCTTTGGAGATCGAGGTGAGTGTTGATTCATAGATGTAATTTCTTTTGGAAAGATTTGCGATATTAAATTGTGGCAAACGTGCCGATAATGGGGCCATGGGCCGGATTGTGGCAAACGTGCCGATATTAAATTGTGGCAAACGTGCCGATAATGGGGCCATGGGCCGGATTGGGCAAACGTGCCGATATTGAATTGTGGCATTCGTGCCGATAATGGGCCTTGGGCCGATGGCATAAGTGCCGATAAATGTGGCTTAGAGCCGATCTTTTTGGTTGATATTGATTAATCAATTTTTAGTGATTATGTTGATGGTTAAAGTTCTACTCTTGGGCGTGTTTTACTCATAGATGTTTATGTATGCGGTCTGATCTTGTTATGTTATTATTGAGGCTGTGTGTCGTGATTGTGTGTCGGAAAAGGGCGGAGTGCCGAGGATGGTTATGTGTCGGGAGTGGCTAAGTGCCGAGTTTGACTATGAGTCATGGCTGTGTGCCGAGTCTGGTTGTGTGTCGAGTCTGGTTATGTGATGAGATTGTGTACCGGGAATGGTTGTGTGACGAGATTGGGTGCCGGGATGAGCTATGTGTCGTTGTTATGTGGTGGGATAGGCTACGAGTTAAGATAGAATGGGTGTCGTGGTTGTATGTCAGGATTGGGGGAAACGGAATTAAGAGGAAGGAACGGACACATCCGGGATGCCAAAAACAATAGTCAAGTCTACCTTTATCTTTGGAGATCGAGGTGAGTGTTGATTCATAGATGTAATTTCTTTTGGAAAGATTTGCAATATTAAATTGTGGCAAACGTGCCGATATTAAATTGTGGCAAACGTGCCAATATTAAATTGTGGCAAACGTGCCGATAATGGGGCCATGGGCCGGATTGGGCAAACGTGCCGATATTGAATTGTGGCATTCGTACCGATAATGGGCCTTGGGCCGATGGCATAAGTGCCGATAAATGTGGCTTAGAGCCGATCTTTTTGGTTGATATTGATTAATCAATTTTTAGTGATTATGTTGATGGTTAAAGTTCTACTCTTGGGCGTGTTTTACTCATAGATGTTTATGTATGCGGTCTGATCTTGTTATGTTATTATTGAGGCTGTGTGTCGTGATTGTGTGTCGGAAAAGGGCGGAGTGCCGAGGATGGTTATGTGTCGGGAGTGGCTAAGTGCCGAGTCTAACTATGAGTCATGGCTGTGTGCCGAGTCTGGTTGTGTGTCGAGTCTGGTTATGTGATGAGATTGTGTACCGGGAATGGTTGTGTGACGAGATTGGGTGCCGGGATGAGCTATGTGTCGTTGTTATGTGGTGGGATAGGCTACGAGTTAAGATAGAATGGGTGTCGTGGTTGTATGTCAGGATTGGGGGAAACGGAATTAAGAGGAAGGTACGGACACATCCGGGATGCCAAAAACAATAGTCAAGTCTACCTTTATCTTTGGAGATCGAGGTGAGTGTTGATTCATAGATGTAATTTCTTTTGGAAAGATTTGCGATATTAAATTGTGGCAAACGTGCCGATAATGGGGCCATGGGCCGGATTGTGGCAAACGTGCCGATATTAAATTGTGGCAAACGTGCCGATAATGGGGCCATGGGCCGGATTGGGCAAACGTGCCGATATTGAATTGTGGCATTCGTGCCGATAATGGGCCTTGGGCCGATGGCATAAGTGCCGATAAATGTGGCTTAGAGCCGATCTTTTTGGTTGATATTGATTAATCAATTTTTAGTGATTATGTTGATGGTTAAAGTTCTACTCTTGGGCGTGTTTTACTCATAGATGTTTATGTATGCGGTCTGATCTTGTTATGTTATTATTGAGGCTGTGTGTCGTGATTGTGTGTCGGAAAAGGGCGGAGTGCCGAGGATGGTTATGTGTCGGGAGTGGCTAAGTGCCGAGTTTGACTATGAGTCATGGCTGTGTGCCGAGTCTGGTTGTGTGTCGAGTCTGGTTATGTGATGAGATTGTGTACCGGGAATGGTTGTGTGACGAGATTGGGTGCCGGGATGAGCTATGTGTCGTTGTTATGTGGTGGGATAGGCTACGAGTTAAGATAGAATGGGTGTCGTGGTTGTATGTCAGGATTGGGGGAAACGGAATTAAGAGGAAGGAACGGACACATCCGGGATGCCAAAAACAATAGTCAAGTCTACCTTTATCTTTGGAGATCGAGGTGAGTGTTGATTCATAGATGTAATTTCTTTTGGAAAGATTTGCGATATTAAATTGTGGCAAACGTGCCGATAATGGGGCCATGGGCCGGATTGTGGCAAACGTGCCGATATTAAATTGTGGCAAACGTGCCGATAATGGGGCCATGGGCCGGATTGGGCAAACGTGCCGATATTGAATTGTGGCATTCGTGCCGATAATGGGCCTTGGGCCGATGGCATAAGTGCCGATAAATGTGGCTTAGAGCCGATCTTTTTGGTTGATATTGATTAATCAATTTTTAGTGATTATGTTGATGGTTAAAGTTCTACTCTTGGGCGTGTTTTACTCATAGATGTTTATGTATGCGGTCTGATCTTGTTATGTTATTATTGAGGCTGTGTGTCGTGATTGTGTGTCGGAAAAGGGCGGAGTGCCGAGGATGGTTATGTGTCGGGAGTGGCTAAGTGCCGAGTTTGACTATGAGTCATGGCTGTGTGCCGAGTCTGGTTGTGTGTCGAGTCTGGTTATGTGATGAGATTGTGTACCGGGAATGGTTGTGTGACGAGATTGGGTGCCGGGATGAGCTATGTGTCGTTGTTATGTGGTGGGATAGGCTACGAGTTAAGATAGAATGGGTGTCGTGGTTGTATGTCAGGATTGGGGGAAACGGAATTAAGAGGAAGGAACGGACACATCCGGGATGCCAAAAACAATAGTCAAGTCTACCTTTATCTTTGGAGATCGAGGTGAGTGTTGATTCATAGATGTAATTTCTTTTGGAAAGATTTGCAATATTAAATTGTGGCAAACGTGCCGATATTAAATTGTGGCAAACGTGCCAATATTAAATTGTGGCAAACGTGCCGATAATGGGGCCATGGGCCGGATTGGGCAAACGTGCCGATATTGAATTGTGGCATTCGTACCGATAATGGGCCTTGGGCCGATGGCATAAGTGCCGATAAATGTGGCTTAGAGCCGATCTTTTTGGTTGATATTGATTAATCAATTTTTAGTGATTATGTTGATGGTTAAAGTTCTACTCTTGGGCGTGTTTTACTCATAGATGTTTATGTATGCGGTCTGATCTTGTTATGTTATTATTGAGGCTGTGTGTCGTGATTGTGTGTCGGAAAAGGGCGGAGTGCCGAGGATGGTTATGTGTCGGGAGTGGCTAAGTGCCGAGTTTGACTATGAGTCATGGCTGTGTGCCGAGTCTGGTTGTGTGTCGAGTCTGGTTATGTGATGAGATTGTGTACCGGGAATGGTTGTGTGACGAGATTGGGTGCCGGGATGAGCTATGTGTCGTTGTTATGTGGTGGGATAGGCTACGAGTTAAGATAGAATGGGTGTCGTGGTTGTATGTCAGGATTGGGGGAAACGGAATTAAGAGGAAGGAACGGACACATCCGGGATGCCAAAAACAATAGTCAAGTCTACCTTTATCTTTGGAGATCGAGGTGAGTGTTGATTCATAGATGTAATTTCTTTTGGAAAGATTTGCAATATTAAATTGTGGCAAACGTGCCGATATTAAATTGTGGCAAACGTGCCAATATTAAATTGTGGCAAACGTGCCGATAATGGGGCCATGGGCCGGATTGGGCAAACGTGCCGATATTGAATTGTGGCATTCGTACCGATAATGGGCCTTGGGCCGATGGCATAAGTGCCGATAAATGTGGCTTAGAGCCGATCTTTTTGGTTGATATTGATTAATCAATTTTTAGTGATTATGTTGATGGTTAAAGTTCTACTCTTGGGCGTGTTTTACTCATAGATGTTTATGTATGCGGTCTGATCTTGTTATGTTATTATTGAGGCTGTGTGTCGTGATTGTGTGTCGGAAAAGGGCGGAGTGCCGAGGATGGTTATGTGTCGGGAGTGGCTAAGTGCCGAGTCTTAAATTGTGGCAAACGTGCCGATAATGGGGCCATGGGTCGGATTGGGCAAACGTGCCGATATTGAATTGTGGCATTCGTACCGATAATGGGCCTTGGGCCGATGGCATAAGTGCCGATAAATGTGGCTTAGAGCCGATCTTTTTGGTTGATATTGATTAATCAATTTTTAGTGATTATGTTGATGGTTAAAGTTCTACTCTTGGGCGTGTTTTACTCATAGATGTTTATGTATGCGGTCTGATCTTGTTATGTTATTATTGAGGCTGTGTGTCGTGATTGTGTGTCGGAAAAGGGCGGAGTGCCGAGGATGGTTATGTGTCGGGAGTGGCTAAGTGCCGAGTCTAACTATGAGTCATGGCTGTGTGCCGAGTCTGGTTGTGTGTCGAATCTGGTTATGTGATGAGATTGTGTACCGGGAATGGTTGTGTGACGAGATTGGGTGCCGGGATGAGCTATGTGTCGTTGTTATGTGGTGGGATAGGCTACGAGTTAAGATAGAATGGGTGTCGTGGTTGTATGTCAGGTTTGGGGGAAACGGAATTAAGAGGAAGGTACGGACACATCCGGGATGCCAAAAACAATAGTCAAGTCTACCTTTATCTTTGGAGATCGAGGTGAGTGTTGATTCATAGATGTAATTTCTTTTGGAAAGATTTGCGATATTAAATTGTGGCAAACGTGCCGATATTAAATTGTGGCAAACGTGCCAATATTAAATTGTGGCAAACGTGCCGATAATGGGGCCATGGGCCGGATTGGGCAAACGTGCCGATATTGAATTGTGGCATTCGTACCGATAATGGGCCTTGGGCCGATGGCATAAGTGCCGATAAATGTGGCTTAGAGCCGATCTTTTTGGTTGATATTGATTAATCAATTTTTAGTGATTATGTTGATGGTTAAAGTTCTACTCTTGGGCGTGTTTTACTCATAGATGTTTATGTATGCGGTCTGATCTTGTTATGTTATTATTGAGGCTGTGTGTCGTGATTGTGTGTCGGAAAAGGGCGGAGTGCCGAGGATGGTTATGTGTCGGGAGTGGCTAAGTGCCGAGTTTGACTATGAGTCATGGCTGTGTGCCGAGTCTGGTTGTGTGTCGAGTCTGGTTATGTGATGAGATTGTGTACCGGGAATGGTTGTGTGACGAGATTGGGTGCCGGGATGAGCTATGTGTCGTTGTTATGTGGTGGGATAGGCTACGAGTTAAGATAGAATGGGTGTCGTGGTTGTATGTCAGGATTGGGGGAAACGGAATTAAGAGGAAGGTACGGACACATCCGGGATGCCAAAAACAATAGTCAAGTCTACCTTTATCTTTGGAGATCGAGGTGAGTGTTGATTCATAGATGTAATTTCTTTTGGAAAGATTTGCGATATTAAATTGTGGCAAACGTGCCGATATTAAATTGTGGCAAACGTGCCGATATTAAATTGTGGCAAACGTGCCAATATTAAATTGTGGCAAACGTGCCGATAATGGGGCCATGGGCCGGATTGGGCAAACGTGCCGATATTGAATTGTGGCATTCGTACCGATAATGGGCCTTGGGCCGATGGCATAAGTGCCGATAAATGTGGCTTAGAGCCGATCTTTTTGGTTGATATTGATTAATCAATTTTTAGTGATTATGTTGATGGTTAAAGTTCTACTCTTGGGCGTGTTTTACTCATAGATGTTTATGTATGCGGTCTGATCTTGTTATGTTATTATTGAGGCTGTGTGTCGTGATTGTGTGTCGGAAAAGGGCGGAGTGCCGAGGATGGTTATGTGTCGGGAGTGGCTAAGTGCCGAGTCTTAAATTGTGGCAAACGTGCCGATAATGGGGCCATGGGTCGGATTGGGCAAACGTGCCGATATTGAATTGTGGCATTCGTACCGATAATGGGCCTTGGGCCGATGGCATAAGTGCCGATAAATGTGGCTTAGAGCCGATCTTTTTGGTTGATATTGATTAATCAATTTTTAGTGATTATGTTGATGGTTAAAGTTCTACTCTTGGGCGTGTTTTACTCATAGATGTTTATGTATGCGGTCTGATCTTGTTATGTTATTATTGAGGCTGTGTGTCGTGATTGTGTGTCGGAAAAGGGCGGAGTGCCGAGGATGGTTATGTGTCGGGAGTGGCTAAGTGCCGAGTCTAACTATGAGTCATGGCTGTGTGCCGAGTCTGGTTGTGTGTCGAATCTGGTTATGTGATGAGATTGTGTACCGGGAATGGTTGTGTGACGAGATTGGGTGCCGGGATGAGCTATGTGTCGTTGTTATGTGGTGGGATAGGCTACGAGTTAAGATAGAATGGGTGTCGTGGTTGTATGTCAGGATTGGGGGAAACGGAATTAAGAGGAAGGTACGGACACATCCGGGATGCCAAAAACAATAGTCAAGTCTACCTTTATCTTTGGAGATCGAGGTGAGTGTTGATTCATAGATGTAATTTCTTTTGGAAAGATTTGCGATATTAAATTGTGGCAAACGTGCCGATATTAAATTGTGGCAAACGTGCCAATATTAAATTGTGGCAAACGTGCCGATAATGGGGCCATGGGCCGGATTGGGCAAACGTGCCGATATTGAATTGTGGCATTCGTACCGATAATGGGCCTTGGGCCGATGGCATAAGTGCCGATAAATGTGGCTTAGAGCCGATCTTTTTGGTTGATATTGATTAATCAATTTTTAGTGATTATGTTGATGGTTAAAGTTCTACTCTTGGGCGTGTTTTACTCATAGATGTTTATGTATGCGGTCTGATCTTGTTATGTTATTATTGAGGCTGTGTGTCGTGATTGTGTGTCGGAAAAGGGCGGAGTGCCGAGGATGGTTATGTGTCGGGAGTGGCTAAGTGCCGAGTTTGACTATGAGTCATGGCTGTGTGCCGAGTCTGGTTGTGTGTCGAGTCTGGTTATGTGATGAGATTGTGTACCGGGAATGGTTGTGTGACGAGATTGGGTGCCGGGATGAGCTATGTGTCGTTGTTATGTGGTGGGATAGGCTACGAGTTAAGATAGAATGGGTGTCGTGGTTGTATGTCAGGATTGGGGGAAACGGAATTAAGAGGAAGGTACGGACACATCCGGGATGCCAAAAACAATAGTCAAGTCTACCTTTATCTTTGGAGATCGAGGTGAGTGTTGATTCATAGATGTAATTTCTTTTGGAAAGATTTGCGATATTAAATTGTGGCAAACGTGCCGATATTAAATTGTGGCAAACGTGCCGATATTAAATTGTGGCAAACGTGCCAATATTAAATTGTGGCAAACGTGCCGATAATGGGGCCATGGGCCGGATTGGGCAAACGTGCCGATATTGAATTGTGGCATTCGTACCGATAATGGGCCTTGGGCCGATGGCATAAGTGCCGATAAATGTGGCTTAGAGCCGATCTTTTTGGTTGATATTGATTAATCAATTTTTAGTGATTATGTTGATGGTTAAAGTTCTACTCTTGGGCGTGTTTTACTCATAGATGTTTATGTATGCGGTCTGATCTTGTTATGTTATTATTGAGGCTGTGTGTCGTGATTGTGTGTCGGAAAAGGGCGGAGTGCCGAGGATGGTTATGTGTCGGGAGTGGCTAAGTGCCGAGTTTGACTATGAGTCATGGCTGTGTGCCGAGTCTTAAATTGTGGCAAACGTGCCGATAATGGGGCCATGGGTCGGATTGGGCAAACGTGCCGATATTGAATTGTGGCATTCGTACCGATAATGGGCCTTGGGCCGATGGCATAAGTGCCGATAAATGTGGCTTAGAGCCGTTCTTTTTGGTTGATATTGATTAATCAATTTTTAGTGATTATGTTGATGGTTAAAGTTCTACTCTTGGGCGTGTTTTACTCATAGATGTTTATGTATGCGGTCTGATCTTGTTATGTTATTATTGAGGCTGTGTGTCGTGATTGTGTGTCGGAAAAGGGCGGAGTGCCGAGGATGGTTATGTGTCGGGAGTGGCTAAGTGCCGAGTCTAACTATGAGTCATGGCTGTGTGCCGAGTCTGGTTGTGTGTCGAATCTGGTTATGTGATGAGATTGTGTACCGGGAATGGTTGTGTGACGAGATTGGGTGCCGGGATGAGCTATGTGTCGTTGTTATGTGGTGGGATAGGCTACGAGTTAAGATATAATGGGTGTCGTGGTTGTATGTCAGGATTGGGGGAAACGGAATTAAGAGGAAGGTACGGACACATCCGGGATGCCAAAAACAATAGTCAAGTCTACCTTTATCTTTGGAGATCGAGGTGAGTGTTGATTCATAGATGTAATTTCTTTTGGAAAGATTTGCGATATTAAATTGTGGCAAACGTGCCGATATTAAATTGTGGCAAACGTGCCAATATTAAATTGTGGCAAACGTGCCGATAATGGGGCCATGGGCCGGATTGGGCAAACGTGCCGATATTGAATTGTGGCATTCGTACCGATAATCGGCCTTGGGCCGATGGCATAAGTGCCGATAAATGTGGCTTAGAGCCGATCTTTTTGGTTGATATTGATTAATCAATTTTTAGTGATTATGTTGATGGTTAAAGTTCTACTCTTGGGCGTGTTTTACTCATAGATGTTTATGTATGCGGTCTGATCTTGTTATGTTATTATTGAGGCTGTGTGTCGTGATTGTGTGTCGGAAAAGGGCGGAGTGCCGAGGATGGTTATGTGTCGGGAGTGGCTAAGTGCCGAGTTTGACTATGAGTCATGGCTGTGTGCCGAGTCTGGTTGTGTGTCGAGTCTGGTTATGTGATGAGATTGTGTACCGGGAATGGTTGTGTGACGAGATTGGGTGCCGGGATGAGCTATGTGTCGTTGTTATGTGGTGGGATAGGCTACGAGTTAAGATAGAATGGGTGTCGTGGTTGTATGTCAGGATTGGGGGAAACGGAATTAAGAGGAAGGTACGGACACATCCGGGATGCCAAAAACAATAGTCAAGTCTACCTTTATCTTTGGAGATCGAGGTGAGTGTTGATTCATAGATGTAATTTCTTTTGGAAAGATTTGCGATATTAAATTGTGGCAAACGTGCCGATATTAAATTGTGGCAAACGTGCCGATATTAAATTGTGGCAAACGTGCCAATATTAAATTGTGGCAAACGTGCCGATAATGGGGCCATGGGCCGGATTGGGCAAACGTGCCGATATTGAATTGTGGCATTCGTACCGATAATGGGCCTTGGGCCGATGGCATAAGTGCCGATAAATGTGGCTTAGAGCCGATCTTTTTGGTTGATATTGATTAATCAATTTTTAGTGATTATGTTGATGGTTAAAGTTCTACTCTTGGGCGTGTTTTACTCATAGATGTTTATGTATGCGGTCTGATCTTGTTATGTTATTATTGAGGCTGTGTGTCGTGATTGTGTGTCGGAAAAGGGCGGAGTGCCGAGGATGGTTATGTGTCGGGAGTGGCTAAGTGCCGAGTTTGACTATGAGTCATGGCTGTGTGCCGAGTCTTAAATTGTGGCAAACGTGCCGATAATGGGGCCATGGGCCGGATTGGGCAAACGTGCTGATATTGAATTGTGGCATTCGTACCGATAATGGGCCTTGGGCCGATGGCATAAGTGCCGATAAATGTGGCTTAGAGCCGATCTTTTTGGTTGATATTGATTAATCAATTTTTAGTGATTATGTTGATGGTTAAAGTTCTACTCTTGGGCGTGTTTTACTCATAGATGTTTATGTATGCGGTCTGATCTTGTTATGTTATTATTGAGGCTGTGTGTCGTGATTGTGTGTCGGAAAAGGGCGGAGTGCCGAGGATGGTTATGTGTCGGGAGTGGCTAAGTGCCGAGTTTGACTATGAGTCATGGCTGTGTGTGCCGAGTCTGGTTGTGTGTCGAATCTGGTTATGTGATGAGATTGTGTACCGGGAATGGTTGTGTGACGAGATTGGGTGCCGGGATGAGCTATGTGTCGTTGTTATGTGGTGGGATAGGCTACGAGTTAAGATAGAATGGGTGTCGTGGTTGTATGTCAGGATTGGGGGAAACGGAATTAAGAGGAAGGTACGGACACATCCGGGATGCCAAAAACAATAGTCAAGTCTACCTTTATCTTTGGAGATCGAGGTGAGTGTTGATTCATAGATGTAATTTCTTTTGGAAAGATTTGCGATATTAAATTGTGGCAAACGTGCCGATAATGGGGCCATGGGCCGGATTGTGGCAAACGTGCCGATATTAAATTGTGGCAAACGTGCCGATAATGGGGCCATGGGCCGGATTGGGCAAACGTGCCGATATTGAATTGTGGCATTCGTGCCGATAATGGGCCTTGGGCCGATGGCATAAGTGCCGATAAATGTGGCTTAGAGCCGATCTTTTTGGTTGATATTGATTAATCAATTTTTAGTGATTATGTTGATGGTTAAAGTTCTACTCTTGTGCGTGTTTTACTCATAGATGTTTATTTATTCGGTCTGATCTTGTTATGTTATTATTGAGGCTGTGTGTCATGATTGTGTGTCGGGAAAGGGCGGAGTGCCGAGGATGGTTGTGTGTCGGGAGTGGCTAAGTGCCGAATTTGACTATGAGCCGTGGCTGTGTGCCGAGTCTGGTTGTTTGCCGAGTCTGGTTATGTGATGAGATTGTGTACCGAGAATGGTTGTGTGACGAGATTGCGTGCCGGGATGAGCTATGTGTCATTGTTACGTGGTGGGATAGGCTACGAATTAAGATAGAATGGGTGTCGTGGTTGTATGCCAGGATTGGCTGTGTTGGAATAGGTTGTGTGACGCGGTTGCGTGTCGAGATTGGCTGTGAGTTGAGATAGACTATGTGTCGTGGTTGTGTATCAGAGTGGCGCAGCGGAAGTGTAGTGGCGGTGTGTGGTGGTCGCGTGTCGAGATTGGAGGTGTGTCGTGATTGTGTGACGAGTTTGGTTGTGTGTTGAGCTAGCTACGCTTACTTATTTTGAGTATTGAATGTCAAGATTATTTGAACTATATTTATGTCTCACGCACACTCCTGAACCTGTTTCAGGTTTCAGTTTTGCAGGTTGTTTTAGGTGGTGTCCACTGCTAGTCCCATGGTGCGGTCGTGATCACGTACGGGGTCCTTTGTCAGGTCAGGTTTGGACCCGCCGAAGTGCATCCGGGGCGGGTCGTTACAGTTGGTATCAGAGCAGGGTAGTAGGTCTTACATGGGATCAAATGGGTGTTTGGGCTTGAGATATTCTAGGTCATGAGGTGTTGTGTGGGGTGGTCTAGCAGTGGACCCAGGGGGTTGGCTTGCATTTGTCATGTGATTAGGTGTGAGATTATCTAACATTTTTGGGAATAGAAATATTTGTTGTTGTTGTTGATGATGTTTAGGTGTGGGGTCGCGCAAGGGCGAAGGTTCTGATATTGCTGCAAGGGTAAGTGGTTCTATTATGCCGGGAAATGTGACAGGTATATGTATGGTTTAAAGTATTGATGTCACATGTTTAAATTGTTCGTTGTGTGTAGCTAATTTCGGGGACAAAATTCCTACGAGGGGGAGAGTTGTAACACCCGTTCCGGGTGTTTAGATTTTAATTCGCATTTTGGAGTAATTATGAGTTTAGGGCTTAAAGTTAATTGAAATAAAAGTTGGAGGGGTGAAGTGTAGTTTGGCCATAAAAATCTTCTCTATTATCTTCTTTGTTCTGATCCTTTCCCAATAAAACAACCAGAGAGAGAGAGAGAGGAAGAAGAAGAAGAAGAAGAAGAGGAGAAGGAAAAATTGGGGGAAAACGGAATTAAGAGGAAGGTACGGGCACATCCGGGATGCCAAAAACAATAGTCAAATCTACCTTTATCTTTGGAGATCGAGGTGAGTGTTGATTCATAGAT
The DNA here is from genome assembly GCA_963854785.1 of Vaccinium vitis-idaea. Classification (NCBI taxonomy): domain Eukaryota; kingdom Viridiplantae; phylum Streptophyta; class Magnoliopsida; order Ericales; family Ericaceae; genus Vaccinium; species Vaccinium vitis-idaea. The sequence goes on along the minus strand of OY978215.1, from coordinate 28,784,282 downwards.
GTAATTTCTTTTGGAAAGATTTGCGATATTAAATTGTGGCAAACGTGCCGATAATGGGGTCATGGGCCGGATTGTGGCAAACGTGCCGATATTAAATTGTGGTAAACGTGCCAATATTAAATTGTGGCAAACGTGCCGATAATGGGGCCATGGGCCGGATTGGGCAAACGTGCCGATATTGAATTGTGGCATTCGTGCCGATAATGGGCCTTGGGCCGATGGCATAAGTGCCGATAAATGTGGCTTAGAGCCGATCTTTTTGGTTGATATTGATTAATCAATTTTTAGTGATTATGTTGATGGTTAAAGTTCTACTCTTGTGCGTGTTTTACTCATAGATGTTTATTTATTCGGTCTGATCTTGTTATGTTATTATTGAGGCTGTGTGTCGTGATTGTGTGTCGGAAAAAGGCAGAGTGCCGAGGATGGTAGTGTGTCGGGAGTGGCTGAGTGCCGAGTTTGACTATGAGCCGTGGTTGTGTGCCGAGTCTGGTTATGTGATGAGATTGTGTACCGAGAATGGTTGTGTGACGAGATTGCGTGCCGGGATGAGCTATGTGTCGTTGTTACGTGGTGGGATAGGTTACGAGTTAAGATAGAATGGGTGTCGTGGTTGTATGCCAGGATTGGCTGTGTGTTGGAATAGGTTGTGTGACGCTGTTGCGTGTCGGGATTGGCTGTGAGTTGAGATAGACTATGTGTCGTGGTTGTGTATCAGAGTGGCGCAGCGGAAGTGTAGTGGCGGTGTGTGGTGGTCGCGTGTCGAGATTGGAGGTGTGTCGTGGCTGTTTGACGAGTTTGGTTGTGTGTTGAGCTAGCTACGCTTACGTCTTTTGAGTATTGAATGTCAAGATTATTTGAACTATATTTATGTCTCACGCACACTCCTGAACCCGTTTCGGGGTTCAGTTTTGCAGGTTGTTTTAGGTGGTGTCCACTGCTAGTCCCATGGTGCGGTCGTGATCACGTACGGGGTCCTTTGTCCGGTCAGGTTTGGACCCGCCGAAGTGCATCCGGGGCGGGTCGTTACAGCCTAAATGCATATCATGAACCCTTAAAGAAAGGGAAATACTAAGTGTCAAGAAAAATTACCCAGAATTTGAAAATGAGTGGCTCAGATTCACTTGCCCAGAATCTGAGCCACTGATTTTCAAATTTTGGATACTTTTTGGGTGATTTTTCTGTGCATGTAGCACTCCTGGGAATCGTCATGATTAGGATTAACTGTTGAAATTAAAATGCCAACAAATAATTAATAACCAAACTAGCAAATTAATATTAATAGAGAAAAGTTAGAATAGCTTGTGGGGTGTTGGTCGAGGCACGCGAATAGCACTCTCCTTAGGAAAGATACACCCCTTTTTGCACAGGGTTGAATGGCACTTCTTCCCTAAGATACAACGACATACGAGCCTCCTTCTGTGTAGGGAAGCAAACTCACGAACTAAATATTTCCCGACACTCGAAATCCGAATAAAACCAGAGCAATTAAAGGTACGGTAATATGAAGAAGTGAAGTAGGTATATATGAGATGGTGCACTTGTATATGGGTTAAAGAAAAACAAAATAGAGCAAGAATCTTTCGGTTTCTGTATGGCAGTAGTTAGAATTATAAGCCAACAGCTGTATATCTGGAGAGAGAGAGAGAGAGAGAGAGAGAGAGAGAGAGAGAGAGAGTTATATCACTTTGTTGCTGTAAAGGAAAAGAAAACCCAAAGCATGAATTTATAGGGAAAAAAATTTGTTCACCCTCACCAGAAGAGGGTGAACAAAACCCTCACCCTGATTGGTTGAAATGGTGTTGGGTCTACTAAAAATGGTGTGGATCCAATCATAAAGTGATGTCCTGCTTACCAAAAAATGTATTGATTTCGTGGACCATACACCATTTCAACCAATCAGAGTGAGGGTTTTGTTCACCCTCTTTTGGTGAGAGTGAACAAATTTTTTCCCAATTTATAGAATACGTTAGTTGCTAGGAGTTGTTCTGATTTTGTGGAGAGATAATAGGAAACAACCATTTAACGTTATCAGCAATGGAAATATAAGATGAAATCTGTTTAACAAAACCAAATAGAATTCCTATAATATAGGAGCTGATATAGTTGAAGTAGGATAATGGTGGGTTTGTTGGAGAATAATAAGGAGAGCAAATTAATGTAAAAAAACTAACACCATGAATCTCTCCAACATAATTATTTTACTCCAATACAATATAAATTGTAAAATATTAAATTAAAACAACAGGTGGTATCGTTTATAAGGCAATCCAGTACGTACCGACCGTTAATGGTATTCAAAACCTTGATTTCTACTTTTCTCAATCCTTGGAGAACTGGTCCTGTAGGATTTTCAATATTTAACAGTTCCAATATCTGAGAATCAAAACCTAACCAATTAAGTAACCATTATGCAAGTGACACTTAACCAAAATTTAGTCACTCTCATATTCTGGTTGAGAGCTCGGTTTTAGCCAGTTAGAATCAAAATACTGCACATAAACATAAAATTGCAAAGTTGTTTATATAAGGTAAATTTACAAAAATGCTACATGTACAACCATTTCCGTTCCAACTATTTACAACCCCTCACATACATGTGGGGTCCACACACAATTATGGGCATGGGTTGATTTATGTCCATTTCCGCTCCAAACTATTTCACATTAGAAGCTTAAAGTGCACCTAACTTCTGTTAAATTTGATTTATGTTCATGCTTTATTTTGTTTGTTAAAGAGATGCGTGTTGGTTGCACATAGGGATGTAAACAAGCCGAATCGAGCCGATATATAGGATGTTCAGGTTTGTTCGTTTAGTTTTTAAATGAACTTGAGCCGAGTTCGAGCCGAGCTTGCCTAAGTTTGAATCAAACTGGAACTTGTATATTTTATTTTGTACATAAATAAGAACATACATATGTAAAATTATAAAATCATATTAACATGTAATTTTATAGTACATTTAAAACTTTATACATGGATAAGTTGTAAAATTTTCACGATGTACATGTAAAAGTATAAACATATTCAAGCTTATATGTAATATTCTTATGAGATATTCATATATACTACAAATTTGCGAGCCTAATCGAACTGAATATTGTCAGGATCAGAGTCGCCTCATTTATTAAACGAGCCTAAAATAAAATTGAGGTTTAAGTTTGGCTTACTGGTCCTTGTACCATGATTACAAAGCTTGCGCTATTCGCCATGATATCAGTTTTTCTACTTTTTATGTTGTCTCTTGGTTTTGTGATTTTGGCCCGGCACACTTGTATTATCCTTCAGTTAATTTAATTTTTTATGAAAACATTATTATTATAGTTTAAAAATTATAACTTCGCATAATGGCCAGTTGTGGAGATATTACTATTATGTTCTATTCTTTTGAGACATCATTTTTGTACTTTAAAAGTTACTCCATCCATCCTAGTTCAATTTTTTAATAGTATATAATGTTTATATCAAAAAACATTTAACTTTAAATTTAAACATAAGGGTACTTATGGAGTTTTACGAAGTTTTTATAATTGAGAAGATATAAAAGCATATATTCAAGAATTGGTGACATTATTTTTGAAACATAATCTTCTCATGTGATAAATCTTCATGTGTTCCCTCATGTGACGCAAATGAAATTGAGCACTAGTTCATTTGATCCTAATAGTTCATGTTGTAAGTCTCGACTTGTTTAACATCCATTCAAAAATGAAGTAGTTCACCTGACATTGGTATCTAGTGGAACAAATCATATTTTACACAAGAGAAAAAGGCAATATGATTCGACCAATCTTTTACCAACCTTCGATCAACTTGATTTTTTGCATTAATATTCAAAGCATTGAGACCTTCTAAATGAACGGGTCAGATTGTGGAATAAGACTAAGTCCTATTTTTCTTACATGACGAACCATGTTGCATATCATCATATGAAGGAACTAGATCCTCTGTTCCAAATTCCCCATGTTCCTCTGTTGCAGGGGGGTTTGGATCATTGGATGGTGAATTTTGTTTTTGTTTTTTAAAAATTTATATGTGATCCAACGATGAATTTTGTTTTTGTTTTTTAAAAATTTATATGTGATCTAACAGTCCAAACTCCCATAGAGGAACAGGGGGAATTTGGAACAGGGGATCTGGTTCCGTCAATAAGGTAAAGATATCTGTCAAGCTGTCAGGTTATCGTCACCTACTTTGAGAGCATTTTCATTCTCTGTTTTGGCTTGGCTTTATAAAAACAAGGTTTGGTTTTAAAAATTTATATGTGACCAACGGTCCAAACCCCCTTGCAACAGAGGAACAGGCGAGTTTTGGAACCGGAGATCTGAAACCCTTATTGACTCCAACTTCTACCAGTCTTAAACATGTTGCAGCAGACATGAATTGAATGACATAAGGACTTTTCTGGAAAGGTGGGTAACATATATCCCCAGTTTTGGCATGGTAAGTCATTCTAACATTGTCCCAATAAAAATAAGGAGCTTTGATTAACCTTGTAATATGTGCTTGTAACATGGATAAGGTAATTCAAAAGTTTTAACAGCTTGTAGGGCCGCTCATGCTCTGGATCAGATTGAATTTCTATGAATCCAATCTTACTCAGTGAGTCACGATTTTTAAAAATTACAATTCGTTGACCAAAAGTCCCACGGTCCAGTTCCAATCCAATTCATGAGTCATGGATTGATTTCGTTTTTATCCACAAGGTACAACGCCACGTGCTTCGCACGTATTGTTTGCCCGTTGATGCTCAAAAGAAATTCATTTAGTGTAACAAGCAATGTATTGCTACTGTACTAACCAATATTCTCTACTCAATTTTTGGCCATTTCAGTTATAAGCACTGCCATTAGGCTTACCTAATCCATGCAACAAGCACTGTCTCGGTTAAAAAATAAAATAAAATAGATGGCACTGTCATCAGGCTTACCTAATTAATCCAACAGATGCCAGTTCTGTGTTTTCAGAACAGAACATGCATCTAGTGTTTGCCATTCGATATGCAAGATACGCAGATACGCGCTGCGCACGAGGGTTATGCAAGTGCCAAGATGATCTGAGCCGTTGATTGCGCAATCAATGGCTCGGATGCCCCATTACAACCCTATAGTTCGGCACCGCACTACAAGATGCCCTCTCCTGGGTTACAAATGGGAAAAATTTCAGGCATACGTTGGAAAACAGAAGCAACGTTTTGTGCTTAAAAAGCGACATTGAAAATGTTTAGGCAGATCCATCATCTTTACACGAGTAGCAAAATTTATTTCTCAAAACATTGGAAAAAAAACAATTGTGTCTAACAGGTGGAATTTTAACTAAAGAACAGTTAACATGCGTGTCCTTTCTTCGAAGTGTAGAGTCCTCAGTGAAAGGTAGCAGCACAGGGAACTTTTCCTTTAGTATCTCCAAATCTGCCATAAACAAGAAAAGCGGAAATGTGACACATGGAATGAACAAACTAAGAAAAATTCAAAATTCTAATAAACTACACAAGAATAGAGGGGCTAATGCACATAATAAACTTGAGGAAAGAATGAGATTAGAGTGCAGAAGATGTAAACCATGAAACTAATATTAGAACTCTAGATTTAGCCATGGTTACTTGACAAGGCCATTTTTCTCAAGTCTAGTAGACCAATTGATAGCTATCTCAAAATTCCCACAATTGACTCCACATATTTGCTGCTTGCAATTAGTGATTCACTGTAACTCCATACCAAACGTTGAAATCAAGAACAAAATAAAAGTTACAGAAAATATTTGGGCAAGAAGAATGAGACAAAATTTCATTTGACAAATCCACAAAATTCAAATGCAGTGATGTATTTGGGTGAAAAAATCACCATGTCCATATTTATTTGACGACATATGGATTTTATTTATCCAAGCAAGATGTAAATCCACCAAGTGAGTTGAATCCTTGCACAATCAAATTAGATATAAAACTTGCAAGATTAAGAAATAAGAACAAATACTCCATCTAAGTGAGTTGATCTCATACTCCATCTAACAACAGTATCCTTACTTGATTGCATTTGGGTCGCTTGGCCCTGACTATAGGAAAACATATTTGTTTCACAATCTTATGGTAGTTACCAATTAGGCTCAAAATTAGCAGATCGATACTGAACAATACAATATGTACTAAACCAAAGTATCAAAGAATAAGAAGAAAAAGTGCATACTCACCTCACCTGCAGAAAACCATCGATGCCACCAAAGCACTCCTAGGGAATAGCAGGACCAACTTCATCTCTCAAGAAATTGAGCATGTTCACAAGACTCATCTTACGAGTACCCATCTTCTCTCTCCTTATCACGCCTACCTGCAACAGATAAAATTCTAGAGAATAATTGTAAACGCTACAGGAAATAATGAACTACAAACAAAATACAAAACCAAACAGCAAATAATACTAGTATCTTTTTTACCAAAAAGGAATGGCAGAGAGAGAGAGAGAGAGTAATTGGAAACTGAAGTTACCTCTTCTTTATCCTCCCCAACTACAATTATGTAGTCGTATCTTGCTTTTCAGGCGTCTTTTACCTATAGGGAACCAAAACATATGTAAAAATGATTGTCTGATGGCTGAATTATGATCAGCTAAACAAAATGCCCATTCAAGGATTCCAAAAATATCGGAAAAACTTACTAAAGACTCTCAAGTCTCAACATGGACGAGGAAAAGAAGGAAGTCGTGCATTGGAGTGGTAACAGAGTGACACGGCAAGTAAATTGTACTAAATAAAAAACTAAAAAAGTGTTTACATTCTGTGGTTAAAACCCCCAGCTATACCTTTGCAGCTTGATAATGATGAGAGAAAAATCATCTATGACGATGCCCAATCGAGTGGCTTTAATGTTGGATTTTTTGTTTACAAACCAATAGCAAGGGCTTTTGGTTGGAAAGTTTGGGCGCCTGATCTTTGTCCCGGGGGGAGTATTTTCATATGGAAATTCTTTTTTTAGACATTTGTGAAGGAGAAATCTGTTGGGCGAGTTATGATGACCAAGATGTTAGAGTGAAGGGTTTTTTGTATGATCGGGAAGTGGTAAAAATTAGTTGTAGTCTGGAAGACTTTCAGCTCAATCCGATATGTGTAGGTGCTCGATCTAATCTTTCATTTTTTTATTTTATTCAGATTTTAGGATTCAATAAAAAAATGGAAGATTGGATCGAGCACCTACACATATCGGATTGAGCTAATTTTTCATGAGTCTAGTTGATTTTTTTTTTTTAAATTATTGAACGACTCAATCATCCGTGCGGGACTGGGAGTGGGCTCCCTGTGCTCGTTGGTAACCCATCGGTATGCTACCCATCGGTCCCTTTTTTGCGATCGCCATGGGAATGATGGAGTTGGCTTTTTTTGTTTCGATTCTTTTTGGTATTTTGTTATGCTTAATTAAGATACATATATTTTTTTATGTCATTCATCATTCTTAATCTATTATATGGGGAGGGAGAAATAAGACTCGACCCCGGGATGCAGTGTAGAGTATCCAAGAGCTCTACTGCATAAGCTAGCCACCACTTGCTAATTAAGATAGTTTTGATCAGCGATAACTTAGCCACCATTATAAATAGGAATAATTAGTCATAAATACACAATATTTTGCCAATTTGAAGAGAAGGACAAAGAACTTTTGCAATCAAAATATAAAGACATTACCAACGCAGGTTGGTTCAAGTGGTTCGGCACTTGTTCCCCTTAAGCAAGGTCTCGAGTTCGAGTCTTGTGAATGGAGGAAACTTGCGTTGGGAGAGCTTTACCCTTTCGTGGGCCGACCCGGATCGAACCGGATTTAGTCGGGGTCCAGTGGGCTTCCGGATACCGGTGGTTTAGACCCAAAAAATATATATATATAAAGACATTATTTGCAATTAAGATTTAATAAAAAGAGAGAGAGAGAGAGAGATATGCCTCTGAAACACGAACCACCTCCGCCTAAACAGGAAACGAGGACATCCAGTCCAAGCCAAGAGTTCCCAAGCAGAAAATAAACAAGACAAAGCCAGAGCCTGGTTAATTCGATTTCTGACTCTGTTTTTTTCTTCTTTTTCACTGGATAGAATGTATTTTGCATTAAATTCTTTGATTCCGGAAATGATTTCCTCGGTCCAGTAAATATTTTTTTGCAGGTGCTCTTGGATCTTCAAATGCCACTGTTGCTGTTGAAAACCTCTCTATTTGTTCTCTCTGGAAATTAGTAGATTATCATTTTTTGGTGGATGTTTCTTAATCATCAGCTTTGAGACTTGCCCGGGTGGCATATGCTTGTCGGCGTCATAGGTGTCAACCTAGTTAGGTTAAAACTAATTTTTTGGTTGCCGGAAGTGGTCGGCCAAAGGTGGAATGGTGGTCGGCCAGACTTGGGATGGTGATTTTTTTGAATTTTATGTTCGAAATTAGAATTTTTAAAAATTAGTGACATCTCACTAATTGTTTTGGTCGACGGAAGTGGTTGGCCAGAGGTGAGGTCGTGGTCGGTCGGAGGTGGGGGTGATTTTTTTGAATTTTATGTTCGAAATAAGAATTTTTAAAAATTAGTGACATCTCACTAATTTTTTTGGTCGCCGGAAGTGGTTGGCCAGAGGTGGGGTTGTGGTCGGCCGAAGGTGGGGTGGTGATTTTTTTGAATTTTATGTTCGAAATAAGAATTTTTTTAAATTAGTGACATCTCAATAATTTTTTTGGTCGCTGGAAGTGGTCGGCCAGACGTGGAGTAGTGGTCGGCCGGAGGTGGGGTGATATTTTTTTGAATTTTATGTTCGAAATTAATTTTTTTTTAAATTAGTGACATCTCACTAATTTTTTAGGTCGCCGGAAGTGGTCGCCAAAGGTGGGGTGGTGGTCGGCCGGAGGTGGGGTGAAGATTTTTTTGAATTTTATGTTGGAATTTAGAATTTTTGAAAATTAGTAACTTTTCACTAATTTTTTTTTGTCTTTATGTTCGATTGCAAAAGTTCCTTGTCCTTCCCTTTAAAAATGTCAAATATATTTTGTTTTTATGTTCAATTGCAAAAGTTTCTTGTCCTTCTCTTAAAAAATATCAAATGTTTTGGATTTTTGGCTAAGTGGCCATTATAAATATTTTTAATTCTTTTAGTATTTTACTTTAATATGATAAAGTGTAGATTCATGTAAAACCTACGGGTTTAAAGTTTTATTTTTGTCCAGGTACACGTATGAACTTGCTACCTTGCTATGTGAAGTCTGCTTCCCATCAATGTCGCTAGCATGCGGTGATTCAAATGCGAGTTCTTTTGGTAAACACCAATTTGAACTTACAATCACAGATTTTGATGACAGAGATTACAAATTAATTCATTCCATCATCGTTTTTAATACTCCCTCCGTCCGGATTTGTTGGTCTGTTTTGAGTTTGTTAATTTCTTATTTTATCCTCAATCCCTCCATTTAATACTCCCTTCATTCCAATTTGATAGTCTACTACGAAACTACGTGCAATTTTAAAATTCAAAAATAATGTAGTTGCAAAAATAATTTTTTTATCAATATGGATCTTGTTTGATAGATCTCATTGAGAACTTTAATACGGTGCAAAAAAATTCAAAAATGTAAACACATTTTTTTAAAAAAAATTAGTTTTTGTGTTGTTATTTTATGTTTTAGAAAAAGGGCAAAAAAAGTAAATTTATCATACTTTATGCTTTGACTTTTGAAAGTGGACAAACATTTTAGGACTTGAAAAAGTATGTTTGTGGACTAACAAATCCGGACGGAGGGAGTAACAGTTTTTAGAGGACTAATATTAAAGCTTCATTTCATCTCGGTTTTTATGTCTAACTGAGATTAAAAATATAATCTTTATTTTTTTTTCACGCTTCATTTTGGAAGCCTGATCTTTTATGTTACTATATTTTATACTTCGACCTATGGTAAAGGTCATCAATTTTCAAGTCAAGTTTGAACAATTTGATCTGCTTGTTTGAGTCTTCTATCAGCTCTAATTTTAGAGACACCGGAACAAGGGACGAGATACAGAATGTAATCCTGCATCAGAGAGCTGATTGCATTTGTTTACAATGGGGGTGCACAGACATGGGGTTGCCAAGGGATTCGGGCCAGGCTTATAATATACTAACAAGACTTGTGCATGCCTAAACTCAGCCGATTTAATACTCTCAAGCCTGATTCTCTTAAAGTTTCATTTCTCAAGTCCGTCCAACTAATCCATTTATTTTTTTCTAAAGCATAGCACCTCAAGTATAACTTAATCAACCCCAATTATTAAAAATTAGAGTTCACCACCATACATATGCTTTTTTTAAAAATGTTATTATGTATATATGGATAAAGTAGTAGCCTTTTTTTACTTCTCAATATTTTTTATGGCATAAACATATAATGCATGTCACTGTATACGTCAGGCCCGGCTTGATTTTAGAAGATATTTCCAAGCCCATCCCATTTACTAAACGGGCTAAAAAACTCAATTAAAGGCTAGTAGCTAGCACTATTAGAGTTAGAATTTAAAATAAAATACAGAGGAAATACAATTTCAATAGTGATTTTATCTAAGTATTACTTTGCACACTGAGGTTTCAGGAGGTCCAGCTCTACAGTTGCATCAAATCATTGTATCTGTTGCTGAACATTCTTCTGCCCCTATTTGTGCACCATCTTCAACTCCTCTAAATGGACAAAAAGTAGTATCCTATCTATAATTCCTAATTACTTCAACCTCGAAATCGTATTTGAACAACGAATCTACAAGCCAAAATTGAAATCAATATTCATCATCTCCATCATTATCATAATAATTATGATCAACTACTTCGTCCATATATGGCTCTTCGCCGTCCATCTCTTCTGTATTTCCATTCTCTTCCTCCTCATCACCATCATAATCAGTAAATACTACGTTTCGTTCTTCGTTGAACCGTTTCCCATCAATGTCGCTAGCATGCGGTGATTCAGTGCGAGTTCTTTTGGTATCAGGAATAGGCTGCAAATGGGATTTAATAAGCATACTGCAAATGATATGGAAGAGTGATCTACTCGTCTGTTAAAAAATGTGAAAAATAAAAATAAAAAAATACACAAAACACCCCCAAAACCATCCATCAGAGGTTATTAGCATTAGCCTTTTGTGATAGCAACATCAGCAGGGATTTAGAAAACTTATTCTTGTTTTCACTTGTCATTTTTTATGTTCTAGATTATTAAGGATACCTGGTTAGGGTGATTCAGTTATGTGGAGCTCCGGTTATGTGAAGCTCGGTAATTGATTGGTACGGCAAGGTTAACAGGCAACAATGATTATGTCAAAGGTTGGTATTAGGAGCATAAATTTCTGAATTATCAATCAAAGAGAGTGATAAAGAAGCACGTCTGGACAGGACATACCTGTTCATCGAAGAGTTTATCGAGTACATCATAGTTGATCTTCGAACTCAATCCCTGTTCAAAATTAAAATCCATTGAAAAAGGAAGACGACGGAAAACAATCAACTGCTTAAAAAGGAAGGAAAAAACGCAAATGGAGTCTGACGATGCCAACAACTATAAAGGAATAGGAAGGGGTCGGTCGAGAAATTACTATTCGAATAGAAGACATACCAGCTTATATGGTAAAACAAGTTTCATGTGTCGATACACAAACCGAAATAAACTAGCATGTACTAATTTTAGTACTTGATTTTACCGCACAATACCTTCTTTGTTACCATTTGGCGTGTTGCTTCTGCAGCAGTTTGAGCAGGATTGCCATTTTCTAAAGCTCGTTTTTTTTGCCGCCGTTCCTGATTCACAAACCATCTCCAAGATTGAAGTTCAAGTGTCCAACAGTAAAAGGCAATATAGTAAGCAAATGAAGGTGCCCACTTAAATCCTCTTCGATGAAATTGAATTGAAAAGTGCAGAATGGGATACTTTTTTCTTATCAGCAGCAGAATCCGACATCACGGTGTAAACTATTTTCCTATGCTACGGTAACAGAGGAGACGAAAGGAAGGATTTGTGGTTCTAGTTTCGAAATAAGCTCTAAAATTAAGAGGGTTTACACATAAATAGGACTAAAAATAAATTTGTAGAATGATAATTTTTCAAAAAGTGACGGAAAATGGAGAGAGAATGGAGAAAATAGAATAGGGATTATTACCTCTAGGTCTAGAAAAGAGATGTCTAATTACCAATAAGGTAAGTTATTTTTTTTAATTACCACTAAGGTAAGTCACTCTTTTTTGGAGTTTGGGTTTAGGGTGCACTTTTCTATTATAGGGTTTTAGTGGTTTAGGCACTTTCATAGAGTACCCTAGGATTTTAGGCACTTTCATAGGGTACCCTAGTCGTAGGGTACCCTAGTCATAGGGGTACCCTAGAGTTTAGGTTTAGGGTGCACTTTTCTATTATAGGGTTTTAGTGGTTTAGGCACTTTCATAGAGTACCCTAGGATTTTAGGCACTTTCATGGGGTACCCTAGTCGTAGGATACCCTAGGATTTTAGGCACTTTCATAGGGTACCCTAATCGTAGGGTACCCTAGTCATAGGGTACCCTAGAGTTTAGGTTTAGGGTGCACTTTCCTATTATAGGGTTTTAGTGGTTTAGGCACTTTCATAGAGTACCCTAGGATTTTAGGCACTTTCATAGGGTACCCTAGTCGTAGGGTACCCTAGTCATAGGGGTACCCTAGAGTTTAGGTTTAGGGTGCACTTTTCTATTATAGGGTTTTAGTGGTTTAGGCACTTTCATAGAGTACCCTAGGATTTTAGGCACTTTCATGGGGTACCCTAGTCGTAGGATGCCCTAGGATTTTAGGCACTTTCATAGGGTACCCTAATCGTAGGGTACCCTAGTCATAGGGTACCCTAGAGTTTAGGTTTAGGGTGCACTTTCCTATTATAGGGTTTAGTGGTTTAGACACTTTCATAGAGTACCCTATTATTTAGGCATTTTTATACGGGTTGGGGAGTTGATGGGAATTTTTCAGAGTTGGACTTGACCTGATAGTAATTATTGGATCCAAGGGTGACCTGATGGTAAATGTCCCAATAGAATAAGATGGTTGCCGTTGACACGAACTACAAATAGTAAAACCTCATATTACATAGTTGTAAATTATTCCTGAACACTTCCCCTAACGGTCCCAAACGAAGAGCTTCTATGATCCTTCCCTCCCCGGCCTCCGCCAAAACCCTCGCTCCCGTCCTATTCCTGCTCCTTCCCCACGATTTGTGCAACTAAGAGACAACTGTGAGAATCAAGGATTTCGGCCGTACACACATGGGTGGAGGTAAATCTAGGGAACGAGGTAGACCGCGATCAATATGGGTAAAGATAGAAGAAAAAGTTTGTTCATTGGTGACTTGCCACAAAATATGACCCTTAATAAGGAAAAGAATAAAACAAGAGTCTCGAGCAAATCTTTGGTTGGTGGAGGCTGAAGAATATGCAGGAAAGCCTATTTTGATTTCTTTCTTCCAAAAAGCATTGTAGATAGTGAAGGTAGATTCCAACCTCTAGCCTCTTGGTAATTATATACCATACGCCTAGTAGTCACCAGTATGCTTCACTATTTCTCTTCAATTTCTTAAATCTCATTCCCATGTCGTCCTCACAGTTTTTTCACTAGTAAAATAATGTTATTCTTCTAATTGTAATTATGTATAATCCTAGCTGGTTCTAATTGTTAAATATCGAGCCATACGTTAGAAAAAGTGCTTTCTCCTATCCAAGTTACGTCTCACCCATCTAAACTGGAGACTCCATATGCAGCAATTTCGGATTTGTTGTTTCGGAACCTAAAACCAAATCATGTTACCCATGGTTCACGACCATGTTATCTTGCACATATTTCACTACAGACAGCCTTTAGATCTCTAGAAGGCATTCAGTTTGTGGGCTTAAATATGTGTGAAGGAATCTAATAAGCTATGGACTTTCAGTTTAGAGTTACCCGAAGAAAACTAATTGTTTAGAGATCTTTGCAGCTGGATTAGAAGTATGTTAGAGCGAGACTCGGAGTAGTCATCATATATTGATATCACGTCTGTGGGCCGCCAATAGTAAGACTAAGAAGTTTAATTAAAATGAAAGGATATTTACCTCCCTTGATTTTGCTACGGCAGCATTAGTTGCTGCAGCAAGTTCTTGAGCACTACGCATTTCATCTGAAGCCCCGCTAAAGTCCTTAAAAGCAGCAGCTGCTGCTGCTTCCTTCGCTGCTTGTTCCTAGGAAACTATGCAGATCAGTAAAATCCGAGACCAATAAAGTCTACTCCACAAAAAATATATTGCGAATGGCTTGAAAAAGATATCCAAATCACCAGAGAAATCTACCACCTGGAGATATTCTTTGTTCATTTCTTCCCATATAATCTTCTTATAGTAACACTCCTCCTCATTGTTAAGGTAGCCTTCTACCTACGAGACAATAATGTTAAAAATACTAGCAAAAGGAGTACAAAAGAAATAAAATGCAAGAATACTGTTATAAAAAGATGGAAGAATTCGTCAATGGAACATCAGAACAAAATATGATTGGTTGTGTTCATAAAACCATAAAATGCCCAAACCAATTAGGTTAAAAAGTTCAACGATTGCTTTTCTAAATTTTTAGAGGCAAATAGAAGCCTTGTGTAAAGTCCACGTCCAAATTATTATTCATTATGGGATAAAAGGAAGTCTATCCCTCTACACGACTTATGGAGAACATGTCAAAATACTTTGTAAAGCCTGACTTTGCAAGCAATGTCGATTTAACCAAGTTGCATACCTCATCATCATCAATATCCGAAAGTCTGTCTGGTTCGTCAGCGATACTAACTGTGTCATTAGACTTCTGAAACATACCAGCATCATCACCAATTGTGGCCTGATCTTCTACTGAAGCTGCAGAAACAGAGTGTTTTCAGAAGCTCTAGCGAATACTCCACATTAAATAAAAGACTTGGCCTTGACAAGAGAACAAGACACCTCTTTTTCCAATAATAGAGCACTTACAAAAACAAGCAGACTCCGTGAAGTTAGCTGTCTCAGCTTCAGTGGCATTTTGGTTGGCTTCAGTGGAATGTTCCAATTCCTAGACAAATGATATGCCACAGAAAAAGAATAAGCAGAATCGGGGGTGCAAACACAAAGTACAAAGTACTCGCCTTTTAAGTCCATCTATTTTATACTTCTCATACAAAGAAGCACAATAAGAGAGTGGTGCAATACTGGCAGGCCAATGATGTAGGACCGACCATCCATATAAGCTGGCAATTAGCATGATTTTATATTTTCCTACCCCACAATTTCTCTTCATCAACGAAATCCAAGTGCAGCAGCTATTTAACCTATTTTTTTAATTGTTAAACATCTAAAAAGTGTTGTGGAATGAATTTGCTTACCTCGGTATCTAAAAACGTGTTAAACAACCAAGTTTCAAGTTTCAAATGTTGTTCTGGAATTAAGTTTAACGTCACTTAGTTGTCTAAAAGTGGCAAAAAAATGTATGAAAGATAAAAAGTCCCATATAGCCAATTCAAACACATCTTTTAGAAGTCAGTTAAATTAGTAATATATTTCTGTAGTAGTAGTGGTGTTCAAACCCTCGTGTCCGCTCCAACATAGTCCCCATCTTAGAGGCCTAAGACAAGTAGTTGCGACAAATTATAGACTTTCAATATGAGAAAAGCTAATATTAGGCAAAAACAGAACAAAGGACTGGAAGCCAAGATATCAATTGATGTAGAAGCTAACAGTAGCTCAAATTCGGCGCAGATTGCGAGAGTTTGTCTAAACAGTAGGTAATCATTCTTAGTAGGTTATCTCACCACTTGTCAACATAATAAGACACAGATTTAACCATTCATACTTACCACTTCACTAACATGCTTGTCACTGCTTTTGTGTTGGTGAGGCTTCAAGATAGAACTTGAATCTGTAACCTTCTCAGAAGATGCTTCAGCTATTCTCTCTCTTTCTGCAATATGGAAAGCAGGAGGGTCTGCTCCTCCATGGAGACCCCCAGAGAGTGTAATGAACTACAAACACAGACCAAAGTGTGAAGGCAAAACAGAAAGGTGGATCATGGAAAAGGAGATAAAAAGAAGAGAGAGGAGTTACATCTTCACAACTTTTGCACAGTCTAGCAAAATGAGGCTTTTGGTCTTTGTGTTGACAGAGCACTTCTATTGTGTCAGAATTTCGGGAATTAACATCTGACAGTTTGCTTAAATGATCCTCCTTTAGCACGTCAGCATTCTTAATGAACTCTTCAATCTAGCCCATACGTGAATTATAATCACCAATAAGACAACAATTCAAAATATAGGAGATACTGACTTGAGTCAATCACATTGCCCTGACCAGCTAGGCCTAAAAACTTAACGACCTTCAATAATGGGTTCGGGCTTGCATTCTTTATCTTTTTAGTCAATCTCAAACAAGCTTTTTAAGGAGCCAAACACAAGTAGGGTTCAAGAAGCTCATTCATGTTATAGTCCTATATAAGTCCTTTTTTCATGGAATCTAGTTTGATATATTTATTTTCTATAACAGAAGTGGGATCCTGGCATATTGAAGTTCAAAGAACATCTCATCTAAAGTTGAACAAATACTTTTGGTTGGTAAAGTAACTACTCCAGTTTTGATAATTCTACATGTTAGAGGATAAAATATTACATTCCAGGCTGTTGGTTAAACTAACATGGACACGAAAACATTTCAAACCAAATTCAGAAATATTTGCAAACGCTTCAGATATCAACTATAGGGTAATTGATAGGGAAGTTACTGTTAAGCTGCCGGAATCTGTATTCTCAAATTCTATCAGCCGTTTTGTCAATGTTGCTTCACACACATGAACAGCTTTCATCTGGCAAAATACAGTACACATCAAGCACATTAGAAAACATTAGAATTATTTCACATTGCCAGGGGCAAAGCCAGGAATTTTGATTAGTGGGGTCAAATATTAAATCATACGCAAGATTTGTTTTCTATGTACTAATCCAAAGTATAACTAAATTAAGAGCTTAATCATAACTTAAATATATACTTATAAATCTAAGTTTGCTTTAGAATTGGTCCCTAATGCTTATTATATTCTGAAAACGATGCCTGATAGCCTCAAACTCTCGAAAAGAAAAGAATGCTTGGGGTTTCTACACATTTGAAGCAAGTTGGGGCAATTTACAGATTTTTGTGCAGTCAAAATAATAAAATTTGGCTGCAAACTATCCTTGTGAGAAACTAAAATGAGTTGGGTACTTTTGTAATTCTATCCATTCCGAGTATTAGTATGACTATAGGAGCTAACATATGTCGTTTCTACCAACAATCCCAGCCAAAGCTGTAGCTTGTCTCTTTTTTTGGTACCAGCGACAAAAGAAGCTTCTATTAGGGACTGTGCCAAGGGGGCACAACTACAAGCAGCCTCCAAGGTGTTGAAAATTAACTCAACCCAGAGAAGGCTCTAAAATACATAAATTGAATCAGAAGACAGACCGATTAACCAAAAAATGGGAACTTGGAAATCGGGACCCAAACCAGCATAGAGTGAAGCCGGCATATTGAAGGCTCTAAAATGCCAAGATTGTGATCTTAAAAGTCAAAACTAATAGGATGGCAGTAGGAACTAGAAAGATGGTCCCTAATTCACACACCTCAAATCCTATAAACCAGCCAGTAATAGGTATGAAGATACAGGCTCCTTTGCAATCAAGACAGAGAGTACAAGAGCATTCGACACCATAAGCCATTCGGTTGCTTATTTAGAAGAACTCAAAGAATATATTTTTTCAGGGACTTCACTATTCGAAATTCGGGCCACAGAGTCTTTGGAAACTAAAAAGGATGTTTGTGACATCACACACCATCACACCCTACAGGGAACAACTGGGAGGACAAACAGGCCAGTTTAAAAATAGAAAACTAAAGAAACTTGGTTTAAGGTGCTCAATAGTACCATTTTCAAGAAGCAAAATATGCCCTGAACCTCTTATCTTAGCAGTCGAACAAAATGCCTAATGGAAAATAGAAACAAACTAAGCTACACTTACAATGTCCAACTTTGAACATCTGAACCCATGCGAGAGAGCTGAGATATATACTGCTGCACCGCATAGCCCGCTGGGTTTTCTTCCTGTCTGAAAATGAAGAAGAATGATCACGAGCAATCACTAAACATACTCACAGGATTCATAACTAACCCATAAGAAATTTACAGACCAAATAGCATTCATCCACAACATATATAAGAAGGCGGCCAAACCTGCATCCAGTCCCGCTTCATGCTGGCTATTATGTGTAACGCGGTATTAGTAATCTTGCACAACGCAGTATTAGTAATCTTCTTATTTTCACCACCCACTAATGCTGCATGCAAGTTATGTTGCGTTATGGAGCAAAAGCATTAAAATACATGCATGTTTAGAGAATAGGCTGCATCAAGCCATTCTACGAAATAACAAACTATGTAAATCAATGAAGGTTATAAGCTAGATAAAGTTAGGTATACATTAACTGCTACCAGGGAACACCTCTAATAGGCACTTTATCAGAATATCATGATTCAGGTTAGTGGACAGAAACAAGGAGCCCCGAAGCACATGTCCTCGGCACACTACTGAGCATGCAATCAACAACAGACCTTCATGAACAAGATAAAGTATAAGCACAATTGACAAGGATATGGATACAAAGCAAATGTAAATAAAGGACACGAAACTTCCTCAAACTCAGTCTCTCATTCTATCACAATTTGCTCATTTTCCGAGAAGATGAAACAAGCATAACTGCAACATCTAGATTATCTAGATCTACTCAACAGAATTCTACAACAAGTAATGACTTCTTGAAGCACCACATGCAGCACCCCTGTCCACGAGTCAATGATCTTGTCCACTTCAATTTCAATCAGACAATATCCATATTGATAAAGGGCAGAAAGCTTTTCTCATAACTGATTGCCTTTTCTCAAAGTTGAACCAAGCTAACTAGGAACTCTTGCTTTCGCTATCTACTAACCCATCTGAAAAAAGCTTTGATTTCTTTCCCTTCGAATTAAATTACCCATTCCAGACACTGGCTGGGTAATTCTGAAAGCTAATGGTTTCTAAGTGTGATAATTGTTCCCTTATCTTAAACATTGAATTTCCAAAATGGCAAAAACAAACAGGGGAGGAAGTATGATTGTACAAAGCAACAACAAACCTATTCAAGCATGTTACAATAAACCAGGGTCGGACTTGTCGCCTTTATTGACAAACTAGAAAGAAATTTCCAACTCATCAGCATTTTAGCTCACAGAGATGAAAAGGCTAGGATCAACCAATAAGGTAAAGAGTGTAAACAGGCTTTTACCATTCGTATATCGACTAATGAAAAGGCTAGGATCGACTGCCTTTTGAACAATAGGATGCTCTTGGAGACTTAACAATTGGCAAAGCTGTAGAAAGACTGCACCAAGTACGTACCTAAAGAATTTAAAGAACAGCAGCAATAAAATGCAAGTAAATAGTGGAACCAAAATCAAGACCTGGACATTAGAATCAACATGTATGATGAGATAGGTGCTTTCTTACACATTTATGCCC
Source organism: Vaccinium vitis-idaea (assembly GCA_963854785.1). Lineage (NCBI taxonomy): Eukaryota > Viridiplantae > Streptophyta > Magnoliopsida > Ericales > Ericaceae > Vaccinium > Vaccinium vitis-idaea. The sequence goes on along the minus strand of OY978215.1, from coordinate 28,764,730 downwards.
AAACAAATGGAAAAATCAATAAGTAGAAAAGGCTTTTCTTTGTCCCTGCAAAACAACAAGAAAAACATACATAATTTGTAAGCAATTACTTCACGAATAGTGGAAGTAAATTGTTATATTTTTTATAAGTGCTTTGCGAAATACTAACACTTATGCAATTGTAACCACAGAAGAAAGGGGAAAACATTCTATGTAACAAACACAAGAAGACAAAATTAGATCACACGCATATCATGAAATGTTACTTATAAAGGAAACAACAAGTTTAGTACTATTAATCTTGGTCCAAATCCTTTGATTCTAAAGCTCCACACGAAATTATACTGCCAACAGAGTGCAGAACACTCAGATTTTTCAAGCTGTTTCCGCAATTTTTCATAGATCTAAAAGACTTTCCTATAATTTTCAGAAACAATCTGGTCTCAAGGTTCCAAATCATTGAATACCCTCTACCTCTCAAAAATATGTATATCTTAAAAACAAAAAAAGTCCAAAAAAATTCAATCCTCACCATTGAATAACATCTCATAAATCATAGAGCTCGCGATAGTGTCGATGAACATACTACAGCCAGTGAGTGTTGTAGTTCTTCATAGCCTGAACTTGGAACAATTGTTTCAATCTTTGTTCTTGAGAGCCAGAACCATAGGATTCGTACAAAACTAACAGACCTTCTAGATTTAGGAAAGGTCTAATCCATAAATGCACTCAGAATTCATCTATTAGAGAAAGCACAATACACATAAGACCCCAGTTCGTGGGCTGAAAACTTGGTCAGTCCTTTACATGAATACATGAAGTGGTTCCCAAGAATGACAATTTGCAATCATTTTGGCCATCATTGTGGCCACAACATTAACATGTACACGACCAGCTAACAGAATATAAAACATGCAAGAGCTCTTCAAGCTGATGTTCGCAGCTTAGTCAAAGAGGACTACCAAAGCCATTTACAGAACACTACAAAATAACGAACTCGTTTAGATTCCAGTCAAAGATTTTAAACCTAAACATGTTAGTTAAAACAACATATAAAGTCAAAAACAAATAGCTAAAATGAAGTACAAATTAACACACCAGCGTTGCTGTCTTGACAGTCAATATCAATTCCAACTATGACCAAGGGTAAAACAACTCACCGGCATGCAATATAAAGGCAAGCTGCTGCAACTTGGTCAGTTCTCCGCCCCTTGGTAAAATTACGCTGAAGAGCTATCTACAATATTGAGACAATAAAACTCCATTGTTATGAAGAAACTAGTAGAAGGAGGAGCACATTTATAAAACCAAACCTCGTAGAATGCATCAGCTAGCTTGGTGGCACTACCATCCTCTATACTGAGCGATACTGCCAATTCATGGATTTTTTGCTTCCCTGCATCATCATTTCGTGTAGTTTAAGACAGTGAAACTATCCACTCTTAGAATAATACTCCAACTTGCTCCTGGTATGCTATATGGAATACCCACTAATACAAGCAATATGCCACAAAACATTTAAATGGAAAACATAAACTTGATATGAAGTACATAGAGTGTACAGAACACTCTCCTCGAAAGACTTGATTCCAATACCAATTAGGCAGTAAGGATGAGACTCTTTGATTAGTCTATTTATGGTGATCAGGACAATAAAGAAATGGTGCACAAGTTTTTTGATGCTCCAAGAATAGTGCAGGCATTTGGAATTAGGCATTTGAGAAGTGCAGGTTGAAGGCTGCTGTCAGACTTTTGGGATATTCAGAATTCAGATATACAAAACTGATTTGAAGAGCAGACGCAGGAGCACATAACGTTGGTAATAAAATATCATGAGAGCAAGAGCGTTTACAAAGCGTCTGTATACACGTAACACGTGTAAAGAATACTTTTTGTTATTAACCAAAAATAAAAATTTCCTTGAATAAACTGAAAGTCATTTACTTCATATCTGTATCTTGTTATACCCAATTTAGACATATACATCCTCTAATTATATACTCCCACAAAAACATGTTTGGACCTACAAATCCCTTGAAGAGTTTGATGGTATACACACCAATGTGCAGAAAAAAAAAATTTCTATATGAGAGTTCAATAGGTGATCCGATAGTCATACGCAAATTTAGTGAAACATTTCTCAATATACTAAACTTCAAGTTTAGGAATGTCTGACTATGGAGAATGCAGGTTCACTAGATACTCGTATGCATGTTCATGAAACATAGATTGGCACAAATCAAGGGAAAAGGACTTCGAGTGTGCAAACCCCCTAGCCATAGAAGCCACCAGATAAAGAACATTGATGACGATCTATGTTAATTTTTTTGGAGGGTTCCAACCTAAAACCAATTGGTAATAGGTGGAGTAACTTCAAGAATTTATTAACTAGTCTTGGATGGCTTAGATGAGCAATGTGGGATAATTTAACACTCCCCCTCACGTGCAGCTCGGATGCACGTGGAGGTACGAATTGAGAAGACTAAGATATTTGTGAGACTTGACCACGTGAGATGAGGCTACCCAAGACCTAGCTCTGATACCATGTTAAAGTTCTTGGAGGGTTCCAACCTAAAACAAATTGGCAATAGGTAGAGTAACCTCAAGAATTTATTAACCAGGCTTGGGTGGCTTAGATGAGGAATGTGAGATAATTTAACAATCTAGACAGCACTTAATAGTACGAAGAGAAAAGAAGGAGACAAGCAAGCTCTATAGTAACATTAACTACTCTCTAACGCAAGATTATATTCTCTATTGCATTGGCTCTTCTGAAAGTACTCTTGTTGGACACTTCAAACTTAGAAAAGGATAGCGGATATGTTTCCAATTTAGTAGTTGGACACTCGCCAATGACCAAGCCAACATACGTAATCATTCAAGTGTACCATATACATACTCATACACAGACATGTCATTAATGAAACGCTATATGGTTCCTCATAAATGCCATCTAATCTAGAAAATCAAGGAAATAATCGAAAAAAATTCAAACTTAAACAAATTTTTGTATCCAATAGAACTGAGTTGGTGCATGTAAGCTCTATTCTCCAGCATGAGATATGTCTGATTAAGATTGCTTGTGAAATGCCAAAACATACAACATGAGCACAAAATTGTTTCCCTTTCTACATATGTCAACGATGAATCATGTATTTACCTCTAAAAATTCCATTGCTATAAAATGCATAGTTCCGTTATTAGTTTCAAAAGATTAAATAAAACTAAAAAAGAAAAAAACTAAAGTTCAAAGAAATTCTTGATACCTTTGTCTAGGGTCCTTCCAAATGAAACCGAGTAATCAGATTGAAAACTCTTGACATAACTACCCGCTAATCGGCTCTGCACAAAGATCAAAATCATTAGTAGCACAAAAAATAAAAAGGAGTAAAGAAAGCTAGAGCAAAGCAAGAACTTCACTACATGAAAATTATGTACTACCGTCTATTCTAATTGTAGATAACATTTTAGCAGGTTCTTAGTATAAAACCTAATTCAGAGGGATGTATAATAAAGCAATATCAAAATTAACTAGAAGACAATTTACAAATATCCTTGCCCACGTTGATGGACACCTTTACCTTGAGAGATGCATAGCTATGTTGGGGTGTTGTATTCTTTTTTTATGAGTAACAAATTTCATCACTCATCAGTGTGTTTTCATACAGGACTTCAACCATTTTGACCACATAAGTCGTACACTTCTCCGCATATCACTTAGCAACATAACCATGCCAAGTATTCTTAGTTTAAGAAGACAAAAACGGTAACCATTGCAAGTTCATGGAGCATTCCACGGTGTGATCAACTTCTGAAAAGGGAGGAAAAGATAACTGCTAACCCCAAAAATAAATTGGATTGCATATTTTGGACACTTCCAAGATATAGATGGATGCATCCAGAATCCTTCACCTTTAATCAAGACATGAAAAAAATCACCCACATGGATGATACCTAAGTCACTATGATACCTAAGTCACTATAACATGAGACTTGTTTCCAGACAAATTCATGTATCTTGGCTTTTTTTTTTTTTCTTCCAATCAACCATATAAACAATTTATCATCATGAAAACTTGCAAATTATTTCCTTCATTGTTAACAAAATCTTCAGTTCAAGTCGTGCCACTTTTTCCCCTTGATAACTCCAATGACCGGGCCATTTTATTTGCACCACACCCAATCCTAGGACCAATCCAACCGTCCACTAGCGGGGTTCCAACTAAAGCTGGACAAAGCCCGTAAGGAAGGCTTCAAACCTGGGACTTAGACTTAGGAAGGTTAAGTTGTGCTGCCTATGAACATACTGGATTACAAACCCAATTCCTAAAGTTTTAATTTTGCCAAAAAAAAAAAAAAATACAGTACAAATCATAGAATATCTACTAGTTCAAAGTATAAACAAACCTCTCCTCCAGCGCCCTTAACAAAAGTAGGCTCTTCAGCAAACACGTCCTGATCAAGTACTCTTCCACAACCACGACAAGATCTGAAAACAAACAATTAGAAAGGCTTTCAGTAATCAGCTAAACCAAACGACATGAGATTTCAATTTAAACCAACAATAGAACACTTGGCATTAGTACTCAAGAGAGACTAAAATCAAAATTGGGAAAGGAAATTGATGAGCAGAGATAGTTACATCATGCCGGTATCAGGATCACGTTGTGTGGGGTAATATCCCACGCAGTGTTCGCACCGCAAGCTACCCATGTCGAGGTTGAAGTTTCAAAGGAATGGCTCCGTCCACCGGAGATGGCGGAGTAGAGAGAGAGGGAGAGGAGCCGTCGTACTGAGAGTAGTGTTAGCCGCCCGGAAGCGGGGTAAGTGGCCTCCAAACGGCACAGTTTTGGTGCCCACTCCTTGCCTTTGCAAAATGTAATCTTGTGGGGCCAACTTTGGGTTCCACACAAACGATCTGAACCGTTAAATAATTTTAAAATAATTATTAAGGTGATATCGGAGAAAATCAGGCTCAATGGATATTTTTACGTTACTCATCTATTCTTTTCTTTGATTTTCATTCAGAATTCAGGACCCTACTAGTTTGAAAGAACTTTCAAGAAAAGTTATAAAATGATGGGCTTGGAAAATCATTGATCTGAACCATAAAGGTCATAGGCTCGTTGAGAAGAGTATCTAGTAAAAAAATCATCTTGTTCGGACATCGATAGGTATCAAAAAACTAAAAATATATACCTATCGATGTCCGAACAAGATAATTTTTTTACTAGGTACTTCGATGTCCGAACAAGATAATTTTTTTACTAGGTACTTTTCTCAACGAGCCCTACGACTCTTATGGTTTAGATCAATGATTTTCCAAGCCCATAATTTTATAACTTTTCTTGAAAGTTCTTTCAAACTGATAGGGTCCTGAATTCTGAATGAAAATCAAAGAAAAGAATAGATGAGTAACGTAAAACTATCCAATGAGCCTGATTTTCTTTTAGATCACCTTAATAATTATTTTAAAATTATTTAACGGTTCGGATTGTTTGTGTGGGACCTGAAAGTGGGCCCCACAAGATTACATTTTGCAAAGGCTAGGAGTGGGCACCAAAACTGTGCCGTTTGGAGGCCCCACCCCCTTCCCCCTCTACCCCCCACTTTTCGGCCCTTTTTCTTTCTTTCTTTCTTTCTTTCTTTTTCTCTTTTTTTTTTTCCTCTTTTAAGTTTATTTATTTAATTTGGTTTATTCAAATTACATTTGCAAGTAAATTAATTTTTTACATTGACATTTAAATTTGACTTTATATTTAGAAATTTTATATTATTTTAATTAGTTACTCCCTCCGTCCAGATTTGTTGGTCCGTTTTGGGGATTTTAACTTTTTTTCCATTACCTTTTGAGTTTGTTAATTTCCTATTTTATCCTCAATCCCTCCATTTAATACTCTCTCCTTTCTAATTTGATAGTCTACTACGAAACAACGTGCAATTTTCAAACTAAAAAATAATGTAGTTACAAAAATATTTTTTTATCAATATAGATCTTGTTTGATAGATCTCATTGAGAACTTTAATATGATGCAAAAAAATTTCAAAAATGTAAATACGTTATTTAAAAAAATTAGTTTTTGAGTTGTTATTTTAAGTTTTAGAAAATGGGCAAAAAATAAAATTTCCATACTTTATCCTTTGATTTTTGAAAATGGACAAACATTTTAGGACTTAACAAAGTATGTTTGTGGACTAACAAATCCGGACGGAGGGAGAAATTAATCTGTCTTAACAATGAATAATAAATTAAAAAAATTCTAAAAGTGAATAATATTACAATCACGCTTAAGAGTAAATAAATATTACAATCACGTTTAAAAATGAATAAATATTACAATCACGTTGACAATGCTCAGCCCTAATCAATATCGCCTCCAAATTGTGGTCCCGGCACGACGCCCAGTACTTGGAACCACAAATTAAGATCATAACTTAAAGCCCATCCTTTAGTTTCATCCGACGCATGCTTTCAACACCATATTGGGATGGGTGGTACAGGGTGATGAGGGAGCAAAAAAAGTTGTACGAAGTGATTGCTAATACGGGTAATAGCTATTTCTTTGCGGTGTTGGACTGGAACTAGAGGGGATCTCAAGGGCAAGTGAGTATAACAACTTCCAACATTCGTGTCAAATGTGTGTAAAACAATGTTGTATCGTAATGCAATGACCACCCCCAAACTCATACAATCCATCCAATATGGCTCTGGAGCCGTATGTCGGAAATAGCTCAGTGACTGTAATAGCTCATCTGCCAAATTATGTTGTTGATAAAGCACATCGCAGAGATCTTTATTCCAAAAAAATTCTTGAATAAGATCCTGTCGTACTTGAGGCCAGTCCTCCTCAGTGTCATAGATTTGCGCGGCGATCGCCCTGAATCCACAATGACCATCATCTTTGACATCTTTAGTGTGGGACATATACCGCTGAAATTGCCCTGGTAAATACTGAATGTAGTCAGCATCCTCCCTCTCTCTCTCTCCACGGCCCCCTTCTCTCTCCCTTTTCCCTTTCCTAGATGATGAAGTAGATGCTTCTGTACAAGAAGATATGTGTCGTCCACTCTACTCAGCTTTTCCTTCAGGTCGACCTTTATGTTCTGTGTTCTACGATGGGCCTCGAACACTGCTTTGTGATGGATTTGTCATATCAACAAACCTGGCTATCAAATGCTTTCGCATACATGGATCCATCCCCTGTAATATGTCAACCACATGAGATGTCCCGTCGGGTTCTTCTCCCTCGTCATTAAATCCGTTCGCATGCATAGAGAGCTTACTCCAATGAACGCCGATACTGGATAGCGGAATTGGAATGCCCATGGAACGGTAACATGCAAGATCGTGCAGGCATGGCAATCCGTGTGTTATTTTGATCGAACAGCCACAACAGCCGCCAGGGAGGGGGTAGGCGTCTGCGGTGGATCGTAGCTGAAATTCGATCAACCCTAGTGCATATAATGAAACGCGACACCTTATTTCATCAAAAAAGTCATCACGTAATTGCGAGTGGCGTGGAATGTTGAGAGATTTCTGGAACAACTTCTTAATTTCCCCAAACTCATTTCTCAACATATTTTCTATGCGGTTAAAAGATGTTTGGAGCGATGACATGGTGGTATTTCCCAAATACTTCTTTAGCCTCGCATGTGCAGACTTGGTCCTGTAATAGAATAATGCACTTTGTTTAAATACGAAAGTTTAAATAGTGTAGTAGAATATAATGCAGAAAATTTAATTCGTAAAGTTATAAAATGACTATACCTTTGACTTGAATTGCTTTCGAGGTGCATACATGTATCTCTCCATGCTGAAATAAACCGATTTCTGTACAGACTTAACCATGTATCCGCAAGATAAGTGGAGATATGCGGATATTGGCTATACTCCTCGCACATGGCAACCCACTTTTGTTGGTAAGACGAAGTCGTTGATGAATGAATAAGGGACTGCCATGAATGGTAAAAGTCTTGAAACTTAGTAACTGTAGACACCCCGATTTTGACCTGAGAAACTTATCAAGCATCCCCAAAGATGAAAATGCCCGATAAGAGCACGGGAGGCTTGATTGTGAACTTGGAAACCCCTCCAAAACCTCTTCAAAATAAACTCAAGCCTACACCACCTTCTAGTACATGTCGTAGCCTCCTAGTTGGCCCACCCCAATCATTTTAGCCACCTAGCTGGTGCATTCAATCATATCAAGTTGTTAGTCATTTTAGCCACCTAGCTGGTGCATTTGATTGGTTCATGCTTTGTTTGTGTCATTGTTGATTGTTGTGTCGCTAAGATCTTCATGTAAATGTGTTTGGTTGAATAGCGTATTGATTGCCTCTTTGCTTAGTAGGCGCTTGCATTTCCTCGATTGTCTCGTTGCTCAGTGGACAATCATCTTATTATTGGCCATCTTGTTGCTCAAGGGATAGCCACCATCAGATTTAGCCTCCCCGTTGCTCAGAGGGTAGCTCCGTTTAATCATGTCACAGTATGATTTGTTTTAGCCGCCTAGCTGGTGCATACGATTGAATAAGTTATTGGTTGCATTTAATTGGTGTTTGTCAAGCGTTTCACGGGCTAGGAAAACCTGTTGATTGGCCTGATGATTTTGTTTGTTTAGCGTTTCACGGGCCAGGAAAACCCATTGATTCGCATGATGATTCTGTTTATTTAAACGTTTCACGAGCCAGGAAAACTCGTTGATCCGTATGTTGATTGTCAAACGTTTCAAGAGCCAGGAACACCCGTTGATTCGCATGATGATTCTGTTTGACAAACGTTTCACGAGCCAGGAAAACTTGTTGATATGTGTGTTTATTGTTTAACGGGCCAGGAAAACCCGTTGAGCTTGTTTGCATATGCCCCCAAGAACGCCGGTCTGATCCCTACAATGGGGTACGTAGGCAGCCTGAGTGGCACGACCGTGATTTTAATGTTTTCCTTTGCAGCTTGAGAAAGGCTCAGGGAACGAATCGGGATGTCTCTGTCTTAGATGTAACTCGTATCAAGCAATGATACGGAGTTCCATCCAAGAGGGGCAACTGTAGACACCCCGATTTTGACCTGAGAAACTTATCAAGCATCCCTAAGGATGAAAATGCCCGATAAGAGCACGCGAGGCTTGATTGTGAACTTGGAAACCCCTCCAAAACCTCTTCAAAATAAACCCAAGCCTACACCACCTTCTAGTACATTCAAAACCCTCTTTTTTGATATATAATATGTCCCAATCCGTTTTGCAATGAGGGAGATGTTCACGTTTTACCAAAATGACTTGTTTTCCCGACTTTCTGAGGGTAAAATGGTCATATATTTTGATGTATAAATCATCTTGGGTTCAAACTACTTGGGTTAGAAAGTAGGCTTGACAAGCTTTCCAACGCTTCAAACCATGCGCAAAACAGAGTTCGGTAGCACCCGGAACGGCCCCGCGAAGTTTCATATGATGTGCTATCTCCTAATCCGGGCGCCTGGATTCCCCTATTCCAGGCGCCCAGACTCAATCCAGGCGCCTGGATTCCCTATTCCAAGCGCCCAGACTCACTCCAGATACTTGATCCCCAAGGTGAAATGGGAGGGAAGGAGCATCTCGTTAAACTTTGAAGATGATTTTTGGAGGGATTTTCTGAGAGAGAATGAAGGGAAAATAGGTGAACCCCTAACTTGACCCCTAAGCCATTAATGGCCCCTTTTGGACCTTTCTTTGCCTATAAAATCACATTCCTCTCACCATTTGAAGGGAGAACAACTCTCCTCTATTTCCCTACTGTTACTCTGCTGGAATATTTCCAGAATCCATATTCCCAGTCCATCTCCTCTGTTTCCTCATTTTCTAGCCCACAAATCCACCCTTTGATCATAAAAAACTCTCATATTTCAACCATCCATCATCAAACTCAACCAAAACCAAGACAATCAGCTTGTCTCTGTTCCAGAAGACCTCTTTCAGTTTACATAACCACCAGAAAACATCCAAACCTCCACCAAAAGTTCACTAATCAAGCCAAAAGGTAGATTTTCTACCAAAAGTGCTCAAATAGGCCCTGAGGGGACATCAACCAAGCTCTATCTGGTCTTCCATACTAGATTAGAGTTTGGGAAAAGTCTTAAACATCACGGTGCAAATGGAGTTTCAAGCCGTACGGTTATGGGTTTCAGGTCGTACGGTTCAGGTGGGCTTTGGGTTTTTTGGCTCATTTGATCCATCCGACTCAAGTATCCGTTCCAAGGTACATTTCACGCGCTCTTCTTTTCATCATCGGGGATGCACAAGTCATCAAAATTGGGGTGTCTACAGTTGTCCCTCTTCGACGTGGCTTGGTCACCATTGTGTTGGTGCAAGTCAGGTTCAAGATTCGGACATCCCAATTTAATAACCGTGCAGAAAACAAACAAGAAAAACAGTAAATTTGGTCGAGCTCGGAGCTTCCTACGTACCTCGTTTGAGAGGATCAGACCAATCGTAGTTTGTCGGGGCTGTCATGAAAAAAAATTTGGCACCTCATTTTTCAACGAGGGAAAAACGAATGATGTTTGCAACAAGAAAATATCTCGGAGGCCCTGAAAGCCGTTAAAAATAACTCGGAGGCCTTGAAAGCCGTTCAAATATCTCAATGATTCAATGTCGTAGAGGACTCAGAAAATTCAAAAAAAAACAATTGCCGTGGAGGACTTAGAAAATTTTGATAAACGATTGCCGTAGAGAACTTAGAATATTTTGCAAAAAATCAATTGCCGTAGAGGACTTAGGAAATTTTTGCAAAAAAAGTAATTGCCGTAGAGGACTTAGAAAATATTGAAAATAAATGCCATGGAGGACTTAGAATATTTTAGAGGATATGATTTTTGAGAAATTTGGTGGTGTAGACACCCCGGTTTTGACCCGAGAAACTTATCAAACATCCCCAAGGATGAAAATGCCTAATGAGAGCACGCGGAGCTTGATTGTGAATTTGGAAACCCCTCCTAAACCTCTTCAAAATAAACCCATGCCTATACAACCTTCTATTACATTCAAAACCCTCTTTATTGATATATAATATGTCCCAATCCGTTTTGAAATGAGGGAGATATGCACGTTTTACCAAAACGACTTGTTTTCTCGACCTTCTGAGGGTAAAATGGTCAGAGATTTTGATGTACAAATAATCTTGGGTTCAAACCACTTGGGTTAGAAAGTAGAATTGATAAGCTTTCCAACGCTTCAAACCATGTGCAAAATGGAGTTTGGTAGCACCCGAAATGGCCCCGCAAAATTTGGATTATTGTGTAGTCTCCCAGTCCAGGCGTCTGGATTACCCTATTCCAGGTGCCCAAACTCAATCCAGGCGCCTGGACTCCCCAATTCCAGGCGCTCGAATTCACTCCAGATACTTGATCCCCAAGGTGAAATGGGAGGGAAGGAGCGTCTTGAAGGATTTTGAAAAAGATTTTTGGAGGGATTTTCTGAGAGAGAGTGGAGGGAAAATAGGGAGACTCTAGGTTGCACCCCTAAGCCATCCTCAGGGTCCATTTTGGACCTTTCATGCCTATATAAAGCCCCTCCCCTCCTCCATTTGGGAGAGGACCAAAACTCCCTCATTCCCTTACTGTTATGCTGCTGGAATATCATCAGAAACTCCAACCAAAATTAGTCATTCACTACTTCACTCATATTCAACCTAAAAACCCATTTTTCTCATCATCCGCACCCATGTATTCCCATCATCCATAACCAAAACTTCAATCTTAGAACCTACAATCAGTCTAGTTCAATACTAGAAGCTAAAGTCCAGTTCATTCCACCATAAAAAAATCCTTCAAATCAATCATCCAAGTCAATCAATCATCCAAGTCAATCAATCAAAGTTTCAAAGGTAGATTTTTCTACCTAATGTGTTCAAACAGGCCCTGAGGGGACACCACCTGGTTCTTGCTAGTCCTCTATACTAGTAAAGGACTTGGGAGGGTTTCAAGTTTCATAAAAGTAGAAGTTAGTTTTGGTTCAACTCATACCATTCATTTAGCCTTCCAAAATCAAGGTTTTAAGTCTAGTTCATGTTAGAAATATGGTTTTAGACATTATTCAGCATAAATCATGCATGATTTATCATTTTAAACATATCAGAGAAGAGCATGGATACTGAGTTGATGTTTGTGAATGTACCCGAACTGTGAAAAAATCAATCTGCATTGCATTCCAGGCGCCTGGACTAAGTGAGATTTGGATCTGGTAGACTAACCTTAGGATATGTGTCAGTCTAGGGGACTTTAAATCCATGGAGTTTGAGATACCTCCAGTGTTTGTCGTGCTCGAACGGCTCCCCGTGTCTCAGGCTAGCCTTAAGTGCATTTGTATCTGGATTTCAACAACCTTATTGCTCTGTCTCGGATGGTCCAAAAGGGAGATTGGCTCTGATTCCACGACGCTTGGAATTTAACCTGCCTGTAACGACTTACCCGTGGTTGTTGTTTTGAACATCTATGCAATGTCTTAAGTGAGACCGAGACCGATAGTCTAGATCTTAGGAAGACACGACGACGACGACGCATGCACGACATATTCTTCAATAAAACCAGGGGCACAATCTGAGTTTGACTTTTTTCCTTACTGTCAGTCTTGAACCATTGAGCCTGCAACGAAGAAGACCTTACCTGTTTGGACTCGACCTCCCGGACAAAGATTATCTCAACCTTCATCGCCAGTGTCTGAAACAAGTATGTTGGCAGATCAGGAACAAGATCCCCCGAATGAGATAGAGCGACTGAGGAAGGAAATGCAAGATGAGAGGGTCTGGAATGACACTCGAACTGCCCAACTCATCGCAATCATGGTAAATATCCAAAGCCGGCTGCCTCCACCACAGCAACAAATACCCGATGGCGGGGGCCGAAATCATGAGATCCCTAATGATGAGCGTCAAGAACAGCCACCTCGGTTGACAATCCCCAGTTGGCTGAAATGCTATCCAAAATAGCCAAACTTGAAGAATCTGTGGCTAAAAGTGAGAAACGGGCTATCACGGGCTTTGACATGGATAAACTTTGCCTTTTTCCGAGTGTCAAACTCTCTAAGAAATTCAAACATGTGGAGTTGAGAAGTTCGATGGGATCGGAGACCCAAAGGGACAAATTCAGGCATACGTGAGCTCCCTTTCATTGCAAGATGTTGATAAACCCACTATGGCCCAAATGTTTCACGAAACTCTCACAGGGCCCGCACTTCAATGGCTCTTGTCTCTTGACATCTCAAGGAGGCAAACTTGGGAAGAAATGGCAACTGCTTTCATAAAGCAGTATGCGTACAATGTGCAGCTCAAGGTCACTACTCGTGAGCTTGAAAGCATCAAGATGAAGGAGGAGGAGTCCTTTGCGGACTTCGTGAAGAGATGGAGGGCAAAGGCAGCGCAAATGACTGATCGTCCCAGTGATAAAGACCAAATGAGGATCATAACCAAGAATTTACAACCCGACTTGGCCCAGTACATGGTGATGACCTAGACACATAACTTTGAGACCTACTTTGAGACAGGTCTGTCAATTGAGGAAGCAATACGGGACGGCATTCTAGGAAAAGATGGTCTCACTCCAAAAACCAAGAACAACAACTCCGGGGATAACAACACCTTACATACAAACACCTCATCCAGCTCCACAAAACACAACTCCAACCAAGCAGCACCCATCAACAAAATCACAGTCCAAACCAGCCACTCTAAAAAACCACAAAGAACCCTCTCACAGTTCTCCACACCCCTATCCTTGGTGTATAAAGAACTCCACGAAGCCGGTCTTCTCAAACCACTCCTTCCAACTCCTCTACCTCAAAAGCTCCCAATCTACCACAACCCAATTGCCTTTTGTGCCTTCCATCAAAAGCCTGGTCATGCTACCGATGAGTGTCATTGCCTCCGCCACAAGATTCAAGATCTCATTGACAATGGATCCATCTCTGTTCCACTGGCAAACCAAACACCTCGTCGCACCAATGAACCATCGATGGCCATGCAATAGTTCAATCTTCCACGAGTCTTGGAAGTTTTCAAGTGTCGAGTCAAGTTTTCACTTCTGATCGAGCCAGTTTGTATTTCGAGTCTGTTTATGTTTTTACTTTCCTCGTCTATGTGTTTTCATCTTCGAGTCTGTAATGTCTTGTTGTTATTGTCAAAAAAAGGAAAAGACCAAAAATAGAGTCAACTTTGTAGTCCCGAACTACGCATGGCCTGATTCCTTGCAAAGGGATACGTAGGCAACCCTTAGTAGTTCGGCCGCTTCAATTTCAAAAATAAATGTCACGCTGTTGTGTTGAAATTGTCAATCCTAAACTTGGATTTTTGCAATAATCCCTCAACTTGGAATTGTTTTCCACCATCATTTGAGAAACATGATAATCACTTCAGAACACGAGATGCATTTTGATTGAACCCTCACCCCACACAAGAAGGATTTCCAAGGGACCATTCCCCAATGCCATCACGAAGCAATGATTTGACGCAAAAAGAGCCTGCTAGGTCGAAAACCAGCAAGGGCGGCCTAGGCAAAAGTTAAGGCAAAAAGCTCGCTAGATCAAACTTCAAAATGAGATCTAGGCAAAAGTTAGAGCAAGCATGAGTTCTCCCCATCAAGGTGCACAATTCAAAATGAAGAAAGACATTCTTTGCTTTTATTCCTCACATAAATATCCATTGCAAAGCCCCTTTGAGCCTGAATCAATTTCTTTGAAAAAGAACCTAGCTAGGCAGCTATCCCCCACATTGGGGTGAAATAAGAAATATAAAAGTACCAAGTGCAAAATTCAAAGCATCACAAGAATGAAAAGTGCCAAACTCATAGGCTTGTGAAAATGTCAAATACATGGGTGCAACGAGATGAAGAGCACCGAAGAAATAATCAAAAAAATCAAATAAAAAATGAAGTGTCCATTTAAAGCAACAAGAGGCACAAGAAAGCGCCCACCAAAAAGTAAAAAGGGCACAAATGAAGTCTGAGATAGCTGCTAGCTCTGATAACCCAACGAAAAAGAAATTTTTGGGCCTTCTCCCCTTTCTTTGTTGAGCCCAAGCCTTGACCCCATTATAACCTAAATGAAGTCCTTTCAGGTTGAGGAGTGCAACTTGAAAATGATGATTCAAGTCAAAAGGGAACAGTCTAATCTTACTCGAAGGTGAAAAGTCAAAGCATTTTACAAGTAGTGGCATCAGCCAAAGCAAAAATCGAAACTGGGGCATATCAACAGGTCTTCATCAACAACCCTCCAAACTGGGGCATTTTGAAGGAAAATCAATGAGGGATCATCAACAATCTGGGGCGTGAGTTTCATGATAAGAAATCTTGTGTTTTGATAAAATAGCAGATTTAAATGAACATCACTTGATGGAGTAAAACAATCACAAAATCAAAATCCAATTTTATCATGACAATTTCAACATCAATGGTGAGGCATGTTTGCCATCTTTTAGAACTTCGGGTCAACGTATTCTTCTATATCCTTCAAGTCAACATGGTCAATTAAATTCCTCACGCCATGTCTGTCAAAATCCACCCCCCCTTGTCAAAAAGGCCAATCAAATTCCTTGGCCTTGTCGGTCTTATCAATGTCCACTCTTTTGACCAAAAGGTCAATCAAATTCCTCGACCTTGGAAAAATCCACCTCTTTGTCAAGAAGCCAATCATGTCGACTTAGTCTTGTCTATCCTTGACTCGTGTAAATGATTTCAATGTATCAAAGAACTCGTGTTTGGGTACATGGTCAATTGATCGCCAAAACCATCAGCAGAGCCGAGAAAGAAAATCAGAATTGTGGTTCATCATCTGTGGAGGAACGTCAACCCAAAATTGGGGCATGTCAGCCTAATGCCATTTCTGGGGGGAAACATACACCCAAATCCAAGACTCGGGCATATAAGCCTAAAGCCCCGAACCAATCCAAAAGCCTGAAAGCCCTGCCAAGCTCAAACTCAAATCCTGGCCGAAAGGAAAGACAGTAAAGCAAAAGAGCCACCCCATTGAGCCTCCTACTTTTTAAAGAAGGAATGTTGTCATTGTTGTCATCGAGTGTCGATGCATGAGTCACACGTAATCGTCCTGCGGGACAATTTTTCAATCAATCGTCCTGAGGGACAACTTTTAAATCAATCGTCCTGCGGATAGTTTTTCAATCAATCGTCCTGAGGGACAACTTTTAAATCAATCGTCCTGCGGGGCAGTTTTTCAATCAATCGTCCTGAGGGACAAACTTTTGAATCAATCGTCCTGAGTGACAACTTTTAAATCAATCATCCTGAGGGACAACTTTTAAATCAATCGTTCTGAGGGACAAACTTTTGAATCAATCGTCCTAAGGGACAACTTTTAAATCAATGGTCCTGAGGGACAAACTTTTAAATCAATCGTCCTGAGCGACAACTTTTAAATCAATCGTCCTGAGGGACAAACAATTAATTTTAAGACCAGAAATGGTCATCTTCAAAATTAATTTCAAGACCAGAAATAGTCACCTTCAAAATTAATTTCAAGACCAGCGATGGTCACTTCAATTTCAATCAAAATTAATTTCAAGACCAGAAATGGTCATCTTCAAAATTAATTTCAAGACCAGAAATGGTCATCTTCAAAATTAATTTCAAGACCAGAGATGGTCACTTCAATTTCAATCAAAATTAATCAAAATTAATTTCAAGACCAGAAATGGTCACCTTCAAAATTAATTTCAAGACCAGAGATGGTCACTTCAATTTCAATCAAAATTAATTTCAAGACCAGAAATGGTCACATTTTCAATAATGACATTTAGGATAATCTTTACATTCAATTTTAAAATAGATTCATTACATGACGTAGCCACCAAGCTGGTGCATTCAATCATTCTAGTCCCCCAGCTGATACACCCTAACCATTTTAGCCACCAAGCTGGTGCATTCAATCATTCAAAAGCCGCCTAGCTGGCG
Source organism: Vaccinium vitis-idaea (assembly GCA_963854785.1). NCBI lineage: Eukaryota > Viridiplantae > Streptophyta > Magnoliopsida > Ericales > Ericaceae > Vaccinium > Vaccinium vitis-idaea. The sequence goes on along the minus strand of OY978215.1, from coordinate 28,747,824 downwards.
CATCCAATCATTCAATCATCATTCAAAAGCCACCTAGTTGGCGCATCCAATCAATCATCACTCGTTCGTTCAATCAATCATTACTCATCAATCATTCAATCAATCACCCATCAATCATCTATTGTGTGCATCATCATTCATCGTTCATTGTCAAGTGAATCACCAATCTATTCCCATGCCCCCAAGAACTACGCTGGTCTGATCCCTACAATGGGGTACGTAGGCAGCCTGAGTGGCACGACCGTAATTTTAATGCTTTCCTTTGCAGCTTGAGAAAGGCTTAGGGAATGAATCGGGATGTCTCTATCTTAGATGTAACTCGCATCAAGCAATGATGCAGAGTTTCATCCAAGAAGGACAACTGTAGACACCCCAGTTTTGACCCGAGAAACTTATCAAGCATCCCCAAGGATGAAAATGCCTCATGAGAGCACGCAGAGCTTGATTGTGAACTTGGAAACCCCTCCTAAACCTCTTCAAAATAAACCCATGCCTACACCACCTTCTAGTACATTCAAAAGCCTCTTTATTAATATATAATATGTCCCAATCCATTTTGAAATGAGGGAGATATGCACGTTTTACCAAAATGACTTGTTTTCTCGACCTTCTGAGGGTAAAATGGTCATAGATTTTGATGTACAAATAATCTTGGATTCAAACCACTTGGGTTAGAAAGTAGACTTGATAAGCTTTCCAACGCTTCAAACCATGTGCAAAACGGAGTTCGGTAGCACCCGAAATGGCCCCGCAAAATTTGGATTATTGTGTAGTCTCCTAGTCCAGGCGCCTGGATTACCCTATTCCAGGCGCCCATACTCAATCCAGGCGCCTGGATTCCCATTCCAGGCACCCAAACTCAATTCAGGCGCCTGGACTCCCCAATTCTAGGCGCCCGGATTCACTCCAGATACTTGATCCCCAAGGTGAAATGGAAGGGAATGAGCGTCTTGAAGGATTTTGAAGAAGATTTTTGGAGGGATTTTCTGAGAGAGAGTGGAGGGAAAATAGGGAGACTCTAGGTTGCACCCATAAGCCATCCTAAGGGTCCATTTTGGACCTTTCATGCCTATATAAAGCCCCTCCCCTCCTCCATTTGGGAGAGGACCAAAACTCCCTCATTCCCTTACTGTTATGCTGCTGGAATATCATCAGAAACTCCAACCAAAATTAGTCATTCACTACTTCACTCATATTCAACCTAAAAATCCATTTTTCTCATCATCCGCACCCATGTATTCCCATCATCCATAACCAAAACTTCAATCTTAGAGCCTACAATCAGTCTAGTTCAATACTAGAAGCTAAAGTCCAAATCATTCCACCATAAAAAAATCCTTCAAATCAATCATCCAAGTCAATCAATCAAAGTTTCAAAGGTAGATTTTTCTACCTAATGTGTTCAAACAGGCCCTGAGGGGACACCACCTGGTTCTTGCTAGTCCTCTATACTAGTAAAGGACTAGGGAGGGTTTCAAGTTTCATAAAAGAAGAAGTTAGTTTTGGTTCAACTCATACCATTCATTTAGCCTTCCAAAATCAAGGTTTTAAGTCTAGTTCAAATCAAGGTTTTAAGTCTAGTTCATGTTAGAAATCTGGTTTTAGACATTATTCAGCATAAATCATTCATGATTTATCATTTTAAACATATCAGAGAAAAGCATGGATACTGAGTTGATGTTTGTGAATGTACCCAAACTATGAAAAAATCAGTCTGCATTGCATTCCAGGCGCCTGGACTTCATCATTCTAGGCGCCTGGATTCACCTAATCCAGGTGCCCACACCCTATCCAGGTGCACCTGGATTCACCTAATCCATGTGCCTACACCTAATCCAGGTGCCCACACCCTATCCAGGTGCACCTGGATTCACCTAATCCAGGTGCCTACATCTAATCCGGGTGTTCATTTTGTAATCTAGGTGCGATTTGTATCGAGTTCGTAGGTGCGTGTTGGAGTCTTTTAGCATGGTTTGAGTATGTTTTAGCCTAGTTCATAGTTTTATGCATGGTTATTTACTACAGATGACACTTAGCACATGTATTCACATGCATCATATTGACATTTTAAATGCATTTACGTGCTCTCACATGTATTTGTAATTAAAGTCCATCCAAACAATGTTTTCTAAAATCCCTTGGGCATTGAGTGGAGACCGGTGGTCGCACCGGGCGAGAGGGGTGCTTTAAATTCCTTCCTGTCTCGTAACCTAGCTCCCGGACCCGAGAAATCTCATAAGACCAATTAAATATTTTTCATCTTAAGGGCAAAAGAGTCATTTTTCAATTGGTTTCTTGGGTATGGTCCTGTAGAGGGGAAAAATCTGAGTACATATCTTCCACACTCTATGAGATCAACAATATGCTCCCCACGCCGGAACCCTAGCACTGCAAGACAATACACGGTGAGAAGCACCCACGCCTCTCGTCGGCGGTGGGCCCTCCGATGCTTAAGTTAGTATCACATACTAAGAGGAAACCCTAATTCACACAGAGCATGTAAATAATGAATTACAGCGTACCTTTCTTCATGGGTATTGCTCCTTATTTATAGATGCGGGGTGCTTGTTGTCCAAAGATCCTATTCACATTAGGAGTCCTTTCCTATACGGGACTTGTTCCATATAGAAACACAATCTTTATTCTACAGGCATTCCTCCCACGTTAGGAATCCTTGCCATTATCGGAATCCTCTTTAAGTTAGGAGTCCTTTCTCTTATGGGATTCGTCCCATATGGCAATACAATTAGAATTCCCTTCTCGTAAGGATTCTGTATCTATATTGGACTTCTTGTCCAATATGGAAGCTTAATGATAATCCCTTAACTCTCAGGATTTAACCCTTATCACGTAAGAGGCTATTCTAGATCCCTCTAGAATGACCCACCACCTTATCACGTAAGCGGTTAGCTCGGCAATATACTTGCCTATTCTTATATGCTGTTGCCGACCAGATACATAGCTCGGCACTGGCCTCGTGCACCTTCTCATGGTGCTGCCACCATCTCGTGGTGCTATCTTGGCTGCACACTTGGCCTACCCTGCTCGGCCATAACCTGGGGCACCTTCTTGTGGTCCCCCAGAACTGAGCCACCCTCACGTGGTGTCCAGGCTAAGTACGTGGTTCGTACGTGCTTGGGTATTTTCCTATGTAATTGGATTCTACCCTCTCCAATTGCTCCCTAGCTTTGATCACCATTGTTGTTCGTGAATGATGGTCAAAGCTTACTGCTACCTTTCCAACAACTGTGTTTTTCCTTGCTGTAATTCTTGTCTTTTGGCATTTGTGATATTCATCACAGCTACCCACTCGACTAGGCCCGCCCCTACGAATTTCCCCTTGGTATCCACGTTACCAAGCTCGCATAGTACATTTGCGCTAATATCCACACGTAGGGTTTGGTGCAATTTCTCGAGTTTTCTCTTCTTACGTGGGAGACACGATTCTTGCATTAAATGTTGATTGACGTTTGCCTTTTTTGATCGAGCTGGAACAGCTTTTAGGGTGACGTTTCACGTATGTCACTCCTAATTTCTGGGGCTCAAAAGACATTCTCACCCTTATTTCAAATTCTTCTGTTCTCACCAAATACACTAATTATCGTACACCATGCACTCGTGCTCAGTAGTGTTCCCGTACACCTTCACTTGGTATAGCCGACCAAGCATGTGTCTCGTACATGCTTGGGTCAATCCAAGTATGTTCAGCATCTGCAATATTTAGCATAGTACTCCGTCATACTGTCTGCCCGATCCTCGTCTGGTTCATATACCTTGGGAGCTCATGGATTGAAAAAGAGGCTTCAATTTTCTCATTACGAGTGTCCGTACTCCATTTTGAGACTCTCTTTTTTTACTGAGATTTTCATCTCAAGTATGATTGGCTGTCTCTGTAAAAAAAACTCTGGCGACTTGGAAGAAATCTGCCAACTTGGAAAACATCGAGTGAGCTATGTCGTACAATGACATCCTTGGCTTTTCCGGTCCATGGTCCAGGACTAAATCGATCTGGGCCTCATCTATTCGGCTACAACCTTTTGACACATTAGGGCTCCATGGTTGGTAAAAAGCTCTGCTCCAAGAACTCAAAATTTGTGGCAGAAGCTAATTGCTAGACCCTTTCTCAGTCCAACCCTGTTCGGCATCTCAGTGCACTCTCACGTAGTGTTGCTGACCAGAGTACATATTTGTCGTTACTACTTGTGTCATTTACACTACAAAGTGCACTAACCGTTGTGCACATGGCATCGTGCCGAGCATCCTCACGTGTGGTGCACATGTTTGGTGAAGTCCTCGCCGGCGCAACCTCCAAGAGTTGTTATGATAATTGGTCAATTTTATCCAATAACAGACCCTTCGTGGCACTGTACTGGTTCGGCACGTCCTTCATGATTTTGGTCGGGCTGCAAAATCTAGTGTTTTCATACTCGGCGCTATCCATTGTCTTCTGGCCTCTAAGTATCATCATACTTAGCTAAGGGACCAACCATTACTCATTGTTTTCCACCTAAGCCATGTGTTTCTTCATACTCTCCAGTACACCTAAGTTTTTTCGCACTTAGTAGACATCCTAAGTATTTTCGTACTTAGCAAGTCTTTAGCAATATTCGGTACTTGTCACCTAAGATTCTCGTACTTTGGAGTTCTATACAATAGTCGTTGCATATTCCTTCATATTAAACAAATGCCAAGCAGTATTCGTTGCACTTGCATATGTTTCCTCATGCCTAAGTGTCCTCGCACTTAGCTTTCCAGCTAAGTATTTTTCGTACTTAGCAGACCACAAGTAATGATCATCCCAAGTTTCCACGTACTTAGCAATGTTCAAGAAATATTCGTTGCTCATACTCAAGCATGTTCGTACTTAGCTTTTTCCCAACATCACTCGTTGTCTAGGGATATTTCAAGCAATATTCATTGCTTAAGCCTAAGGTTTTTTTACTTACCAGCGTTTGAGCAATTTTCGTTGCAAGTTTGACAATGTTCAAGCAATATTCGTTACTTGCTGTCCAAGTTTCTTCGTATTTTGGAATGTTCAAGCCATGTTCGTTGCTTAGCAATATTCGTTGCTTGCCTCCAAGTTTCTTCGTACTTGGGAATGTTCAGGCAATATTCGTTGCTTGCCTGCAAGTTTCTTCGTACTTGGGAATGTTCAAGCAATATTCGTTGCTTAGCAATATTTGTTGCTTGCCTCCAAGTTTCTTCATACTTGGGAATGTTCAAGCAATATTTGTTGCTTAGCAATTTTCGTTGCCCATGGCCTAAGCTTATTCGTACTTAGCCACTTTCAAGCAATACTCATTGCCTATTGCCTAAGTTTTTTCGCACTTAGCTTTTTTTCGGGGTACGTCTGTGATTTTTCGACGAATGTCAGCTGGGTTCTTGATCTTTTTTACCCTTAAAACCACGAAAATTGCGGACATATAAACAACATAGAATCCATGAGATGCAAATATGTTTGTTTCTCTAGATAACATAAAAACGAAACATTTATTTAATAGAAGAAAACACAAACAAGCAAACTCAGAACTTCCATCACACCCCCATCTGAAGTAAAACCAAGAAAATTGCGGACATATAAACAACATATATAGAAACTTAGAAGACATAAGATGCAAATATGTTTCTCTAGATAACATAAAAACGAAACATTCATTTATTAGAAGAAAACACAAACAAGCAAACTCAGAACTTCCATCACATGCACCAAATGCCTGCCTTATGGATTCTTAGTGCCCATGCATCTTCAAAGGGCCGGAATGCTTCTTAATTTTTGCCCAATCTTATTCCACCACTTTTGGTATATTCATCAATCTGTTTCACAGTACGGTCAATTCTCCCAGCCAATAGGCCAGATACATCTTCCAGATCCTTCAAGTTGCCAACATCATGTAAATTAGTACTAATTTCAACCAGGTTATTGCCCATAAGTTGTTCCTTCTCAGCCAACCAGTTGCGGTACTTGATCTTTTCCAAACTTGCTTGCACTCGCATAATGTTTTGCCTAAGAAAATTTTCCCGATTCATTATGCTCAAATCTTTTTTCATGATAGGCAAGTTAGTGAACCTTTCAAGCACATGGGATGTTTCAGCTGGAGAAGGATAAACATCTGGCTGAGCACAACTACTTGTACTACTACTATATATGATAGCACATGCATCAACACCACACAGAGTTCTAAGCTCGCTCACCTTCTTCATTAACCCGGCTCTCCTTTTCTGAAATGTTTGCCTCCTCACACGCTCATTAGCGACGAGCTCAAACTTAACTGCCCGCCCCATGGTCAAGCAAGCTTAGAGAGCTAGAAAGAGAAAGACCCTTCAGCCATGGAAATAAATTATAGGAGGTCCTGTAAGTAACCTTCACATGCCAATAAATACAGGGGCAGCATGCACCAGGAGTTTAAAAAATACTCCAGTGACAGCCCACAAAAACCGAAATGGACATTAATGAGAAAAACTTTCCACTAGGGCCCACATCTAAGACAATAAATGGACTTATACATAGGTTGTAACGCTTCCTCGTCTCAAACGCATTTAATTCGGATGACAATAATAAATATCGTTCTCACAGACAGATTTTGTGAATATGGTATATCATTAATTAATGCACAAGTTTGGAACTGAAAACTAAGAGTATCTACAATGGCCTAGCCAAAACCAAAAGATTAGCAATGTTTGTCAAAAAAGTGCTCACATTGGAATAATCAAACTTAACAAACCCTTAGGAACTAACCAAATTTTGGCCCTTGGATAACCAAAACTAGCAACCTTTTGGCAATAACCAACTTAAGTGGACCCACATCTACCCAATCACATACACCCACCATTACATAAAATGACAAAAACCTTCTCTCTTTCAACAATGTTTTCAAAAATTTATTTTAAGACAGTTTATGTTTTCTTTTTCTTTTTTTAAAATGTTTTTTCTTTCAAAATACTTTTTTTTTATTTAAAATTTTTTTTTTTTTCACAAAAACTGATTTTTTTATTTTAAAAAACAGTTATTTTTTTAATTGTTTTTTTGAAAAAAATATTTTCCTCAAAAACAGTAATTTTTTTTTAAATGTACTATTTTCTCTAAACTGTTTTTACTCAATAAAATGAAGGAAAAAAAAAACTATTTTTTCAAAAACTGCTTTTTATTGGAAACCCTTTTTTTTCGGACAGTTTTTTTTTTCAAACTATTTTTTGAAACTGTTTTTCAAAAACTGTTTTTTAAAAACTTGTTTTCTATATATAAAAAAAACTGTTGTTTTTGAAAAACTATTTTGTATTAAAAATAAAAATAAAATTCAAAATACTATTTTTTTAAAAAAGTTTCAAAATCTATTTTTTGTAGTTTCAAAAAGTGATGTGGCAAAGTTTTGTTATCCAAATTTGAAAAAGTCATGGGGGGTCCATTGTTTTTGGTTATGAACAAAAAACACCAATGTGGGAATTGACATTGCTGACTTTAGCAACCTCTAAATGGATTACCAAAAGATTATGTGGCAACTTTAGTTATTCAATTTTGGTTAGGCTATTGAAGATGCTTTAAGAGTTAATTAGGAGGGATCTCGAATTCCCCCCTCCCAATAAAAAAATAAAAATAAAAAAATAAAAAAGTTAGCACGAGTAGCTACCAATTGCAAACACATGCCCCCCTCCACCGAATTTTTTTAAGGACAGTCTTTACGAAACAGAGTGTTCTTTCAAGTACCAAAATTAAGAAGACCAAAAATGTTTTGATATCAATGTTAAACTAAAAGAAGTGCTCCTACCTCATGGTGGTCTTATTACAATTGCTATTTTAATGTTTGCTCAAGATACTATTGGGTTACATACTCTACTCTTTCAGTTTCAATCACAATAAAAAGGATAAACACTTTTTGCAAAAGAAAAAAAGACTAATAGATGTAAAATGAGATACTAATGAGCTCGGTAGGGTTATTAAATACTTAGCGGTGGGGTTACAAAAATTCGATTCAACTGTCCGCTTGATGGGTTTGAAATGTTGGGGACTTTCTACGGTGAGGGACTTTTTGTTTGGAATCGAATTTCGATGATCCGAACCGTTAAATGTGTTTAAAACATGTTTTTAAAGTCCAACAAGAGGATTCATAAAAAAAAATTACCCGGAAGAGATTGATTCGAGCAGTTTTTGATAAAAACGTACATATACATTTTTATCGAAAAACTACTCGGATCTTCCGGGTATTTTTTTTTTGGACGAATCCTCGCGTTGGACCTTAAAAACACATTTTAAACACATCTAACGGTTTGGATCGTCGAAATTCGATCCCGAACAAAAAAGTCCCTCACCGTAGAAAGTAAGGGAACCCTTATTGGATACTCTGTCCCTTAAAGTTTGACACTTTTTGGACAGTGTGCAATTTTCAAATGCCTATATCTTTCAATGTAAATATAAAAAAATATGCAATATGGATCTTGTTTGATATATTTTAATTAGTTCTATTAAACAAAGTTTTCAAAATCACATAAAACGTTATAAATAAAACGGTATAAGCAATCTAAAATGACATGCAATCCCAAAAAGGTCAAAAGTTTAGGGACGGAGGGAGTATTTGTTATCTATATAACAAAACAACATTATTTTTCAATAAAATATTCTACTCCTACCCAATTTCAGCCTTCCATTCTTACAAATCTAACGGCCTAAATATATCACTCTCACAAACTAACTTTAGAGTTGCATTGATGTAAATACTCTGCAACTTCGATGGCAGCGATAAAAACATTTCTGCATGGCAGTTTTGTAAATAAACTCCAATCTCTCTCTCCCCTCCTCTTCCTCTCAACAGCGACACCCACATCTATGATTCAAATTTCAAATCACATCTGGAATCTCTCTCTCTCTCTCTCTCTAAACACCGACACACATATCTACAGTTCAAATTTCGAACCTCTCTCTCAAGGCGTATCAACCCAATAATTGTTTGACTACGGGAGGAAGAAATTCGGTGAAGGATGGTATGGTTACTGCTGGCTGTTGCCTCACTGATGTTGTTTTAGTTTTTCTCATATGTGCTTCTTAATTTTCTTTTGAATCAAGCAATTAGTTTCATCTTCTATGCCACTGATTTGTGTATTTCATGTATTATCTTCTCGCAGAGTCGAACCAAGCAAACCCTACACCGTCCATGGCAGTCGGTTTTAGGGCTTTACCGGGTTTTTCAGAATGGCAGCAGCAGCAACCGGCACCACTCTCTCCCTCTGTCGGTATGATATCTCCCTCTCTCTCCTCTCCTCTCCTCTCTCTCTCTCTCTCTCTCTCTCGACACATACACACCGGTAGCCATGGCCCTTGATTTATGCAAGAGCTCAAATTGATGAGAAATTGATGTCCCAGAAGGGGATAGCTTGGCTCCATGGATTTTTTTATGCAAAATCTATGTTTTGTGTAATTGTGTTTTTTCAGAACATAGATTTGACTTATTAATGGTCACTGGCATGGGGTTTATCAAGAACTTAATGTCGTTTTAACTGGTTTCTAATTTCTACTATGCTGAATATCTTCAAGCCATTCTTTAGATGGTGTTAGATTAATGGATAGGACTGGTATGGTGTTAGATTAATTGATAGGACTGGTTTATTTGGATGCTGATAGTTTAGTTTAATGATTGAAGTATCAGGAACACAAAGTTCCTCAAGTTTAGTTTACTGATAGTTTACTTTAATGTTCGATACTTTGTGGCAAGCTAGATAATTTCAAACATCATATGCGGAGTAGATGATAATTGGGATATTTGATTGGTCCTTGAGAGAGAGAAAAAAGATATTGATGGTTTCTACTTCCTGGAAATTTTCAGCGGTATAGAAGTTCTTAAATATGGAGTAGATGATATTGGCTATTCTAATTGTTCATATTTAATTTTTCCACGTGTGACTAATTAAAGAACACAGTTTGAGTCTCGATGGAACTATTTTATCCTTCACAAGCGCTGTGTCTACGTTTGCTATCTTGGTTAGTTGTTTGGGTTGGTTATACAATATACATGAGGTTTCCTTGATAGAGTTTATGATCACTGTTATTTTAACCCCGAGATGACACCCATTTTTGGACGTGTAGGTATAAGATATGACACTATACATGCGATGAACGCTTGAAACGTATTCATCGTTTTTCTAGAGCTACCAATTCACCGGAATCTCAGTTTATTTGAAAATCGATATTAAAGACTTCTAAACATTCAGGGCACATAAAGAGGTTAAAATAAAGTTTGAGAGTGAGAATTTCCATGGGTGATTAGGTTTTGGAGAAAGTTTCATGTCATGTCCGTGTCCCGTGTCCATCTATTGTTCTTAGTTTCTCACTATAGGTATTGCAGTTTGTTTTGGTGTTATCGAATGTCTAAGATAACTTGGTTGTTCAACTGATTTGCATATGAAATGCTACGAGTTTAATCTTTCCTGAAATATATTAGGTTGGCAACGGCTGCCATTAGGAGTGGTAAGTTTTTAATCACTCTCTATGTCAAGCATTGTTTCTCTGGGCATGTGGGAAGATATAGTATTTGTTATAGGCAGAGTACCCGTAGGGTTGAGGAGTTTTTGAGTAACAAAAGGTTGGTTCTACCCTCAATGTATTGATACAGTTGAGAGAGCAGGCTATTCCCTGGACGGTTGAAGATAGTTGAGGGCCATCATTTGCTTACAATCTGGTAGAATATATGGTTTTCTTTTTTACTATCTGGCTGTTTAATTGCTTTGTACTCTACCATCCTCACAGTTTCTTTCCTGCAACACTTCGTGGCTGGTTGACTAGGAGTTTCATTTCCATTTACCTGCAGAGATTGAAAAAGTCAAATGATGAAAATACAAATCGAAAGCTGGAAATAAAAACCTCAGGTATTTTTTATGCATACCCATTAGAGAGGAAGTTATTTTTTTGGCCCTTCTCTTTTCCTTTTTAGCTTTCTTATACATGGATACAAGTGAAGTGATAAGTGTCCTACATTTTTACTTGAACATTCACCTAGGATTTCAAGTTATGTTTGCCTTTCCAGATGCTTTGGAATTGTTGCAAGAGGTGTTGCAAGAGAATGGTATGTTTTTGCCTAAAGCTCAAGAGAATGGTATGGTTATGCCTGAAGCTCTAGAAGAGCTTTGAAGGCGTGTTTCCAAGGCAGAATCTACCCTAGGGAAAAAGGAACAGGAAAATGCAGCATTGCGGGAGCAACTGCAGCAAAATGAGACTAAATGGTTAGTGTACAAGGCAAAGATGAAATCGATAGAGGAGATCTGGCAGAAGCAAATGGTATCTTTGCAAGTAAGTTTGCATGTCTATATACGATATGATATGTGACAATTGTATACATCTGAATGTATAACAATATTGGTGGAACTTTTTATTTGCACTTACAATACACCAATGATGAATTGCTAAATTTATGTTTGCTAAATAATTAGGGATTGGAGTAAAACCAAAGAATCAATCTCTCTCTCTCTCTCTCTCTCTCTCTCTCTCTCTCTCTCTCTCTCCATTCCTCTGTTTTTTGCAGTGCTCCTGGTTTTGGATCGATTGCCTCACCCCCACAAACCGACACCAGCTCTTCACAGTTGCAGAATGATGGCGAGTTTGGGACGAACGACTGACTACAGGCTATGTCATTTTACCATTACTATAGTAAATTTGTGCTCAAGGATAAGTACGTCATTGGGTTTGATAAAACCACATTTTCTTCATCGTCATACCTTGAAGGATTCTAACCTTATTGTTTGGTGTGAAATCAGGTTTGGGGATTGTGAATTTTTGCCCGAAATCTGATAAAATCCTGCTCTCTGTCTCATGAATCTTCAGATTTGGAGTGAGGCACTACATATTTTGGCACCCCTACTTTCAAGACCAAAAGGTATTGGCTCGGTTTTGGCATCAATTATGTCGTATCTTACATCTGTTTGGATGTTTGATCTGCCAGATGTACGGGCGACTTTTAAGTTCCACAATATTTTGTTGTTTTAGGTTTTCTCAATCTCCTTGACAGTAGCTGATGGCAAATGAGGAGTCTCGGCAAAATAGGTGCCTCAGTTGAGATGGACTTGGTTTGTGTTGGAAGGAATAAGAGGGGAAACATACAACTTGAACAGTTACATAGATTATGGGAGTGTAAATGTTTAGCCAAATATAGGCGACTTTGAAGTTAATTTTATTTCTCTTTTTCTTTTTGGGGATAAAAAGCCATCATCATCAAAAGTCCAATTTTTATCTTTTATTAGTGTTCTTTCGCTGGGACTCATCAAGGCATCTATTTAATATGTTGTACATGCTGGCTTCAAAGGTTTCGGGTAAACCTTTTGAAAACCCAGTCAGATTTTACATGGTTAATTTTGTTTTGCATTTCACGTTGCATTAAAGGGAACTTGATGGAGTTTGTGGTAATTCTATTTTTGATGGAGCTTAGTTGGATTCAACCGGTAGAACTTGATAGGTCATATAAGTTGAGGCTACCTTATGTTCATCTGGCACACATGACTTTTGTTCTTCGATTTATTGTTTAGAGTCGTTGAGTGCAATACAATTGATATAATATATCACCTAACTTTTAGAATTATCATGATTCTATTGACCCTTGGTTTCGTAATTGGGCGAAAAGTTGCACAAGAGTATTGCGCTATTTGTTGTAGTCAATATCAAAACAATAATTAATAAAGCTGAGGTCAAATTACGTCGCACCGTGCCTTCAGGCACGGGCAATTCCTAGTATATATATATAGGAAAAACTTCACATAAGGGACCCTTATGGAGGGTTAAACCACAGTCCTTCGATCTCATCCAAGGACTCAGATTTTAAATAGTAGTTCGCTGATTAAAACCCGGGTCAATACCCAGTTCGCGGGTCAAATTGAAAAAACAGGTTAAAACCCTCCCCGAGCTGCCCCTTATTTCCCCCAAATCAGAAATAGAAGAGAGAGAGAGAGAGAGCTTAACCGCTAAAAGTAACGCTCAGACGAAGAAGAAGATGATTGAACTAGAAAATCGAAGAAGACGATCGAACACCCAAGCTCTCTCTCTCTCTCTCTCTCTCTCTCTCGAATTCAATCTCGATTTCAAACCACTAGGTTTTCATGTTCTGGGTTTCAGACTGGAAAATCGAAGAAAACAGGGTAGTGTTTGTCGTTTGGAATCTGTTCTATTGCGTTTTGATAAGCACTACTGCCAATGTGGAGTGAAACGAACTACAAAGAGATCCATTTTTTTCAATTCATTAAAGCTTATGTTAACCTTTTTTTGAGTTCATTAAAGCTGTTCTCATCATAGAAAAATAAAGGATTCTGTGTTGGGGTTGGTATTATACTAAAATATCCATGTTGGATGAGGAATTTTAGTCCTATTTGGGTCTGATTCTATTATGGGGAAGATTAGTTGATTTGTTTTCATCTTCTAAAGGGAAGTATATGTATTCAGTAAAGCATTCAATATGCTTTGATGGGGCTGCTATACTTCTATCCCGGAAACATAAATTCACGAAGTACTTGCTTCCACAAGCATTGTTACGGGTTTCTTTGCTGCACCATTTGAGAACTAGTGTAAGAATGGATTCGAACTAGTTCAATTTTTGTTGTTGGGTTCAAATTGTATTCATTTGTATGCTAAGTTGATCTTTGTTTTTGGTGATTTGCAGTTACGTTATGGCTTCCTATGCTCGGTTTCTTTGGGAGACCGAGGACGAAGAAAAAGAGGAAGATAATGGTTTCGCCGAAAGAGAATTGTGTAGCAGTATTAATTTATCAAAACCAAGTTTCTTCCATAGAGTTTCAAAGTGGAATTGTACATTATTTTATGATCTCTGTATTACAACGCCTTTCTAGTGAATAAATGCAATGATATTTGGTTCCGGATATGAATTGTTGGATTGAATTGGCTCAGCTCAGCTTAGGATCTTAAATGCAATGATGTTTGGTTTCGTGACTTTGTCTTTCAACTATTTCAACAGGAGATTTGCTGCCCTAAACTTTTGGAAGTATGGAAATCAAAACTGGGTTTTTAACCGGAATTGTTTCAAACATTTGCGTTTGTCTGTTGGCCAGTCTGCTTTCTAAGCTGTGATTTCCACCCTTGCTTCTTTGCAAATGACAGAATCCACCTCAATAACTATATACTATCTTGCAAACGAGTGCCATATATTCCCATATCCCTTTGATCTGGAACAAATGGTTACATAGTTAGAAGCAGCGAACTAAAATTAAACATGGTATGAAGTGGCGAACATAAAATTTTAGCAGCAGCAGCAGACATGTAAATTCTCGACCAAAAAAGGACTGTCCAAATCTATTTCATTAAATGATTAAGAATTAAATTTTCTCGACCAAACAAATGTTAAGTAATAAGAACCCATGCTTGCATTCACGTAACGGACTAAAAGTGCACATCATCTGCTATACATCAACAAAATTCAAACAACAGTCTCTAAATTTATAGTAGATACAACATGAACAAAACACAAGTCTAAAAACCAAATACATCCAGAAGTCTCCAAATACTCCAGTAAGGACATCATTTTTCGAAAGAGGGTCAATTAGGTCTCCAAATACATCCTCCTATTTGTACGCTCTTCAGCTTCGACTCCATGAGTGAGAGGATCAAACCATAAGATCAATCTGTAAAGTCTTCCAGTACCTGATATTCATGCAACAGGCAATACAGCTAGCAAGAGAATAAAAGCAAAAACAACTACAAGCATCAAGGGATACCAGAAATCATGTGAGAAACGCAATATCTAAGTACCTGATATATTACACCACTTGGAAGCTGATTCTTGATTACTGTACTGCACAGAAAAACAAAAATTGAACAACTCCATACCATTTTTCAAAATACAAAGCAAAGGCTCCCACAATTCTGTCAAATATCATTTCAACAAGATATTTATTCTTTTTCACCAAAATTGAACCAAGTGCAAAAATATGCTCAAGGTTTTTTTAGTTTATCCATAGGTTTTTATTTGTAACATATGTATCACTATCACTCTTCAAAACTAGTAAATTCCCAAAGTAGGGTAAGTTTACTAACAGTGTAGTTGTTCCATTATTCCGGTAAACAGGGATATTTGAATTATATACAACTTACTGAGAAATTCCAAGTTCATATTTATAAGATGTAATTTCTCACTGAACCAAAGCATAGGCATTAGGCAAAACACCAAAAATAGAAACTTAAGGAAATAAAACAATATGCAATTTGAACTTTCTTGATTTTATAAGTAAAGGATTGTATTCTTTGTAGATGTTAAACATATCGACTATAACTCACATCAATCCACAAAATGGATCTCTTTATAGTCAGTTTCACTCCACATTGACAGTAGTGCTTATCATAAGGAATACAACAGGAAAAGCCATATATTGCTTTATATGGTGTCAGTATTGCACTATGAACATCAGTCAGAGGTTATCATACTATGATGTCTTTTGCCGATAAATAAATAAATCAATGAAACACCATAATCTGAACAACTGAATATAAACAGAAACAGAAAAGTATAAGATTTCGACATACAATGCAGATAGAGTCGTTATTGTCATCAAGATATTTATATCTGGCCTCCTCTCAATGCAGCATTTTATCACAGGAATTGCAGTGATTCCTTCACCTGATCAAGAACTACAGCAATCAAAAAGCAATAGAACAAATGCCAAACGACAAACACTACCCTATTTTCTTCGATTTTCCAGTCCGAAACCCTAGAACTTGAAAACCTAGTGGTTCGAAATCGAGATTGAATCAGAGAGAGAGAGAGAGAGAGAGAGAGGAGAGGAGAGAGACCTTGGGTGTTCGATCGTCTTCTTCGATTTTCCAGTTCGATCATCTTCTTCTTCTTCGTCTGAGCGTTACTTTTAGCGTTTAAGCTCTCTCTCTCTTCGATTTCTGATTTGGGGGAAACAAGGGGCAGCTCGGGGAGGGTTTTAACCCGTTTTTCCAGTTTGACCCGCGAACTGGGTATTGACCTGGGTTTTAACCCGCAAACTACTATTTTAAATCTGAGCCCTTGGATCTGTGATGAGAAGTCCGGATTTAACCCTCCATAAGGGTCCCTTATGTGAAGTTTTTCCTATATACACCTACCACTTTACAGTTTACAAAATCGAAACTTTTACAAGCCCTAGTTTTTCTCCTCCAGACACTTCCAAGTCTTCGATTCGATCGTCTCTCACAGCTTTGCTCGTCGTTTCAATTTGTAATTGACTAGTTATTTGGTAGTTGGTATCATTTTGTTCAACTTTCAACGTTGAACTTCGCATTATTACTTAGTTTCCATGTTATTTAATGTTTTGTTCAACTTTATTGATGCATTTGCTCTCAATACTTGAGAGGCGTCGATTAATCGGCTAGGGCGTTAGGCAGTGCCCGGCCGCCTGACTAGCGCATAGCGATTTTTAGAACACTGCTAAGACAGTAATATGCTCGAGGTGGTATACATGGAGCAACCTCCTGGGTTTGTTGCTCAGGGAGAGCGCTCTCAGGGGTATCGTCTTTACAAAGCTCTCTATGGTCTCAAACAATCACCTTGAGCTTGGTTTGGCAAGTTTAGTGATGTTGTGTTACAATTTGGTATGCGTCGCTCTCATTCTGATCATTTTGTCTTCTCTATTCAGTCGTATCGGGGGAAAATAGAGTGATGGTGTATGTGGATGATATTATCATTAATGGGAATGATCAGAAAGGTATCGATGATTTGAAACATTTCTTACAACGTCAATTTCACACCAAAGACTTGGGTAGTTACAGTATTTCTTAGGTATTGAGGCAGCAAGATCAAAGGATGGGATATTACTTTGTCCCAAAGGAGTTATGCATTGGATGGTTCTAGAGGAGACTGGTTTATTGGGAGCGTATGTGTAATACCCCAACTCAATTATTCTAAAACGAAATGGAAAGGAAACTACTATATATTGGGTTTAGTGTGCTAATAAAACAAAAGGCTGAATATTGGAAAAGGATTTATATGCATGAAATTCTCATACTTTGGATTGGAGTGAAATTGCTTGCGGTGGTGGGTGTAAGGAAATGTAATTAGGCTTAGTTTTGCAAAAGATTTTAGCAACTCATTTGCTAAAATCACCATGATTTTAGCAAATGAGTTGAGTTGCTAAAATCATGGAAATTTCAAATCACAAAATTAAGTGGTTCCGTTTATCGTTTTCCGGTTTTTTTGGCACCAAATTAAAATACTCCTCGTGTACTTTAATTCGGTGCAAAAAATTCAAAAAATGATACACGGAAACACTTAATTTTTTGATTTGAAATACCATGATTTTAGCACCTGCTGAACTCATTTGCTAAAATCACCATGATTTTAGCAACTGGGTTGCTAAAATCATTTGGAAAACTATGCCTACAATTTGATGAGTCAAAGGACACATGTTGGCTTCTCTCAAGTTCCTAAAGGATTGATATAGTTGTAGATATGAACGGGTGCTAAGTTAGAGAACAAGACAGAGTTAAGAAAAGGAAAAACAAGACAAAGTACTAGAGGCAAAGGTATCAAAGGACAAGTTTCCATTGAAGGTTTAATGTGTTCTTTTTAGCTTAGTCACCAACTGGGGATAAAAGGAAACAAAAAAAAAAGAAGACAAGGGGGAGAGGATGGACAGAGAGATGCGAGATGGTGTCCGATCCAAATGAGGTTTCGGTATGTCATCTACGGTGGCGAGGCTTACATGTTTAACGGTGACGAACGACAACCTAAAGAGAAATGTATATGGAAAGTTTGTAAGTATGGAAGGAAGTGTGATCGGTTCTTGATTAGTTTTATGTTATTTTAGTGGTGCTTGTGGATTCAGGTTGTTACAGTTGGTATCAGAGCGTAGGCGATACGTCTTAAATGGGATCGAGTGGGTATTAGGAATTGGTAACTGATTATAGATATTAGTCTTGCATAGACCAGAGAACACCAATTGTAGAGTATTTGCCCTAAAAAAAATGGATTGAGAGACCCTTCTTTATGATAATTGAATCTGTGATTAGAAGATAACAATTAAACGCTAAGAGTTGATTTGTGTGGGCTGAAGCTGAATTTTCTTTCTTTTATTTGATACCTAATTGTTAGATTTTTGCCATTCATGATGAGTACTAGAGCTTTTGATGATGATCTATGTAGCACGGACACGGATACGGACAGACACGGCAATTTTGAAAAAAGGGACACGGACACGGCGGGGGACACGGCAATATATATATATATACAAGAAGTTTCCTATGAAGGCTCCCTCACAAAAAAAAATGTGGGAAAACAGTTGAGAGCCGTAGGATCGCGTGAAGGGCATAGGATCCAACGACCCACAACTGTTTTCCCGCACTTTTTTTTGTGAGGGAGCCCTCACAGGAAACTTCTTATATATATATATAGGATCAACTTCTAATGAGGGATCCCTCATTTTAAATAAAATGAGGACCAAGCAATTTTTCCACTTTCCGAACTAAATTTTGACGATCCGAACCGTTAGATGTGTTTAAAATGTGTTTTTAAGGTCCATCGCGAAGATTCGTCCAAAAAAAATACCCGCAAGGGCTTCATCCGATTAGTTTTTGTTAAAAACGTTATATATAGCGTTTTTAACAAAAACTAATCGGATGAAGCCCTTGTGGGTATTTTTTTTGGACGAATCCTCGCGGTGGACCTTAAAAACACATTTTAAACACATCTAACGGTTCGGATCGTCGAAATTTGGTCGGGAAGCATGAGGTCCTCACTTTATTTAAAATGAGGGATCCCTCATTAGAAGTTGATCCTATATATACTTCTAATGAGGGATCCCTCATTTTAAATAAAGTGAGGACCTCATGCTTCCTAACCAAATTTCGACGATCCGAACCGTTAGATGTGTTTAAAATGTGTTTTTAAGGTCCACCGCGAGGATTCGTCCAAACAAAATACCCGGAAGGGCTTTCATTTGATCAATTTTTGTTAAAAATGCTATATAGTATTTTTAACAAAAACTGATCGGATGATAGCGTTTTTAACAAAAACTGATCAGATGAAGCCCTTCCGGGTTTTTTTTTTTGGACGAATCCTCGCGGTGGACCTTAAAAACATTTTTTAAACACATCTAACGGTTCGGATCATCAAAATTCAGTTCGGAAAGTGGGAAAATTGCTTGGTCCTCACTTTATATAAGAAAATATATAATTTTCTAGCAAGGACCTCCCGTAAATAAGAAAAAATATAATTTTTTCACGTTAAAAATTGTTTTTGGGAAATCCGAACCGTCCAATGTGTTCAAAAGATGTTTTCAAGGGTCCACGCGGGAAATCTTCAAAAACAAATACCGGGAAGGGCTTGATCCAAGAAGTTTTTCGCAAAAAGTCGTCAAAAAATGCTCGGATCACGGAGGTGCAGAAGTTCGGAGTCCGGATAGGAAGTGGAACCTATATATATATATATATATTATAAAAAAACTTAAAACTTTAAAGATTGATAATTACAGTTTGACCCCAAAAAATTTAAAAATTACAATTTGACCCCTGAAAATTAAAAAATTACAGATTGACCCCAAAAAATTTAAAAAACTACATTTTGACCCCTGTCGTGTCCCCCGCCAAAAAATTCAAAAATTTGGGGGACACGCCACGTGGCGTGTCCCATATGTATCGCGCCGTGTCCCCGTGTCCGACACGCCGATACGGCTACCTCTAGAAGTGTCGGTACTTCATAGATGATGATAATTTTGTGTTGGATATTTGTATGTATGTATACCAAAGATTAGTCTAGTTTCCTGGGCTCTATTTCAAAACTAATCGTAAGAGAAAAAGGAGATTTTTTGCTAGTTGTTGGCTTCGGTAAGGAATTGGGTGTAATCGGTTACAAATTAGGCCAAGGTGTTGAAGATAAAAGTGGCCTTTTATTTAATTGAGTGGCTTTGTGTACACTGGTATGAGGAATTGGATTAGAAGGAAGTAACAAGGAAGAAGAAAAAAAATGGGCTGGTTTGCAATGTGGAAGTAGTTCCTTCCGTGGCTGTTGAATAGATATTCTATTAAGTGTGGGCAAGTCTCCAAAAGTATGCTATACTTTAGTTGCAATTTGTCTAATTGGGTAACTTTTTGATTGTGGAAATGATACTCTCCTATACATTTCGATGTTGCTGAATTTTAGTATGGGACTAGTTCGGAAGGATCATGATGCTAATAGTAGCGTGCGATTATTCGTTTCTTTGTCTTGTGTATTTAAATTCTGTGATAATTATGGATACATGAAAGAGAATGGAATGGGCACGTCCGAGGTGTCAAAATCATAGTCGTGTCTTTCTTTTTGAAGATTGAAGGTGAGTGTTTGACTCATAGTGTATTTCATTTTGAATTGAACTTGTTTAAATGCGAGTATGGACTTCGTGTCGTGATGTGCCTTATGCCTAGTAGACTTCGTGTCGTGATGGGTCCTCGTGCCTAGTAGACTTCGTGTCGTGATAGGACCTCGTGCCTAGTAGACTTCGTGTCGTGATAGGGCCCCGTGCCTAGTAGACTTCGTGTCGTGTTGAGGCTTTATGCCATGTGGACAATTGAGTCCTGATATTGGTCTTGTGCCTGGCTTCGTGCCTAGTAGACTTCGTGCCGCGTTGGGTTACAAGGTGTGTTTTGAATATCCAGCGTAACCAATCAGAATTGGTGGGAAGTTTATCTCGGAGGAGTCTCCCATCCGTTGGGGACTCATTTGAATTTGTATACTGGTTGGCTTAGAGCCGATCTCTTGAACTTATTGTTGATTAATCAATTTGTTGATTATAATTGAAAATATGGTGTTACGTTGTCAAATATATGCTCATTGTGGTTGGCTTGGGGCCTAAGAATAAATTGCCTTTGTGGCGTGAATAAATTGCCCGTGTGGCGTGCCTTGGTCGCGTGACCTATGTGGTCGGATGTGTGGTATATTGACTAAAATTTGTGTTGCTAAAAAATGTTAGCTTATCCATGGTAGTCGTGCTTTGTTTGGAAATGGCCTAATGAAATTTTTCTAATAAATCTATTAAAAGAAAACGAGAAGAGTGTGCAGCGGATGCGTGGAATTTATTTATCTATATTTTAATTAGTAAATTTCGGGGACGAAATTTCCAAAAGAGGGGATAAATGTAATACCCCAACTCAATTTTTCTAAAATGAAATGGAAAGGAAACTACTGTATATTGGGTTTAGTGTGCTAATAAAACAAAAGGCAGAATATTGGAAAAGGATTTATATGCATGAAATTCTCATACTTTGGATTGGAAAGAAATTGCTTGAGGTGGGTGTAAGAAAATGTAATTAGGCTACAATTTGATGAGTCAAAGGACACATGTTGGCTTCTCTCAAGTTCCTAAAGGATTGATATAGTTGTAGATATGAATGGGCGCTGCCCATTTAACGTTAGAGAACAAGACACAGTTAAGAAAAGGAAAAACAAGACAAAGTACTAGAGGCAAAGGTATCAAAAGACAAGTGTCCATTGAAGGTTTAATGTGTTCTTTTTAGCTTAGTCACCAACTGGGGATAAAAGGAAACAAAAAAAAAAAGAAGACAAGGGGGAGAGGATGGACAGAGAGATGTGAGGGTTAGCCGGGAGCTAGGAAGTGATGGGCCGACCGATTAACGGCGAGATGGTGTCCGATCCAAATGAGGTTTCGGTATGTCATCCACGGTGGCGAGTCTTACATGTTTAACAGTGACGAACGACAAGCTAACGAGAAATGTATATGGAATGTTTGTAAGTATGGAAGGAAGTGGGATTGGTTCTTGATCAGTTTTATGTTATTTTAGTGGTGCTTGTGGATTCGGGTTGTTACAGTATGGATCCAAATGTCAAGCTTTGTGTTGAGTTAGGGGAGATACTTCCTCATCCGGACGGATATCGCCACTTAATTGGCAAGTTGAATTCTCTTACCAACACAAGTCTTGATATCTCATTTGTTGTTAGTATACTAAGTTTATGTCAGCTCCACGTCTTCAGTCTTCTGCCTTGGGAAGTTTGTCTTTGTATTGTTAAGTACCTTAAGACTCATCATGGACGTGGTCTATTTCATCGGTCTAACAGTCATTTGCGTGTGGAGGCCTTCACCGACGGTGAATGGGCAGGATCACCGTCCAAGAGACGATTAACAACTGGGTATTGTACCTCTATTAGTAGCAATCTAGTTATCTAGAAGAGCAAGAAACAAACCATTGTTGCAAGATCTAGCTCAAAAAACTGAGTATCGAGCCATGGCTCAAACTACCTGTGAAATTATATGGGTGTAAGCTTTACTCGAGGAACTAGGTTTTGGTGTGCAGTTACCTATTCCTATGTATTGTGAGGCGGTGATATATATCGCTTCAAATCCGGTATTTCATGATTATCACATTGTTGGAGAAAGGATTGATAATGGTGTGTTGGCTACCCCATTTGTGTCTACAGGACCTCAGTTGGCTGATATCTTCACCAAATCATTGTTCAAACCAATTTAAAGTTATGCAACAAAATGGGAGCCTGGGGCTTTGTGATATATACTTTCCAACTTGAGGGGAGTGTTGGAACTTGGAATTGTTGGGTTTTTTGCCCATGTGATAATGCATTTGAAAAAAAAAGAAGGGAGAATTCTCAATGGGATTAATCTGCCTTGGAAATGAGAATGGTTTGGTGGAAGTAATACTCAAAGTGGTTTCGGTGGCTTTGATACGTGGGGTTTGGAAGAGGATTTGATGCTTTGTTTGACATTGGTGGGAAGTAGCCTGGGCATTTTTCCAAGACCACATCTGAAACCTTCTCCATATAAATTTATATTGCTTTATGTTTTGTGCAAATGAGTGAGAAGAAAGAGAGTGAGGAGAGAAGGAGAGAGCTCTGACCAGAGAAGGGCGCGAGGGAGGGCCCTGTGGGGGCTGCCGTGCGCTCCGGTTGTGAGTTTGAGAGGAGGAAATGTGAGGAAAAAGAGTGTGGGGGGTGAGTGAAAAACAATGTATAGAGCCATGGTGTTAGGAGCTCTTGGGTGGGTTTTTCATTTCACATTATAATCTCTTTTTTTCATACATAGTGGAAAATCTCTCTCTCTCTCCCCCGTGGAGGTAGGCATTGAGGCCAAACCACGTAAAAATCGTTGTGTTTGCTTGTGTGCTTGTTGTTCTTTATTTTTGGTACGCTTCCATTGCGGGTGGGACTTGGATTTAATAATTCCCTTCAGGAATATTGTTAGTCTTATCTTTGTCCCACATTGTTTAGTGGAGTCTTGTGATGAGGTATTGAGACTATAAATAATCTTGTATCTAATACTATAACTAATAGTTGTTTGTGTTGGGATTAATTAACACCCTAATCATTTTCCCAAACAAGCAAATATAATTTGAATTTTTGGCATACACATGATGATTAAAAAAAGTAATCAAATGGACTAAAATCAGGATCTAGATATAGACAAAATACCATATCTAACTTCAATCAAATACGTCATTGCCAAAAAAAAATAAAAAATCACTACAACATTCACAAAAATGCTCCAACAAAAGGTTTTTCTTTGTTCACGTGTCATTAGCAGGAGGTCACATATCAGTGTCAGACACCAACACGCTTCAGACACTCTCCGGGCACATGTCTGCCACCCAATTAAGAAGTGTAGTATATTCATTCTAATTTTGTTCAAAACTCCACTTGAGGAGAAAAAAGTGTATCATTATCGCCACACAACAGAAACCTAATAGACAATTGTGACTATCGGTTTACACCAATTTATCAAACAAGGAAAACTAGTAGGGTTATTATTATGATTTACTACATAAACAAGAGAATTAACTATGTATGTTCATACACAACCCATAAATGGTCAATCAGTTAGCTAAACTATGAGCATGGACTATGCAAGATCCTTCCACAAAAGGATGAAATGCACAAGATAATATGCAGTACCTTGTCTAGCAATGCAAGGTATCTTGCTTCATACAAATGAAGAGTCCTACTCTCAGAGGGAACAAGTACCTACAGGCCAAATAATAATGTCACAGCCAATTACTCAATGACGTAGAAAATATGGAACACATGGTGCATACTGCATACGTCTTGATGTACCAGAAAGCCATTGTCGTTTACATGTTGAAGACCGTATAGTTAGCAGAATACACAAGAACTATCGTTAAGAGGCTTAAACTTGTAGTTCCTTCATTGCATTGCGTACATCTTGATGTAACAAAAAGCCACTGTCATTTACATGTAGAAGGCCATATAGTTGGCAGAATACACAGGAATTGTTGTTAAGAGGCTTAAACTCTTATTTCCTTCAAAATCCAAAACCAGTACTAGCAAGTGTCTCATATTTTAAGCCGATGTTGCCGATTTTCATATTTGTAATAACAATTACAGAATTATTCCACTCCAAAACTGTTTAAGAAATATACAAATGAGACCTGTAAAAGACTAAGAACGTATACTCAAGCGAAGAAATTGTTACATAAGTCCATTTGAAAAACAAAAACCTGACTTTGTCACCATTTATTATAATATGAAGGATCTACCACAATCCAGTTACGTATTTTGCTCCACACTCATCCCACTCATTTGCTTTTCAACAACATAATTCATGTGACATGGACTCGTGTATAACCACAGGTTGCAGATCCAACCATAAAACCTGCCCAAGCTCAACTCTTAGGATATTGGAATGTAAGTACAAAAGCTAGGTATGGGTACAGGGACAAGTCCTGACCAGTCATTCGTATCATATGAACAAGTATGACCAGTCATTGCACTATCATATGAACAAGTATGATAGGTAGTGAATATGCCATAAATTACTTGTTTCGGTATGTCAACGACCAAAACAATCCGTACACAACGAAGATTACACCATACTACTGCGTCATTGCCTACACCTTCAACGGGTCGAACAGTAAATTGTTCAAACTTGGTTAAAAAATTTAACGAGCTTCCAACATAAGTTCAAACTTGGTTTGTTTATCGGGCAAGCAATCTCAAATGAGCTTAAATTGAGCCCATCATGAACTGAGAGAGATTACTTGAGTTTTTTAACCAAAATTAGTCTATCGAGTTGATATCATTCAAACTTTGTTTGAAAGCTTAACAAGTTACCGAATACGTTCAAGCTTGATTTGTGTATGTCATAAAATGGTGTTGAAAAATCTTTTAATGAGCTGCTCTCCATTTATGCATGTGCAAATTGTCCTTCATATGGAAAAAGTGAATGTAGAAGTAACAATAGTTTATTAATCTGGATGACCCTCGGTGGATTGGCAAATATGGATCAATTTGGGAAGTATATTTGAAGTGGTATCTCATGCCCAATGGAGTGTTTACCCATAGTGGTCTGCCCAAAATCCAGTATTATGGCAGTGATCTAATTTTTGTACTTTTTGTTTCGTCTTCCTCTCTCAGATGGAGTTGAAACACAGTGATGGACATTTTGTGCCAATTTTATATAGGCCATTGTAGCCGCTTGGCCATTTTACATTTTTTTTTCTTTCCTTGCTTTTCTTTCTTTTCTTTTGTTCCTCCTGGGCCTGTTGTAGGCTGTATATTCGATTAGCCCCTTTTTATTTCAAGCTAAATTAACCACACAAAAAAAAAAAAAAAATAGTTCATTCATTTCACGTGAACAATGACAAGAAAAGTGGTGCATGAGGATAAGAGGTGAGTGTGAAGATGTCGAATTTCTATTTTCTTGTCCATGTGAAAAGCTGATGAATATATGTCCCCTAGAAACTAAATCGGGTTCACATGGACAAGAAAATAGAGATCAAATGGCTAAATCGGGTTCTAAACACATTCTTAACCTAGCTAGCGTCAGAATGTGGACAGGAGTCCACGTAACCAAGATGATGATAGTTATTGGAATTTGTAAAATTGAAAAGCAAAAACTGAGATACGGACCTGGTCCATGGGAAATGGAAGAAGAGGAAGCTCTACAGCCTCCGACAATGAGGAAGAGCGCGCTTTCGGGATGAAACGATGACGTTTGCTTAGGGGCCCGTGGTTCAGCGATGTATTAGAAGAAGGGAAACGCGCAGGAGGAGAGAGACGACGGGATTTAATTAGGTCATTGTGCGGATTTTTTCCGGAGAGAGTAACGAAAAAAGTGGAATTTGATGGAGTGGCGATGAGATTGGGAGTTGTGGTAGCTGTGGTGGTGGTTCTAAGAGTCATGGATGGTGCCGACGACGGCGGGGATATTCCTTCTTCCAACGGGAAGGAAACGGCGAGAGAAGTGGCTACTGGATACGGCACGCTACTGGTAACCCTATCTTAAGCTTAAGGGTCAGCAGTATCCCGTATGCTAGAATCACCAACTCCCTGTTTCAGCAGCTTGCTTTTAACAGATGGCGTACGTAAAAAGAAAATTGAGTTTTAACAATTTAGGGTTCCACTAACTAATTTTTAAAAAAAATCAAGATAGGTCACTCTCTCACAATACATCACATGAGAATGTGTGTACACAAAAAATAAGGCAATTTTAAAATAAAACTACTTTTTGTTCCTATTTAATAGTACTAAATAGGAACAAAAAGTAGTTTTAACAACCTTGCTAAAACTCAACTTTTATGAAAATTTTCATTTTAATTCAACTTTTCGGTATTAGGGGCAAAAAATGACCAAAACATGGTCATCGTTTCCCAAATGACCAAAGCATGGCAAGAAAAATATTAATTACACATACATGGTAATTTAGGAGTGTGATACTGGAGACACCCCACCTTGGTACTCTGTAATGCTTAGGCTCCGCGTATCGCCCTATTTTTCCAATAAAAAACCCTATGTTCTAAGATTAGGGTTGCTTGCAAATTAGGGCTTTCAAAACTTGGACATGTCTGCTGAATTTTCATATATTTGTGGGTTGTATTTTCAGCGTCCATCACCATGGGTCACAGACTCACAATCATATGTTTTGTTTTTGTGGGTCTGTTTGGTGTTTCTCTACCCTCTCCCTAGATGGTATAGAAACACTAATTTAGATTTAGGTCTCAATTGTCTTTATGTTTCCTTACCCATCTTTACCTGTCCCACTATAGCTTTATTGGCCATCACATCGTTCCCACCCTGGTGAGTGAGCCGGGATTTATGTTTTTTCCTTTCCTTTTGCTTTTCTCTTTGTCCTCCACGGGGTATGCCTGTATATTCGCTTAGCCTCTTTTTTATTTCAAGCTGAATTACCAAAAAAAAAACTCAAAACCGACTTTTGTTTCTCTCTCTACACTCAAAACTCATTTTATGATCGTAGAAAAACAAACAGACATTGTTTGTGTTTGTGTTCCATTTGATATACAGTCAATTCCCAATACTATTTCCTTGATTGTCCTATCCCTTTCAAAGAGAGGTTTGTCGATGCATGGACAAGTAAACATCCACACTTCAGGAATCGTGTCACTTCAAGGGTCGAAGGTGCACATGCAATGCTTAAGAAATATTTGAAGTCTCGACGAGTAATTTTCACGAGGTGAGGGAAAAAATTTGTCTTGCAATTGACAACCAATACAATGAAATCAGGACTACGATTGCTAGTGAAAAGCTTCGAGCTACGTATAAATTTCGGATTCCTATGTTAAAGAAACTTGTTACTCATGTTTCCGCCTTTGCAATTGGACAACTTTTCAAACAATCTGAGTTGGCCAAGTCAGATTATGTCTTGGGGCCTTGCACTGGTAATTTTTCAAGAACCATGGGTCTACCATGCGCGCACATGATGAGAGAGAAGAAAGATGGAACTTTGCACCTTGATGATGGACATCCACAATGGAGAATTGATATAAGGTCATTTTATCAATATGGTGGATTACAAAGAAATGGAAGTGAAATTGAATGTCTTTTGAAGAATATCCATGATAAATACGAACATATGCCTCTTGTTCAAAAGGAAGACATCCACGAGCAAATTGCTCAACTTGTTGATGAAGAAATTTCGTCGACTCTTGAGCCTAACATTCAACCCCACAAAGGACGTCCATTGGATTCAAAGAAAAGAAAGGGAGATTGCTCTACCACTCGTCACCCTTCAGCTTTTGAGATTGTGAAAAAGGCTAAAAGTGTGGTGTTTGCCACCGTGTTGGACATAAAAGTCGCACTTGCCCACGCAAAGGTGAATGCAATAGCTCAGACCCTCATTTTTCTTGGCTAACCAAGATGTCACTCTTAATATGCTCGAAACACCACATAAGTTATTCTCCTATTTCAATTCATGATATAAGTTATTCTCTTATTTCAATTCATGATATTTTCCCAAAAATAATACTTGCTTTTAAATATTTTTATTTACTGATTATGTGTCCAACTATTTTCATGCAGTTCAATGCTTTCACTTTTCTTTTCTTTTCTTTTTTTTGTAAGAATTGGGTGGAATGTGCAGAATCTGAATGCATGGAACTTTTGAATTTTTGAGTTCTGTATGTAGAACTAATGAAATCACTTTTTTTTGTAATCTAGCATGACTTTCTATAGTGGACGATTGAGCCTACGTGATAATTTTATGGACTAATATTATGTTATTGGACTGTTGGTTTGATGGAGTCTTCGGGATGTGTAATTTATTTCGGTGGTGGGTGGTGGAGTTGGCAGATATGGGTTTTAGGATTTTGAGATTTTTTTCCTCGTGGAGTAGTTTTTTTGGAGGGTCGTTAAGGTATTTGAAGAAATGAATATTTTGGATTATAAAGAGCAATGGTAATTTAGTAACTTGACCCTAATAGAGACAAAAAGAGGGTGCATATAGAGAAATGGGGGGTGTGAAAATCAATATCCTATATATAAAACACAATATATACACTCCAATTACTGCGTCAGTATCACAGAATTGCAGGAATCATTCTTTATCTGAAATGCAGCTACCATAGGCACAAAAGAAACTCAACTATGCAACAGGGCCTGGGTACGTACTCATTTTGAAATGAATCATTAAGGATAAATACTGTATCTCATCTAGTCATGTACACTAAAGACAGTAAATTTATGATACACTTGATAATCACTTTCCCTGTAAGTAATTGACAATAATATGAGAAAAAAAGGCGGAACTTTGGCAAGACTCGAAAGTAAGCTCAAAGCTGAAAGTAAGTAAAACCATCCAGTACTAAAAGGCAAATTTAACAAGCCGATAATATAGTAAAAAAGCGAGCAGATGAATGATTCCACAAAAACCACAGAATTTATTTTGCAAGTGAGCAGTAAAGAAAATCAACCGAGCTTATGGAAACATAATTTTCCTAAGGCAATTGCAGAAAGGCAAAAGACACGATTTTTGACAAGTAAATAAGGATCAAGTTTGCATCGTGCACTTCTTTTGAGAATGTCCTAACATATGGCAGCGACCACATTGAACGATTCTTTTTGGACGCTTTAAACTCTCCACGCGAAGGACCTTCTTTTTCGGCCTGCCAGGAGGCCGACGTGTCTTGGGTGGCCGTATGGCAATATCAAATTTGGCACCTCCGCCATCTGCTCCCTCAACGTGCTCATTCCATAGACTTTTATCTGGAATTGGATTGATAATATGTGAATAGGCTTCACGGTAGCTATCGACTGTGAAACAATGTTCAGCAAATAAATGGGCATTCTGCCCGCAAGAGATGAGTGCAGCAGCAGCATGTGCACAAGGCAAACCATAAAGCTGCCAACGGCGACATGAACACACTCTCGTTCGTATGTCCACAATATTTGTCCGCTCACTTGACACAATCTCAAATTCAACTTCATTTGCACGAAGTACTTGATAACAACGAGCATCTGTGATTGCTTCTAAAATCTTCTTCTCAGCCGATGGTACAAGAACGGAGCTCCACCTCATTCCCAAATTACGACGCTCAGCGAACCAAGATGACATCTGATGGCGAATGTGCTCCATCATCTGTACAATAGGGAGCTCGTGACACTCAAGGGACCAGTTATACAATATTTCTGTGACCCCCAATGTGAAATGGCCATATCGGACCCCCTCAAAATAGGCAACAGCCCATAGTTGGGGAGGAAATAGCTGAAACCACGGTATGACTTCTTGCGATACTTCTACCATCTCGGAGATCTTGCTTTCAAATTCAACTGCCGTTAAAGCATAAACAGCATTCCAAAATATATTCACCAACTTTGAGTTCTTAAATGTATCACGAAAATTCTCACTCACAAAACGCAAGCAAAAACCATGAAAAGCACTGGGGAAATGAGTCTCAACTGCTTCCACAATGCTTGGTTGCCTTTCGGATAGTATGGTAAGTCTAGGCATATTGTCAGTATTTACACCAAGAAGCTTCCGCAACTCTGACATGAACCACATCCAATTCTCGTCACTATCCACATCAACGATGCCAATGGCCAATGGAAACAACCCATCATCAGCATCAACAGCTGCAGCACAAAGCAACACACCCAAATATTTCCCTTTGAGATGTGCTTTGTCAAGTTCCAAAAGTGGTCTGCAGGCATTTATAAAACCATAGATTGATGCACGGTAAGAAACGAACAGGCGCTGGAAGAAATTATCTTGTCCAGTGGTGAAAACTGATGCAATGCTTCCTGGGTTAAGTTTCCTTATTTGTTCACAGTATCCTGGAAGAAGGCGATACCCTTCTTCAAAAGTTCCATGTAGTGCAGCCATGCTTCGCTCCTTCCCACGCCAGGCTTGCATGTAAGACACAGCAACTCCATGCTGATCTCGAATATCTTGTAGAATTTCCTTTGGTTTATATTGAGGATTATCCCTAACCCTTGCTTCGACAGACCTAGCAACCCATCCGACCGATGCTTGTTGATGGTGGAGGTTGCGTACGCCTTCACAAGTATGCTCTCCATGAAGGGTTCGAATAGAAAAGGTTGGAACTCCTGGACATTTTGCAACGTGTACACGCCAGGGACAACCTTCCTTTGAACATTTTGCTATAAATCGACTACGATCAGATTTCACAATCCGAAGGTCAAAATGCAATGCTATAGCAATATCCTTTAGTGCTCTTCGGCAAGTCTCAACATCAGCGAATTCCTGCCCAATTACTAAAGAATGGTCTTGCAAATCAAGAGATGAATCAGTAGGAATCTTGACTAAGGGCTGATCAGCCATAACGTTCTAGCACATGAACAACTTCAGCTTGTCATTCAAATACTTTTCATTCTCACGTGGTTGCGTATGGATTTCCAAATTGCATAAATAAACATAACACATAACCACCTTTACAAAACATTCCCCAACGAGGTGCTGTCAATTTTCTGCAATAGTAACACAAAAAATTAAGCTACTGAATACACTTTGTATTCCCAAACAAAAACATTAAAACAGTATTTGGTTCACTGTAATTAAGCTATGGAGCTGGGACGACATGATGCTCATTCTGACACTTTCTTCACTAAGAAACGAATACAATGCACAATAAAAAGGAATCATCTTTCAATAGTTTAGGTGAATGAAGGCAAAGGAATGACCAACCATTCTTTCCAATCACCATTTCAGATAAGAAAAGACAACCTAATATGCTATTAAATTATCAAATCATCGGAATGGCACCGTCCCATTACTTCCAATAATAATTTCAGCAAACCAAACACTAACTAATATACTATCAATTCAAAACTGGAGAAATCAACATGGCTACTATCAATTAAAAACTGGAGAAATCAACATGGCATGGCGATTAAGTAATGCTCATTTGAGTTGAAATTTTGTGTTCACAGTTGAAGGGTTATGAATCACATTGGCAGTACCTTAAGCAGGGTCAGAGTCACAGCAGTTCTTTGCAGTATATAAAGAGAGAAGTGTAATGAGGGAGAGAGAACCAGCTCGTGTGATGTGTGCGCCCTCCGTAATCAGGCCTACTGAACGAGGTCCAATGGCCGAGATTCAGCGGACAGGAAGCAAATGGCGACGATTATTGGTGGCGACATATGGTGGCTACGGCTAAATGTAGAAAGAGACAGAAACAATACAACTCGCGCGCGCGCGCACACACGCATATATACACAGAGAGAGAGAGAGAGAGAGAGAGAGAGGATGTGGAGAATTACGCCGGAGGGAAGAGATGAAGGGTTGAGGGTAGTTAATTCAGATGGGGACCTTGGCGCAGGTGGGTTTTATTCGGAGCCCTAATTGTTACACTGCACTTACACGAAGAGGTGGTTTTTGTGGTTAGTGGTTACCCAAATGTCAGTATTTTGGGACCGGGGTGTTCAGATCCGGACTCTTGACAACGGCGGCGGCGGCGTGGTGACTGCTCCAGCGATAGCTCTAGCGTTTTCATTTTCTGTACTTTTTGTTTTTTTTTTTAGATGGCTTTTTAAGCCGGCAGTTTTGGGCTGGTGATTTTGTGAAATTGTATTGGTAGCCGACGGCTTTGGGCTGTGGTTTTGATTTAGGAAAAATTGCTCTAAAATGGTAGTAGGGGCAATTAATTGCAAAGACATGGAATGCTTTTTAAAAATTGCTCCCAACATGAAACGCACTTTTTTAATTGCACATACATGGTACCCATAATTATGTTGACCGAAATACTCCTTGATCTGTGATTTCGAGTGCAATGAATTTTTTGAGGAGTGCAACCGTTGTCAATGTAAAGGGCAACAAAAGTGGATGAAGGGTGCAATGGCTTCCTAGTGTGACTTGAACACACACCCTTCTTGAATTTGGATAAAGGAGATGTGATTTTCACTTGAGTAAAAAACTTGCAACATGGGTACAAAAACAGTTGTTGAGGAGTGCAACAGTCATCCATTAAGGATTCAACAAAAGTGGAAGGAGAGTGCAATAGTCAGTAAAAATATTTCCAAAAAGTTTGAATTGAATAAAAAAATGTGCAACATGGGTGCAAAGCAGTTGTTGAGGAGTGCAATAGTCCTCCATTAAGAGTTCACAAAAATGGAAGAAGAGTGCAATAGTCAGTAAAAATATTTCCAAAAAGTTTGACTTGAGTAAAAAATGTGCAACATGAGTGCAAAACAGTTGTTGAGGAGTGCAACAATTCTCCATTAAGAGTTCAACAAAAGTAAAAGAAGAGTTCAACAAATTCATTGCACCCACGTTGGTCCAAATTCAAGAAAGGTGTGTGTTCAAGTCACATTGGAAAGATTTTTTGACAATTGCATCCTTCATCCACTTTTGTTATGCTCTAAATTGACAACGGTTGCACTTCTCAACAAATTTATTGCACTCGAAATCACAGATTCAAGAAGGGGGTATTTTGGTCAACATTATTATGGGTTCCATGTATATGCAATTAAAATAGTGCGTTTCATGTATATGCAATTTCTAAAAAGTGGTCAATGTCTTTGCAATTAATTGCCCCTACTACCATTTTAGAGCAATTTTCCCTTTGATTTATTATAATTCAACCTCTTTACCCAAAAAAATACTGACATAAAAAATACTGACAAAAAAAATGTCAGTCTTTTTTTGGCTGAGCCAAATTATTGTTTTCATCATTCTTTTAAAATGTTTTCACATTTATTAATTTAAAAATAAAAAAATTATGATAAAATTTAAAAAATCAATTAAAAAACAAAAAAATAATCTAAAAACATACATATTTTTTAGATTACTTTTGTATTTAAAAAAACTTTTAATTGATTAATAATGTTATTACTTTTAAAATTCCTCTTGAGACGAACCAATAATACTCAAGAAATCGACCCAAAAAAATGTGAGAAAATTTGAATAAGGACAAAAAATATTTCGACTTACTTATTTAGCCAAAACACCAAAGGATAACCAAATAGGGTTTAAGAGAGACTAATGCTCTGTTTGGAACTTGGGGGAAGGGAGGGGAAGAGTAATATTTAGAAGGAAAATGTGAGGGAAAAAAAGGAAAAAATGTTACTGTGCTTAGATCCTATTTTTTCCATTATCTCTTCTCTTCCCTCTCAAACCACACCAGTGAAAGGATTTTTTTCCCAAATTTCCCTTTTTTTTCCCTTGGTTTTCCTGTTCTCCAAACCAAGCATAAACCCAAAAGCCCATACAGCTAGGGTTTAAGAAAAAAACCCCTATGGCTAAGGTTTAAGAGACCCCTTGTTACGACCCTAAATTTTATTTTCATAATTATAATTGGTCATTTAAATTTTTAGTTTTATGATGTATCCTATTTAATTATTTTTGCGCTTGGTTCAGATATTATTGGCATTCTTATAGTTTTGAGGATATAAGCTTAATTTTAGTAGTTATATTTATTAGGCTATTTTTATTATAAATGTGTATGCTTAAATACAGTAATTAAATAGTTGGTTAGCTAATTTTTAGGATACGTGGTTAAGAAGGCTGTTTAAAATTGCACCTATAGATAGAAAAGTTATAAGCTAACTGCCTAGGGTTATTATTTGAGGTACTTTGAGAAAGTAGGGAGGCATCAGCCGTTTAAGGGTTTCGTCAAGTTGGTCGTCGTACTCGTGTTCTCATCTACCATCATCGTAAGTATTTATCTTTTTCTCCTTGTTTCATTACTTTGGATCAGTACTTCTTGAAGGAAGATCATGTTATTTGTTGGAAGTTGTGAAGTTCATGGGTCAGAAACAATTCTAATTGGTAGTATCGCTTAAAATAATATTAGCCAAGTAACTGGGTTCATGATTGCTGTGGCAATGGCTTGTAGAATTGAAATTTATAAGGATCGATTACGTGGCAATGGAATTGAATTAAATATGAATGGAGGAATGGGTTTTGGAAGCTTTGGATGATCAGTTTATGGGAAATGGAAATAGTAGTTTGGCTTTTGTATCTCCAGGTGGCTAGTGATGGTTGGAAACTTAGGATTAGATGGACATAATCTGGGTACTTTAGTAGTGTATAATATTCCTAGCTTTACATATTCAGTGTAATATCATTTTACTACATGGTTATTTCGTATTCTTTATTTTTGTACAGGTTAGACTACTTTTGCGTG
Source organism: Vaccinium vitis-idaea (assembly GCA_963854785.1). Lineage (NCBI taxonomy): Eukaryota > Viridiplantae > Streptophyta > Magnoliopsida > Ericales > Ericaceae > Vaccinium > Vaccinium vitis-idaea. Next base: position 28,713,038 of record OY978215.1, on the reverse strand, counting down.
TTTGAGTTGCATTGTCTTTCGACCCAGGTGAGTGATTAAGTATGTTACGTACTTTCGAACTTTCCATGTCCCTTAAATTATTTGTTGAAAAATTTGGAATTGTTAATTGGAAAATATTTACATTTGGTTCTCTAAATTGGCACGCGATAAAATGTATTCTTTTTGGTGAGATCTTTATGGATATTGTTGGGAACTCGTATTATTGGAAGCCCAGGGAAATTATTCCTTTGTATAGGTGACCCTGGCCATAAGGGAAGAGACCCGGGTTAGGCCGGTGACCCTTTTGCTCAACGGCTGTCTTTCGCCGGATCGACTTAGGGAAGAGTACCATGGTTTGCCAACACCTGGTGACTCTAAGTTCGATATTGGATCCAATTTTGAGATTATTATATTGTTGGCCATGGTACTATTTGGTTGTGGTTCCCCATTGTTATTGGATATCATTTGTGATCACCATTAAGATTTATTATTATTATTTTTCCTACATCGTGTGTGCCAAATTATGATGATATGTAAATTAATTAAATCCATGTTTTAGAACTTTATTTAATATACATGCTTGTCATTCACTGAGCTTGTTAGCTGACGGATTTATTCCAACACCATTTTCAGGAAAATTAAGTAGATAGGTGAGGACTCTGGCGGCGTCTTGGGGAACTACTGTGTCGACCTCCGTAGGATATTGCATGCATCGTAACTTTGATATTTAATTTATTTGCTTCCGCACATGGTTAAACCTTTTTGGTAAAAGATTGGATTCATGTTATTATTGGTGATAATTTTTATCGATGGTTCATGGGATGGTGTGCCCCATGCTTTGTTGAGACAATTTGGTTTAATTTTGTTTAATAATAAAGATGGTCATTTGGGCTACATGGATTATTTTATTTAGGCTTCGTGAGCCATCTGTCAGTTATGTGGTTCACGGCCGGTCATTTCCCGTTTTGGGGCGTGACACCCCTCATTTGAACTTCTGTTGGAATCCAATAATGTTTCTTCTGATTAATGGTTTTCTAGGCAGAGGTGGTGCCACATGCAAGAGAGGGTGTTCAGTTGAACAGCTGAACACCCCTGACCTCCCAAATTTTCCCTACGCCTATGTTTACATATAAAATTAACAAATTCAATAATTAATTGACACGTAATCAATAATGCCAAACGTTGGCTAATATGTGTCGATGAAGACACACTAGATTACTAAGATAAAGATGGATTAATACGATGTCCTATTAGTTTTCATGTTTGAAAAGCAGTTATTGGCAGTTTCAAGTCAAACTGATAATAAATTGACTTCGAAGCTTTGATTTCAACTGCTAAATGCATGAACTCCATGTGTAAACGTATGAAACGAGGTAGTTGACAGTTAAGACTTAATCATTTGAGTTGGTTAAGCAACCGTGCAGATTCAAAGTAAAGCTTCTGAAGGAAGATTAAAGAAATTCAAGTTCAGATCTGTTCGAGGAAAGAAACTGCCAATTTGAAGTAGAAAGATGGAGTTCGAAGAAAGCCAAATTCAAATTCTTTGAGCGGGAAGTTCAAATTGCAAGCAGTGCCTATAAATAGAAGAAATCGAAGAGTGAAAAAGCCCGGACAAATCTTCAACAAACAGCTATCAAACAGATGATGCTTGGTTTGTTCATTGGCAAATAGAAGTAGGATTCCGACTCAGTTCGAAGTAGATTAGGAAGTAAATTAGGAAGTAGTTTAGCAAGTAGATTTCGGTTTTTCTTGTAACAATCAATTGTTCGAAGTTCTTGTTACCTTTTATTTGAAGTTGAAGACAATTTTGAAGTAAGTTTACCTTTGATTTATTAATCGAAGTATCTTGTTTCTTTATTGTTATTTGATTTGTTAAGTATATTGGTTTGTATTTCTTCACTTTGAAGGAAAAAATCCTCTTAATTGAGGTAATTGAACCATTAAAACACAATCGCCTGATTCACTACAAGAAAAAACACCAATGGTGACACGAAAAACTGTCACCGAAGGCCCAATATTTGTCACCGATTATCATCGGTGACATAGAATGTGGGTGTCATTGTATGCATGACACTGAAAGTCAAGGGTGACAAAAATTGTGCACTTGTCACGGAATGATGTCAACAGTGACAGAAATATGGTGTCACAGAAGAGAGATTTTCCGTGACATAGTAGGGTGTCACTGAAAGCAATGGTGACAACAATACAGTTGTCATAGAAAAGAGATCTTCCGTGACAAGAATTGTCACTGAAAATACTTACCTTGACAACAAAACGCGTGTCACCGATAATATTACCAGGTGGGCACACAAAGGTGACACCCTCTTTTTGTCACAAAAAAACATAATCAACATAATTGTGCCACCCAAAATATCATTTCGCACCTGCTTACAAAGTTTCAAATATTTGTATCTAGATCCATTAACAAAACTTATACCGCAAAGACGCAAAATATCATTCAAATCAAATATCCAACAAGTCAACATTCTATCATCCAAGTTCACAACTCTTCAAAATATGTATCCTTCAACAATAAACACTTCAAACTAACTACAAAACATCCGTACTCGCTAATGTACAAAAAGTAACTTCATCTCACTAATGTAGATGGCCCCACTCGCTGTTTCACAAAACGTGGAGAACCAGATGAACTTCTTGGTGAAAGTGGAGGTGCACTGCCAGCTCGAAACATGGAGGGTAATGAATCACTTGAAGTAGCCTTTAGGCTAGAAGATGTCCCAGCAGCAACATTCAAGGGAACACCTGCCATTGCATTGTTAAGCAACGATTTCACCTGCCATTGCATTGTTAATAGACTTTTTTGGCTTATTTAGACATTTTCTATAGGATTAAAAGGATGTCAATACAAGTAGGCATGGTACCGAATGAAGTATTGCATACTCTTATCCTTGCATCTTCTGAACTTACACTAAAAAGGAATAAGCAGATAATCATCTAAAATTATAGCATGCTGTTATAATTCAAGACATGGATTAGATTACAAAAGCTAGGAGGTCACTTCCGGCTTTGGAATGCGTCAATCTACATAGGGTTTACGTATCCATTGGAGTCATTGGACAATCAATCCTACTCAGATTATATAATACCATCAAGTTTGACACTCCCGTAGAATTTTTCATCCTACCGTATTTCAATGCAAAACAACCAATTCAATCAAATTCAACATTGTCTTTTACTTCTAACTACTATAAACTCCCATTCGAGCACCAAAGATCACATTTTCAACGAGATAAAATCATTTTCAGCACGTATAAAGCACAGTTTCAGCACGTATAAAGCACAGTTTCAGCACTTAACAGTGCAGTTTCATCACTTAACAGTGCAGTTTCAACATTCAAATTGATTTCCAGCAACCAACTAATAGTTTTAACACCCCAAAACTCATTTCAGCACTCTGAAAACCTGTTTTCTGCATCAAATTAGCAGTTACAGCAACATTTTTAGTCTTAAAATGGCATTTTCAGCAACAAATAACAGTTTTCTACACTTTGTCACACAGTTGCAGCAACCACGTTTCAGTTCCAGCACTAATAGATACAGTTTCTAGCTTCCAATTGTACAAAATCAAGCAATTAGATATGCAATAAAAGAAAAAACACTTCCAGCAGGAAGGGAATGGGGCTCCTAACAATGCAACTTTAAAACAATACATATGCTTTTTCTTTTTTCTTTTTGAAATTAAAAAACAGGATATAGAAAGTTAGTAAAAAAACAGGAGATTTAATTTTTCCTAAACAAAAGTTACTTACCGAGGTTCAAGGTTCTACGTCAGGATCTATATCACTATCAGATTCCCAAGGCAACTCATTTTCCTCATCTTCGGTAGGCTCTCCCATTGATTCGTCTTCTTCATCATCGATAGTGTCTTGATGTTCTTCGTTGTCTAACTATAGGACTACACTACTTGGAATAATCTCGGGATCTATGTCACTCCTAGTAAATTGAACATCAACGGGATCTTCAGCAACAATGGGGACAAAATCAGTAGTTTCATCTTGTTGGAATGCATCATTCATGGCAGCACTGGGTTCTAAATCGTCCATCTCTGGTATATCCCATATTGCTCGGTGTTGAACTCGTTCTGCCACTTTCCAGTTGTCGCCTAATTTAGTATCATTGACATAGAAGACCTGCTTGGCTTGACTTGGGAGAACAAATGGATCATTTTTAAACCATCTACCTCTGACATTAATGCTTGTGAAGTGTGGATCGCTGCAAAATGTTCTACTACTACCAGTATTATACCATTCGCATTGAAACAAAACTACTTGATGCCCTAATATATAATTTAACTCCAATACTCTGCACAAGTAGCCGTAGTAGTCTATGGTTTTCCCCTCATGCTCTCCTTCCACAACCACGCCACTATTTTGACTTTTACGACGATCATCTCGGTCTCGAGTATGAAATCGAACACCATTAGATATGCAACCAGAATAGATACTGGCATTCACAAGAGGACCATTGGCTATGGACCACAATTCGTCAGTTGCTTCTAGTGATCCTTGTTCTCGTAGTTGATTTATCTGCAGAAACAATAAATGGCACTATGTTAGTATCAATATATGCTCGTAACTTAACAAACCATAAGAGTTTCTTTTGGATCTTACATGGTTTTTGAACCAGTTTGGAAATTCCTCTTGCTGTCTCCTGGGGATGTCAAATGCACTTTCATTTTCTAACTGACTTTTGTGTTGCCTATTTACAAACAGGTCATTAATAGTAATGGTTAGACATGACTCCTAGAAATGAGTTATGAATAGAAAAAAGTTGATATTTACATACTCTAAATAGTGTCGTATCTCAGCACTATTGTTGAGCACAAACCAATGAGCCATATCTTTTTCCTTTTCTGTGACAATACGCGCCCTTTTCATTAATCCAAAAGGACGAACATTTTGGTTGAAGACTGATAAACCCGTACCTCGGACACCACCATCAACATTTCGCTCAACTCGATTAAAAACTGTCTCCATGCCACCAAGATACATTGAACAAAAAGTTAGACACTCTTTGACAATGTAAGCCTCGGAAATTGAACCTTCTGGATAAGCTCGATTGGTAACGTATCCTTTTAAAGTACCCAGTAGCCTGTTACATAATAGTTGACAATTTTATTAGTAGTATCATCTGTGAGGTTTTATATATTTCAATTATGCTATAACAACATTTATGCTAAAGACTCACCGTTCGATTGGATACATCCATCGGTATTGCACCGGCCCTCCAAGCATGGCTTCGCGAGGCAAGTGAATAGCAAGATGAACCATGACATCAAAGAAAGCTGGAGGGAAAATTTTTTCCATCTTGCACAATATAAGCACTATACGCTCCTGTAGGTTCTCCAAATCCTTCACCCGTAGTGTCTTTGAGCATAACTCTCGAAAAAAATTTCCTAACTCAAACAACATGGTACTTATATCTTTGGCAAGGTAGCCACGCATTCCAATGGGAAGAAGTCTTTGTAAGAGGACATGGCAATCATGACTTTTCAAGCCCGATAACTTATCACCCTTCGTACTCACACATCTTGATATATTTGCTGCGTAACCATCGGGATACCTAATTGACTTCAAAAACTCATAGAACCCATGTCTCTCCTCCGAAGATAATGTGTAAAATGCTGGGGGCTTTTGAAGGGACCCATCTTCACGCCTTAATAGATGCAACTCTTTCCTTATCTTCATATCCTCCAAATCTAAGCGGGCTTTTTCTGTATCCTTATTCTTTCCTTCTATGTTCAATAGAATTCCAAGCAAAGCTTCACATATATTCTTCTCTATGTGCATCACATCAAGATTATGTCGGAGCTTGAGTTTCTCCCAATAAGGCAGCTCAAAAAAAATGCTTATTTTTGACCAATTCAACACTGGATCATCCCGTTTTCTCTTGTTGCTTGGATGCTTTCCAAAGTGTTTATAAGTCCCCTTGCATACTTGCTCAAATATTTGTTCACCCGTCAGATCGGAAGGCTTTGACCTATGGTCACTCTTGCCGTCGAAGAGACGGCTCCTTCTCCAAGGATGGTCATTAGGTAACCATCGGCGAGCTCCTGTATAACCTATCTTACTCCTCAATTTTTGTGATGAGGCGTGTTCATTACAGCTTGGGCAAGCCAAATAACCCTTTGTAGTCCATCCAGATAAGTTTCCATATGCTGGAAAATCATTAATGGTCCACAAAATTGCTGCATGCATTCGAAAAGTTTGCTCAGTTGAAGCATCATAAGTAATCGCACCATCTTTCCATAACTCTTTCAGTTCGTCAATCAACGGCCTTAGGTAAACATCGATGTCTCTCCCAGGTGCTAGTGGTCCAGGAATAAGCAAGGACATCATAGAGAAAGGCGCTTTCATACACTTCCAAGGAGGAAGGTTGTAAGGTACAAGTATCACAGGCCACATACTGTAGGAGGTACTCATATTGCCAAATGGATTGAAACCATCAGTGGCCAATCCTAACCTCACATTTCGGGCCTCCTGGGCAAACTCAGGATATATTCTATCAAAGTCTTTCCACGCCTCACCATCAGCTGGATGCCTTAATACCCCATCATCTATTCGCTTCTCCTTATGCCATCTCATATCTGTACAAGTTTTTTTGGACATATACAATCTTTGCAACCTAGGAGTCAGCGGAAAATATCGTAAAATTTTATGAGGGATCTTCTTTCCCTCACCATCGCTTAACTTGTATCTAGGCTCTCCACAAACAGGACAATTTTCCAAATTTTCATTCTCTTTCCAAAAAAGTGCACAATCGTACTTACATGCATGAATGGGCACATATCCCAAGCCCAAGTCACGTAGGAACTTCTTTGCTTCGTAAATGGTGCTGGGAATCTCTTGATCACTTACTGGAAGAAGTTCCTTTAACAACCCCAATAACGCATCGAACGACTTATTGCTCCACTTGTTCAACACCTTAACATGAAGTAGCTTAATAACAAAGGACAATAAAGTGAATTTGCATCCAGGGTATAACTCTCGATGAGCATTATTCAACAGTTTGTCAAACTTGCTAACATCCTCCCTCTCAGCACTGTTAGGCACCTCATGTAGCTCATCTTCTTCATCATTCATGATTGTAGCCATATAGTAATCATGAACTAAATTTGATAGATCGTCTTGATCCTCCTGTTCATCTTCCACTGTATCATTCCCAACGCCTTCCCTATTATCACAACGGTTTTCATTTGACACATTTGCCTCATTCATAGAAACAGACTCACCATGGTGCACCCAAGTCTTGTAAGATGGTGCTATCCCATTTTGTATTAGATGAAAGGCTACAACAATACTAATATGATGTTCAGCATTGATGCATTTCTTACATGGGCAGCGAATTGCATCATCTGAACCAGTGTTTGCGATTGCAAAATCGACAAATGATTTCACCCCGTCTCGATACTCTATGCTCATTCTGTTCTTAATTGACATCCAGCTCTTATCCATATTTGGTAACCTGCACATATAATAAAGGCAACAAATTTAATTCAATCAAATTAAACCTTGTCTTTTACTTCTAGCTACTATAAACTCCTATTCGAGCACCACAGATCACATTTTCAACGAGGTAAAATCATTTCCAGCACATATAAAGCACAGTTTCAGCACTTAACAGTGCAGTTTCATCACTTAACAGTGCAATTTCAATATTCAAATTGATTTCCAGCAACCAACTAATAGTTTTGACAACCCAAAACTCATTTTAGCACTCCAAAAACCTGTTTTCTGCATCAAAATAGCAGTTACAGCAACATTTTTAGTCTTAAAATGGCATTTTTAGCAACAAGTAACAGTTTTCTGCACTTTGTCACACAGTTTCAGCAACCACATTTCAGTTCCAGCACTAATAAATACAGTTTCTAGCTTCCAATTGTACAAATTCAGCATTTAAACCGAAGTCTAGTTAAAATTCTACCATAAGATCAACCACACAAGATTAATTCCATTTGGGGCAGCCATTATAAACATCAGGTGCTCGGCTTGCATTATAAATTGTGCAAGTAGGGCTGTATAAGAGCCAAGTCGAGCCGACTTATGCCATGCTCGTGCTCGACTTGCATTAAATCTACTAGGCTCGAGCTTGGCTCGCCAACATTTGAGAAAGCTCGAGCTCGGCTCGCCCAACTCGAGTAGCGGAGCTGCAAACAAACAAGATAGGAAAAGATTATTACCAAGCAAGACGCAGAACAAGGTGAGAACAGCTTCCAAGTGGAGACAAGGGAGCCACTAATACAGCAACACAAGGATTTAGCTAGCTGATGAAGATCAGAGAGACAAAAGCAAGAAAGGGCTTCAATGGATGGTGTATCTCAGCACCTTTGTTGGTGTGTGTGGTTCTTATGCATTTGAAGCCTGTGTAAGTTCCAAACAATTAGTACATCAAACTTCATTTAATATTTCATTAAAGCTGAAAGGAATAGGGAAAAGACATTACAAACCAAAAAATATATATTGAGACAACACAATTCTGCCAACTCCCCTTGATTTCAATCTTTTTTTTAGAAAATAAAGCTCTATTTTTTAGGCGGCAATCTTGAAGGGTCACAATGTATTGGTTTTCAAGAAGATCTTAGTCTATCGCTAGCACAGGTTCGTTCATGACAACTTCAGTAAACCTTTTAAGTTGAGTAATCATTCCAGGAAGAGATAATAAGTCATAAATGTAAATCTAAAAATGGATAAAGGAATCCCAAAATCTGAAAAAATAAATTATGGGTACCGTATACGAGATTTAATAACAAAGTATGACTTGAACCCTTGTTCGGAAAAATAGATATTGTTGTCGCAGAACCATACAATGTTGTCGCAGAAGCATACAATGATTGATCTAGCAGTATTTTACACACAGTTAAGACTTAAGAACAGTCTACAGGAGAAGCAATATCCCAAATAATTGATATGTTCAACGACCGATAGTAACATATCAATCAAATTGGGCTTCCAATTTTGAATGAAAGTTGCAGTAGAAGACTTGTACATAGTGAGAGAGTATGTACATGTACATCACTTATGTAACATACATTTTGCATGGATTTAAAAGTACATACATTGATATGCATGTATACACACCATTAAAATATTAAAATACTCCAAAAAAAAACTCTACTCTCCTATGAATTAGGACTTCAAACGAACCGAGGTTGGCTCTTTAAGGCTCTACTTGGCTCGTGTAGTAATCTAGCCAAGCTCAAGCTCGAGCTCGAGTATTAAGCCACAATCCTCGGCATGGCTAAAACAGATGCTCAAGCTCTAGTTTTAGGCCACAAACCTCGTCGCTCTCTCTTCTCCTCCCTCTTCTCCCTCCTCTTTCCCCTTTACTCCTCTTCTACCCTCTCGCGCCACCGCTCGGGCTCAACTGGGTGCTCAAAGGTGTGTGATCTAAACTCAGGGCCTCAAAATGGAAATCTCATATTTGTGCACAATATGAGTCGAAATCTCCTCTGTTGTATACAAAACAAACTTAGGATATCCAAGAACAGAAGAAAATATTAGGAATTTCTAAAGAATTTCTTGAAAATAATAATTGTACAGATATAACTAAAGTCTAGATACACTCGCAATGCCTAGCTCCATTTTGTCTGCCTCTTAAGGGGAAACTAGCAAATCTATAAATTTCTGTTTGTAGACTAAAAAAATAGCCAAGGACCAAAGCTCATAAGAACATTGCCATACTAGAAAAGCAGCCCATGATCAGATTTCTTTACCTACATTGGCCCTCATTGTTCCAAGATTTTAGAAACAAGTAGTAAATTTCAGCACATTTAACGTCATTCTTCCAAAATAAACATGGTCAGCCGAAACCCATACTCAAAACAAAATCTTCAAAATGGAATTTCCCAATTAGAACAGATACACTTGATTTTGACTTCCAATTCGAACATTAAATCTACAAAATCGAATTAAACTGTGGTCAATAATCCATTTGCTTATTTCGGTGACCCACCACAAGGCCCTATGAAACAAAAGAGCCCTAGTAGTCCCTTTATAAAGCAGATATGGAAGGCAGAGTAGTAGAAGGAAAGAATGGTTGGGTGGATTCACATGCAAAACAAAAAAGCGAAGAAATTGGAAGAAATTGTGAATAATGGAGGAATACCTGCGTTTTCGTCCTCCACAGTGGTGGTGGTGGTGGTGGAGAGAGAAGATGCGGCGGAAGTCGGGTTGGGCGAGGATGGGAGCGAAGTGGGAGGTCGGAGATGAATGAGGTAGAGAGAGAGAGAGAGACCGTGAGAGGCTGAGAGCTTTCAGCGTGAGTTGTGAGGCTGAGGCAGATCGAAATGAGTATAATTAGGGCTTTAGTTTTGGTGAGAAGCAAAACCCTGAAACTATGTCGTTTGGCTCACAAACTTGGCTTGCGCCCCCATAAAACGACGTCGTTTTGCGTTTCAATGATTTTTCGAAAGCGCGCCTAAGTGTGAAGGAGCCCGCCAGCGAAAATTTAGATCTTTCCGTGACAACTTTGTGCTTGTCACTTAAATTTTTTTCTTTCAGTGACAAAACATTTTGTCACCGAATCTCCTCTCAATTTGGCGCCTTACTCAAAGCTTTTCCGTGACAAGCAGAAATTTTTTTTGTCACCGTTGTGTGCGTTCCGTGTCAACATCGATTTTTTGTCACCAAAGGGTACCAAAGGGTGTCACCATTGGTGTTTTTTGTTGTAGTGATTAGATTTGGTTTTTCAAAGTTAATCTGAGGGAGAAGATTAGAAACTCTCTCTGGCATGCTCGCGCACAATCATTTTCCATTGCAAAGAAGTAAAACAACCAAACACATTTTTTGGCACGCTCGGTGGGACCCCTGAAAGTGTTGAATGGCTCCAAAACTTAGGAAGCAAGCAGATGATTCTCAGGTTGGCCAAACGCCATAAGATGAGAATAATGTTAATCCTAAAGTGAACGAACAGGTTGAAGGCCCTCAAGTAGGTCCAGAAACCCGTAATGGCCAAGAACAAAACATAGGAATTGGCCAAGTTCTCGAATGAACACTAGGAATAACAGAATAGTGCATGTTGATGACCCAAAGAATCCAGAAGTTGGAGGAAATGTGTCATCTAGTCAATTTGCTAAGTTGATTGCTACATTTAAAGAATTGGCTCAGACCCAGAAACTTATGTTTCAAAAGTTGGAAGAACAGTCAAAACTTAGGAGTGAGCTTGTACTCTCTTCAGAAAAAGATAAAGGAGTGACTAGTACAAGCAAACATAAGTCAAGGCCTGGAAAGGAACCTATAAATGTAGATGATGTACCAGAGTCTTGGTATGAACCTGCAAAGACTTATGACTATCAAACTCCTAAGCCTAAGAAAACATTTAAGCAAACCACTAATATCTCTTTCGAACCTAATTTTGATGGTTTAGATGGGAATAAGGGTTTCAAAAATGATGATTATTGGTTTGATGAGTATGATTTTACTCCAGAAAATCATTTTATGATAAGACAAGTTCGAGAAGGCCCAATCCAGAAATTGGAATTCCTAAATATCCAGGAGTGCCAGAGATGGGAATGGTGCATTCGAACCTTCTTTCTGAGCTTTTTGCAAGGCAGGAAGGGGTTTTAAAGCAAACCAGACCTTTTGATAGACCTTTTGAGAGATTTCTAGAAGATCATATGCCTAGAAATATGAATTTGGAACCACCAGTTAACCCAAGGGCTCATCTAGGAGGGAATCCTGCCTTTCGAGATGAAATACTTGGCCTCAAGCAAGAAGTTTATGGGCCTATAACCCGGGGGGTACAAACTCAGATATATAGAAAACCTTATCCAGAATGGATAGATAGGCAGTTCGAAGTCCCTAGGGGATTTAAGATTCCAGATTTGACTCTATTTTATGGGGATGAAAAACAATTAACAACTGAACATATTGTTAAGTTTACTGCCCAGTGTAAGGAATTGGACAATAATAGGTCTATTAAGTTGAAATTATTCTCTAATTCCTTGACATAAATAGCCTTTGAATGGTACTCTAATTTGCCACCAGAATCAGTTCCAAATTGGCATAGGATGGAAGAACTATTTCATGCTCAGTTTTATCAAACTGAACCTGAAGTTACCATGGCTAATTTAGCAAGGTTGAAACAAAAACCTGATGAAAAGGCTGCTCAATTTATTTCTAGATTCAAAAGGGCTAGGAACAAATGTAAACTTCAATTACCAGATGTTGAATTTGTTAGAATTGCTCAAGATGGTTTAAGCAGGGAACTTAGGAAGAAGTTCGATTCTACTGAATTTAGGGATTTGGTTGATTTAACTTACAAAGCATCAAGATATGAATCTCTGCTAGAAGAGGATATTGATAGAAATAATTCTTCTTACTTATGAAATTGATGATGCTGAAATTGTCGAACATGATCCTTGTGTGTGTGAAAGTTTAGTTCGAAAAGATTCTTCTATAGCACCAATGACTAACAAGAAAGCAACTAGTAAAGTATATTCATTTGATGTTTCTAAGGCAGATGAAATCTTTGATTATCTGTTAAAGAAAAAGTTTATTAAACTTCATGAGAATGTTAAACTTCCAACATTGGAAGAAATGCAAGGGAAAAAGCATTACAAATGACATGCTTCTTGGACTCATTCAACTAAGAATCGTAATGTTTTTCATGACATGATTCAAGAACAGATTAAGAAAGGAAGGATCATGTTTCCAGAATAGACAATGGGCATAGACACAGATCCATTTCCAAAGATAGAGGAAGTGACTGCTAACACAAATGTGCCAACATCTTTGGCCAAAACAGTTCGAGAAGTGTGGCAAAACAAGCAAGTGCATGTTGGGATGAACTCTGTGCAATTTGGAAGAGCAAGACCAAAAATTGGTCAACTTTGAAGTGATGTTGGAAAAACTCACAAGCAAAAGTATGCACCAGAAAGTTCTTCTCAGAAAGGTTTTAAACAATCTCATCTTCCTATGCTTGAAGCATCCTTCTTGGAATGTTTGTGTATGGAATGCAGAGCCAATTACTCGATTTTCAAAGACCTGGACAGGCAGGGGGTTGATTTCTTTCCAAAAAGGATGGAAAGAAAATGCTTTAGATTAGAATAATGAAAGGAAACCCTAGGTGAGTCCAAATCATGGAAAAAATGAGAAGCCTTGGTTGGTTTCCAAAAGAAATGTGCCTTCTAGTCCAATTCCACCAGCTTCGAAGAGGGAGTATCCTCCTTTGAAGAAGGTTAACACTGGAAAGGCTCCAATGGATCAAGAAAATGAAGTTCAAAAGGAACAATTCACTTTGGTTAAAGGAGTTCCTGATTGGTTTTTAAAGAAAGTAAAACCAGAATTTTTTCAAGGTTATAAAGCTTCCTCCAAGTTTGGTAATAAGATGGTTAAGCCTCCAAATGTTCCTACTGGTCAATGGGTTTTAGTTCAAGATCCAAAGACCAAGGCACCTCAAATGGTTCCTATGCTAACAAGAACTCAAAATAGGAAGGTGCAAAGAAGGCATACAAGCTTCCAAATGGAAGAGTATGCTTCAAAGGAGAATTCTAATGGGGGTAATAAGTTGAACCCAAGGTTTAACAGACTTCAAAGAGAAGATTCAGAAGAATCTCTTGGAAGGCGATTTACACAATCTGAGAAGGAAACATTGGAGAGTTTGGCTACAAGGATGGATAATGAGGTGCATGAAAATAGTCCTGTTTATCCAAATTCCTTAGCAAGCTATCAATTTGGCTTATTAGAAGCCTTGATAGTAGAACAGGAAGAAAGAGAAGGAAATCCCTCTCCTGTTGAGGCATTTTCCCCTATGAAAACTTCTGCAATGGACTCTACTGAAAAAAGATTGCAGAAAATGAATCTCAGTTTGGAACTTTGCCTGAAGTCCAAATTAACATGGTATTTCCTTCTCCTATGAAGTTTGGACCATTTGGGCCAGATTGTTCATTAGTTCGAAGGGCTTTACAATAAGAAGTTGCCCCTGTGGAGATCATTGATATTTCAAGTGATGATGAATATGATTTAACATATGATAACGGTTGGAATGAGGGATGGGGAGCAATAATTTCTAAAATTCAGAAGGAGGAAGAAGAAGAAGAGCTTCTTGTCATGGCTAATGCGATGGAGGAACCAGAAGTAACTTCTATCGAGAAAGCAACATTTGTTCCAGATTCAAATTCTGAGCATCCTTTAATTGTTGATTTGAATTGTGCTGACATTTCTTATCCTTTCAAACCACCTTCAAGTGATACGAGGCATCATTTAAAGCCATTATACATCTCTGCTTCATTTGATGGAATCATGTTAAATAGAGTCCTAGTTGATAATGGTGCGGCAGTAAACATTTTACCTTGCAGGACTTTGAAGAAATTGGGAAAAGAGAAGGTTCGATTGATTTTAACAAGTACATCCATTGCTGGGTTTACTAGTGAAAGTAAGAGCCCTAAGGGAATTGTTTCCATACGTCTAAAAGTTGGCCAAGTGGAAATTAACACAACATTCTTTGTTGTGGATACTTTCACAAGTAAATATAATGCTTTACTTGGAAGGGATTGGATTCATGTGAATTAAAGCGGTCCTGTTCAATACACACAAAATGTACTAGCACAATGAGTCGGAACTAGAACCGTTCCCTGTAGTCAAGACAAACCTACTAAAACATTGTACTACAATCCTACTAATGGTGTGTCAAATTCCATCTAAGATTGTGAACCAAAACTTATATTCCACAAGAACCGATGATCCAATCTTCTGTGTGTAAGCCGCACTCTACACACTGGATCATCTACTATGTAGAATAAAAGACACATGCACGATATACAATTATATCACGCAAACATTTGCCCATAATAGATTCTCATAAAAAAGGGATAAAACTGATTAATAATTAACTAATTAAATATTAATCCATTACATAAAAGCATGGCTTTTAGTATAAGTTTCAAACAATCTCCCACTTAGACTCAAAACCATGCTGCCACGCATCTCACTTCCATGCCCTTTACGTGACTATCAAAAGTCTTGGCATGTAAGCCATTTGTAAAAAGATCTGCTAGGTTGTTTGCTGATGCAATCTTGGTCCCAGCTACATCACCTTTCTATACGATCGCTCGAATCAGGTGATACTTACACTCGATGTGTTTTCCCTTCTTATGAATCTTTGGCTCCTTTGAGTTAGCAACTGCACTACTATTGTCACAATAGATTGAAATTGCTGACTGTATCAAAAGTACCACTTCTAGATCCATCAAGAAGTTCTTGAGCCAAACGGCTTCTTGGCTACTCCAAAAACTGCCACATACTCGGTCTCCATGGTGGAATCTACAATACACGATCACTAGATACTCCACCAACTCATGACTCTACCTCCTTGGGAAAACACATATCTCGATGTTGACTATCTGGAACTCTTATATAACATAAAGTCTTAATCTGCATACCCACAAGGCACTAGACTGTCTGACTGGTAAACTAATGTATAATCCTTAGTTCTTTTCAGATACTTGAGTATACATTTTATATCAGTCCAATCTTCTTGTCCAGGGTTAGACTGAAATCTGCTAACCATGCCGACAGCAAAGCAAATATCAAGTCTACTTCACAGCATAGCATACATGAGGCTTCCTATTGCTGAAGCATTAGGAACTCCTTTCATTTTCTCCATCTCTTCAGATGTCTTAGGACACTGATCCTTGGATAGATTGACTCCGTGTCCGAAAGGAAGCAATCCTTTCTTAGAATCCTGCATGCTAAAATGGGCAAGGATCGCATCGATATAAGAAACTTGAGAAGCCCAACATCCTTTGCTAGATGTCGTAAAAATTTAATCCCAAGGATGTGACCGGCTACTCTTAAATCCTTCATATCGAATTGGCTGGATAACCACAACTATACCGAAGATAACACTCCGACATCATTTCTGATGAACAAGATATCATCCACATATAGCAATACAAACACCACCACATTTCCATTGCGCTT
Organism: Vaccinium vitis-idaea; assembly: GCA_963854785.1. Lineage (NCBI taxonomy): Eukaryota > Viridiplantae > Streptophyta > Magnoliopsida > Ericales > Ericaceae > Vaccinium > Vaccinium vitis-idaea. The sequence continues at coordinate 28,697,118 of OY978215.1, read as the reverse complement.
CCTGTACACACACGACTTATCCAGACATTGATCAAAACCAAAAGACTTGATTGCTTGATCAAAACGGATGTACCAAGATCTAGATGCCTGCTTAAGTCTATAGACTTCTTAAGCTTGCACAACATGTGCTCTTGACCTTTTGCTACGAATCCATCTGGTTGCATCATGTAGATGCATTCATCCAGATTGCCATTAAGGAACGCAGTCTTCACATCCATTTGCCAAATCTCATAATCGAGATGAGCCACAATGGATAAGAGAATCCGGATGGACTTAAGCATGGCTACCGGCGAAAATGTTTCCTCATAATCGATCCCTTCTTTTATAGTATAACCTTTCGCAACAAGCCTAGCTTTATAGGTTTCAACCTTCCCGTCCGCTCCTCTCTTCCTCTTATAAATCCACTTGCATCCGACGGGTTTTATCCCTTTGGGTGGTTCTACAAGATCCCAGACTTTATTTGAGTACATAGACTCCATCTCTGAATTCATAGCCTTTTGCCAAAATTCTGCATCTATATCTTGTAATGCCTCATTGTAGTTAAAGGGATAGGCATGTTGTTCATCAGGGATCAAATCACAAGATTCTCCCAACAACGTATACCAATTGGGTGAAACAATAACCCTCCCACTACGACAAGGTATTGGTGTGTTAACAACAATTTCATGTGATGTAGCCTCTTGTACTATTGGTATTGAAGAAGTCTGTGCCGATCTACTTTCTCTCAATTCTTCTAGAACAATCTTACTACTGGGCTTGTGATCTATGACATAGCATTCCTCTAAGTATCAAGCATTGGTGCTAACAATGACCTTATGATCCTTAGGACTATAAAATAGAGCAACTTTCGTTCCTCTAGGGTACCCCACCAAAACAAACAAACATTTTTCCTTGATTCCAATTTATCTGCTTTCCCTTTCAGCACATGTGCTGGACTACCCCAATTCTGAACATGCCATAGACTAGTTTTGCTCCCAGTCCACAGTTCTGTGGGTGCAGTTGGTACTAGCTTAAATGGTACCAAGTTAAGAATGTACGCTATTGTTTCTAGTGCATGTCCCCAAAAACGAATTTAGTAAATTTGAATAAGTCATCACTGATCTCACCATATCCATAAGAGTCCTTTTCTTCTTTCTGCTACACCATTATATTGTGGCATACTTAGTGCAGACAACTGGGATGTAATCCCTTCTGCTGCCACTAGTTCCTAAATACTTCCAAGAGGTATTCGCCACCACGATGAGATTGCAGTGTCTTGATTCATTTATCTAGACGCTTTCCCGTTTCCGGTCTATGCTCCTTGAATTTCTCAAAGCATTCGGACTTACGGTGTATCAAATAAATGTAACCATGTCTTGAGTAATCATCAATAAAAGTATTGAAATACTCAAAACCACCTCTATCCCGAATTTTCATAGGTACACACAGATCAAAGTGAACCAATTTCAACGTTTCATTGACTCTCCTTTTTCTTTAAAAAAGGACATCTTGGTCATTTTATCTTCCAAACAGGATTCACAGACCGGAAGTGCCTCCACTTCTAATGAACCCAAAGATCCATTTCTAACCAGTCTAGAAATTCTATTTAGATAAATATGACCAAGGCGTAAGTGCCAAAGATACGTTTGGTTCAACTTATAAGGCTCATTTCTCTTATATGCCAATCCATTAGTGTTTATTCAGTTCATTTAGTTGCATTGTAGGAACGATATCATTAATAACGTAGAGATTGTCATCTAATGAATCATAACAGATAAAATGTTTATTTAACTTAATAACCACAGAGTTGTTAAAAATAAACCAAATATCCATTTACAACCAAATTAGAAACCGAAACTAAATTTCTCCTAATTCAATGATCATAAAGACAATCTCTTGAAATTAAACGCCTACTGCAACTGCTGCTACTTTTGTAGCACTTCCCATATGTAGACAAATCTCTTAATCACTAAGTCTCCTGGTTTCCTGGAACCTTTGCAATAAATTGCAAACACGATTAGTGGCACTCGTATCCACACACCAGGTACTGGTAGATAACACCGCTAAACATGATTCAACTATTAGTGAAAAAAAAATTCCTTGATTATTCAATTTATTGAAATAATTCGGGTAATCTTTTTCTAGTGTCCTTTATGCTTATAGTGAAAACACTTGCCATAAGGCTTTTTCACTCTACCTCCAAGCTCATGAACTGTCTGAGGAACCGTGGCTTGTTGTTGAACTTTTTCCTACTTCTTGCTGCCTTCCGGCTAAGAAGTAGAAACCTCTTCAACTACAATTACAATTGTCTATTTATTAACCAAGAGACCCTTGGCTAATTTAACTCTCTTTCAGCAGTTTCGTCAAAAATAATGCATTTTGTTCATATTGTAATTCAGGCGGAACTGCTGAAAAAACTTGGTAAGCAACTGGAGCACAATATCAACCTGGGTTTCCCCATTGATTTCAGCTCCTGGGATTTCTAGTTCATTCAAAAGACCTATTATCTTCAGAACATAATCCCCTTACTAGGGTTCCTTTACCAATGGTTAATTCCCCAAATCCCACATTACAACTTGCCTAGCCGCACCCCAAATCTTTATTTTAGGTTATGCATCATGTCATAGGCAGTTTCCAAAAACTGATGCTGATGTTGCAATACATTCGACATAGAAGCTAAAATGTAACACTGCGTCATCTCATCAGTTGTAACCCAATCCATATATACCGGATTTCAGGTTCTGTTGCAATTTCAATGGGTTTGATAGAGCACACCTCAGAGAACACAAATTTGGTCCCCTAAGCAGTCGACACAATATCCAGATCCTTTTCTAGTCAAAATAATTAAGACCAGTAAATTTGTTTGACAATGTCATCAAGTGGATTGAAAAAGTCCATTTTTTGAATCTGAGAATCATATAACAACAATTATGAAGGGCAATTAAAACTTTTTGTATTTCTATTAAATTGGTTCCCTCAACCAGTCTATTAAAAGAAAAACATTAGCAACCCTACACACCGTGAAGAGTATGCCTCGATGGGTAGGTCTACTACTCTTCATCATTCATGTAGATAGGCACAACCTTTTAATTTTACTATCTAGACACTAAACCGTGCCCAATAAAATTAAATAGCTAATTTGCTTCGTAATGAACTACCCCAGATGGAGGAGTAGTCCACACAACAATTATCTTGGAGCTATCCTCTAAGGAAGTACGTACTGATGATGCCATAATTAATTTCGTCCGATGGGGAGGAAGGCACTAAAACCAACACACAAAACTTAATTATATCATCTACATACTAGTAATGGAGACCATGGGATTTATACAAAATAAACTCCCTCTCCCACTTAGTAATTTAAAAAATTTGTGAGGGTTATCAAAATTAACATGTTTGCAAAAACCGTGATCTAGGTCAAAAGCCAAATATTACCATGTTGTCCAAATATGGTAAACTATCACACATGCAAACAAGATGAATATACAAATATTCATAAAAAGGAAACATAAATAATATGTATCCCAACTATTATGGTCAAAGATGCAATCCTTGAGCAATAAGGAATCCTTCCAGTCTTGAAATCCTTAAGCAGTCAGGAATCCTTCGAGTCTTGAAATCCTTAAGCAGTAAGGAATCCTTTCCAAACTTGAAATCCTTGAGCAATACATATGTTGAAGACTTAGATACTTTGAATCAATCAAGGAAACCAAAATCCAACCATACTTAGGCAAGAAAAATCGGATCTGAAATTTTTCCCGAGTAAACTTCACAGCCTTCAGTATTTTGGACTTTTCTCCCTCATCCGAACTCCGATCAAACTGATTCCAATTGGGTTGGATTCGAAATTCAATTATCTACAACTTCTGTGAAGAACAGAATTTCCAATTCCGATGTTTACTGGGTCAAAACAGCCTTGCAATCTGACCCTAAAAATCTGGAAAAATTCTGCTGCGAGCCAAACATTCTTTTTTCTTTACAAAACTTATCTTCTTGTAAAAAAAGATTGTTTTCTCCGCATCGTATGCTCCATTACAGAATCTGTAATCTTACATCAGATCTATATATCTAAAACGATACAACTGAAGAAACAAAGATTACATAAAAAACTTATGCCTCCCACATACTACTATTACAGATTACAAAACAAAACTTGTAATAAAAAACAGTAATAGTAACCACGCATAAAACAATTACAAAGCGTGGGATCCAATCACACAATCAAACACATGCGTGACCATAATAGTGGGATAATCGATTCTGCAAAACAGACGTTAGAACAAACTAGAACTCTGCAAAACAATGGTTAGCACAGTTCTATATCTATGTTCTACGGACAACATGGCTTGTTTAATCCGTACGCATGATTACGGCCCGCTCTGATACCACTGTTGGGAAACGAATCCCAGAACCCAGTAATTACGCGTACAGCTTAAACAACAAAAATAAACACAAACCCTACAAGGCGGAATTAGGGTTTACCTCTCATCCGTAGACACGAACGCTGGTCGACTTGTTTATTTTATAACTTGACAGACCTAATTACTGTATGCAACAAGTTTTGCTCGACAGTACCTCATGATCTTCTGCCATATTCCCTTATATCTCGATCATGTAGCCAAGTGTGGACTTCTACATGATCTCTTTGTTCTCTCACTCACAGTCTCTATTCTAATTTTCTGAATGACTGTTTTTTGACCTAGAGAACATAACGATATATTTATAGGGCTAGAGCAGGGACCTGAGGAGAAATAAATCTGGGCTCCTTGTGTAAATAAGAAAACCTAATCCCACCCGGATTCTATTCTTATTTCACAAATTATAATTCACACCACTAAAGAATTATAATTGCACTCCCATCTTTATCTCGATTATATTTCGAGCTCCACGTTATTAAATACTTATTAATCTCCCCACGTTAAGATTACAGATACCCGTTGATTAAATGTCGATTACTAACATTTTTTTGGGATATTTGGTTCATGGCAAAGGTATTCAAGTTGATAAGAATAAGGCTAAAGCTGTTATTGAGGCTAAACCCCCTTCAAACAAGAAAGAACTGCAAAAATTTCTTTGTCAATTAAATTTTCTTCGAAGGTTTGTATCTAATACTACAGGAAAAACTAAAATATTTTCTTCTTTGTTGAAATTGAAGGATGGAGAGGACTTTGAATGGACAAAGGAGCATGATGATGCTTTCAAGGCCATCAAGGAGTACTTGATCAGTGCTCCAGTTCTAGTTCCACCTGAGAAAGGGAAGCATGTGAAGTTGTATTTAGCAGCAAATCAGGACTCAATAGGAGTTTTGTTAGCTCAAGACAATGATGAAGGCAAAGAACAAGTTATCTATTATTTAAGTAGGTTTCTAAATGATTGTGAAAGTAGGTATTCTGCAGTAGAAAAGTTATGTCTAACTTTGTTCTTTGTTTCGAAGAAACTCAGGTACTATATGATGCCTAGAGTAACTTATGTAATCTCTTAGACTGATGTTATGAAGTATCTATTATCTCAACCTGTACTTAGTGGCAGAATTGGGAAATGGATTGTTTCTTTAATTGAATTCAACCTTGTGTATGTTCCCCAAAAGTTAGTAAAAGGACAAGCTTTGGCTAACTTTTTGGTAGATCATCCAAATAGAGTTGAAACTCTAGAAATAGCAGAGGTTGACGCAGTAAAAATTAAGTCACGGAAAATGTGGTTCGATGGTTTGAAAACATCTCAAATGGTTGGAAATGGAATTGTTTTGGAGTCTCCTCAAGGCTTGAAAACCAAGTTTGGTTTTCAAATAAATGAAGGAGAATGCACAAACAAATAAGCAGAATATGAAGCTTTAATTGTGGGTTTGGAACTTCTGCTAACTCTAAAAGTGGATATAGTTGAAGTCTTTGGAGACTCTCAATCAGTTACAAACCAAGTAAATGGAGAGTTTAGTTGCCATAGTCTTGGTTTGAAACCCTACCATCAATATGTTAAGCTTTTGATTAAGCAGTTCCACATGATTACATTCACTTATGTTCCAAGATTCTTTAATGGAGAAGCAGATGCAGTAACTCAAAGAGCATTAGAACTTAAGTTTATCACTGATGAGAGCAAAGAGTTTTGTCAATTGACTTTAAGGAAATCCTTGCCTATGCTTAAGGATAGGAATATTGACTTCGAAATAGATGAAATCACTGTTTCCTCTAATCCAAATGACTGGAGACAACCATTGATTGATTATTTGTCAAAACCTGATGCAAAAATAGATAGAGCAACAAGGTTAAGATCTGTTAATTACATTATGTATAATGGTGAGTTATTCAAGAGAGGCGCAGATGGACTTTTGTTGAAATGTTTGAATAAGGTTGATGCCTTTAAGGTTATGGTAGAAGTTCATGAAGGTATTTGTGGAGCTCATCAAGCAGGAATCAAGATGAAATGGTTGATTCAAAGGTACGAATACTATTGGCCTACAATCCTTAAGGGTTGTATTGATTATGCAAAGGGATGCCAAACTTGTCAAAAGATAGGACCTCTCAAACGATTACCTGTCACCGAATTGCAATATGTAGTTAAGCCTTGACCATTCAGAAGTTGGGCAATGGACATGATTGACATGATTTATCCTGCTTCTAGAAGTGGAGATAAGTTTATTTTAGTTGCCACTGACTATTTTACCAAATGGGTTAAGGCCTAAGCCTTTGAAAATGTTTCCCAAGAATAGGTTATTGAATTCATCAAGGGGATAATTTACAGATTTGGATCTCCAGAAACCATAATAGTGGATAATAGATCCATTTTTTAAGGAAGAGCAGTAAAGGCTTTTGCAGCAACTCATGGGGTTTCATTAATCAATTCTACTCCTTATTGTGCTCAATCAAATGGACAAGCAGAGTCAACCAATAAAATTATCAAAAGAGGTATTCAGAGAATGGTTGATAGAAATCCAGAAGAGTGGCCAAGTATGCTTTTAAATGTGTTATGGGCATATCGAACCACCAAGAGGACCAGTACGGGGACTACTCCTTTTGTTTTAACCTATGGGCATGATGCTATTTTGCCAATGAAAATTGTAGTGAGGTCACAAAGAATTGCTTTTCAAAACAATTTAGACATTGGAGCATACCATCAAGCAATGCATATGGAGCTTGAAGAGATAGATGGAACAAAAATTAAGGCTTTGAATCAAATCTTGCTACAAAAATCAAGAGTAGTTAGAAGTTATAATAAGAAAGTGGCCGTTTGAAGCTTTGATATAGGTGATTTAGTATGGAAAGTAGTGCTGCCTATCAAAGAAAGAAAACAAGGACTTGGAAAATGGGCTCCAAATTGAGAAGGGCCCTTCCAAGTACATAGAGTGCGCAAGAGGGGAGCATATCATTTGAGAGATTTAAATGGTTATGTCCATAGAAAAAAAATTAATGGAAGATATCTAAAGGCCTATGTCCCAACTATTTGGGAATCCTTTAGCAAAAGATGAAAGTAAAAGTAGTTTCTCTTTTGTTTGCTTGTGCTGTTCAAGGTAACTTATAGTAGCAAGCAATTTTAGTGGTTGAAGCTCAGAATTCAAGTAATGAGATCGACATTTCAAGCAGTTTAAGCATATATGAAAATGAAATAAAAAAAGTTGTTTCAATAATGTTTTTCAAAGTGCTTAACACTTCAGCACCTTTGTTACAAACAAATTCATAAATTTCTTCTTGATTAGTGGTTCGTTGCAATTGAGCTTCAAGGCCTCTCATATTTTCAACTGCTAAAGAAGCTATATTCATTGAAGCCTGCATGTTAGTGGTTGTTTGAGCAATCTCTCCCTTGACTTTAAGCAGAGCCTCTTCTAAACGTGCTTCCTCTTCTTTCAACCAATGTAGTTTGACAGCATCCTGATCATAAGAAGAAATCACACTCTGAGCTTCATCCTCTGCACTTGACAATGTTGCCTTCAAGCTCTGCATTTGAAGATGTCTTTCTTGAACTTCACAAAGTTGATGGGGTTTCACCTGAAACTCAGAAGCCTTAGTCAAGAGTTGTTTGCATAAATCTTGATAGGCCGGTTTCAGTTTCCAAGCAGCTTGGCAGCAAATTTGTAATTGCTCCTTTAGTTCTCCTTCAGCAAGTACTTTGAACTCCAACTTAGCATATTGACCAAGGATTTCTTTCAATTCCTGAGTTTCTTCATGAGAGAAAATAGGTTTGACCAACTCGGGAAGAGATGAACTGCGTCGAACTTTGAGCTAAGCTATAGGAGATTCAGGAAGATAAGTTGGAGCCCTTGGATTGGTGATCCTTTGATAGAAATCACTGACTTTCAATTTAAATTGCTCCAAAGGAGAAAGGCCACCAACAATTGCACTAACATGAGCATTGGTGCCCTGTTAAGAGAAATATATATACCATTGAGTTTAATCCTTTAATGGAACTTAATAGCTACCTACTGGTGGTGAAGCAACTGTTGGAGTTGGAGTAACTTGGAAATAGTGAGGAAAGCTCCAAGTCACTGAGGCATGAAACCTTGCCCAAGTGAAACTGAAGAATTCCCTCTCCTTCATTCTAACCTTGTTTTCTTCATCCAGTCTGAGTTTTTTCTCACTTAATGGCCTGATTTTCAAAACCAAACTTTTGGCTTTGATTTCGAACTTGGCCAACTTAAAAGCATTCCTCTTCATGTACCTTTTAAACTTCTTTCGAAGCCTTTTAGAAGCATCAATGGGTATTCAAAAAGATTCTCCTTTCAGGTTATCCATTTTATTGTAAAGCCTGATGATGTGATCATGAACAATTTCATAATCCCGGAGATCTTGATTAAACCAAAGGCAGCACTGTTGTTCTTCATTCACATTCGAAGAGCAGGAAGTTGACTCAGAAAAGAATGAAGGAAATAAACAGTTTGCTTAGAGATAGCACATTGAAGGGTCTGACAAGCCCATAAGAAATTTTTGTAAGGAATATCTTACTCTAGAATATCCATATCCAAGAAAGCAAAAGCAGCCAATAGTTCTTTGGATTTGATAGAATCAGAGTGAGGAAAGAGGGTGTAAGAAATATCAGCATGAGCAATGGTAGGGTCAAACTTGATGTTCTTTAACTCTTTGAACCAATTTGGATTCTTTGGAAGGATTAGCGGGATCAATGAAGTTTGCACCAAAATGAGGTCTTCGAACCTCATTTAACTAATAAATATACTGCTTAGTGGCTTGATGTTTAAGCTCACCATAACCAGCAAAGTCTGATCTCTCTGTTTCCTTAACCTTAAAGAATGGAAGAGTGAGGCAAGAGGCAATGGGGGAGGCAAGAGGCAATGAGGTTGTCAAGCAACATTATATTAGGATCATCTCGGATGACAAGAGATAAATACCTACTCATAGCCAATGAGCGATATTTACTCCAACCTTTAAAGCCAGTAGGGTCATTCATTTTTACCACCACTATTTCAGATGGCAAACCCCATAGAAATGGCTCTGGAGTAGATGAAACTGGAGGGTTCCATGGATCAATAGGCTCTTGATTTTTCATTTGAACCACTACGTAAGAGTGATCCCTTCGAATCTCACCAACAATTGGTGTGACAGCATTTTCAGTTTCAACAGGTTTGTGACCATTAAGGTCCATGTTTTCGAAGGCATTTTGAGTAGTAGTAACATCAGCCATTTGCACTAAGTTTTGAGTGAGAAAGTTTGGAGTTTGAAGAAACAATTGGCGATGACTATTAGCCAGCAATGTGAAATATTTATAGAAGTTTTGAGTTTGAAACGATTCAAATTCTTGTAAGTGGAGAACGTGTGGAATAACTGCCTATTATCCATAAATCCCTCATAGGAAATGTAAGACTTGATCGTGATTTCCTCATTGGAAGTGACAAGAACCGCCAATAACTTCCACATTGGGAGTTTATAGGAATGCGAAGCGGCAAAGACGCATTAACACGTATTCAAATTCCTTGAATAACGATATTAATGTAGGGGGTATGTTTACATATAAAATTAACAAATTCAATAATTAATTGACACGTAATCAATAATGCCAAACGTTGGCTAATATGTGTCAATGAAGACGCACTGGACTACTGAGATAAAGTTGGATTAATACGATGTCGTATTAGTTTTCATGTTTGAAAAGCAGTTATTGGCAGTTACAAGTCAAACTGATATAATAAATGGACTTCGAAACCCTGATTTCAACTGCTAAATGCATGAACTCCACGTGTAAACGTATGAAACGAGGTAGTTGATAGTTAAGACACGTGGAGCATATCGTGCAAGACAGTTATTTCCTTAACACTTAATCATTTGAGTTGGTTAAGCAACCGTGCAGATTCAAAGTAAAGCTTCTGAAGGAAGATTAAAGAAATTCAAGTTCAGATCTGTTGGAGGGAAGAAACTGCCAATTTGAAGTAGAAAGATGGAGTTCAAAGCAAGCCAAGTTCAAATTCTTTGAGCGGGAAGTTCAAATTGCAAACAGTGCCTATAAATAGAAGAAATTGAAGAGTGAAAAAGCCCGGACAAATCTTCAACAAACAGCTATCAAACAGATGATGCTTGGTTTGTTCATAGGCAAATAGAAGTAGGATTCCGACTCAGTTTGAAGTAGATTAGGAAGTAGTTTAGGAAGTTGATTTCGGTTGTTCTTGTAACAATCAATTGTTCGAAGTTCTTGTTACCTTTTATTTGAAGTTGAAGACAATTTCGAAGTAAGTTTACCTTTGATTTATTAATCGAAGTATCTTGTTTCTTTATTGTTATTTTGATTTGCTAAGTATATTGGTTTGTATTTCTTCACTTTGAAGGAAAAAATCCTCTTAATTGAGGTAATTGAACCATTAAAACACAATCGTCTGATTAGATTTGTGTGGACGCTGGTTTTTCGCTCGGAGCGAAAAGAAGAAATGGTCCACGGAGTTTTCGGTTCTGAAAAAAGGCGATCCGGGAAATGAAGAAAAATTTAGAGTCGCCACCCGGGGTTTAATTCTTTGGAGAATGTTGGGTACCCGAGGAACCGTTTAGAAAAATAATGACTCTTGTGCCGCTGAAAAAGGGTTTGATCTGCGAAAAATAGAGATTTGGGTTCGGGAGCCAGGTTACCCGCGGGGAAGGTTTTGTTCGAAAAATGCACCCCGCGTGCCCGGAATTTTCCGGTCTTTACTAAACATTTGTGGGATTATTCTTTGAAAAGAATTTATGAAAAACTTTATAACACATAAGCAATATATCAAGTAATATCATGCTTTAGAAGAAATAAATAACGATCACAAATCAAATAGCACACAATCAAGTAGATAAATGCGAGAGAATTAACTAAGAGGGGGTGTAAATGCAAGAACATGAAGTAAAAGGGGTCAAGTGCAATATACCCCACTGGTTTTGCCAGAAAACATAGCATCGAATTCCAGAAAACAGAGCATTTTCCAGTGACGCCGTACGGTGTCTAAATGTACACCGCGCGGTGTACTTTGGATGCCGTACGGTACCTCTGTGCACATATTTTTCCAAAAATCCTCATTTTGTCCGATTGAAAAGAAACTCTATTTTTGGTGTAAAAACCACGTTATTTGTTAACCGAAAGGGGTTTGGAAAATGGTTTTAGTAAATGGATGTACCTCGTTTCCAGGGACGGCATCCTACGACAATGGATGATGTCGCGAAATACCCACCCGAAAGGTTCTAGCTTTGCTGAAATGTTTCCTTTTGGACTCGAGGAAGAGCTACGGAGCTCTCCTCAAGCCCGGTGGAAACTCCCCTCAGAAGATTATCGTTATTCAAGTACGAATTTTATACCTCAAAACAGAACTGGACGGACTGATTGGATGATTAAGGGAAGCGAATGCCGGGCTTTCGGGTCTTTTGTGGAATTGGGTTTTGAACAGTGGGTGGATGCGAGTATAACGACGGGGTTTTTCGAAGAAATGAATTTGGGTTTCTTCCTTTCGGTATGATCTGTTTCAACTCTTTCCGATCGAACTCTCTCTCTTGAACCCTTTTTTAATTCGTTCGACGATACCGGTTTTATAGGCGAAGGTGAGTGAGACCGAAAACGGATTTCTCATTATTACCGAATATCATCATGAAGGAATATCATCATTCGTTTCTGAGCTGCTGGAGCTTCCCGGGAATCCTGTTGATGGGACATGGGTGCCGTACGGCATCAAGAATGTGCCGTACGGTGCATAAAGAAACACCGCACGGTGCAAATGGAAGTTTAAGCCGTACGGTTCAGGGCCGTACGGTTCAGGTGGGTTTTGGGGTTTTTGGTTTATTTGATCCGTCCGTCCAAGTATCCGTTCCAAGGTACATTTCGTTTCTTTTCATCATCGGGGATGCACAAGTCATCAAAATTGGGGTGTCTACAATTTGGTTTTTTTAAAAAGTTAATCTGAGGGAGGAGATTAAAAACTCTCTCTGGCACGCTCGCACATAATCATTTTCCATTGCAAAGAAGTAAAAGAACCAAACAGCCTGCAAATGTACAGCTACCTAGTTCATCTAAGCTCTGAACACCCTACGTATATTAACCTTTAACACCCTGCAATCACTTTGGTTCAAAAGTGTGACCATGTGACCAAAGTTTCAATCCCCTTCAGACTTTTTATCCAAATGAAGACTTCTGACACCTCCGATTTTGATGTTGCTTCCTCCTTTTTTCTCTTTTATGCTCTCGAGTGTATTTATTTGCTTCTCCCTTTTTTTCCTTCCAATTTTGTTCCTCCATGTTCGAGAGTACTAAATTGGGTACATATTCTAAATACTTAAGGGTTGTTTCACATAATTTATTTGTGTGAGTATTTGAAGTTTTGCACTTTTAGGATTTTGTAGTCTTTCAAGTTTTGATTGTAATTTTATCATTTTCCGATTTCTCTCATCGAGACGAATCACAATACTTGGAAAAGATTGGCACAAATCTAACAAATGCAAAAGAAATTTGAATAAAGATAAAAATCAGAAAGTATAACAAGTTAAGAAGAACAAGGTCTTATTTATAGCCAACTTTTGCCGCTTAAGTCTTTTATTTATGCCTTGATCTAAAGATTTCAAATAGTTTAAAGTGTTTGGTATAATTTTTTTTAACAAATTATAAATGAATGTGTTTGAATTTTTTATGAAGTTCAAAATGTTAGTATTTATATAGACGAACATACATTAGGAACCTTTTTGAATACATTGTGAAATAATTCTGGAGCCGCCACTGTTTCTAGGTTTAGAGCTCTCTCTCTCTTATATACTGTATAAAAATAAATGCATACATATTTGTGTACCCTATGTATCAGATTGATATATTGTGCTTAAAGATTGAGGTGTTTATACGAGTTCCAAGGGTTGAGGTTAAACCCGAAAAACCATTCATGCATTCATTTGATCGAGGGAGAGGAAAGGTTCACATTTCTCATGTACTTAATTTGTCGAAAAATCTTGCATTCGCTTGTAGATTTTATTATTTGGCACTTGAATCGAATTTGTTAGGATTATGCATGTTAAAGATGAATTTATGCACCCTTCCGCATTGGTAAATTTTAGGCCAATCTTGGCATCGTGGTGAAGTCTGGGACTTGGGAGTTTGCTTGCTCCTTAGATTGTAGGCTTGCAACCTACCATTATCAAATAACATATGACCAGTTCAAGTGGAAATTTGCCCTGACTTAATTGGGCCCCATTAGTGGATGGTGGGATTGGTTCCTCATGATTAGTCAAGGTTCACGTAATCAAGCCCGGACACCTGAGTTATCAAAACAAAATGTTGGATCCATCCAGTAGTGAAAAGCCTCGCAAAAAAGCATGGAATAATCATAGTTTCCACTAACCCAATCGTGGTAAGTTTCAAAATATGATTTCTCGTTGTGTGATGATATACCCACGCGGTATCATTGTTATACACAATAGATATTTGAGAATTACTAGCATACCTTCCTTTCAAGACTTGGAAATCGTTTTTGTTGACTAATCAATATGATACGACTTCTTAGGCAACATTGGGGCTTGGCTTGGCTTAGTTCAGTGTAATGTAGGAAATAAGAGTAATGTTTTCCTATGTGCTTTGTTGCCTGATTTTGTTACTGTTTTCCTATATGCTTTGTTGCCTTATAAAACAGAATCATGCCATTTGGATATTGAATTTGAAAAGGAGGACGGGATTGTCTTTTCTGTTATTGCTCCTCGAAGTGTTTATCTCATTGGTTACTTTCTGGGTTCTGGTCGGCACTCGAACCTAAATGATGACACGTATCCTTGTGTTTCTTTGATAAATTTCCCTCTCTTGAGCCAATACATTTATCTTCTTTCACTAGCTTAGTAGCAATGACAACAGTTGTACACATATCGGTGAATTGTCACACCTTATCATTATTCTTACAACTGCTATCTCTTGTTTTGGCATCAAATGAAAACAAGTATCCTAAATTCTTGTCACAAGAATTGTGATGGGAATGTTTTACCATTCTACTGCATGAAATAGCTTTATTGCAATAGCATATCCATAACTTAGAATGAGTCATGATGTGGCTAATGTTGTGGGATTCTTTCATTAAAGATGTTATAACTTAGTCGAGTTCTATTGCACAAATGCTTCTGGATGCCTTTTTAGTTTACTAGCAGAATGTATGTATTTTCCTTTACTCTGATGATAAAGAGATTCCTACTGGGAGGACATTGGAAATGCAAAGACAGATGCATCTAATCATTCCTACAATGAAGACGAGTATGATACGCTTATTGCATTTTGCTTATTTACACCTACACCGCGGGTTATGCCAAGACTTCATATTATCCCACCCCGGGTTGTGCCGGGAATACACACTTTTTCTTTTCCTTTTTTTTTTCCCGTTTTGTCCTTCCTGGGATATGCCCCTTGTAGGCTGTATATTCGGTTAATCTCTTTTAATTTCAAGCTGATTTACCCAAAAAAACATGGAAGTCGATGGGGTGTAATGTCCTCTTACTACATGAATAAAGCCCACATTGAAATGAAAACCAAACGGCCCAATTGAATTTACTAGAACCACATATACTAATGATAGATGGGCCAGCCCGAACAGAGCCCAAGCAAGCTTGCATTAAGTGAATTTGGAGATTGGCCTGCATGGCCTACGTGCTTTAGACTGATTTTGGTAGACCACGGCCTTGAATTGGCCTGGAATGGGTTTCCCTCAACTGATTGGTAAACTGCGCCCAGAGGAGAGACAGTCCCCCCCCCCCCCCCACACACACACCAAAACAAATTAGTTGGGGACATCTCATTCTCTATACATTTAGCGTTAGTAGAAATGTTTCCTACTGGGCTAGTGAGCTCACCCTATCATTTTCAGGTAACTGGCAAGGAGAATGAGACAGATGCTTGGAGTGTGATTGCATGATTTGAAGCATACACGATCATGGAGTTATTTTATCATCTTTATACTTAGTATTTTTGGAGAGATGATTATGTAACTTTTATTTCTTCTACATTTTGACAAGTTTGGTATTGTAATAACTTTAACTTAATCATCACCTATGTTTTTGGGTACGGGTACCCTTTGACTTGAGAATTATGTTTAACTTGGGCTTGGACTTGTGTAACTGACTTTGACTTTTCAAAGGTTATATGTATGACTTATGTTCTATCCTACATGGATTTATATGTATTTCGGTTATTAAAATTGAGGGTGTGACAGTCAGAATTTCCAATCTTCATTTCAAATGTGACGTGATAGCATCAAAATTGCAATATGATGTTTCTCGTAAAGGATTTCTCGTAACAATAAAAACAAAGGAAAATGAATCCATTGCTCAAAGTCATGGCATCAATGATCAATATAGAAGAGAGATAATAACTCCAATCACATTCCATTTAGTTTCTGAAATAACGAAAGATTTCTGAACACACAAAATTTTTAACATGTCAATCACTCAAATCATACCCTAGTGTTTTCTTTCCCCTTGGCACATGTTGATTTGCCATTTCCCTTACGTATCATGGTAGCCTTTTGTCTTTGTTGAGTTAGTTGTTCTTGTCTTTGCTTTTTTGTTTTCCTTTCAATAAATGAGTTCCACAATTAGTTGTAAGCAAAACATTTGTAGTGACTTAGTACCCAATGATCATTAACAGTAGTTGCATGTTTTACATGTTACGCATGGCATTCAGTTATCTATCAGCGCGAATACCAACATCAATATTCCTTTTTCAAAGAAGTTCAACCTATGCATTTAAAGCGAATTGAAATGATTAATAATATTAAAAAAAAAGAGTGAAGGAAGAATTGGTTATAGTTGCCTTAAATCTTTGTTTATTTGTTCATAATGAAAAAATTACGACATCTCATATAAAAATGGAATAAAGTCAAATTCTTCACTTTGTAACATACTTGACCAAAAATGATAAAGTGACAAGACCTTTATAGGCTAAGATGCGTTAAAAGAAAGTGTTATACTAGAAGAAAAGACAACACTACATAGTGGAACCAGAGATCTAAGGATTGAGAGGATATGTCCCTTATAAAAACGCCTTTAATGGCTTGAACAAAGTAACAAATACGTAGGAGAATCATTATGTTTAATTGAACTAAGTGAAACTCCAAAAAAATATTATAAACTGACATCTTAGAAAGAGAAATCACATATCATTTTAAGCAAATATAGCAAGTCTCAGAGAAGGAATTGCATATATGTTTGACCTCCCAAGATAATGAAACTTTGGTATCAACAAAATAGAATCAGCCCACTGTAACGCCCCATGTAGACCACTGGCCTAGTTCCCTGATTTGATCCACTAGCCACACCACATGGCCCAAAATACTTAAGCCCAAGGTGCTAGTAGTCTCTTACATGGTTTGTTATATACCTAAGATCACTCATGTAAACAACCAATGTGGGATTAAACACCATCTATCCCCAAACCTGGGGTATTACAATCTTCCTCACTTGGGAGTGCAACGTCCTTGTTGCATAGTCCCAACAACCTTCCCTGGTGTCCGTGGTGGCAGAGCGCATACCACCCACCACTTGGACCAAGGCGGGGCTCTGATACCATTTGTAATGCCCCATGTAGACCACTAGCTCAGTACTTTCATTTGATCCACTAGCCACACCACATGGCCCAAAATGCTTAAGCCCAAGGTACTAGTAGTAGCCCACATGGTTTGTTATATATCCAAGATAACTTATCTAAACAACCAATGTGGGACTAAACACCATCTACCCCAAAACCTGGGGTATTACAATCTTCCCCCCTAAGGGATGCAACGTCCTCGTTGCATAGTCCCAGCAACCTCCCCTGGTGTCCGTGGTGGCAGAGCGCATCCCACCCACGAGGCTCTGATACCATTTGTAACGCCCTATGCAGACCACTAGCCTAGTACCTTGATTTGATCCATTAGCCACACCACATGGCCCAAAATGGTTAAGCCCAAGGTACTAGTAGTCTCTTACATGGTTTGTTATATACATAAGATCACTCATGTAAACAACCAATGTGGGATTAAACACCATCTACCCCCAAACCTGGGGTATTACAGTTATTTACTCTTCTCATGCTATGCCTCTCTTTGACAAACAAAGGTTCGTTTTCAAATTCTTGAAGCCTTGAAAGAAGGGGAGATTCCATCTACGGGAAGATCGTTAGAGCCAAAAGATTTTGTGTGATGCTTAGATGTCTGCTAGGCTTAGTGAAGTTTGTTTTGTTTGCCTTATGATGCTGTTGGTTTCTAAGTCTTTGACCGTGTGTAGTTATTTATTTCTACTGCTGGTGACCGCAATTCGCCTGAGCTTGTGTGTTTCTTCATTTTGTCATTCAGATGCCTAGGCCTTCCTCTTGTCATCATTTTGCTCTTGGCAGACATCCAACCAAAATTTCATAGGTTCCAAATACAACACTAATCATTTTCCCTTTTCTCTTTTTTTCCCCCCTCGCCATAATTATGAGAGCAACATCAAAACCAATGAGCACGTGGTCATGTGCAATGCACATGGCCTAAAACTAGTCTATACATAAAAGAGAGAAGAGGGGGCAGATTTACGGGCAGTTTTGTTTGTCACTTTATTCTTCTTAGCCAAGAGCGGGCAACAGGTAGATCTTTCCTCTTCTTCTCCTTATTTTCCGGTAAAGCACCGTCCTTTAAATACTATTGCAATGGCGGGAGTGTCCTCGGCGTATTGTTGCAATAGCGAGGTATAAAAGGGTTGTTGCTTTGAGAAGAGGTGTACTCTCTCTCTCTCTCTCTCTCACCAACACTGAAGGTTTTCTGTATGTGACCTCTCTCTCGGTGTTGCGATCCTCTCAATCAGCATAGGTTCCACGCAAAAAACCTCTCGCTCTCAACCTCCATCGATCTCTTCTCTGCCATCATCTCTAGGGCTTCTCCATCCGTAACCACCATAACACCGCCTCTCGATCAATATCAATGGTTTGGATTAAGTTCGACCATCATCAGGCTTGTCTTGTAGTTTTCATTTTTCTTAATTTCTAATGTACCCACAAATTTTGAAATCAATACAATAAGGTAAATAATCTTTCTATTTGGATTTCTATGATTTCTCACTTATTGCCTTGGGTGAAGCGAAGATTATTATTCGAAGAAGGGTTCCCCAGGTTTGAGTTGATTCTTCCTTTAGTTTCTGCCCAAATCCAATACTATGGTTTTAGCATTCCATTTTCATTGACAACTATACCTGCTATGAATTTGACCTGACATGATTTCTCCCAACCTTGTGAAAGGTAATAATTTAGGGGTCACGCAGATTTTGCCATTTATAAGGTTTGGATTTACGTTTTCGCTGTATCAATTTTGATTGGTGCAGGAATATTGGGTCTTCTGCTTTTATTCAGCACTTTGTTCCAATTTAGTATTATTATTTTGGGTAATTTAGCTTGAAATAAAAAGGGGCTAACCGAATATACAATCTACAAGGGGCATACCCCAGCAGGAAAAGAAAGAAAAGGAAAGAAAGAAAAGAAAGAAAAGGAAAGAAAGAAAAGAAAAACGTAGAATCTAAGCTACTTGGTTACATATGTAAAACGAAAAAGCTACTATGGGACCCACCCCTATGTGAGAGTGTTGTGTGGGTGTCGTGTGTGTAATTGTTCTATGTAAAAGGGGATGCAAAACGCTACATGGCCAAAACCTACTATTGATCCATTGAACTTAGGCTTCAACGTTGGAGTGATACAATGGCTGAATTTGCTCTTTGATGAACCCAATTGGTGCTTAGGCCGAAATGTGGAAAACCCAAACATTGTAACATGCCAAATGGTGGATGGGCTGAGAGGACCCATTGAAGGAAACCATAGCGAGATGGAACTTGCAGCACGACTTGGTGAAACACATCTAATTGGACCTCTATTACACTAGGACAGCCCCCTAGTGATAGGCCAACATTAACCGAAAGCGAAGGCACATCATGGAACAAAACGTATTTCCTAGGGACATCCCCCAAGGATAGGCCAAAAGAATAGGTCCAAAATAAAGTCCAAAATGGTGCAGTGGACAACCCATAAAAACGAACACACATCTAATAAGAAGAGTAGAGGCAGCAACTACTAGGGAGCAACAGAAATCTAGGTTTGAACAAACAACCCTCAGAGCAATACACTACATAACCGGACAGTAAACAAAAGACATAAATGTAACCAACGAACCAACCAACCCTAAGTTCATGGGCTGCCAAAATGAACTTTCCCGATGAAGTTGAAGTGCTGAAAATCTGCAAATTGTAGCAGCACTAGAAACCGAACAGAAAATATAAACTACACACAAACGGCCACTATGGGATCTAAAATCTAAAAATTTCCAGAAAATAGAACTTAAAACTAGTGGGAGTGGGACATATCCAGAAGATAGAAGGCAGTAACACATTCAGAAAACAACAGTTGGTGCCCAGCGAACACCTCCAGAATATCATAAGAAAAGAATCAAATGGATCCATTGGATTATTTGTACTCACACTTCAAACACCCTCAAAAGTCCCGTACTCCCACTCTACTTTTCTCTTTTATTACAATGGGACCAAGGAACCTTAAATCCCTCCTCTGAATGCTTACATGACGCCCTCACTAGCTATTACCTCCTCTCTAAAAAAAAGTAGGGGTTCAAGCACAAATCTCACAGGATAATCACACAAATATGAGTAGGTCGCTCACAGTAAACAACTGGCAAACAAAATTGATTCACCCGAGAGATTAAACTAATTACCATTGTGGGGGTCTCTTCGCCGGAGTGAACTCTTTGGACCTCTTGGAGTGAGAAGGGCACCGGTGGAAAGGGCAATGCTCGCCGGAGATGGTAACCTGCACACGTAGACAACCACGTCAGTGCCTAACCCGGACGGGGGTGGTCCGGGAAGGCACTCCGATGATTAAGTCAGTCACCGGAAGGGAGAAATGCACCAGAAATCTCAGAGAAAGAAGAAGAGTTATGAGGGTAGTGAATGAGGAGAGAGGAATCCCCTTGTGGTAGTTGTGGCTGGGTATTTATAGGCTGAGGGGCGTGCGTCCCACGCGCTCGGCGCCCCCCACGCGCCTGTCATTCACGCTCGGAATGACAGGTGATGTGACCTTTACCCTAGCCCCAGACGCCATGCCTGGGCTGACGTCACGGCACGTGGGTTTGAGTAGTCAAATCAGCTTGAGACATTCCCCATCACCCACGTGCTGCTGCAGGTGGCGGTGGCAGAGTAGGTGACTGCCGAATTTAATGCCTCATCATGGACTGTGTGGCGTGCCCGACACACTTCCACCAAACCGGATATATCCGAGCCCCGCGTTACCGAGGTCAACCGACTCGGCAAGCGTGCGGCACAGCCCCACGGGCGCTCGGCGCGTCGCTCGGTGGAGCTCCCGAGGGTCGTCTGGGAACCAAGCTGTGAGTGCCATGTCCTCGGCACCGAGACGTTCGGCAGACATCGTTCAAACCTATATTCGTCCAGGACCCTGTGTCCGCACCGTCCGCCGTGGGCACCGTTCGCTCGGCACCATTGAGGCGGATCGACCTGCATTCGATTTTGCAGGTTCTGAGATAGTGACCTTCTTGGCTCTTCGTGATGTGGAGGTGTGGGTGGCCCTTGCAACCCCTATTGATCCGGCCGCTACAACCATCATAGATAGAAGTAATAACAACCAACCATGCTCTAGCATTCCAGTAGAGTCCAGCCACCTCGCAAATTGACTAACCTCCTCTAAGTCCAAAGAGTCCGATATGGCAGCTATAATCACCAAGGCAAAACCCACTTCTGACTTGGTTTAAGCCAGCAACATTGCAAGTGTAACAGATCCATACCTGCATTTACAACATACTACCACTGCAGCATCATATACAGAATAGGAAAAGAATTCATTACATTACTAACCCTACGTGCAGCAACAATGAGAATTGGTTGCAAGGCTCTTAAAAAACTGTGTTAGGAACTTGATAATTGAAAGCGTTTTGGTTGTCTTTCGAAGGATCCATTAGGTTGGGCATGTACACTCCACCAAACATTTTAGCAGTGAGTTGGTGACAATTTTATTTGCTGATGCAGATTTTGATGAACCAAATAATGTGAAGAGAATGTTGAGGAGCATTGGATGGCATCAAAATATTGGCTTGTGTGGTGTATATTTGTTGTACTATGTTGAATTTTTTTCTTTCAACAAAATGGCTTGTGGGGTGAATATTTATTGTACTATGAACTTCTTTTCTTGATTTGCTATTCTTGATGTTTCTTGCTTTATGATTAGTTTTGCGGATGGGTTTGATAAATTAATGTCATTTGCCCTTGTGGTATTAGGAGGTTTTCCCGTAATATTCCTAGCTTTAATGTATGTAGTATTCAAAATTAGTGGTGTGGCTTGTGTGCTTTGAATTTTTCATGTAGGGTATACGTTTCATCATTTGCAGCAATATGTCTTTTCCCTTGTACCGACTGATACAGTTAAAAAACTCCAAACCAATTTAGTAAAAAGCCTGGTAAATTGAAATGCTTACAGGTGTTTGATTTTTGGTTTGTGTAAGATTTAGTAGTAAGCTTATAAGAGATGGCTTTCATGAAATGTGGAATTCATTTTCTTAAATTACTTTCATGGTTTTGCTTGATTACTTGTATCAGGTAGGAGAGTATAGAGGCTGAATTCCGATACCAAATGGGTTCAAAGGATTATTGCTTAGGGTGATAGAAATATGGGAAAGCACCTGAGGAGGGGACCTAATGAACATCACCCAGATTGCATGGGGGGGAATAATTTATGCTCTTGACTATACCACTGGGAAAATACTGCTAAGAAGATGCTACCCCATAAAGGCATAATGGACCAAGACATACAAAAGGTATGCAATATCTATTCACATTCTTCGTCTTCTATTGCAACAAATCCATCAAAAAGCAAATTATTCTGACTGAGCTTAGAATGAATAGAATTACCGGTCTTTATGCAAGGGAAATTTTTAACATATGTTTTCTTTATCTCAACTTCAGTTTTATCCTGTGGCATCATTTACCTCAGTACTAACACCCAATGGCCATTTGATGTATTTAACATGCTTGACTGTCATTTACCCAAACATTACTGTCCTTCTCTTTTGAAATTTTTTTCCCTGGCAGCAAACAGATTTATCGACTGGAAACATAATTTCCAAATGAGAATTTCGAAGTCATCATGTCGTGACTACTACATACATATAATTACTTTGACTTTTAATAGAGATTCCTTCTTTTAGTTAAACATACATATTTATGCTTTATGCACATATTTATCTTGCAATAAAAGTTCTGTGCATCCTTCACATTCAGGTGAATGCCAATGACTTACTTAGATGAGTAGCTTCAGTAATTAATATATAGTTATATGTATATATTTCTATCAATGAATGACCACCTCTATACTAAAGTGATTTAAGCAAGTGAAAGCGCAAAGCTCTTCGAGTAGCACTATCAGGAAACTTATGCAATCGGATATGGGAAATGCAGATATTTGGCTTGAATTTGATATGATATTAGGTTAAATACCTTTTCATTATTGAGAGAGTGTTAGTCTATTCATATAATGTGCTTGATTTCGAGTGCTTGAAAACAAAGAAATAGGACTACAAGAGATGATTTGCACCCGCGAAATAGCCAATCCTTTCGATAAAAACATACTTATGTTTGGATAGGGAACTTGCCTTTTAATCTTCTTAAGGAACTTATAGAGGTGTTTTAAATGTGCCGACTTGTGTTACCGTTAATTTTATAACCAAGGTTGCTCGTGGAAGCATGGCTCTTGAAGCTTGCAATTGCATTTGCATGTCCTTTAATGTAAGTGGGAAGGCTATCTTTTAGTGTCTTTTCCTTGTATGCTAGAGGAATAGCTATGTAGGAAGCCAAATGCCTTATTTGGAAGAAGGAATTAGGATGTGTACGATTGGTTGTGTGTTTTTTTGATCATATTGGCATCGAAGATTTCAATCCTAAATATTCGTGAATTACTGTTTTAGCAACAAAATTTTGAGGTCCCCAAACATTGCTGCTTCTGAATGATTTATATAAGCATTGGATTAATGACTTTGAAGACGTTTCCTAGATTTTCCATTTTCAGTTATTAGTTTTCGAAACTCACTTAAATGGTTAACTTTTATGGAGTAGTTTTTCCTTGTTTATCTTCTTTTAAGTTTTTTTTTTTTTTTTTTTTCTACTGGGTTGTTGCCCTCTTGAGGTTTGGGGAAGTGTTCAAGAATCAAGAGAAAAACAAATTGCCCAAACGGAGTTAAGTGGAAGTTCCTTCTCAATATTAGCTGGAGTTGAAAGTCGGCCAGAGATCCTCTGTTCCAAATTCTCTCTGTGCCTCTGTTGCAAGGGGTTTTGGACCGTTGGATCACATACAATTTTTTAAAACATAAAAACAAAATTCATAATCCAACGGTCTAAAACCCCATGCAAAGGAGGCACAGGAGAAATTTGGAACAAAGGATCTCCAACCTTGAAAGTCGGTATTGTGTTTGGGGGAATCGGTGGTTGGAGCTGGAATTGATAGGTGTAGCATGAATTTGGGGATGTCAATGGCTGCGGTAATTGCTAAAGTGGCGGGGCATACCACTACAAGTGGAATCAATTGTTTCTTGTCCTTCCAAAAGAGATCATATCCTTTGAACTGTATGAATTATGCAGTGTTTAGGTTGGCCATGTTGAAACCATCAATTTATTTAGTCGCTCCACTAAAGATGGATTCAGAAACCTTAACGTGATGCTGGTTTACCTGATTGAATTAGTTCCACTCGTGTATTATAGTGCCCTCTCTGTTATGAATTTCTAGCTATGTTCTAGATGAAGAAGAGAACAACAACATTTGAGATTGTCAACATCTCATTTGCTTATAATCCATACTCTGTTTGATAATTGTTTCGTTAATATAACCCATAAAAATTCAAATATTACCTAGCTAAACATATATGCTATTCATTTTGGCTTGAATTTGGATCGCGGTTGGTAGGGCTGAAACCGGTTCGGTTTGGTTCGCGGCCATATTTGAGTGAACCGAGTAAAGTCGGTTCTCGGTTCGGGAACAAGACTGAATTGAAACCGGTTATCTAGAACTCGGTTGGGTTCTGTCTCGGTTCGAGCGGTTCAGTTCCAAGGCCGGTTCGGTTCTCCGGGAGGGGGGGGGGGGAATAGATCTGGACTCTATGGACTCTAATCAACAAAAAAAACAACAACGAAACCAACAAAAAAACATCAACAAAATCATCTAATCTAGATCTGTTCTCAGCAACATCCAAAATCAACAAGCAAATCATCTAATCGAGAGAGTATTACAGAGAGTGTTACAAAAAAATCATCTAATCAAGAGAAAGCATTACAACGCCGGAAAGGAAAAAAATATGAACGCCAAGAGGAAACAACGGAGCTAGCACGACCACGCCATAGATGGAGAGAGCGTTTTTTCATTTCTGTGTTGTTGGAGATCTAGAACGATGACGCTGGCGATGGGTTTCTCTCACTCTCTCAGTGTCGTCGGTTTAAATGGAAAGGAATAATGGGTTTTCGTCTACCAGAGAGAGCGAGAGAGAGTTAGGTTTTAGATCTGAAATGTTGGGTGCTATGGTTGGGTAAGATTATATATATATATAGTAAAGGATCACTACGAAGTTTTAAATTTTTTTTCTTTCCTACTTGAAACACAAAGGGGACGCTAGCCAAGTCGTTAAGCATTTGGCTTCCCACGTGTAAGGTCTCGAGTTCGGCCCCTACCCCTTGCATTTTTCAGATATAAATGTAAACCGGTTCCGTTCAGTTCGGTTCATTAAAAAAACCTCCGAACCGAGAACCTAACCAAGTTTCAAAATGTTCAATTATTAGGAACTGAACCGAACCGACTAAACAAAAATATTGAAAAAAAATAACCGGTTCGGTTCGGTTCGGTTCGGTTTTTTTGTTTAACCAGTTCATCGGTTCGGTTCATTGTTTTTTTTGTACACCCCTAGCGGTTGGGATTGATTCTTTTCGCACAGTGGGTGTAATACCCCAGGTTTGGGGGTAGATGGTGTTTAGTCCCACATTGGTTGTTTAGATAAGTTATCTTGGATATATAACAAACCATGTGGGCTACTACTAGCACCTTGGGCTTAAGCATTTTGGGCCATGTGGTGTGGCTAGTGGATCAAATCAAGGTACTGGGCTAGTGGTCTACATGGGGCGTTACAAATGGTATCAGAGTCTCGCCTTGGTCCAAGTGGTGGGTGAGATGCGCTCTGCCACCACGGACACCGGGGGAGGTTGCTAGGACTATGCAACGAGGACCTTGCACCCCTAAAGGGGGGGGGGGGGGGGAGATTGTAATACCCCAGGTTTTGGGGGTAGGTGATGTTTAATCCCACATTGATTGTTTACATGAGTGATCTTAGGTATATAAAAAACCATGTAAGAGACTACTAGTACCTTGGGCTTACGCATTTTGGGCCATGTGGTGTGGCTAATAGATCAAATCAGGGTACTGTGCCAGTGGTCTACATGGGGTGTTACGATAATCTACTTTACTTTCTCTTGGTCCTCCCCATCTTTAGCCAGAAGTTCATTCATTCTCAAAACAAATCAGATGATCTATAATCCTAAATTATTGAAGATTACGGAAAGTCACTTGTTCCAAAAAAGATATGAACTCTTTCCCACTTAAAGGTTTACCAGGCACAATCTTCTCCTCTCTATTCTTAATGGAAGCCGGGCCAACTCACCATTACCAAGTCGCAAAGCTTGCTTGGTTCATAGGACATGAGGCTATTTACAAGTTCAGAGTGGGTATCAGGCCAACCAGACGGAAAGTGATATAAAGAATATGCATTTGCAAATAAAAACAAACTAAAATAGAAACGCCTAGAGCTCTTCAAAAGTAATGTCCAACAACTCTAAACAAGTTTGGAAGTATAAGATAACATTATCTGAGGCATCTCAACAGCCATTCAATGAAGCAAATTTTTCAGATTGAGACTTACATATATGGACAACCCATAACGAAATGAACTTACCATTCCTTTCCTTACCAATGAACTTACCATTCCTTTCCTTACCAATGAACTCTTTTTCTTAACCATCTGGTGGCATTGGTTGCTTGTATTACATTAACAGAGAGCGATGAAAAGAAGCAGCCAAAAATAGGAAACTATACTTGCTTCTAGTAGCAATTAACAATACAAAGCTAGGATACCCAGATCTATACCCAGCAGCCTTAGCCAAACGATGTGATTATTGACGGTTAAAAATTCTATTCGAATGCTATGCAACTCTCTGTCAAGTTTTTTGAGCTTTGTACTCTATGTCTCAAGATGAAAGCATGTGCTGAACCAAGCATCATCAATAACATTTACCCTCTGGGATAATAAGGTAACAACCAAATAGGGAAAACTATTAATTCAGAAAGCTACGCTAACACAACTTGGTTTATATGGAAATCCAAAAATTATTTCGTTTTTAACAAGGTTCCAGTATGTCAAATGTCTACTATTCTTAAGGCGAAAACAGCTCGTTTTGAGTTTCATTCTGCATTTACTGAGCCTCTGGTTCATACGGTCCCCCAAGTTGAGCTTTTGGGCTCTGCATGGATTGCTCTGGTACTTTGCATTTACTGAGCCTCTCGTTTTGGGCTCTTCATATGGTTCCTCGACCAGGAGACCAACTATTAAAGATAAGTGTTATTCAAAGATGAAGAGGTAAACTAAAACAATCACATGCACGAGATAGAGATGATAGGACAAAGGAGAATGCCATCGAAGTGAACAAAATTGTTTACAGTATAGAGACTACGCAAAAACAGTAGAAAATATAAGTCTCCAATCTGATTTTCACTGTGATATTTAAAAAATCACACAGATGGAAACATTTTCACCCATCATCATTTTGTTCAGCATAAATAGATTCTAATCTTAGGTCTATTCAACCAGTAATCTCACTTTTATTTGGGCAAATGTAATTGTTACAGACGTGCCCTGCTAGTTAAGATGATTGTTTGAATAGAAGTGCGGTAAAAAAATGTGAGCAGACAAACATGTTACCCTCCAAATTTATACAGTTAGATCTCAATGAAAAGTTCAATTACGAGGAATAAAAGTATGAGAATGAACAAACAAAAGATTGCCCTAAAAACACAACAAAGCCATTTCTTGCATGAAGACACATTAACATACCAGTAACAGAGCTTGCCTCGATATTATAAATTTAGATTTTTATATCAAACGAAGATCCCGCAATAACCCCAGGAATCTTTGGATACCAGTGAACATCAAAATCCCAATTGATTCCATGTGGCAATTTAGGCACAATCTGCAGCATTAAACATTAGAAGTATTGTCAGCATGTCACTCTTTCTGCTTTGTTCTTTGCCATGCACGGCATCCAAACTAACGTTAAGCGAAGACTACAAGTAGAGTATCTTCATCCATAGAGAACCCATCACCATGTTTTTTTAGCACTGCTCTCTACTTGGTCGACAAATTGAGAGGATTGAGCAAGAAATTGTGACTGTTGACGGGTAAATTGAGAGGATTGAGCTAAAAATTGTGACTCATGCCCGGTGAATTGAGAGAATTAATTAGAAAATTGTGACAATTGATCCGAAAATTGTAGATTATACCCACAAAAAATATATTCTTGTTGGTTTCAAAAAAAACATTGCGGAAAAATACGGCTTCAAAAATTGTTTCGGATCTACTTCTTACATATGCGTAAAGTTTCATGAAGAAGGATTAGGGTTCTACCTTTGTAGTTCAAAGAACTGGAGCCTCCTGCACACCAAAGATCTTTAACCCTATGACCCAAGAGAATAATAGCCAAAGGGTTTGTGGGAACCCTAGATTTTTCCTCCCTCTTTCCTCTCTCAACTCTCTCTAGATTTTGTAGGAGAAAAGACTGAAAAGTTGCCTACGCCTTTTGTTGTGTCCTTTCCAAGAGAGAAAAAGACGAATATATAGAGGACGTAATTATCCAAAAAATTTTAATTATCCAAAAAGAATATATAGAGGAGGATAACTTGGCCAATAATTCAACTTAAACTTAATTGAATATTATGTCTAATAATAGGGCTAGGGTTGGGACCCATGGGCTTCTTCAGCACTAGCTAAAATTGGTCTTACGCTCTCTCATCTCTATGAGTGGTGGCCCAATTAAACCCCCAATTAATTCCACTATATAATTATGGCTGAACTCTAGGCCTCAAGAATTTAATATAGTATTACCTGTTAAATGCTAACACCAGAATATCAAACCACTTTACTGCGCAATGTCCATAAGCAGCAATTGGTCCTGATAAATTACTGTCAAACCAAAGCATACTTATATTTTAATTCCGTTGAATACTAGTTCACTCACTTTTAGTCTAGAAAAACATTCTAATGAGTTTTTCATTAAAATGACTAGTACTAGATTCCAAAGACTAATCCAGTGAACTAATTCAAGGGGACATTATACTCTATAATAAAATAGAGAGTGAAATTCATGTTGAAAATAATGTTCTCACAGTCCTATCATAAATCACTCAACTCACCGAGGTGTTGATGAAGTAAGACCTCACTCATTGGTGAATCAAAGCGATATACGATAGAAACTTGAGCTCATTAACTTTCTCAGGATTAAGGTGAATTACAATTAGCAAATAAGATTCACACTAAAGTTGACAGTCGTTAAAATAGTGGGACTCTTATAGCGGTCCTTCAATGTATACCGAATACACCAACATATTAACTTGAAGTCTTTCACTTCAATGATTGAGATGGATCATTCTATCTTATAGAAGTAAATCATGTTGCAGTTGACTTGATAGATAGTCCTTTCTATTAGCAACTGTGAATAATCTAATTACAAGCAATTATGATTTGGGAAATGCTAACGGGTGCCATAGTGCACCCGTTAAGAGTACAAAAAATTACAATTTAAAAGTACATCTTTAAGTGTACTTTAACGTACAAGTGTATTTTTAAAGTGTACTTTTTTGTACAAATGAGACCCACAAACGTGTACTTTTTGTACCCTTAACGGGTGCACTATGACACTCGTTACCATGACCCTTATGATTTATATCTCCTGTATGGAAATCACATTCACATACATAAATCATATTCAATATAATTTAGGACTTTAATATTCATCTCATGAATTAAGAATATTCATCTCCTGAATTATATCCAATGTACGAAATAAAACATTTTATAATAATAAAGTGAAGCTCTAATTAATAACAAAAATAACAAATTAATTGGTTCTGAGGGCATTAATCCCAATAGGAATCCATGATGTAATTGGAAAAGAAAAAAAAAAAAAACTCAAACCAAAACAATGGAACAATGAATATTTATATAAGAAGACATAGGCTTATCAATAGTAGAATTCAAACTTCAAATACAATAGGAGAATTCAAACTTCAAATACCAAATTGTTGTTTCAACGGCTAGACTACCAACGGGAAAATGATAATAACATAAAAACAAAGCAATTTTTTTAATTATAGTAAATAATTTGAGGACTCACCATATTTGATGAGGGAGAAAGGGTCACCAATTTTGGTGTTCTCTTTTGATATGTGGGTTGAAACAGTTTTTTTTAACATTCCTCACCAAAAAACTTGAAAATTGGTATTTGATGGGTGGGTTGGAGATGCTCAGGGGCAATCGATAGGAGGCTATGGCCGTAGTCATGGAGCATCGATTTTGGAGTGGTGGTGTGAACTGCTGAGAGGTAGAGAGAGAAAGTGATGGGGAGAGAGAGAGAGAGTTTGAAGACGGAGTAGAGAGGAGCTCTGCATTGTTGGCTAAACATGTTTTCCAAACACGCTTTTATAAATCGTGGTTACAAAACATGTTTTCTGTATATAGTTTTTCCTATGTATATAGTTTTCCTCATAGATGTGTAACTTATAAGCGTGATTCGGTAACAAGTTTTATAAAAGCGTGTTTTCCAAACACGTTTTATGGGCATATTAGAATTAACTTAATTCTTATGTTAATCCATATTAAGCAACAAAGAAAGCGTGTTTTCCAAACACGATTTTAGGAAAGCATGATTATGAATCACGATTTCACGTATTCTGATAAAAAAGTTGAAAAAAGTGCTTTTTAATTAACGAAGTTAAAAAAACTCAAACAGTTAATTAGCCGGTGATTAGGTGTTTGGTTTAAGCTGTTTAGGACTAATAATGAACTTAAACAAGTAAGGTAATTTGTATGAGTTAACTTTTGAATTGTAGTCGGTCTATAAGGGGTATTTTTCTTTTGAGATTAAAAAATTATTACTACTAAAGGTTTTGACCCTATTTTACTAGTATCAAGTATCAACTAGTGGATGCCCGTACGGCCACGTACATAAAGACACGTCGGAACGTAATACACTCGTAATTTAAGTAAAATATATGCTCTACCCAATTACTTTACCCATCAAACGTAATCTACATATAAAAATCACAATTTTAAGCCACTTTCCTGTTTCATCATAAAAAATAGTTTTTGAATAGAGATACATTAGTTAATAAGTGAGGAGAGAGAGAGTAGATTTATTAAATAATATTTTCTTTACATTGCTTGAGTTATTTATTTATTTTTTTACAGATGTTGTTATTAGCGAGAAGTACGGGATGAACAGTTCGGATCATTGATGTGAGCCTATGCGGCCTGAAAATTGGAGTTTTGAGAGGTTTGGTGGGAAAGTGTTCTTGAAGGGAGCTGATCCCTCTTTGCCATTGGATTTTATGGAGCTATCCAACAGAGATTATAGATTTGTTGTCAACGTAACAGCCGTATATAAATTGTGTTCCCGTAGGAGGCGTGTGGATCATTGAACGTTTCAAAATTCAAACCCCTCTCTCTCTCTCTCTCTGCAATGCTACACAGTTCTATAACATTTCTTCCACACGACTTCTAACCATCAACAGAAGGACGGCATGGTTGCGATCAAATTTCTCTCTGCCCCCTCTCTCTCAGGCATCACTTTGAATAGCGTATTCCACCATCTGTCAAACACACAAACTCACAATGATGGAATTTTTGGCGACATAAGATTCGGGCCTTTTCCTACGTGATGTCTCAACCCTCAAAAGAAAGGTATCTTATCACATGAAACCCTAAAAAAAAAAGTCATAGATTTTGAAATACTAGCTCCCAAAGAGCATCTTCAATGGTTAGAGCAATTTTTTGGGAGCCAAAGCCAAAATTTGGCTTGGTAGAGTGTTTTGTGGCCATAAAATTGGCCAAACTGCACCAATTCTGTCCATGACAAAATTACCTCCCTTCCTCAACTACCTTCCAACTACTCTTTTTCTCGACTAACTTTTGAATTACCAGTAATATTTTATACGTTGTTTAACGACCTTTTAATCATGATATGTTTTACCAACTAAAATTTTATATATTGTTTTACCTCATATTCCGTTCCGGTTAGAATACCGCTCAATACCGCGCGTTCCGGTCTGTTCCGGGTGTTCCGGCCCATCTCGGCCATTTTCCGGATACCGGCCGGTACAATTACAGACGAGAGAAATATATAGTTTTGCTGTTGTCGGAGCCTCATATCATCGCCAAAGTTTTAGATTGGTGCCGGAGTCATCGTTTGTTGCGGGAAGTCTCCCTTCGTCCATTGTTTACGTGGCCGGAGTGAGATTGCCGTTGCCGGAGTCTGTTGACTTTGATGTTTTGAAGCTGGACGGTGATTGTTGGGTTTGATGGTTGAGCTTCGAAGTGGGGTTGGGTTGGCCGGAGGTGGTGGTGGACCTGGTGGTGGGCGATAGATGCAAGGAAGGCAAAATCAAAATTTTGGTTTTAGTTTTTTTTGTACATGAGAAAAGAAAACTCCTCATGTCCTATTTCTCGATAATTCCAAAGAACCCATTTTTTGTATGTATTATGTATATTACACATTTTATCCTCATTTTTGTATGTATTACAAAACAAGTTTCCATCAAAATAGTTTTGTTAATAATTAACATGATTAACTTTGTTTTGTTGAAAAAACGAAATCTATCAAGTACCAACCACCCCCACCTCCGGTACATTTTATGGAATTGTTGCATTCATAAATTGTTGCATTTTGAATATGACCATATGCACTTTGTCTATGCAAAGTTATAATGCTTTATTTTTTTATATCAAGTTTTTTTGTGTGTTGAATTGCATATTTTTGGAGAATTATACCGTAGTTTGTTGCGATTAATCTGGAATGGTACGCCGGAACGCACCGGTACCGTGACGTACCGTCCCAGTCCCAGTAAGAAAAACGGGACGCTCGCCGATACGAGATTAATAACTTTGGAACGAACAGTGCATCCCAGCAATGATATACTCCTATATGTCCAAACCTTGTACAGGATAAACATATCAACCAGACAACCTTCCAATCGATTCGACGACAATGGCGTTAAATTTCTGCCTAATCACCACGCTACCGCCGACGGAATGGCTACAATTCACTGTATCTCAAACCCAGTCAACGCTTTGGGCGAAGAAATCGTAGCCCTCATAGCGAAGGAAGCGATTCTCCTCGCTGTGGCATCGGGCGATGAGATGGTGTTTCGCGGCAGTGGTGGCGGCGTGTGGTGGAGCTGCATAAGACTCCTATATGGATAGGTGAGTGTATATATACGTAATGTGGAGTATCTTGGTTACCATTGGAAATCAATTGAATTATAAACGTTTGGAGTATCTTTGTTACCGTTGGAAATCAATTGAATTTAATTGGGACTGTTGACAGGCATTTTTCTATGGAGGAGCAGGACAAAATTGTTGGTCGAATAATTGGTACTACTGGTGCAAAGGTGCTCCATGTTGCCCTGGGTAACATATGCTCTTACTCAGGACGAGCAGAATACAATGGTGGATACATGGAAGCAGGCCGCTAAAAACACAATGTTCAGTGAGTGTCTTGATGAATGGTGGGAAAGAACTTCTTCTGCATATCTACTGCACCATCAGCCGTCCCTCAAGGTTTGTGTTCATGCTTCTGTTAGTACTGTGGATCTGTGTATAGTCCCCACTGGCTTGTAATTTTTTTCCGTCTCATAACTTGCTAGACTCCTAAGTCTTCCAAAAAATAGCAAGCTGCTGCTTAATTCTTAAAGTTTTGGAGTATTTGATTATTGCATATGGTGGATCTCCCTCTCTCTCGCTCAATGTTTTTATGTTATTGAAGGCACTGATGTTTACGAAGGGCTGGACCAAAGTGGTAGTACTTTCAAGCCTGGCTGGAAAGATATTTTCCGGATGAATCAAAATGAGCTTGAATTTGAGATAAGAAAGGTTTCCTGGGATTCAACTCTTGATCCAAGAAGAAAAGCATATCTAATCCAAAATCTTATGACCAGGTTTTGGTTGTTAGAACCAGCTTGAGATATTTTGACTGTTTATGCTTTTACTTTGATGCACACTCCTCACCCAAGTTTATTGACTTGTTATCATAGTCGTTGGATAGCTGCTCAGCAAAAGTTACCTCAAGAAAGAATAGGTGAAACTTCAAGTGAGGAAGATCTGCTTGGATGCTCTCCATCTTTTCGTGATCCAGAGAATCACGTGTTTGGGTGTGAGCATTACAAACAGAATTGCAACCTTCGTGCTGCTTGCTGTGGCAAGTTGTTTGCTTCAGGTTCTGCCATGACAAAGTTAGCGACGATTCGATGGACAGGTACCATTATTCTTGTTGAAGTTTTATGTATTTAATGTTAGTCAATTTATTTGCAGAAAGGCTACATCTGAAATGATGTGTATGAGCTGCTTGAAAATTCAGGCTGTTGGACCAATTTGTAGGACATGCACCTTCTTGCAATGGACTTTCATTGGCAAATTACTACTGCAGCATTTGCAAATTTTTCGATGACTAAAGGTGAGGGACCGTTGATTAGGACCTCTCTCTTTCCCAACTTATTATCTGCGGATTCATTATGTTTTTCTACTTTAGGATTCTGATAAAATTCCTATATCTGTAATCAAAGTCAACAGATGAATATACCAAAGTACTAATGTGAATACAAGTGGATTCTTTCGTAACATATGGGAATGTTCTACTGAAAACCAAGAAAGAATAAAAAAAAAATGGAACAATCGAAGTACAATTAGTTGATCTCTATCAATGTTAGAGATCAATGTTTTTCTACTTTTGACTTGGGTGCTAATTCTCCTTTCTTTAAGATCCCACTTTGTAAACCCTCCTCGATAGACAAGCCAATTTCGAAGTAGGTTTCGAAGTCGTGAGCTTGGGCGGTGATCATGTATTAGGCCAAGTCGGGTTGCAGATTGCGGGCGATGATCCTCATCTGATCCTTGTCACAAGGATGATCAGTCATTTAGGCTGCCTTAGCCCTCCACCGTTTCACAAAGTCCGTGAAGGACTCCCTCTCCTCCATCTTAATGCTTTCGAGCTCCCGAGTGGTCACATTCAACTGAACATTATAGTCATATTGCTTCACAAAAGGAAGCCACAAGATCTTCCCATGTCCTTCTTTTGGAGATGTCAAGAGAGAGAAGCCATTGAAGAGCGGGCCCCATCAAGCTTTGGTGGAACATTTGAGCCATGGTCTGCTCATCAACGTTTTGGAGGGAGAGCGAGCTCACATAAGCTTGAATGTGTCTTCTTGGGTTACCTGTCTCATTGAACTTCACAAAGTCCACAGGTTTGTACTTCTTAGGGAGCTTAGCTTAGGGAAAGAGGCATAGCTTGCTCATGTCAAATCCGGTGACCGCGGCTTTCTCACTCTTAGCAACTGACTCTTCGAGCTTGGCAATCTTAGCCAACATTTCAGGCATTTGTGGGTTTTCAACAGGTTGTTCTTGGCGTTCCTCATCTTTGGGGATCTCTTGATCATTGGGAGGCGGTTGCAACAGGGGAAGGCGGCCTTGGATGTTAACCAAAATACCCATGATCTACGTGATTGGAGTGGGAAAAACCTGATCACCCTACTATTAGGCATAGCATGTGCCTATGGCAGTCACCACGAGAGGGTGAATAGCTCGGCACCACGTAGGGAGTTCTTAAAACCCTGTGCCGAGCTGGTCTGACCATGAGTAAGGTCAAATTAATAAAGAGTAAATTACTAAATCAGGATGCACTAGCTCGGCGTGAGACATAAGGGGATGTCCCTGGTATAGCCGAGCTAGATAGGCTACGTGTATAGCTTAAACAGCATTCTGGAATACATAATTCAGCTCGGCGTGATGAGCTGAGCTATGTACGGGTTAATCCGAGCTACGTTAAAGCACGACATCGCCACGTGAAGGGCGGTGAGACATTCCAGAATATTCTACAGCGGCTCCTTATGAGATAAGAAGCAATCCCGTAAAATAGGGGATTAATATGGGAAGTCCTAACGTGATTAGGAGTATGCCCCAAATAAGGGAAGAATCCTATATGGAAAGAAGGACCTCTGCTAGACGAGATCTAGCAGGATATGGAGACTCGTCCCTAATAGGAAAGTCCTATTAGGAAAAGGATTCCTAAAGAGAATAGGAAACAGGGGCACGAGATGCCTAATATGAAGAACATCTACACTTATAAATACAAGGCAATAACCATGACAAAAGGTATGCTGTGAAACCTATTCATATGCATTGTGATTCGAGAATTTACAGTACGAGATACTAACTTAGGCATCGGAGGGCCTTTGCCGACGAGAGGCAAAGGTGCTCTAACCCCTTTTTCTGTCTTGCAGATTTGGGGTTGAATTAAGGAAGCACGTGATCCGGGGCTACGTGGATTTATTCCCCGTACAGTGATTTGGGTATTGTGATTGGCCAAATTATTGTGCATCTCTTTCCTTAACTGTTCAATCTCATTCAGTTGCTCCTTCATAACTGCAGCGGAAGCTTGGGGTTCGGATTTTGGAGTAACAGGTCGTGACAGACTTTGTCCGGGCGGTAGAGTCCAAACAGGTAAGGCCTTCTTTCTCCTTGTAGGCCCAATGGTTTAATGCTGACAGCGAACAAAAGTCGGACTCAGCCCCATGTCTCAACACTCATGTACAAGAAAGAATGCCTAAAAGAATGTGCGCGTGTCGTCACGTCACTCCTCACAAGTTAGTCCTAGAACTAATCCTAGGGTTAGTCTACTAGTTCCGAATCTCACTTGGAGTCACTGCACAACAGATTGAATCAACACCACGGGTAAGTCACTTACTCAGCGATTACGGCTCTTCAACCTACAGCCTAAACGTTGAAGCCGCAACCATTATCCTTTCTTGACCATCCGAGACAGAGCAATGAGGTGTTGCCCTCCAGTTACAAATGACCCCAAGGTTAGTTCGGAACATGGGCTGCTCGGGCACGGCAAACACCGGAGGTATCTCAAACTCCGTGGATTTAAAGTCTCCTAGACTAAAAATGTACAGCTTTGGAAAGTTGCCCCAATCCTCAAGTTTTCTTTTAATATTAAGTCCTTCATGTCGGACGACCGAATTTGGGAAAATGCGAATTCTCAAATCCTTGTCAAAAATCTAACTTTGGATCTTAAGAATAATAGTCCATAATCTCGGGCCAACCATCCGTAATTTTTGTTAGATCGTTGTCAAAGATTCGATGATCCAAATTTTCCCACGTCCGACTGTCCTAAGGACTGGCTCGCAAGACAACGTACATTTGAAATGCACAACTCATCATCGAGCCAAGGCAACCTCCTACTAACTGCACAGACACCTAACCTATACTACTCTCAACTTGGAGGAACTATATACGAATGCACATGCATGCATGGATGCAACATGACAAGATAAGATAAAAAAAAAAAGGTAACACATAGCACATAAACAGGATGGAGCACGTAAACTAAACGAATGGGTCGGTTACCTAACGTGGGAGGTTCTATGGTTAACCATATGAAAAAGATCGGTTTTGCTCTCACAAGGGTACCTCGGACTAGAGTCATGGTTGTCTCCCGCAGCCAAGGATACCCAAGGCGATGGTAATAACGATAGGTGTGACTCATCATGGTCTAGGGCTGCTGGGCGTTTTGGGATTCCCCGTCACCGGCAAGCCATGCAGGATTGCCAAAACACGCCAACGAGGCTAGGAACAATGCACGTGCAATGCAAAAATTGAATTACAAACATTTCAAAGATCCCACAAAAGCTTTTCGAGTCGAGCCCTCTTATTAATGCATATTTCAATAAAACTACACAAGTGTAATTAAATTAAAGTATGCATTAACCAAAGTCCCCAGTGGAGTCGCCAGCTTGTGGACGCCCCTCCGGAGATCATCGATTCAGAGTCGCCACCCGGGTTGTAGCGGATTGTCCCCGAGGAACCAAACTCGATTGACTCGCGCCTCATCTTTTGGACAAGGTTTGGATACTGGCCCGTCATAACCATACTATCTTAGGTTCGAGAGCTCAGTTACGAGAGGGGAAGGGTTTTATGGCACCCCGCTCGCCCAGTTCAAAGACTGGTCTCTACTTAGCTTTCGTGGGATCATTTGAGATGTATGTAATTCAAGTGAGAGCAAATACAGGGAATAGGGAATGGGAGCCACGTAATGATATCAAACACAACAATGGATTACGTTGTATGCTTATGCATTGTGTACTACATGAATGTTGATGTAAATATGCAAGCATGAGCTACTATACAACAAACAACAAGAGACAGTGTTAGTATACGATTAACAGAAGCAAAATGACTAGAAATGACACAACCAACAAGCAAAAAGCAAAAACCAATCTGATCCCATGACAGGAGTTTGAGCGCTCAAAGGGTAGGTTTGAGCGCTCAAGTCTCCTCCCCTACACATGCTCATGATGCTTTTGGTTTGATGAAAGCATGATTTGATCTTTGTTGCTTACTCAGAAACAATACTAGGATGCTTAAACTGAATGATATGGCTATGCATACATGGTTTTGAAACCCATTTATGAACCAAATGAGTTAAATAGTACAGAAGGAATGAAGACTCAACATTGAAAGAAAGCAATCCAGAGTACTCTGGGCTAAGAACACAAGTTTGGATGAGAGTAATATTCGATGGACCAGAAAACAGTTTGAGCGCTCAAACCATCTGATGGATTTGAGTGTTTCTGTGTCCAACAGGCCCTCATTTGGATCAAAGACAAGTTCAGAATGATGTATGATGATGCACATGTGCTTGAAACTTCAGAAATATTGGTAAAATAAACTTGAGGTGTCCATATGAGTGAGAGATATGTATTGAACCAAGCATAAACATGATTAGGATGAGAAGATGGGGGAGGATCAGACTGATATTGCTTCACAACAACACACACACACACACACACACACACATTGTAATAAACTTAAAACAGAGATTGAAGTTATGACAAGCAAAGTACAAAGATGAAATGGAACAGGGTTTGAGCGCTCAATGGGTCATGGTTTGAGCACTCAAACCCCATTCAATGGGTATGAGCCTCTGGTGGTTTCTGATCATCCTTGATATTGCATGTCCTTTGAACTTTCTGATCATGGTTCAGAAGCATGGTATACATCTGATCTTTTTATAAAACATGTTTATTTTGGGCTTGATGATGATGACACATCATCTTAATGACTCTAGGGCTCATTGATCATCGATCAAAAGATAAAACAAACTGACTTAAGAGTATTTAAGCCCACAAGAGTCACTAAGATAAGGATATCAACACAAGAGGGATAAAAAACTTCAAGACATATCATTTTTCATAACTTTTGAGCTGATTATTCAATAATTAGAGAGATATGAACTGACTTAAAATCATATAAGCCAACCAAAAGCCATGAAAACATGACATAAACATCAAGAAAGGCCAGAAACCACAAGAACATGAAAGAGTCTCAAAACAGTTTGAGCGCTCATGGTACGGTCATTGAGCGCTCAAACTGCCTTGAGCTAGGATTTTGAAACTCATTTTCTTGGACATTTAGGTCCCTGTGAGTTCATTAGAGGTATAGAGGACCTCCATGAACCCACTGGTCTCCCCTCAGGAGTACCAACCCGTAACGTTTACATGGATTTTCTACCTTTTTGGCTTCGATCAAAGCTTGAACTTGATATTTGATGGATGGATGAGTGATGACTGAGTTTATAGGTGCAATGTGGATGATTTTGGACAAAATATAGACAATGTGGGTTGATTGGGTGTTATTTGAGTAGATGGTGATGTATTCAAGTTTGGAGGGTGATGAAAAAGTGGGTTTTGTTGGTAGAGAAGGGCGAAGCTTAAATTGATGGATGAAGATGATATGGAAGCTCTGGAAATGGAGTTTTAGAGAGAGAGAGAGAGAGAGAGAGAGAGAGAGAGAGAGGGCTTAGAATCAGAGTGTAACCTCCGCAATGGAGGTAATGGAGTGGTTTATATAAAGAGAAAAATGGGAGGGAAAGAGTTAGTTTGAATTGAAATAGGCATCATTTTAGGGGCCAATATACGATTATACGCAACAAGACAACGGCCCATACACACGCCATGCAGGAAATATCATGATTAGATTCTCTGCCAAAAACAAACTGGACAGAGTTTGAGCGCTCAAACTATGGTTTGGGCACTCAATGTGTTTGCTGCACAGTGGTGTAATTTGGGTTTTTCTCATAGTTTAAGGGGCATTTTGGTCATTTTGGTTGGTTAGGGTTTGGAAAAGGTTTAAGGTGGTTTGAGGTGATTTGGATACGTTCAAGCCTTGTTCTTAACCTTAAGGTATGCATGGGTGGCTTTCCTCATCATCGGGAGTGCTTGATAAGTATCTCGGGTCAAAATCGGGGTGTCTACAAAATGCTTGTAAACCTGTCACTAACTGCCCAGAGAACAACATCACAAATATGTTTCTAAACTTGTCCATAACTGCCCAGAAAACAGCATCACAAATATGTTTCTAAACCTGTCATTAACTGCCTAGAAAACATCATCACAAATATGTTTGTAAACCTGTCAAAACTGCACAACAAGTGCCAATTAAATTGCCTAAAAAGTGCCCTGAAAACATCACATAAATTGCACCACACAAATGCCACCAAAACACCACACAAACTGTCCAGAAAACAGGTCATATGCAGTGTATTTAACAACATCAAACAACTAACCAAAGCAGGTCTCAAAACAGACCAGAAAATAGCTTCAACCTTACCCAGAAAATAGGTCATAAAACTGGTCCAAAAACTGCATGAAAAATAACCCAAAAAAGCATGAAAACTGCTCCAAAACTGCATGAAAACTAAACCAGAAAACAGCTTCAAAACTACTCCAAAACTGCATCAAAACTAACCCAGGAAAAAGCATGAAACATTCCCACAAAGCAGCATGACAATTGCTCCAATACTACACCACTGAAGTTGCAACAAAACAGCACAAAAACTGTCCACATAAACTGTCCACAACACCATGTTCAATAGCCACAAAATAGCAGTACAAGTGCCCAGAATAACACCACAGAAACTGAGCCAATGAAATTGCATTACTAGTGCTTAAAAACACAAGTCATAGTTTTTCAATCATTGGCCTCATCTTATACGTTTTCAATCATTGACACGCACACACACACACACACACACACACACACACACACACACACACACACACGCGTATAAATTGGTAAGAAATTGGATCTTGGCTCAGATATTAGTTTAGTTCATGATAGCACCCCTTTGGGACAACATTATGTTGCCAAATGGGTTTTAAGCCATTGGCATCAATATGTTGCGCTGCCAAGTGTCGTGCTTCCTCAAATTTTTTATGCCCTAATTTCATCATCGCCATTAATACCTAAAACGTTAGAGTAATTCATGAATACGGAGTAACAATAAAGTAGTACGTTATACTTAACAAAAAGTAGAGATTGCCCTAATGTCTTACAAATGGGGCCAATCATCATTGGCCTACACACACAACATACGAATAGTTAGAGTTAGTTAGAGTTATTACAGTCATCCATAATAAAAGAGTAGTAGAAATGTTTTGTTGAACCACAACCTAGGTTTTTGGACCTAGCTTTCCTTGCAACATCCAGACCAAATGTTGTCTATATTGTTCCAGGACGCTATAGACCCCATCAACCCTTTTATCATTTGCCAAAATCATTGCATTGGCAGTTAACATATCATCCACATCTAGGTTAAGCTTCTCAAGTTGGCCACACACTCCACCTCTTCTATCCGAGAATCTTTGCTCGAACCCTACGGCTTCAATGAGCTTCACCGTGACCTCTTTGCTCTCCGCCATGTAACTTCCAATGGCATCATTAAGTGCCGCTTGTTT
The DNA here is from genome assembly GCA_963854785.1 of Vaccinium vitis-idaea. NCBI lineage: Eukaryota > Viridiplantae > Streptophyta > Magnoliopsida > Ericales > Ericaceae > Vaccinium > Vaccinium vitis-idaea. Next base: position 28,655,580 of record OY978215.1, on the reverse strand, counting down.
TGTCTCGGCCTTTGACATCTTCTTAACCTTCTTGGCCCCATTGGCATTGCTGGTGGGAGTGGTGGCATTGGCATTGATGGTGGGAGTGTTGGGGTTTGCGGAAGTTGAACCACCTCCAGATAGGTCTATGAAGCTACCACCTCTAAACACAAAGTCACCATTGGCAAACCATGGCGTGTAGCAATCATTGGTGCCAATAAAGGATTCGTCGTGGATGGCTTGTTCCATTTCTTCTTCGAGCATCTTCCCAAATTTCAGCCGGATTCTCCGCCATGTCACCAGTTGCCCTATCTTTCCCAAATAAAATTTGCCATTGCGAGAACATGGGGGAGGCCTTCCCATTCATCCGATTGGCTTTGGAGTGGAACTGCACATGTTAAAAAGCATAAAATTTCATTTAGTAAACACTAACAATCGTGGCAGACGTATACATGAAAGGTGGAAAAAAGTTACCTTCACGTAATCATCCCACACAGCCGGCGAATCCACAACCACGGAATTAGTGTCATGGTTCCAGCTAAAACCGCTTAGCCTTTGCATATCGGCAAGCAACCCATACTTCTCCTTCCAATTTTTTACCTTGGACTCTACGTTTGGGGTAGCTCTTATGTTTGTACAGGGCAACATCTAGTGGAGTAAAATCTCCACTGCCCCAAAAAAGCCCGACTTGAAGCCGTTTTCGGCTTTCCATTTGAGCCCATCTTTTAACTTTGCAAGCATGCATACAAGAAGGGCTTCCTCCTCCTTCGAAGTCCAAAGCCTCCGGCTTTCTTTCTCCTTTTCATTCCCATCATTGGCCTATTTCTTTCCCTTGTCCTTTGATGGCTTAGATTTGGAAGTTTGGTGGGAATCCATTGGGTCCAATAAGCTGCTATTTTTAATTTGTTTTATTTATTGTAACAAGAAATTTTAGTAACAAACATCACATAATCGAATAAGTAATTGATAAAATTAAAACCGGGAATAGAACGGCATAAAATCCACACACAATATTAGTCATTACATGGAGAACATGTCTATGAATAAGATTACAACACAATAATCATTACAATGATAAACATTATAACTACTCCCCAGCCGAACCGTTAGCTAACCAATGGTTGTACATTTGAGTTGCCAAGTTATCTCTCATTTGGGTCCATTGGTTGGTTGGCTCGATGGTGTCAATGTACTCATCTGGTGGGACTATATGCACAGTGGCCTATTCCCAAGCAGTGTATTGTTGTTCAATGGGATCAACTTCCATTTCACGCTTGATAAGGTTATGGAAAAGGCAACAGGCTGTGACTATGCGACATTGAGTTCTAATGGGATAGTAAGAACAATATCTCAATATTGCAAATCTCATCTTTAACACCCCGAAACATCGCTCAACCACATTTCAAGCGCTTGAGTGCTTCATGTTGAAATACTCCTCCCGGCTTGCGGGTTGGTGGCCTTGCTTCCAAGTGTTAATGTTGTATGGTTGACCCCTATACGAGGCTAACAATCCCAGCCCATTTGTGTAGCCGGCATCGACGAGGTAGTAATGACCTACAAAACACATTGAATTCTATGTGATTACATTGGGAAAAGTGTGGAGGTATTGTGAAGCATGTGGAATTCTCAACCCATGTGGCCTTATCAACGCATTGTGAAGCACTCTCGAGTCTGTGGCGGATCCTTCCCAACTAGACAACGCGTATATGAATCTTAGATTTCGACTACAAACTCCTAAGACATTTGTCGTGTAGTCTGCCTTCCTTGACCTATATCGTGCCCTGTCTTCCATTGCTGGCATGACAAGTACAAAGGTATAGTCTAAAGCCCCTAGGCAATTTTGTTACACAAAGATTTTAGTACTAATATGTTCAAAATAAGCTAGAAAGTGAATTGGAAACATTTATATGCAATTAGGTTAGTGAGTTTACCTCAAACCACTTCCACCTACTATCCGGCTCATTAGCGGGAACAGGTTGGGGATGATACCACAATTGATTGTATAGTCGCAAGACCATCAACAAAACTGCGTTGAATTGCCTACTAACTGTTCCCCGGACCACACAAAATGGAACTTCGTTGACCTATTCTTGTTATGGTGCGCGAGGATCCACAAGAAAATACAACTTTCTCAACGACTGTGACATTCCTAGAGTTTTGTAATCCTCCTTCCTCTAGTAAATGGCACAACCTCATGAATGTATGCCTATTTACCCTCAATTGGTCGTGGCAATTTTTGTCATCACCGCGTACTAACCTATTAAGTGCATCTACTTGGTTTTGGTAGACATTAGGGTTCAAATGAAGACGGGGCCTTCGTCGAATCCTTTCGTCCATCAAGTTCTTAATTAACATGTATAGCATGAGAGTAGTATTGACTACTCTCATGAAACATACGATTGCTATCAAAGCATAACGTTTAGCCTTCTTCCTTCGTTCACGGTTCGTTAGTCTTGCCATCTGTTTTCGAAAACACATCTTACGAAATTGGGGGGGGGGGGTAACCCAAATCAATTTTAATTCAGCAAATAAAGGCAAAAACATTTGTCAATTTTAACCTTACTAAGAAATTTGGGCAATCTCTAAAAATAAATGCATGCGTCACACCTCAAAAATTGAATCACAATGACATATTAGGCCAACTAAAAATGCCCCAAATTAGAGCAGATTGTCAACCCAACAATTTTAAGCCCATAACTCCATTCATTTAGGGCAAAAAATCACACTCAACACCAGCCAAAAATTAGGCAGAACATGATGCACAAATTAGGGCAGAACAACCATCATTTAGGCCAAAAAATCACACTCAAACCCCAAATTAGAGCCAATAACTGAGTTTTGTAATCATTTTTTTCTGTTGGTTTCCAACAAACATCATCATTTACAGCAAAAAATCAACTCCAATACCACGAATCAGATCGAATACACTAGGTTTTCAAATCTCAACCCGCGTGGGTTTCTTACAAACAACATCAGGCAGAAAATGAGCTAAGAGTGGTGAGCTTTGTAACACGAACACCAACATGGATAGGACACGTGTATTCTAAAAAGTGAACACAAATACGGCGGGGGACACGGCAAAAATAAATAAATAAATAATAAATTATATGTATAAATAAACCATATATGTACGCAGTAACAATATATGTATATGCAGTAACAATATATGTACATAGATATATACACTTTTCTTTTGATATGTATGATATTTACATCCACACTGTTATTCCTAGTATATATACTCGTACACACATATACGAAAGATATACACCCTCAAAGTAAAAATATACATATACATATATACAGCAGAAAAGAGTGTATATGTGGGACACGTGTGTCCATGCCGTGCCCCCCGAGTGTCCCCCTCCAAAAAATAATATAATTTAAGTGACACGTCACGTGGCGTGTCCAATACGTGTCCCCACATGGGACACGCGTGTCCTCGTGTCCGATACGTGGACATGGCGACCTCTAGAAGTGTCGGTGCTTCATAGATGGTGAGCAACAAGGTGTAGATTATCAAATCATTGGATTACGTTTTTAGAAAAGGAAACTTATATTTTCTTTGAAATCACCTCAGTGGTTTATCACATTTTAATATCTGTTTTAAATTAAAAATTGTCTTAAGGCAATGCGATGGTTTGCTTGGTCAGCATTTCCATTGAGTAGAATGATTCAATTGTTATTTGTTAATTTTAATTTGCGAACTCTAGAAGTAGGTTTCGTCAACGATCTGAACCCCACCAGCATCTCAAACCAGCTCGTCGTTGCTACTTCACGTTGGAAATTTTCACACTCCAACGATACTGTTAAGTCCTTGTCCTTGTCTCTACTGTTTATCTTATACCATTTATTTATATGTTTTTGTACTTTGTCAAGTTTTAACTTTCGTTTCTATTTTAATTTACGTTCTTTACAAGCTGGTTTTAGCAACGATTTGAATCCCAGTAGCATCTAAAATTAGCTTATTGTTGTGACTTCGCGGTAGAACACTTCAAACTCCGGCAGCGTCGGTAAGTCCCTCTCCTTGTCTCCCATGTTTTTCTTTTGCCCTGCATATATTTTTTAGGAAAATTACCTTACCTCTAAGAGTAAGGGGTTGAAACTTAAATCCCACTTTGTCAATTTTTTTTATTTAAAAAACACGACTACAACCACTCGCATTACACCTAGGTCAACGTTTTTTGAGGGTTTAGGCACTAAGGGTATCATATGGTATAGGCTTTTAGATGTTTAAAAATTATCATAGAGTTTTGGATGTTTAGTCTGTCTAATTTTGTTTTAGGGTTTGGCCACTTTCGGTTTACGATTTAGGGTTTAGGCACTTTAAGTTTAGGCTAATTGAAAGGAGGAAAAAAAAAAACCAACTTGACCCGGTGGGAGTTATTTAGTGGCAATTGTCCCTATTAATTTTTTCTATATTGTCAAGTTGTAACCTTTCTATCACTTTGAATTTCGAGATTTTGGATATGAAAGTTGACAAGATCAACATAATGCTCGCAACCAGAGTTAACCGTCGTCGGTAACAATATCTCTCACTCTATCCGATTTTTCTTCATCTGGTTTCTCCTCTATTTTCATATGTTTAGTTGGGTGTTGAGCTAAGAGTGGTGAGCTTTGTAACACGAACACCAACATGGATAGGACACGTGTATTCTAAAAAGTGAACACAAATACGGCGGGGGACACGGCAAAAATAAATAAATAAATAATAAATTATATGTATAAATAAACCATATATGTACGCAGTAACAATATATGTATATGCAGTAACAATATATGTACATAGATATATACACTTTTCTTTTGATATGTATGATATTTACATCCACACTGTTATTCCTAGTATATATACTCGTACACACATATACGAAAGATATACACCCTCAAAGTAAAAATATACATATACATATATACAGCAGAAAAGAGTGTATATGTGGGACACGTGTGTCCATGCCGTGCCCCCCGAGTGTCCCCCACCAAAAAATAATATAATTTAAGTGACACGTCACGTGGCGTGTCCAATACGTGTCCCCGCGTGGGACACGCGTGTCCTCGTGTCCGATACGTGGACACGGCGACCTCTAGAAGTGTCGGTGCTTCATAGATGGTGAGCAACAAGGTGTAGATTATCAAATCATTGGATTACGTTTTTAGAAAAGGAAACTTATATTTTCTTTGAAATCACCTCAGCGGTGTATCACATTTTAATATCTGTTTTAAATTAAAAATTGTCTTAAGGCAATGCGATGGTTTGCTTGGTCAGCATTTCCATTGAGTAGAATGATTCAATTGTTATTTGTTAATTTTAATTTGCGAACTCTAGAAGTAGGTTTCGTCAACGATCTGAACCCCACCAGCATCTCAAACCAGCTCGTCGTTGCTACTTCACGTTGGAAATTTTCACACTCCAACGATACTGTTAAGTCCTTGTCCTTGTCTCTACTGTTTACCTTATACCATTTATTTATATGTTTTTGTACTTTGTCAAGTTTTAACTTTCGTTTCTATTTTAATTTACGTTCTTTACAAGCTGGTTTTAGCAACGATTTGAATCCCAGTAGCATCTAAAATTAGCTTATTGCTGTGACTTCGCGGTAGAACACTTCAAACTCCGGCAGCGTCGGTAAGTCCCTCTCCTTGTCTCCCATGTTTTCTTTTGCCCTGCATATATATTTTTAGGAAAATTACCTTACCTCTAAGAGTAAGGGGTTGAAACTTAAATCCCACTTTGTCAATTTTTTTTATTTAAAAAAGACGACTACAACCACTCGCATTACACCTAGGTCAACGTTTTTTGAGGGTTTAGGCACTAAGGGTATCATATGGTATAGGCTTTTAGATGTTTAAAACTTATCATAGAGTTTTGGATGTTTAGTCCGTCTAATTTTGTTTTAGGGTTTGGCCACTTTGGGTTTACGATTTAGGGTTTAGGCACTTTAAGTTTAGGCTAATTGAAAGGAGGAAAAAAAAAAACCAACTTGGCCCGGTGGGAGTTATTTAGTGGCAATTGTCCCTATTAATTTTTTCTATATTGTCAAGTTGTAACCTTTCTATCACTTTGAATTTCGAGATTTTGGATATGAAAGTTGACAAGATCGACGTAATGCTCGCAACCAGAGTTAACCGTCGTCGGTAACAATATCTCTCACTCTATCCGATTTTTCTTCATCTGGTTTCTCCTCTATTTTCATATGTTTAGTTGGGTGTTGAGCTAAGAGTGGTGAGCTTTGTAACACGAACACCAACATGGATAGGACACGTGTATTCTAAAAAGTGAACACAAATACGGCGGGGGACACGGCAAAATAAATAAATAAATAATAATTTAGATGTATAAATAAACCATATATGTATGCAGTAACAATATATGTACATAGATATATACACTTTTCTTTTGATATGTATGATATTTACATCCACACTGTTATTCCTAGTATATATACTCGTACACACATATACGAAAGATATACACCCTCAAAGTAAAAATATACATATACATATATACAGCAGAAAAGAGTGTATATGTGGGACACGTGTGTCCATGCCGTGCCCCCCGAGTGTCCCCCTCCAAAAAAAAATATAATTTAAGTGACACGTCACGTGGCGTGTCCAATACGTTTCCCTGCGTCGGACACGCGTGTCCTCGTGTCCGACACGTGGACATGGCGACCTCTAGAAGTGTCGGTGCTTCATAGATGGTGAGCAACAAGGTGTAGATTATCAAATCATTGGATTACGTTTTTAGAAAAGGAAACTTATATTTTCTTTGAAATCACCTCAGCGGTTTGTCACATTTTAATATCTGTTTGAAATTAAAAATTGTCTTAAGGCAATGCGATGGTTTGCTTGGTCAGCATTTCCATTGAGTAGAATGATTCAATTGTTATTTGTTAATTTTAATTTGCGAACTCTAGAAGTAGGTTTCGTCAACGATCTGAACCCCACCCGCATCTCAAACCAGCTCGTCGTTGCTACTTCACGTCGAAAATTTTCACACTCCAACGATATTGTTAAGTCCTTGTCCTTGTCTCTACTGTTTATCTTATACCATTTATTTATATGTTTTTGTACTTTGTCAAGTTTTAACTTTCGTTTCTATTTTAATTTACGTTCTTTACAAGCTGGTTTTAGCAACGATTTGAATCCCAGTAGCATCTAAAATTAGCTTATTGCTGCGACTTCGCGGTACAACACTTCAAACTCCAGCAGCGTCGGTAAGTCCCTCTCCTTGTCTCCCATGTTTTTCTTTTGCCCTGCATATATTTTTTAGGAAAATTACCTTACATCTAAGAGTAAGGGGTTGAAACTTAAATCCCACTTTGTCAATTTTTTTTTATTTAAAGAAGACAACTACAACCACTCACATTACACCTAGGTCAACGTTTTTTGAGGGTTTAGGCACTAAGGGTATCTTATGGTAAAGGCTTTTACATGTTTAAAAATTATCATAGAGTTTTGGATGTTTAGTCCCTTTAATTTGGTTTTAGGGTTTGGCCACTTTTGGGTTTAGGATTTAGGGTTTAGGCACTTTAAGTTTAGGCTAATTGAAAGGAGGAAAAAAAAAACCAACTTGACCCGGTGGGAGTTATGTAGTGGTAATTGTCCCTATTAATTTTTTCTATATTGTCAAGTTGTAACCTTTCTATCACTTTGAATTTCGTGATTTTGGATCTGAAAGTTTACAAGATCGACGTAATGCTCGCAACCGGAGTTAACCGTCGTCGGTAACAATCTCTCTCACTCTATCCGATTTTTCTTCATCTAGTTTCTCCTCTATTTTCATATGTTTAGTTGGGTGCTGAACTTAGAGTGGTGAGCTTTGTAACACGAACACCAACATGGATAGGACACGTGTATTCTAAAAAGTGAACACAAATACGGCGGGGCACACGGCAAAAATAAATAAATAAATAATAAATTATATGTTTAAATAAACCATATATGTATGCAGTAACAATATATGTACATAGATATATACACTTTTCTTTTGATATGTATGATATTTACATCCACACTGTTATTCCTAGTATATATACTCGTACACACATATACGAAAGATATACACCCTCAAAGTAAAAATATACATATACATATATACAGCAGAAAAGAGTGTATATGTGGGACACGTGTGTCCATGCCGTGCCCCCCGAGTGTCCCCCACCAAAAAATAATATAATTTAAGTGACACGTCACGTGGCGTGTCCAATACGTGTCCCCGCGTGGGACACGCGTGTCCTCGTGTCCGATACGTGGACACGGCGACCTCTAGAAGTGTCGGTGCTTCATAGATGGTGAGCAACAAGGTGTAGATTATCAAATCATTGGATTACGTTTTTAGAAAAGGAAACTTATATTTTCTTTGAAATCACCTCAGCGGTGTATCACATTTTAATATCTGTTTTAAATTAAAAATTGTCTTAAGGCAATGCGATGGTTTGCTTGGTCAGCATTTCCATTGAGTAGAATGATTCAATTGTTATTTGTTAATTTTAATTTGCGAACTCTAGAAGTAGGTTTCGTCAACGATCTGAACCCCACCAGCATCTCAAACCAGCTCGTCGTTGCTACTTCACGTTGGAAATTTTCACACTCCAACGATACTGTTAAGTCCTTGTCCTTGTCTCTACTGTTTACCTTATACCATTTATTTATATGTTTTTGTACTTTGTCAAGTTTTAACTTTCGTTTCTATTTTAATTTACGTTCTTTACAAGCTGGTTTTAGCAACGATTTGAATCCCAGTAGCATCTAAAATTAGCTTATTGCTGTGACTTCGCGGTAGAACACTTCAAACTCCGGCAGCGTCGGTAAGTCCCTCTCCTTGTCTCCCATGTTTTCTTTTGCCCTGCATATATATTTTTAGGAAAATTACCTTACCTCTAAGAGTAAGGGGTTGAAACTTAAATCCCACTTTGTCAATTTTTTTTATTTAAAAAAGACGACTACAACCACTCGCATTACACCTAGGTCAACGTTTTTTGAGGGTTTAGGCACTAAGGGTATCATATGGTATAGGCTTTTAGATGTTTAAAACTTATCATAGAGTTTTGGATGTTTAGTCCGTCTAATTTTGTTTTAGGGTTTGGCCACTTTGGGTTTACGATTTAGGGTTTAGGCACTTTAAGTTTAGGCTAATTGAAAGGAGGAAAAAAAAAAACCAACTTGACCCGGTGGGAGTTATTTAGTGGCAATTGTCCCTATTAATTTTTTCTATATTGTCAAGTTGTAACCTTTCTATCACTTTGAATTTCGAGATTTTGGATATGAAAGTTGACAAGATCAACATAATGCTCGCAACCAGAGTTAACCGTCGTCGGTAACAATATCTCTCACTCTATCCGATTTTTCTTCATCTGGTTTCTCCTCTATTTTCATATGTTTAGTTGGGTGTTGAGCTAAGAGTGGTGAGCTTTGTAACACGAACACCAACATGGATAGGACACGTGTATTCTAAAAAGTGAACACAAATACGGCGGGGGACACGGCAAAAATAAATAAATAAATAATAAATTATATGTATAAATAAACCATATATGTACGCAGTAACAATATATGTATATGCAGTAACAATATATGTACATAGATATATACACTTTTCTTTTGATATGTATGATATTTACATCCACACTGTTATTCCTAGTATATATACTCGTACACACATATACGAAAGATATACACCCTCAAAGTAAAAATATACATATACATATATACAGCAGAAAAGAGTGTATATGTGGGACACGTGTGTCCATGCCGTGCCCCCCGAGTGTCCCCCACCAAAAAATAATATAATTTAAGTGACACGTCACGTGGCGTGTCCAATACGTGTCCCCGCGTGGGACACGCGTGTCCTCGTGTCCGATACGTGGACACGGCGACCTCTAGAAGTGTCGGTGCTTCATAGATGGTGAGCAACAAGGTGTAGATTATCAAATCATTGGATTACGTTTTTAGAAAAGGAAACTTATATTTTCTTTGAAATCACCTCAGCGGTGTATCACATTTTAATATCTGTTTTAAATTAAAAATTGTCTTAAGGCAATGCGATGGTTTGCTTGGTCAGCATTTCCATTGAGTAGAATGATTCAATTGTTATTTGTTAATTTTAATTTGCGAACTCTAGAAGTAGGTTTCGTCAACGATCTGAACCCCACCAGCATCTCAAACCAGCTCGTCGTTGCTACTTCACGTTGGAAATTTTCACACTCCAACGATACTGTTAAGTCCTTGTCCTTGTCTCTACTGTTTACCTTATACCATTTATTTATATGTTTTTGTACTTTGTCAAGTTTTAACTTTCGTTTCTATTTTAATTTACGTTCTTTACAAGCTGGTTTTAGCAACGATTTGAATCCCAGTAGCATCTAAAATTAGCTTATTGCTGTGACTTCGCGGTAGAACACTTCAAACTCCGGCAGCGTCGGTAAGTCCCTCTCCTTGTCTCCCATGTTTTCTTTTGCCCTGCATATATATTTTTAGGAAAATTACCTTACCTCTAAGAGTAAGGGGTTGAAACTTAAATCCCACTTTGTCAATTTTTTTTATTTAAAAAAGACGACTACAACCACTCGCATTACACCTAGGTCAACGTTTTTTGAGGGTTTAGGCACTAAGGGTATCATATGGTATAGGCTTTTAGATGTTTAAAACTTATCATAGAGTTTTGGATGTTTAGTCCGTCTAATTTTGTTTTAGGGTTTGGCCACTTTGGGTTTACGATTTAGGGTTTAGGCACTTTAAGTTTAGGCTAATTGAAAGGAGGAAAAAAAAAAACCAACTTGGCCCGGTGGGAGTTATTTAGTGGCAATTGTCCCTATTAATTTTTTCTATATTGTCAAGTTGTAACCTTTCTATCACTTTGAATTTCGAGATTTTGGATATGAAAGTTGACAAGATCGACGTAATGCTCGCAACCAGAGTTAACCGTCGTCGGTAACAATATCTCTCACTCTATCCGATTTTTCTTCATCTGGTTTCTCCTCTATTTTCATATGTTTAGTTGGGTGTTGAGCTAAGAGTGGTGAGCTTTGTAACACGAACACCAACATGGATAGGACACGTGTATTCTAAAAAGTGAACACAAATACGGCGGGGGACACGGCAAAATAAATAAATAAATAATAATTTAGATGTATAAATAAACCATATATGTATGCAGTAACAATATATGTACATAGATATATACACTTTTCTTTTGATATGTATGATATTTACATCCACACTGTTATTCCTAGTATATATACTCGTACACACATATACGAAAGATATACACCCTCAAAGTAAAAATATACATATACATATATACAGCAGAAAAGAGTGTATATGTGGGACACGTGTGTCCATGCCGTGCCCCCCGAGTGTCCCCCTCCAAAAAAAAATATAATTTAAGTGACACGTCACGTGGCGTGTCCAATACGTTTCCCCGCGTCGGACACGCGTGTCCTCGTGTCCGACACGTGGACATGGCGACCTCTAGAAGTGTCGGTGCTTCATAGATGGTGAGCAACAAGGTGTAGATTATCAAATCATTGGATTACGTTTTTAGAAAAGGAAACTTATATTTTCTTTGAAATCACCTCAGCGGTTTGTCACATTTTAATATCTGTTTGAAATTAAAAATTGTCTTAAGGCAATGCGATGGTTTGCTTGGTCAGCATTTCCATTGAGTAGAATGATTCAATTGTTATTTGTTAATTTTAATTTGCGAACTCTAGAAGTAGGTTTCGTCAACGATCTGAACCCCACCCGCATCTCAAACCAGCTCGTCGTTGCTACTTCACGTCGAAAATTTTCACACTCCAACGATATTGTTAAGTCCTTGTCCTTGTCTCTACTGTTTATCTTATACCATTTATTTATATGTTTTTGTACTTTGTCAAGTTTTAACTTTCGTTTCTATTTTAATTTACGTTCTTTACAAGCTGGTTTTAGCAACGATTTGAATCCCAGTAGCATCTAAAATTAGCTTATTGCTGCGACTTCGCGGTACAACACTTCAAACTCCAGCAGCGTCGGTAAGTCCCTCTCCTTGTCTCCCATGTTTTTCTTTTGCCCTGCATATATTTTTTAGGAAAATTACCTTACATCTAAGAGTAAGGGGTTGAAACTTAAATCCCACTTTGTCAATTTTTTTTTATTTAAAGAAGACAACTACAACCACTCACATTACACCTAGGTCAACGTTTTTTGAGGGTTTAGGCACTAAGGGTATCTTATGGTAAAGGCTTTTACATGTTTAAAAATTATCATAGAGTTTTGGATGTTTAGTCCCTTTAATTTGGTTTTAGGGTTTGGCCACTTTTGGGTTTAGGATTTAGGGTTTAGGCACTTTAAGTTTAGGCTAATTGAAAGGAGGAAAAAAAAAACCAACTTGACCCGGTGGGAGTTATGTAGTGGTAATTGTCCCTATTAATTTTTTCTATATTGTCAAGTTGTAACCTTTCTATCACTTTGAATTTCGTGATTTTGGATCTGAAAGTTTACAAGATCGACGTAATGCTCGCAACCGGAGTTAACCGTCGTCGGTAACAATCTCTCTCACTCTATCCGATTTTTCTTCATCTAGTTTCTCCTCTATTTTCATATGTTTAGTTGGGTGCTGAACTTAGAGTGGTGAGCTTTGTAACACGAACACCAACATGGATAGGACACGTGTATTCTAAAAAGTGAACACAAATACGGCGGGGCACACGGCAAAAATAAATAAATAAATAATAAATTATATGTTTAAATAAACCATATATGTATGCAGTAACAATATATGTACATAGATATATACACTTTTCTTTTGATATGTATGATATTTACATCCACACTGTTATTCCTAGTATATATACTCGTACACACATATACGAAAGATATACACCCTCAAAGTAAAAATATACATATACATATATACAGCAGAAAAGAGTGTATATGTGGGACACGTGTGTCCATGCCGTGCCCCCCGAGTGTCCCCCACCAAAAAATAATATAATTTAAGTGACACGTCACGTGGCGTGTCCAATACGTGTCCCCGCGTGGGACACGCGTGTCCTCGTGTCCGATACGTGGACACGGCGACCTCTAGAAGTGTCGGTGCTTCATAGATGGTGAGCAACAAGGTGTAGATTATCAAATCATTGGATTACGTTTTTAGAAAAGGAAACTTATATTTTCTTTGAAATCACCTCAGCGGTGTATCACATTTTAATATCTGTTTTAAATTAAAAATTGTCTTAAGGCAATGCGATGGTTTGCTTGGTCAGCATTTCCATTGAGTAGAATGATTCAATTGTTATTTGTTAATTTTAATTTGCGAACTCTAGAAGTAGGTTTCGTCAACGATCTGAACCCCACCAGCATCTCAAACCAGCTCGTCGTTGCTACTTCACGTTGGAAATTTTCACACTCCAACGATACTGTTAAGTCCTTGTCCTTGTCTCTACTGTTTACCTTATACCATTTATTTATATGTTTTTGTACTTTGTCAAGTTTTAACTTTCGTTTCTATTTTAATTTACGTTCTTTACAAGCTGGTTTTAGCAACGATTTGAATCCCAGTAGCATCTAAAATTAGCTTATTGCTGTGACTTCGCGGTAGAACACTTCAAACTCCGGCAGCGTCGGTAAGTCCCTCTCCTTGTCTCCCATGTTTTCTTTTGCCCTGCATATATATTTTTAGGAAAATTACCTTACCTCTAAGAGTAAGGGGTTGAAACTTAAATCCCACTTTGTCAATTTTTTTTATTTAAAAAAGACGACTACAACCACTCGCATTACACCTAGGTCAACGTTTTTTGAGGGTTTAGGCACTAAGGGTATCATATGGTATAGGCTTTTAGATGTTTAAAACTTATCATAGAGTTTTGGATGTTTAGTCCGTCTAATTTTGTTTTAGGGTTTGGCCACTTTGGGTTTACGATTTAGGGTTTAGGCACTTTAAGTTTAGGCTAATTGAAAGGAGGAAAAAAAAAAACCAACTTGACCCGGTGGGAGTTATTTAGTGGCAATTGTCCCTATTAATTTTTTCTATATTGTCAAGTTGTAACCTTTCTATCACTTTGAATTTCGAGATTTTGGATATGAAAGTTGACAAGATCGACGTAATGCTCGCAACCAGAGTTAACCGTCGTCGGTAACAATATCTCTCACTCTATCCGATTTTTCTTCATCTGGTTTCTCCTCTATTTTCATATGTTTAGTTGGGTGTTGAGCTAAGAGTGGTGAGCTTTGTAACACGAACACCAACATGGATAGGACACGTGTATTCTAAAAAGTGAACACAAATACGGCGGGGGACACGGCAAAATAAATAAATAAATAATAATTTAGATGTATAAATAAACCATATATGTATGCAGTAACAATATATGTACATAGATATATACACTTTTCTTTTGATATGTATGATATTTACATCCACACTGTTATTCCTAGTATATATACTCGTACACACATATACGAAAGATATACACCCTCAAAGTAAAAATATACATATACATATATACAGCAGAAAAGAGTGTATATGTGGGACACGTGTGTCCATGCCGTGCCCCCCGAGTGTCCCCCTCCAAAAAATAATATAATTTAAGTGACACGTCACGTGGCGTGTCCAATACGTTTCCCCGCGTCGGACACGCGTGTCCTCGTGTCCGATACGTGGACATGGCGACCTCTAGAAGTGTCGGTGCTTCATAGATGGTGAGCAACAAGGTGTAGATTATCAAATCATTGGATTACGTTTTTAGAAAAGGAAACTTATATTTTCTTTGAAATCACCTCAGCGGTTTGTCACATTTTAATATCTGTTTGAAATTAAAAATTGTCTTAAGGCAATGCGATGGTTTGCTTGGTCAGCATTTCCATTGAGTAGAATGATTCAATTGTTATTTGTTAATTTTAATTTGCGAACTCTAGAAGTAGGTTTCGTCAACGATCTGAACCCCACCAGCATCTCAAACCAGCTCGTCGTTGCTACTTCACGTCGAAAATTTTCACACTCCAACGATATTGTTAAGTCCTTGTCCTTGTCTCTACTGTTTATCTTATACCATTTATTTATATGTTTTTGTACTTTGTCAAGTTTTAACTTTCGTTTCTATTTTAATTTACGTTCTTTACAAGCTGGTTTTAGCAACGATTTGAATCCCAGTAGCATCTAAAATTAGCTTATTGCTGCGACTTCGCGGTACAACACTTCAAACTCCAGCAGCGTCGGTAAGTCCCTCTCCTTGTCTCCCATGTTTTTCTTTTGCCCTGCATATATTTTTTAGGAAAATTACCTTACATCTAAGAGTAAGGGGTTGAAACTTAAATCCCACTTTGTCAATTTTTTTTTATTTAAAGAAGACAACTACAACCACTCACATTACACCTAGGTCAACGTTTTTTGAGGGTTTAGGCACTAAGGGTATCTTATGGTAAAGGCTTTTACATGTTTAAAAATTATCATAGAGTTTTGGATGTTTAGTCCCTTTAATTTGGTTTTAGGGTTTGGCCACTTTTGGGTTTAGGATTTAGGGTTTAGGCACTTTAAGTTTAGGCTAATTGAAAGGAGGAAAAAAAAAACCAACTTGACCCGGTGGGAGTTATGTAGTGGTAATTGTCCCTATTAATTTTTTCTATATTGTCAAGTTGTAACCTTTCTATCACTTTGAATTTCGTGATTTTGGATCTGAAAGTTTACAAGATCGACGTAATGCTCGCAACCGGAGTTAACCGTCGTCGGTAACAATCTCTCTCACTCTATCCGATTTTTCTTCATCTAGTTTCTCCTCTATTTTCATATGTTTAGTTGGGTGCTGAACTTAGAGTGGTGAGCTTTGTAACACGAACACCAACATGGATAGGACACGTGTATTCTAAAAAGTGAACACAAATACGGCGGGGCACACGGCAAAAATAAATAAATAAATAATAAATTATATGTTTAAATAAACCATATATGTATGCAGTAACAATATATGTACATAGATATATACACTTTTCTTTTGATATGTATGATATTTACATCCACACTGTTATTCCTAGTATATATACTCGTACACACATATACGAAAGATATACACCCTCAAAGTAAAAATATACATATACATATATACAGCAGAAAAGAGTGTATATGTGGGACACGTGTGTCCATGCCGTGCCCCCCGAGTGTCCCCCACCAAAAAATAATATAATTTAAGTGACACGTCACGTGGCGTGTCCAATACGTGTCCCCGCGTGGGACACGCGTGTCCTCGTGTCCGATACGTGGACACGGCGACCTCTAGAAGTGTCGGTGCTTCATAGATGGTGAGCAACAAGGTGTAGATTATCAAATCATTGGATTACGTTTTTAGAAAAGGAAACTTATATTTTCTTTGAAATCACCTCAGCGGTGTATCACATTTTAATATCTGTTTTAAATTAAAAATTGTCTTAAGGCAATGCGATGGTTTGCTTGGTCAGCATTTCCATTGAGTAGAATGATTCAATTGTTATTTGTTAATTTTAATTTGCGAACTCTAGAAGTAGGTTTCGTCAACGATCTGAACCCCACCAGCATCTCAAACCAGCTCGTCGTTGCTACTTCACGTTGGAAATTTTCACACTCCAACGATACTGTTAAGTCCTTGTCCTTGTCTCTACTGTTTACCTTATACCATTTATTTATATGTTTTTGTACTTTGTCAAGTTTTAACTTTCGTTTCTATTTTAATTTACGTTCTTTACAAGCTGGTTTTAGCAACGATTTGAATCCCAGTAGCATCTAAAATTAGCTTATTGCTGTGACTTCGCGGTAGAACACTTCAAACTCCGGCAGCGTCGGTAAGTCCCTCTCCTTGTCTCCCATGTTTTCTTTTGCCCTGCATATATATTTTTAGGAAAATTACCTTACCTCTAAGAGTAAGGGGTTGAAACTTAAATCCCACTTTGTCAATTTTTTTTATTTAAAAAAGACGACTACAACCACTCGCATTACACCTAGGTCAACGTTTTTTGAGGGTTTAGGCACTAAGGGTATCATATGGTATAGGCTTTTAGATGTTTAAAACTTATCATAGAGTTTTGGATGTTTAGTCCGTCTAATTTTGTTTTAGGGTTTGGCCACTTTGGGTTTACGATTTAGGGTTTAGGCACTTTAAGTTTAGGCTAATTGAAAGGAGGAAAAAAAAAAACCAACTTGACCCGGTGGGAGTTATTTAGTGGCAATTGTCCCTATTAATTTTTTCTATATTGTCAAGTTGTAACCTTTCTATCACTTTGAATTTCGAGATTTTGGATATGAAAGTTGACAAGATCGACGTAATGCTCGCAACCAGAGTTAACCGTCGTCGGTAACAATATCTCTCACTCTATCCGATTTTTCTTCATCTGGTTTCTCCTCTATTTTCATATGTTTAGTTGGGTGTTGAGCTAAGAGTGGTGAGCTTTGTAACACGAACACCAACATGGATAGGACACGTGTATTCTAAAAAGTGAACACAAATACGGCGGGGGACACGGCAAAATAAATAAATAAATAATAATTTAGATGTATAAATAAACCATATATGTATGCAGTAACAATATATGTACATAGATATATACACTTTTCTTTTGATATGTATGATATTTACATCCACACTGTTATTCCTAGTATATATACTCGTACACACATATACGAAAGATATACACCCTCAAAGTAAAAATATACATATACATATATACAGCAGAAAAGAGTGTATATGTGGGACACGTGTGTCCATGCCGTGCCCCCCGAGTGTCCCCCTCCAAAAAATAATATAATTTAAGTGACACGTCACGTGGCGTGTCCAATACGTTTCCCCGCGTCGGACACGCGTGTCCTCGTGTCCGATACGTGGACATGGCGACCTCTAGAAGTGTCGGTGCTTCATAGATGGTGAGCAACAAGGTGTAGATTATCAAATCATTGGATTACGTTTTTAGAAAAGGAAACTTATATTTTCTTGAAATCACCTCAGCGGTTTGTCACATTTTAATATCTGTTTGAAATTAAAAATTGTCTTAAGGCAATGCGATGGTTTGCTTGGTCAGCATTTCCATTGAGTAGAATGATTCAATTGTTATTTGTTAATTTTAATTTGCGAACTCTAGAAGTAGGTTTCGTCAACGATCTGAACCCCACCAGCATCTCAAACCAGCTCGTCGTTGCTACTTCACGTCGAAAATTTTCACACTCCAACGATATTGTTAAGTCCTTGTCCTTGTCTCTACTGTTTATCTTATACCATTTATTTATATGTTTTTGTACTTTGTCAAGTTTTAACTTTCGTTTCTATTTTAATTTACGTTCTTTACAAGCTGGTTTTAGCAACGATTTGAATCCCAGTAGCATCTAAAATTAGCTTATTGCTGCGACTTCGCGGTACAACACTTCAAACTCCAGCAGCGTCGGTAAGTCCCTCTCCTTGTCTCCCATGTTTTTCTTTTGCCCTGCATATATTTTTTAGGAAAATTACCTTACATCTAAGAGTAAGGGGTTGAAACTTAAATCCCACTTTGTCAATTTTTTTTTATTTAAAGAAGACAACTACAACCACTCACATTACACCTAGGTCAACGTTTTTTGAGGGTTTAGGCACTAAGGGTATCTTATGGTAAAGGCTTTTACATGTTTAAAAATTATCATAGAGTTTTGGATGTTTAGTCCCTTTAATTTGGTTTTAGGGTTTGGCCACTTTTGGGTTTAGGATTTAGGGTTTAGGCACTTTAAGTTTAGGCTAATTGAAAGGAGGAAAAAAAAAACCAACTTGACCCGGTGGGAGTTATGTAGTGGTAATTGTCCCTATTAATTTTTTCTATATTGTCAAGTTGTAACCTTTCTATCACTTTGAATTTCGTGATTTTGGATCTGAAAGTTTACAAGATCGACGTAATGCTCGCAACCGGAGTTAACCGTCGTCGGTAACAATCTCTCTCACTCTATCCGATTTTTCTTCATCTAGTTTCTCCTCTATTTTCATATGTTTAGTTGGGTGCTGAACTTAGAGTGGTGAGCTTTGTAACACGAACACCAACATGGATAGGACACGTGTATTCTAAAAAGTGAACACAAATACGGCGGGGCACACGGCAAAAATAAATAAATAAATAATAAATTATATGTTTAAATAAACCATATATGTATGCAGTAACAATATATGTACATAGATATATACACTTTTCTTTTGATATGTATGATATTTACATCCACACTGTTATTCCTAGTATATATACTCGTACACACATATACGAAAGATATACACCCTCAAAGTAAAAATATACATATACATATATACAGCAGAAAAGAGTGTATATGTGGGACACGTGTGTCCATGCCGTGCCCCCCGAGTGTCCCCCTCCAAAAAATAATATAATTTAAGTGACACGTCACGTGGCGTGTCCAATACGTGTCCCCGCGTGGGACACGCGTGTCCTCGTGTCCGATACGTGGACACGGCGACCTCTAGAAGTGTCGGTGCTTCATAGATGGTGAGCAACAAGGTGTAGATTATCAAATCATTGGATTACGTTTTTAGAAAAGGAAACTTGTCACGCCCTGCATTTTTTTTTTTTTGAAAAAAAAAAAATAATAATTAAATAGGCAATTCTGAAATAAATTCACAGGTCTCCCATGCTTTGAGTTCCAAGCTAATCATCTCATAGCATTTTCGAGTTCAAGCAAAATCGGTTTAAGTCGATTACCCGTATCCCTTGACCAATGTCAAAAAAAAAAAAAAAAATTTAAGTTGTACAACTTTCCAACGTCAAAACGATAAACGGTTAAAATTACAAATTTGCCTTTCAAAATAAAATTGTCGCATGATGATCAATAAACTCTTCATGCCATGCTTGCAAACATCATGCACTTCAAACATTCCAGTTCATGCTCCTTGGTTAGTTCCTGCAAATAAAAGGGGTGAGCATTCACTTCGCCTAGTAGAGGTTTCTTTATGCAACCGGTATGTACTTATGTATGAATGGCATGCAACAGGAAGGAAGTGTCAGCTAATTCAAAACATTTTAGACCCAATTTATGATATCGGACAACCTTGTATTTCCGAAACCAACCACCCTTCACTCACGCGCACGTTCATATTTATCACAATATAAGATTTTAGTTCATTGATTTACCAAGTATTCCCCGTATCCCACAAGTATCCACATGTTGACCGGGTGTCCAAGTGTTTTCCCCAAGTGCCTGAAATCCTTTCCGCGAGGCTCAAATTCATATAATCATGATACGTGTATGAATTCTTTACAAAAAATTTTGAGGTTAAGAGTCATGGGTTCATAGTACTATAATGTTCCTTTACACATTTATAATTTTCTCTCTCGTCAAGCCTCGTGTCCACAAAATATGCTCCATATTCCCTTTGTACCCAATCTCGTGTCCAACGTGTCACAAATTTACTTTGATTACATAATATTTAGGAATAACCTTAGTGTCTTTTCCAAAAGAGGACCTAGTACCATTGAGACCTTCTGGACCCCATATTTCCCTTCCAAGTATTGGTCCACCTCGAATCGATCTCGTATCTCATCTAAGACATATCTCCCTTCATTTCAAACATATCTTATGTCGCTCAAAACGTGTATATTAGTCCATCTTATATCATCAATCACATATCAAGAGAACGTGGGTGATCGAAAGTGTCAATAATCGGTTTAGTAGATTGTCATTCCCATTGTGCTACCGTAATGATCAACTTTTGAGCTTTCATAAACCCACCTCCCTTTTTCCCTCAAGAACGCCCGACTTTCCCTTCTTTTTTTTTTTCCACCAAAATGGGTCCATTGGTTCAATACAAATATATATATATATATATATATATATCTAGATCCCCACGCATCAATCAAGTACATTAACTTCAAGTGTTAGTCGTACAATAATAGGACATGTCAAAAAGCATTTAAAAAAAATAACTTCATTTCCATATTGATAATAATTTTGGGTACAAATTTATAACCCGATTCATAAGGTCTAACAAGAGAAACTTAATCAAACCATGAGAGTGTAATAGGTGGTGCTACAATATATGGCATTGAGCAGTACGTACGGAGACGAGACTAAATGAGGGTCGAAACCAAAATTTAAAGTCAGTGAGCTGACTGAAAGTTCTGTCCGAACACTGGACACATAACATCAACTTAAAACTAACAGATTTTCGGATTTTTACCGGGGGATTTCAACCCAAACCACAAGCAAGTCTAAAGATTGAAACATATGCATCAAACCCAACTAAAAACACTTGAACAAGATGGAGAAACCCCTACCTTAGTTGCTAGACTTCCAATTTTTGCTACAAGAAAACCCTAGCTCTCCAAATTTTGAGTCCCACCAAACCCGAGCTTGAACACACGATTCTTGGGTTGAAACATCGATTATACGGCGAGTACAAGGCCGATCTATGAGTGCTTAATGGGTTGGAGTCTGAAATTTGGTGAGAGGAAGAGAGAGAGTGAGAGCCGAGAGAGAGAGAGACAGAATGACGTCTGACGAAGAAAAGAAGAAGAAGAAAAAAAATGCCGTGCTCTCTGTCTCAATTGGGATTTTAAAGTGTAAAAATTACACTAGCACCCCCCCTACTTACTTAGGTACCATCCTTAAGTCCCATCATTTTACAAGTAGGTAATTCGGACCCCACACGCTATAACAATAGTTAATAACTAATAATTTTAAAAGCTATCCAACGTGATCCATCAACGCTTCGTCCCAAATCGCGTACTTAGTCCCGAAAAATAAAAATGCACATTTACAACAACCACGTCTCAAAGTCATAAAAAAAGAAATATAAATAATATGATCACATGTTGCTACAACACAAGAAAAGAAATTACGGGTCATTACAAAACTTATATTTTCTTTGAAATCACCTCAGCGGTTTATCACATTTTAATATCTGTTTTAAATTAAAAATTGTCTTAAGGCAATGCGATGGTTTGCTTGGTCAGCATTTCCACTGAGTAGAATGATTCAATTGTTATTGTTAATTTTAATTTGCGAACTTTAGAAGTAGGTTTCGTCAACGATCTGAACCCCACTGGCATCTCAAACCAGCTCGTCGTTGCTACTTCACGTCGGAAATTTTCACACTTAACTTTCGTTTCTATTTTAATTTATGTTCTTTACAAGCTGGTTTTAGCAACGATTTGAATCCCAGTAGCATCTAAAATTAGCTTATTGCTGCGACTTCGCGATAGAACACTTCAAACTCCGGCAGCGTCGGTAAGTCCCTCTCCTTGTCTCCCATGTTTTTCTTTTGCCCAGCATATATTTTTTAGGAAAATTACATTACCTCTAAGAGTAAGGGGTTGAAACTTAAATCCCACTTTGTCAATTTTTATTTATTTAAAGAAGACGACTACAACCACTCGCATTACACCTAGGTCAACGTTTTTTGAGGGTTTAGGCACTAAGGGTATGTTATGGTAAAGGCTTTTAGATGTTTAAAAATTATCATAGAGTTTTGGATGTTTAGTCCCTTTAATTTGGTTTTAGGGTTTGGCCACTTTGGGTTTAGGATTTAGGGTTTAGGCACTTTAAGTTTAGGCTAATTGAAAGGAGGAAAAAAAAAAACCAACTTGACCCGGTGGGAGTTATTTAGTGGTAATTGTCCCTATTAATTTTTTCTATATCGTCAAGTTGTAACATTTCTATCACTTTAAATTTCGTGATTTTGGATCTGAAAGTTGACAAGATCGACTTATTGCTCGCAACCGGAGTTAACCGTCGTCGGTAACAATCTCTCTCACTCTATCCGATTTTTCTTCATCTAGTTTCTCCTCTATTTTCATATGTTTAGTTGGGTGCTGAACTAAGAGTGGTGAGCTTTGTAACACGAACACCAACATGGATACGACACGTGTATTCTAAAAAGTGAACACAAATACGGCGGGGGACACGGCAAAAATAAATAAATAAATAATAAATTATATGTATAAATAAACCATATATGTATGCAGTAACAATATATGTACATAGATATATACACTTTTCTTTTGATATGTATGATATTTACATCCACACTGTTATTCCTAGTATATATACTCGTACACACATATACGAAAGATATACACCCTCAAAGTAAAAATATACATATACATATATACAGCAGAAAAGAGTGTATATGTGGGACACGTGTGTCCATGCCGTGCCCCCCCGAGTCTCCCCCTCCAAAAAATAATATAATTTAAGTGACACGTCACGTGGCGTGTCCAATACGTGTCCCCGCGTGGGACACGCGTGTCCTCGTGTCCGATACGTGGACACGGCGACCTCTAGAAGTGTCGGTGCTTCATAGATGGTGAGCAACAAGGTGTATATTATCAAATCACTGGATTACGTTTTTAGAAAAGGAAACTTATATTTTCTTTGAAATCACCTCAGCGGTTTATCACATTTTAATATCTGTTTTAAATTAAAAATTGTGTTAATGCAATGCGATGATATGCTTGGTCAGCATTTCCATTGAGTAGAATGATTCAATTGTTATTTGTTAATTTTAATTTGCGAACTTTAGAAGTAGGTTTCGTCAACGATCTAAACCCCACCAGGATCTCAAACCAGCTCGTCGTTGTTACTTCAAGTCGGAAATTTTCACACTCCAACGATACTGTTAAGTCCTTGTCATTGTCTCTACTGTTTATCTTATACCATTTATTTATATGTTTTTGTACTTTGTCAAGTTTTAACTTTCGTTTCTATTTTAATTTACGTTCTTTACAAGCTGGTTTTAGCAACGATTTGAATCCCAGTAGCATCTAAAATTAGCTTATTGCTGCGACTTCGCGGTAGAACACTTCAAACTCCGGCAGCGTCGGTAAGTCCCTCTCCTTGTCTCCCATGTTTTTCTTTTGCCCTGCATATACTTTTTAGGAAAATTACCTTTCTAAGAGTAAGGGGTTGAAACTTAAATCCCACTTTGTCAATTTTTATTTATTTAAAGAAGACGACTACAACCACTCGCATTACACCTAGGTCAACGTTTTTTGAGGGTTTAGGCACTAAGGGTATGTTATGGTAAAGGCTTTTAGATGTTTAAAAATTATCATAGAGTTTTGGATGTTTAGTCCCTTTAATTTGGTTTTAGGGTTTGGCCACTTAGGGTTTAGGATTTAGGGTTTAGGCACTTTAAGTTTAGGCTAATTGAAAGGAGGAAAAAAAAAAAACCAACTTGACCCGGTGGGAGTTATTTAGTGGTAATTGTCCCTATTAATTTTTTCTATATCGTCAAGTTGTAACCTTTCTATCACTTTGAAATTCGTGATTTTGGATCTGAAAGTTGACAAGATCGACGTAATGCTCGCAACCGGAGTTAACCGTCGTCGGTAACAATCTCTCTCACTCTATCCGATTTTTCTTCATCTAGTTTCTCCTCTATTTTCATATGTTTAGTTGGGTGCTGAACTAAGAGTGGTGAGCTTTGTAACACGAACACCAACATGGATACGACACGTGTATTCTAAAAAGTGAACACAAATACGGCGGGGGACACGGCAAAAATAAATAAATAAATAATAAATTATATGTATAAATAAACCATATATGTATGCAGTAACAATATATGTACATAGATATATACACTTTTCTTTTGATATGTATGATATTTACATCCACACTGTTATTCCTAGTATATATACTCGTACACACATATACGAAAGATATACACCCTCAAAGTAAAAATATACATATACATATATACAGCAGAAAAGAGTGTATATGTGGGACACGTGTGTCCATGCCGTGCCCCCCCGAGTCTCCCCCTCCAAAAAATAATATAATTTAAGTGACACGTCACGTGGCGTGTCCAATACGTGTCCCCGCGTGGGACACGCGTGTCCTCGTGTCCGATACGTGGACACGGCGACCTCTAGAAGTGTCGGTGCTTCATAGATGGTGAGCAACAAGGTGTATATTATCAAATCACTGGATTACGTTTTTAGAAAAGGAAACTTATATTTTCTTTGAAATCACCTCAGCGGTTTATCACATTTTAATATCTGTTTTAAATTAAAAATTGTGTTAATGCAATGCGATGATATGCTTGGTCAGCATTTCCATTGAGTAGAATGATTCAATTGTTATTTGTTAATTTTAATTTGCGAACTTTAGAAGTAGGTTTCGTCAACGATCTGAACCCCACCAGGATCTCAAACCAGCTCGTCGTTGCTACTTCACGTCGGAAATTTTCACACTCCAACGATACTGTTAAGTCCTTGTCCTTGTCTCTACTGTTTATCTTATACCATTTATTTATATGTTTTTGTACTTTGTCAAGTTTTAACTTTCGTTTCTATTTTAATTTACGTTCTTTACAAGCTGGTTTTAGCAACGATTTGAATCCCAGTAGCATCTAAAATTAGCTTATTGCTGCGACTTCGCGGTAGAACACTTCAAACTCCGGCAGCGTCGGTAAGTCCCTCTCCTTGTCTCCCATGTTTTTCTTTTGCCCTGCATATACTTTTTAGGAAAATTACCTTTCTAAGAGTAAGGGGTTGAAACTTAAATCCCACTTTGTCAATTTTTATTTATTTAAAGAAGACGACTACAACCACTCGCATTACACCTAGGTCAACGTTTTTTGAGGGTTTAGGCACTAAGGGTATGTTATGGTAAAGGCTTTTAGATGTTTAAAAATTATCATAGAGTTTTGGATGTTTAGTCCCTTTAATTTGGTTTTAGGGTTTGGCCACTTAGGGTTTAGGATTTAGGGTTTAGGCACTTTAAGTTTAGGCTAATTGAAAGGAGGAAAAAAAAAAAACCAACTTGACCCGGTGGGAGTTATTTAGTGGTAATTGTCCCTATTAATTTTTTCTATATCGTCAAGTTGTAACCTTTCTATCACTTTGAAATTCGTGATTTTGGATCTGAAAGTTGACAAGATCGACGTAATGCTCGCAACCGGAGTTAACCGTCGTCGGTAACAATCTCTCTCACTCTATCCGATTTTTCTTCATCTAGTTTCTCCTCTATTTTCATATGTTTAGTAGGGTGCTGAACTAAGAGTGGTGAGCTTTGTAACACGAACACCAACATGGATACGACACGTGTATTCTAAAAAGTGAACACAAATACGGCGGGGGACACGGCAAAAATAAATAAATAAATAATAAATTATATGTATAAATAAACCATATATGTATGCAGTAACAATATATGTACATAGATATATACACTTTTCTTTTGATATGTATGATATTTACATCCACACTGTTATTCCTAGTATATATACTCGTACACACTTATACGAAAGACATACACCCTCAAAGTAAAAATATACATATACATATATACAGCAGAAAAGAGTGTATATGTGGGACACTTGTGTCCATGCCGTGCCCCCCGAGTGTCCCCCTCCAAAAAATAATATAATTTAAGTGACACGTCACGTGGCGTGTCCAATACGTGTCCCCGCGTGGGACACGCGTGTCCTCGTGTCCGATACGTGGACACGGCGACCTCTAGAAGTGTCGGTGCTTCATAGATGGTGAGCAACAAGGTGTATATTATCAAATCACTGGATTACGTTTTTAGAAAAGGAAACTTATATTTTCTTTGAAATCACCTCAGCGGTTTATCACATTTTAATATCTGTTTTAAATTAAAAATTGTCTTAAGGCAATGCGATGGTTTGCTTGGTCAGCATTTCCATTGAGTAGAATGATTCAATTGTTATTTGTTAATTTTAATTTGCAAACTTTAGAAGTAGGTTTCGTCAACGATCTGAACCCCACCAGCATCTCAAACCAGCTCGTCGTTGCTACTTCACGTCGGAAATTTTCACACTCCAACGATACTGTTAAGTCCTTGTCCTTGTCTCTACTGTTTATCTTATACCATTTATTTATATGTTTTTGTAATTTGTCAAGTTTTAACTTTCGTTTCTATTTTAATTTACGTTCTTTACAAGCTGGTTTTAGCAACGATTTGAATCCCAGTAGCATCTAAAATTATCTTATTGCTGCGACTTCGCGGTAGAACACTTTAAACTCCGGCAGCGTCGGTAAGTCCCTCTCCTTGTCTCCCATGTTTTTCTTTTGCCCTGCATATATTTTTTAGGAAAATTACCTTACCTCTAAGAGTAAGGGGTTGAAACTTAAATCCCACTTTGTCAATTTTTATTTATTTAAAGAAGACTGCTACAACCACTCGCATTACACCTAGGTCAACGTTTTTTGAGGGTTTAGGCACTAAGGGTATGTTATGGTAAAGGCTTTTAGATGTTTAAAAATTATCATAGAGTTTTGGATGTTTAGTCCCTTTAATTTGGTTTTAGGGTTTGGCCACTTTGGGTTTAGGATTTAGGGTTTAGGCACTTTAAGTTTAGGCTAATTGAAAGGAGGAAAAAAAAAAAAACCAACTTGACCCGGTGGGAGTTATTTAGTGGTAATTGTCCCTATTAATTTTTTCTATATCGTCAAGTTGTAACCTTTCTATCACTTTGAAGTTCGTGATTTTGGATCTGAAAGTTGACAAGATCGACGTAATGCTCGCAACCGGAGTTAACCGTCGTCGGTAACAATCTCTCTCACTCTATCCGATTTTTCTTCATCTAGTTTCTCCTCTATTTTCATATGTTTAGTTGGGTGCTGAACTAAGAGTGGTGAGCTTTGTAACACGAACACCAACATGGATACGACATGTGTATTCTAAAAAGTGAACACAAATACGGCGGGGGACACGGCAAAAATAAATAAATAAATAATAAATTATATGTATAAATAAACCATATATGTTTGCAGTAACAATATATGTACATAGATATATACACTTTTCTTTTGATATGTATGATATTTACATCCACACTGTTATTCCTAGTATATATACTCGTACACACTTATACGAAAGACATACACCCTCAAAGTAAAAATATACATATACATATATACAGCAGAAAAGAGTGTATATGTGGGACACTTGTGTCCATGCCGTGCCCCCCGAGTGTCCCCCTCCAAAAAATAATATAATTTAAGTGACACGTCACGTGGCGTGTCCAATACGTGTCCCCGCGTGGGACACGCGTGTCCTCGTGTCCGATACGTGGACACGGCGACCTCTAGAAGTGTCGGTGCTTCATAGATGGTGAGCAACAAGGTGTATATTATCAAATCACTGGATTACGTTTTTAGAAAAGGAAACTTATATTTTCTTTGAAATCACCTCAGCGGTTTATCACATTTTAATATCTGTTTTAAATTAAAAATTGTCTTAAGGCAATGCGATGGTTTGCTTGGTCAGCATTTCCATTGAGTAGAATGATTCAATTGTTATTTGTTAATTTTAATTTGCAAACTTTAGAAGTAGGTTTCGTCAACGATCTGAACCCCACCAGCATCTCAAACCAGCTCGTCGTTGCTACTTCACGTCGGAAATTTTCACACTCCAACGATACTGTTAAGTCCTTGTCCTTGTCTCTACTGTTTATCTTATACCATTTATTTATATGTTTTTGTAATTTGTCAAGTTTTAACTTTCGTTTCTATTTTAATTTACGTTCTTTACAAGCTGGTTTTAGCAACGATTTGAATCCCAGTAGCATCTAAAATTATCTTATTGCTGCGACTTCGCGGTAGAACACTTTAAACTCCGGCAGCGTCGGTAAGTCCCTCTCCTTGTCTCCCATGTTTTTCTTTTGCCCTGCATATATTTTTTAGGAAAATTACCTTACCTCTAAGAGTAAGGGGTTGAAACTTAAATCCCACTTTGTCAATTTTTATTTATTTAAAGAAGACTGCTACAACCACTCGCATTACACCTAGGTCAACGTTTTTTGAGGGTTTAGGCACTAAGGGTATGTTATGGTAAAGGCTTTTAGATGTTTAAAAATTATCATAGAGTTTTGGATGTTTAGTCCCTTTAATTTGGTTTTAGGGTTTGGCCACTTTGGGTTTAGGATTTAGGGTTTAGGCACTTTAAGTTTAGGCTAATTGAAAGGAGGAAAAAAAAAAAAACCAACTTGACCCGGTGGGAGTTATTTAGTGGTAATTGTCCCTATTAATTTTTTCTATATCGTCAAGTTGTAACCTTTCTATCACTTTGAAGTTCGTGATTTTGGATCTGAAAGTTGACAAGATCGACGTAATGCTCGCAACCGGAGTTAACCGTCGTCGGTAACAATCTCTCTCACTCTATCCGATTTTTCTTCATCTAGTTTCTCCTCTATTTTCATATGTTTAGTTGGGTGCTGAACTAAGAGTGGTGAGCTTTGTAACACGAACACCAACATGGATACGACATGTGTATTCTAAAAAGTGAACACAAATACGGCGGGGGACACGGCAAAAATAAATAAATAAATAATAAATTATATGTATAAATAAACCATATATGTTTGCAGTAACAATATATGTACATAGATATATACACTTTTCTTTTGATATGTATGATATTTACATCCACACTGTTATTCCTAGTATATATACTCGTACACACTTATACGAAAGACATACACCCTCAAAGTAAAAATATACATATACATATATACAGCAGAAAAGAGTGTATATGTGGGACACTTGTGTCCATGCCGTGCCCCCCGAGTGTCCCCCTCCAAAAAATAATATAATTTAAGTGACACGTCACGTGGCGTGTCCAATACGTGTCCCCGCGTGGGACACGCGTGTCCTCGTGTCCGATACGTGGACACGGCGACCTCTAGAAGTGTCGGTGCTTCATAGATGGTGAGCAACAAGGTGTATATTATCAAATCACTGGATTACGTTTTTAGAAAAGGAAACTTATATTTTCTTTGAAATCACCTCAGCGGTTTATCACATTTTAATATCTGTTTTAAATTAAAAATTGTCTTAAG
Organism: Vaccinium vitis-idaea; assembly: GCA_963854785.1. Taxonomy (NCBI): domain Eukaryota; kingdom Viridiplantae; phylum Streptophyta; class Magnoliopsida; order Ericales; family Ericaceae; genus Vaccinium; species Vaccinium vitis-idaea. The sequence continues at coordinate 28,625,824 of OY978215.1, read as the reverse complement.
GCAATGCGATGGTTTGCTTGGTCAGCATTTCCATTGAGTAGAATGATTCAATTGTTATTTGTTAATTTTAATTTGCAAACTTTAGAAGTAGGTTTCGTCAACGATCTGAACCCCACCAGCATCTCAAACCAGCTCGTCGTTGCTACTTCACGTCGGAAATTTTCACACTCCAACGATACTGTTAAGTCCTTGTCCTTGTCTCTACTGTTTATCTTATACCATTTATTTATATGTTTTTGTAATTTGTCAAGTTTTAACTTTCGTTTCTATTTTAATTTACGTTCTTTACAAGCTGGTTTTAGCAACGATTTGAATCCCAGTAGCATCTAAAATTATCTTATTGCTGCGACTTCGCGGTAGAACACTTTAAACTCCGGCAGCGTCGGTAAGTCCCTCTCCTTGTCTCCCATGTTTTTCTTTTGCCCTGCATATATTTTTTAGGAAAATTACCTTACCTCTAAGAGTAAGGGGTTGAAACTTAAATCCCACTTTGTCAATTTTTATTTATTTAAAGAAGACTGCTACAACCACTCGCATTACACCTAGGTCAACGTTTTTTGAGGGTTTAGGCACTAAGGGTATGTTATGGTAAAGGCTTTTAGATGTTTAAAAATTATCATAGAGTTTTGGATGTTTAGTCCCTTTAATTTGGTTTTAGGGTTTGGCCACTTTGGGTTTAGGATTTAGGGTTTAGGCACTTTAAGTTTAGGCTAATTGAAAGGAGGAAAAAAAAAAAAACCAACTTGACCCGGTGGGAGTTATTTAGTGGTAATTGTCCCTATTAATTTTTTCTATATCGTCAAGTTGTAACCTTTCTATCACTTTGAAGTTCGTGATTTTGGATCTGAAAGTTGACAAGATCGACGTAATGCTCGCAACCGGAGTTAACCGTCGTCGGTAACAATCTCTCTCACTCTATCCGATTTTTCTTCATCTAGTTTCTCCTCTATTTTCATATGTTTAGTTGGGTGCTGAACTAAGAGTGGTGAGCTTTGTAACACGAACACCAACATGGATACGACATGTGTATTCTAAAAAGTGAACACAAATACGGCGGGGGACACGGCAAAAATAAATAAATAAATAATAAATTATATGTATAAATAAACCATATATGTTTGCAGTAACAATATATGTACATAGATATATACACTTTTCTTTTGATATGTATGATATTTACATCCACACTGTTATTCCTAGTATATATACTCGTACACACTTATACGAAAGACATACACCCTCAAAGTAAAAATATACATATACATATATACAGCAGAAAAGAGTGTATATGTGGGACACTTGTGTCCATGCCGTGCCCCCCGAGTGTCCCCCTCCAAAAAATAATATAATTTAAGTGACACGTCACGTGGCGTGTCCAATACGTGTCCCCGCGTGGGACACGCGTGTCCTCGTGTCCGATACGTGGACACGGCGACCTCTAGAAGTGTCGGTGCTTCATAGATGGTGAGCAACAAGGTGTATATTATCAAATCACTGGATTACGTTTTTAGAAAAGGAAACTTATATTTTCTTTGAAATCACCTCAGCGGTTTATCACATTTTAATATCTGTTTTAAATTAAAAATTGTCTTAAGGCAATGCGATGGTTTGCTTGGTCAGCATTTCCATTGAGTAGAATGATTCAATTGTTATTTGTTAATTTTAATTTGCAAACTTTAGAAGTAGGTTTCGTCAACGATCTGAACCCCACCAGCATCTCAAACCAGCTCGTCGTTGCTACTTCACGTCGGAAATTTTCACACTCCAACGATACTGTTAAGTCCTTGTCCTTGTCTCTACTGTTTATCTTATACCATTTATTTATATGTTTTTGTAATTTGTCAAGTTTTAACTTTCGTTTCTATTTTAATTTACGTTCTTTACAAGCTGGTTTTAGCAACGATTTGAATCCCAGTAGCATCTAAAATTATCTTATTGCTGCGACTTCGCGGTAGAACACTTTAAACTCCGGCAGCGTCGGTAAGTCCCTCTCCTTGTCTCCCATGTTTTTCTTTTGCCCTGCATATATTTTTTAGGAAAATTACCTTACCTCTAAGAGTAAGGGGTTGAAACTTAAATCCCACTTTGTCAATTTTTATTTATTTAAAGAAGACTGCTACAACCACTCGCATTACACCTAGGTCAACGTTTTTTGAGGGTTTAGGCACTAAGGGTATGTTATGGTAAAGGCTTTTAGATGTTTAAAAATTATCATAGAGTTTTGGATGTTTAGTCCCTTTAATTTGGTTTTAGGGTTTGGCCACTTTGGGTTTAGGATTTAGGGTTTAGGCACTTTAAGTTTAGGCTAATTGAAAGGAGGAAAAAAAAAAAAACCAACTTGACCCGGTGGGAGTTATTTAGTGGTAATTGTCCCTATTAATTTTTTCTATATCGTCAAGTTGTAACCTTTCTATCACTTTGAAGTTCGTGATTTTGGATCTGAAAGTTGACAAGATCGACGTAATGCTCGCAACCGGAGTTAACCGTCGTCGGTAACAATCTCTCTCACTCTATCCGATTTTTCTTCATCTAGTTTCTCCTCTATTTTCATATGTTTAGTTGGGTGCTGAACTAAGAGTGGTGAGCTTTGTAACACGAACACCAACATGGATACGACATGTGTATTCTAAAAAGTGAACACAAATACGGCGGGGGACACGGCAAAAATAAATAAATAAATAATAAATTATATGTATAAATAAACCATATATGTTTGCAGTAACAATATATGTACATAGATATATACACTTTTCTTTTGATATGTATGATATTTACATCCACACTGTTATTCCTAGTATATATACTCGTACACACTTATACGAAAGACATACACCCTCAAAGTAAAAATATACATATACATATATACAGCAGAAAAGAGTGTATATGTGGGACACTTGTGTCCATGCCGTGCCCCCCGAGTGTCCCCCTCCAAAAAATAATATAATTTAAGTGACACGTCACGTGGCGTGTCCAATACGTGTCCCCGCGTGGGACACGCGTGTCCTCGTGTCCGATACGTGGACACGGCGACCTCTAGAAGTGTCGGTGCTTCATAGATGGTGAGCAACAAGGTGTATATTATCAAATCACTGGATTACGTTTTTAGAAAAGGAAACTTATATTTTCTTTGAAATCACCTCAGCGGTTTATCACATTTTAATATCTGTTTTAAATTAAAAATTGTCTTAAGGCAATGCGATGGTTTGCTTGGTCAGCATTTCCATTGAGTAGAATGATTCAATTGTTATTTGTTAATTTTAATTTGCAAACTTTAGAAGTAGGTTTCGTCAACGATCTGAACCCCACCAGCATCTCAAACCAGCTCGTCGTTGCTACTTCACGTCGGAAATTTTCACACTCCAACGATACTGTTAAGTCCTTGTCCTTGTCTCTACTGTTTATCTTATACCATTTATTTATATGTTTTTGTAATTTGTCAAGTTTTAACTTTCGTTTCTATTTTAATTTACGTTCTTTACAAGCTGGTTTTAGCAACGATTTGAATCCCAGTAGCATCTAAAATTATCTTATTGCTGCGACTTCGCGGTAGAACACTTTAAACTCCGGCAGCGTCGGTAAGTCCCTCTCCTTGTCTCCCATGTTTTTCTTTTGCCCTGCATATATTTTTTAGGAAAATTACCTTACCTCTAAGAGTAAGGGGTTGAAACTTAAATCCCACTTTGTCAATTTTTATTTATTTAAAGAAGACTGCTACAACCACTCGCATTACACCTAGGTCAACGTTTTTTGAGGGTTTAGGCACTAAGGGTATGTTATGGTAAAGGCTTTTAGATGTTTAAAAATTATCATAGAGTTTTGGATGTTTAGTCCCTTTAATTTGGTTTTAGGGTTTGGCCACTTTGGGTTTAGGATTTAGGGTTTAGGCACTTTAAGTTTAGGCTAATTGAAAGGAGGAAAAAAAAAAAAACCAACTTGACCCGGTGGGAGTTATTTAGTGGTAATTGTCCCTATTAATTTTTTCTATATCGTCAAGTTGTAACCTTTCTATCACTTTGAAGTTCGTGATTTTGGATCTGAAAGTTGACAAGATCGACGTAATGCTCGCAACCGGAGTTAACCGTCGTCGGTAACAATCTCTCTCACTCTATCCGATTTTTCTTCATCTAGTTTCTCCTCTATTTTCATATGTTTAGTTGGGTGCTGAACTAAGAGTGGTGAGCTTTGTAACACGAACACCAACATGGATACGACATGTGTATTCTAAAAAGTGAACACAAATACGGCGGGGGACACGGCAAAAATAAATAAATAAATAATAAATTATATGTATAAATAAACCATATATGTTTGCAGTAACAATATATGTACATAGATATATACACTTTTCTTTTGATATGTATGATATTTACATCCACACTGTTATTCCTAGTATATATACTCGTACACACTTATACGAAAGACATACACCCTCAAAGTAAAAATATACATATACATATATACAGCAGAAAAGAGTGTATATGTGGGACACTTGTGTCCATGCCGTGCCCCCCGAGTGTCCCCCTCCAAAAAATAATATAATTTAAGTGACACGTCACGTGGCGTGTCCAATACGTGTCCCCGCGTGGGACACGCGTGTCCTCGTGTCCGATACGTGGACACGGCGACCTCTAGAAGTGTCGGTGCTTCATAGATGGTGAGCAACAAGGTGTATATTATCAAATCACTGGATTACGTTTTTAGAAAAGGAAACTTATATTTTCTTTGAAATCACCTCAGCGGTTTATCACATTTTAATATCTGTTTTAAATTAAAAATTGTCTTAAGGCAATGCGATGGTTTGCTTGGTCAGCATTTCCATTGAGTAGAATGATTCAATTGTTATTTGTTAATTTTAATTTGCAAACTTTAGAAGTAGGTTTCGTCAACGATCTGAACCCCACCAGCATCTCAAACCAGCTCGTCGTTGCTACTTCACGTCGGAAATTTTCACACTCCAACGATACTGTTAAGTCCTTGTCCTTGTCTCTACTGTTTATCTTATACCATTTATTTATATGTTTTTGTAATTTGTCAAGTTTTAACTTTCGTTTCTATTTTAATTTACGTTCTTTACAAGCTGGTTTTAGCAACGATTTGAATCCCAGTAGCATCTAAAATTATCTTATTGCTGCGACTTCGCGGTAGAACACTTTAAACTCCGGCAGCGTCGGTAAGTCCCTCTCCTTGTCTCCCATGTTTTTCTTTTGCCCTGCATATATTTTTTAGGAAAATTACCTTACCTCTAAGAGTAAGGGGTTGAAACTTAAATCCCACTTTGTCAATTTTTATTTATTTAAAGAAGACTGCTACAACCACTCGCATTACACCTAGGTCAACGTTTTTTGAGGGTTTAGGCACTAAGGGTATGTTATGGTAAAGGCTTTTAGATGTTTAAAAATTATCATAGAGTTTTGGATGTTTAGTCCCTTTAATTTGGTTTTAGGGTTTGGCCACTTTGGGTTTAGGATTTAGGGTTTAGGCACTTTAAGTTTAGGCTAATTGAAAGGAGGAAAAAAAAAAAAACCAACTTGACCCGGTGGGAGTTATTTAGTGGTAATTGTCCCTATTAATTTTTTCTATATCGTCAAGTTGTAACCTTTCTATCACTTTGAAGTTCGTGATTTTGGATCTGAAAGTTGACAAGATCGACGTAATGCTCGCAACCGGAGTTAACCGTCGTCGGTAACAATCTCTCTCACTCTATCCGATTTTTCTTCATCTAGTTTCTCCTCTATTTTCATATGTTTAGTTGGGTGCTGAACTAAGAGTGGTGAGCTTTGTAACACGAACACCAACATGGATACGACATGTGTATTCTAAAAAGTGAACACAAATACGGCGGGGGACACGGCAAAAATAAATAAATAAATAATAAATTATATGTATAAATAAACCATATATGTTTGCAGTAACAATATATGTACATAGATATATACACTTTTCTTTTGATATGTATGATATTTACATCCACACTGTTATTCCTAGTATATATACTCGTACACACTTATACGAAAGACATACACCCTCAAAGTAAAAATATACATATACATATATACAGCAGAAAAGAGTGTATATGTGGGACACTTGTGTCCATGCCGTGCCCCCCGAGTGTCCCCCTCCAAAAAATAATATAATTTAAGTGACACGTCACGTGGCGTGTCCAATACGTGTCCCCGCGTGGGACACGCGTGTCCTCGTGTCCGATACGTGGACACGGCGACCTCTAGAAGTGTCGGTGCTTCATAGATGGTGAGCAACAAGGTGTATATTATCAAATCACTGGATTACGTTTTTAGAAAAGGAAACTTATATTTTCTTTGAAATCACCTCAGCGGTTTATCACATTTTAATATCTGTTTTAAATTAAAAATTGTCTTAAGGCAATGCGATGGTTTGCTTGGTCAGCATTTCCATTGAGTAGAATGATTCAATTGTTATTTGTTAATTTTAATTTGCAAACTTTAGAAGTAGGTTTCGTCAACGATCTGAACCCCACCAGCATCTCAAACCAGCTCGTCGTTGCTACTTCACGTCGGAAATTTTCACACTCCAACGATACTGTTAAGTCCTTGTCCTTGTCTCTACTGTTTATCTTATACCATTTATTTATATGTTTTTGTAATTTGTCAAGTTTTAACTTTCGTTTCTATTTTAATTTACGTTCTTTACAAGCTGGTTTTAGCAACGATTTGAATCCCAGTAGCATCTAAAATTATCTTATTGCTGCGACTTCGCGGTAGAACACTTTAAACTCCGGCAGCGTCGGTAAGTCCCTCTCCTTGTCTCCCATGTTTTTCTTTTGCCCTGCATATATTTTTTAGGAAAATTACCTTACCTCTAAGAGTAAGGGGTTGAAACTTAAATCCCACTTTGTCAATTTTTATTTATTTAAAGAAGACTGCTACAACCACTCGCATTACACCTAGGTCAACGTTTTTTGAGGGTTTAGGCACTAAGGGTATGTTATGGTAAAGGCTTTTAGATGTTTAAAAATTATCATAGAGTTTTGGATGTTTAGTCCCTTTAATTTGGTTTTAGGGTTTGGCCACTTTGGGTTTAGGATTTAGGGTTTAGGCACTTTAAGTTTAGGCTAATTGAAAGGAGGAAAAAAAAAAAAACCAACTTGACCCGGTGGGAGTTATTTAGTGGTAATTGTCCCTATTAATTTTTTCTATATCGTCAAGTTGTAACCTTTCTATCACTTTGAAGTTCGTGATTTTGGATCTGAAAGTTGACAAGATCGACGTAATGCTCGCAACCGGAGTTAACCGTCGTCGGTAACAATCTCTCTCACTCTATCCGATTTTTCTTCATCTAGTTTCTCCTCTATTTTCATATGTTTAGTTGGGTGCTGAACTAAGAGTGGTGAGCTTTGTAACACGAACACCAACATGGATACGACATGTGTATTCTAAAAAGTGAACACAAATACGGCGGGGGACACGGCAAAAATAAATAAATAAATAATAAATTATATGTATAAATAAACCATATATGTTTGCAGTAACAATATATGTACATAGATATATACACTTTTCTTTTGATATGTATGATATTTACATCCACACTGTTATTCCTAGTATATATACTCGTACACACTTATACGAAAGACATACACCCTCAAAGTAAAAATATACATATACATATATACAGCAGAAAAGAGTGTATATGTGGGACACTTGTGTCCATGCCGTGCCCCCCGAGTGTCCCCCTCCAAAAAATAATATAATTTAAGTGACACGTCACGTGGCGTGTCCAATACGTGTCCCCGCGTGGGACACGCGTGTCCTCGTGTCCGATACGTGGACACGGCGACCTCTAGAAGTGTCGGTGCTTCATAGATGGTGAGCAACAAGGTGTATATTATCAAATCACTGGATTACGTTTTTAGAAAAGGAAACTTATATTTTCTTTGAAATCACCTCAGCGGTTTATCACATTTTAATATCTGTTTTAAATTAAAAATTGTCTTAAGGCAATGCGATGGTTTGCTTGGTCAGCATTTCCATTGAGTAGAATGATTCAATTGTTATTTGTTAATTTTAATTTGCAAACTTTAGAAGTAGGTTTCGTCAACGATCTGAACCCCACCAGCATCTCAAACCAGCTCGTCGTTGCTACTTCACGTCGGAAATTTTCACACTCCAACGATACTGTTAAGTCCTTGTCCTTGTCTCTACTGTTTATCTTATACCATTTATTTATATGTTTTTGTAATTTGTCAAGTTTTAACTTTCGTTTCTATTTTAATTTACGTTCTTTACAAGCTGGTTTTAGCAACGATTTGAATCCCAGTAGCATCTAAAATTATCTTATTGCTGCGACTTCGCGGTAGAACACTTTAAACTCCGGCAGCGTCGGTAAGTCCCTCTCCTTGTCTCCCATGTTTTTCTTTTGCCCTGCATATATTTTTTAGGAAAATTACCTTACCTCTAAGAGTAAGGGGTTGAAACTTAAATCCCACTTTGTCAATTTTTATTTATTTAAAGAAGACTGCTACAACCACTCGCATTACACCTAGGTCAACGTTTTTTGAGGGTTTAGGCACTAAGGGTATGTTATGGTAAAGGCTTTTAGATGTTTAAAAATTATCATAGAGTTTTGGATGTTTAGTCCCTTTAATTTGGTTTTAGGGTTTGGCCACTTTGGGTTTAGGATTTAGGGTTTAGGCACTTTAAGTTTAGGCTAATTGAAAGGAGGAAAAAAAAAAAAACCAACTTGACCCGGTGGGAGTTATTTAGTGGTAATTGTCCCTATTAATTTTTTCTATATCGTCAAGTTGTAACCTTTCTATCACTTTGAAGTTCGTGATTTTGGATCTGAAAGTTGACAAGATCGACGTAATGCTCGCAACCGGAGTTAACCGTCGTCGGTAACAATCTCTCTCACTCTATCCGATTTTTCTTCATCTAGTTTCTCCTCTATTTTCATATGTTTAGTTGGGTGCTGAACTAAGAGTGGTGAGCTTTGTAACACGAACACCAACATGGATACGACATGTGTATTCTAAAAAGTGAACACAAATACGGCGGGGGACACGGCAAAAATAAATAAATAAATAATAAATTATATGTATAAATAAACCATATATGTATGCAGTAACAATATATGTACATAGATATATACACTTTTCTTTTGATATGTATGATATTTACATCCACACTGTTATTCCTAGTATATATACTCGTACACACTTATACGAAAGACATACACCCTCAAAGTAAAAATATACATATACATATATACAGCAGAAAAGAGTGTATATGTGGGACACTTGTGTCCATGCCGTGCCCCCCGAGTGTCCCCCTCCAAAAAATAATATAATTTAAGTGACACGTCACGTGGCGTGTCCAATACGTGTCCCCGCGTGGGACACGCGTGTCCTCGTGTCCGATACGTGGACACGGCGACCTCTAGAAGTGTCGGTGCTTCATAGATGGTGAGCAACAAGGTGTATATTATCAAATCACTGGATTACGTTTTTAGAAAAGGAAACTTATATTTTCTTTGAAATCACCTCAGCGGTTTATCACATTTTAATATCTGTTTTAAATTAAAAATTGTCTTAAGGCAATGCGATGGTTTGCTTGGTCAGCATTTCCATTGAGTAGAATGATTCAATTGTTATTTGTTAATTTTAATTTGCAAACTTTAGAAGTAGGTTTCGTCAACGATCTGAACCCCACCAGCATCTCAAACCAGCTCGTCGTTGCTACTTCACGTCGGAAATTTTCACACTCCAACGATACTGTTAAGTCCTTGTCCTTGTCTCTACTGTTTATCTTATACCATTTATTTATATGTTTTTGTAATTTGTCAAGTTTTAACTTTCGTTTCTATTTTAATTTACGTTCTTTACAAGCTGGTTTTAGCAACGATTTGAATCCCAGTAGCATCTAAAATTATCTTATTGCTGCGACTTCGCGGTAGAACACTTTAAACTCCGGCAGCGTCGGTAAGTCCCTCTCCTTGTCTCCCATGTTTTTCTTTTGCCCTGCATATATTTTTTAGGAAAATTACCTTACCTCTAAGAGTAAGGGGTTGAAACTTAAATCCCACTTTGTCAATTTTTATTTATTTAAAGAAGACTGCTACAACCACTCGCATTACACCTAGGTCAACGTTTTTTGAGGGTTTAGGCACTAAGGGTATGTTATGGTAAAGGCTTTTAGATGTTTAAAAATTATCATAGAGTTTTGGATGTTTAGTCCCTTTAATTTGGTTTTAGGGTTTGGCCACTTTGGGTTTAGGATTTAGGGTTTAGGCACTTTAAGTTTAGGCTAATTGAAAGGAGGAAAAAAAAAAAAACCAACTTGACCCGGTGGGAGTTATTTAGTGGTAATTGTCCCTATTAATTTTTTCTATATCGTCAAGTTGTAACCTTTCTATCACTTTGAAGTTCGTGATTTTGGATCTGAAAGTTGACAAGATCGACGTAATGCTCGCAACCGGAGTTAACCGTCGTCGGTAACAATCTCTCTCACTCTATCCGATTTTTCTTCATCTAGTTTCTCCTCTATTTTCATATGTTTAGTTGGGTGCTGAACTAAGAGTGGTGAGCTTTGTAACACGAACACCAACATGGATACGACATGTGTATTCTAAAAAGTGAACACAAATACGGCGGGGGACACGGCAAAAATAAATAAATAAATAATAAATTATATGTATAAATAAACCATATATGTTTGCAGTAACAATATATGTACATAGATATATACACTTTTCTTTTGATATGTATGATATTTACATCCACACTGTTATTCCTAGTATATATACTCGTACACACTTATACGAAAGACATACACCCTCAAAGTAAAAATATACATATACATATATACAGCAGAAAAGAGTGTATATGTGGGACACTTGTGTCCATGCCGTGCCCCCCGAGTGTCCCCCTCCAAAAAATAATATAATTTAAGTGACACGTCACGTGGCGTGTCCAATACGTGTCCCCGCGTGGGACACGCGTGTCCTCGTGTCCGATACGTGGACACGGCGACCTCTAGAAGTGTCGGTGCTTCATAGATGGTGAGCAACAAGGTGTATATTATCAAATCACTGGATTACGTTTTTAGAAAAGGAAACTTATATTTTCTTTGAAATCACCTCAGCGGTTTATCACATTTTAATATCTGTTTTAAATTAAAAATTGTCTTAAGGCAATGCGATGGTTTGCTTGGTCAGCATTTCCATTGAGTAGAATGATTCAATTGTTATTTGTTAATTTTAATTTGCAAACTTTAGAAGTAGGTTTCGTCAACGATCTGAACCCCACCAGCATCTCAAACCAGCTCGTCGTTGCTACTTCACGTCGGAAATTTTCACACTCCAACGATACTGTTAAGTCCTTGTCCTTGTCTCTACTGTTTATCTTATACCATTTATTTATATGTTTTTGTAATTTGTCAAGTTTTAACTTTCGTTTCTATTTTAATTTACGTTCTTTACAAGCTGGTTTTAGCAACGATTTGAATCCCAGTAGCATCTAAAATTAGCTTATTGCTGCGACTTCGCGGTAGAACACTTCAAACTCCGGCAGCGTCGGTAAGTCCCTCTCCTTGTCTCCCATGTTTTTCTTTTGCCCTGCATATACTTTTTAGGAAAATTACCTTTCTAAGAGTAAGGGGTTGAAACTTAAATCCCACTTTGTCAATTTTTATTTATTTAAAGAAGACGACTACAACCACTCGCATTACACCTAGGTCAACGTTTTTTGAGGGTTTAGGCACTAAGGGTATGTTATGGTAAAGGCTTTTAGATGTTTAAAAATTATCATAGAGTTTTGGATGTTTAGTCCCTTTAATTTGGTTTTAGGGTTTGGCCACTTAGGGTTTAGGATTTAGGGTTTAGGCACTTTAAGTTTAGGCTAATTGAAAGGAGGAAAAAAAAAAAAACCAACTTGACCCGGTGGGAGTTATTTAGTGGTAATTGTCCCTATTAATTTTTTCTATATCGTCAAGTTGTAACCTTTCTATCACTTTGAAGTTCGTGATTTTGGATCTGAAAGTTGACAAGATCGACGTAATGCTCGCAACCGGAGTTAACCGTCGTCGGTAACAATCTCTCTCACTCTATCCGATTTTTCTTCATCTAGTTTCTCCTCTATTTTCATATGTTTAGTTGGGTGCTGAACTAAGAGTGGTGAGCTTTGTAACACGAACACCAACATGGATACGACATGTGTATTCTAAAAAGTGAACACAAATACGGCGGGGGACACGGCAAAAATAAATAAATAAATAATAAATTATATGTATAAATAAACCATATATGTTTGCAGTAACAATATATGTACATAGATATATACACTTTTCTTTTGATATGTATGATATTTACATCCACACTGTTATTCCTAGTATATATACTCGTACACACTTATACGAAAGACATACACCCTCAAAGTAAAAATATACATATACATATATACAGCAGAAAAGAGTGTATATGTGGGACACTTGTGTCCATGCCGTGCCCCCCGAGTGTCCCCCTCCAAAAAATAATATAATTTAAGTGACACGTCACGTGGCGTGTCCAATACGTGTCCCCGCGTGGGACACGCGTGTCCTCGTGTCCGATACGTGGACACGGCGACCTCTAGAAGTGTCGGTGCTTCATAGATGGTGAGCAACAAGGTGTATATTATCAAATCACTGGATTACGTTTTTAGAAAAGGAAACTTATATTTTCTTTGAAATCACCTCAGCGGTTTATCACATTTTAATATCTGTTTTAAATTAAAAATTGTCTTAAGGCAATGCGATGGTTTGCTTGGTCAGCATTTCCATTGAGTAGAATGATTCAATTGTTATTTGTTAATTTTAATTTGCAAACTTTAGAAGTAGGTTTCGTCAACGATCTGAACCCCACCAGCATCTCAAACCAGCTCGTCGTTGCTACTTCACGTCGGAAATTTTCACACTCCAACGATACTGTTAAGTCCTTGTCCTTGTCTCTACTGTTTATCTTATACCATTTATTTATATGTTTTTGTAATTTGTCAAGTTTTAACTTTCGTTTCTATTTTAATTTACGTTCTTTACAAGCTGGTTTTAGCAACGATTTGAATCCCAGTAGCATCTAAAATTATCTTATTGCTGCGACTTCGCGGTAGAACACTTTAAACTCCGGCAGCGTCGGTAAGTCCCTCTCCTTGTCTCCCATGTTTTTCTTTTGCCCTGCATATATTTTTTAGGAAAATTACCTTACCTCTAAGAGTAAGGGGTTGAAACTTAAATCCCACTTTGTCAATTTTTATTTATTTAAAGAAGACTGCTACAACCACTCGCATTACACCTAGGTCAACGTTTTTTGAGGGTTTAGGCACTAAGGGTATGTTATGGTAAAGGCTTTTAGATGTTTAAAAATTATCATAGAGTTTTGGATGTTTAGTCCCTTTAATTTGGTTTTAGGGTTTGGCCACTTTGGGTTTAGGATTTAGGGTTTAGGCACTTTAAGTTTAGGCTAATTGAAAGGAGGAAAAAAAAAAAAACCAACTTGACCCGGTGGGAGTTATTTAGTGGTAATTGTCCCTATTAATTTTTTCTATATCGTCAAGTTGTAACCTTTCTATCACTTTGAAGTTCGTGATTTTGGATCTGAAAGTTGACAAGATCGACGTAATGCTCGCAACCGGAGTTAACCGTCGTCGGTAACAATCTCTCTCACTCTATCCGATTTTTCTTCATCTAGTTTCTCCTCTATTTTCATATGTTTAGTTGGGTGCTGAACTAAGAGTGGTGAGCTTTGTAACACGAACACCAACATGGATACGACATGTGTATTCTAAAAAGTGAACACAAATACGGCGGGGGACACGGCAAAAATAAATAAATAAATAATAAATTATATGTATAAATAAACCATATATGTATGCAGTAACAATATATGTACATAGATATATACACTTTTCTTTTGATATGTATGATATTTACATCCACACTGTTATTCCTAGTATATATACTCGTACACACTTATACGAAAGACATACACCCTCAAAGTAAAAATATACATATACATATATACAGCAGAAAAGAGTGTATATGTGGGACACTTGTGTCCATGCCGTGCCCCCCCGAGTGTCCCCCTCCAAAAAATAATATAATTTAAGTGACACGTCACGTGGCGTGTCCAATACGTGTCCCCGCGTGGGACACGCGTGTCCTCGTGTCCGATACGTGGACACGGCGACCTCTAGAAGTGTCGGTGCTTCATAGATGGTGAGCAACAAGGTGTATATTATCAAATCACTGGATTACGTTTTTAGAAAAGGAAACTTATATTTTCTTTGAAATCACCTCAGCGGTTTATCACATTTTAATATCTGTTTTAAATTAAAAATTGTCTTAAGGCAATGCGATGGTTTGCTTGGTCAGCATTTCCATTGAGTAGAATGATTCAATTGTTATTTGTTAATTTTAATTTGCAAACTTTAGAAGTAGGTTTCGTCAACGATCTGAACCCCACCAGCATCTCAAACCAGCTCGTCGTTGCTACTTCACGTCGGAAATTTTCACACTCCAACGATACTGTTAAGTCCTTGTCCTTGTCTCTACTGTTTATCTTATACCATTTATTTATATGTTTTTGTAATTTGTCAAGTTTTAACTTTCGTTTCTATTTTAATTTACGTTCTTTACAAGCTGGTTTTAGCAACGATTTGAATCCCAGTAGCATCTAAAATTATCTTATTGCTGCGACTTCGCGGTAGAACACTTTAAACTCCGGCAGCGTCGGTAAGTCCCTCTCCTTGTCTCCCATGTTTTTCTTTTGCCCTGCATATATTTTTTAGGAAAATTACCTTACCTCTAAGAGTAAGGGGTTGAAACTTAAATCCCACTTTGTCAATTTTTATTTATTTAAAGAAGACTGCTACAACCACTCGCATTACACCTAGGTCAACGTTTTTTGAGGGTTTAGGCACTAAGGGTATGTTATGGTAAAGGCTTTTAGATGTTTAAAAATTATCATAGAGTTTTGGATGTTTAGTCCCTTTAATTTGGTTTTAGGGTTTGGCCACTTTGGGTTTAGGATTTAGGGTTTAGGCACTTTAAGTTTAGGCTAATTGAAAGGAGGAAAAAAAAAAAAACCAACTTGACCCGGTGGGAGTTATTTAGTGGTAATTGTCCCTATTAATTTTTTCTATATCGTCAAGTTGTAACCTTTCTATCACTTTGAAGTTCGTGATTTTGGATCTGAAAGTTGACAAGATCGACGTAATGCTCGCAACCGGAGTTAACCGTCGTCGGTAACAATCTCTCTCACTCTATCCGATTTTTCTTCATCTAGTTTCTCCTCTATTTTCATATGTTTAGTTGGGTGCTGAACTAAGAGTGGTGAGCTTTGTAACACGAACACCAACATGGATACGACATGTGTATTCTAAAAAGTGAACACAAATACGGCGGGGGACACGGCAAAAATAAATAAATAAATAATAAATTATATGTATAAATAAACCATATATGTATGCAGTAACAATATATGTACATAGATATATACACTTTTCTTTTGATATGTATGATATTTACATCCACACTGTTATTCCTAGTATATATACTCGTACACACTTATACGAAAGACATACACCCTCAAAGTAAAAATATACATATACATATATACAGCAGAAAAGAGTGTATATGTGGGACACTTGTGTCCATGCCGTGCCCCCCGAGTGTCCCCCTCCAAAAAATAATATAATTTAAGTGACACGTCACGTGGCGTGTCCAATACGTGTCCCCGCGTGGGACACGCGTGTCCTCGTGTCCGATACGTGGACACGGCGACCTCTAGAAGTGTCGGTGCTTCATAGATGGTGAGCAACAAGGTGTATATTATCAAATCACTGGATTACGTTTTTAGAAAAGGAAACTTATATTTTCTTTGAAATCACCTCAGCGGTTTATCACATTTTAATATCTGTTTTAAATTAAAAATTGTCTTAAGGCAATGCGATGGTTTGCTTGGTCAGCATTTCCATTGAGTAGAATGATTCAATTGTTATTTGTTAATTTTAATTTGCAAACTTTAGAAGTAGGTTTCGTCAACGATCTGAACCCCACCAGCATCTCAAACCAGCTCGTCGTTGCTACTTCACGTCGGAAATTTTCACACTCCAACGATACTGTTAAGTCCTTGTCCTTGTCTCTACTGTTTATCTTATACCATTTATTTATATGTTTTTGTAATTTGTCAAGTTTTAACTTTCGTTTCTATTTTAATTTACGTTCTTTACAAGCTGGTTTTAGCAACGATTTGAATCCCAGTAGCATCTAAAATTATCTTATTGCTGCGACTTCGCGGTAGAACACTTTAAACTCCGGCAGCGTCGGTAAGTCCCTCTCCTTGTCTCCCATGTTTTTCTTTTGCCCTGCATATATTTTTTAGGAAAATTACCTTACCTCTAAGAGTAAGGGGTTGAAACTTAAATCCCACTTTGTCAATTTTTATTTATTTAAAGAAGACTGCTACAACCACTCGCATTACACCTAGGTCAACGTTTTTTGAGGGTTTAGGCACTAAGGGTATGTTATGGTAAAGGCTTTTAGATGTTTAAAAATTATCATAGAGTTTTGGATGTTTAGTCCCTTTAATTTGGTTTTAGGGTTTGGCCACTTTGGGTTTAGGATTTAGGGTTTAGGCACTTTAAGTTTAGGCTAATTGAAAGGAGGAAAAAAAAAAAAACCAACTTGACCCGGTGGGAGTTATTTAGTGGTAATTGTCCCTATTAATTTTTTCTATATCGTCAAGTTGTAACCTTTCTATCACTTTGAAGTTCGTGATTTTGGATCTGAAAGTTGACAAGATCGACGTAATGCTCGCAACCGGAGTTAACCGTCGTCGGTAACAATCTCTCTCACTCTATCCGATTTTTCTTCATCTAGTTTCTCCTCTATTTTCATATGTTTAGTTGGGTGCTGAACTAAGAGTGGTGAGCTTTGTAACACGAACACCAACATGGATACGACATGTGTATTCTAAAAAGTGAACACAAATACGGCGGGGGACACGGCAAAAATAAATAAATAAATAATAAATTATATGTATAAATAAACCATATATGTATGCAGTAACAATATATGTACATAGATATATACACTTTTCTTTTGATATGTATGATATTTACATCCACACTGTTATTCCTAGTATATATACTCGTACACACTTATACGAAAGACATACACCCTCAAAGTAAAAATATACATATACATATATACAGCAGAAAAGAGTGTATATGTGGGACACTTGTGTCCATGCCGTGCCCCCCGAGTGTCCCCCTCCAAAAAATAATATAATTTAAGTGACACGTCACGTGGCGTGTCCAATACGTGTCCCCGCGTGGGACACGCGTGTCCTCGTGTCCGATACGTGGACACGGCGACCTCTAGAAGTGTCGGTGCTTCATAGATGGTGAGCAACAAGGTGTATATTATCAAATCACTGGATTACGTTTTTAGAAAAGGAAACTTATATTTTCTTTGAAATCACCTCAGCGGTTTATCACATTTTAATATCTGTTTTAAATTAAAAATTGTCTTAAGGCAATGCGATGGTTTGCTTGGTCAGCATTTCCATTGAGTAGAATGATTCAATTGTTATTTGTTAATTTTAATTTGCAAACTTTAGAAGTAGGTTTCGTCAACGATCTGAACCCCACCAGCATCTCAAACCAGCTCGTCGTTGCTACTTCACGTCGGAAATTTTCACACTCCAACGATACTGTTAAGTCCTTGTCCTTGTCTCTACTGTTTATCTTATACCATTTATTTATATGTTTTTGTAATTTGTCAAGTTTTAACTTTCGTTTCTATTTTAATTTACGTTCTTTACAAGCTGGTTTTAGCAACGATTTGAATCCCAGTAGCATCTAAAATTATCTTATTGCTGCGACTTCGCGGTAGAACACTTTAAACTCCGGCAGCGTCGGTAAGTCCCTCTCCTTGTCTCCCATGTTTTTCTTTTGCCCTGCATATATTTTTTAGGAAAATTACCTTACCTCTAAGAGTAAGGGGTTGAAACTTAAATCCCACTTTGTCAATTTTTATTTATTTAAAGAAGACTGCTACAACCACTCGCATTACACCTAGGTCAACGTTTTTTGAGGGTTTAGGCACTAAGGGTATGTTATGGTAAAGGCTTTTAGATGTTTAAAAATTATCATAGAGTTTTGGATGTTTAGTCCCTTTAATTTGGTTTTAGGGTTTGGCCACTTTGGGTTTAGGATTTAGGGTTTAGGCACTTTAAGTTTAGGCTAATTGAAAGGAGGAAAAAAAAAAAAACCAACTTGACCCGGTGGGAGTTATTTAGTGGTAATTGTCCCTATTAATTTTTTCTATATCGTCAAGTTGTAACCTTTCTATCACTTTGAAGTTCGTGATTTTGGATCTGAAAGTTGACAAGATCGACGTAATGCTCGCAACCGGAGTTAACCGTCGTCGGTAACAATCTCTCTCACTCTATCCGATTTTTCTTCATCTAGTTTCTCCTCTATTTTCATATGTTTAGTTGGGTGCTGAACTAAGAGTGGTGAGCTTTGTAACACGAACACCAACATGGATACGACATGTGTATTCTAAAAAGTGAACACAAATACGGCGGGGGACACGGCAAAAATAAATAAATAAATAATAAATTATATGTATAAATAAACCATATATGTATGCAGTAACAATATATGTACATAGATATATACACTTTTCTTTTGATATGTATGATATTTACATCCACACTGTTATTCCTAGTATATATACTCGTACACACTTATACGAAAGACATACACCCTCAAAGTAAAAATATACATATACATATATACAGCAGAAAAGAGTGTATATGTGGGACACTTGTGTCCATGCCGTGCCCCCCGAGTGTCCCCCTCCAAAAAATAATATAATTTAAGTGACACGTCACGTGGCGTGTCCAATACGTGTCCCCGCGTGGGACACGCGTGTCCTCGTGTCCGATACGTGGACACGGCGACCTCTAGAAGTGTCGGTGCTTCATAGATGGTGAGCAACAAGGTGTATATTATCAAATCACTGGATTACGTTTTTAGAAAAGGAAACTTATATTTTCTTTGAAATCACCTCAGCGGTTTATCACATTTTAATATCTGTTTTAAATTAAAAATTGTCTTAAGGCAATGCGATGGTTTGCTTGGTCAGCATTTCCATTGAGTAGAATGATTCAATTGTTATTTGTTAATTTTAATTTGCAAACTTTAGAAGTAGGTTTCGTCAACGATCTGAACCCCACCAGCATCTCAAACCAGCTCGTCGTTGCTACTTCACGTCGGAAATTTTCACACTCCAACGATACTGTTAAGTCCTTGTCCTTGTCTCTACTGTTTATCTTATACCATTTATTTATATGTTTTTGTAATTTGTCAAGTTTTAACTTTCGTTTCTATTTTAATTTACGTTCTTTACAAGCTGGTTTTAGCAACGATTTGAATCCCAGTAGCATCTAAAATTATCTTATTGCTGCGACTTCGCGGTAGAACACTTTAAACTCCGGCAGCGTCGGTAAGTCCCTCTCCTTGTCTCCCATGTTTTTCTTTTGCCCTGCATATATTTTTTAGGAAAATTACCTTACCTCTAAGAGTAAGGGGTTGAAACTTAAATCCCACTTTGTCAATTTTTATTTATTTAAAGAAGACTGCTACAACCACTCGCATTACACCTAGGTCAACGTTTTTTGAGGGTTTAGGCACTAAGGGTATGTTATGGTAAAGGCTTTTAGATGTTTAAAAATTATCATAGAGTTTTGGATGTTTAGTCCCTTTAATTTGGTTTTAGGGTTTGGCCACTTTGGGTTTAGGATTTAGGGTTTAGGCACTTTAAGTTTAGGCTAATTGAAAGGAGGAAAAAAAAAAAAACCAACTTGACCCGGTGGGAGTTATTTAGTGGTAATTGTCCCTATTAATTTTTTCTATATCGTCAAGTTGTAACCTTTCTATCACTTTGAAGTTCGTGATTTTGGATCTGAAAGTTGACAAGATCGACGTAATGCTCGCAACCGGAGTTAACCGTCGTCGGTAACAATCTCTCTCACTCTATCCGATTTTTCTTCATCTAGTTTCTCCTCTATTTTCATATGTTTAGTTGGGTGCTGAACTAAGAGTGGTGAGCTTTGTAACACGAACACCAACATGGATACGACATGTGTATTCTAAAAAGTGAACACAAATACGGCGGGGGACACGGCAAAAATAAATAAATAAATAATAAATTATATGTATAAATAAACCATATATGTATGCAGTAACAATATATGTACATAGATATATACACTTTTCTTTTGATATGTATGATATTTACATCCACACTGTTATTCCTAGTATATATACTCGTACACACTTATACGAAAGACATACACCCTCAAAGTAAAAATATACATATACATATATACAGCAGAAAAGAGTGTATATGTGGGACACTTGTGTCCATGCCGTGCCCCCCGAGTGTCCCCCTCCAAAAAATAATATAATTTAAGTGACACGTCACGTGGCGTGTCCAATACGTGTCCCCGCGTGGGACACGCGTGTCCTCGTGTCCGATACGTGGACACGGCGACCTCTAGAAGTGTCGGTGCTTCATAGATTGGTGAGCAACAAGGTGTAGATTATCAAATCACTGGATTACGTTTTTAGAAAAGGAAACTTATATTTTCTTTGAAATCACCTCAGCGGTTTATCACATTTTAATATCTGTTTTAAATTAAAAATTGTCTTAAGGCAATGCGATGGTTTGCTTGGTCAGCATTTCCATTGAGTAGAATGATTCAATTGTTATTTGTTACTTTTAATTTGCGAACTTTAGAAGTAGGTTTCGTCAACGATCTGAACCCCACCAGCATCTCAAACCAGCTCGTCGTTGCTACTTCACGTCGGAAATTTTCACACTCCAACGATACTGTTAAGTCCTTGTCCTTGTCTCTACTGTTTATCTTATACCATTTATTTATATGTTTTTGTAATTTGTCAAGTTTTAACTTTCGTTTCTATTTTAATTTACGTTCTTTACAAGCTGGTTTTAGCAACGATTTGAATCCCAGTAGCATCTAAAATTATCTTATTGCTGCGACTTCGCGGTAGAACACTTTAAACTCCGGCAGCGTCGGTAAGTCCCTCTCCTTGTCTCCCATGTTTTTCTTTTGCCCTGCATATATTTTTTAGGAAAATTACCTTACCTCTAAGAGTAAGGGGTTGAAACTTAAATCCCACTTTGTCAATTTTTATTTATTTAAAGAAGACTGCTACAACCACTCGCATTACACCTAGGTCAACGTTTTTTGAGGGTTTAGGCACTAAGGGTATGTTATGGTAAAGGCTTTTAGATGTTTAAAAATTATCATAGAGTTTTGGATGTTTAGTCCCTTTAATTTGGTTTTAGGGTTTGGCCACTTTGGGTTTAGGATTTAGGGTTTAGGCACTTTAAGTTTAGGCTAATTGAAAGGAGGAAAAAAAAAAAACCAACTTGACCCGGTGGGAGTTATTTAGTGGTAATTGTCCCTATTAATTTTTTCTATATCGTCAAGTTGTAACCTTTCTATCACTTTGAAGTTCGTGATTTTGGATCTGAAAGTTGACAAGATCGACGTAATGCTCGCAACCGGAGTTAACCGTCGTCGGTAACAATCTCTCTCACTCTATCCGATTTTTCTTCATCTAGTTTCTCCTCTATTTTCATATGTTTAGTTGGGTGCTGAACTAAGAGTGGTGAGCTTTGTAACACGAACACCAACATGGATACGACATGTGTATTTTAAAAAGTGAACACAAATACGGCGGGGGACACGGCAAAAATAAATAAATAAATAATAAATTATATGTATAAATAAACCATATATGTTTGCAGTAACAATATATGTACATAGATATATACACTTTTCTTTTGATATGTATGATATTTACATCCACACTGTTATTCCTAGTATATATACTCGTACACACTTATACGAAAGACATACACCCTCAAAGTAAAAATATACATATACATATATACAGTAGAAAAGAGTGTATATGTGGGACACTTGTGTCCATGCCGTGCCCCCCGAGTGTCCCCCTCCAAAAAATAATATAATTTAAGTGACACGTCACGTGGCGTGTCCAATACGTGTCCCCACGTGGGACACGCGTGTCCTCGTGTCCGATACGTGGACACGTCGACCTCTAGAAGTGTCGGTCCTTCATAGATTGTGAGCAACAAGGTGTAGATTATCAAATCATTGGATTACGTTTTTAGAAAAGGAAACTTATATTTTCTTTGAAATCACCTCAGCGGTTTATCACATTTTAATATCTGTTTTAAATTAAAAATTGTGTTAAGGCAATGCGATGGTTTGCTTGGTCAGCATTTCCATTGAGTAGAATGATTCAATTGTTATTTGTTACTTTTAATTTGCGAACTCTAGAAGTTGTTTTCGTCAATGATCTGAACCCCACCAGCATCTCAAACCAGCTCGTCGTTGCTACTTCACGTTGGAAATTTTCATATATACAGCGGAAGAGAGTGTATGTGTGGGACATGCGTGTCCATGCCGTGCCCCCCGAGTGTTCCCCTCCAAAAAATAATATAATTTAATTGACACGCCACGTGGCGTGTCCAATACGTGTCCCCGTGTCCGATACGTGCACACAGCGACCTCTAGAAGTGTCGGTGCTTCATAGATGGTGAGCGACAAGGTGTAGATTATCAACTCATTGGATTATGTTTTTAGAAAAGGTAACTTGTAGTTTCTTTGAAATCACCTCAGCGGTTTATCACAGTTAATTTCTGTTTTAAATTAAAATTAACTTAAGGCCGTGCCTTGCTTGCTTGGTCAGCATTTCCATTCGATAGAATTATTGAATTGTTATTTTTTAATTTTAATTTGCGTACTCTAGAAGCAGGTTTCGTCAACGATCTGAACCCCACCGGCATCTCAAACCAGCTCGTTGTTGCGACTTCGCGTTGAAAATGGTCAAACTCCAGCGACGCTGTTAAACCTTGCCCTTGTCTCTACTATTTATGTTATACCATTTATATAGTTTTGTGCTTTGTCAAGTTTTAACTTTCGTCTCTATTTGAATTTGCGTGCTTTACATGCAGGTTTTAGCAACGATTTGAATACCAGCCGCATCTCAAACTAGCTCAATGCTGTGACTTTGCGGTGTAGAACACTTCAAACTCCGGCAACATCGGTAAGTCGCTCTCCTTGTCTCCCATGTTTTTCTTATGCCCCGCATATATTTTTTTGGAAAACAACCTTAGCACTAGGAGTAGGGGTTGAAACTTAATTCCCACATGGTCAATTTTTTTTTTTTAAAGAAGACAGATAGCCACTTGCATTACTCCTAGGTCAAGGTTTTTTTAGGGTTTAGGCACTAAGAGAGTATCATACGGTCAAAGGGTTTTAGATGTTTAGAAAATTTTATAGGGTTTGGATGTTTAGGCACTTTAATTTGGTTTTGGGGTTTAGGCACTTAGGGTTTAGGATTTAGGGTTTAGGAACTTTAAGTTTAGGCTAATTGAAAAAAAAAAAAAAAAAACTTGACCCGGTTTGAGTTATTTAGTGGTACTTGTCCCTATTATTTTTTTCTATATTGTCAAGTTGTAACCTTTTGTATCACTTTTGAATTTTGAGATTTTGGATCTAAAAGTTTACATGATCGAGGTAATGCTCGCAATCAGAATTAACCATCCTACGTAAGAATCTCTGTCACTATATCCAATTTTTCTTCATCTGGTTTCTCCTCTATTTTTCTTTATTTAGTTGGGTGTTGAGCAAAAAGTCGTGACCTTTGTAACTCGGACACTGACACTGATACGAACACGGGACACGTGAATTCTAAAAAGTGGACGCAGATAAAGCGAGGGACACAGCAAAAATAAATAAATAATTAATTATATGCATAAATAAATTGTTTTTGTATGCAGTAACAATATATATACATTTTTGTTTTGATATGTAAGATATTTACATTTGCACTGTTATTACTAGTATAAATACTAGTACACACATATACGTAATATATACACCCTCAAAGGAAAAAAAAATATACATATACCAGTACATACATTTATGCATATCTATACATATACACAGCGGAAGAGAGTGTATATCTGGGACACGCGTGTCCAAGCCGTGCCCCCCCGAGTGTCCGCATCCAACAAATAATATAATTTAAGTGACACACCACGTGGCGTGTCCAATACGTTTCCCCGCGTTGGATACGCATGTCCCCGTGTCCGATACGTGGACACGGCGACCTCTAAAAGTGTCGGTGCTTCATAGACGGTGAGCGGCATAGTGTAGATTATCAACTCATTAGATTATGTTTTTAGAAAAGGAAACTTATATTTTCTTTGAAATTATCTCAGCGGTTTATCACATTTTAATTTCTGTTTTAAATTAAAAATTGTATTAAGGCAATGCGATGGTTTGCTTGGTCAGCATTTCCATTGAGTAGAATGATTCAATTGTTATTTTTTAATTTTAATTTGCATACTCTTGAAGTAGGTTTCGTCAACAATCTGAACCCCACTAGCATCTCAAACCAGCTCGTTGTTGCGACTTCGCGTTGGAAATGTTCAAACTCCCGCGACGCTGTTAAGTCCTTGTCCTCGTCTCTAATGTTTATCTTATACAATTTATATGTTTTATACTCTGTCAAGTTTTAGCTTTCGTCTCTATTTTAATTTGTGTGCTTTACAAGCTGGTTTTAGCAACGATTTGAATCCCAGCAGCATCTCAAACCAGCTCATTGTTGCGACTTCGCGGTAGAACACTTCATACTCTGGCGACGTTGGTAAGTCCCTCTCCTTGTCTCCCATGTTTTTCTTATGCCCTGCATATATTTTTTAGACAAATTACCTTACCACTAGGAGTAAGGGGTTGAAACTTAATTCCCACATGGTCAATTTTTTTTTTAAAGAAGACAGATACAGCCACCCGCATTACTCCTAGGTCAACATTTTTTCAGGGTTTAGACACTAACGTATCATACGGTCAAAGGGGTTTAGATGTTTAGAAATTTTCATAGGTTTTGGATGTTTAGGCACTTTAATTTGGTTTTAGGGTTTAGCCACTTTGGGTTTAGGATTTAGGGTTTAGGCACTTTAAGTTTAGGCTAATTGAAAGGAAAAAAGAAAACTTGACCCGGTGGGAGTTATTTAGTGGTAATTGTCCCTACTACTTTTTTCTATATTGTCAAGTTGTAACCTTTGTATCACTTTTGAATTTTGAGATTTTGGATCTAAAAGTTGACATGATCGAGGTAATGCTCGCAACCGGAATTAATCGTCCTCGATAAGAATCTCTCTCACTCTATCCAATTTTTTTTCATCTGGTTTCTCCTCTATGTTTCTTTGTTTAGTTGGGTGTTGAGCGAAATCCTCTATGTTTCTTTGTTTAGTTGGGTGTTGAGCGAAAAGTGGTGAGCTTTGTAACACGGACGCCGACACGGATACGGACACTGACACGGATACGGACACAGGACACGTGAATTCTAGAAAGTGGAGACAGATACGACGGGGGACACGCCAGAAATAAATAAATAATTAATTAATTATATGTATAAATAAATCGTATATGTATGCAGTAACAATATATGTACCTATATATATACACTTTTCTCTTGATATGTAAGATATTTACATCTGCTCAGTTATTACTGGTATATATATACTCGTACACACATATACGTAAGAGAGTGTATATGTGGGACGCGTGTGTCCATGCCGTGCCCCCAGAGTGTCCCCCTCCAACAAATAATATAATTTAAGTGACACACCACGTGTTGTGTCTAATACGTTTTCCCGCGTGGGACACGCGTGTCCCCATGTCCGATACGTGGACACGACGACCTCTAGAAGTGTCAGTGCTTTATAGAGGGTGAGCGACAAGGTGTAGATTATCAACTCATTGGATTATGTTTTTAGAAAAGGAAACATGTATTTTCTTTGTAATCACATCAGCGGTTTATCACATTTTAATTTCTATTTTAAATAAAAAATTGTCTTAAGGGAGTGCGATGGTTTGCTTGGTCAGCATTTCCATAGAGTAGAATGATTCAATTGTTATTTTTTAATTTTAATTTGCGTACTCCAGAAGCAGGTTTCGTCAACGATCTGAACCCCACGAGCATCTGAAACCAGCTCGTTGTTGCGACTTCGCGTTGGAAATGTTCAAACTCTAGCGACGCTGTTAAGTCCTTGTGCTTGTCTCTACTATTTATCTTGTAAGTTTTAACTTTCGTCTCTATTTTAATTTGCGTGAATACAAGCAGGTTTTAGCAACGATTTGAATCCCAGCAGCATCTCAAACCAGCTCATTGCTACGACTTCGCGGTAGAACACTTCAAACTCCAGCAACGTCGGTAAGTCCCTCTCCTTCTCTCCCATGTTTTTCTTATGCCATGCATATATATTTTAGGAAAATTTCCTTACGACTAGGAGTAACGGGTTGAAACTTAACTCCCACTCGGTCAATTTTTTATTTTTTTTTAAAGAAGACAGATACATCAGCTCGCATTACTCCTAGGTAAACATTTTTTGAGGGTTTAGGCACTAAGGGTATTATACAGTCAAAGGGTTTTAGATGTTTTCAAATTTTCATAGGGTTTTGGATATTTAGGCACTTTAATTTGGTTTTAGGGTTTAGGCACTTTAAGTTTACGATAATTGAAAGGAAAAAAAAAAAACTTGACCCGGTGGTAGTTATTTAGTGGTAATTGTCCTTATTATTTTTTTCCTATATTGTCAAGTTGTAACCTTTGTATCACTTTTGAATTTTGAGATTTTGGATCTAAAAGTTGACATGATCGAGGTAATGCTCGCAACGGAAATTAATCGTCCTCGGTAACAATCTCCCTCACTCTATACTATTTTTCTTTATCTGGTTTCTCCTCTATTTTTCTTTGTTTAGTTAGGTGTTGAGCAAAGAGTGGTGAGCTTTGTAACACGGACACGGACATGGATACAGACACGGGACACATGAATTCTAAAAAGTGGACACAGATACGGCGGGGGACACGACAAAAAATAAATAAATAAATAAATAATTATATGCATAAATAAATCGTATATGTTTGCAGTAACAATATATGTACATATATATACACTTTTCTTTTGACATGTAAGATATTTACACCTGCACTGTTATTACTAGTATATATGCTCGTACACACATATACGTAAGATATACACCTCAAAAGAAATATATACATATACCAGTACATACGTAGTTCATATACATATATACAGCGGAAGAGAGTTTATATGTGTGACAAAGTGTCCCCCTCCAACAAATAATATAATTTAAGGGACACATCATGTGGCGTGTCCAATACGTTTCCTTGCGTGGGACACGCGTGTCCCTGTGTCTGATACGTGGACACGGCGACCTCTAGAAGTGTCGGTGCTTTATAGATAGTGACCGACAATGTGTAGATTATCAACCCATTGGATTATGTTTTTAGAAATGGAAACTTGTATTTTCTTTGAAATCACCTCACCGGTTTATGACATTTTAATTTTTGGTTTTATGGCAGTGTGATGGTTTGCTTGGTCTGTATTTTCATTGGGTAGAATGATTTAGTTGTTATTTTTTAATTTTAATTTGCGTACTCTAGAAGCAGGTTTCGTCAACGATCTGAACCCCACCAGCAGCTCAATCCATCTCGTTGTTGCGACCTCACATTGGAAATGTTCAAACTCCAGTGACGATGTTAAGTCCTCGTCCTTGTCTCTACTCTTTTTCTTATACCATTTATATGTTTTTGTACTTTGTCAAGTTTTAACTTTCGTCTCTAATTTAATTTGCGTGCTTTACAAGCAGATTTTAGCAACGATTTCAATCCCAGCAGCATCTCAAACCAACTCATTGTTGCGACTTCACGGTAGAACACTTCAAATTTCGGCAACGTCAGTAAGTCCCTCTCCTTGTCTCCCATGTTTTTCTTATGCCCCGCATATATTTTTTAGGAAAATTACCTTACCACTAGGAGTAAGGGGTTGAAGCAATACTAATAAATTACAAATTATGTATTAAAAAAATGAACCAATACTTCATTCTCATCCAATATTGGTACTGAAAATAATGTCTCTGATTAGCACCCAATAAACTTCACAAATAAATTACAAACTCTTAGTACTATAAATTAAATACCTTAGAATTAAGTAATAACAAATAAATTACACATTATGTATTAAAAAAAATGAACCAATACTTCATCCAAGTTACTGCCAGGAGTTCAGGAGTGCTGCCCACGTCAATCGTCTAATTAGCCTCTGATTATCCTCAATCCAATGTGTGGACGGCCCACCGAGATTGTTCGAAAAAAATTGTGATTGTTAGAGTCGCCACCCGGATTTGAGGTCCGAACCCGAGAAACCAATAAAAATGTGACTCGTTTGCCCATTTGAAAAAGATTTCACTGATCATGGCGGAACCAAAGATTTCTCGAATTCGGGGGGTTTGGTTACGAGAGGGGAAGGGTTTTACGGCACCCCTCTCGCCCGATCCGTGAACCGGTCTCTACTCAATACTTTGTGGGATTTTGGAAATGTTTGAAATTTAATTCTATTCACGAAAATAGGGAATCGGGGGAGGAAATCACGTAAATAATCAAAAAATACAAAATGTAAATCTAACGTGGATGCTTGTGCACATGATTTACATGATAATGACAATAACAAAGAAAAATTACAACGAATATTTACAGAGGTAAATAGCAACAGAAACCGTACAACAACTCAAGAAATCATGGACATGAAGCTTGATAAACTGGCTTACAATCTGGATTCCAGAATTGGGATTGAGCGCTCAACAGTGATGGCTTGAGCGCTCAAGCTTCCAAACCAGTTTGAGCGCTCAAGGCTCATAGATTGAGCGCTCAAACCCGTGTCTGGCTTCTGTGATTTTTAACCCTTTTCACAACTGCTTTGCTCATTCTTTACAAGATCAATACATTGATAAAATGTTTTTCATGGAGAATAAAATGGGAACAGTCGGATTGATCTCTTAAAGAATGATGAAAAGAAGAAAATCATCACAAACTAATGGAGAAAATGCTTGAGAATGGAAGAAAAAGAGGGATCCAGATCATAAGCACAGTAATAATAACTCACACACATCTCCCAGTTAATTTCCAGCAACACTCTATAAGAACAAACCATAAGTATCACACTACTCAAGAACAGCTTGAGCGCTCAGGTTCGTAACCTTGAGCGCTCATGCCATAGCCTGGCTTTCTGGTTTTTGACCTTCAAGCAAGCTTTTGATACTTCAATAATGATCATAAATACATGAAATGAAGATTTATGAGGTTGAACAGTCTCTGTTTTGCACTCAAATATAAGATTTTCAAAAGTTTTGATGTGTAATCCTCATAAAATAGTTGATCTACACTCATGCATGTGATTTTGAGGTAAAATAAACTGTTTTATGGATTACATGAGCATAATTAACTATTAAATAATGATCAAAACCTAGGGAAAGCACGAAACTCAGCAAAACAGAAACTGCTCAGAACTGGGCTTGAGCGCTCAAGGACTAAGGCTTGAGCGCTCAACCCCTGTTGAAGCTGCGTATTTTGAAAGTATTTTTAGACAACTTTTAGACCTTTGTGAGTTCAATGCAAGTATAAAGAACTTGTTTGAATTCACTGGTCTTCCTCAAAAGGATCAAAACAGTGAATATATCACATGTTTAACTACCTTTTCACTTGATTGATGACTTGAACTTGATTGTGGGTTTGGAGATGGACAATAAGGGGTGTTTTGATTAGTATTCTGGGTGAGTAGTGTAGTGTGTTAGGTTAATTGATGATCAAAGGTTGAATTTGGTGTTTGGCAGATGGTTTTTGCAAGTAGTTTTGATGGGGAGTGGGTGGTTTTGTAGAGAGAGAGAGAGAGAGAGGGCACGATCTCTGGAAGAATTGAGAGCTGGGGTATAGAAATTGGTCCCCCTAAACCAGGGGGTGGTGAGTGGTTTTTATAGAATGAGTGGGAGGGAAGAGAGGAGAGAGATGAAGTGGGTGTGTAGTTTAGGAGTAGTTTTAGGTGTAGTTTAGGACAATGTAGGGTGTATTATACATGTATAAGACGTATAAAATCGGTTAGACGCTCCCCCTTGCATGAGATCTCATGATGAGATACTCTGCAGATTCCTGACTGGGATCAGAGTTGAGCGCTCAAAGCCGTAGGCTTGAGCGCTCAAGGTGCTTCTCAGGGGTTTGAGCGCTCAAGGCCTCAAGCTTGAGCGCTCAAGGCTCTTGGTGGCAAATTGATGGTTTGACTTGGTTTAACAATGCTTGGTTTAGTTTGGGTTATTTGGTGATGTTTGGTTAATTGTAATCAAGTTCAAGTCATTTTCGCAAGTTTCGGGTAGTCACGATTGGTCCGTTTCATCATCGGGAATGCTCGAGCGCATCTCGGGTTCAAAATCGGGGTGTCTACAGTTGCCCCTCTTGGACGGGACTCGATGCCATTGATTTGGTATGAGTGACATCCAAGACATAGACAACCCGACTCATTCCCCGTGATACATCTCAAGCCATAAAGGAAAACATTAAAATCACGGTCCCGCCACTCAGGCTGCCTACGTACCCCATTGTAGGGATCAGACCGGCGTAGTTCCTGGGGGCAATTGAAAATACTTTAATCAGCAAATATGAACGGGTGCAAAAACCCTCAAAGATGATGATTTAAACAGGCACAAGGCCCTCAAAGACAATGATTTAAACGAGCATGAGGCTCTCAGAGACAATGATTTAAACGAGCACAGGGCTCTCGGAGACAATGATTTAAATGTGCACAAGGCCCTCAAAGACGCTGATTTAAACGGGCACAAGGCCCTCAAAGATGCTAATACAAAACATGATTGATAAACATGATTTAAACAAGCACGTGGCTTTCAGACCGGAGTCAAAATACTTCGCGCGTACGCTAACGCGAATCAATGATACGCAACACCTCTTGATTGATTAACATGGTCTAGCACGACCAATTACCGAGATTTAGATCCTTGGATCTACGCGCGTTTGATTGATTGGGACCAACGAGTCCAAAACACACTAACAAATCACAAAGGATGCCCAAAATGCCCCTGCAAAGCTTGCAAAAGAAGCCAAAACTTCTGCCAAGATTGGACTTGAGCGCTCAGGGTACCCCCTTTGAGCGCTCAACTCAACTTGAGCGCTCAACCATAGTGCTTTGAGCGCTCAACCTCAAATGTTGACCCTCCAGCGCTTAAAAGGTCCAGCTTGAGTGCTTGAACCCCTGAACGGGGACGATGGTTCAGAATTGTAACGTCCGTTTATAACTCCGATTTTATTCCGATTAAACTTCATAACATTTCAAAACTTCCAGAGATTAAAACCGTGAACTCCTCTTAGCGAATCCGATCCAAACCCATCCGTTTTTTACTCGAATTTCTTGCAAAATCAGAAATCCCCAAATTCTAGGGCTTTCCCGTGCGATTTCGGTTCGATTAGGGATTGATTCACGGTTTAGAATCCCGACAAGCCACGGCCTCCGGTGGGCTTGCCGACGGCGGAGAGAGGTGGTGGTAGCACGGTGGTGCCACCACCAGCGAGTTCGAGCGCTCAAGGTGTCACAGAGACAGTTGAGAGAGATGGAGACGGAGAAGGAGAGAGGGAGAGAGATGAGGATGGCAGTGGTGGTGGTGGTGGTCGGTTGGAGGAGACCGGCGAAGGCAGTGGTAGTGGTGACGGTGGAGGTGTTGGTGGAGATGGTGAGAGAGATGACGGCGAGGGTCGTGGTTTAGGTGGTGATGACGTCACACCGGTGTTGGAGAGGGTAGAGGAGAGAGACGAGGAGATGGTGGAAGTCCATGATGTGGACAGCGACGGTAGTAGTGATAGCGAGGAGACGGTGGAGGAGAGGGGGACCAGCGGAGATAGGGTGGAGGGTACGAGTGGGGTGACCAGGACTGGGGCACCCCGCTGGAGGGTAGAGCCGAGACCCAGCCAGTAGCCTAGCGGAGTAGATAAGGGGAAGGCGGTGGTGATAGGTGGTGAGTCGACGACTCAGGGACCGAGTGGAGGACCGTCGGTTCAGGGACCGATAGGGATCTCCCGGGAGGATTACATCGAGCACGCGCCACAGGAGGTAGTGATGGCTGCTGCAGCGGATGCCCCAGGGATTCTAGATGCAGCGAGGGAGGCTATTTTTGAGAGT
Source organism: Vaccinium vitis-idaea (assembly GCA_963854785.1). Taxonomy (NCBI): domain Eukaryota; kingdom Viridiplantae; phylum Streptophyta; class Magnoliopsida; order Ericales; family Ericaceae; genus Vaccinium; species Vaccinium vitis-idaea. The sequence goes on along the minus strand of OY978215.1, from coordinate 28,593,641 downwards.
AGAGAGAGGGATTCTAGATGCAGCAGACGAGAACGAGGCGGCTAGGGCCTTTTTGGAGGAGTTTGAGACTTAGGAGGCGGTGGAGGAGGCTAGGATGCAGGCTGAGGAGGAGGATAGGGCGGCTGGACCGAGGATGACGGTGGTCCAGGCTGCCAGACAGTGACTGAAGAGGAGGAGGCCAGCTTTCGATGCGGCGACCTATGCCCCGCCGGTGCACCTTTTCGTGCCTTCAGCTTCAGAGGACTACACTCCTCGCCGGGAGTTGTACTTCAGAGAGGAGGTGCTACTGGACCCCGAGGTCCATCTTTCGACCGACTGCCTGACGGTATGCTTGTTCCGCTTTCTTATTTATTGCTTTCGCGCACTTTCAGTAGTTAGAAACCTTAATTTGCATTGAATGATTGAATTACTGCTTGATTGATGACTGGATTGATGATTTGAATGAATGTTTGGACTAACGCCTGATTTGTTTGCATGTTTGTTGATTGTGTGCAGAGAAACTTGCGCTTGAAGGCTCATGGAGGCATGGGTTCCAGTTGGGAGGTCTACCAGCAATTGCATGCCTCCGTGAAGGCATTGGTAGATCAGGCAGGGTTCGGGGCGTTCATCCCGACTCTCACGAGCACACAGCATGACCATGCCGTGGTGACGGCATTGGTAGAGCGGTGGAGGGACTCTACGAGTTCCTTTCACCTTACTTTCGGAGAGGCAACGATGATGCCACTGGACTTCTCGGCACTCACGGGACTGAGGGTAGGAGGAGACCCGATCCCGTTCGACTCAGGGATTGGCAAGGATGAGGCGACGCTGAGATGGTTCCTGGGCTTCACGCCCAACAGAGAGGGTGAGACGGCCACATATGACCAATTCAAGACCAGGGGATTGGGCGAGCCGACGGACGAGGAGGATGCGGCGCGGAAGGCGAGGTGCTACTTGTTATACCTGTTTGGGGCATCACTGTACCCAAACAGGCGTAACAGGGTGCACCTCTCCTATCTTGGAGGGTTGAGGGACTTCGCCAGGGCGGCGAGGTATGACTGGGGTGGAGCAGCGCTAGGGAGCTGTTATGCGTTCATGAATGCCGTCTCGAGGCGGAAAGGGACTGGCATTTTAGGACTGTGGAGCGTCTGGGAGGTAAAACTCAAAACTTTTAGTTTCAAATTTAATTGCACGCATTTCGATACTTGCACTTGATTACCAAAATTTACACTGATTGACTGACTTGTTGTTTGCATTGCAGCTCTGGGCTTATGAGGTGTTGGGGTTGCATCCCCCAGAGACGCGTCACGAGGACTCGGACGTCATCCCTCGGGCACTGTGCTGGGGGGAGGGCTTTCGTTACGGCGGTTCAGCGCGGGGGAACATCCACGTTCTCCGCGCTTCGCTTGACAGACTTCCCGCTTCTCTGGTAAGTATCGAACTCTCTCATGCATTCAATTCGCTTTCGATTCACTTGTAACCATGCATTTGATTACTGATGCTTGAACAACTCTTGCAGGTCCGCTGGCACATATGGGACGCCGTCGATGAGCCTTACTTGGCTCGGAGCAGAGAGCTTACGAGGGGGAGGGTCTTACTCGAGTGCCAGTACGGCTGGTTCTGGTACCTTGGCGACAGGGTGCTGCGACAGTTGCTGCGGGCTGAGAAGTCACAGGTGCCAGGACGCCTTCCTCCTCGGGTACTGATGACGTCTCGGTACACGCTGGCAGAGATTGAGCGTTACACGACGCTTGATCTGGACCTGAGCAAGTACTTGCGGCCAACTTTGAGCTATATTGACTACCGGAGTAGGTACCTGGCCGGTCCACTGAGGGCGGAGGAGTGGAGAGAGAAGATGGAGAGGGAGAAGGCCGCGAAGGCGCGTGCCTCAGCTGGAGGGGTAGCAGGAGGTGAGGGTGAGGACGCTGGTACCTCGACCCAGGAGATGGTGGCGGCTAGGTGGTGGGTGCATGTCACCTCTGCCAGTGGAGAGGCGGGGGCTATAGATATCCCGAGGCCACCGGCTGACTTTCCGCCGCTCTCGGCACCGGTAAGAATCATTTCATTTATTAACTTCGCATGCATTGATTATGAATGCCCAACTGTACTAACAACATGAATCTTGACTTGTTTGCAGGTTTCACAGGAGGCGGCACAGACGCTATATGAGCAAAACCGAGGACTACGTGTCCTGATACGCCGCCTCGTGGCTGGGCAGGAGGTTGCCATCCGTCTGGAGGGCGAGCCAGCACCTCCCGCTGCCCCTGGGCCTTCTCGCCCGAGAGTTGCACCGGTATGCATTTTACATTTCTTGTATTTTCAATTCCTTGATTATATCGTGCACTAATTCCTTTTCTTTTTTGCTTGATGATGCAGCCACCCGTGATTAGGAAGAGGCCCCATGCTGGAGTCGGCGGTCCTGGAGACACGACCGTGCGACTTGGGCGTTCGAAGCCAACGGCGGTGGAACTTGAGGAGGAGAGACCGCAGAGATCGACCCGCCGGAGAGTGGAGGTAGCTCTTGAGGGGATAGTAGTGACGAGCTCGAGCGATGACAGCATCAGTGATGCTAACTACCCCTCTACACGGCTGGAGCGACAGGAGCAACGGTGCGGAGACGAGGCTGAGAGCTAGGACGAGACGATGGATGAGTCAGAGTAGCATATAGTAGTCACAGAGTAGTTTAGAGCTTTGCTTTTGATTTTTGTCTTTTCTTTCGATTGGGCCGTAGATAGATGGATTGGGCCTGCGTGCCCCAGTTGTAGATTTCCTCATTGGGCGTTGCATGCCCTAGTAGTTAGTGATGATGCTCAGATTCGATGTTTTGATTTTTCGTGGATTTTATCGGATTATATACATGATTTGCACTTTCATTTGCTCATTGCGTTATTCTCTGTTTTTGATGTACAAATGAACCAACTTGCTGTAAAATGTACATAATTTATTCACAAAACTTGAATCCAAGCATCCAATCATAAAGTTTGAAATTTGACTTCAAAAGAAAAGCTAACATGCTCAAGAATTTGAATGAAACATGACTATTTGAATTTATGTACAACCGGAAGATGTATTTACATGCCACACGACTCGACACACTTCTTGTATATGTACAACTGATAACCAATGAATTAAAATGACCTCAGAACAGAATTTGATGTTCATAAGGCATATTTGAAAATAAATTGCTTTGGGAGCTTGCTTAAACATGATGAATTGCCACACCACTGCCTTGACCAAGTCACAAATGACGTAAATGCCCCTGTGATCGTCACAATCTGGCAAGAGATCCCGCTGAACCATTTTTGGTATGATGACGGCTGCCATTTTATAGCTTGAGTTGGCCGTCGAGACCCCAAACTCCTATATCCTTGAGGAATTGCCCCGGGAACCGTTCCGCCAAGTCATAAATACCTTCTGACACAAGTCTCGATGATTGGATATGGTTCGCGAAGCTTGAAAATGGATTTGAACATCCAATGGCCGCTTTTAAGTTTTGAACTTCCGTATTCACGTATCCCGTATCCATACACGTATCGGCTTGATAACTCGGGGAATGGGACACTCCGTGAAGTCACAAATGCCCATTTGGACTTGGTTTAGGTGTTGGTAGAGGGTTAGAAGGCTTAGAATTGGTTTTGGACATCAAATGGACCAAATTGCAGCTGCTGCTACTGCTGGTGTTTCTGCAGGCCTTGAGCGCTCAATGTGGTTTGAGCGCTCAAGCTCACCACCTTGAGCGCTCAAGGTGGTCTGAGGGGGTTTGAGCGCTCAACTCTCTGGCCTTGAGCGCTCAATGCCTGTGCTGGGCAGGTTTGTGGTGTTCCTTCCCAACGCATTTTTGGACCCTTTTGCATGGTTTCCTCTGCCCTAAAAGCCTTGTTGCTCTGTTATAACATCTCCCAAGCTTTGAACATCCCCTTCCCAAGGTCTTTTCACCTTTTTTCCACAAATGCCATGCATTTCCAATGCACTTTCAAATCTTCCAACAAAAATACTTTGAAAACATGCATTTTGACCATCTTGAAAATACAATCTTTGATTTCCCATGTTGCATGGCAAATTTGTAAGGTTCCTCCCAAGTTTCTCTATAAATACCATGCATAAGCAAGCATTTCCCACACATCATTTCCATATCAACTTTCATTTCTTCTTCACACATCTCCTTTATCAATTTTCCGTCAATTCCATATGGCTGCCCTCGACCCTTCCGTTATCAATACTTGGGTTGCTAGCCTTGAAAACATCGATTGGTTCAACTTTCGAGGTCTCGGGCTCAATGCTCTTCGCCACCTTCACACTTTTCCTATCCGCCAAGACATCTTGTGCGCCGCCGCCCGTTGTTGGGATTCGGAGCTCCATGTGTTCCGTTTTGGCATGCAGGAACTTTGCCCGACCGTTGAGGAATTTCAAGCTTATCTTGGCGGTAATGCTTTTGCGGATCCCGTCATACCACCTATTCGCCAGAATTATGCTAACATTCTCAGTAGGAAGCTTGGTCTAGGGAATGGCGCTGCGCATTTCTTGATTCGTGATGAGACCCTTAATGTCCTTCGTCTCTTCGCGGATTTTGGCCCTACAGGCGATCTTTTAGATTTTACCGTTCAAAACCGGCGCATGTTTGCACTTTGCATGTGTCTTTTGGCATTGTACTTGTTGGTCCCCCATGATGGCCATCCTAGTTCCGCCATTGTCGGTGTTGCTGCTCAGATCGAACAACGGAGGGATGTGGTTTCTTTGGTTCTGGCTGAAACAATCATGGGCTTGGATGCGGTTAAGGCTGGGAGAACGGACACATTTGCTGGGAGTCCGCTTTTGCTTCAGGTTTGGTTTATTTGGTTTGGACGTTTTGGTTTTGTGGTTTCAGGAATTTTGGTTGTTGGTTTGGTTTTTGACTTTGGTTTGGATATTTTGGATTGCAGATGTGGCTATGTGACAAGGTTGGGCTTTTGAGGGAGCCGGCAGGTGATTGGATTTACGAGCCTTGGACTTGGGTGAGTAGGCCATTTGTGCATGATGAGGCTGATGAGGATGAATGGACCGACTTCTTTAGATCATTGGAGGAGGATCACATTGCTTGGAGATGCCATTGGTTGCCTTTGCCGGACATGACGGCCAATCACATGGGTCTACCTGGGTGATTTTGGCGGGATTACAAGGATATGCATATTACTTTCCGCAGCGCATTCTCCGCCAATATCGCATTCGCCAAGAAGTGGAGTATACGGTTCCTGCCACTTTCAGTCTTCCCATATTCAAACATTCCGTTCTCGAGCATTATCGCACTTCTTGGAGGCACAGAGTCATTTGGGCCCCTGATCCCTACCCAACTATTCACTTGGATGGACATTACAGAGATTGGATGAGGGAGCAGATGAAGGCACGACGCCGCAGAAATTAGCACCAATTTCCTTTCGACTCACTAGGCTATTTCTGAAATAAATGGTTGATCCATTTTTTTTTTTTTTTTTTTTTTTTTTAAGGCTTTTATGCTCAGCTTATGTAATCGAAGAAGTGATTTGAATAAGATTGAACGATGAAGGGTTTCCCCCTCTTGGTTCATTTGATTCCACATGCTTTCTTCTTTGGATATTGCGAAAATGTGGGCCAACTCATGAGATTCAGACCGAACCCCGGGATAGGGTTGCCTACGTATCCTTTTTCAAGGAATCAGGTCATGGCGTAGTTCAGGCAAAGGTTCACTCGGGTATTAACACTCTCCTTTTGCGCTCTAAATTTTGCCTGGTACCGCCTTTTCAGGTTTTCGGTCCAGCAAGCTCTTTTGAATATTTTGCCTTAAGTTTTGCCTAAACCGCCCAGTGTGGGTTTTCGATATAGCAGGCTTGCTCTAAATTTTGCTTGGGTCGGCTCGCCCTTGCGATTTTCCGCCCAACGAGCATCTCTCAGGGGTAATATCGCTTGAGTTGATCCAAATTGACAAGATTGCTGAACTCGTTACCGTCCAAATCAATAATCACTGCTGCCCCACCGTCAAGGATAGTCTTGATGATGTATGGTCCCGCCCATTTTGGCCTGAATTTTCCTCGTGGATCGAATTTTGGTGCCCGAATCTCTTTCACTACCATATCTCCTTCAATCAGATCCCTGGATTTTACCTTCTTGTTGAATGCGCGGGCAATTCTTCTCTGATATCCCTGAATGTGATACAATGCCCGCAACCGCCTTTCATCAAACAACATTAGCTCCGCAAACCTGTCGCTCAACCAATCAGCTTCATCGATCTCATTTTCTATCATCACCCTCAAAGATGGCACTTCCAGCTCAATGGGAAGTACTGCCTCCATACCATACACCAAAGATAGGGTGTTGCCCCTGTTGGAGTTCGGATAGAGGTGCGGTACCCCCATAATGCTAACGGTAACTTCTCATGCCAATCCCTAGATGACTCGATGGTTTTCTCCAAAATATTCTTGATTGATTTGTTTGCCGCTTCCACTGCTCCGTTAGTTTGTGGTCTGTACACTGTTTACTTGTGCACCTGAACATTGAACTCTTCAAGCACTTCTGCTGCCCTTCCTTTGAAATGCACACCATTGTCTGACACAAAGGCATTGGGGACCCCATATCGGTAAATGATGTTTTGCTTGATAAAATGGGCCACTTGTACCGCGGTCAATGTAGCATAAGAAGCTGACTCCACCCATTATGTGAAATAATCAATCGCCACCAATATGAACTTGTGTCCATTTGATGCTGGCGGCGTGATTTTCCCAATCACATCTATTCCCCATACTGAGAAAGGCCAAGGCGTTGCCATTGTATGAAGTTCAGACGGCGGAACATGCATGAGATTAGCATGGACTTGACACCTATGACATCTTCGCACATATTGAACGCAATCCGTTTCCATGGTCAACCAGAAATACCCTTGCCTCAGAATCTTCTTTGCCATCATCAATCCGCTCATGTGGGGACCACAGATTCCTTCATGGATTTCCTCCATTACCCTTTTCGTGTCATCACCATAGATGCATAAGTTGTGCATGCCACAGTATGACCTTTTGTACAACCTTCCACCACAGATGATGTATTGTGACGCCAACCTTTGTAATGATATTCGATCTTTCTTGTTTGCTCTTTCCGGATATTCTCCCTTCTCGACCAGGTTCCAGATATCATGATACCAAGGCAGACCATCGTCAATTTCTCCAACATTCATCACATATTCATAGGCTGGTCTATTCCTTTGCTCGATCATAATTGGCCTCATTCTCACTCCTACTGGTAATTCTACCATTGATGCCAGAGTAGCGAGTGCATCGGCGAACTGATTCTTCATTCTTGGTATATGAGTAAAAGTGACTTGCTCAAATTGATGAATTAGGTCATCGAGATCCTTGTGGTATGGCTTCAACTTTTCTTCCCGGACTTTCCAATCACCGTTGGCTTGGGAGACTACCAAATTCGAATCTCCGACCACTTCCAACTTCTTTACCCCGATTTCAAAGGCGGCTTCCATTCCAACAATACATGCCTCATATTCTGCCTGGTTATTGGTAACTTCAAAATTTAACTTGAAAGAGAGGGGAATGTGTGGCCCTTTTGGTGAGACCAACAGTATGCCGATTCCAAATCCTCTCTGATTTGCTGCTCCATCGAAGTATAGCTTCCAGACATCCTCTGATACCGTCATGACATGTTCATCGGGAAACTGAAATTCCGTATCTTCTGGCCCCTCAATTGGATGATCTGCTAAGAACTCTTCCACGGCCCTTCCTTTCACTGATTTTCGCGTTACATACTTGAGTTCAAATTCAGCCAATAAGAGCAACCATCGTGCCAGCTTTCCGGTGAGTGCAGGTTTCTCAAACAGATATTTGAGAGGGTCCATTCGAGAAATCAACACTACCGAATAGGCCAACATGTAGTGTCTTAGCTTTTTGGAGGCCCACACAAGAGCCCAACATGTTTTCTCCAAAGGCGTGTATCTTTCTTCGGCTCCGACCATCTTCTTACTTAAATAATACACCGCCTTCTTGATACCTACTTCACCTTCTTGTGCCAACATGCAACCCATTGCAGATTGCGTTACTGATAAATACAAAATCAGAGGTTTCCCAGGTGTCGGCGGCATCAATACTGGGGGATTTTGGAGATACTGCCGGATTGACTTGAAGGCTTTTTGGCACTTGTCATCCCACTTGAACGGTACTCCTTTCTTTAATAGACGAAACATCGGCTCGCAAGTTGATGTTAACTTGGCGATGAATCTACTGATGAACTGGATTTTTCCAAGAAAGCTCCGTACCTCCATTTCTGTCTGGGGTGGCTCCATATCGAGAATGGCTTTGATTTTTGACAGATCCACCTCGATTCCCCTGGTGGTGATCATGAATCCCAACATCTTCCCGGCAGTGACTCCAAATGTGCACTTCTACGGGTTGAGACGCATCCGGTATTTACGAATCCTTTCAAAGAATTTGCGCAATGCCGGAAGATGTCCTTCTCTTTCTTTTGCTTTCACAATCATGTCATCCACATACACCTCGACCTCTTTATGCATCATGTCGTGTAACAAGGTTGTAGCGGCTCGCTGGTAAGTCGACCCAGCGTTCTTCAGTCCGAACGGCATGACTCGATAACAGAATGTTCCCCATTCAGTGGTGAAGGTTGTTTTCTCTTGATCTTCTGGTGCCATCAGAATCTGGTTGTACCCCGAGAAACCATCCATAAATGACAATAATGCATGCCCTGCCGTGTTGTCCACCAGTACATCAATGTGTGGCAAGGGAAAGTCGTCTTTTGGGCTGGCCTTGTTCAAATCTCTGAAATCTACACACACTCTGACTCTTCCGTCCTTCTTAGGCACCGGCACGATATTTGCAACCCACTGCGGATATTCAGTTACCATCAGAAAGCCGGCATTGAATTGCTTAGTAACTTCCTCTTTGACTTTTTCAACCCAATCTGGCCTGATTTTTCTCAATTTCTGTTTCACTGGTTTTGCATCGGGATACAAAGGAATTCGGTGCTGTACAATTTCAGGATCAATTCCGGGCATATCTGCGTGGGACCAAGCGAAAACATCTTCAAATTCTTTGAGTAAATCAGTGAGTAATTCTTGTTCCTCCGAAGATAGCCCGGAACCGATTTGAACCATGCGAGGGTTTTCCTCATCTCTCAATTTTATTGAAATAACTTATTCTTTTATTGGCTGAGCATGCCTTTCATTTTCTTTTTCGATCAGCGCTTTGAGTTCTTTGGGAATTTCTCCCTCGTACTCAGTTTCGTTATCGTTTGGATCAACACAATTTATTTCGGAGACAGCGAAGTAAGCAAACTCAGAATTCATTTCATTAACCAAGCGCTCCGGGGCGCAGTACATGGCATCAGACTCGAACTCAAAATAGAAATGACGATGTGGAGGGCCATGAGGCACAAACTCCGACTCACAATCAAATTCATACGCTGATTCAGACTCGGACTCTGACTTAGTGAATGCATTAGTAAATTTTACAACAGGAGTGAAAGTGCAATTCTTGTATTCTCCGACTGCATCCACTATCAGCACGCTGGGATCTTCGAGGGCCTCCTGTCCGAGCATCATCACTGCTGGCTCCTCTTTATCCTTACCTGTCAGACTGACCTCGTCGAACATCGACATCAAGACCCCACCATCCAAAGCCTCCATCCAATCCACTTTAAGGTCTTTCACCAATTTCTCGACCTTTTCATGCTCATCTTCGCTATCCCAAGCATCGTTAGCAAAGATTTCGAATCCAGGGTGCACCTCTCCACTTATTTCATTTACAAACGGCTCAGGCTGGCCGTGATAAGGTGCATTTGACCCTTCCTTTACAAAGCGAATCTGACAGTTTGCACTGCTGCTGGCCTTATTGATCTTTCCCCTTTGCATCTCTTTCAGTGTAGGTTCATACCCCAACCCAAAATGGCCTCGTTGAGAAGGGAATTCTGGAAACTGAGCCACCCCCTGGTGAGTTCGACCCAAGCCAGTGCCTGGCAGATATGACATCCTCCTCATCATCTCAAGAATAGTGGTGCTGATTGAAAAATCATCATCAATACGAAGCGTGAATACACCACCGGATGTATCGAAAGCAAAACCTCCAAGTTGGATGTCATTCTCATCATGCATAATTTCTAGCAGGGGAGCATTATCTTCAGCATGAGGGCGAATGCCTGTGTCTCCGTAGAGAGCAACCGTCCCGCTTTCCAAACCAAGCAGAACCTTTTGATGCAGAGTAGATGGAACTGCCATTATATCGGGACGATGCATCCAAGGACGTCCCAACAGCAAGTTGAATGAAGCTGGAATCTCAAGCACATGAAACTCTACTGTCGATTTAAACCCTTCCGCAACAATCTCCATTTCAACAGTCCCAAGCACATTGCGACGGGTGTTATCGTAAGCCCGAACAGTGAGACTAGATGGCGTGAAGTCTTTTGGCTTAAGTCCCAAACATTGAGCGCAGATCCGTTATCTATCAGTACAACTGGGATCCATTTCCCCATACATTTCATGGTGACATGCAAAGGTTTGTTGTGGTCAGTTCCTTCAAGCGGTAAATCAGCCTCAGTGAAGGTTACAACGTGCTTGGTAGGTTTGGTAGCAATGGTAGGTTTAGTAACAATGGCGGCCATCATAGCTTCAGGGGTAATGTCAGGAGCGATCTCCATGCAAGACAGTGTTTGAGCAAGTTTCTGGCGATGTTCGCTGGAACTCATGAGTAATCCCCAAATGGTTAAGGCGGCTGGGGTTTTCTCAAGTTGTTTTTGGATGGGGTTTTCTTCGGCTGTTGGCGGAGGTTTCGGGCGAGGCATACGGCTGTTGGTTGCAGAGGTAGCATGGGATTGGTTGGTTGGCGGGTTGAAAAGGTTTTGGAAATCGATAGGATTGGCAATTGGGTCATTAATGTTGTTTGGATGATGTGCTATGGCTGAGTTATTTTGTGGAGCTGGGTTAAAAGGTGGCTGGTTCAGGGAGTTAGGAGGTGGGTTAGAGGTATTTCCGGTGTACATCTGAGGTGGTTGATAAAACCAAGCGCTCCAAAGAAGGTGAAGAACCGAGTCAATATCATCCCCCCACAAATCAGTGTAGTCTGTGTAAAGATCAACTAGATCGCCCTCCGCCTTTCTCTTTCCTTTTTCAATGCTGGCTTCTTTCAAACCCTTGGTAATCCCTTCCACAGTTGCTTCGCTCCACACATCCCCATTTTCTATTGCAGCCTCGTTGACAGCCCAGACCTCGTTGTTTCCAACCCACAGTGGTGAGAGTGCTATACCTTCATTCAGATTGGCCCACACATTAGCCACACCATTCTCTTCCATTTGTTGTCCCCAAACATCGGGTAGACCTCCATTCAAAACGATGATGTTGCAGTCCTCCGGGATTTGCACTCGGGGTGTTGGAAGATTTTCATCAACTATGTAATCATAAGGCGTGAACTCTATCCCTTCCGTCATTCGATTTATTGCATGCATATTCACTCATCATGGAGAAATCAGGGCGACCCTCCCATAGTGGTGGCATTGGAAAATATGCTTCATCGAAGAACATGGGAAGTGTGGACCCATCCAAAGGATCATTGGGGTCCATGAGCTGCCATTCATTGGGTGTGGGATCCCATTCATCTTCCTGTGCACCATTGGGTGCCTCATTCTCTTCTTGCCAATTCTGTCCTTGTCCTTCTTCCACAGGTTGTTGATTTTGTACCACAGGCAAAGGTTCAAATAGGTTAGGAAGCGCAAATCCATCTAGTGGATCCTCAAACATTGGATCCCAAAGTAGGTTAATCATAGCGCCAAGCGGAGGTCCTTCATCAAGCTGTTCATTATGCGGCCAAACTTCTTCATTTGCCACATTGTTGGCCACCATTTGCTCATACTCCCGAGCTTCCATAACCATTATCAAATCACCCCATTCTTGCCATACAGTGGGGTCCAAGTGGACATCAAGAAAGCATATCTCGCGCTCGACAGGTATTGGTACGATGGGTTTGGGATCTGTTTCGGGTATGATGAATTGGCTTGGGTCAAATGGAGTGGATTTTAGGTCTTTTTTAGTAGAGCTAAGGGTAATTTGACCTATATCGGCATTCCTTTTGTGTGCTGGCAAAGGATTGGTGACAACATTGGGCTTTTCAGTGGGGTCTCGGATTTGTTTATTATCGATGAGATCTTGAATCTCATGACGCAATCGTTGGCACCTTTCAGTGGGATGGCCAGGTGTTTGGTGGAAAATGCAGAAGGTGTTTGGATTGTATGACGGTGGGGGATTTTGTGGAGGTGGAGCTGGCTGGAGAGGCTTAATCTTCCCCTGTTGTACGAGTCGCTCGAAAACAACAGGTAGAGGTAAGGGGAGAGGGGTGAAGATACGCCGCCCTCTTTGGTTTTGTGGTGGTTGAGTTGGTTGGGACAAGATAGCATTTATAGGCTCGGCTTTATGTGACTGGTGATTCATGGAGCTGGATGAGGTACCGGTTGTATAACTGGGGTTTGCATACAGGGACGAGGTGTTCCCCATGTAATTGCGTTTAGGCTTGGGGATGGGATCTCCTTTCTTTAACACTCCACTTTGCATGGCTTCTTCAATCGACAGACCTATCTCAAAGTAAGTCTCGAAGTTATGCGCTTGAGCCATCACCATATACTGAGCCAAATCAGGCTGAAGGTTTTTGGTTATGATGCGCATTTGATCTTTGTCGCTGGGATGATCGGTCATTTGCACGGCCTTGGCTCTCCACCTTTTCACAAACTCCGCAAAAGATTCTCTCTCCTTCATCTTGATACTTTCAAGCTCTCGAGTAGTGACTTTGAGCTGGACGTTATACTCATACTGCTTAATGAAAGCAGCTACCATTTCTTCCCAAGTCTGTCTCTTTGAGATGTCAAGAGACAAGAGCCACTGGAGTGCGGGCCCTGTAAGGGTTTCGTGAAACATCTGTGCCATGGCGGGCTCATCGACTTCTTGTAACGAGAGAGAGCTTACATATGCCTGAATATGTCCTCTCGGATCCCCAGTCCCATCAAACTTCTCAAAGTCCACATGTTTGAACTTTTTAGGGAGCTTAGCGCCTGGGAAGATGCAGAGTTTGTTCATATCAAAACCGGTAATGGCTCGCTTCTCACTTTTGGCAACAGATTCTTCTAGTTTGAGTATCTTAGCTAGCATTTCAGCCAACTGAGGATTTTCCGGGGGAGGAGGCTGTTCCGGATGTTCATCATGAGGAATCTCTTGATCCCGAGCTTCATCATCAGGTACTCGCTGCTGAGGTGGGGGGAGTCGACTCTGGATGTTTACCATAATCGCCATAAGTTGGGCGATTCGGGTATCATTCCGGACCCTCTCATCATGCATTTCCTTCCTCAGTCGTTCAAACTCATTTGGGGGGTCTTGTTCCTGTTCAGCTGCCATATTTGTCTCGGCCTTTGGTGATAAAGATCTAGACAATCTCTGTCCGGGAGGTCGAGTCCAAACAGGTAAGGTCTTATTCTTCTTGGCAGGCCCAATGGTTCAAGAACTGATCATAAAGCAAAAGCCGGACTCAGATGTGTACTCGATGTGTTTACTATGTACAAGAAAGAATGATTTACAAATGCTCACTGGAGTGGGTAAAATCTGATTACCCCACTATTAGGCATATCACGTGCCTATGGCGGTCACCACGAGAGGGTGAATAGCTCGGCACCATATAGGGAGTCCGTGGGCCCTGTGCCGAGCTGATCCCGGACCATGAATAAGGTCAGGATAATTAAGTAATTTAATATATCAGGATGCACTAGCTCGGCATAAGACATAAAGGGATACCCCTGGTACGGCCGAGCTAGGTGAGCTACGTGTATAGCTCAAATAGCATTCTGGAATACATAAATCAGCTCGGTGCGATGAGCTGAGTTATGTACGGGTTATTCCGAGCTACGTGGAAGCACGGCACCGCCATGAGTAAGGCGATGAGACATTCCAGAATATTCAATAACGGATCCTTATGTGATAAGGAAACAATCCCATGAAATAAGGGACTGATATGGGAAATCCTAAGGAGATTAGGATTATACCTCATATAGGAAAGAATCCTATATGGAAAGGAAGACCCCTGCTAGACGAGATCTAGCAGGACGTGGAGACTCATCCCTAATAGGAAAGTCCAATTAGGGAAAGGATTCCTAAAGAGAATAGGAAACAAGGGCACGGGATGCCTAATGCAAAGAACATCTACACCTATAAATACAAGGCAAGAACCATAACAAAAGGTACGCTGTGAAACCTATTTTCATACGCATTGTGTTTTGAGCTCTCAAGTACGTGATACTAACTTAGGCATCGGAGGGCCTTTGCCAACGAGAGGCAAAGGTGCTCTAACCCTTTTTCTGTCTTGCAGATCTAGGGTTAATTCAAGGAAGCACGTGATCCAGGGTTACGTGGATTTATCCCCGTACAATTGGCGCCGTCTGTGGGAAAGCTGACAGAAAAGCTTGATCCCTTCCAACAGAGATCAACAATGGTGAATTCAGAGCCTATACTATGTACTCCGCAAAGGAAAGATGTGGAAGACGATGGAACCACCCTAGTGTACACTACGAGAAAGAGTACAAGGGTGGACAAAACTCCCATGGTTTTGAGAGCGCCACAGAAAAAGCCAGCGATTAGGAGATTCAACATAGGGCATATCCCTGAGATCCCAAAATTCAGGGATACGCGCCTAATACGCTACGATTCTCCAAGGACGGGCAAGAGGCAAGGACGCTCAAAGACACCACCAAGAGATAGGGAAACCTCTACCCGACGAGAACGGGGGAGAAGCCCCCCTAGGAAAGATGGTCATAGGCACACAAGAAATCGAGAAAGAGAAGATAGCCTCGACAGAAAGGAACAAGAGGCAGAAGAACTGGCCCGCGAGGTCACTCGACGAGAACGAGAAATTCAGGACCTGAAGAAGCAGCTCCAAGAGAAGGAAAAAGACTTACGCTCACGGACGAGATTCGTGCAGTATGAGAAACAAGAGAAAGGTCGTCACCACGACAACGTTTCCACTGACCGAGCTGCCTCTCCACGAAAAAGGAGAGACAGGAGTATTTCTGTGGAAAGAAGGGAAAAGAGGATGCATGCTAGGGACAGATACGAGAGATCTGGATCCAATGAGCACATTCCCGAGTAGCATGCGAGAAGAAGGGATGCTGACCGAGCTGGTCAAAGCCCTAGAACTGCACGAGAAGCAGCTAAAGAGGCCCTAGGCCAGATCTCCAAATCACCATTGGCCCACTGGATCCGTGCGGAGAAGACGCCGAGCAGGGTGAAGCACTCAGCGTTCATCCCATACGAAACCAGCACGGATCCTGTGGCCCACATTCAGCATTACCAACAGGCCATGTTCATACACGAGCAAGATGATGCACTACTATGCAAAATGTTCCCGTCCAGCCTAGGGAAAGTGGCATTGAGTTGGTACCATAAGCTCCCAGAGGGTTCCATCCTGTGTTGGACTCAGCTGGCTGAGGAATTCACTGCTCGGTTTCTTACAAGCCGAGCGGCTCCAAAAACCTTTAATGCGTTAACCTCTATGAGACAGAGGGATGATGAGACTCTGCGTCAATACTCAAAACGCTACTGGGAAACCTTCAACGAAATTGAAAATTGTAGTGAGGAGTATGCCCTAGCAACATTCAAAACAAGTCTGCCCATGCATAGTAAGCTACGAGAATCGCTTACCATGCACCCAGTCAAGACTGTGGCCAAATTGATGGAGAGAATTCAGGAGCATGCACGGGTAGAAGATGATATCCTGCAGGCTGGAGGGAAGATCGTGGCAGGACAACCTCAGCTCCCAGAAAAGAGGACCGTGGAGTCAAAGGTATACAAGAAGGACTTCACAACGGGAAGAAAGGACTACGCCCAGCAGAGGAAGGACAAAGCTGATCCAGATCCCAAGTCATATTTCAGCGTTATGGCAACTTTCAACATCCCCATCTATAAGATGTTGTACAGAATCAAGAACGAACAGTGGTTCAGACGGCCCCCAAAGATGACTGGGAACCCGGAAGAAAGGAGAGCTACTAATCAGCATTGCAGCTATCACAGAGACTGGGGACACATGACCGAGGATTGCGTGGAGTACAAGAAATTCTTGGACGAAAAGTTGGCGGAAGGCCATCTCAAGGAATTCTTGGCTGACAGCAAGAACGATGCCGAGCTAATAGAAGAAATGGACTACGAGAAAGGTCCAAAAGGGACAATCCATATGATACATGGATTGGTGGCCCCATACACGAACAATGAGATAAGACACATCCAAAGGGTCAACGGGCAGGCAAAACAAATCATGAAGCTCGGCATGAAGAGGCCGAGGGCGGAAGGAGTCGTAGAAACACCGGTCACCTTCACTGATGATGACCTGGATGGGGTATCAGTACCCCATAATGACGCGTTGGTAATTACCCTACGAATAGGGGACTACGACGTGGAGAAAATCCTTGTGGATCAGGGGGCTAGCACGGAGATCATGTATTACCACACCTTCAAAAAGATGGAACTCCCACCGAGCTCGTTGCAGAAATACTTAGTTCCACTGGTCGGCTTCAGTGCGCAAACGGTATGGCCTATGGGAAAGGTCACACTACCTGTCCGAGCAGGATCAGTAGTACTAAAGACTGACTTCCTTGTGGTGGACATCCCTTCCTCCTATAACGTGATTATAGGGAGGACGTGGATGCACAAAATGAGGGCGGTCTCTTCAACCTACAACCAGAAGATCAAGTACCCCGGAGCAGATGGAATAGAATGCATCAAAGGTAACCAAAAGATGGCCGATCAATGCTTCACCATGGTCCTGAGAAAATCCCCAAAGGCCGAGCTGGTGCAGACAGTGGAAGTTCCAGACCAACCAACTTTGGAGGACGTCGGAGGTGATCCCACCAAGAAGATGGTGGAAGGGCTAAAGAAAATACAGATTCAAGAGGACGATGCAGAGAGGTATTTCCTGATCGGCGAGACCCTCTCCGAGCTAGAGGAAAGAAATCTGGTCACTTTTCTTAAGGATCACGTTGATGTGTTTGCTTGGACCCCCCTGGAAATGCCTGGGATAGATCCTGAAGTCATTTGCCACCACTTGAACGTGGACCCTCAGCACAAGCCAGTTGTGCAGAAGGCAAGGAGGTCGGCCCCACAGCACGCAGACGCTGTAATTGAGGAAGTAGAGCGGCTACTAGAAGCGGATGCCATACGAGAGGTGAGCTATCCAGATTGGTTGGCCAACACAGTTGTAGTCAAAAAGAAAAATGGGAAGTGGAGGGTCTGTGTGGATTTCACCAGTCTCAACAAAGCATGCCCCAAAGATAGCTTCCCACTTCCCAGAATTGATCAACTTGTGGATGCTACATCAGGCTATGAGAGGATGAGCTTTCTTGACGCATATCGAGGATACCATCAAATAGCTATGTACGAGCCCGATCAAGAGAAGACGTCCTTCATCTCCCCCAGAGGGCTCTACTGTTACAAGGTTATGCCGTTTGGGCTAAGGAATGTTGGAGCAACCTATCAGAGGCTGGTTACTAAGATGTTCAAGGAACAGCTCGGCAAGACTATGGAGGTCTACATCGACGACATGGTAGTCAAAAGCAAGTTGAGGCCTGATCACCTTGCCGATCTAAAGGTAACCTTCAACATTCTAAGAGAATACAAGCTTAAGTTAAACGCTTCTAAATGTGCCTTTGGGGTTAGCTCGGGGAAGTTTCTTGGGCACCTAGTGACAAAAAGGGGGATTGAAGCCAACCCAGATCAAATAGCGGCCCTGCAAGGCCTTCAAAGCCCAAAGACCACGAAGGAGGTCCAAAGGCTAACAGGGATGGCAGCAGCTCTTAATCGCTTCATCAGTAAGTCCTCAGACCGCTGCAGACCTTTCTTTCAACTTCTGAAGAAGAGAGAAGGCTACGAGTGGGGAGTCGATCAGGAACGGGCTTTCCAGGAGTTAAAAAGCTACTTATCATCACCACCTTTGCTCTCAACTCCAGAAGCTGGGGAGCGGTTGATACTATACTTAGCAGTATCTGATCATGCGGTCAGCTCGGTCCTCCTACGAATAAAGGAAACAGAGCAGGCCCCAGTCTATTTCGTGAGCAAAACGTTGTTAGATGCTGAGACACGTTACCTACCACTGGAGAAGTTGGTATACGCTCTCGTTGTTGCATCAAGGAAATTGCCTCACTATTTTTTACAGCACCCCATCACTGTGTTCACCGAATACCCTCTAAGGGCCTTGCTCAGGAAGGCAGATTTCTCTGGTAGAATCTCCAAGTGGTCGATAGAGCTAAGTCAGTTCGACCTCGATTATCAGCCCAGAACAACAATCAAGGGACAGGTTTTAGCTGATTTCATAGCAGAATTCGCTCCAGCAGTGGCCCCACCGCCACCAATTCTCCACGAGAAGGAGCAAATCAGTAATCCCGAGCAGCCAACGAGGATGGCCGATCTGGATCCAGACGAGTGGAGGCTTTACGTTGATGGGTCAGCCTGCAGCAAAGGATCTGGAGCAGGGGTTGTGCTTTTCTCTCCAGAAGGATCGGTTCTGGAGCAAGCACTACGGCTGGGATTTAGTGCCACAAACAACGTAGCAGAATATGAAGCTTTACTTGCTGGACTAAGAAGTGCCCTGGAACTCAAGGTAACTAACTTACGAATATTTTGTGACTCCCAACTAGTTGTTAACCAGCTTTCAGGAGAATATGCTGCGAAAAGCGAAAAGATGGCTGCGTACTCAGAAGCGGCCAAGGATTTCTTAGACAAGTTTGACAAGATCCACATCCAGCAGATCAGCTCAGGTCAGAATGCACATGCAGACTCGCTGGCTTGTTTGGGGTCAGCAGTGAAGACGGAGTATCGCCGCACAGTGACAGTGGATTATTTGAGCGAACCAAGCATTGGCCGAGCAGTAGAAGTCGTAATGGAAACAGAGCTTGGGCCGAGCTGGATGGATCCAATAGTGGCATACCTACGAGATGGGACCTTGCCAGAAGATAAGAGGGAAGCACACAAAATCAAAACCAAGTCTGTACGCTTTTGGCTCTCTCCAGAAGGTAAGCTTTATAGAAAGTCTTTCCTCGGTCCATATTTGTTGTGTGTACACCCAGCACTTGTTCAGAAATTCCTCCACGAGATCCATGCTGGAACTTGTGGGGGACACACCGGTGGCAGATCCATAGCCCACCGAGCAATATCCCAGGGATATTGGTGGCCCTACATGCAGGAGGATGCAAAGGCTTTCGTTAAGACTTGTGAAAAGTGCCAGAGGTTTTCTCCCCTCATCCGAGCTCCAGCGGAGGATCTATTGCCTCTAACCAGTCCATGGCCATTTGCCCAATGGGGATTGGATATCGTGGGTCCTGTCCCTATGGCAACAGGGAAACGAAAATTCCTACTTATTGGCACTGACTACTTCACCAAATGGATCGAGGGGGAAGCTCTTGCTAAAATCACAGAAGCTATGGTGGAGAAATTTGTGTGGAATAAGATCATCACAAGGTTTGGAGTGCCCTACTCTATTATCTCCGATAACGGGTCACAGTTTGGCAAGAAGTTCAAGGCCTTCTGTGCCCAGTACGGCATCAGAAACTATTACTCAACCCCAGCTTACCCACAGAGTAATGGGCAAGCAGAGGCTTCAAACAAGACCATCCTAAAAAGTCTCAAGAAACGGTTGGAAAAGAAGAAAGGAAAATGGCCCGACGAGCTTCCAGCCGTGCTCTGGGCATACAGAACCACCCCACGGCGATCTACGGGAGAGACGCCATATTCCCTTGCTTATGGGACAGAGGCAGTGATTCCCTTGGAGATTGGTTTGCCGACCATTCGCACTACTCTTGTAGAGTCGGGGGGCAACGATAAAGCCCTAGCCGAGCAGCTAGATCTCGCTGAGGAAAAAAGAGAGCGGGCACTCATTACCTTAGCAGCATACCAGGAACAGCTACGAAGAAGCTACAATAAAAAGGTGCAACCAAGAGAGTTCAAAGTGGGCGACCTAGTCTTGAGGAAGGTCTTGGCTAACACCAAAGTGTCCTCAGATGGGAAACTTGGACCGAACTGGGAAGGCCCATACAAGATTGTGGGAATTGCTGGCATTGGGGCCTACCGCTTGGCCGACTTGGATGGAGACCCAGTTCCACGGCCGTGGAATGTCCAAAACCTTAGGAAATTTTTCCAGTAGCATGTTTACGTGATTACGAATACAATCACACCTTTTCTAGTGGATACGAATACATTCGCATTCTATTTTCTTTTTATTATGTGGTTGGGATTACGAGTAAAATCACCAACATCAGTTATTTAGATTTTTATTTCAAGCATTAATAAGATTTCATCTTATCCTATTGTGTTTAATACGAACCAAATGATGTCTCAAATTTGGATTCCTATTGGGGAGCAGTGGATGTGTGTGATTCTAAGTATGAAAAAACTTAGGGTTTTGCAACGAATATTGCACAGTAAATTCTAAGTATGAAAAAACTTGGGGTTTTGCAACGAATATTGCAACAAGTAAATTCTAAGTATGAAGAAACTTAGAATTGCAACGAATATTGCACAGGAAATTCTAAGTATGAAGAAACTTAGAATTGCAACGAATATTGCAACAGTTAAATTCCAAGTATGAAGAAACTTAGAATTGCAACGAATATTGCAACAGTTAAATTCCAAGTATGAAGAAACTTAGAATTGCAACGAATATTGCAACAGTTAAATTCCAAGTATGAATAAACTTGAATCTGCGATGAACACCGCAGTAGTTCCTAAGTATGAAAAAACTTAGGCTATGAGAGGCTCAAGTACGAAGGTACTTAAATCACTTAGCATGCAGACAAACACATCAAGGGAAAGACTTGAAGAAAGAGTACGAAAACACTTACAAAGAAAAACTTAGCAAAAGAAAACCAGAGTATTTAAAAGGCCACATCCGGCCGAGCTTAGACCACGCAGGGTCAGGAATAACAGTCCGCAGAGTAGAAAGACGAGTTCTGAGACAGGCATCAAGCCTCTTCACCGAGCTGATCAGCATCGATGGCAAGATTGGAATCAGGACCATTACCTCCAACAGAGCTCTCAGTGTTACCATCCTCCGTAATGGTGAGGTCGGGAAGGGTATCTTCAGTCTGCGGCTGCTCGGAGGAAAGCACGGACTGATCAGGCAGAACTTGGGCGTCAGGGTGGGCTTCGGCAGCGGCCATCTCGCTCGGCAGTTCCATGTTAGCCCAATGAGGAGAAGACTCCTCAATGCCAAGCTTCTCGAGGCATCGCCGCCAAGCCGCTCCCCAGATGGCATCCTGTACAGCGGGCATTTGTGCCTTGTAGTTTGCTGTAACCTCCAGGACAGCTCAGTCATACTCCGCTTCTGCCTTGGCCTCCGCGGCAGTCAGCTGATTGCCCAGACCATGCTCAACCTCCTCCGACCTATTCACCAGATCAGCATTTTCGCCCCTCAGCGCTTCCACCTCAGCTCGGGTTTCCTTGAGAGACTGGGAGTACTGGGCGTTCTCCTTCTCAGCCCTCTCCGCTCTTTTCTGCTCTTTCTTCAGCTCCTTCTCAGCCTCTTTTGCCCTCTGAAAACCCACCGAGGCCTTCTGCATGATCTGTTAAGAAAGGGTGAAAAAGACAAAGCGGAGCATAAGCACAAGGGAAAGACTAGATACAATAGGAGGAAAAAGGAGAGATGAGTTTACCTTGGCACTAGATTGGAAGATGGACTTCATCAGTACTTCATATGAGTTGCTTTTTTCCCTCTCCATGTCGTTGGGAAGGAGGGCAGCTCTGGATATACCGAAGGCCACGTCGGTGGAGGAGATCTTGTCAATCGCATTGACGAGGGTACCATCAGGGCGAGCAAGCGTAGGGGCCCAGGGTTGAACCAGCGGTGGAGAGCCAGTCACTGGCAGACTGGTATCCCCAGTTCTTCTCCTCTGAGGAGGGGGTTGGACTTGCTGGGGACTCCCCGCTGGTCTCTTCTCCCTCTGACGGTCGGTAAAGGAAGGGGACGATGACTGAGGCATTTGAGTGGATCGGACGGTCGGAGGAGCACGGGAAGCTCCGCCGAGATTCAGCTGGTCCAGAAGATTAATCGGTTGTAGAGGCATTTCTGTATGGTCTGGGGAAGGAGAGTAACCCGATGAGTCGTCCGAGTCTGCTAGACGGGCAGCTTGCTCAGCAATTTCGCGGGTAAGGGTGCGATAATCAAACGCACCTGGTTCTTCTTCTTCTTCCTCTTCTGCTACAGCCGCTCTGCCGGATGTGCTCGGCTCAAGGTCAGTACGGACAAGGATAGGGATGGCAGTAGGAATCTCAGGGACGTGAGCAAAAGTGATTTGTTGTTGAAGGTCTTCAGGGGCACAAGGGCGCCTGGTCCGTCTTCTGGTTTGTCCTCTGCGTCGCTGGGGAGCCCTCTGCTCGACTGATGGGCGAGTAACTACGATAGGGCCAGGGGGTGGCCAAGAATGTCTCGTGCGCGGCTCGCCTTCCCTACGGATCCCGCCCCAGTAAAGTGGCGTATATCCCAGTAGAATGTGGGCAGCTCGGCCAAGTCCCACAGGTGTTGGGGCAAAACCGTCGAAGTATAGGGCCCAAGCAATTTCCTCACGGTGAAGTCTACCGTGGATTAGGCGACCGTCGTGGTTAAGGTTGCTCGCTGCAAAAACAACATAAAAGAAAGCATGGTTAAAATCAATTCCTAAAAGAGATCAAGGGGGAAAAGAATGTAAGCACAAGGAACGAAATACTAACGTGGTTTGCCTGTAGCCGTAGGGCAGGAGAAGCCAACGACGTTCCCCTCAGCATCCTTTGGCTCCCAACTGCCGGTGACTATGAGGAAGTCATCCGCCTCGCCTTTCGAGGAATTGGGTAGGTCTGTAATGAGTTTCTGCTCGGGGTCCCTAGCCTTGAAGTAGTAATTGTGATCTACTGTAGGGACTACACTGTAAAGGTAGTGTAGGTCCCACCAGTCAAGGTGCAGGCCGAGCAGCCTGTTCAGGGCAATCGTGCCCATGACCACCCTAACGAAATTAGGGCAGAGCTGCATAGGGTTCAGTCTGCATCTGGAGCAAACCTCCCTAAAGAAGGGGTGTAGGGGGAATCTGAGACCCCCTTCTACTATAAAAATCAGAGGAATGAGAATCTTCTCTTCGTCTAGGCCTACCTCTCTCAAGTCATCACGGTTGTTTAGCCGGAATTGAACGTCGGCGGGGATATCGTACTTGTGTCGAAATTCTATTATTTTGTGGGGATTTCTAAGAAGGGCTCTATGCCTACCCATTTTTTCGTAAAAACTAGGGTTTCACAGTTGAAACCCAAGCAAGAAGATGATGAATAGGAATTAAAAATGAAGCTTAAGAGTCTTGGCGGAGAACGGGAAATCTAGAGACAGGGAGGCGTACTTACGTGAAAAGACGGCCTAGGAGGACAGTTTTCCGACGAAAATTAGAGACAACGAGCGAAGTTGCAGGAGAACTTAGACGACGGAAATGGCAGACGAAGTGTTTCCTCTCTCTCTTCTTTGCTTCTGACGAATGTGAAGTAAAGGAGGAAGGGAGAGAGTTTTTGGGTTTAGAAGATTTTGGGGGGAAAAAATAATGATTATCCCGCCCGAAACCCCATAAAAGTGGAACGTGACGTACGGAAACGTCAGCAGAATCGTCCTTTGGGCTTATCCGAGCCACCAACGGGTCATTTCGCATTGAATGCGATAACGACGTTGCCACCTACGTGGAAGGGAGGCGTGCAAGAGATGCGTCTGGAACCGTGGAAGCTCTGCGCACTGCTGATGAATGACAGCAGTAGCAGAGCTGGGGAGCAATTGGAGTGGGTAAAATCTGATTACCCCACTATTAGGCATAGCACGTGCCTATGGCGGTCACCACGAGAGGGTGAATAGCTCGGCACCATATAGGGAGTCCGTGGGCCCTGTGCTGAGCTGATCCCGGACCATGAATAAGGTCAGGATAATTAAGTAATTTAATATATCAGGATGCACTAGCTCGGCATAAGACATAAAGGGATACCCCTGGTACGGCCGAGCTAGGTGAGCTACGTGTATAGCTCAAATAGCATTCTGGAATACATAAATCAGCTCGGTGCGATGAGCTGAGTTATGTATGGGTTATTCCGAACTACGTGGAAGCACGGCACCGCCATGAGTAAGGCGGTGAGACATTCCAGAATATTCAATAACGGATCCTTATGTGATAAGGAAACAATCCCATGAAATAAGGGACTGATATGGGAAATCCTAAGGAGATTAGGATTATACCTCATATAGGAAGAATCCTATATGGAAAGGAAGACCCCTGCTAGACGAGATCTAGCAGGACGTGGAGACTCATCCCTAATAGGAAAGTCCAATTAGGGAAAGGATTCCTAAAGAGAATAGGAAACAAGGGCACGGGATGCCTAATGCAAAGAACATCTACACCTATAAATACAAGGCAAGAACCATAACAAAAGGTACGCTGTGAAACCTATTTTCATACGCATTGTGTTTTGAGCTCTCAAGTACGTGATACTAACTTAGGCATCGGAGGGCCTTTGCCAACGAGAGGCAAAGGTGCTCTAACCCTTTTTCTGTCTTGCAGATCTAGGGTTAATTCAAGGAAGCACGTGATCCAGGGTTACGTGGATTTATCCCCGTACACTCACTATCGTCTCGCCGCATCTCAACTCGCACAGTTAGTCTTATTTCTAGCCTAGGGATTAAGCTACCGGTTTCGGATCTCACTTGGAACCGTTCGCACAGAAATTGTATCAACACCACGGGTAGGTCGTTACTCGGTAGGTACGGCGTTTCAACCTAAAAACCTAAATGTTGACGCCGTAGCGCTTTTCTTGACCATCCGAGACAAAGCAATGAGGTGTCGCCATCCAGATACAAGCGGTTCCAAGGCTAGTCCGAAACACGGGCGGTCGTTCGGGCACGACCAACACCGGAGGTATCTCAAACTCCGTGGATTTTAAGTCTCCTAGACTGCATGTACAACCTTAGGGTTAGTCTACCGGATCCGAATCTCACTTAAGATCATTGCACAGAAGATTTTCCAACACCCCGGGTAGACCATTACTCGGCAGGTTAAACTCCAAACTTGTTGGAATCAGAGCCAATCACTTTTCTTGATCATCCGAGACAAAGCAATTTGGGTGTTGTAATCCAGATACTAATGACCTTAAGGCTAGTTCAAATCACGGTGGCCGTTCGGGCACGACCAACACCGGAGGTATCTCAAACTCCGTGGATTTTAAGTCTCCTAGACTAAAATTGACAGCTTTGGAAGATTGCCCCAATCCTCAAGTTTTCTTTTAAGTGATAAGTCCTTGATATCGGATGGTCGGATTTGGGAAATCCTGGTCCACACAAATTCCGACAATGATCTAAGATCAGATGCCTAAGGGTGATTGATCCTCCTCGGGCCAATGTCCCTTAAACCGGTTTAGATCAGTGTTTAGGAATTTGATGATCCAAATTTTCCCACGTCCGGCCGTCCTAAAGGCTAACTCGTAAGAACAACGCGCATATGGGATGCACGACTCATCATCGGGCCGAGGCAACCTTCTACTAACTGTAGAGGCACAAAAGTTAAATGGGATATCTACACAGAATATCTATACAAACGACGCTCACGACGACTATATACAATGCAAATGCGTGAATGCAACATGGCATGGCGAGAAAAGCGGTAACACATAGCATGTAACAAGATGGAGCATGTAAACTTAACACACGGGTGGGTTACTAAACGTGGGGTTCTATGGTTAATTATATGCAAAGGCCGGTTTTGGTCACTGAGGGTACCCTAGAGTCAAAATCAAAACCGTCTCCTACCGTTAAAAACGATAGTGACGATGTGATTTATCACGGTCGAGGGCTGCTGGGCATTTCGGGATTCCCTGTCACCGGCAAGCCGGGCAGGATTGCCAAAACACGCCAGCGGGGCTAAGAACCATGCAAGTGCAATGCAAAATCAAATTTCAAACATTTGAAAAATCCCACAAAACATCTTTCGAATTAAACCCACTTTGATTAACACGTATTTCAATAAAATTACACAAGTGTAATAAAAATTGCACAAGTGTAATTAAATAAAATATATATTAACCAATCTCCCCAGCAGAGTCACCAGCTTGTGGACGGCCCACCGAGATTGTTCGAAAAAAATTGTGATTGTTAGAGTCGCCACCCGGATTTGAGGTCCGAACCCGAGAAACCAATAAAAATGTGACTCGTTTGCCCATTTGAAAAAGATTTCACTGATCATGGCGGAACCAAAGATTTCTCGGATTCGGGGGTTTGGTTACGAGAGGGGAAGGGTTTTACGGCACCCCTCTCACCCGATCCGTGAACCGGTCTCTACTTAATACTTTGTGGGATTTTGGAAATGTTTGAAATTTAATTCTATTCACAAAAATAGGGAATCGGGGGAGGAAATCACGTAAATAATCAGAAAATACAAAATGCAAATCTAACGTGGATGCTTGTGCACATGATTTACATGATAATGACAATAACAAAGAAAAATTACAACGAATATTTACAGAGGTAAATAGCAACAGAAACCGTACAACAACTCAAGAAATCATGGACATGAAGCTTGATAAACTGGCTTACAATCTGGATTCCAGAATTGGGATTGAGCGCTCAACAGTGATGACTTGAGCGCTCAAGCTTCCAAACCAGTTTGAGCGCTCAAGGCTCATAGATTGAGCGCTCAAACCCGTGTCTGGCTTCTGTGATTTTTAACCCTTTTCACAACTGCTTTGCTCGTTCTTTACAAGATCAATACATTGATAAAATGTTTTTCATGGAGAATAAAATGGGAACAGTCGGATTGATCTCTTAAAGAATGATGAAAAGAAGAAAATTATCACAAACTAATGGAGAAAATGCTTGAGAATGGAAGAAAAAGAGGGATCCAGATCATAAGCACAGTAATAATAACTCACACACATCTCCCACTTAATTTCCAGCAACACTCTATAAGAACAAACCATAAGTATCAAACTACTCAAGAACAGCTTGAGCGCTCAGGTTCGTAACCTTGAGCGCTCAAGCCATAGCCTGGCTTTCTGGTTTTTGACCTTCAAGCAAGCTTTTGATACTTCAATAATGATCATAAATACATGAAATGAAGATTTATGAGGTTGAACAGTGTCTGTTTTGCACTCAAATATAAGATTTTCAAAAGTTTTGATGTGTAATCCTCATAAAATAGTTGATCTACACTCATGCATGTGATTTTGAGGTAAAATAAACTATTTTATGGATTACATGAGCATAATTAACTATTAAATAATGATCAAAACCTAGGGAAAGCACGAAACTCAGCAAAACAGAAACTGCTCAGAACTGGGCTTGAGCGCTCAAGGACTAAGGCTTGAGCGCTCAACCCCTGTTGAAGCTGCGTATTTTGAAAGTATTTTTAGACAACTTTTAGACCTTTGTGAGTTCAATGCAAGTATAAAGAACTTGTTTGAATTCACTGGTCTTCCTCAAAAGGATCAAAACAGTGAATATATCACATGTTTAACTACCTTTTCACTTGATTGATGACTTGAACTTGATTGTGGGTTTGGAGATGGACAATAAGGGGTGTTTTGATTAGTATTCTGGGTGAGTAGTGTAGTGTGTTAGGTTAATTGATGATCAAAGGTTGAATTTGGTGTTTGGCAGATGGTTTTTGCAAGTAGTTTTGATGGGGAGTGGGTGGTTTTGTAGAGAGAGAGAGAGAGAGAGCACGATCTCTGGAAGAATTGAGAGCTGGGGTATAGAAATTGGTCCCCCTAAACCAGGTGGTGGTGAGTGGTTTTTATAGAATGAGTGGGAGGGAAGAGAGGAGAGAGATGAAGTGGGTGTGTAGTTTAGGAGTAGTTTTAGGTGTAGTTTAGGACAATGTAGGGTGTATTATACATGTATAAGACGTATAAAATTGGTTAGACGCTCCCCCTTGCATGAGATCTCATGATGAGATACTCTGCAGAGTCCTGACTGGGATCAGAGTTGAGCGCTCAAAGCCGTAGGCTTGAGCGCTCAAGGTGCTTCTCAGGGGTTTGAGCGCCCAAGGCCTCAAGCTTGAGCGCTCAAGGCTCTTGGTGGCAAATTGATGGTTTGACTTGGTTTAACAATGCTTGGTTTAGTTTGGGTTATTTGGTGATGTTTGGTTAATTTTAATCAAGTTCAAGCCATTTTCACAAGTTTCGGGTAGTCACATTTGGTCCGTTTCATCATCGGGAATGCTCGAGCGCATCTCGGGTTCAAAATCGGGGTGTCTACACAATGGTATGGGATCGTCTTCCGGATCGCTATCTTCAATAAAGGAAGGTCTTGATATTTTTAGATTTGCAAATTCTTCTGCAAGTTTAGACTCTTGTTCAGCTTGTTGCATTCTTTGTTCTGCCAATTGCCAATCTTTTAAGCAAAACAATGCTTCCACGATGTCCGGCTTCAAACTACCCCGCTTTTCAGAAATTACACGACCACCTGCACTAAAAGCAGCTTCGGATGCAACAGTAGAAACTGGAACCGTTAGTATATCACGAGCCATAACAGATAGTACGGGATACTTAGACTCTTGTGATCTCCACCATACCAATTGATCAAATGACTCATCCTCCTCATCATATTCAACAATTGGTTGGTTAAGATAACGTGTTAATTCGGACTCGATACCACTTGTACTAGAACTATTATAAGACATTCTTCTCACTTTAAGCAATGACATTGCTCCACCTCGAGTTGCCAACGCGGCCGGGCTCATGGTCTCCACTGGAGTTGTCCTATCTACACCTGCTACTAAGGTTTTATAGTGATCAAAAAGCTCAACTAATTTAGACCTTGTCAAATTAATGGTATTTTATATTTCTATTTCATCACCATCATATAGAGTGTCCAACCATTGTTCTAAAGCATCCATTTTCAAACGAGGATCTATGATAACAGCAAAACAATAAATAAGTGGTAAAGTTCCAAAATACTTGTCAAATTTTGATCTCATTACATCTAATACATCTCTAAATTTATCAAGATGAGAATAGGTTTTAAAAGTGAGACAAATATTTACTAATTGAATAACAACACGACATGATGTAGGATGATAAATACAACTAAAAATTCTAGTTGAACTATCAAAAACTTCTAAAAAATCTCTTACAATTTTAGCGACAAGCCAATAATGCTCAGTAGGTGTTTCAATATTCACAACACCTTGTATTTGCAAAGTATAATAATGTAAAACTTTTTTATATTTGACAGCAAGTCTTAAAAGCTCATAAGTTGAATTCCACCTAATAGCCATGTCCAAATTAATATTCTTTTTTCTCAAACCATGATGTCTTAAACACTTTTTGTATAGCTCATATCTATGAACAGAAGAATTAATGTTGCGCACAATATTCTTTATTTTTTCAACAGAAGGAGCTAGCAAACTTAAACCATCTTGCACAATCAAATTTAGAATATGAGCACAACAACGTACATGAAATATATCATATGGAACAGTACCGAAAGATACATCAAGCAATCCTTTTAAAGTTCTTTCCGCTACATCATTATTCGAAGCATTATCTAAAGTTATTGAAAATATCTTTTTAGAAATACCCCATGCAATCAATTCCTCATGAATAACATTTGCAATAGTAATACCAGTATGTGGTGTCTCAATCATTTTGAAAGATATAATTTTTTTGTTCAATCTCCATTCCTCATCTATAAAGTGTGCAGTTAAGCATAAAAACCCCATATGAGATTTTGAAGTCCACAAATCAGAAGTTAAGCAGATTCTTCCCTTATATTTCTGAAAATAAGATAACAAATTGGCTCGATATACATGAAAATGTTTCATAACATCTCTTTTAGCAGTTGATGCTGAAAAACCACTATATTGGGGATTTAAACCTCTTTTTACCATTCCCGTAAAATCATGTTTTTCAACAAAAGTAAAAGGAAATTCTGCCCTAACCATGTAATCAACAACATCCCTACGAGCAAGCGACTGATCAAAATTAAAACATGCCAAAGTTCCTTCAGTGCCTTTAGTTAGCTGCATTTGAGTTCTAATGTCTACTTGACTTCCATTTTTTTTGAGACAAGAGTCATGGTGTCTCTTTAAATGAGTAGTTCCACTACCTGTTGAACCAGATAAAAACTTACCACATAACTTATGTCTGGCTTTGATACATTCAACACCATCAACAACAACCTTCTCAGGTTTTTCAAAAAAAATCCAAACTGCAGATGTAAATTTCGAAAATGCTTTGGAAGTTGAAGTAGAGGAACTACCAAGTTGGGTAGACAAATTTGGAGAAGTTGGTGACGGTGAGCCGAGTGATTCAAGCTCATTTATCTCATCTTCTTCCTCTAGGTTCACAGAATTTTCATTATTAGCCGTACTAAATTTTAATGGGAAAAAAACAGAGAAAAAAAAACCAGGGAAAAAACAGACCAAATAAATAGATAAATAGAGCAGCAAGAAAAAAACAGATTAAATCAAATAAAGTAATTAGGAGAGAATAATGTTACTCCAGTCTCCAGATGAGCAGATAATGATTGGTGATGAACCCAAATGATGAACCCAGGTGATGATTCTAAATTTCTGATGAACCCAGATTGAATCCAAAGATTGAAAGTAACCCCCAAGATTGGTGATGAGTTTTCTAATCGCTGATACTTGATTTTTCTGATCGATTTCGCTTTGGTTGAAAGTAACCCAATTGATTGAAAGTAACCCAATTGATTTCGCAAGAATCGCTACTGTGCTTGAGATTTTCAGATCTAATTTTTTGTGGAATGAAAAAGGTAAAGTAAAGACTCTTTTAATAGATGAGAAAAAAGAGTTGTTGGGCAACGGGCAGATTCAACGGGCAAATATAACTTCTGACTTCACCCACTGACTACTCCCTAGTCATTACTCAGTCTACTGACTCTACTTTAAATCTGGGAAAGTGGGATACTGGGATCCAATTTCTCGAGGACTAATTGACTAAAGAGGGCTAGAGGTTTGGTTAGGTACAATGTGAACACCAAGTTTAGCACCAAGTGTAATGATCTAGCCAATGATAGCCCTTGGATCCAAGTGGGCTTTTCAATGTTTTTAGAATGCCAAAAGAACCGAAACATTGAATCTATATCTGGTCTTGGAAATCAACAATCAGCATGCCGTTGGCAAACTCTTAGGAGTTGGGAGGAAAATAATCAAGTGTGCAAATTACAATTGTGCACTAAAGAAATTAATCAAGTGTACCAACTCTTACCGTATGCCTAGTTTTTTATGCATCAACTGCGTATTAGGGCTGCCGGGCAGGCGGGTATCTCAGGCTGACGGGCTGGGCCGATGGGCGGACTGACGGGCTGGGCCGACAGGCGGGCGGGCGGGCAGGTTGGCGAGAAAATATTTAGGCCCAAGCCCTGCCCATAGAAAATTCGAGCTGGCCTCGGGCAGGGTAAAAGCCCAGCAGGCCTCGCCTATTCTGACCAATTGGCGAGGAAATATTTCCTCGCCTATTCTGACCATTTGGCGAGGAAAAATTTCCTCACCAAAACTCTTGAAACTAAAAAAAGAAGGAATCGAATTCCAGCTTCTCCACCTCCGTTGGGAATCGAACCCGCGACCTCCTCTCAAGCAACGCGCGCCCCATCCACCACACCAACTTCCATTTCAATGCAATGTTCAACAACTTTTAATATTTAACCTTTTGTAGTTCTTTTCACCTCACTATTTTTTTAAAATCTTTTTGTCTAATTTTAGTCTCTTTGTAGTGTTTCTTTAAACTTCTTTCTTAAATATTTTAATGTTATTTGTTTTTACTGAAGTTTTTATTTTTTATAATTTGATATTTTTCTATACCCTTTTATAAGTCTTTACTTATTAGAATTACTTACCTTTGCATTTATATATTTGTTTGTTTTTAAATTTTGTGAATTGATAACCGATTAATGAATTTCGTTCTTCCCCTTCCTCTGGCTTTTTATCGCAAGGAAAAAAAATTATTACCACAACTGACTCATGAGAATGTTTTTGGGTGGTCTCTACCTTCGTGGGCATTGACTTGTTATGTTTGTGTTATGCTTGACTTGAATGATCTTGTATTAAGAGTTCCTTGAATATATGAACTTGTCGAAGTAAAGATTAGTTTCTTATTTACCCTTAGAACAATTAATTTAATGTGAAAAATTATATTCGTCTGATTACTCTGCCATGCTTACAATTAGATATCACGACGATATTTGTGCTACTACTTTTTCTATCTTCCAATTTTATTTTTATTTTTTTCAAATCTAAATAAATCAAGCAGCAACATTTGGAAATATATATTTTATTTTCTATGCCAGTCAGATTTTCTAATTTTGATACCTATGTAATGATTGTAACACATAAATCTTAATTCACTTTCTAATACATGATAGTATGATACCCACCTTTGTTTCAAAATGGATGATCATTTTAGGAGACCAAATCGTTATTCTACTTGAGTAATAATAATAATAATAGATTTATACGCAAATGACATGATCAATATGATATGTATACATTTAGTCTCACTAATTAGTGTGTGCATACGACGAATAAGTTCTTTTATTATAATTTTATGGTATCATAAATAGGATAAATGTTTAATTTGAACTACTTATTTATTTTACGATATTAAATACCGATTATAAATTTATGCAAGTATGGTTTTGCGAAACATTTTTTGATCTTTGAAGTGTCATACTAAGGTGAAATAGAGTAAAAATAAAAATGAAAAAACTACGATAGTCATATGCAATGAGTAATTATTCCATGCTTCTAGAGTAATATGTGATATTTTAGAGTTACAATACCATGCATTTACGTGTAACGAGTGATTATTACGTCTTATTACAACCAAATGAGACATACATGACTTGAAAAGTTATTGAAAATTGACTTGCGTGTGGCCCACCTCTAGCATGTGGAAAACCCCAATACGGGTAAAAACCATGGAAATGAATCAAATCTTTGATTTTTTGGCGAGGAAACATTTATTTCCTCACCAAATCTTAGCTTTTTGGCAAGGAAAAATAATTTTTGTCGTCAAATGGGTGTTCTTTAGCGAGGAAATGCCAAATCTTAGCTTTTTGATGAGGAAAAATAATTTCGTCGCCAATCTTAGCTTTTTGGCGAGGAAAGATAAATTTCGTCGCCAAATGGGTGCCCTTTAGCGAGGAAATATTCATTTTGTTGCCAATCTTAGCTTTTTGGCGAGAAAAGATAATCTCGTCGCAAAATGGGTGCACTTTGACGAGGAAAGGTAATTTCGTCGCCAATCTTAGCTTTTTGGCGAGTAAAGTTAATTTCGTCGCCAAATGAGTGCCCTTTAGCGAGGAAATATAATTTCGTCGACATAGAGTACTCTTTGCCGACGAAATCAATTTCCTCGCCATAGAGACCCACTTGGCGAGGAAATTTGAATTTCTTTACCACATTTCGTCGCCATAGGTGTTGTTTTTTGTAGTCGAAGCTTAGGAATTTTCATAGGGTTTTGGATGTTTAGACATTTTCATTTTGTTTTAGGGTTTTGGCACCTTGGGTTGGATTTAGGGTTTATGCACTTTATTTTAGGCTATTTGAAAGAAAGAAAGAAAGAAAAAAAATAAATAAATAACAAAACAAAAGTTGACCCAGTGGGAATTAGTTAGTGGTAATTGTACTATTTTTTTTTTTCCAATTTTGTCAAGTTCTAACTTTCGTATCACTTTTGAATTTCGAGTTTTTGGATCTAAAAGTTGACATGATCACCCTAAAGCTGGAAACCAGAATTAACCGTCCTCGGTAACAATCTCTCTCACTCTATCCTATTTTTCTTCATCTGATTTCTCCTCTATTTTTCTTTGTTTAGTTGGGTGTAGAGCGAAGACTGGTGAGCAATGTAGCACGGACACCAACATGGATTCGGACACGAGACACGTGAATTTTAAAAATGGACACAGATACGGCTGGAGACACGGCAAAAATAAATAATTAATAATTATTTATATGTAGAAATAAATCGTATATGTTTGCAGTAACAGTATACATACACTTTTCTTTTGATATGTAAGATATCCACATCTACACTGTTATTACTAGTATATATATACTCGTACACACATATACGTAAGATATACACCTTCAAAGGAAATATATACATATACTAGCACATACATACATACATCCATACATATAGAGGAACTCTCTAGTCCGGGATCCCTAAGTCCGGGACTCATAGTTCCGGATCAAATTTTCATGATCCGAACCGTCCAATGTGTTTAAATAGTGTTTTTATGGGTCCCCGCAAGAAATCGTCCAAAAAAATACCGGGAAGGGCTTGATCCGAGCAGTTTTCCACAAAAACTATACAACACTAAAAAAGCTCCAGTCCTGGATACCTATCCCAGACTGGAAAGTAGGTGTATACATGTATCCAACGGAAGAGAGTGTATATGTTGGACACGCGTGTCCATGCCGTGTTCCCTGAGTGTCCCCCTCCAAAAAAAAAAAAATTAATATGTGGTGGCGTGTCCAATACGTGTCCCCGCATGGGACACGCGTGTCCCCGTGTCTGATACGTGGACACGACGACCTCTAGAAGTGTCGGTGCTTCATAGATGGTGAGCAACAAGGTGTAGATTATCAACTTATTGGATTATGTTTTTAGAAAAGGAAACTTGTATTTTCTTTGAAATCACTTCAGCGGTTATCACATTTTAATTACTGTTTTAAATTAAAAATTGTCTTAAGGCAGTGTGATGGTTTGCTTGGTCATCATTTTCATTGGGTAGAATGGATATGGCATAGATAATTTTCCAAGAGGCGTGAATAGTGATTTAGGACATCCATTTTGGGATGGAGTACTCCGTCCGTTCCAAATTGCTGGTCACCTTTCTTTATTTAAAACCTCTCAAAAATTGTCTATATCTTCTAATTTATAATAATTTTTATATTCAATATGGATCTTATTTGATAGATCTCAATTAGTTTTATTAAACAAAAATTTTAAAATTACAAAAAAAATGTTATAAATTGTGAAATATGGACAAATGTTTGAGTGACACGACTACCCAAAAGTGACCATTATTTTGGAACGGAGTGAGTACTATTTTATTTGGGATTTGTTTTTGTTAAACAACCAACAATATGCTCTCCCAGTGGTTTCATGTTTCACTGCTGTTTTTGTTATCCAAGTAGGTAGCTTTTCTACACGATCATTTTTTATCCATTTGTATGTGTTGGGATTGTTTCAGGATCCCAAAGCTCTCCAACCCCCATCGTGACCGGTGACTCATCTGAGTCAGTGAGATGAAATGCTTCCCCAATATTAATTTCTTTACCAGTAAAAGTATTTGGTTGTGCTTCTTAAAAGTATTCGACGAAAGAAGGCTCAAGGCCTTGTATCATGTTCAAGGGTATCAACTCCGAATCGCACGCGCTTTTAACAAGAAAGTCAAATCCAGGAATTTACAAGAAGGAGATATGGCTCTGAAGGAGATCCGGGATCCAGTTTTCGATCCTCGCGGAAAATTTCGGCCAAAGAGGGCAAGGCCATACATCATCAAGAAAATCTTGTCTGGAGGTGCGACTCAGGTTATCGATCTCGACGGCAACGAATTCTCTACATTGGTCAACATGGATCAGCTCAAGTGATACTACCCCTGAGAGAAGCTCGCTGGACTGAAAACCGCAAGGGCGGGCAGTGCCAGGCAAACATTAGAGCAAGTCTGCTAAGTCGGAAACCCACATCGGGCGGCTTAGGCAAAATTCGAGACAAATCAATCAAAAGAACTCGCTAGACCGAAAATCCGAAAGGGCGGTACTAGGCAAAAATTAGAGCCCAAAAGGAGAGTGAAAATACTCGAGTGAACCCTAGCCAAAATTGTATGCATGAACTACGTCATGACCTGATTCCTTTTTAAGGATACGTAGGCATCATCACATTGGGGACCGGTCGCAACCTTTTTTATGCATCTCTTGAGTTGATCCATAGCCGTCACTCGCGCTTACAACCACAATCAATGAGAATCAAAGCGGAAAACTTTCACAATTCACTTTTATTCAAACTGATTTCTTCAATTACATGGTTGAGCATGAATCTTTCACACAACTAGACAACACAAAAGCGAAGCATCGGCCCACATGAAACATGTCATAGGCCAACAATTTATTTCGGGTACATTAAGACTAAAGCAGATGTCAATTTTGATTCCCATTTTCTCTTGCTTCAATTTCTTGTACCAACCATCTCTTGTAACGCCCCGGAAGCACAATGCTGGGATGCTGATCTCTGGGAACAGTCACACGCTCCCTCCAAGTATGCTGATAAGCCTGGATAGTTGCATGGTTGAAATTTGGCATGACGAAGTTTTCAGGGTTCACCAGTGGTATTGTTTAACCAACACCAAGCTGACGAAGGATGCGGTAAAGAATGTAAAAAGTACAGCAAGTCATACTCGCCAGAACAATCCTATGACGTCCCATGTTGCTCACCGTCATGGTCGGACGATCCATCCAGTTCATGTGCCAAGAAATTGTGTCCTCTTTAAGCTGGGAAAACACCTGAACCCAACCGGGAACACTCCTGTGAAACTCCCGGTACTCCCTCTGAACAAAGCCTTGTGTCTCATGGATCCTGTTCCGCGGCACCACCTCCATAAGGATAGCCTTATCACAAAGCCAAGTTTGCGTGAGAGAAAACAAGGAGCCATAGAAAGCTTAAGCCCAAGTGTTGAGGTAAAAAGAGAACGAGAGATCAAACAGAAAAAGGAGAACTGAGTGAGAAACCTACATGTAGGAGCAAAGCACTGCCTTCAAAAGCATTGGTCCGCCCAGTATGGACTCTATCCAAACCCATCAAAGTTTCAGCCAAAACCATTGGAGCTACATCTTTGCCCTCCTCAATCTGCTTAGCCACTCCTACCAGTGCCGCACTTGCATGATTGTCTGAGCGAACAAACAGGAATGCCGCAAGAATGACGAGGCACAATGCAAAGCCTTCGGGTCGAAACTGACTGATCAATCGCGGAATGTTGAGCGCGCCTCCCTGGATCATGGACCTCGCCACATTTTTACTCAAGCCTAGCTTTGAGGACAGCACATCAACATAATTCACTCCCTGAAGAGGAATAACGGGGATCTCCAACTCTACGCCTTCCTCCTCTGCTGGGTCCACCAGCCCTTCTACTAGCACCTCTTGCAGCCCTGCCTGCACCTGCGCTACCAGCCCCTCTACTAGCACCTCTCGTAGCCTTGCCTGCACCTGCGCTACCAGCTCTAGCTGCACCACCTCTGTCAGCCCTTCGGGCACCACCACCATTGTCAGCCCTCCGGGCACCACCGCTTCTGTCAACGCCTCGGCCTCTGTCAGCACCTCTGCCTCTCTCAGCACCGCTACCACCGCGAGCTCCGCCTCCAGCACCTTG
The DNA here is from genome assembly GCA_963854785.1 of Vaccinium vitis-idaea. NCBI lineage: Eukaryota > Viridiplantae > Streptophyta > Magnoliopsida > Ericales > Ericaceae > Vaccinium > Vaccinium vitis-idaea. The sequence continues at coordinate 28,556,262 of OY978215.1, read as the reverse complement.
AGCTCCTCTACCACGGCCTGGGCCACCTCTACTAGGACCACCCTCTCTGAAGACCACTCCCGACTCAGCTTGGGGGCGCACCTCTGGGACGTCACCTATCATCAGCCAGCGTACTAAAGTTTCCAAGTCCAAGTTCAGCTGATAGGACTCTGACGCCTAGCTGGCAGGAATCTGCAAAACAACGAGAACATTGCACATGTATTTTCAATAATGTTCAAGAAAATACAAACTGAAAATGTGTTTTCTTTTACAGGTTACCTGAACAGAAGTAAGGTCTAGCTGGGGTGCAACACGGGGAACCTCCAACACTCCCATCATCCCTCCAGGCATCTGCACCTCTATCTCTCTCCTCAGCGCCGGCAAGGCCATCTCCATGGCTGCTATACGAGTCTCCATGTCTAAGAAGCTAGCCAGGTGGCTGACCAGAAAGCTCTCATAGTCTGGAGAACTGCTGAAAGGAAGCACGGTGTCCAGCATGGTGTATCTCTCTACCTCAGCCCGTGTATACTCGTTAGCCCGCTGTACGCCGGAGGGTATACGCCCTGGTATCCTGAAGTGCGCCAACCTGAGGAACTGACGAGGCACCCTCTCTCCCAAGTACCACTGCCAACCGTACGGGGACTCCAACAGAATCTGCCCCCGTGTCAACTCCGTGCTCCTCGCTAGGTACTGGTTAGTCACTACATCCCAGGCATGCCATCTCACCTGCAAGGAAACTCAATCTCTTCAGAAAAGTTGAAAGCAAAACAGAAAGCTCAAAGTTTGAAAGCAACACAGAAATCAGAAACGTACCGTACTACCATCAGCCTGGTCCAAGAAACGACGGAAGTCGTTCACTCTCCCTGCATGCACACTGCCACCACGGTGCTCTCGGTCCCACTTTGCTGCTCGTAGGATCACCTCCTCATTTTCATGACTGTTCGCCGGCGGATACCAGCACCTCATAAACCCACACCTGCATGGTTAAAGGGTATCATCAACAAACTAAGGTCTACATGGCAATATCTCAAAAACTTGAAAGCAAGAAGAATGCATGTAAAGTTTTACCTTGAGCACTCTCCAGAAACCGCCAAGGCTGACGGAACCTAAGAAACAGTAAAGAGTGCAAAGAGCAGCACCTCCGAAGTCCAAGCTCGCCACCCTACTCAAGTCTGCCAACGTCGGGAGCCAACCAAGGTGAACCTCACTCCGCCTGTTCGGAAACAGGGACACACCAAACAAGTACAACAAGTAAGCTCTAGCCATCTGAGCTACCTCTGTCGGCGACTTTGGCTCGTGGTCCCACAAGGCTGGCAAGTGGTCACACCTCACCATAGGCTCTCCATCGCCTATCTTTCTCCCCAAAAAATGCCTGATAGCTGCACTGTCTCTGTATAGCCTCGAATCGAACGGGACCGGCTCACCACCTACTCTCAGACCTGTGATCGCTGAGAAGTCCAATGGCGTCACGGTCATCTCAGTAAACCTCAAGTGGAAAGTGTTGGTGGTGTCCCACCAATGCTCGATCAGAGCTCTCAACAACCTGTGGTCCGCCCGCGTCGGCACCAAAAGCCGAATACACCCCATGAAGCCAGTACCCTCGATGATCTCTCTCACTTCCCTTGGCAAACTTTGAAAGCGCCCCAAGGAGTCGGATGAACCTCCGTACACAGGCAAGGAGGTGTTTCTCTGTTTTAGAAAACAAATGCAAGTTTTTCAAACAATAGCAATGGAAAGCATGCAAATACAGGAATTCAAGGCAAGTACAATGGTTGAATGCAACAATTAAAGTACGTACCAGTGGACGTGCCGAAATATGGGTCTCCGGGTCCCTCAGCAAAGTGGTTTCATCATAGAACAAATGTACCGGCGAGTACACGTCACACCCCAGCGGTATAAAGAAGTGTACCCGCGGCACGTAAGCCTCTGGGTCAAACGGGGGCCTCACCCTCTGAGCCCTCTCCACCTCTGCCACCAGAGACAAAGGCGCACCCTCTCCTGCAACCTCAGCCTCTCTCTATCTTTCCTCAAAGAGTATGTCCTGAACGTGCTCAGGCACCCCCTCCTCAGCCAGAACCGCAGCAAAAGTCGGATCCTCCTGAAGGGTCTGTGCCAAGTCCTCGTCTCTCAGCCCCTCCAGCGTATCAGCCATAGTATAACCTGGAGTCCTGGAAGAACCAACTACAGCAGGAACAACTGGTGGGTCTAAAGCCCCACCTCCATCTCCTCACCCCCACTGCTCGAGTCTCGAGCCTCCTCCACTATAACTTTTTCCTTCCCCAAGTCCCTCCTAACCACTGGGATAACAACCGACGTCTGCTCTCCCCTATAGGCACCTCGGTAACCAAAGAAACACTCGAAAGGCCGCTAGGTACCAAACTCTCCTGAAAACCAGCGTCTGTACCCTCCCCAGCGGATCTCTGCTCAACCATCACATGAACGCCCCCAATATCAATCTCCACCTCTGAAAGCTGTGCACCCGTGCCCGGCATGTCAACCTCCATGGGCACAGAGCCACTCTCGCCACCCTGCATGGCAGTATTGTCGCCTCCCGTAGGCCAGTCGTCGGGAACATCACCCACCGGTAACCATGGTGCTCGGATCACCACCTATCAACCAGGAGTCTCACCCGTGTGGTCCTCGTCACCCATTTCTACCGGATTGCCTCCAGCCGCCGCCGCATGTGGCCTCTCACTACCAACCTCCGTCGTACGAGATCCATCTCCTTCAATTTGCATCGTGCGGTGCTCGCTACTACTCGGGCTCACGCCTGCCGAGCCAAACAAACTTGGAATCGTTGGAGTTCCGACACCCATGGCCGATTGGGGTGCCGAGATCTCTTCTCCACGAGCCCACGGTGACTGATCATCGCCGGAAGATGAAGACCCACTCTCGCCATCGCCGGAACTTGCCATGGATTTGGTTTTTTTTCTTCTTTCTTTATCGAAAAATCTTGGAAGAAAGGGAAGATTTCAAATGAGAAGAGTTCGGTTTTCACTGAAGAATACAGTCGAATGAAATGTTTGAACAAAGAAGAAGAAATCGGAGCAAGTCTGGCGGTTACAAAACCAATCCCAGCCGAAAAATGCCACAGGTACCGTGTGGTGTAGCTATCTGAACCGTGTGGCGTACAATCCAACACCGTACGACACCTCTTTGAAGTATCACCAAGAAATCGCACTCATCCCCCCTGATTGATCAAACACTTTCAAGAGAGGCCCACTTTCCAAACTTCCACGGTTTGATGTTACTAAACCCTCTATGGTATTACGAAAATTTATTTCAAAGTCCTCCACGGCATTTATTTTCCACGAAATTTTCTAAGTCCTCTACGGCAATCATTTTTCGCAAATTTTTTTAAGTCCTCCACGGCAATTACTTTTTCAAATTTTAAGTCCTCTACGGCAATCATTTTTCGCAAATTTTCTAAGTCCTCTACGGCAATTACTGTTGCAAATTTTCTAAGTCCTCTACGGCAATTACTTTTTCAAAATTTTAAGTCCTCCACGGCATTTATTTTCACAAATTCTCTAAGTCCTCTACGGCAATTACTTTTTCAAAATTTTAAGTCCTCCACGACATTTATTTTCACAAATTTTCTAAGTCCTCTACGGCAATTGTGTTTCAAAATTTTCTAAGTCCTCTACGGCAATTGTGTTTCAAATTTTCTAAGTCCTCTACGGCATTTATTTTTCTGAATCATTGAAATATTTTAACGGCTTTCAGGGCCTCCGAGTTATTTTTAACGGCTTTCAGGGCCTCCGAGATATTTCTTTTTTCAAACATCATTCGTTTTTCCCTCATTGAAAACTGAGGTGCCAACTTCTTCATGACGGCCCCGATGAACTACGATTGGTCTGATCCTCACAAACAAGTACGTAGGAAGCTTCGAGCTCGACCAAGATTTTCTATTTTACTATTTTTCCGCATGATTAGTCAAATTGGGCTGTCCGAATCTTCAACACGACTTGCACCAACGTGATGGTGACCAAGCCGAGTCCAAGAGGGGCAACTGTAGACACCCCAATTTTGATGACTTGTGCATCCCCAATGATGAAAAGAATGCGCGAAATGTACCTTGGAACAGTTACTCGAGTCAGATGGATCGAAAGAACCAACAACCCAAAACCACCTGAACCGTACTGAATGAAACCCATAACTGTATGGCTTGAAATTATATTTTCACCGTGCAGTGTTACACTATGCACCGTACGGCACGCCTTTGAAGCCGTACGACACCCATGTCCCATCAACGGGATTCTCGGGTTGCTCCAGCAGCTCAGAAAGAATGATGAGATTCGGCAAATGATGTTATTCGCTGGCATCCGGGTATCATCAAAATGATGGGTTCGTCCAGAATCCCCTCTATATAAAGCGTAAGAAGGAGCGGCCAAAAGGGGATTCAAAAAAAATTCTCAGAAAAATTTCTCTCAGAAAGCAAACTAGTCGTCCCTCATTACCCTGTCAAAAACCATCTTCAAGCCTAAATCATATAACTGAGCAAACTCAGCCTCCAAACTGATCCTTTTCAAATACTTTGATCACAGTCGAGCAAACTCAGAGGTATATATTTGCGTTCAAATTGAAGTGATAATCTTCTGAGGGGAGTCTCCATCGGGCTTGAGGGGAGCTCCGTAGCTCTTCCTTGAGCCCAAACGGAAAGGTTTCAATAAGGCTCAAGCCTCTCGGGTAAGCATCATGCGACATTATCCATCGTCGTGGGATGTCGTCCTTGAAAACGAGGTACATTCCTTCATCAAAACCATTTTCCAAACCTACTTTTATCAATAAATAACATGGTTTTTGCATAAAAACAGAGGTTGGTTTCAATCGGACAAAATGGAAATTTTTGGAATTTACAACGCACAGAGGTACCGTACGGCATCCTAGATGCACCGCGGGGTGTGATTTGATACGCCGTACGGCGTCACTGGAAAAATATTTTGGATGCTCTGTTTTCTGAAACCCGACGCTCTGTTTTTGGTAAAAACCAGTCGGGTCAAATTACAGATGACCCCCCTTTACTTCATATTTTTGCATTTCTTGATTGATTTTCTTGCGTTTATATACTTGATTGTGTGTTGTTTGATTTGTTATTGTTATTTATTTCTTTTAAGCATGTTATTATTCGATATATTGTTTATGTGAAATAAAGTTTCTCAATAAAATCTTTCAAAGAATAATCCCACAAAGATTTAGTAAAGACCGGAAATTTCCGGGCACGCGGGTGCATTTTTCAAACAAAACCTTCCCCGCGGGTAACCTGGCTCCCGAACCCAAATCTCTATTTTTCGTAGATCAAACCCTTTTTTCAGCGGCATGAGAATCATTATTTTTCTAAACGGTTTCTCGGATACCCAACACTTTCCAAAATCAAACCCCAGGTGGCGACTCTAAATTTTTTTTTTTTCTTTTTTCCTTGATCGCCCTTTTTCACACACAACCAAAACAAGTGGACCGCTCGCCAATGGGACGTCCACACCGCGGGAACGGGAGTCTATTGCTTGCTTGTTGGCTAGTTTGACGCTAGATGATAATATGTCTACACGTGGGGAGTTTCCGCGGCTCGTTTGTGACTTTCCGGACGTTTTTCCGGAGGAGTTACCGGGCTTGCCACCCGAGCGGGAGGTAGAGTTTACGATCGATCTTCTTCCGGGCACCACACCTATTTCTACGCAGCCGTATTGTTTCGCGGCCGCCAAGTTGAGAGAGTTGAAAACGCAATTGCAAGAATTACAAAATTTGGGGTTTATTCGTCCGAGTACATCGCTGTGGGGAGTTCCGGCTCTTTTGGCTCAAAAGAAGGATGGGTCACTTCGTTTGTGCATAGATTACTGTAAGTTGAACGGGGTGACGATTAAGAATAAGTATCCGATGCCTAGGATTGACGATTTGTTTGACCAACTTCGGGGTGCGACTTGCTTTTCTAAGATTGATTTGAGATCCGGGTATCATCAATTGAGAGTTCGGCGAGAAGATATTCCGAAAACCACTTTTCGTACTCATTATGGCCATTATGAGTTCGTGGTCATGCCTTTTGGTCTAACTAATGCTCTCGCTACTTTTATGGATCTCATGAACCGTATCTTTCGTGCCTATCTTGATCGGTTTGTGGTTGTGTTTGTTGATGACATTCTTGTTTACTCACCTTTCGAGGAGGATCATCAATCTCACCTTTCTATTATTCTTGAGCTTTTGAGGGAACACCGTCTGTACGCTAAGCTTGGTAAGTGCGAGTTTTGGTTATCTGAGGTGAAGTTTTTGGGCCACGTAGTTTCGAAAGATGGGGTGTCCATTGACCCGAGTAAGATAGAATCGGTTTTGAATTAGGAGCGTCCGAAGAGCGTGTTTGAGATCCGAACCCTCTTGGGTTTAGCCGGTATTATAGTTGATTTGTGCTTGATTTCTCACGTTTAGGGGCACCAATGCCTAGATTGACGCTTAAGGGAACACGGTTCGTTTGGGACGATAAGTGTGAAGTGGCATTCGAAGAATTGAAGAAACGGTTGACTAGTGCACCTATTTTAGTTCTGCCCGAGCGTGGAGTTTGCTACTCCGTGTATTGTGATGCCTCGCGGGAAGGTCTTGGGTGCGTGTTGATGCAATGGGGTAAAGTGGTTGCGTATGGGTCGCAGCAACTTAAGACACATGAACGAAACTATCCTACGCACGATTTGGAGTTAGCGGCCGTGGTATTTGCATTGAAGAGTTGGCGACATTACCTTTATGGTGAGAAGTTTGAGATATTTTCCGATCACAAAAGTTTGAAGTATCTATTTTCGGAAAAGGAGCTTAATTTGAGACAACGCCATTGGATGGAGCACATGGAGGACTATGATTTCCAATAGCAATATCACCCGGGAAAGGCGAATGTGGTAGCGGACGCATTGAGAAGAAAATCGGCAACTTTAGCGAGTTTGGGGATAGAAGAGTGGAAAATGATGGAGGAGTTGGGTTTTTATGCGTCACATTGCGAGGAGGTCCCTGAGGGGGTTACCTTGTGCAACCTAACCGTTCATTCGACCTTATCAACTCGTGTAGCGCAACAAATGGATGAGGAAGCGGGAACTTTCTGGACCAAGTTTCTCAACGGGGAAGCACCAATGGGTTGGATGATTCACGCCGATCAAAGTGTTCGTTTCCAAGACAAGTTATTTGTACCAATTTCGTGTCGGGACGAGATTTTGCGAGAATTTCATCACTCACCGTTAGCCGTACATCCGGGTGGAACGAAAATGTATCATGACTTGCGTAGGCAATTTTGAACCTGAGATGCGCTCGAGCATCCCCGATGATGAAACGGACCAATCATGATTACCTGGAACTTGTGAGAATGACTTGAATTTGATCAAAATCAACCAAACACCACCCAAACAACCAAAATAGCCCAAACCAACCCAAGCATTGTTGAACCAAAGCCAAACCATCAATATGCCACCAAGAACCTTGAGCGCTCAAGCTTGAGGCCTTGAGCGCTCAAACCCCTGAGAAGCACCTTGAGCGCTCAAGCCCATGGCTTTGAGCGCTCAACTCTGATCCAGTCAGCAACTTGCAGAGTATCTCATCATGAGATTTCCTGCATGGGAGCGTCTGGGGATGATCTTGTATGATCCTTATACGTACAATGTACTCCACTAACTCCAAAGATACACCAAAAATACTCCTAAAATACAAAACCCACTCTTTCTCTCTCTTCTCTTCCCTCCCACTCATTCTATAAAAACCATCTAACATCCCTGGTTTTGAGAAGACGAATTCTCACACTCCTCCCCTCCTGATTCCACCAGAAAATCGATCTTCTCTCTCTCTCTCTACAAAATCACTCTTCCACCATCAAAATCACTTACAAAATCACTCATCAAACCCAGAAATTCGGTTCTTGATCATCAACCAACCACACCCATTGTCTAATTCACCCAGAATACAAACCAAAACATCCACAATCCTCCATCCTCAAGCCCAAAAATCAAGTCCAAGTCACAATCACTCCAAAAGGTAGTTAAATATGTGAAGTGCTCACTGTTTTGATCCTTCTGAGGAAGGCTAGTGAGTTCAAGCAAGTCCAATATACTTGCATTGAACCCACAAAGGCCTAAAAGTTGTTCAAAATCCTTTTTAAAATCTGCAGTTTCAGCAGGGGTTGAGCGCTCAAGCCTCAGGCCTTGAGCGCTCAAACCCAGTACTGAACAGTTTCTGTTTTGATGATTTTTGTGCTTTCTCTTGGTTTTGATCATCATTTAATAGTTAACTATACTCATGAAACTCCCAAAATATCTCATTTTTACCTCAAAATCACATGCATGAGTGAAAGTTGATTATTTTCATGATAATCAATCATCAAAATCTTTGCAAATTTCATTTTTGAATGCAAAACATCGACTGGATCATCTTCCATTACTCTTGTTTAAAATGTTTAAAGTCCTGGGAATCATCAAGTATCTATTTTAAGTCGAATATCAGGAAGCCAGATTATGGCTTGAGCGCTCAATGTCATTCACTTAAGCGCTCAAGCTGTTCTTGGGCAGTTTGCTGATTGTTTGTCGTTTCGATGATGGACCATGGTTTAGCATATTAATCGTGTGTGTGAGTTATTGTCGTTGTGCTCAGGACCTGGATTCCTCCCTTATTCCTCTACTTTCAAACATTTCTTTGTTAATTCATTGAAATTACACCCTTTTCATCTTTCTTTAAGAGATCGATCAGTTTATTCTTATTTGTTTCTCCTGGAAAACCCTTGATAAATGTTTGATCTCAAAAAGAAGTTGTTAAAAAAAAGTGTAATTTCATAGAGGCCAAGAATTGGTTTGAGCACTCAATTCAGGGGCCTTGAGCGCTCAAACTGGTTTGAAGAGGTTGAGCGCTCAAGCCTTTGGCTTTGAGTGCTCAATCCCTATTCTGGGATCCAGTTTGTGATGCAGTTTAATTAGGTCTCATAAATTGTTGTGTAGTTTCTGTAATTTCTCATTCCTTGTAAATATTTGTATCATTTCACTTTATTATCATCATCGTTTCTCATATAAATCATGTGCACAAGCATCCACTTTAGATTTACATTTTGTGTTTTCTTACTGTTTACGTGATTCCCGTCCCCGATTCCCTGTTTATATGAACAAATTGAATTTCAAATATTTCTAAAATCCCACAAAATATCGAGTAGAGACCGGTTCACGGACCGGGCGAGAGGGGTGCCGTAAAACCCTTCCCCTCTCGTAACCAAACCCCCGAATCCGAGAAATTTTTGGTTCCGCCATGATCAGTGAAATCTTTTTTTAAAAATGGGCAAACGAGTCATGTTTTTATCGGTTTCTCGGGTTCGGACCTCAAACCCGGGTGGCGACTCAAACAATCAATCTTCTCGAAACGCGAACCGCATCGAATCACAGTGGGCCGTCCACAGACTGTTTCCCAAAAGTTTGAATATTCTCAGCGATCCCGTTTAACTCTATTCCCAACCATTTTCAATGCACTTATCTTCTCAACAAACACACTAAGCACTCACAAGTTCTACCACACTGGTACTTCGAATTCTTTCACCAAATCCTTGTGTATCATCACGACCAATCCAAGCTGAACAATTTCTCTATATCGCACAACGTTCTTCACCAAGATTCAACACCCAACTCAATCATAATTTAGGTCTATTGGCTCGTACGTTCATTAAACTCTACAAGGAACTTAGAAACTCATCCACAGTAGCTACAAGTTAAGGAATTTCGATGCTAGAAAAATCATGACTCACAACTATAACGCTAGGCACAAAGGCCTTCCAAGTCTCTTCGTCTAACTCTTCATAACCCATGTTTTTTACTTCACCCCAATCCAACCTTTAGAACCACATTCACACCCTAGTTAACCCCATAAATCTTTTACTCAAGTGTCTCATTCACTCCACTAGCTTCTAGGATTCAAACGAGCCGACTCTCAAACCTATTAATATCATGTAATCTCATATATGCCTCCTCACATTATCACCAATTCATCCTCACATAACCGCCGTCCACTTAGTGCTCCATCTCACTATGTTGACCTAGAAGAAAATAGCCCATCTCAACTTTTTAACACAACCATATAAGTAAAACTTCATTTTATCCTACATTCCCCGCTTGAGTCTTAAAAGACATCTTCCAGTCGTACATCATGTTATAACCAATTAGGTAATCTTAAACTGCACACACACACTTCACGGTTAGTAATATTATCACCCCAATCATCTAAGAGGAAGGACAAATAAACTTTGAAATGCACACACCCATTCTAGTTACCGTCTCACACCTTTGTATATTGGGCACCCATACAATCTAGTTTACGTACAGTTCTAATCTCCTTTATGCCTCACACTAGAAAATGTAACTCCAACCTGATTAAGCTCGCATCCTTCCCTCGGTCTTCTCATCAGAGCCCATACATCCACTTTCTAGTCACGAAATTCTATTATTCTCATCAAATTGTACCACCGTCAAATTATTCAAAAATACACATAAGTCTCCCAACATAAATTCAGACTACAATCCTCGACATCACGCATCAGTAATTTGCAAAAACATACACATTGAACAAAAACCCATGTCCCTCATGAATTTCCTCTTGTTTCTTAGTTCCAACCATAACGGTTAAAACTTAAGTACAACATTAGCTATTAATCAATTCCTCATGTCCCTTTTGTGTAGTCCCGTATTCATCAACATTATCCAACCCAATTTCTTTAATACATTTCCATCAACTCTCTTTATCCCAAGTAGAGCACAAGACAAACATCAACGCTTTTTAATAGTTAAACAAGATAATTCTACTCACGTAATCTAGAAAGACACCCCGGATCTCTCGTGTACCCACCCATAACCTTTGCCAAACACCACAACCTCAATCCATATTATCCTCACTACAATATCAAACTAGCTAGTCCCTAGCTGTCATCCTAAATTAACCCATAATTTGTATCATAACCTTACGTTCATCAATTTGTTTCACAACCGCTAGACTAACTCTGTATGACACTCCCACTTCAAATAATATTCCCCATCATAGTCTCAACATCACCCTTCTACCAAATTTTCCCAAGTAAGTTCACCGATCACCGTAACGTACAAATTTAGAGTTCTAGATTGCCAAGTATCCAAGTACGTAATAGCCCATATCGCCCCTTACACAACGCCTAGCAAATCCAATCCTGCCAGTTACTCAACACTTTGTACTTCCAGCATTTTCACAACCACAAGGTAGCATTACGGATTTACACCCAAAATCTCACCGCAACATCTCACGCTTCCACTTAACTGTCACGTAAGCATGACACAGCCACAAATTAAATAATCCATCCATATGATTCAAAGGCAGCCGAACGCTCACGTCTTAACACATCAGGATCATAGTCAAAGCATTGGTCCAAAACTACCAACAATACATAAACTCATTTGCTCATAACCAGACCATCAACACCCAGTAAACTACACGGCAAGCCATTCTGGCAAACTCAACAGTGAAAACACCTCCTCTATCTAGTTGTTCAAACGAGTGAGTCCCATCAAACTTTCCAATAAAATTGTCCTACACGAATCCCCCTATATTTAAGAAAAGAAAGTCCCAACTAATACCAAGGATCATATACTCTCATTGTGATAGCGAACCGGTGGATATCTCATCACCAATAGAAATGAATTGTGACTCTCAGGTTGTTACAGAAAAATCCAAGAACCAAGACCAACGGATACAACATGCCGAAGCTTACCAAGTCTAACCTCAATAACCGAACAGAAACACCTTTCCCAAACTCATTCCCGAATAAAATTTAAAATTTACCTAATGCTGAGGACACGTACTCTTGTATTAAATAACATCCTCACCTAACCAAGTCGAATATTGAGGTTTAACATTTTTACCAAATTCTGATGCATTTAACAATTTTCACAGCCAGAAGCTTAAGGAATACTACTACAGGTACCACATCCAAAAATTTAACCCCAACAATCTAGTCTATCACAAGCAAGATATACCCAGTCAATTGGGACCCCAAACCTCCGCAAATAACAATAAACAAGTCCACCGACTCCAAACAATGACAACTCTCAACAAATCACAACGATACCAAAGCAAATTTCAACATCTTCAACCAGAGAACAATACTAAATGCATTATGCAGGTTTCTAATTTACAAGTCCTCATTTCCAATCACATCAACCACCAAGCACATTAATCAAATGTAGAACCATACGCTTTCAAAGTGAAGACATAATATGCTCCTTTATATCGGTACTTGCTCTACCGCAAGTGCTACTTTACACACCTCCACTCACCCACATGTGGTAACCGAGCGACATCGGAAGTTTGATTTGAAGTGTGCTGGCCAGTCACTCTTCAAATCAATCTTCCAGGTCATTCTTAAACCACCACAGCACCATAAGAGAATGCTCACCCAGTTGTACTACGAAAGACACAATTTCTACAATCGGCAAATTCACTACCTTTCTAGATTAATCATTCCTCCCTCAACACAAGTCAAAATATTAGCACGATAAGATTAAAGCCTCCAGTCTGCCACTGCTACTCCAACACAGGTGTAGAACTCAATACTATACCTAAACCCATAAGTATGACGACACTGCGATACTATATTCATGAATGTCACACAAGTACACAATGTATGACAAAAACATTTTTTTTTTTCATGAAAAGCTTATATAATATAGTAAGCCCCGAGACTCGAAGTCTCCCCACGGTTCCTAAGTTTTTGAACCTATGCTCTGATACCAAGTTGTCACGCCCTGTTTTTTAACAAATCATATATCACAAATATCTACGTGGCACAAGTCAAAGTCAACAACTCTCCATTGGAAAGTCTAAGTCCAAGTTCCCTCACATACTTGATCCAAGTCAACAATTCTCTAGGTGGCACTACATCGTACCCGGATGCATGAATACCCAAAATACAAGTTTAGAGTTTTAGAGTTATTACATAAGTCCAAAATGTCAAAAGATTGAATAACCAAAAGTTACGTTGTCATTTATTAAATACAAAACTTGAGATGGAAAAATATCTTCATGCATGCATAAGCTTCACGTGATGCATCACTCCAAAAGCATCCGATCTCATGCTCCATGCTGTGTACCTGGGAAAGATAGGGTGAGCTCACTAGCTCGTAGGAAAACCATACTACATCCGCTAGGCATATAAATATGATGAGTGCACATGATATGGGTTGACATGAGAAGAAATGATCAAAGAATATAACGGAAGCTAAGACAAGCGATACGTGTCCAAGAAGTACCCACGTGTCCAAAGTAACATCAAAGTGTACAAAATGATTTCAAAGTGTCCCAAGATACCCAATAATTCATTAAGTTTATCAAAATCACCAACAAGTATAACACGTGTCCAAAGTCGTGTCCAAGTATCCATTGTTACCAAAATACCATATGTACCTCAAAACATTTTCATTTCCAAGTACTCAACAACACCCAAGTTTCCCTTTTTGTTCCACTAAAACTACCCGAGTTACTCACACAAATTTAAAACCAAGTCCACAAGTCGAGTTTCGACAAAACCCAATAGATAGTCCAAAATCTCATTTCTCATTTCTTTCCTTGAAGAAAAACCATCATTTTCATTAAAACTAGGGATTTAATCCCTCTGCCGGGTTCCGTAGGCCCCGCGTGCCTCTGCCAGGTTCTATAGGCCCCGCGTGCCTCAGCCGGGTTCCATAGGCCCCGCATGCCTTTATCAAAAAATTTACCAAATGATAGCATTGGTTTAAAACTCCTCATTATCACAAACATTTCATTAAAACTCTCATAACAAGTCCGTTTCCCAAATTTCATTTCACCAAATTACCCATTCTTTTGAAACGCCACAATTTTCGCCAAAAGGGCCGACCAATCCAATATGCCTTGTATCCGATACGTATAACGAATTGTCCAATAAAAACATGTATCAAAGTCGTAGTTTAATGATTTCAAAATGGTTTTGTTGGGGTTACCACGTTGCTATGTGTGAAGTATACGAAGTTTCAGACGATTGGAGGCCAAATGGATGTCAAAGGGTAGCCGGAAACCACCTAAATAACAGGGCCAGCAGCTGGAAAATATGGACATCAGCCTATGAACAGTACACTGTGCAGATTTTCACCTCTAAGGTGTAGAATTTCAACCCAATCACAAATGAGATAGTTTAGGCTCAAAATAGAAATGCTAGGCAACAATTAAACATGGAGGGAGGTCAATTCCACTCCCAATTTCATCAATCAACAACCAATTTCGTAGATCACAAAATCAAAGTGAGGAAAACCCACACAAAGAGGGAAAACGTGATTTTCCAAGAAATTGAAGCCAAGAGCAAGATATATGCTACAAATCACAAGTATATAACTAGAGGAAGTAGTAATTTGTTTCCCTACCTCAAGGTTTTTCTTGAAAATGGAAGATGAGTGGAACCCTAGGTGTAGAAACCTCAAAATCCCGAAGTTGAAGCTCTCAGTGTGAATCCAAGGTGACCCAAGCTCCCCACGGTGTGTAGAACACGAAAATAGCCTTGGTTCTTTAAGTGGTTGAGTGAGGAGGGAGGAGTTTGAGCTTGAAGGTGTAACAATGGAGGAGAGAGTGGAGAGAGAGGGGCCGATCGGGTGGAGAGGGAGGAGAGAGTGTAATATTTTAATTTTTTGCAAATCTTCCCCCACACACTACTAATATAATACTCTAATTACACATCACACCTAAATGTCACTTGTGTATATAATATGTGACCACAATACTTATTTCCATAAACCAAACTTAAGTAAAGATTCTTTACTTTAATTTATTTATGAAAATAAGGAAGTAACCCCCATTTGGAAACAATGGTATTTCCAGAATTTTGAAATTCTAATCACATCAAAATCTCATCCCCCCACTTTTAGTTCAAAACCGAAAAACGACACATTTTTCTCAGAAGGACATGGGTGAAAGATGACTTTACTTTACTCAAAAATAACTTCCGATTATACCGTTATGATTAGAAAAATCCAAGGAACAATTACCGGGACTTTTTATCGACCAAATCGAAACTTCTCCAAAAAGTGATTTTTCAAAAAGTAATTAAATTTTCTGGGTCTTTACATAGATCACCTGTGTGTTGGTCCGAATTGGGAGAAGCGACTTTAGTGGGACCCGAGTTAGTGACCGAGATTGATTAGCAAGAGGCCCAATGCCGCGCAAGAGGCAACGACCGAGAAAGTGAAAGTGATTTGCCAACGTTTGTTGACCGCTCAAATTCGTCAAAAGAGTTATGCCGATCGCCGGAGACGCCCGTTAACTTTTGATGTGGGAGATCACGTTTTTCTTAAGATTTCACCGCGTAGGGGTTTGACTCGTTTTGGGCGTGGGGGTAAGCTTTCACCGCGTTATATAGGGCCATTTGACATTATTGAGAAAATCGGGGAGGTCGCGTATCGCTTAGCATTGCCACCGAGGCTTTCGGGTATTCATGATGTGTTTCACGTATCCATGTTGAAGAAGTATGAGCCGGATCCATCGCACGTATTAGAGTGGTCCGAACTTGAGTTAGAAGCCGATGCATCTTACAAGGAGAAACCGATACGGGTTATGGATTCGCGAGAGAAAACGCTAAGGGACAAGACAATTCGACTCGTGCATATTTCATAGCATGTATGATCATGTAGTTAGTAGATGAGTATGGTTATTTCAAATTTTGAGGACAAAATTTTTTTGAGGGTAGAATGTAAGGACCCGTAATTTTGCAAAAAAAATTACCGGAATAACATTGGGATAATGTGAGGAATTAAATTTTGACTTAAATGGGTCAATGTGATGGAAGTGGATTGCATTTGGGTCTCTTTAAAAAGCATTTGAAAGATAAGGGGGGTGCAAGTGCATAAATGTGTGTATATGAGTGTGTGTGGTGTAAATTTTTTCTAACAAAAACACACCCCTCTGTCCCCCATCATCCATGGCCCTCTCTCTCTCTACCCCTCCCAAATTTCCTTCTCCAATCTCACACAAAATACACTCCCCTCAATCTCTTCAAGAACCAAGTTCAAAACCTTCACCAACGCATCAATTGGAGTCGGGTTCACCGTGGTTTTTCGTGGAGATCAAGTATTTCGGTTTGGAAGCTTCACAGGAATTCGGCACCTCTTTCCCTTTCATTGAAGCGAGCCTGTAAACTCCATCCTTTGTGGGCTTTAATATCTTGTAAGGCCCTTCCCAATTCTGTCCCAGCTTTCTGAGCTTCTTTCCTATTGGATCAACTTTGCGTAGGACCAGGTCGTCTGGCTGGAAACTCCTCGACTTTACTTGAGCATCATAGTACTTGGCAATCCTTTGCTGGTATACTGCCACCCTGGCAACAGCTGTTTCGCGCTTCTCTTCGAGCAGGTCCATTTCAATCCTGAGGTCTTCTTCATTCTCTTGAGGTTGTTCCATAGTTGAGCAGTTCTACTTCAATTGGGACCACAACCTCTGCTCCGAAAGCCAAGGAATATGGTGTTTCTCCTGTTGCTCTCCTTGGTGTTGTTCGGTACGTCCAAAGGACTGAATGCAGTTCTTCTGGCCAGGCTCCCTTTGCTGCCTTTAACCTCTTTTTGATCACTCTATTTGTCACCTCAGCTAGCCCATTCGCTCTTGGGTGAGCTTTGGAGGTGTAATGTACGTGTATCCCCTTGGGAGTACAGTAGTCTCTAAATTTTGCACTGTCGAACTGTTTTCCCAGGTCAGCTAACTCTGGGCAAACCGAATCTGCAAATAATGTTCTTCCAGATGAAGTCAGTAATAGCCTCTATTGTGATCTTGGCTAATGCTTTTGCTTCCACCCACTTTGTAAAGTAGTCTACGGCCACGACAGCGTGTTGAATTTGGCTTTTTCCCTTGGGATGTGAGCCTATAAGATCCAATCCCCATTGAGCGAAAGCCCACGGGCCTCTCATTGGGGTTAGGAAAGTAGGCTGCTTATGTGATATATTGGCAAATCTCTGACATTTGTCACACTTTTTCACCATCTCCATGCAGTTGTGCTGCAAAGTGGGCCAGTAATAGCCTAACCTGACCAGCTTGTAAGCCAAAGTCCTTTCACTGTGATGACCCCCGCAAATTCCTTCATGGACCTCAGCCGTAGCCTTCTCGGCCTCAGTTGAAACCAAGCATCTCAAATATGGAAGGGTGAAGCTCCTTCTATACAGCATATCTCCCATCAGAGCATACCTCGCAACCCTGATTCTCAACTTTCTAGCTTGAATTTTGTCATCTGGGACTTCACCATCACGGATATAACGGACTATGGGGTCAATCCAAGTCCCACTATATTCCACAATCTGCACTTCATTAACAGGCTTTGCAATACTTGGGGCATCCAACTATTGCAGCAGCACACCACTGGGCATCAGGTCTTCTTTGGCTGTAGCCAGCTTTGCGAGCTGATCCGCTTACGTGTTCTCTTCCCTTGGGACTTGTGAGATGTTGAATGCTTGGAAGCCCTTGACGAGCTTTTTTAAAAATTTCAAATACTTCTCCATATTTTCTTCTTTGGCTTTGTACTCCACATTAACCTGTCCAACAACAAGTTGTGAGTCACTTATGACAGCTAACGATGTGGCTCCAATGGTTCTGGCGAGCTGCAATCCCGTTATCAGGGCTTCATATTAAGCTTCGTTGTTGGTTGCCTGGAACCTGAATCTAAGGACATATTTTAACTTTTTGCCTTCTGGGCTCTGCACTACCAGCCTCACTCCACTTGCTATTTTCGTCCTTGACCCATCGACGAGCAAAAGCCAGGGTTTTTGCTCCTCTTTGCCAGGCTGATCTGGTTCCAGATAAGTGTATTCTACCACAAAATCTGCCAATACTTGCCCCTTAATTGCTGCTCTGGGCTGATAAGTAATATCAAATTCTCCTAGCTCCACTGACCATTGAATGAGCCGACCTGATGTTTCTGGATTATGCAGAGCTCTCCTTAATGGTTGGTCGGTCAATACTTTGATCAATGGGCTTGGAAATAGGGTCTCAATCTTCTCGCTGCTGTTACAACTGCAAGCGCCATTTTCTCAATCCTTGGATATCTCGTCTTAGGCCCTCTGAGAGCTCAGCTCATGTAGTATACGAGGTGCTGGACTCCGTTTTCCTCCCGGATTAGGACTGAGCTGACTACATGAGGCGACACTGCAGCATAAAGAAGTAGATCTTCTCCTTGCTTAGTTCTGCTGAGCAGAGGTGGCGATTGTAAATACTCCTTGAGTTCTTTGAAAGCTTCTTCTCCTTTAGGTGTCCACTCAAAGGCCTTCGTCAAAATCTTGAAGAATGGCGGACACTTATCAGTTGATCTTGACACAAAGCGGCTTAGAGCAGCTACACATCCCGTGAGCTTCTGAACTTCTTTCGTTGACCTCGGTGGATGCATCTCTAGTATAGCCTTGATTTTCTCCGGGTAGGCTTCTATTCCTCTATGGGAGACCATAAACCCAAAAAATTTCCTGACGCCACCCCAAATGCACACTTTGAGGGGTTTAGCTTCATCCTATACTTTCTGAGCACCTCAAACGGCTCCCGCAGGTCATTCCAATGTTCGTTCCGAGCCGTGCTCTTCACCAACATGTCGTCTACATAGACTTCCACGTTCCTGCCGATCTGAGCCTTGAACATCTAGTTGACCAATCTTTAGTATGTTGCTCCTGCGTTCTTAAGCCCGAATGGCATGACTTTGTAGCAATAGAGCCCCCTGTCCGTAATGAATGATGTTTTCTCCTCGTTGTCCTCATACATCTGAATTTGATTATAGCCTGAGAAGGCATCCATAAAACTCAGGAGCTCATGACCAGCTGTTGAGTCCACCAGCTTTGAGTCCACCAGCTGGTCTATTATGGGGAGATGAAAGCTGTCCTTTGGACATGCTTTGTTGAGGTCAGTGAAGTCGATACACATCATCCACTTGCCATTGGCCTCATCTTTACCATCACGACATTGGCCAACCAGTCCGGGTAATAGACCTCTCGAATTGACTTTGCCTTTATTAACTTCTCAATTTCCTTCGTTGTTGCCTTATTTCTCTCTGGTGCAAAAGTTCTCTTCTTTTGTTTCACAGGTCGGTAATCTGGGTCTACCGCAAGCCCGTGTGATATGACCATTGGGTCAACGCCTAGAATGTCGTCGTGCGACCATGCCAAAACATTTTTGTTTTCCCGCAAAAACTCCAACAAGTCTGACCTTGTTTGGGGTTCCAAGGCAGCATCGAGCTTAACTACTCGTTCAGGTCGGCCTGGCTCCAGTTCTGCTTCCAAAAGATCTTCAACTGGTTCTCCTTGAACTTGTTTATCCTCATCACGCACATCAATACCTTCTGCGAGTTCTTCAGAGTGCAATTGTAGCATTCTCGAGCTGTTCTTTGACTTCTTTTCACTTCTGCAATACTTTCTCCTACAGGGAATTTCATTTTCAGGTGGTAAGTCGATACAACCGCTCCAATCTGATTTAGGAATGACCTCCCAATTATCATATTATAGGCCGCCGAGTTGTCCACCACAGGAAATCGACCATACAAGTTACTAAATTCCCTTCCGGCCCAATCATAACCGGGAGTGCAATTCTACCCTTGGGTATGATGGCCTTCCCCGGAAATTTAATAAGAGATGATTTTACTTGTCTTAGCCGTCCCCTTTCTATTCCGAGCTGTAGGAACGAGGAGTAATATAATATATCTGTTGAGGCCCCCGTATCTACCAGTATTCTTTTTATTCTGTAATTAGCCAAGATCATACTAATTACGAGTGGATCATCATGCGGATAGCTTATCCCTTCCTCGTCTTCCTCCGAAAAGATGATGGGTGGTCGCCCCAGCTTGGTTATCTTGCTCGGCCTTTCAACCATATTGACCTCGTCGGGCTCTTCTTGACGAAGTTTCTGTAGGTGAGGTTTTCTCGATCTGTTTGAATCTCCTCCAATGCGTGGTCCTCCATGGATGACCACTATCTCGCCAAGGGGAATATTCTGAATCTGCTCTTTGTTCTAATTATTTTTTGGGCGTTCCTCTTTCCTTGTGGGCTTCTGATTTTTCACGAATCGCCTCAAACGACCTCTTTGAATCAATCCTTCAATCTGCTACTTCAAGTCGATGCAGTCATCTGTTGTGTGACCGTGGTCGCGATGGAACCTGCACCACTTGTCTTTTGGCCTCTTACTTGGGCCAAATCGTAGCTTCCCTAACCATTTAAGGTCAGGATCATCATTTAGATCATCCAAAATCTGCTCCACCATAGCAATGAGCGGTGTAAACTGCTGGTACTTCTCTAAAGGACCTCCCTTCTTTGTCGAGCTCCTCTGCTCAGGCTTCCTTGTTTTCACATCTTTGCATGACCCCGTTTGTTCCCTTTTCCGCTTCTCGGTACGTCCTGTTTGATAGGGGTTAAAATCATTACTATCATCTCTGGAACGCCTTGCATTCAGAGCATCTTCTGCATTCATATACTTCTGAGCTCTTAGCATGAGCTCGGCAACTGTGACAAGGGGGTCTTTGGTCAAACTAAATAAGAGTTGACCAGAGTTCAGTCCTGCTCTGTAGGCAGCAATAGAGATCTGATCCTCCACAGCCTCCACTTGCATTGATTCTTTGGTAAACCTACTAGTATAATCCCGCAGAGATTCACGCCTGCCTTGTCTGATCGAGAACAAGTACGTCGAGGGTTTACTGTACTTCTGACCTGCTATGAAATAGCTCACAAAACTTTTGTTGAGTTTTTTGAAATTACTGATGCTCTGAGGTTTGAGTTTATTAAACCACATTCAAGCGTTTCCCTTCAGGGTGACAGGGAAAGCTCGGCACATAATCTCATCTGAAACCGCCTGCAGCATCATTAAGTAGTTGTAGGTTTCTAGATGATCCAGTGGGTCTGTGGAACCACTGAACGTATCAAGGTGTGGCATCTTGAATTTCCACAGGAGGGGTCCCTCATAACTTCTGGGGTGAACGGAGAATCAGTATTCTGGACCAACTCCTCTACCGTAGTAGGGGCCTTTCCCTTTACTTGCTTTGCAAGGCTTTCCAACTGGGCCTTTACGAGGGCTAGTGGATCATCTTCATTCTCAGGATGTTCTTGGGTCCTTCTTTCATGTCTTCCGTTATCTTGGTTCTGACTTCCCTGGTCACCCTCCGCCCTCTGGGAGCGGTTGTCACGTACGTTGTTTGAGGGTTGGGGGTTAGTTCCCTGTGGCCCTTCTGATCGTTGAAGTTGATTCCGCAATTCTTGGTTTTAGTGTTGCGTTTCTTGCAGGGTCTTGGTTAATATCTCTATCTGAAGTTGAAGTGTGGTGTACATCTCTGGCGTCACCGCTGGTGGTTCGTCCGTTCTTCGTTGAGAAGCCATTGATCGAGTAGTTACCATGCACAGAAAAAGTCCACCGTTTGGAAAAGACGTTTCCCACAGACGGTGCCAACTGATGAAGCAATTTCTGTCACTTCTCGACCAATGACCTACAAAACAAAGTAAAACCTAGGCCACCGGTGTGGTGCCAGCAAAATAGCCTCCGATGCCTAAGTCAGTCGTTTGTTGGTTGAACAATTGAGTGGTGAATATTGAATGGGTTGAGTTACTTACCTCCGTAGGGTTTCATCAGTGGCTTTTATAGGCATTCGGAGTTGTAGAGTCCTAGTAGGACATGGAGCCGTAACCCCTGCTGGATAATGCTAATCCCTTAGAGTTCCAGAACCCTTGGACACTAGTCGAAGATGAGTTTCATCCCTTTATACTCGGATAAGGACCTTAAGCCCCTTGGGATTATTTACTTGACGATAAGATTTATCAAGATTGAGTCTGAGGAGACTCATTACGCTCCGCTGAACAGCTCGGCTTGTTTAGGTCCCAGGCTCCGCTCTTGTCTGAGCAGACCTATTGACCCGAGCTGGGTAGGGGTCAGCACAGACCCAACATCATGTAATGAAAGTGCCAAGCATTTAAACAGCTCATTCCAACTCCAGTTCATATAGAAATTCTTGATTTGTTTTCCTTCTCTTTCGCTTTGGTCCGAATTTTCAACACAAACTTTTAGAACCAACAATTCCGGCCCCATAAGCAATCTCTTAATGTGTTTTCTTTGTAGGAAAATTGTACTCTCTCAATTGCTATTCAATCCATCCAAAATGGTCTCAACTTCCTAACTTCCCGTCTATAACAATTAAACTCACAATCTCGTTCAACCTTGCACTACCATCAACAAGGGTCTCCACTAACACTATTGACTTTTGCCGAGCAAAACGAAACTATTATCCAATTATCCCGCTCACATCCTGTTATGGCTTCAAACTTCATGTTGAGGTTGTTCCATCAGAAGTCTTGCTTGTTATGGTTTTCACTTGATCATTGTAGACGTAGTGGTAATCATGCTGTACTTTCTTCATTAAACGTAATGAAGTTCTTATATTTCCTCGAAAAACAAAAAAAAAAAAACAAAAACAAAAAAAAGGTAGGAATTAAAACTTCGCTAAAAGGTTCCATTCAGTGAAATTCCGGGTAAATTTGTGCTACAAATCAGGGCATAATACACACCTGTTGCCGCCTTTTTTGTACATCCAATCCTTGTGTTCAGAGCACCTGGTAAAACAGAACCATTATGGACAAAAAGCACTCAAGGGGTCCAAACAGAATTCAAGGGCCTCAGCCTGTCACTTCAGCTTCGTAAAACAACTCCCAACAAAATCCACAAGTCACTGGTTAGTACTTTAAGGTCGAATTTTTTCTAATCATTATGCTGAACCCATTCTTGAGCCTTACTCAAATTTGCATTTGGATCACGGATTTACGAAGGGCAAGCAAAAGTTAAGGGAAAAGATAGGAAACTTTTGCTTGCCCTTCGTAAATCCGTGATCCAAATGCAAATGAGTAAGGCTCAAGAATGGGTTCAGCATAATGATTAGAAAAAATTCGACCTTAAAGTACTAACCAGTAGTGACTGTACGCAATCATCCTTAGCCCTCTTCCCCTCACCCTCACCCCCATCCCCACCCTCCTCCGCCCGTCTCCTCCATCCTCATCACGATGTCACTCCTTCTCTCTCTAGGCGTTCTCCTTTGAAACCCTAGAATGGAGGATCTCGCTATTTCATCCATGGCGGACAGTACGCAATCACAAGCAGATGACCTAGGGATCAAAATCGTTGATTCCATTGGGGTTCACAAGAATCGTCTACAAATCCAAGCACCGCATTTCCAACAGTCCAATGTGTATCCCCAAAGGCGATTAGGATCGGACCACACTACTTCCACGAAATTTACTCCTCGCAGAAACCTAAATCTACATCCCACAATCATCACTGATTCGTCACCTCACAACCCTAACCCTGAAATTCCTATCAACTCAGGGACATTTCAACCTGTTCAGGGTTCTCCTAACCCTAATCAGGTAGGGGAGTCCACTGATACACACTTATCCACTGTTCCAACCTCTAACCCATCTTCTACAGGTGTAGCTCCCGATTTTAACCACAGCTATAGCCCTAGAAACTCACTCCATGTGAAACCGTCTCTTTTTGGTCCACACAGCCCTACAACATCCAATGCTAGCCCATCCTGCAATCTCCAACAGGTCTTCCAGTTAGAGGGGGATCGGTTGGCCTCCGAGGAAAAGCTTTCTTCCATTGTTCATTCCTTGGAGGAGGAGATGCAGAACGCAGGCATCAGAGTTAACTGTACAGAGCTCAAGACCCAGTTGACTCACCTCATGGAAAATTATGGGCACGATGGTACATATGCAAAAGGAGGTAAAGAGGAGCATGCTCTTAAGATTGATTTTAAATCAAGGCCCAAGCAGGTTCGAACAGAAGAACAGCCCCAGCAAGCTCCTCAAGAGGGAGGTAACCAAGTTCAGAAACCGGTGAACAACCGTGACGCAGGTAAAAACAAAAATTGGGCAGCTTTATTTAGTGCACAGGAACCTTCGAAAGTTATGAAATTAGAACATTATCCTGAATTCCGTAGAGGGAAAAATGCGGTTGTGGAACTAGATGAATCACATATAGACGACAGAGCTTGGAACCACTGCCTTTATGGCTATTTTCTTGATGGGAGGATGCCCTTTGCATTGTTAAGGGCCACGGCACACACTGCTTGGAAGGACTGTGCCCCTATTTCCATTAAGCAAGTGGGATCCTGTTTCTTCTTTGAGTTCAAAGATGAAGCTACAAAACTGAAGGTTCTAGAGGGCGGTCCATATTTCTTCTCAAAGAGGTACTTGGTGCTCAAAGATTGGAGACGAATGTTGATTCCCTCCACGGATCACCCCTCATCTATTCCAGCTTGGGTCAAGTTTCACAAACTCCCTCTTGAGTGCTGGACGGAGGCAGGGCTTAGCCGTATAGCTAGCTCAATTGGGAAACCAATTCATGTGGATAATGCTACCGCTAAAAGACAGAGATTGGATTTCGCCAGAGTCTGTGTGGAAATTGAAGCTGGGGATGAACTTCCTAGTGAAGTTCAAGTAATAGTTAATGGGGAATCAGTTGTGGTTCTCATAGAGTACCAGTGGCTGCCACTAAGTTGTACCAAGTGCAGGATATTTGGTCATTCAACTGACTCGTGTACTTCCAAGCTCTCTTATGCTCCTTCTACCTCGAGCACCCCTGACCTTAAAGGGCAGAAGTCTTCTGAGGAGGAGTGGCAGGTTATAGGGAGAGCAGCAGCCCTGGAAAAAGGAGGGATCACAGCTCTGGAAGCTGTCACTAAATTTGTCCCCATCACCACTGATACTTCTCTTGGGGGTACATCAGCTATTCCTCCCTCGGAGGATGAAAGTGAAGCTCTGGATGAAGAGTTTCTGGTGCATGATAGTCTCCCTGCTATATCAGACTCAAATGCAGCCAAGCTAAAAGAGGTCTCGATACCTCAAGATACAAACTCTGAGATGGAGGATAGCACTCGGGTAGTTGATCCGGGTATTATCAATGACATTAGTCAAAGGGCTGGAAAAGGGGCTGAAACTCCACATCACAACTCCTCTAAATCGTCTAGTAGCAGCAAAAAGAAGAAGAACAGTAAGAGATACAGCCAAGGGAGCAATCAAGGGGGGAGCAAGACTACCCCCCTCAACAAAAGGTAACCTTTCCTTTCCCTTATTGGTAGCATGATAATTCTCTATATCCTCTACCTTTTTGATGTCTAAAACACCTCTTCATTTTGGGTTCTGGAATATGAGGGGTCTCAACGACCCTATTAAACAAAAAGAGGTGGTTTCTTTTGTCAAAACCAATAATTTATCACTTTTTGGGCTCATTGAGCATAAAATAAAAGAGGTTAACTGTTCCAGGACCTTTAAATCCATGTTTCCCTTTTGGTCCTTTGCTCATAACTCTGTTATTGCACCAAGTGGTAGAATTTGTGTGGTTTGGGACCCTGCTGTCCTCAATCTGAGTATCCTTGGTCAATCTACTCAAGCCATTCATTGTAATGTTCAGACCTTGAATGGGGATCTCAAGTTTATTGCCACATTTGTTTATGGCTCTAATCTCTATTTGGAGAGAGAGGAGCTTTGGCATGACCTGATTAATTGGACATGTACTGATCCCTGGATAATATTAGGGGACTTCAATGCTCTTAGGTTCCAATCTGAGAAGATTGGTGGGGATCAAAGTTGGCCTCCACACATGGAGGATTTTAATAAATGCATAGCTATCACTGAGCTTGCAGACCTTAGATACACTGGTTGTCAATTCACCTGGTCTAACAAGCAAACCTCCACTCAATACATTGCTACCAAATTAGACAGGGTTTTAGTTAATGAGCATTGGATCAAGACTCACACTTGTTCTAGTGCCCATTTCTCCCCACCTGGGATCTCTGATCACTCTCCTGCTATTGTGTTCCTAAACCCTGAAACCAGGAAGGCCCGTAAACCTTTCAAATTCTTCAATTTTCTGGCTGAGCACCATGATTTCCTACCCACTGTCCAGAAAGTTTGGAGGAGTGTGATCATTGGTAATCCTATGTATGTTGCTTGTGAGAAACTCAGACTCCTCCAGTGTGAACTTAAGAAACTTAACACTAAGGAGTTTAGTGACATTTCCAAAAGAACATTGGCTGCTAAACTTCAGCTTGATCAGGTTCAGAATGATTTAGGTACTGATCCCACTAATCCAAGTAAGCAGACACTTGAAAGAGACTTGTGTAAGCAATATCTTATCTTGGCCAAGGCTGAGGAAAGTTTTGCTAAACAGAAGTCTAGGGTTCAATGGCTTAAATTGGGGGATCAATGTACTTCTTATTTCTTCAAGTCTATATCCCACAACAGAAACAGGAATAAAATAACTAGTCTGGTTCTCCCCAGTGGTACTATCACTCATGATCCTATTGAGGTTAAAGCTACATTTGTAGATTATTACACCTCTCTCTTGGGGACTGCCCATGTCTCTGACTATTCTGGTTCCTCTAGGGTTAATCAATTGGTTTCCACCAAACTCCTTGATTCCCAAAGGGATGCCATGATTTCAGAGATTTCCAATCAGGAAATCAAAGAGACATTCATGTCTCTTAATCCCAACAAAGCCCCTGGCCCTGATGGGTACAATGCCGGGTTTTTTCAGAAGTCTTGGAGTGTTGTTGGCAATGATGTTACTTCTGCTGTGAGGAATTTCTTCAGATCAAGCAGACTCCTTACTAAAGCAAACTCTACATCCATTGCTCTTGTGCCCAAGGTTCCCAATCCCACCAAGGTGGGGGACTATAGACCCATCTCATGTTGTAATACTATTTACAAATGCATTGCTAAAATTCTTGCAAAGAGAATTCAAACTGCTTTGACCCATGTCATTGATCTAGTTCAATCTGGGTTTGTGAAAGGTAGGAGAATCACCGACAACATCTTTCTCACCCAAGAAATCATGAGGGACTATCATAAGGCCTCCCCTTCTCCAAAATGTGCTCTCAAAGTTGATATTATGAAGGCTTATGATAATGTTAGATGGGAATTCTTATGGGACACTCTTATCTCTATGAATTTCCATCCCCAAATGATTAAATGGATCAAGGCCTGTATTATCACTGCAAATTACTCTTTGAGCATTAATGGAGAAGCCACAGGCTCCATTATGGGTAAGAAAGGTTTAAGACAAGGTGATCCATTGTCTTCCTACCTTTTTGTAATTGTTATGGAAGTTCTCACTCAACTCCTTAAGGAGAAATCCCAAAGTCCTAATTTTCACTTCCACTGGAGATGTGATAAAACAAAAATAATTAACCTGTGCTTTGCTGATGATCTCATGATCTTCTGCAAAGGGGAACTTAGTTCCATTCTTTGCATCCAGGAAGCTCTCTCTGAGTTTGAGGCCCTATCTGGCCTCTCCCCTAGCCCTGGGAAGAGCAACATTTTCTTCTCTGGTGTTCCTCCCACTACCAAACAGGCTATACTTGATGTTTTGCACTTTCAGGAGGGTTTTCTCCCTGTGAGATATCTTGGAGTTCCCCTTATTTCCACTAAGCTCAAGTATTCCGACTGTCAAGCCCTGATTGATAGAATCACAAATCGTACTAAATCTTGGGCAAATAAATATCTCTCATATGCTGGGAGGATTCAGTTGGTTAAGTCTGTTCTATTCTCCATGCAAACCTATTGGTCATCTATCTTTATTCTGCCTAAGAAGGTGGTCAAGGATATTGAGAGTATCCTTAGGTCCTTTTTCTGGACTGGCTCTGATCTCAAGCACACTGGTGCCAAAGTTTCTTGGGATCATTTGTGCTCTCCTAGGAAAGAGGGAGGACTTGGATTCAAATCTCTCCAAATCTGGAACAAGGCTGCCATGGCCAAACACATTTGGTTCCTTGTATCTGGAGGAGAGCAATCCATGTGGTGCCAATGGGTTAAATCTTACTTACTTAAAGGGAGAAGTTTTTGGCAGGTTAAAACTCCCAACAGTCCCTCTTGGACTTGGAGAAAGTTGTTGCAACTTCGTTCCCTCATTCAGCCTTTTATTAAATTCCAAGTTGGTGATGGATCCACCATTTCATTGTGGTATGACAATTGGCACCCCTCTGGCCCTCTTGTTGAACACTTTGGTAATCGTGTGATTTATGATACTGGGCTGCCTGATAATACCATGGTGTCCTCTATTTTAAGTGCCACTAATCGTACCAGGTGTAGTAGTTTTACCAGGGAGTTGAATGAGATCAGATCCCATCTTCCTACTCTTAACAACTCTCTCCCTCCTCCTGCTGACTCTTGCAGGTGGACTCTTACCCAGGATGGTCTTTTCTCCATTTCCTCATTGTGGGAAGAGCTGAGACCCAAATTTCCCACCATTGGCTGGAGTAATAGTGTATGGTTTTCCTCACATATCCCCAAATGTAGTCTGATCAGTTGGATTGCAATTCAGAATAGGTTATCCACTGAGGACAGACTTGTGTTGTTTGGTCTCAAGAACACTTCTTGCTGTAGTTTTTGCCCTGCTGAGGAGTCCATAGATCACCTGTTTTTCAACTGTCCATTCACTAAACAGGTGTGGGATACTGTATCCCTTAAATCTCAGCTCATGTGGCATCCTCAATCACTTATTAATCTTGCCAGCCTTGTCTCTACAGCTGGGGGTAAGGGTCTCAAGAGTACTTTGATCAAACTAACCTTCACAGTCTCCCTATATCAGATCTGGATTGAAAGGAATCTTAGGAAATTCCAGAATCTGAATCATAGTGTACCTTCTTTGGTGGCTAAGATATGCACTGAGATTAGGTGCAGGTTGTTGTCCTTACACAAAATACCACCTGGCCCAATAACTTTGCTTGAAGCATGGAACATCCCAACTCAGTCCAACACTTAACATTTTGCACTTGTGGTTGTGGTTGAGTTGTGTCACTTTATTTACTTACAGTTACTTTGGATCCAATGTTCTGTATTCTGATACCTTTGCTCAAAGACACAGGTGGTGCAGGTTGGAGGGATATCCAAGGGTGTTGGTTATGCCCTCTATGCTAATGGCCCAATTGGGTAGTTGTGGTTGCAGGTTTTGCTCACAAGTTCTGACTATGTGTTTTGAATCTGCTAGTACTTCTATCTATTCAGGTAGTTATCTGTAATCCTTGAGCCTTATATAGCTAATTTGGTGATCTGCTTGAAGGCTACTCTGTAGCTATGTTTGACTCTCTGTTCTTGCCTTGTTGTTGCATTGTTGGTTGCCTAATTGCTGTGAGGGAGTGGCCTACTATAATGTGTGTTACCTGTGAGCTGTGAGGTTGAGCTTCATTCCTTTCTTCAGAGTGAAAGTTTAATGGTTGGAGCATTTTGTAAGTTGAGGGAGACAGGTTGATTTCCCCTTAAACCCATTGTTGAACATAACAAAAGTTGAGAGGGAGGGTGAGGCTGTGAGGGTGTTGGTAGTGTGAGTCCTCTATCCAATGGGTTTATTCTCCTTTTCCTTTTGATCCTCTTGCTCAATGTTGTCATATGTTGTCCACTGAGGTTACTGATTCTCAGTGCTTGGATGAATGATCTTACTGGATTCATTTCTTGCATATTCTCTGTGGACTGCCATGTTCTAGGCAGAGGACAGAGCTGACTTTGTGACCTGCTGTTTCTACTTCAGTGCCTAGTATTCCTCAATCTGGAGTGATGCTACTGGGTATAATTTATCATAAACTGTCCAGCAATCTGTCCAGATGTACTCATAATTTTCCGTATGCATCAATCTTGGTGTGAGTACCATGTGTATAGGTTCTGTTGCCTAATTGATGTCCTTTGTTTTGCATTCCCAGCGCCTACCCAGATGGGGATGTCACTGGGAAGTTTAATTTGTCAAGCTTGTTCCTATCACTAGGGGGATGTCCTAGTGCATGTACAATTCTGCAGTAACCGTGTTTGCTGCCCATTTTGGTTGCTGCCTGCCCAGTTTTGGTTGCTACGCGTTGGCTACACTCTTTGAATGGTTGTTCATAAGTACCTTGGGCTGGAATCCTTGTTTCAATGTTGGTACGTGGTCTTATGGAGTTACAAGCATCTGGTCTTCCACATTGTGCGGATTGCCTTCTAGTCTGGGCCGAAGTCATTGGTCCGTTGGGATTAGTTCATAAAGCTTCATCATCTCATTGTGGTTCCTTGTTTATGTAGTTCCTTGTTTAGTCAATGTACTCATCTCTATCCTTCCCCATTGTTGCCTTGTTAGCCATCATTTTTTGTTTTGTTTTCTTTTCTTTTCTTTGTTGTTTTCTTTTTGTCCTCCCGGGGTATGCCCCTTGTAGGCTGTATATCCGTTTAGCCCCTTTTTATTTCAAGCTCAATTATCCAAAAAAAAAAACAAATATCCAAACGCAGCCTCACACGACAATCCTGCAGTCGGGCCACACAGCATGGTCGCACTCACTTTATTTTGTAATACTACCATATTTCAACCAGATTCACGGCAACATCTCAAATTCAAGATCAATCTTTCCTTTCTACTCCCTCCGTCCCATAAAGTAGGTCTCCGACGAAACTATGTGTAATTTTCAAACTTCAAAATAATGTATCTACTAAAATAATTTTTCGATTTCTTTTGCACCGTTCAAAAGATCTCATCGAAAACTATCAAACAAGATCCATATTACACAAAAAATATATATATACGGAAATTTTCACATCCGGGACTCCCGGAAATAAGAAAAAATGTATTTTTTTTGTTTTGCAAATTGTTTTTGGAAAATCCGAGCCGTCTAATGTTTTCAGAAGGTGTTTTCAAGTATTTACAGTTTTTGCGAAAAAACTGCTTGGATCAAGCCCTTCCCGGTATTTTTTTTTTAAGATTTTTCGCGTGGACCCTTGAAAACACCTTCTGAAAACATTGGACGGCTCGGATCGTCAAAAAAATGATCGGATTATGGAGTCCCAGAGTCCCGGATCCCGGAGGAGAAGCTCTCCCTATATATATATATATACGAAAAACTTCTAATCCACACCTCCCGGAAATAAGAAAAAAATGGTTTTTTTTGTGTTGCAAATTATTTTTGGAAAATCCGATCCGTCCAATGTGTTCAGAAGGTGTTTTCAAGGGTTCACGCAAATATATATTTTTTGCGAAAACTGCTTGGATCAAGCCCTTCCCGGTATTTTTTTTTGAAGATTTCCCACGTGGACCCTTGAAAACACCTTCTGAACACATTGGACGGGTCGGATCGTCAAAAAAATGTTTGGATCATGAGGTCCGAAAATAAAAAGTCCGGATAAGAAGTTTACCCTATATATATATATATATTTCGGGAAGTAAATTATGTTTAAGTTTGAAAATTACACGTAATTTCGTAGGGAACTAACTTCACAAGCACTTGAGAGGGATAAGCTAATCCAGGACCACACCCATCTAGCGTTTGGTTCCCATTCTGCACAGGCGGCGGAAAAATGTCCGATAGCAAATTACTTGACTCAATGGATGGAGGAGAGCCCCTAGAATAAACTTATCCAGGTGGGTATAATGACCCCATTGCCCCTCAAATATCTCCTAACTCGTTTGTACTCCCGCTGCAAGAGACAATTAGGTTAATTCTCATATTTACTTTATCCGTATCCATTTATTTCAACTACCAAACAAAGTCCTTAGTTTATCTCTTCCTTATCCACCCAAAACCTTAACCACAAAGGAGCTGAAGGGTAAGAGAGCAACCCTTTTGATACTTTTCTGTAGACTACGAATTCTACATATGGAGAACTCGTTAAAATGAAGTTCAACCATCTATTATAATAAGATAGACTATCAAGGTGGGGGAAGAGAAATAATCCGTAAACATGTCAACACATCAGTCATCCTACCAAAGGGAACTAAATGCATTTCTTTATAATAGCTCAACACGTTCCTGCTCCAATGAGCATTGGGAATCACGTCATGCATAATTTTGCACAAAGATAAATTTTGAAGTGCAATTATAAACACTTTGAGGAGATCAATATCACTTGAACAATCAGTACCAGGGAATATCAAACTATTTCCAAGCAGCAACAGAGAGAGTAAAAAGGGCAATTCCAAAGCAAATACCAGAATGTTCTGAAACAGTTACACCAACCAAAACAAGTCCATACCCATAGTATCCCAGTCAGTATACCAAAGTGGTATCTCTTATTGCAGAGGGTTCACAAGTTATGACTAAGCAGAAGCGGTTTTCTTCTGCTGGAAAACAACAGCAAAAATGGGGACACCAACACCAATGCTGAAGGCAGTGAGGACAGCAAGGCTCATCGTCAGCTTCTGATGCTTCATCCTGTCCAAGTTGTACATGTGCTTTGCGTGAAGGTAGTACGGTTCATCATGGCCATGGGCATGTCCTCCCCCCATCCTCTTCACTCCTGTTGAATGGAACCCTCTGTTTGCTGTCACCAAAAATGAACAGTGCTGTTATTTCAGTAATTTCACATGTGGTTAGGGCCTTGGTACCCCTAAAACGTAATTAGAAACAATAAGTCCATTAGGAATGGATAGCTGGCACTCCTTATTACAAACAATAAGTGAATTTTGGATAAACATCACTTTTCAGGGATCCATTCCTCGGGCATATATCCAAAACAAGTACTATTGTTTTTCATCTGTGGAAATATCCAATTAAAACTCCAGGCAATGAAAAGACTATGCATTAATTACTGATATGTAAAATATTACTCCCTCCGTCCGGATTTGTTATTCCCTTTTTGAAATCCTTGACATTTTTTATTGCTTATATCTTTCAAAGTGTATTTAAAAAATATGCAATATAGATCTTGTTTGATAGATCTCAATTAGTTCTATAATACAAAGTTCACAAAATCATGAAAATCATAATAAATTGAGAGATATAAGCAAAAAAAAAAAATGACACAAATTTCAAAAGGGACTAACGAATCCGGACGAAGTGAGTATACTTAACAAGCATCACAATTACTCAAGAGCTTGATTTAGTCATGGATATAAAAAAAGAAAGAATAAAAAGCTCTGGTCTCGAAAGACTAGCTCCACATGAATTCAGAAGAACAGTGACAGCCACAGAGCAATCCAAAAATGTTTCCTATCAATCATCCTTTCCTAAAATTTGGCCTGAACGGAATACAATAGTTTTCCAGGAGAAAAGTGGAGATCAGTAGAGTATATTGGATGGAATTTGTCACCAACCTTCTTTTTGGATTTCAATATCTCATTCCAAAGGAAATGGTAGAGAGCTATAGTAGCAAGTGAGAACAGTTCTCTTTCTTCCCTTCGTTTCACATTCGTCGTATTATTTTATTTTTATTTTAGCAAAACCTTTTTGTTATTTACAGGAAAAAAAAAATATCATCCCTTAACTGCTCAATTCAAATAATATATAATATCTCTTCTCTCTCAAACTTGCTTTCACTATCCAAGAGCTTTGAATAATTTTGGGAAAATAAGGAAATGTTTCAAACAGAGTCCAATGCTTTGAAAAGAAGTAAGTTGTATTTCTTAAAGGCAATAGGAATTTGAAAAACAAAAAATAACCACAATAAACAAATAAGAGATGACTTCTCAAATAGCAAAAAGCAAACATGTAGTCTCACATGGATGTTGCCGCTTTTAACTAAAAATTAATCACTACTGAAGACAAAGCAATATTCAGCTAAACAACCCATAAAACATAACGATGATCACACTACCAGGTACACCATCTATGTTGCATGATCTCTTCTAATATACTCCCTCCGTCCCAAATTGCTCCCCCTTCCTAGGGAACTGTGCATTTTGTCCCCAAAAAATAATGTATAAGCATGAATTTTTTTCCCAACAATTTTTACACTAATTTAAAGATCTCATTGAGAAGAAAAAAATTGGAAAACACATTATTTATGCCCCCAAAAAGAGCGAGCAATTTGGGACGGAGGGAGTATAAAATACACATGTTAAATACTTGACATCCACCTGACAAGTACATACAAGCAGTCTGATTTACTATAGAACTGTGTGTAAGACTTTCATTCAGAGATAACATGATCGGATTTTAATTAGCATACATCACTTTACCCATAAAAAAATGAACAAACATAGATCGAGTCATGCACCAGTGTGAGACCACATATCTAGCTGTTATCTTATTCATATCTTTTTTCCGAGCCTTTATTTGGCATGCTCCTGACTGGCCTCTTTTGTAATCACATTTGTTTAGGAGGTGTGAGGTGTAAAGGTCATTACTAGCTCAGTTACGGTGGAGACACATACACCGTGCTCCTAGGAGTTCTGTAATGAGGTTAGCTTTTTAGGTTGTTTTTGTGTCTCCCTGAGATATGCCTCTTGTCTTTATGAACTTCTCTTTTATGTATAAAAATTGTTTACTTGTAAAAGAAAAAATTCATCTACCATCGTTAAGAGATAAGAGAAGTAGATGAATTTGACAATTAGACAAATATCAAGACTCGATGCAGATAAGAGAGTCCATGTAATATACTCCCTCCGTCCCACAATGTTGCACCATTTCGGGATTCAAACTTCGCAAGGGGACAAGCATATGCATGTCGCCTTCGAAAATGAACATTGATTTCCACTATATCCCAAGTACAAAGTTAACTTTAATTATTTATGAAGGTTAAATTTTGGACATTCACACTTTTTACTTGACTTTCCAAATAGGGCTAATATTTTCGGACATCCTGATGTAGGACAAGATATTAAGTGTTGGTATTAGGACTTTTGTTTACGATTGGTATTAGGAGGGTCTTATTTGTGCTGCCTGTTTTGCACGTTCCTAATTTAGTTTTGCTAAGATTGATATTATTTCATTTTTTTATTAGGACTCCTAGTCTAAGTATAAATAGGGGTGTAAGCCTTAGAGCAAGACATCTTTTAATCAATAACTCCTCTAAGAAGATCCAGTGTTTTAAAAAGCGCGAGGCGAGGCGCATGTCTAGCGCTTCATAAGGTTACGATTAAGCGCAGAACCATTAACGCACCTTAAGCGCTGAAGTGCGAGCTTAAGCGCAAGGCGCAAGAGGCACACGCGTGTATTTTGCCTAGATTTCATCTTAACCCTT
Organism: Vaccinium vitis-idaea; assembly: GCA_963854785.1. Taxonomy (NCBI): domain Eukaryota; kingdom Viridiplantae; phylum Streptophyta; class Magnoliopsida; order Ericales; family Ericaceae; genus Vaccinium; species Vaccinium vitis-idaea. The sequence continues at coordinate 28,521,373 of OY978215.1, read as the reverse complement.
CATCTTGATTAAATAAAATAAAAAAAAAACCATGTGCCAAGTGCACCAGATAAAATTTAGATAAACCTACACTTATTATCGACATAGCAGCAGCCAGCAGAGATCGAAAAACCCTAACATTTCATTTGAAGGGCTTCGGTTTCAGTCTGATCGAATTCCTTCTTCTTAACAGGTAACGTCGTCTTCTTCTTCTCCTTTCTCTTTCTTCCTTCTCCTTCTTCTTCTACTCTTTTTTTTCCCTTCTTCTCTGTTTCTTCTTACTCTGTTTTTTTTTTTTAATTAGACTTCTTTTTTACATATTAGAAAAAAAAGAAAAAAAAAACATTTTTGCAAATAACTCCGGTCTGATTTTTTTTTCCTTCTCCTTCTCTGTTTCTTCTTACTCTGTTTGTATTTTTTTTTTTTTTTTTTGAATCAAACTTCGTTTTCTCCTCTATTTTTTCTAGCACTGAAATTACTGAATTCATTTTTCAATTTGTTGAGTCTCTAAAACTATTCCGTTGTTGAAACGTTATTTTTTAAGCTTTTATGACATTTGAATGTTTTATAAGTGTTTGCTTTTGTTGAAAGTATTACCTATATTCGAATTTTACTTGTTCTAAAAAAAGGTGCGCCTCGCGTTCAAAAGACGCGCACCTCGCCTTGCGCCTTGCGCTTAAAGCTCCAGGGGATCATGGCGCCTCAGTGCGCCTATCACTATTTAAAACACTGGATTGATCAGACTGGAACTGGAGCCCCCTTCGAATGAAATGTTAGGGTTTTTTGATCTCTGCTGGCTGCTGCTAAGTTGATAATAAGTCTAGCTTTATCAAAATTTTATCTGGTGCACTTGGCACATGGCTTTTTTTTTATCAATATGAAGGGTTAGGATGAAATTTAGGCAAAATACACAAAAGCATGCGTCTCTTGCCCCTTACGCTTCTGCGCGTAAGCTCACGCTTCAAAGCTTAATGGTTCTGCGCTTAATCGTAACCATATGAGCGCTAGACACGCGCCGCACCTCGCCTCGCCTCGCCTTGCCCTTAAGCGCGCTTTTTAAAACACTGGGGCAAAACATCTTTTTATCGATAACAACTCTGAGTTTTATCTCTTTCTCTTGTGGATTCAAGAATACTCATGGATTCAAGTGCCTATCTCGTTTGAATTAGTACGCTAACTAATCTCTCATGAATTTCGCTGGGTCACATCCCAAAATGGAATAGAGGACCAATATTATGAGACAGAGGGAGTACTAAATGTGTCAAATCTACAGGTGACACCACGAAAGAGCCCATGTAACATAGTAGAAAACATACATACCACGCATCCTAAGAAAAGAAAATAATTTAGTACACATCCATTTCCATAAACTTTTCACCACTATGAATTTGATACTCAACCTTATTAGCTAACACACATACTACGCATTCTATGAACTTTATGAACTTTTCTTCGAGCCCCTTTGGATGGTGAGAATGGGGCAAAAACAAGATAAAAATCAATCAGCTCTCTTCATTTCTCACCTTTTCTATTAATCTGACAACTAAAAAGTGATATAATTCCGATTTCTTTCTTTCTCTCTTTTCTCACCTTACCATCACTGTTAGGACTTAGAACCAGTGATGTAATCCTCAAAATCGAGGCATATGAATCAAATTCAAACCTCAGTCAAGTACATTTACACGTCACATGTTCCTATCCCTATAGTTAATTTTCGAAGGTATCATTCAGCCAAATAAAACACAAATTTTGAGAGCAAGAATCGAAGAACAAAATCAGTTAATCCAGCAGTAATCTACCACTTCTCTTGCTAGTGAAATTCAAAGCAAAGATCTGATTTCCCAAAAGCTAAACAAAAGAGTAGAAAAAACCCTAGAGCGATACAATAGGGGCGGCAGACTGACCTGATCTGGGAAGAAACGACTCGGTTGAAGTCAGAAGCTTTGAGGCGCACGATCTCAGCGCGTTGTTCGATGCCATGGTCGCCTATGCTTTGAGCAGAGAGAGAGAGAGAGAGAGATACGAAGGGTTGGGTTTGTTGCAGGTTATCGGGAGAAATGTATGCATTTGCTGTGGGTGCGTGTAAATTCGCCCGAGTTGTACGGAGGCCTTGGGTAAATGAGAACGTACAGCCCATAGCCCAGCCCAGCCCAGCCCAGCACTCTGTCGAGTTTTGGATAGCCCTTCTGTACCTCAATTTTGCGGTGAAATTTTTGGGCCTTCATAAGTCAAACCTTGTGTAGATCTCTGGATTTAATTTTGTTGACTCTCTTAATACCCTTCATCCTATTGGTTGAGGTAGACTATAAGGGATTTACGGCCGCTACAAAAATTTTGGGCGTCTTCCCTTCCGCTCCAGCCCGTTTCTAAAAAGCACCAACAAGATTGCCGGCTTATTTTCTACCCGAAATACCCCTTTGAGCTTTAATGTGGGTCTCTTCAGTCACCTTTATTGTGCGGCCTACAAATAAAGGCCGGTCTAAAAAGCACCAACAAGATTGCCGGCTTATTTTCTACCCGAAATACCCCTTTGAGCTTTAATGTGGGTCTCTTCAGTCACCTTTATTGTGCGGCCTACAAATAAAGGCCGGCCTACTTTACTTTACTATACTTGTTGTATTCTCAAAGAAACATAAAACTCATAAATGTGGTGGGTGAGTTTTAAAGAGAAAAAAAGTAAACAAGTCAGTATCCTCTTTCTCTGTCTCTCTCTCTCTCCAGTAATGCCATGAGTTCTAGTTTAGAAATAAATAGTGATGGGGTTTCACAACCACTCCTGTATTCTCTGACATCTCCACCGCCAGCTATATCCCAATGGCAACTTTTCACCTTTCAAAACCAGATCTTCTTCTCCTCTTTAATTTTTTCCTTTGATCTTCTTCTCCTCTTTAATTTTTGCGTCGGAAATTCGCAATGTTCTTTCAGAAGAAATAGTGGACTCACCAGTGGTTGGGTCGTTGCATATCCATGTCCTCTCTCCCTCCCCTCTGTCTCTCTCTCTCTCTCTCTGGTTGGTAATTTTAGGGCAAAACAGTATACAAAATTCGCAATATTTATACAAATTCACAGTGAGTCAAAGGGGTCCAAACAAAAGGTATCTCATTCTAGTTCTCTTTGTTTTCAATTATTTTCTCATTTCCAAACAATTTCCGTAGTTCAAGGTTAATCACAATTCAAAAAATGAAGTAATTTCATAAATTCGCAGTCAGAAATTCGCAACTTGCGAATTTTTTCAATCTTTTTAAATTCCTATTCTCCATCGAAAAATGAAGTATTTTTTTTTGGAACATCGTTGCTTATAATCCACTTTGAGAATTTTTTCCCAATCATTTTTGTACTTATTGCGAATTTTTTGAGGTCACCCGGTCGCCGGAAACTAAGATCCGGTGGTCGCCGGAGGTTGGCGATGGTCAAAGAAGGCAGGTCGGCAGGCGGTTGGTGAGTGTTGTAGGTGCTATATGGTGGGTGGCGTTTTAAGAGAGGGTATGTTTCCGTTTTAAACTACAAGGGCAAAAAAGTAATGTTGCTACCCCAAGTAGACCTAATGGTAAAGAAAAACGCACATAATCCTTAATGGGAATTAAACACTAGTTTTATGACTGGACAATAAAAATATGGTAGACTATTCCACAAAAAATAATCTCATCCTTACCGAAAAGTATGTTGTAGGGGTGAGACCTATACCATTTTAACTAATAAGGAGGGTAATATTCACCCTCTTTTAAGTAAGGTGAACAAAGTCGCACTCTAGATCTCCTCATGCTTAGTTTCATAACGCTTGTTGTGTAACCGAATTTGAAAAAAAAAAATTGAAACCTAGTTGAGGAGATCTATCATACAAGATCCATATTAAATATGAAATTATGTGTAAAAAACAATGAGTTTTTTGGTGTAGGCTCCTTTATTTATTTTGAAAATATGAAAAAAAAAATTACCTATCACACTTAATTATGATGAACTTACACTAGAAATTTTGATTTTTTAGGGTGTATGAATTGTGTATGGGGTGTGCGGAATGTAAATTTACACCGTTCATTATGAATTTACACTAATAATTGTTAATTTAATAATAAGACCCTAAAAGTGTAAATAATGGCGTTTATCTCGCTCATTTTGATCACACACGTGCATTTTGTGGCTTTACACGATTGATTTCACACGAGGTTGTGTTTTTGTTATTGCAGGGAAAACGAGAGCAAAAGACCTGTTTTAACGCCATAGATGGTCAAAGGGGTACCCGAGTGCCCAAGGTCACGTGGCACTCCGCCACCAAGTCCCCGGGGTCAAGGAACGAAGTATTGAACAAGACTCGGGAAGCCTAGAGGTCACGATGACAAGCCAGAAGGTTAAGGGATCAAGACGAAGGAAATCCACAATTTTTTCAGTCAGTACCGATAGAACACTTTTATGCCTACAGGTAGCCAATGGTCAGTGAGATTCAGTATTGGTAGAGCACTTTTCTCTATAGGTAGCCAATGGTCAGTGAGATTCAGTACCGGTAGAGCTCTTTTATGCCTACCGGTATTGGTTGCACTTTTCAGCAGATTTTTGGCCCGAACTCAGCTTATTTCCTGGGGTATTTTGGACCTTTTGTACACGTTTTGGGGGACTATAAAAGCCCCCAAACCTCAGATTTTAGGGTTATCAACTACCTAAGCTTTCTCTCTCTACCTCCCTCCTTCCTCCCCCATTTTCTCTACCTTCTCTCTTCATTTTAGGTTAGTTTCTCTTGAATTTAAGCTCAATTGCTTCATTAAAGTTGTAAGTGACTCGTTTATTTATCTAGATCCGCGTTTTATTTCTATTTATTTCATGTTTCGTTTTTCCTTATTATTTCCTTCCATGTTTACTTTAAGTATGTCTGAGTAGTAGATTGGTCATGGGGTGAATATCACTCCATGACTTCGGTGTTTTAATGGCTTCTCACGTTTATATGCTTATTGTGGGTTTGTGAATGGGTAAATCACTCATATTTTCGGTCTAAACTTAGAGTTGTTAACCTCTTTGATTGGGTGTATACAAATCATTTGGCACACGCAATGCTTTGAGCTATGTCACTTTGGGTGTTCGACAAAATGTCCAAGAGAGTTTCTTTCCATTTACAAACCTCATTCATGTGATAAATATTGGTTTTCATTGAGCAAGTTCAGTTTTATGTACCAAAACTAAGGGTAGTTAACCTCCTTGATTATGTATAGGCAAGGCTTTGTACCTTGCCACATATAATGCTTGGAGCTATGTCACTCCAAGTGTTTGTAAAAATGCCTCAAAGAACTTATTCCATTGTTAAACCCATTTTCTAGAATCAAAATGATATTCATTGTTAAATCTTCTGAGTGAGAGCAAAAGACTTTGTCTCTCACTTGAGTTATAGTCGAGAGCCATTGAATATCCTTAGTCATGGGTGGTATGAACCTCTAGACCTTGCCGCCTTTAATTTGGCCTTGTTCGGACAGACTCTTGAGAGCTTTTCAAAAAATATGCCTTCAAACAATTTTGGAAAACCCAACCAGTGGCCCCCACCCCCAACCAGGAAAAGTCTTAAAAACGCTGTCTCTCTGTCTCTGTGCAAAACTGGAAAACCCAACCAGTGGGCCCAGTTTCTATAAGATTTTTCCTCCTCTCTCTCTCCCTGTGCAAAAACTGGGCAGTGGGCCCCTCACTCTCAAACCCAAAATGCATCTCTCTCTCTATCTCTCTCTGCGCAACACTGGCCCACTGGGCCCTGCACTTTCAAACTGAAAATTGCATCTCTCTTCCTCTGGAGAATTGTACCGAACAAAGAACTCAAAAAATGTTTTCAAAAAATCGGCTGAAAAAGGCATCCGAACAAAGCGTTTATAATTTAAACTCCATTTTCAATTGCATTAGAGGTAGAGAGAGAATCCCACAAACAAACCAAACCAAACCAAAAGGTTGACCTTCCTAACGCCGAAACCCCTACCGTAAAGTAAACTTTTCACTAGCTCCGACCCTTCCCTGTGGATTCGTCCTCGGACTTCCGAGTTATTATGCTACAACCGACCTAGCCCTACGCTTGGGGTGACACTACTATGATACAAAGCTAGGTCGCAAGCATTTAACATTGGTAATTGTGAATTTAGAAAGAAACTAACATTTTTAATTGTGAATATATACTGTCACTTGTGAATTTACACTGTAAATCAATGGCTTGTCGACCTCGCTACTTTGGGATGCTAGCTTTTAAACAGTGACCCTAACAAGTCCAATGAGTGCAGAAAAGATTTTTGAAAATAGTAGGCAGAGTACAAGAGGGTTCGAAGAGTTGTGATTTTCATTTTGTTACGGAGATCAGCAAATATAATTGTCGACAACCTGACAAAATTTGGGCTAAGAAATCTCGATCTTCTGATTGGTTATTGTGTTCTTTAGAGCGAGATAATCATCTTTTTTTGATGTATTAGTTTCTTTGTTATCAATAAAACTTCTACTGCTTTGACAAATTATTTTTTGTGAATTTACAATGTCAATTTATTGATTGTTAATTTAGACAGAAGTTAATAGTCCTTAACATAACAAAAAATTGGGTCCCTACACCAAAAAAAAAAAAAATTTATGCATAATTTTCATGTTCAATATGGATTTTGTTTGATAGATCTCGTCGAGTAGATTCTAAAAATATTTTTTCCAAAAACAAACACATATAATAAAAGTTATATAATTTTAAAATTTATAATGCAAAAAAAGGACCCCACACCCCAAAAAAAAAAAAAATCAACACAAATTTTCATACTTAATATTGGTCTTGTTTGAGAGATCTTGTCGAGTAGGTTTTGAAAATATTATTTTTTCAAAATTGAATGTGTATAATAAAACTTATAAACATTTGAAGATTTAGAGAGAGACTTGAGTGCGTGTAAAAAAGGGGAATCCGGGGAGGATATTATGTTGTAGGTGTTGTGCATTGTGTTGTGCGGCAAAACTACGTCGTTTTGCTTGATTTTTGGACACACTTTTGAATCTTTCAAGGGCCTTGTTTGGAGGAAGAAAAAAATCACTACAAAGTGCCTAAACCCGAAGTGTCTAAATCCAACTGCCTAAACCCACTATACCCTATCTCAAATAGCCTAAATTCCCTAAAATTGAACCCCAAAATTAACTCTCCAAACAGGGCCCTTGGTAGCTTTGGAGGTATAACAAGAAAATGAGCAAAATGATGTAGTTTTGCCGCACAACACAATGCACGAAACCTATCGCATAACACCCACCCCAGATTCGTAAAGAGGACGTAGTCAGGTACGAATATATGGAATAATTTGGCTGGGACTTGGGCCTCCTTTGGGTAAAAAACTTAATCCAGTTTTTTGGTTTTTTGGGTACAAAAAACCAGAGTGCTTTGGGTAATAATCTTAATCCAAAAAACCAGAGTGCTTTGGGTAATAATCTTAATCCAAAAAACCAGAGTGCTTTGGGTAATAATCCAATAATCCAGATTATTCGTTTGTCCTTATTCAAATTTTTTTTGCATTCGTTAGTTTTTCATCAAGATTTTGTGGTTTCTGGATTCCTCTCGACGAAACGAATCTAACAAGTATAAAATTATGGTCAGAACTCAAAATTTTTTGAATAAGGACAAACGAATAATCCAATAATCCATAATCTGGATTATTAGCCAAAGGAGGGAATAATTTGGATTAAGTTTAAGAAAAAATCAAACCGGTTTTTTGGATTATTTGACAAAAAACCAAAAAACCAATAATTTGGATTAAGTTTTTTACCCAAAGGAGACCTTTGGTAAGGTATAATCCGCTGGTTGGCCATACTTTTTAGCTTCGATTTTATCCCAATCTTAAATATTGTTGTTGAATCTGGATAGACAAGCAACAATAGATTCCCGTACTTATTTCATGCATTTTTACTCCTTTGCCTATTTTTTTTTATTTGTTTTGTACATTATATAAACTTTAAAATGTCATAACTTCTACTATTGTACATGTCCGTTTTTAGTAAAAATCATGTTTTTGGCGTTGACTAAACAAAATCTATCAAATGAGATCAATATTCATTATGAAATTACGCATAGATAGAAAACTAGTACTCCGTCCGTCCCCTTTTAAGTGTGTTGCTTCGTAAATCCAACTTATTAAAAAAAACATCATCATTACACCTATCACATCAACTTTTATCTCTACTTTACACTTTTCACATCAACTTTTACTTCCACTTTCCAAAGTTATCATCCACCTTTACTCATTAACTCTTTACTCACTAACTTTTCAAAAGGCTAAAATGATAATTGTACACACTTTCACCCATTAACTTTTCAAAACACACACTTACTAAGGGACAGCCCAAAATGAAAATGTACACACTTAAAAAGGGACGGAGGGAGTAATTTTTTAGATTAAATTGTGAACCATGAACTGTGAATCATGAATGATGTGAACTATGTGAAATGTATGAACCATGTGAATTGTTTAAGTACGATGATAATATTGAACTATGTAACTGCAAAATCCTATGTGATCTTTATATGATAAGGCTGTGTGAAATGTGTATTTTAGAGCGCGGCGGGACTATGTGAACTGTGTGATTGGGCATGTAAAGTGTGTGGTGAGGCTATGTGAACGACATAATGCAGCACGTAAATTCTCAAAAGATGAAGCATCCGCAAAACAACAAAAAAGGACACAAATTTTCCAAGTGCAACTTCGCTTGGAAGCATCCACAAATCATTTATGCCCTGTTTGTTAGGGGGGATTTGAGGGATGGGATATGAGAGGTTTGGAGATGGGACCTATTTTCCATTGTTTGTTGTTGCTAAATGGGGTGGGATTTCATATCCCCACCAATTTTTATCCCGTACGGCAGTGGGAGATAAAATCCCGTTGGGGGGGGGGGGGGGGGGGGGGGGGAATTGGATGGGATTTGGTTTTTCAAAGGCTAAAACAACAAAAAAAAAAGTTCATATCCCACCCATATCCCGTTGAACACAAACAGGATATTGATTTCCTCCATCCATTGATATCCTAAGCAATATCCTAAGCAATATCCCAAGGATTTCATATCCCATCCATATCCCAAGGGATTTTATATCCCATCCATTTATCTCCGATCAAACAAACGAGGCCTTACAGGAAAACCTTTCAAGATGCAAACCAAAAATAAAAAAGGTCTCTTATTGAAGAAACGAAGATGCGTAGTCTGGGAGATGATAATATACACAATGGAAAAATTAACAATAGAGAAATTTCCCAAGAATCAGTGTTTTCTTTTTTTACTGTAATAAACTATAAAGTACATAACAAGATTTCTCAGTGTGTTTTCATCCCTAGTCTTCAGTGCCATGTTCCACTGCTTTGCTTGAGCCGAAATTTCAGCAGGTCCAGGAGGAGGATCTCTTAATTACAGGCTTCATTAGCCTGTCCTCTTCCAAGGAGATCATCCCCAAGTGTGAGGGATCCTCCAACAGCATCTTTGCCACCAAATATCCCGCTATCGACCACGTCTGATATTTCCTAGCTTGTTTACCGACATATCTCCCGAGTTTACCATCGTAGTATTCTGGCCAGCTGTCCTTCAGCAGACGGCTCTCGATAAGATCAATTGCTCGTCTTGCGATCTGGGGCCGTCCCGTTTTGATGCAGGCAGCGGTTAGCAACCACAAAAGAACTGCAGTCAAAGGAACCTCAGCACTATAAATTCAGAAATTGACAGATCAATCCAGAGGAATGTTATTCAAAAAAGTCACGTAATTGTTCTTTTGTCTTTCAAAAAGTGGATAGAAAACATGGAATAAGCAGCTCCAAGCTCAAGAAACTCATTAGCAGTTGATTGCTATTTAAACTTAGGCTGTGTTTGGATGACCAAAATCTTGAGTAGGAATAGTAATGTGATTACCGGGAATCAAATTCCTGGGAATTTCCTTGGGTAGGAATAGGAATGTAATTACTAGGAATCAAATTCCTAGGAATTTGATACCTGGAGTAATTTCATTACGGTGTTTGGATTAATTGAGTAATCTTACGTAGGAAACAATTATTTTGGAAATTTATTGAAATCAACATTTCCTTTTCTTATTGAATAAACCAGGAATCTGAGATTCTCATGGGGTAAGGGAGGAATCAGATTCCCACTCAGTTTTGGAATGTGATTCCTGGTTGAATGTGTCATCAGGAATCACATTCCTGTTCCTGACTAATCCAAACACCGGAATCATAAAAGCATGGAACCACATTCCTATTCATGTTTGTTCCAAACATTGGAATCATGAAAAGAAGGCATCACATTCCCATTCCCCCTCAAGATTGCTGCCATCCAAACTGAGCCTTAGATTGTAAAGTCTGCCTTGGCAATATTCTTCCAATTCCTGAAGGCAGTCTCTCAATGAAGTGTTTGGGTTCCACTGATTTCCATCAGACTAAATGCTGCAGATTGTGCTCTATTAAAGACATTCAGTCCTGGTCTAATAAATCCTTTTCTTATGGTGAAAGAGCTCAACTAGTGAAATCTTCTTCATTCTTCCTCAAAAGGTAATGCATGACATTAAGAGGATGTTGAGATCTTTCCTTTGGACTGGCCCAGACCTAAGACTTCTCGTGCCAAACCTCAAGACTTCTCGTGCCAAGGTAGCTTGGCAGTTTGTGTGTGCCCCCAAGGGTGAAGCTGATAGGGGGTCCAGATTGCTTAAAGATTGGAATAGGGCATCCATGTTGAGACATATGTGGGCCATTTGCTTGAAGTCAGATGTTCTATGGATTGAATGGATAGTCTTTGGAAGGTCAGAATTCCTAATGAGGCATCTTGGACTGTTAGGAAAAGCTTTCACCTTAGAGGGATAGAGCAGCCCTGGATGAAATATACAATTGGAGATGGTCTACCTACTTTCCTTTGGATTGATAACTGGCATACATTGGGATCATTGTAAAGAAGTTTGGGGAGGCTGTAGTGTTTAATATGGGCAGATGTTTGTATGCTACTGTTGCTACTATAATCCACCAAGGTTCTTGGAAGTGGCCCTGACCTAGAAGTGCTGTGACTAGGGAAATCTTAGCACATTCCCCTTCTACTGTAATCCCCAATACTTCCAGCCCAGATTCTTTTGTTTGGACTTTGACTGGAGATGGGAAATTCTCTGCTAAACCTACAGGGCAGGCTCTGAGGGCCCAATTGTTCCATGGTCAAAAACGTGTTTGGCTCAATGTTCCTCGTTGGGCTTCCATTAAATGGCTTTCGTTTTTGGGAAGACTCCCCACCAAAGACAGAATGCAGAGCTGGCGTATGGGGGTCGATGCAGGTTGCTGTTTATGTCTAAGGGAAGCTGAGACTCATGAATATTTGTTTTTTCTGAATTCCGAGCCTAGTAGCACTGGTAGGAGGGCTGCATAAGAATAATAATTGTAAGGGCTGGGTTTGGCCTGTCGAGGGAAACAGAGTGGGTCACTACTCAGAGGCATAGTGTTTCCCTTCCCTGCAGAATATATAAACTCTTTTTGGCAGCTGCAGTTTGTTGGGTATGGAGGGAAAGGAATAACAGGTTATTTCAGGGTAGAGGTACTCCTGCTTCTATGTTGGGAGGCCAGATTAAAGATGAAGTTAGAGCATGTCTTTGCTCGTGGAGAGGTATCAAGTCCACAGATGGGAATCGACTGATGGCTAGGGATTGGAGGTTAAGTCCTAGGATCTTTGGGTCCTAGCGTAGTTTGTTGATTTTTGTTTCTGTTATGGCCAGTTTCATGGTGTATGCCACCTGTTTGGCTTAGGCTAGGCTGCTTCTTGCTTCTTGTTGCTTTCTGTTTACTTCAGATTTTCAGGGCAGTCCAAAAGGATGTAAGAACTGCTCTGTGTGTTGAGGTAGTTTGCCTTGTAAAATGGTTAATTTACCTAAAGCCCCTCGGAACCACCAAAACGAGATGCCGTGGTTACAAGATAACAATGTTTTATGAGGCGTTTGGGCTTCACCTAGTCTGTATACGCCATATATAAACCTGGGGTTTACCATGTGCCTTGTCATTAAAACGACAGAAATAAAGATAATGCGACAGTGCTAGTAGATCCTTATGGATACAATCATGAAATCATGTTGAGCGAGCCATTGATGTAGCGCCTGCTAAAAGTCATTCTACTCATATGCCGGCAATTGACAGTAAATTGGAATCCTTTCACTCAAAATGATTTGTGTTTTGTTTCTCAATAACAAAGGTCACAAGAAAAATCTTAATCATAGGTAAGTTGTCCCAAGGATAAGCTAATACAATCTTGGTCTGAATGTGATGGGTGTAGAACAGAGACAAGAAAGCCTAAGAGACTAATGAAACTAGGTTTACGAACACAAATTTCCTTGCAATGACGCAATGGGCTTTAGGAAAAGACAAAATGGAGAATACAAGTATGGACAGTAAAATCTTCTCATGGGCTCCACTGGCCATACTATTTTCCCCCATGCAAATAGATGTATTTATATATGCACATAAAGCATTATCCAGTAGAATTCAGAACTAGGTTTTGCCCGAGACTAGTTTCTTTTAGGGTTAATAATCTACTTGCCCCTTAAACTATTCAGTTTTTAGTTAAATCCCCCCTCCAACTCCTAATTGAATTTACTTGCCCCTTCAACTATGTAAACGTTAGCTAATTGGTTGAATCCCTCACTTTCCATCCAATTCATGGACGGAAAACTTAACAAAACCCCAAGTGGTGCTTTTCAAGTGCATTTACGTCTCTCACCTAACAATATATGTGTATATGTATTTAATCCCATCTTCTTCGTCTCCATTCTCCCACTCCTGCATTTACATCTCTCTCTCTCTCTCTCTCTCTCTCTCTCTCTCTCTCTCTCTCTCTCTCTCTCTCGCACACACACCAAAACGCACACACCAAAAATACTCTCATCCAACCAAACTGATTTGTGATGGAGAAAAATAAATTCACATTTTTTCATGACTTGAAATCGTCGAGACAGCTTTCCTCTTTGTTTCTGGGCTATTGTGTGAAGAATTTACACATGACCCAATTGTTATATATCATCACTTTTGCACCTCAAGCATGCAGCATCCAACACCCCTATTAGGCTTTTCTGATGCCAGAACTTTATTTACCTAAGAAAGAAAAGAAAATAGGCAACCTTACCCAGTTACCCCACTTTTGTCGAGGTATTCCTGTGTTCGAACCCATCCCACAGAACTAGAGTTGGCCGAGTTTGCCAGATTGCTTCCTCTACCATTATAATTTTCAGGCTCTGAACAATCAATACAATCTCCAGAAATGTATGTATGAATAGAAATACCCACATAGCCATAAAAGTAGCACCAAAATGCGATAACAACAGCACCAAAATACACAATTTACCTTTGGTCTCTCGGTCTCTCTTTGATTGACTAGTTTGAGGAGTTGAATTTAGGTCTGCTAATTTACCCCCAAATACACGATTTAGTGGGTTTGGGTGGAAAAGTCTATTTTACCCTTCAGTTGGTAGCAAATTAAAATGGTTAGGGTTTTTCCTACCTTTTCCGTTAATTTGGACGGATTCGACCAATTGACTAACGTTTACATAATTGAAGGGGCAAGTAAATTCAATTGGTAGTTGGAGGGGGAATTAACTAAAAATGAAATAGTTTAAGGGGCAAGTAGATTATTAACCCTTTCTTTTACTAGGTCAGACTTATCACGATAAACTTCCCTTGTCATCCCAGCTAAGCACTGCTATCCACATTGAACACCAAAATTCACATAATTACAACATCAATGGTATATTCATAGCAGAGACAAAAGCACTAAATGAAAAGAATGACAAAAAGAAACCATGGAAGAACCTGGCCAAGATCCTCCATTGTGGTAACTCCATCTGGTATTTTTTGGATCACAACCAGTTACAATTCGCCATTCATGACTTTCTATTGCAGGATAGCATATCTTTAAAGGCATTTCTCCAACCAGCTCCTCCCAGCGTGCTTCAATAAGATCCATAATAGCAGCAGATTGCTCTGGAGTCGCCAATGAAGATAATATAGCAATACAGTTCCCTAAAGCAAACCATCGAAAATCCATCCTAGCAGGGCTGACATTCCCAACAAAGTACCCACCACGTGTTGGCATAAAATCAAATACCCATTCTGGGATAGAATCTGGCATGACATTAAACTTATTTACAGCAGTATGAGAGTACTCCTCGGTTTTATAGCGGTATATGTCATTTAACTGTTGGAAGTCAAGCCAGAAATAACTTCGCATGTGATAACTCAATGCATGCAAGCGCTTTACTATTCTCTCCACACACTCTTTCCCTTCCGCGTCAAGTTTAAGCATCGGCAAAGCAGATCTCAATGCCATAAAGAAAAGTGCTTGAATCTCGATAGGATATCCATAAACACCCTGAAATTTGAATGCATCCCATAAGCACAAGGCAATATCCAGTTTGTGGAGGACAAGAACAATCTTAAAAGCATGAAGAATGCACATCAAAAAAGAGAGAAGATAATGTGCAGACTTATTTATTCTTTTGAAGTTTGAAAACTTGATTACTAAGCATGATTCAACAACACAATGCATGCAATAATTCAGTAATTATGTTACAATCACTGTTATCTGGACTGAACCAGACTGGGCATATCCATTTGCTGAAGGGAAAAGCCATAACTGGTGCAGTTTTTGATTTGGAATGCTTTACTCGAGCATTAGAAGCACATCTTAAAAACCAATGAATCCTGCATCACAAGATTGGGCTTGGAAGAGCAAAAACATCAAGGATATATTAACTCATAGGATCTTTGAGTCTTGGAACAACCAATTACCAAACAAATGTAACTCGTAAGTATAAGAAGTATTATTAAAACAAGATTTCAAGAAATTCATCATCTTGTAGAAAGCCAATATGAATTTCCCTTAATACTAAGATAGTCATCAAATATCAAACAATCACACATTTTCATTTTGTACACACAAGTACAATAATTTTCTTGCAAGCACAAAGAATCACTAATGAATTAACCTAAAAGTAGACGAACTTCAATAGCATAACCAAAAGAGAATCACGGTATATTGTTACCATTCTTCGATCGATCATTGAGCATCCATCAGCACATAGCAGGGTAGGAAATGTATCAAATCCCTCTGACAGACATAGGGTCAATATAAGCATCATTCCCTTTTGGCACTCTGGAGCTTCAGCCAGTGTGTGGTCTCCAGTAGACTTTGTGTAAGCACGTAGCAGAATAATCCACCAGAATCCAGAGTCAACTGGGGCCACTCTTCCAATTGCACTCTCGCCAAAATCTGCTATTAGAGTATCTGTTTTGCGAACTGGGTCATGAAGAACTTTGAAACTAGCCGGCATTACCCCTTGGCCAAGCTTGAATCTGTCTACTGTCTTTTCCCAACCTTGAAGCTGTAATGTCCTTAGGAGAAAGTTCTTGACTATTTCAGGCTCACCATTCATCAGAAAAGCCAGAGCACTGGGCACAAAATCTCTTACAAAAACCTACACAGCAAAAAATAGTCAAGCAAAGTTTCAAATTCATCCCCGGTATCAAAATCACTAAAGTTAACAGCTGTCAGTTGAGGTTGAACTTAACCACTTATATTTCATATCTGGTTTGCAGTCTATGTCAATAACAAGATCTTCCAAATATCAACTGTTTTCATTCATTGCTTCAAAAAGATTTCCTTCGAACCTAGTAACCTATTCCAGAGATTGACATTTTCAAAGTGCGTGTTTTAAGAACTTAAAACCTTTACCTGGTCATAATTAAGAACCTCCTCTGAAGCATGGTCATATGCAGCAATTGTTCCAACTGGTTGGCCGCGGAAATACACCATAGATCGGCGAATAGCTTCCCAGGCATCAGCAACCATCGGGTGTGGCTCAAAAGAGTTCCGAGCTGATGAACCTGGAGTATTGAATCCTGACCGTCCACCTGGCGAGTACGCACCCTCAAAGTTATCAAGGCCTTTCGCTAATCCAATGGATAACTCGCTAAGTGACCTCTCGTCAAAGGATCTTTGTCTCTCTATGTTAATCCTCGGCCTTTCAAGAAGCTTTGAGAGATCATAATCATCCATCTCAGAGATAGAGCAATGAGAACTTATCTTTCTAAGTCCATACTCCTTAATACCATCCATAGTTCTCAACTCTTCAAGTCAAAGATCTTCTACACCAAATAGAGAGAGAGTTCAGAGGTAAGGGTGACTATACATACTAACAATGCCAAACATTAATTGCAAATCATATTCAAAACAACTCGTAGTTTCGTTAGGCAAGAGTTTCTATAAAAAGAGCATATCAATCAAAGCAATAAGGCGTACATCCCAAGTTCATCAATTAGAAAGAATATGCAAAAAATGGGTACCATAATTGACAGAGATAAAACCCAATAGTTAACTAATCCATTAGCAGAATATCCAAGGTGGAAAGATGAAGTCCTACAACAGCATACTCTCATCCACATTTACCACGGGAACTAAAAAAAACAAACAATTAAGTTTATATTCAGAAATTTGCATATTTATGGAAAAAAGTAACTTGTCGATCTACTAGTTGTGCCAAGTTTTCAAGATTAAAAAAAGATCATTTTTTTTTAAAGCACAATTCAGGATACGGCCCCTTAACAAACCCAACTCACGTAGTGATGAGCACAATCCCCACACTGGGAAAAGAGCAAGAGTTTGGCATGTATACCGATCCTCTAATGTTAAAAGTTATAAAATTGAAATTAATCCTAATGTAAATTGTCATTTGTCCACGTGGCGTGTGCAATTTTACTTAGTTTACAGACACACACAGTGTAGGTAAAGCGGACTAAATTTATCCCAAGACATGAAAACTACTCTCTAT
Source organism: Vaccinium vitis-idaea (assembly GCA_963854785.1). Classification (NCBI taxonomy): domain Eukaryota; kingdom Viridiplantae; phylum Streptophyta; class Magnoliopsida; order Ericales; family Ericaceae; genus Vaccinium; species Vaccinium vitis-idaea. The sequence continues at coordinate 28,504,605 of OY978215.1, read as the reverse complement.
TAACAAAAAGCAGCCGAAGCTATGGTATACAACTATATGTATTGACACAACATCAAACTCCTCTCTCTTTTTCATGGTTGGCTCTGAGTTTTTGGGGCCCGATGCGAACTTTTTCAATGGGGCCCCTGGTAAGTTAAAAATGGTAATGATAATAAAAACATATTGTAAAAATACTGCAGGAATTAAAAACAACATAATCATAAAATTGAAAATCATTCCATTAATTTGAAAGGTATTAATCAAACATAATGCTTCTCACATTTTCAGCGACAACAGTGTCAAGAAAGTTGAAAAATTACGCATAAGAGTATTTTATTTCTTGATCCGAAAATCGCAGAACTTTTCATAGTGGATTATCTTTTTGAAAAGGAGGGAGTAATTAATCTCTCATAATCCACCTTGTCCACTACATCAATTTAAATAAATGTACAATAAGTAATCCATTCAACCTTTCTTTGACTTATTACAATTTTAATTTTTAAAAGTTTCTTTCACTAGAGGCAATTATACTGGCATAGTCAACAATACTTTAAGAGCAATCCACGCATTTGAAAAATAATCACCAATTAGTTTCAAATAATTGAGCACTTCCTTCAGCTTTCTTGTTTCTTTGAGCAAAACTTCTTTAATATTTTTCAATTCTAACAGCAAGTTAGTTCCTCCCACCACTATATCAATTCTAACAAGAAGTTAGTTCCTCCCATCACTATAGAAAGTTCAGGCTCAAGTAGGTCTTCAAAGCATCATCTTTCGTAGACTTGAATTTTTCCAAAGCAAATAGAAACCCAAAAAGCTTGTCAAGTTTTGAAGTTGTTCAAAACTGCTATTAAGTGAAGAAATATCTTAATCTATAAAGAAAAGGACGTCATCTACTCTAAACTATTATTCAATTGAATGTGTCGGCGGTTCATATCATTCTCATCAACCTGTTTCTTTCTACAAATAGTTCAAATTTTCTCAAATAAACGTTCGCTTTCATTTCAGCTATATCTTTACTGCCATTTATTTGGGCCTTTATTTTTGGACTTCCATTTAAAGTGTGGTCTTTAAGTTTTATCAAAAAAATTCCTACTAAATTTATGTATACGCATGCATAATATAAGAGCATAAAAAACTTTGGGACCCCAAAAGTAGATAAACCTAATTTTGACCCTAATTTTTTTCGAATAAATAAATTCTTCTTAATCTAATCGCCTATAATTTAAATGGTCAATTATGAAGCTTCAGGTGTAATTGGATTAAATTAGAACTTGGATTAATTTCGGTGACTAGATTTTTTTTCTAGCCTAATCTTACATTAATACTTTGACATATTACTTCACAATTCTAGCAGAAATTGTACACAACCTTTCACATCTTGATTAGTAGTCTAAAATGGTTTAACTAGGTGACTAGATGATGTAGTCATTTGTTAACCATAAGTCCTTAAGTATAATGTAGAACATTTGATGTAGTTTAAGGGCTTGAATCGAGCTCAATCGCTGAATCTAATTTTGGGAAAACTGTTGAAACCAGTTTACACTTAACAGGTCCGACTGCAACCCCGAACTTTGCGGCCGCAAACTATGACCTCACGGCTGTAAACTCTATTGGCCGACTTTGCAGCCTCAAATTTTGACTTTCTGTTGACCTTGCGGCCTCAAACTTAACCTTGCAGTCGCAAACCTGATTTTTCCAGACAGTGAGTCCGGTAGTTCTCGATCTATGGATAGGTATCAAACATCATCATATTTTTAAAATAATTCTTTTGTTAGATACCTGTTGATGTTCGATAAAGATAAATTTTTTCATGGATAAACTTCTCAATTAACCAAATCAAACCGAGCCTTATGTGATGAGGCCAACAACAAGTAGTAAAGTAGTAAAGTGCTCAATGAGGGAATTTTGGTAATTGCAATGATCCTAATCAAAGGGCAACATGGGTCGTTCAAGGATTGGTCATTCAAGGGTCATCCATGGTAGTTGGAAGGTCAAGGGTCACCATGAATCTAGTACTTGCCTTTATATTCAGCTAGATACATAATGTTAGGGCCCGATTGGATGTGGGATAAGTTTTGGTGGGATTAAATAGTAAGGGGGGGATAGATAGTAAGGGTGGACCCACATTGATGTGACATTTATGGAGGAGGATTAAATAATACGTGGTTTGGATGAATTTGTGATAAAGGGGGATAAACTTGGGTGGATGATGTAAAAACCTGGCAAATGACTTATTTGCCCTTGTGCATGGGTCATATTAGATTTTACCATAAAATAAATACATAAATACAAGAATAATTAAATTAATTATACTTGTCAATAATAAATATGATAGAATAATTCCCTTTTATTAATTATATTTAAAATTAAAAGATTTAATTATTATTTTTTAATTATTCATTTTAATAATTATGCATACCACCTAATTTTTTCCTATTTTCTCTAATTATGCATTTTTTACCTATAATAACTAATTTTAATAATTTTATATAAAACAAAAATTAATACATGTTAAAACATTTTTAGAATATACCATTAAATATGTTTCAATTATTTGTAATTTACATATTAATTAGTAATTTTTATGTTATAACCCTAACAATGTCAAATTTTAAAGTATAAAAAAATTCAAATTTTTTTGTATCGAATTAAAGATCTCGATTAGTAGTTTAATTTGGTACAAAAATAAATAAATAATTATATGCGGAACTACTTTATTTTTGGATCCGAAGGATATTGCAACGCAACTCAACAAACTAATAAACCAACAATGTCAAATTCTAAAGTATTAAATTTTTTAATTTTTTTATCGAATTAAAGATCTCGATTAGTACTTTAATTTGGTGCCAAAAAAAATTCATGTGGAAGTACTTTATTTTTTTATCTGAAGGATATTGCAAAGTAAGCCAACAATGTCAATTGTTAAATTCTGGAGTATAAAATTTTTCAAGGGTATTGAGGGGCATAACTCATACCCCTCCCCGAAAAGTTGCCAAACCATGCACTAAGTGGTGGGACCGGGATAAGGGGTATGAGTTATACCCCTCCTTATCCCATAGCCAATAGGGCCCTTAATTCATTGAATTTAGTTTTTGTTAGATTCTATGTATGCATTTATATTTAGGTTCATTCACATGTCTCAATACCTTGTATACATTTAGTTAGTTCATTTACATGCATTTAATTAGGTTCATTTCACTTAAACTTCTAGGAATTCGAAAGACCATTGTTTAGCCAATAAAGATGGATCTAATCTTTCATTTTGGAATAGAGTTGATTAATGAATTAAGTTTGCAAGGCTGAGGCCTTTGTGATTGGGATTTGGGCTGCAGTCCTTCCTTGCAGAAACCGCCTAACCCTTGTGAGGGTAAAGCACCTCTATATCTCTCTCTCTCTCTCTCTTCCTCTTCCTCTAATTCGTCTCTCTCTTCTTCTTTGCGCACTTAACCCTATTCCAATTCTTATTTCCCACCAAAAACCACCACGATTTCTATTGTAGGCGGTAGTACTCAAGCATTCCAAAACCGTCCTACATCCCAATCAATTGGGGTCGGCTACATGAATCCTTTGTTTTCATTGAGCCCTATCAAGGGCTCCATGATCACTTAGACCTAGTATACCCATATCCTAGCTCACTACCGCATCTAATGTCAATTTGGGTCTTCCTCTCCACGCAGCGTTACTATCTAAATTTATCCTATCAACTCTCTTAACTCCTACTCCTGCATCTACATGTCTACGGTAAATATGTCCAAACCACCTTAATATATTTTCTCTCAACTTCTCCTCTATAGGTGTTACACCCACCATCTCACAGACGGTTTCATTTCTAATCCTATCTTTTCTAGTCTTACCACACATCCATCTTAGTTGCACCCATCTTATTCACTTGTTGTTTCTTGATAGGCCAGGATTCTATCCCGTAAAGCATCGCTGGTCTATGGCAATTCTATAGGATTTCCCTTTCAGTTTTGTGGGTATCTTTTTGTCACATAGTACACCAATAGCACTTCTCCACTTAAGCCACTCCACTTGGATCATATGTTTCACATCATCTAAAATCTCTCAATCTTTGCTAATAATAAAACCTAAATATCTAAAATGATCACTTTGTGGTATCTCCTGGTCTTGAATCCTCACTCCTTCTCCATGTGCACTTCTGTTACCACTAAACTTACACTCTATATACTCAGTTTTACTCCTACTTATCCTAAAGCCTATTGACTCTAATGCTTCTCTCCATACTTTTAATTTAGTAACACCTCTAGCAATTTTTCATCCACCAAGACAATATCATATGCAAACAACATAAACCATGGGATATCCTCCACAATATGCTTGGTCAATTCATCCATAACTAAGGCAAAGAGGTACGGACTCAAGGCTAACCCTTGGAGCAAACCTACTGTGATTGGAAATTCACTCGTATCTCCTGCTGGTGATCTAATGGTAGTGACGAAACCTTCATACATGTCCCTAATGACATCGATATACCCTTTTTCACTCCCTTTCTTTCCAAAAAACCCACCATATAATATCCCTAAGGCACTTTATCATAAGCCTTATCTAAATCTATGAAAACTATATAGAGATCCCTCTTCTTCTCCCTATACTTTTCTACTAATCTCCTTAATAGATAGATTACTTCCATGGTCGATCTCCCAACATAATCTAAACTTCTCAACTAGCCATACAAAGTTAAAGGTTTAGATTATCTCATTATGAGCTCAGTGTGTGCATAAAATGATTCACTACAAAAAAATAGGTGAGTTTCGTAAGTTTGCATTTACACTTTCCAATCAATTTATTAAAGGTATTGAATAATGCCTCTCCAGATAAGGCGTGGTACTCTAGCTCAATGAGGAATTCCGTAAAGTACCGAGTGATTTGTAGAGGCTTGTACACTTGCTCTAAGTTCACTAAATTACCAATTTACTCTTAAGGTTTACTAAATTACACATTAACCCTTATAGTTTCACATATTACAATCAATCCCACTAAGTAAACAATATTCCCTGAGGTTATGAAATTATAGAATTACCCTTGAAGTTCAATAAATTACCCATTAAACCTCAAAACTTGAAATATTACAATTAAACCCTAAAAGTTCCACAATTGAATTCATAACCTACACGTGATAACTTGAACGAGTATCTTTGTGATTGCTTAACTTCTAAGGGAATTCCGACTAACTATATTGTGTGATGGAATGTTTACGTGATGAGAACTTAGAAAGGACACAGTGAAGGACGGTTGCGAAGTTGGAGAAGAACAAGTAGGCATTTTTAGGATGAATGGAACAATGAAAGTGGTGATAGGTTTGGGGTAGCCTAGCAGGACCTTGGGGGTAGCCTAGAAAGACCTCGCATTGTTGAAGCTAGCCTAGTAGGACCCTGAGGGCAGCCCGAAGGACTTTGTGTTGGTTAGGAGTCCAAAAGTGCCAACCTAGCAAGACCATGTATTGTTGAGGGTAGCCTAGTAGGACCCTTAGGACAACTTAATGGACCCTTTGAATCATGTATCGGTGATAGTTACTAGTCACGAGAGGAAATGTTTCTCGTGGAGGAGATTCCTAGATCACACATAAGTTAGTGGCTAGTTAGAGAAATTAGATGGTGTGATGCTCCTTATTGTCTACTCTTTATCATTGTTGATTGACTTGTGTAGAGTAAGGTTTAGGAGGGTACGGAATTATCTTCTAATTATCTAACCACTCAGGGTACTATATCAGCCCTAACATTTTAAGCTAGGTACCAAAGAAGGAATCGAGGAGCTGGACCAGCCTGAGGACATGGTATCAGGAGCTGGACCAGCTGGACCATACCATTCGATTATGTTGTAATCAAACTAAGTTTCCACTGCTATTTAAGTTAATTGTCTTTTAATTAATTCATTCATTTTGGAAAAATGTATAATTCACATTTCTGAAAATCGGGGCATTACATAAAATTTGGGGGGCCGATGCAGCAGTATCCTCGGCGTGTGCCTAAATTGGCCCCATGACTTTCTCTTCACTAATAAATCAACTGAAGCTATGTTAAAAACATTGTAACGACATCAAACATGCCTCTAATTGCAATACTTGTATAGATGGATTTAAAAAATAATAATAATCTACTACATTTTTCTCACGAATTATTCAATTACATTCGACAAGAAAATGCGTAAAGGGAAAGGAGGAGAGGGAATAGAGGAGAAGAAGAAGAAGCCAATGAGAGTTACGTTTCCTTTTTTCTTTAGAATGGGTGATTTTCCTTTCTATGATTTGCAAATGTTTAATTTTGGACAAGGTAAGATAAGGTAGTAGCTATCAACACTAGTACTCTTTACAATCTCGTGAGATCAGAATCACGTTAAGAAAATCATGGATGTACTCTGCTTCTAATTGAATAGGAGTATTTACTTTACAGTTAACTTGTGTAACTTAAGATCGATGAATTAGGGACAAACGAAATTGGGTTAAATTCCTATTTTCATTATCCAACAAAATTTAAAATAACGAGTACTTACGAGGAGACACTTTTCGGCATAAGTTTGTAATGTAATCTGGAAAAAAAAAAAATAGTCTACTACGAAAATTTGTTTAATTTTCAAAACAATAAATGAAGTACTTATACGCCTAAATTTTCAAATTTCTATGCACCAATTTAAAGAACTAATTAACATCTGGTGTGAAGAAATTTTAAAAATTAAGCACGAAAATACTTTATTTTTATCTAAAGTTACACTTCTTTTCATAGAACTAATATTTTTAAAAAAAATCCATTGTTTGAAATATCCAGATTGATGAAATTGTCGTAAATTTAGGGCAAAATATAAAAAATAAATAAATAAATCCCCGAAAGAACAAAAAAAAAAACAGAGAAAAAAAATGTAAAACTTATATACTTAGCACAAAAGAATGTTCTATGTATAAATGTACGCCCATAAGTAAAGTCAAACATTCGAATAATCTCAAATAAAAACCGAAATCTTAAAGTTTTCGACGAAGAAATGGATCTAATTAATCAGATTGAAACGGGAAAAACCAGATCTACAAGTTTCTTACAGCGAGAAGAAGAATAGAGAGAGAGAGAGAGAGAGAGAGGGGGGGGGGGGGGGGGGGGGGGAACGAACCTTGGAGAGCTCAAATGGACGGTGATGGGATTTTGCGGGTGGATGAACGGTGAGGATCGGACGGCGAGCTCGTAGGAGAGTGGTCGGGAAGAAGACAAAAGAGAGAGGAGAGAGAAGGAGGCGGAGAGGGGAAAAAGGGCGCATTACTGCTGGAGTAGGTATTTATAGTGAGAGAGGAGACTTTAGAGAGAGAGTGTGAGTGGGGAGTGAAAGGCCCTTCTGCGTCTGGTTTTTCTGGTCTAACTACTATTGTAAGAAGTTTACCGGCAATGGCCGGTTAACAAGGAGGGAAAGAAAAAAATACTTTATGAACTTTTACTACTCCTATGTTTTTTGGTTTTTCTGTTCTTCCTTTATACTATGACGATGTTAATCTAAAATTACAAAAATTAAAAAATGAAGTGAACAAAAAAAATACTAAAGGCGAAAAATGGTTAAGCAGCGGTGTTTTTTTCCCTTTCGTCATCTTATCCTAATTTATTTTTTTCAAATTTCGATGCTTAATTTTATTTTTTTTCTTCTCGTCGAGACAAATATTGATCCCAAAAAATTCGAAGAATAACTGGAGATTAGTAAAAGTAAAAAAATACCAACTTTACTATGGTTTTGAAAATTATCTGCTCCTTGGAAATCTCGGTGTGTGAATTTCGATCGAGAAAGTTGTTGGAAAAGAGTTACGTGGGCAAAGTACAGGAGATCCTTAATTTAGGTCATCCTTAGTGGTGGAGTTAAAACATATTAGTCAGTCATTACCACAGTTAGCTAACATTTTCTTTTTTTTGACCCATAGTAGTGTAGTTAGGAGGTTGTCAAAGTGACAGAGGTGGAAAGAAGTTTGTGCAGAAATTAACTGTGGGTTCTGTCGTAGCTACAAGAAATGAGAGAGGAGAGAGATAAAGACAAAGGGAAAAAAATGGCTCTGACATGGGATGAGAGAGGAGAAAAGTCTGGGACAAAACAAGAGAGAGAGGAAGAAAAGGAAGAGAGAGAAATGGGGTGGGTGCACAACTATTGGACACGGATGAACAAAAAAACTGTGGGACCCATTTTTAACAAAATGCTAACTTTACTATTAGAACCCAAATGCATAAAACTACCTAATAACAACTTAACTCACACAATTGGGTCCCATTTTTTACACTTTTGTGTCATATAGCAACACAAATTTAACTCCACCACTACGGATGGCGTTAGGGGCGATAACAATAATTTACTGGAAGTTTGGTTTAAAATTAGGGATATTATCATTTTGACCCCTATACATTGAGCTAAAATCACTTCAACCCCTTCAACTTCAAGAACCAACATATTCAACCCTTCAACTTTGGAATATATATATATATTGTAAATGTGGATGATGTTAACAGAACTATAGGAAAGAAAGAATTGTCCATTCTACGCCATCAATGTAACGACCCGGATTTTCTTAAATAAAAATTTCGTTAATAATTTAATTATTTACTTTTAATTTTCGGATTATCGGAATATTTTTATATTAAATATTATTTAATTCTTTTCTAGCCATGTATATGCGCGTACGAGACCGAGTAACACATCCGTTACACTACCGTAGCACCCGGGGACCGTGTTTAAAACCCAACCCACTACCCTTACTCCATTCAATCACCATAGTACGCCATTGTCTAGTCCCCTCACCTTGGGACTTGATATTATGACCAAGTTGGTATTAAAGTTAGAGAGAGAGAGAGAGAGAGAGAGAGAGAGAGAGAGCCACGGGGAGAGAGAGAGAGAGAGATGCCGAGAGAGAGAGAGAGAGTTCGGTAGAGAGAGAGAGAGAGGTTAGTGTGTGTGTGCTTGGTACATGCATGGTAGTACAAGGCACATGCATGGAGTTAATGTGATTCACTTGTGCAAGTTAGGAAAGATTCCCAAGCCTATATTTTGTACCAAAAACTAGTTAGAACTAGCCTTGCTATTTTAGGAGTAACCTATACATACACACACAATACATGCATTTGAGCACATGCTACACAACCTAGCCTAACCAAACTTGACCTTGCACCCCAAGTTTCCTAGAGACACACTTCCTTAATTTAAGGAGGGAATATTCCCCCTACTTATAGCTAGTTAGGGCTACCCCCTTAGCCAATTAATGCATTCACATGCACATTGGGTGAATTTGGTCCTAAAAACACCCCGTAACAAAGGTGACCATGCAAAAACCTACACAACGGAACGCGTTTTTCCCCCACCATTACTCTTCCAACATTGGTACCATGTATATATGCCATATTTGTTCATCCTAGCAAGCATCTAGACCTATAGGACCTAGATTCCTACCTAGACCTAGTGTGCCACTTGTGTACTTGCCATGTGCCAACTTGATGCACATTACTCCCCCCCCCCCCCCCCCCCCCCCCCACTTGGAAATTTCGGCCAACCTAGTGTGTGTGTGTGCCGAAAATTTTGAGAGAAAGAGAGAGGTCTCCTCTTGCCCCACACCTTGTTCTTTTGTCCCACTTTAAACATTCCTTCTTTGTTTGTCTCCCAAATTCCCACAAACCAACTATTTCTACCACCTTTTAGCCACCATATTTTAATTCTAATTAGCCACCTACTAGGCTAATTAGTGAGTAATCTAGTTAGCTTAAGGGTTTTTCTACACCAAAGGATAGCTTTTCGGCTTCCGGTTTACACCCGGAAATTAAGGTAGTTTACTAAACTACTCTTCTAATTAGTTATTTCTAGTCCTATTAAGTTGTTCTTATTAATTTTCTAAGCATGATTTTAGAGTTGGTTAAGTTAATTTATGCATGTGTTAAATTACTAAGCATATTTCTTAGTAGTTAGAAAGTGGATTTCATGTTGAAAAGATTAATAAGCATGTTTATGGATTTCTAATTAGAGTAGTTCTTCATGAAATTAGAAGTGGATTAGTAAGATTGGATGTAATTAGAAGGTGATTAGAAAGTGATTAGAAGTGATTAGAAGGAAATTAGAAGATGTATTTTGTTTTTCACTAGACAAGGTTCTAGTATTATCTTGTTAATATTTCTTGGGAAAATTAGTTGATCTTGGTTGATTAACTCATTGGTTGTTGTTTGAAGTATTTTTTTTATTAAGTGGAATAACTTATTTTTATGATGAATTTGTTCTTTTAGAAAGAGTTGCTATTGTTTATTTTGGCAAGAAAGTATGGAGTTGATTTTAAAAATATGAAGAGAGGAATTTTTCATCATTGATTTCTAGAAAGGTTTTACCAAAATATTTGTGAGTTTATTTGATCAAATTTTCTAGAAAGAAAATTGTGATTTTTACTAGATACGAAAAAGATGTTTTATTTGAGGTTGTTAGAAAAGAGTTTCTAGAAAAATATAAAGAGTATATTTTTGGAGAGATTTAAATATTTTTAGAAAGTTCGTAAATGGTGATGATGGATTTTTGGGAAGAAATTTTTAGAAAAGAGTTGTGTTGAAATTATTTTAGAAAGAGCAAGTTGATTAGTTTTATTTCTTGTGGAAAGAAATAAAATGGTTTGAAAGAGGACAAGGAAGAAATGAGATTTTTGATAAGGATTAATTTGAGAAAATTTGCGATATTATTTTGGAGAGTTTTAAAATGTATGATTTTATGTGAGAAGATTTTTGGAAGGAATATTATTTTGAAGGAAATTGGTGCATTAAATTGTGTGATTTTATGAGGAAGAGTTTCTAGAGGAAACAATATATTTTAGAGAGTTGGTGTATTTTTAATGTATGATTTTATGTGAGAAATGTTTGTTTGGTGAAATGTGAATTTAGAGAAAATTGTGGAATATTGCATGGGCATGATTTTGAGCATGTGACACCGAGCACGTACGCGATACGTATGTCACCAGACGCGAAATTGAATAATTGTTAATGAGATAATAGATATGAGAATGAAAATGAGTTTTGAAATGCGAAATGAAATTTTTGAGAAATGAAACGAGATTTTTGGGAAATGAAATGAAATGAGATATGATGAGATGTTTTGTTGCCACCTCAAATTCGCGGAGAGAATTTGGAGGAATGGTTTTGATTGCGGTAGTGCAGCGAAAGCGCCACTTCCAGTTCGCGGAGAGAACTAGGATGTTGGGCTAAGCGTGTACAACACACGGTGAACGGACTTGCAAACAGGCTGTTAAGTTCGGTGATGCAAGCGGCCGGGACTGTGTCGTGTGAGTCGCGGGGTAGACGGACCGTGCAAAGAGACTGGTTAGGTTCAGTGATGCACGATAACCGGAACCTCGAGCGGAAAGATTGGTACCGTCAGCTGAGAGGAGGCGGAAACGGACCAATAACTTTCGGAGTGATGGGAGATAATGAAATTTGAAGAAGAATGCCGAGAGAGGCACCGATTTGAGAAAAATGATTGATTTTTGGGAAAACGGTTGATAAACGAGTTAAGTTCGAGAAACTGAACGAGAAACTATTTCGATGAAATGGCACGTGACACAGTTCGAGACACTGTTATGAGATATTGTTATCTGCGCATGTTTACTCTGATCCGTATAGACGCATGATGTATTGCATGGTTTACTGTTCACAAGTATTATATGCTGTTTTTGAACTTATTGTTCTAGAATTGCTACTTAGACGTTTAGCGTAGTGAACTACTGGGCTTTGCTCACGGTGTTGCATTCGTGTAACCCTGGCATAATACCATGATGTTGCCTGCGCGACTCGGACGTATTATGTCAGATTATTCAGATGGACAGGAACAATACTATGGGAACCAGTCCTGCGGAGCAGGAAATGCTGCCGGAGTGGGGAATGACTCGGCGCAGGGATAGACGAAGACCTAGAACCACCCCGGTTATTATTTATTTAGTGTTTGAGGACATTATTATTTGTATTAAAGTTTGGGATTAGACTTTATTATGGTTTGTAATAATAATTAACGTGCCCAAATTTTGGGGGCGTTACAATCAAACTTCTATAGTTTTTCTTAGCTTTCGATTTTGGAAAATTATTCAACTTCCGCAAATGTTTCGCTTCATAATCGTTACATTTCTAGAAACTACCCAAGAAACGCTTTATGATTCATGAATGGCACCTTTTTGTTTTGAGATGTAGATTTGACAAAAAAAAAAAAAGGGACCCATTAATTTGTTTGCAGATACCCGTATATGTATATTTGTTCTCCAATGACTTTTATCTCATAAAATCTAGTTTGATAAAATCTAATTTAGCAAAATTAGATTTTATCAAAACTAGATTTTATCTCATAAAATCATTTGAAAAACAGCTTTATCAAAGCTAGATTTCATCAATTGGGAAAATAATGTGATTTTTATCACATCTCCAAACAAAACTTGATTTTATCAAACTATATTTTATCTCATAGTATACTACAGTACTATAGGTAATAATACATGTGTGTCTATACACATACCCTGAGCTTACTGACAATTTCATTGTCCTCCCCTATGGTTTTGAAAATTACGGTAACCTCCTCGCAATTAATTTGTGTTGCATACTTGCATTATTATTCCCAATTTTATAATTAACACATATTAATATATGAAAAGTATAAAACGTTATTCTATTTTTGGGATCCTAAATAAAATAACCAATAGGAAAATTTTAATAATTTAAACTATTATGGACATTTTTCTTATTATTAATGTATTTCTTTCACAACCTTCTCTACTTTATATTAAATTTCCAATGTTGTTATTTTTTTTTTTTTAAAGTTCCTCATCAAGATTAACTAAATATAATTTAAAATAATTGACCAATTACTATAAATAGTTCACTAAGGATAAGAAAAAAATCCACCCTTTTTTATCTTTACTATATTATTTTCCTAACTTGGTACAAATTGTTTTCTTGTAAATTATTTAAATACTAAAATTTTTAGCCCTCTTTTTTAACATATAGTGGATTTTGTTTTCCTTTTAGATTATTTATTTAGTTTTCAGCCCTCTTTTCTAGCGTATACTAGTGTATTTTTTTTCCTTTTAAATTATTTTAATAATTTTTAGCCCTCTTTTTTTAACATATAGTGTATTTTGTTTTAAAGTTTGTACAATTTAATATCTTACTTTTTTTTCCATCAATATGTGTTAACATAAACTAGGGAATGATAATGTCACATCAATTATTTGTGAGGAGGGTATAATAGTCTTTTAGCACTCAAAGTTAACTCTGTTAAGTCAATTTTAACGGCAAGGGAGGTATGTGTATATTAGTTTGTAAAGTAAGTAAGTAAGGGAGGTTACCGTATTTTTCAAAACCAGAGGGGAGGTCAGTGTAATTTAGTGATTGCTCTCCTCAAAAAGATTGTCCTATTCCTAAACCTATAACCTAAAAAAGGATATATATTTGTGAAAGAAAGTTTAAAATTTTTCCATTAATCAAACGACTTAGTGATATACTAAGGTATAAGTACTTGAAAAAATTATTTTGAGAGAGAGAGAGAGAGAACCAAAATCACTTTGTAAGGATTGACTTCAATTAGTTGTATTCGACAAACTCCAAATTTCTAATCTCAACCAAAGTTTAAGATACTCTTGATTTGTGGGAAAAGGTATGTGAGATGAGAAGGGTGACGAGACGATAAATATATGGGTATGAAAATGTACAAAGTGGCTAGCATGGTCCACTTTTGGGTCCCACACCAGTAATTTTAAGGGACATTTACCATCAGGTCACCCTTGGATCCCGTAATTACCATCAGGTCAAGTCCAACTCTGAAAAATTCCCATCAACTCCCCAACCCGTATAAAAATGCCTAAATCATAGGGTACCCTATGAAAGTGCCTAAAATCCTAGGATACCCTATGAAAGTGCCTAAACCACTAAACCCTATAATAGGAAAGTGCACCCTAAACCTAAACTCTAGGGTACCCTACGACTAGGGTACCCTTATGACTAGGGTACCCTACGACTAAGGTACCCTATGAAAGTGCCTAAAATTCTAGGGTACCCTACGACTAGGTTACCCTATGAAAGTGCCTAAAATCCTAGGGTACCCCACGATTAGGGTACTCTACGACTAGGGTACCCTATGAAAGTGCCTAAAATCCTAGGGTATCCTACGACTAGGGTACCCCATGAAAGTGCCTAAAATCCTAGGGTACTCTATGAAAGTGCCTAAACCACTAAAACCCTATAATAGGAAAGTGTACCCTAAACCTAAACTCTAGGGTACCCCTACGACTAGGGTACCCTATGAAAGTGCCTAAAATCCTAGGGTACTATATGAAAGTGCCTAAACCACTAAAACCCTATAATAGGAAAGTGCACCCTAAACTTAAACTCCAAAAAAGAGTGACTTACCTTAGTGGTAATTAAAAAAAATAATTTACCTTATTGGTAATTAGACATCTCTTTTCTAGACCTAGAGGTAATAATCTCTAATTTTAACCGTTTAATAATTTTAAAATAATTTCTTTTTCAAGTGTCCTTGTAAAAAAAAACTCAATTGGATATGGGTAAGTGGCCGATCCAATATTTCAATTTCTCGTTTAGAATTTGAAAATTTATTTTAAAATTATTAAAAGTTTAGGATTATTTGTGTGAGACCCAAAAAAAAGGGCTCCGCGGGCCGCTATGTACATATTTGGTGCCCGTAGCATTGTCCTATATAATGGGAGGGAGGCTACAACTAATTGGTAAAACAAGGGTATACAGGCATTTTGGTTGTACTAAACGATGTATATACTTTTTTAGCCCATGTAGTTAAAATTTTCACTGTAATAGAAATTTTGGGGATCTAAGTGTCTTCTTTTAAAGTTGAAGGGGTCATAGTAATTTTATTTCAAAGTCTAGGGGCTCAAAGTGGTGATTCCACTTAAAATTACTGATGAAATTGGGGGAAGTTCTATGCCAGTATGTCTAGTGTATGTGTCTAATCTAGATGCAACTAAAAACTAAAATATATGAGAGCTAAAATCTCTAAAACAAATAAATTTGCTGAACGTTATTCGGAAAAAATTACCATAAAAGGCTTTTGTTAAGTAGAGAAAAATATCACTATACGGAAATTTTGAAGAAACTTTATTCATTTTAAAATTTAAAGGATCTCTATATACTATAATAATGTACTATATTCTTTCTAAAAAAAAATATGAAATTTCACGTGGCATCCTCCCGACTCTCTATACAATGGTGAGAAAGTTTAGAGGTAATTAGGCCTTGTTTGATTCGGGGATTAAAAGGTTGGGATTGGATAACATGCGTCTAATCCCACACAATCCCATGTTTGGTTCCCAAAAAGAACTTGGGATTACTAATACCGGGACTAATTTAGTCCATATACGTGGGGTACTAATTTATCCCCGGGGGAGTTCATTAAATTGCAAAAATGCCACTCAGCCCTCATCATCTTCTTCTCTTTTCTGTCACGCCTCTTCTCTCTCTCTCTCTCTCTCCACCGGAGCACCTCTGAGGTCGATTCGCTCTGAGATCGAACCAATTAATTCGTTGTTACCCAAAAGACTCGAAGCATCACTGGAGATGAACCCTATACCTTCTGAAATTTGTCTAAACTGGGTTTTGTTGCGAATCGAACCCTGTACCTGGGGTTTGTTGCGAATCGAACCAATTAATTCGTCTAAACTGGGTTTTGTTGCGAATCGAACCGTGTATCTTCTAAAATTTTGTTGCTATCAGAGGATAGTTTTCTAGAGCATATGTATCTATCTATATGTATATGTATCTATATATCTATATGTTGCTCTGAGATCGATTTACTCGGATAATTTTGTTGCTCTAAGATCGATTTTCTAGAGCATATGCTTTCAGAGGATACCTTCTGATATAGGTGGTTGCCCCTCTCTATACGTACATGTATCTATCTATCTATCTATCTATCTATCTATCTATCTATCTATCTATCTATCTATGTGTGTGTGTATCTAGCTTTTGCTGGAATAGCAACCACAAGTTTATGGTCATGAATGGTTAAGTTTAATTGTGATTGAGAGAGAATCCTAAAATTAATCCCGAAATTTAGTTTATGGAACCAAACATGGGATTGACCGAAACACGGGATATCCCGATGTTAATCCTGCACAAATCAAACAAAGAATTGAGTGAGATTCAGTACTAAATTAGTCTCAGGACAAATAATCCCGGATTATTAATCCCAGGACTATCAATCCCACCTATTTTAGTCCGCGAATCAAACGAGGCCTTAATGTACTAACTAATGTTTTAAATGTACATGTGACATTCTCTTAGAAGATGAGTGCATTTATTTATTGCATCATGCATTAATGTGGTAATGACATGTGTACTCGTACTATAATAGTTTGTTAGTTATTTAGTCATCTAGAAATTGCTCATACCAAGGTTCTTTCACCCTTGTCTTGGTATGAGCAAGAAAAGAAAAGAAGAATTTATGAATCGAATACTGACTTAAGAAAGACAAGAAGAATGGAAACCTATCTATAATGAAAACCGAATGTATACTCAAAAGGAATTGATTTGGCCAATTATAGTTGGAATTAGAAATTCATGTAGAGATATCACCATAATTTACATAAAAATATCATTTTTCCAAATTAAATAAAAATCTTATATCAATCGAACACTATTGGGTACAAATGAAATATTTCCTTATTATGGTTTTCATGAGGAAACATATACCCCACCCGTTCCTACTTCCTTAAATCCTTATATTATCAAATTAAAGTAAAAATACCACTAATTAATTGGTTAAATGATTAAGAGCTTTGAGTTAATCACTCAAATATTTGGTTCAAGTCTTCATATGTAACTCTTTTTTTTTTTATCGGCAAGTCTTCATGTATACTTGGGTGCGCTAAACATGTATTCGTGTGGTAGGTGATGAGACTTTAACCTCGGCCATGACATAAGTGCGGTAGACTCTTGCAGATGGTATAGGTGGCATCTGACGGACATATCGAGTAGAAGCCAAGAAGGTATATCCATTTCTTGCACCAAGAGTATTTTTGTATTCAAAGTCTTATTTTTCCTTACTGAATTAAGAGTCTCCTTTTTTTTTTTCAATCGATAATTGTATTATGAATTACTACAAGGAAACTTGTCTACTTATCCAATCCGGAAAATCTCTATCCCAGGTGGTAGGAAGCTCAATAGAAAGGGCATATTTGGCTATAACATGAGCCACCCTATTGAAATTACATCAAATAAAAGAAAATGAAATAGAATGAAACAAGCGAACTAATTCATTGATGACATCCGTAACGACGACAGCCACACCGGAGCTAGCACAATTTTACTCCTTGTAGCATCTGAATAACCCCTTGCACATCACCTTCCACCACAAAATCTTCTCCCGAACGATCTCTAATAGATTCAAGAGCACACCGAAAACCCGTCGCCTCTACCATCTCTGCTAACCAAACATTTGGCAGAGGGATGGCTACTGCCAGCACAAGTTGTCCCAACTCATCCCGCACAGCTATGCCTACACCCCCCTTACCTTTCCTCTTATCAAGTGCTCCATCCACATTAACCTTAAGAACTCCCCTCGGTGGCAGTGTCCAATTAACAGTTTCACTCATTTGTACTTCCTGATCTCGGGAAACACGTGCAGTAGGCAAACAAAAATTAGAAAAATCATTGAGGGCATAACCTATAATTTGTGTCTCCTCTACCCATTCTTGCTTAAAAACTCAAGTATTTCGAGCTTTCCATATATGCCACCCCACAACAGTAAACTAACCCAGACGATCCCATTTACCAATTCCATCTGTGTTAGACAAATCAGACCACATCTCCCCCATCTGGGCCGGGACCATAACTTTCAGTCTCAAACGAAAAGGAGATAGTAACCACACTTTGGCTGCTCAGTCACATTGGAATAACATGTGTGAAACTGATTCAACCCTCAATCCACACACCGGGCAAACTTCATCAAGTGGAACTTTCCTCCTTACTAAGTTTTGATTAACGGGGAGAATATCATTAAGCCCACGCCAGAGAAATACCTTGATTTTTGGAGGAGCTTTGCATCGCCAAATTCGCTTCCATTTGTCCTCGTCATCCTCAACCCCACTTGATTGCCACGTATATCCTCACGACATCGACTTCGGTGCAGCAATTCTTTAGCAATCACATAAGCAGTTTTAACGAAAAACTTGCCAATTGTCGAACTCCTCCATATTCATTCGTCTCTTTGATCCGTTGTGCTCAGAGGTAACTTCAAAATCAGCTCACAGTCACGGTTAATAAAAATAGACCTCAAGAGTCTCTTAACTTTTTTTCTTGCACAAATGATAATTACACATGACTTTTTATTCCGTTTTCGTCATCACCATTGGTATTACTGTAGAATTTTTGCCAACGACGTGCGTGAATAATATCAAATGATAATTGCAAACTAATAAGAATACAAAAAAGATGTATTTTTGAACTTCGCTTTGTGTCACATATGCTGTATTTTCAGATATGTATATTACTTTTTCTGTGTATCTCGTCTATTTTTTTTCCTTCTAAATTTGCAAGTATTTATTTGAAAATACTATAACAAACAACGGACCGACTACCGAGGAGGAGACAAGCTTGAATGGTTGTCTTACCCAAGTTTTAATATTTCTTTAGAATCATGATAGTTTTAACTCCAAAAACATAAACTTATTTATAAGTTCTCCCGGCCCGACCAATATATATATATGATCAACTTCTAATGAGGGACCCCTCATTTTAAATAAAGTGAGACCAAGCAATTTTTGCACTTTCCGTACTGAATTTTGATGATCCGAACCGTAAGATGTGTTTAAAAAGTGCTTTAAGGTCCACCACTAGGATTCGTCCAAAACAATTACCCGCAAGGGCTTCATCCGATCAGTTTTTGTTAAAAACTCTATATTTATATAGCGTATTTAGCAAAAACTGATCGGATGAAACCCTTCCGGGCATTTTTTTTGGACGAATCCTCGCGGTGGACCTTGAAAACACATTCTAAACACATCTAACGGTTCGGATCGTCGAAATTTGGTCGGGAAGCATGAGGTCCTCACTTTATTTAAAATGAGGGATCCCTCATTAGAAGTTGATCCATATACAAGAAGTTTCCTGTGAGGGCTCCCTCACAAAAAAAGTGCGGGAAAACAGTTGTAGGCCGTTGGATCCTATGCCCTTCATGCGATCCAACGGCTCACAATTGTTTTCCCGCACTTTTTTTTTGAGGGAGCCCTCATATAGTACATGCAAAATGGTTAATTTTTTCAACATTCGACCACCCAATGTTAAAATTATGTGTCCATCCATGCTTAAGTTGTCATCGATCAAGAATTAAGATATTCTGGTAGAATTTGTGAGACGACCCTCCAACAAACATATCTTCATTAGGTTTATTTTATCATATGCCAATATAGCAGTTGTTAGGAGGGCTAACATACATTATGATGTGATGATATATTGTATTCCAACCACCTATACAGGAAAGGGACCTTCCACTGTACAAAG
This sequence comes from Vaccinium vitis-idaea, assembly GCA_963854785.1. Lineage (NCBI taxonomy): Eukaryota > Viridiplantae > Streptophyta > Magnoliopsida > Ericales > Ericaceae > Vaccinium > Vaccinium vitis-idaea. The sequence continues at coordinate 28,485,124 of OY978215.1, read as the reverse complement.
GTCACAAGGATCAACAGGCCTCCTAAGCTGCTAACATCCTTTTTTCTATTTCCAATTCATATATGTGGGTACTTTATTGGTTATTTTTCTTATAGATGACCAATAAGAAGAATTGATGATAAGATAAATCGTTTGGTTCCATTGGTTAAGCTTTTGTTGTGCGATACGCAAACATGTCATTATAGAGTATTAATTATCTCGGTTCTTCCATCAGTCGACCGAGCTATTTTATGGTCCTATTAGCTACTTACTAGACTTCGTCAGCTAAGCCGTTTGAGAACTTCTTTTTATTTGTACTTTTAGAAGAAGGAGGTTAAGACTAATTTAGTTTTTTTTTGTTTTTTGTTTTTTCATATGCATCTGTGCAATGATTTTCTTAGTTGTGATTTTGAGTTCTTTTTCAAAATTTGAAATCATAAGATTATTGAGAATTCCCACGTAAAAGAGAGAAACGATGTGTTATGTGCAACCAAAAGAACCCTAACCAATTTGTTTATCTCAACTGGCATTTTTCAAGTCGTTGATCCCATAAAGTCAGATGCTATCGTCCTATCTAATTTTTTATTTTGACCTCAGCAAAGCATGCCTGCCTGCCTTGTTTCGTTTTATACGAAATTGAAAAATACTCCAATCCATTAGCTTTCTTTCGGTTCGGTCTATAAAAAATCAATATTGGATACAAAGGATTCTGAAGGGGAAAACGGAAGGTGCACGCCTAATAAAGTTTAGCTTAATTTGTTAAAGTTGACTTACATCACAGTTAGCAATTTAGCATCAGATCTCAAGTACATACGATAGACTCTGGACTAGTTATAACCTTGACTATGAGGACCATCCATATATGGAGAAGATTTTACTTTGATCACACGATTTCGTCACATCGTTATTTCATTTTATTTGTTTTTTTTGGAAAACTACGTACATGACAATGTTGGTCTGCAACTTGCACTAATTTATATTTTGTTTAACGTCACGCTAATGACAAGCCACTAGAATGTTAATATGAGAGAGAAAAAAATGTCAAACTCACATAGTTTCCAACTTTCACAGTGCATGAATTTTCAGGTCTTTACATATATTTTTTATACGTATCAATTCACTTTTTAAACCTTAAAGATAGTACAACATTCTATTCTTAAGTATTCTCTTTCCCTAATTGCATGGTAAAACATTTAACCCCTTGTACATAAATTATACACTGGCCGGGAGCTAGAAAGCTATGGTGCACAAAATGTGTGCTGTATATAGCTTACATATTTGTAGTTATGTGAATTGCATAACTATGTATCGTTGAGAAGTAGAGTTATGCGAGTTCTAGTTAGTTACGAACTTAAATGTTTTTGTGTGATGTATTTCATGTTCGGTTTGTTACTGATTTTTTGGTTCATTTGTCACAACTTTTTGTTGTGTTTAGATACGTACGAAAGTATTATGAACTGTTTTCACGAGTTACAAAAATTAAAAAAAATATATCATAAACTTCTCAAAAATACTTATCAGAAAATTTTGAAAAAAGCCTTTGAACTTTGACCGCAATGTCTCATAAACCTACATACTTAAGTACAAATGTTAACTAAACCTCTAAACTTTATACATTTTTATCAATTAGGCTCATGCCTTTTGTTTCCGTCAATTTCCAAACGAAAAACGTGGACGTGGTGAAGAAAAGTAGAAACTGAAAACCCTAGAAACGTTTAGAGAGAGAAAGTGAATCTGATATTTTCTTCATTTCTATTCTCGATCATTACAACTGAGTGCAGAGACACTATTTATACTGTGTCAAGTGCAACTTGACACCACCAGCAAACTCAACTGAAATTAGTTACACAGTTACAAGAAAATACACTGAACACCCTATACTACTGCACAATTCAAACATGCCCTTGCTAGACTAATGAGTTGCACTTACACGCCCCTGATGGGTGTAGGAACAACCATCAGTTTGTTCTTGAGACTCAAAAACCTGTCAGATCCCAAAGCTTTGGTGAACACATCTGCGACTTGATTCTGGGTACCAATATGTCTGATCTCAATTTGCTTAGACATAACTTTTTCACGTATGAAGTGGTAATCGACTTCGACATGCTTTGTTCGTGCATGAAAAATTGGATTTGCAGCAAGAGCTATGGCAGACATATTATCACACCAGATTAGATGAGGACCGGAGATAGGAAGACACAAATCGAGCAATAATTGTTGAATCCAAGAGATGTCAGCTGCTGTATGAGCCAAGGCACGGTATTCAGCCTCTGTGGATGACCTAGCCACAGTGTGCTGCTTCTTAGCAGTCCAAGAAATCAAGTTGGATCCTAAAAATACACAGAAACCTGTGGTGGAACGTCTATCAGACCTGTCCCCTGCCCAGTCAGCATCAGAAAATGCAGTGATAGTGAAGGAACTTGGGGTAAACAATAAGCCACTGTGAATAGACCCCTGAATGTATCGTAAAATTCTATTAACTGCTATAAAATTACTGTCCTTGGGATCATGCATATGCTGACATGCTACATTGACAGCATATGATATATCAGGCCTGGTAAGTGTTAGATATTGAAGGGAGCCAACAATCGTACGAAACCAATGAGGATTAGATAAAGAAGAATCAGACGTGGATATGGTTGGCTTAACAGAAGATGGAGTGAGACTAGGTTTGCACTCACTCATGCCAGCTTTATGTAGAATGTCCTGGGCATACTTAGCCTGTGAGAGCAACAAATTATCCCCATCCTTATGAACTTCGATACCTAGAAAATAATGCAAATACCCAAGGTCCTTCATTGCAAATCTGGAACTAAGCACTGAGATGAGCTGAGGAATGTAAGACTCATTACTGCCAGTGATTATAATATCGTCTACATATATCAAAATAAAAATCACACCTTGATCAGTCTTCAAAACAAAAAGAGATGAATCAGCCTTACTTTGATGAAAGCCCTGTTGCAACAGAAACCCAGAAAATACAGCAAACCATGCCCTTGGGGCCTGTCTTAACCCATACAATGCCTTATTCAGTTTGCAGACATAGGAAGGATTCTCGGAACTCTTATAACCTGGAGGTTGTTTCATGTAAACTTCATCATCAATTACTCCATGCAAAAATGCATTTGAGACATCCAGCTGCCTAAGAGGCCAATGTTTACTTACTGCCAAGGAAAGAACAACTCTAAGTGTGGGTTGCTTTATGACTGGACTGAAGGTTTCTGTGAAATCAAGTCCTTCATGCTGTTGATTTCCATTAGCTACCAAACGAGCTTTATACCTTGCAACAGTCCCATCAGAATTTCTCTTAATTTTATAGATCCATTGGCAACCTATGACATTGGCATGAGAAGGGGATGGAACCAAAGTCCATGTCCCTTGATCAATCAGAGCTTTATACTCCTCTGCCATAGCCTTTTGCCACACAAAATGTTTCACAGCTTCATTAAAATGAGAAGGTTCTTGAAGAGACAAGGAAGAATCAGATGAAGTAATTGTTAGACTAATAGGCCTTTTAGATTTGACAATACCATTCTTAGATCTTGTTGTCATAGAATGTGTAGAAGAAGGTACAGAACTAATAGGAACACTGGGAAGAACAGAAGTAGAGAGAGGATTATTTCTAAGAGAAGAAGTTGGTGATGAGGATAAAGGAGGACTAAAAATTAATGGCTCAGCAAAAGAATCAGAAGAAGAAACTAGAGTAGAAGATATAGATGATGTTTGAGCAGGATTAGAAGAAGAAAGCGAACTCACAGGAACTTCTATAAGTATGTCAGTAAAACTGGTGAGAGGAACTGAAAAGGTAGTAGGAGAACAATCTGGAAAAGAAGAAGACTGGACAAGAAAAGAATAAGGAAAATCAGTAGGAACAAACTTCACATGTCTGGAAAGGAAGACCTTTGTACTATGTGGATCATAACACTTATATCCCTTAGTGGTATCACAATATCCTAAGAAAACACACTGCTTGGACTTGGGAGTGAGTTTGTTTGATGCATAGGGCTTCAACCAGGGAAAACAACTACAACCAAAGGGCTTTAAGCTCAAGTAGTTTGGGGAGGTTTTGAACAAAAGAACATAAGGAACCTGATTGTGAAGAGAAGAATGAGGCAGTCTATTTGCCAAGTAGACAGAAGTTGTCAAAGCTTCAAGCCAAAAGGAAGTGGGTAGCCCGGATTGGAGAAGTAAAGTTATAGTAGTTTCAATAAGGTGTCTATGTTTTCTCTCAACCACCCCATTTTGTTCAGGAGTGTGTGGATATGTTGTTTGATGAACAACCCCTGTGGTAAGGAACAAATGAAGAAGAAAATGATTAATGAACTCACCACCATTGTCACTCCTAACCTTTTGTATAGAAGTTTGAAATTGAGTGAGTACATAAGCTTTGAATTCAGTAATTTTAGACTTAACCTCAAACTTGTAGTGTAAGGGAAAAAGCCAAGAGTATCTAGAAAAATCATCCACAATGAGCAAGTAATATTTGAAACCTTTGTGAGAAGGTATAGGAGAAGGGCCCCACACATCCATATGAACTAATTGAAAAGGTGCAGTAGTAAAAGATTCAGACAAGGGAAATGAAAGTTTGTGGCTTTTTGCCATATTACAACAGTTACAATTCATAACCAGAGGTTTAGAAACAGGTAAAGCAAACTGCTTTATTAAAAACTGAAACATAGCAGGATTAGGGTGACCTAAAGCTTGATGCCATATCATAGCTGAGGATGATGGAGATGAAGAAGATGAATGAGACACTGTATTGACAAGAGCATGAGATGAAGCAGCAGAGAAAACCTCAGAGGAGCTCAGTACTGGGTAGAGGCCCTTGTGACAAGGTCCCTTGTACAGAAGTTTGTGAGTAGACTTGTCCTGAATGACAAGTCCAGAAGAATCAAAAAGAAGAAAACAATCATTATCTTTTGCAAACTGATAAACAGAGATAAGATTGTGTGATATATCAGGGGAATGCAGCACTGAAGATAACTGAAAAGTAGAATAAGGAGTAGGTAAAAGACCCTTACCAGTATGAGTAACAGGAATGGTAGAACCATTGCCAACAAGAACCCCTTCTGTTAATGAAGCTGATTGTGGCTGTGTGACATGGTGAGTAGCTCCACTATCAAAGAACCATGGCTGAGAAGAAGTGTAAGAGCTTTGTAGACCAACTGCAGTATCATAAGAAGGAGCAGGAGCACCAGAGGAACTAGCAAGCATAGCCTGTGGTTGATAAGCAGTAGTAAAGCCAGCAAAAGGAGCCACTTGTCCTGATTGGGTGAAAACCCCAGGTTGTTGCACACTGAATGTGGGACCAAAACCACCAGGTCTAGCTTGTTGAGGTGATGCTAGCACTTGTGATCCTGACACACCCTGAAAATTGGGCCTAATCCATGAAGTCCCAAACTGTGACTGTGATGTAGTAGGATTCACACCAAACATCTGAATCTGAGGCTGCATCATCTGTGGCATTGGAACCATTTGAACTACAGCATTACCCATAGCATAGCCTGAAGGATTCTGCATAGGATAAACTGAGGATGCCTGTCCTCTCCATGACCCAGCAGAAGTGTCATTTCCACTTGCTCCATTCTTATAATAACAGTAATTAGTAGTATGATTGTTACGACCACAAATGGTACATGGATCCTTAAAGAATCTGGGGCCTCTGCCCCCTCTCCCTCTAGGATTGCCTCTAAACTGATTAGAGTAGTTCTGTTGTTGAGGAAAAAATTGAGGAGAAACAAACTGTTGAGGAGAATCAGTAATCACAGGCTGCTGTGTAGTAATCCCTAAGTGTGACATGGAATTAGATAGTGCAGAATCTGTTGTAGCATAGCCTTGAGTTGAACTCTTTTCAGTTGTAGCAACAAGGACCGTGGTATGATCTGAAGGCAAATCTTTGGCCATTTGCTGATCTTGACCATTCAACATGGCCACTAATTCATCAAAGACTATAGGCATCCCTCGTGTTCTAATTGCAGTCTTGAATCCGTTAAATGCAGGTGGTAAACCTCTTAAGGTATGAAAAATTAGGTCATCATCATCTATAGCACTTCCAGCCGCAGCCAACTTTTGTGCAAATTCCTTAATGGCATCAATATATTTCTCCATACTCTCAGTTTTTGTGTGTGAAAACAGTCTACATTTCAATTCTTGAACATGTGATCGAGTAAGAGAATTATAACGATTTGACAAGGAGTCCCAAACATCCTTAGCATGTCGTAACCCTAGGACATATGGTAAGGTGGATTGAGATAAGGAGGAAGTAAGACATGACAAGAGTTGTGTATCCACTACAGTCCAGATAGCGAATTCTGGATTATCTACCAAATTTCCCTCAGTATTCTTAACCTTTGAAGGTGGACACTCATTCGATCCATCAAGATAACCAAAAAATCCATTTGCATTTAACACATTCTCTACTTGTATACGCCACAAAAGATAATTCGGTCCAGAAAGCTTCACGTTTACCAGAGATTGAAAATTCGAAACCAAGAAAGTCAGTGATGCTGGAAGAGTTACCGAAATTGAAGACATTGCGATGAATTATGATCAACAGCTCAAGATCTTCAGCGGTGATGATCAAACAAAAACAAATGGAAACAACTGTAATCTTCAGAGAGGGATCGTGCGTGGTTTTTGTGTTTCCTGATCTGGAGACTTTCGTCTTGGTGGCTTTGATACCATGAAGAAAAGTAGAAACTGAAAACCCTAGAAACGTTTAGAGAGAGAAAGTGAATCTGATATTTTCTTCATTTCTATTCTCGATCATTACAACTGAGTGCAGAGACACTATTTATACTGTGTCAAGTGCAACTTGACACCACCAGCATACTCAACTGAAATTAGTTACACAGTTACAAGAAAATACACTGAACACCCTATACTACTGCACAATTCAAACATGCCCTTGCTAGACTAATGAGTTGCACTTACACGTGGCACTTGGACACACCAAAATAATGACGTGAAGCACCTGAGCACCCTTTCGGAGGGAAAATGGAACACCCGTGGGTCACTCTCTCTCTCTCTCTCCATATTTTCCTTTCCAGAGTATAGAGCAACCCATGTCGTCTTATCCCCTGCATCCTTTGGATCGATCACCATCACGTAAGTCGTAACACAAGGGATCCATCTCTGTTCCTCCTACACTGCCGCCACAAACTGAGTTGCCACTACTGCCCTCTGGGACGGAGTCAGAAATTTATCTTAGTGGTGGCGAACTTGTATATTAGAAAATTGAACCCAAAATGAAATACTAAAATCTATAATAAATTGGGCCACTTAGCCAAAAATCCAAAACATTTGACATTTTTAAAGGGAAGGACAATGAATTTTTGCAATTGAATATAAAAACAAAAAACATTTGACATTTTTAAAGGGAAGGACAATGAACTTTTGCAATTGAATATAAAAACAAAAAACATTTGACATTTTTAAAAGGAAGGACAATGAACTTTTGCAATCGAACATAAAGACAAAAAAAATTTTTAGTAAAATGTTACTAATTTTTTCAAAGTTCTAATTTTGTATATGAAATTCAAAAAAATCACCATCCTACCTCCAACCGACTACCACCCACCTCTGGCTGACCACGTCCTGCGACCAAAAAAAATAGTGAAATGTCACTAATTTTTTAAAAGTTCTAATTTTGTTTAAAATTAAAAAAAAACACCATCTTACCTCCAACCGACTACCCACCTCTTGGCCAACCATTTTTGGCGATCAAAAAAATTAGTGAAATGTCACTAATTTTTAGAAACTCTAATTTCGTACATAAAATTCAAAAAAATCACCACCTCACCTCCGGCCGACCACCACCCCACCTCTAGTCGACCACTTCCAGCAACCAAAAAAATTAGTGAAATGTCACTAATTTTAAAAAACTCAAATTTTGTAAATAAAATTGAAAAAAAATCACCACCCCACCTCTGGCCGACCACTTCTGGTGACCAAAAAAATTAGTGAAATGTTACTAATTTTTAAAAACTCGAATTTTGTAAATAAAATTCAAAAAAATCACCACTCCACCTCCGGCCGACCACCACCTCACCTCTGGCCGACCACTTCTGGTGACCAAAAAAATTAGTGAAATGTTACTAATTTTTTAAAACTCGAATTTTGTAAATAAAATTCAAAAAAATCACCACTCCACCTCCGGCCGACCACCACCTCACCTCTGGTCGACTGCTTCCAGCAGCCAAAAAAATTAGTGAAATGTCACTAATTTTTAAAAAATCTAATTTCGTACATAAAAATTCAAAAAAATCAACTCTTGCCTCTTGGCCGACCACACCCCACCTCCGCCCAACCACTTCCAGCGACCCAAAATATTAGTGACATTTCACTAATTTTTAAAGTTCTAATTCCGTACAGAAAATTCAAAAAAATCAAATCCTACCCCTCCCGCTGACCATTAGTGAGATTTCACTAATATTTAAAAGTTATAATTAATGAAAATTAGTTCAATTTCACAATTATCATAAAACTAGTGAAACATTACTAATCTTCATAAGAATTTTGCAATACAGGAAGAAAAGTAATGCTTAGGTAAAGAATCCTAAATCTGCACGAATTATGTTTTTAAAACAACTAGCAATTGTCATCTTCTTCCTGAAGGTTTAGGGCAAAAGGTTGAATCAACCTCTTTCTTTTTCGTTGTTTCCCTTTGTTTTCCTTTGAAATGCAAAATCACAGATGCAAGATTCAATACTGAGAGAGAGAGAGAGAGAGAGAGAGAGAGAGAGAGAGAGAGAGAGAGAGAGAGAGAGAGAGAGAGAGAGAGAGAGAGTATGGGTTTTTCCTGCGAACAAAATGAACGATGAACTAGCATTTGCACCGGAGCTGTTCGAGCACAGACCATTTCCCTAGATAATTGAGATTATTCGGTGAATTTTCTTGATAATTGAGAGGTGGGAGTTGCAAAGGTTAGGGCTTTTCTGGATAATTGAGCCAGAATCGCCATTTCAAAGGAGAGAGGGTTCAGTCTATTGCAATTGGTTGGAGAGAGAGCAAGAGACAGAGGGCGGTTTGAATTCGAAAATGACGATTTCTGTTTGAAGTAAAAAATGACGCTGAAAGTTTTTGGTGGAGGATTTGTTAAAATACCTTTTGGCTTATTTGTAAAAGGGTGATGTCCTTATAACAAATAGTAAAAGTAGCGTATCCTTGGGTTAAAAAGGGTAAAATATGCTGCATTTATGACTAATTTTTCTGTTTCATAATATTTCACTTGACCCATTAAATTTGGCTTTGGATTATTTCTTGAGCCTCCCTTAATTAAAAAGAAAACATGGGGAATACATAATTTTCATATAACAAAAGAACAATGAAAAAAATCTAGTGGTGGCGGGCTTGTATGATTTGGACATAATTATTATTATTTTTTAATAGAAGAATAGTATTTTTAAAAATTGTTGTGGTGGCGATCGCCGCCGTTCGTCCCCCCTTGGCTCCATCCTTGATTGCCGTATTCTTTTCTTACTCTTTATGCGATGCTGGCCCCAATGTTTGGAGTGCCCAAGCCCGATTTGAGTTTGGTTGCCCACTTACTATGAAAGTAAAAAAAATAGTAAAAGAAACACACCAGTAAAAAAAATAAATAAATAAATCAAGGTTCTATTACAAGCATGCATACCAACTCTCTTAGGCCTATTGTAACGACTCGACCCGACTGACCATGGGTCCCCTTTCAGCTCAAACACTTGGCCTGAAAATGTTATCTAAAAAGGTACCATGTAACCCAAGGTGGGTGTTAATATACTATATGAGGTTTTAGCTCCCAAGCAGTGTGGGACTAAACACCCTCTACCCCAAATATGGGGTATTATACCTATTGCATATTTTCGTTGCTAGACTTTTCTATTATAAGATCTAGAATTTTATTTTTGAAAACATCAATTTGTCTTTTAACCAATTGAGATTCGAATTTTTTCTATGAGATTCGAATGTTTTCTATAGAGAGTGTAAAAAGAACAAAAACCACATAGCAGAAGGGCCTTCGTAGTTACAAAACTCCTCCTTTCTTGAAAAAATTGTCTACAGAGCCTGTAGCCTTTTGTAGATTCGAATTTTTTCTAGAAAAGACAAATTTTAACTACAAAAAGACAATTTTCCAAACTCCTCCTTTCTTGAAGCTACAAAAGGTTACAGAGTGTCTTGGGCATGGCTTAGTATCCTGAGTGGCCGAGATACTCTTATGAAGGGATTGAGATGGCAAGTCCAAAATGGTGAGAAAATCAAATTTTGGGAAGGTAAATGGATCCCAAAGATGAGGAATTTTACTTTATCCTCTCCTAGGCCAGATGGTACCGAGATTGAATGGGTTGGAGATGCGATCGATAAAGATAGAAGATGTTGGAAGGAGGATAAGCTAGCACAAGAAGTGGAGGCGATTGTTTCTATCCCCATATCCTTGTTCTAGAGAGAGGATTCCTTGGTATGGCATTACACTTCCAATGGGGTTTATTCAGTCAAATCTGGCTACCATATAGCTGCTCAAAATCCTCTTCGCGTCCATAAAGAGAAACTGTCATCATCCTTTGTCCCTAACAAGAATTTGTGGGCTATCATATGGAAGTTGAATATCCCTCACAAGATCCGGCATTTTTGGTGGAGGGCTTGCAGCAATAATTTGGCAACAAAGGAGAACCTCTTGAGAAGACGATGTGGACAATCAAAGGTATGTCCTATATGTCTTCAATTTGATGAATCTGTTGAACAAATGCTGTTTGATTGTCATTGGGTTAGGGCTGTCTGGTTTGGCTGTCATGTCCAGCTCAATGTGGGTAGGGGAAGTCCTATTTCTGCTCTTAAATGGACTTCGGATATAGTGGATATCCTCAATAGAGATGACGCTTCAAAAATTTTGGAACGAATAGCCTATACAGCTTGGTTTATTTGGAAAGCACGCAATAAGGCTATTTTCAACTTCTCTCCTATTAATCCAGAGGCGACTATGAGAAGGGCCCTTGAGGCCTTTTGCAAGTATTCAGAATCTATGGTGTCTCCCCTTATCCACGTGGATAACCCAAGTATTGAGGACTTTATTTCCCAATGGAGGGCTCCGGATCGAGGGTGTTTGAAACTGAATTGTGATGTGGCTGTTGACAAGAATGGGAAGGTGGCAAAATTGGCTATCACAGTGAGGAATTGCAATGGCACGTTGATTAATGGGGTAGTGGCTTCTGCCTATATTTCTTCACCTCTTCAAGGTGAGCTTATGGCCATTAGAAGAGCTTGTGGTAGGGCTGAAACTGGTTCGGTTCGGTCCGGTTCACGGCCATATTTGAATGAACCGAGTAAAGTCGGTTCGGGAGCAAGACTGATCCGAAACCGGTTATCTAGAACTCGGTTCGGTTCTGTCTCGGTTCGAGCGGTTCGGTTCGATTCCAAGGCCGGTTCGGTTCGCTGGAGAGGGGGGAATAGATTTGGACTCCATGGACTCCAATCAACAAAAAAAACCAACGAAACCAACAAGAAAACATCAACAAAATCATCTAATCTAGATCTATTCTCAGCAACATCGAAAATAAACAAGCAAATCATCTAATCGAGAGTATTACAGAGAGTGTTACAAAAAAATCATCCAATCGAGAGAAAGCATTCCCACGCCGGAAAGGGAAAAAATCATCACAATGACGTTGAGATCTAGAACGATGACGCCGGAGATGGGTTGTTGGAGACGATGAAGTTGAGATCTAAATCATCTGTGTTGTTGGAGATCTAGAACGATGATGCCGGAGATGGGTTGTTGGGGACGATGACGTTGAGATCTAAATCATCTGTGTTGTTGGAGATCTAGAACGATGACGCCGGAGATGGGTTTCTCTCACTCTCTCTGTGTCGTCGGTTGAAATGGAAAGGAACAATGGGTTTTCGTCTACCATAGAAAGAGGGTATTCGTCTGCCATAGAAATAGAGAGAGAGAGAGAGAGAGAGAGAGAGAGAGAGAGTGGTTTTAATAGTAAAGGATCTGCTGCTGCTGGGTAAGATTATAAGTGTATATATATAGTAAAGGATCTCTACGAACTTTTCAATATTTTTCTTTCCTACTTAAAACACAAAGGCCTCGTTCAGTTGTCAAGAAAGTATGGGAAAGGAAGGGAAAATCACCTTTCCCATAACTTCTGGGGTGTTCAGTTACCAAGAAAATAATGGGACCCACAAAAAAAAGTTTCCCACTAGGAGTCACTTTCCCTCAAAATGCATCTTGCAAAAAGGAAGGAATTATGTGTCGTGAGAAAGTTTGCTCCCGCCAATTACCCTTTCTTGGAAAAATTCTTTATTAAGTGAACACTCGCAGGAAAGTAAATTTCCCTTTCCTTTACTTCACTTCATTTCACTTCTCTCAGGGTTAACTTTTTTGCGTAACATTCTTGGCAAATGAACGGAGCCAAAATGGACGCCAGCCAAGTAGTTAAGCACTTGGCTTCCCACGCGTAAGGACTTGTGTTTGATCCCTACCCCTTGCATTTTTTCAGGTATAAATGTAAACCGGTTCGGTTCGGTTCAGTTCATTAAAAAAAAACTTACGAACCGAGAACTGAACCGGGTTTCAAAATTTTCAATTATCAGCAACCGAACTAAACCGGCTAAACAAAAAAACCGAAAAAAACAACCGGTTCGGTCCGGTTCTTCGGTTCGGTTCATTGTTTTTTTTTGTACACCCCTAGCTTGTGGTATGGGAAAAGATCTGAGCCTTCAAGGTTTTGTGATTGAATCGGACAATCAGGTGGCCATTAAACTCAGCGTGTCTGAACTAGACCCTCCCTTCTGTTAAAAAAAAAAAACTAGACCCTCCCTGGGATGTTTCTGCAGTGGTGTGGGATATTAGGCAGCTGGGTTTGGAGTTGAAGATCAAGTTCAGCTGGATCAGGAGGTCTGCGAATGAGCTTGCCCACGTTGTGGCGACTAAGGCTATTAGAGGATTATTACCAGTTAATTGGGTGGCTTATCCCCCAAGCTTTGTTTCTTCTATTTTAGATATAGAATCCTTTGCTTCCTTGTAAGCCCTGTTGGGCACAGTTTTGTTAATCCAAAAAAAAAAGAAAAAAAGAAGGGCCTTTGTAGTTTCGGACCTGCACCAATACAGTAAAGAGACAATGCCTTATCGCTGGGTCAAAGTCCACCTGATAGCTAAAAATATTTAAAACAAACTTGGATATTAATTTTTTTCCCTAGTTGCCCAAGGAGTCTTGTTGGCTCTGTTTATGCTGGATTAGAAAAAAACAAATTCCTTGATCTATTCAATCTCCTTTAGTAATTCAATTTACCCCTCTCTGAACTCACAACCATGCATGTATACAAAGAATTAACACAGAGCAGCAACAAATTTTCCTTGCATAAAACCCAATTGCCTATCTCTCTCTCTCTCTCTCTCAAAAACCCAATTATTCCAACTTTCATGTATTAATAAAATATAGATCAAGATACATATTACGTGACTGTGGTTGTGTTGCTCGATTTCCATTCAGGACTCGACTACATGCAAGGATTGTTATACAGAGCTTGATCGGGGACAAGGGCAGAGCCAAGGGGGTCAAGCGGGGTCACTTGACTCCACTAAGGTGTCAAATTTTAATAGGATATGTATAATATTTTTAGAATTTTGTATTTTTACCACCTGTATATGGTATTTTTTGCCCAGCTACTTTGTCTCCTCCTTTCCACTGACCACATCAAATAATTGTCCTTGTAACTCTCTAATACTCTTCACCACTACTTGCCCTCCTTACCACACCCAATCGCGTCGAGTTAAATAATTGCTCTAATGAGGTAAATACCGAGTTGCTTTTTTGTGTTGCTTGTCTAAGTCCATCAAACTCATTTGCAAGTTTTGACAACCAAAAGTTGAACCGCTTGGCTGAATTTATCCTAAAGACTTCTCCGATACTGAGCTTTTGACACTTTCGGATCAACTTGAGAATTTCATCATTTATGTGCGGTCTAGTGTCGAGTTTTCAAACTTGAAAGGAATTGGTGATATTTCTCAAAAGATGGTTGAGACCTGAAAAGATATAGGGTATCCATTGGTTTTCAGGTTTTTGACTTTGGCTCTAGCTTTACTTGTTGCGATAGCTATAGTAGAAAGAGCATTTTCTGCCATGAAAATTGTGAAGAATCAACTTCGTAACCGAATGGGTGATCAATAGTTGCATGATAGCTTGATTGTGTCTATTGAGAGAGAGATTTTTAATAGTATCACGAATGAGGCTATTATGCTATGAATTTCAAAATATGAAAAATCGCCGGGGTCACTTGTAAACGCTGTTATAGGTTTTAAATCGATATCTACTTAGCTATTTTTTGTTGGCATCCAAGTGTGGCTTTTTGTGATCGGTTGTGGCTCCGCCCCTACTTGGGGACCCACTTTTGGGTCCCACACGAATGATCCGAACCGTTCATTATTCTTAAAACATTTTCCGAGGGGCCCCACAAAATTTCAACTCAATCGGACAGTTAGAAGTACTTGAACCAAAGTCCTACCATTTCAATAAAAGAAAATTTGATTGAAACGGTGGGACTTTGATTCAAGAACTTCTAACCGTCCGATTGAGCTGAAATTTTGTGGGGACCCTCGGAAAAATGTTCTAAGAATAATGAACGGTTCAGATCACTCTTGTGGGACCCAAAAGTGGGTCCCCGAGCACGCTTTGTACATTTTCTGGACATACCCATCGGTACCCATAGGTTTTTCCATTTCCTTCATCAACGGCAATCATCAACTCTTGTCAGTACCAAATAAGGACATAGATATGCTCACATTCGACGAGAATGAGATGGGTATGTATCCCACAATTGAAGTAAAAGATGGCAGGATTAGTCGCAAATCCACTTCCTTTCTGACGATTGCATCAAAATCGAGTAGTAGCTATTGGTTTAGTGGGCCGAAAAATAACAGTTCAAAGGGACCTCAAGAGGCACGACTCAATTAACCGAAGCCCAAACTAAACCAGGTCCAATGCCGGTGCGGGCCAGAATGATCTTACCTAGACAGTCTCGGACGAGATGAGACGGCGTCTCGGCCGAGCAAGACTTTGATCCGGACGAGTTATCCGAACTGGACGAGATCCGAGATGACTCGAATGGAAATCCGAGATATCGGTTGACGTCACGGATGAAGTCACCCAAGGCGGTTGCTCTGGGCAACATTCTCGTGTGGGCACATGTGTAGCTGTCCACACGTCATGGTGACGAAAGCCGAGCCGTTGTGCTACGTGTCAACACATGATTCGAGACTACTGCATGCAATGATAACGAACTTGGCTCGTGACGTGTCATGACGTCATCCGAGACAAATGACAGATCTACCTCTGTACTTGGAGCATAAGTCAAGAGAAACATATATAAAGGAAGAGGAGGAACCGTAGAAGGTACACAATTCACTCTCTCTACAACTACTACTCTCTTCTTTGGAACTTCTCTTCTTCTAGATCCTTACTTGACCATCGGAGTGCCTTCCCTGGCCAAATTCCGGCCAGGTTGGGTGCTAACACTGAGTGCTTAGTGTGCAGGTGTACCAAGGAGTTCATTCTCGTCACTCACAGAGGTCAAAGAGAAGATCAAAGGGTTCATCTAAAATTAGGACACCACATTTAAGAGAGGGAGATGAGAGTGAATGATTATAGCTACATTTCCCACAGGTGTTCCATTTTCCCTCCAAAAGGGTGCCAAGGTGCTCCATGTTGTTGTTTTCTGTGCCCAGGTGCGACGTTGACATTTCCGTTGGGAAATTGACGGAAACAAATGGCATGGGCCTAATTGATAAAAATATGTAAAATTTGAAAGTTTAATTAACATATAGTTAAGTTTGGAGGCTTATAAGATAATGCGGTCACAGACTTTTTTGAAAATTTCCCATACTTATCCTTGAGCCTTATTGCAAATCTCACCTCTTTACTTTACTTTGATCATAAGCAAAGACAATTTTGATAACGCTAAATTCGAAAGCGAACAATGGATATTGTAAATGCAGTTTCAATAAACAACTTAGGAATATTACTAAGGCTGCGTTTCACTAAAAAAAATTTCCCGGTATTTTCAATATTCTCGCACTCACATTTTAACCTGCTAAAGTACCAAAAATACCAGTTTCTACATTCTAAGTAGGCATATGCATACCTTTCCAAGGAAAACAATTATAAAAATCAAATCAATTCAGAAGAACATAGGTTAGTTGAAGTTTGGCCATAAGCGCACCTTTCCAAAGGATTTACGGTTTTTAGTAGGCAAACACATAATTTAACTGGTTTTCCTTCAATTGTAAGAGTATTCAATCATTCCAGTTTTAACAACAATAATAGCACGTGGAAAAAAAAAACTTGAATAGACTTCTGGTAGTTAAACAACAGAGGAAGAAACAAATCATAGATAAAAGGTGACAGTTGACATAAGGGGAAATGCCTGCGTTGTGAGAAGAAAATATAAGGTTTAAGTTTGGCCACTTAATGATTTCTTCATCTGATGAGGATTAACAGAGTATGAGGGCCGGAGCTCTAACAAGAACCTATGTGGGGGGGTGTATTCAACGATGGATCCTCCTCAGGTGAGCCGGCTTCCTTCTCGGATTACCTGCACGCGTAACAACCCGTTAGAGCCCCACCGACCTCTTGCCGGTGGGCACTCCGACGATCAAGTCAGCCACTAGAGAGCTAGAGAGAAAGCCAATATAGAGAGTAATTTAGATCTATATGAGTGTGTGTATACCTCTAGGGTCTACCCATTGTATTTATAGCCTCTAATGTGCTTGCTCTCCAAGCTAAGTGTAGACACCCCAAAATGAGACGTTCACGTACATTTTAATCCCCAATGATGAAAAGAAATCCCCGGAAGGCCTCTCGGATTAAAATTCTTCAAGTCAACTCAGTCAACAGTACCGTACGGTACTCATCTCTCACGCACGGCACAACCCAAGTCACGTACAACAGCTTTTTGAACTTTGGCGGTGGGAGTGTCCCGTACGGCACTGTCATTTGTCAAACAGCTTTTGCAGAGCTTCCAACAGCTCGAATTGTTGACATTCGGTTCCCCACCTTCATGATGATTTCTTGCAAGCAGAAAAGGCTAAGATGTAGCTATGAGTACATGAGTGGGCACCAAGTTTACTTGGGATTCAATCGGTTCCCATCGCCTATATATGGTCGATCGATTTCAATGGAAAAGTGGTGGAAGAAAATCATGAAATCCCACCTCGGAGCTCTCTCCATTACAAGCTATCCTCATTACCACCCGCAAGCTCCAGAAATCAATCCTACAAATTCCTTCCAAAGCAAACCCAATCAAAAGTCCAATCCCCTGTTTTCCAATCCTAACCCGTGAGCCTATCCTTCCAAATTCACTCACCTCCATCAAACAATCAACCTTGCTGCTGTACCAGAGGGGAATTGGGGTCCAGAGCAGGTCCAAGCAGTGTTCAAGGAGTTCTAAAGAAGTTCAATCCGAGAGTTTCAAACCGAAGGTATAATCCCGTTTCGCCAAAACTCTTAGCTTTGGTACCCTGAGGGGAGGGGTACCAAGTGTGGAATGATCTCCTATATCATCTCCACACTTGGTATGCCCATGTTACATCAAAATCAGTTTGATTTCATGCCTCCCGGTTGCGTCGTACGGTGAAAATATCGCCTCGTACGGGGTGATTCAGTGAGGAGGAACATTCCCCATTTGAACACATCAATTTCCTATCCAAAATAATCTGTTTTCAATTAAGTTTCATGCCTTGTATGTGCCTTTATTTCATTCTTTTCGAAAATCAAAGTTTTGAACTGTTTGTGAAAGAAACAGTGCCGCACGGCACTCCTCCTGTACCGCATGGTACACTTGGAGTGCTGTACGACACTCTTTTGAAAATTTAACCGTTGAAATGATGAACAGTGCCGCACGGCACACTTTCTGTACCGCACGGCACACTTTTTGTAAAATTTGAAATTTTAATCAGTGCCTTGCATGAACAGTTTGAACCCTTGATTTTTGTATAATTCACATGTTAGTTGTTTTTTCATTATTATCGTCTGTTTTGCTTGATTTAAAATGTTTACTTGTTAAAGTTCGGCATTAAAATATTTTCTAAAAATCCCACAAATGTTTAGTAAAGACCGATTTTAATCGGGCGAGCGGGGTGCATTAAAAACCTTCCCTGCTCGTAACCTGGCTCCCGAATCCAAAACGAATCTCTGGTTTCCAAATCGTTTTCTAAATCATTTTCTCAATCCTTTTCAAAACGGTTTCTCGGGTCCTAAACCATTTTCCAAAAACCCGGGTGGCGACTCTATTTTCAAAGCATCATTTCCAAACAAACAAACAAAACCGGCGTGGAGGTCGACTGTCCACACTAAGCATGCTCACACACGTGCACATGCTCACACACGTGTGATGACATCACCCCTTAATCCACTAGGCCCATGGCCCCAAGTGAGTCACTTAGACACGTAAGGGTGACGCCGTCTCACCACGTCGGCCCGTGCCCTTGTACGGATTTTTCCCACTACAATAGCCCCTCAACTTCTCGTCCGTCCCTTATGGACACGAGGAGTTGATCTTCTAACTATAGGAAAAAATCCTTTTCAAAAAACTAGACTGTGAGGTCTTCAAACCTTTTCATCAAACCGGAACACTAGGGTCCTCAATCCTGAAATGAAACCGGACCTCCAAGGTCCTCAGGATTGAAACCGGACCACCAGGGTCCTCAATCTTCTGATATCAAACCGGACCATCAAGGTCCTCAAATCCCTTTGTCAAAGAGACCTTCAATGGCTTCAAATCCTTTTATCAAACTGGACCGTCCTTAAATCAAACCGGAGCGGTCCTCTTTGTCTAGTCAACAATTATCTAGATTCGGTGAACGAATTACTTTGGGAGAACCGTTGCAAACGTCTTGCAATTCAACCTCTTTGTGGACGGCCCACGGATGGTTCGGTTTTCCATTTGAAAAGATTGTGATTGTTAGAGTCGCCACCCGGATTTGAGGTCCGAACCCGAGAAACCGATTAAAGATGACTCATTTGCCCATTGAAAAAGATTTTACTGGTCATGGCAGAACCAAAGATTTCTCGGATTCGGGGGTTTGGTTACGAGAGGGGAAGGGTTTTACGACACCCCTCTCGCCCGGTCCATGAACCAGTCTCTACTCGACATTTTGTGGGATTTTGAAAATGTTTGAAATTCGATTTATCCACGAAAATAGGGAATCGGGGATGGGAATCACATAACAACAATATATATAGGAGATACGATTCTACGGTGGATGCTTGTGCACGTGATCTACATGGGTGATGATGACTACAATAAAGGAAATCACTACAAGTATTTACAAGAAATAAGAAATAACAGAAACTGTACAACAACTCAAGAAATTGTGAACGTGAGACTTAATAAACTGACTTGCAATCTGAATCCCAGAATAGGGATTGAGCGCTCAAGGGTAATGGCTTGAGCGCTCAAGCCATCCAAACCAGTTTGAGCGCTCAAGGCTCATGGGTCGAGCGCTCAAACCAGTTTCTGATTTCTGTGAGTTTGACCCTTTTTACAGCTTTTTTCTCATTCTTTACAAGATCAACATTAAGTAAAACGTTTTTCATGGAGAATCAGGTGAAAACAGATAGCTTGATCTCTAAAGAATGATGAAAAGAGGAGAATCACCACAAATTAATATGGGAAATGCTTGAAATAGGATGTGAGAGAGAGAGATTCAGGTCATAAACATGAGTACAACAACTCACATACACCAGAAGGAAGTTTAAACATGATCCATCATCGAAACAACCAGCAATCAGCAAATGGCCTTAGAACAGCTTGAGCGCTCAAAGGCATTACCTTGAGCGCTCAAGCCATAATATGGCTTTCCGGTTTTTGACCTTCACATAGATTTCTGATGATTCTCAGGACCTCCAGTATATTAAATAAGAGTGATTAAAGGTGGTTCAGTCACTGTTTACCCTTTAAGATAAGGTTTATAAACATTAAACCATAAAAGACTAAAAGATGTACATGCATGAACATTTAAGATGTAAAAGATTATTTAGAAAATGAAATAAACACCTCAAGAGCCTTTTTATGTTGATCAAAGGTCTGTATAAAGCCCAGAAGCATAAAACAACGACTGACCCAGAATGGGTTTGAGCGCTCAAGGACTAGGCTTGAGCGCTCAACCCCTGCTGCAACTGCAGATTTTGAAAACGTTTTGATTATGTATTTTGGACCTTGTAAGCCCAATGCAAGTACAAAGAACTTGCTTGAACCTACTGGTCTCCCTCAGAAGAACCAGAATGTGATATTTCACATATTAACTACCTTTTTGAAAATGATTGTAACTTGAGCTTGATTCTTGGCTTGGTAGTGGTTGATTATGGACGTTTTGGTTGGTATTCTAGATGAGTGAGACAATGTATGTGATAGATTGATGATCAAAGATCGAATTTAGAGTTTGAAGAGTGGTTTTTATGAGTGGTTTGGATGGTGAGTGAGTGGTTTTGTAGAGAGAGAGAGAAAGGATGTTTTCTGGAGGAATTGAGAGAGTTGGAGTATGAGAGTTGGTCCCCCAAACCAGTGGGCAATGGCTGGTTTTTATAGGGAGTGAGTGGGAGGGAAGAGAGGAGAGGAGAGAGAGAGAGAGTGGGTTTGTATTTGAAAGTGGGTTAGGAGTAGATTTAGGGGTAGATTAGGGCAATGTAGGATGTATTATACGTGTACAAGACGTATACAGGTGGTTAGACGCTCCTCCCTGCATGAAATCTCATGATGAGATACTCTGCAGATTCCTGATTGGGATCAGAGTTGAGCGCTCAAAGCTACGGGCTTGAGCGCTCAAGGTGGGATTTTTGGGTTTGAGCGCTCAAGGTCCAGGGCTTGAGCGCTCAAGGTTACTGGTGGCAGGTTGATGGTTTTGCTTGGTTTGATGATGCTTGGGTTGATTCGGGTTGTTTTGATTGTTTGGGTAATGTCTGGTTAATTTTAACCAAGTTCAAGCCATTTTCACCAGTTTCGGGTAGTCGTAATTGGTCCGTTTCATCATCGGGAATGCTCGAGCGCATCCCGGGTTCAAAATCGGGGTGTCTACAGTTGCCCCTCTTGGACGGGACTCGATGCCATTGATTTGGTATGAGTGACGTCCAAGACATAGACAACCCGACTCATTCCCCGCGATACATCTCAAGCCACAAAGGAAAACTTTAAAGATCAATCGGTCGTGCTCTACGAGCTGCCTATGTACCCCATTGTAAGGATCAGACCGGCATAGTTCATCGGGGCATGTGCAAACAAACTCAACGGGTTTTCCTGGCCCGCGAAATAAACATGATTATGCGAATCGACGAGCCTTCCCGGGTCGTGAAACGCGAAAGTGAACAAACATGATTATGCGAATCGACGAGCCTTCCCGGGTCGTGAAACGCGAAAGCGAACAAACATGATTATGCGAATCGACGAGCCTTCCCGGGTCGTGAAACGCGAAAGCGAACAATCATGCGAATCAAACGAGCCTTCCCGGGTCGTGAAACGCCAAACAAACAATCATGCGAATCAAACGAGCCTTCCCGGGTCGTGAAACGCCAAACAAACAATCATGCGAATCAAACGAACCTTCCCGGGTCGTGAAACGCCCAACAAACAAATCATGCAAATCAACGAGCCTTCCCGGGTCGTGAAATGCTGAATAAACAATCAATTAAATACAACCAACTACTCATTCAAATGTGTGCACCAGCTAGGTGGCTAAAACATCTCATACCGCGACATGATTAAATGGAGCTACCCTCAGAGCAACGGGGAGGCTAAATCTGACGGTGGCTATCCCTTGAGCAACAAGATGGCCAATGATGAGATGATTGTCTACTGAGCAACGAGACAATCGAGAAAATGTGATTGCTTACTAAGCAAATAGGCAATCAATACGTTATTGAACCAAACACATTTATGTGATGGACTTAGCGACACGACGGTAACTGATAAAAAGCACTAACTGAGTGATTAAGACAACTAACGACTTGATTTGATTAATGCACCAGCTAGGTGGCTAAAATGATTGGGGTGCGCCAACTAGGCGGCTATGATTAGGTGAGAAATCTATCTCCAAGCAACAGCAAGAAATCTACCCCCTGGCCAACATGGCGAGGGAACTTAAATCAACAATAACAGTTTTGGTCCCTCAGGACGATTGATTTAAAATGTTTGGTCCCTCAGGACGATTGATTTAAAAGTTTGGTCCCTCAGGACGATTGATTTAAAAAGTTTGGTCCCTTAGGACGATTGATTTAAAAGTTGTCTCTCAGGACGATTGATTTAAAAAGTTTGGTCCCTCAGGACGATTGATTTAAAAGTTTGTCCTTCAGGACGATTGATTTAAAACTATCCCGCAAGACAATTGCATGTGACTCGTGCATCGACACTTGACGACAACAACGATAACATTCCTTCTTTAAAAAGTAGGAGGCTCAATGGGGTGGCTCTTTTGCTTTACTGTCTTTCCCTTTCTCGCCTCTGTTGATGGTTTTGGCGACCAATTGACCATGTACCCAGACACGAGTTCTTTGATGCATTGAAATCGTTTCCACGAGTCAAGGATAAACAAGACTAAGGCGACATGGTTAACCAAAAAGGTGGATTTTTACAAGGCTAAGGAATTTGATCGGCCTTTTGACAAGAGGGTGGACATCGATAAGACTGACACGGCCAAGGAATTTGATTGGCCTTTTTGACAAGGGGATGGACTTCGATAAGATTGATAAGGCCAAGGAATTTGATCGGCCTTTTGGACAAGAAGGGCAGACTTTGACAGACAAGGCTTGAGGAATTTGATTGACCATGTTGACTAGACGGATAGGAGCAAGAACGCGTTGACTCGAAAGATATGGAAGACTGCGTTGACTCGAAGTTCTTAAAGATGGCAAACATGCCTCATCATTAATGTCGAAATTGTCATGATAAAATTGAATTTTTATTTTGTGATTGTTTTACTCCATCAAGTGATGTTCATTCAAATCTTCTTATTAAAACACAATGTTTCTTGTCATGAACCCATGCCCTAGATTGCTGATGATGCCTCATTGATTTTTCTTCAAAATGCCCCAATTTAAAGGGCTGCTGATGAAGACCCGTTAATATGCCCCAGTTTGGATTTTTGCTTTGCATGACGCCAGTGTTTGCACAATGCTTTGACTTTTTAAGAGAGATTAAACTGTTCTCTTGAATTCTCACTAACAAGCTGCACTTTCCAATCTGAAAGGACTTTTATCTAGGTTATGACGGGGCTAAGGTTACGGGCTTAACAAATGAAGGATAATAGGCTCAAAAATCTCATTTTTCTTCGGGGTTGTTTGAGCTGACAGCTATCTCAGACTTTTTGTGCCACTTTTGCTTCTGATGGGTGCTTTCATGTGCCTCTTGTTGCTTTAAATGAGCACTTCCTTTCATTTGATTTTTCCGTTTCAAATTTCTTCAGTGCTCTTCATTTTGTTGACAAGCCTATAAGTTTGGTGCTTTCATTCTTGTGATACTTTGAAGCTTCACGCGCTTATATCTTTGGTACTTTCATTATGCTGGCTGTCACGTGTTTGACACTTTCATATTCCTTGTTTCACCCCAGTGTGGGGGATAGCTGTCTAGCTGGGTTCTTTTTCAAAGAAATTGATTCAGGCTCAAAAGAGCTTTGCAATGGATATTTATGTGGGGAATCAAATAAAGAATGCCTTTCTTCATTTTGAATTGTGCAACTTGATGGGGAGAACTCATGTTTGCTCTAACTTTTGCCTAGATCTCATTTTGAAGTTTGATCTAGCGAGCTTTTTGCCTTAACTTTTGCCTAGGCCGCCCTTGCGGATTTTTGACCTAGCCGGCTTTTCCTGTGTCAAAGCATCGCTTCTTGATGGCACCGGGGAATGGTCCACTGGAAATCCTCCATGTGCGGGGCAAGGGTTCAATCAAAATTCATCCCTTGTTTTGAAGTGATTATCATGTTTCTCGAATGATGGTGTAAAACAATTCCAAGTTGAGGGATTATAACAAAAACCCAAGTTTATGATTGACAATTTCAACACAACGGGGGATGACATTTATTGTGATGGCTGCGACCGAACCGCGAAGGGTTGCCTACGTATCCCTTTGCAAGGAATCAGGTCATGCGTAGTTCGGGACTACAAAGGTTAACTCTCTTTTCTTTCGTCTTTTTATTTTTCTTGACGACAACAAGATATTACAGACTCGAACTTGAAAAACTCACAGACACAAGACCATGACAGACTCGAAGTACAAACTGACTCAATAAAAATGAACACTTGACTCGACACTTGAAGACTTCCCAAGACTCGTGGGAGATTGGATTATTGCATGGCCATTGATAATTCATTGGTTCGACGAGGTGTTCGGCTTCACCAGTGGAGCAGAGATGGATCCGTTGTCAATGAGATCTTGTATTTTGTGACGAAGGCGTTGGCATCTCTCGATAGGGTGACCGGGTGTTTGGTGGTAGATGCAGAAGGTATTTGGGTTGTAGGAACGTGGAGGACTTTGTGGAGGTGGGGTTGGTTGAAGTGGTTTGAGAAAACCAGCCATGAGAAGCTCTTTATAGACCGAGGGCAAAGGTGCAGAGAGTTGGGAAAATTTTCTTTGTCGGCTTTGAGGGTGGTTGATTTGGGTTGTGACTTCGTTGACTGGTTCAGTTTGGTTGGGATCATTGTTGGTGGAGTTCGAAGGGGCATTTTTAGTGGAAGCGAGGCTGATTTGATTGACACTGAGATCTTGTTTTTGTTGAGGTGTGTTGGATTCTAATGGCAAAAGAGAGATGGTTTTATCGTCAATGAGATCCTGGATCTTGTGACGGAGGCGTTGACAATCGTCGGTAGCATGACCGGGCACTTGATGGAAGGCACAAAAGGCATTTGGATTGTGGTAAGCTGGGAGTTTTTGAGGTAAATGAGTTGGAGAGAGTGGTTTAAGAAGACCGGCCATGAGAAGCTCCTCATAGACCGAGGACAGGGGTGTGGGGAATTGGGAGAATTTTTTTGATTTGTCTTTAGGCCGGTTGATTTGGATTATGGTCGTGGTTGGTTTGGCTTTGCTGATGGTACTGGTTGAGAAGTTGGGGTTGATATTTGTAGAGCTGGGGGTGGCTTTTGCATTGTTGTTGGTAAATGGTGTATTGGCTTTCTCGAAGTAGACATTTTCGCCTTCTGGAGTGAGGTGGTCCTTTACGACGTCCCAGTGGTGCATCTCCACATCTCTCGTGCCAATGGAATTTTCAAAGCATATGGGTTTGAATCCTTCCATGATAGACTCCTCCAGTTCAGAGATATTGGCCAAAGCTGCGGCCATTTCTGGGCTTTTTCCGTGTCGTTGAAGATTCTCTTGGCCCTCTGAAAAACGGTCACGGATGTCTTGCACCATGATCATGAGCTGGGTGATTTTATTGCCTAGGTTATTCACAGCCATCTTGAGTCCTTCGATCTCAGCCGGAACATCCATGTCTTGAGTTTGGGTTGAGTCAACTTCTGCTCGGGAAGTTGTAAGGCTTCTTTCTTGGATTAATGGCTCGGGACTGACACAAAAAGGTCAAATTCAGATTGTGCCCCTGGTTTTATTGAAGGAAATGTTGCGCATGCATCGTTGCCATCGTGTCGTCCTAAAATCTAGACTACCGGTCTCGGTCTCACTTAAAACATTGCACGGATGTTTGAAACAACAACCACAGGTAAGTCGTGACAGGCAGGTTAAATTCCAATCGTCGTGGAATCAGAGCCAATCTCCTTATAGACCATCCGAGACAGAGCAATAAGGTTGTTGAAATCCGGATACAGATGCACTTAAGGCTAGCCCGAGACACATGGAGCAGTTCGGGCACGGCAAACACCGGATGTATTATACGTGTACAAGACGTATACAGGGAGCAGTTCGGGCACGGCAAACACCGGATGTATTATATGTGTACAAGACGTATACAGATGCACTGAAGGCTAGCCCGAGACACATGGAGCAGTTCGGGCACGGCAAACACCGGATGTATTATACGTGTACAAGACGTATACAGGTGGTTAGACGCTCCTCCCTGCATGAAATCTCATGATGAGATACTCTGCAGATTCCTGATTGGGATCAGAGTTGAGCGCTCAAAGCTACGGGCATGAGCGCTCAAGGTGGGATTTTTGGGTTTGAGCGCTCAAGGTCCAGGGCTTGAGCGCTCAAGGTTACTGGTGGCAGGTTGATGGTTTTGCTTGGTTTGATGATGCTTGGGTTGATTCGGGTTGTTTTGATTGTTTGGGTAATGTCTGGTTAATTTTAACCAAGTTCAAGCCATTTTCACCAGTTTCGGGTAGTCGTAATTGGTCCGTTTCATCACCGGGAATGCTCGAGCGCATCTCGGGTTCAAAATCGAAGTGTCTACACACGAGTTGGCAAAAATAGAGCAAGCAATGCAGGTACTCTCAGTCGGGCAACCCCCGAAGCGGAAGTATCAGGAGCCGGAGGACCCCCACACAATCTCCTTCACCGAGCTGGATTTAGAGGGGTTACGGCTTCCCCACGAGGACGCCCTCGTAGTCGAGGTTGAGGTCGACAATAGGGACGTCCGAAGAATATTGATTGATCAGGGGAGCTCCGCGGACGTCCTTTATTATTCAGTGTTCAAAGCCCTCGGACGCACGCGTGACGAGCTGACCCCCACGGACACCCCCCTGGTGGGATTCGCGGGACACCCCGTGTACCCGCTCGGGAGCATTACCCTCCGGGTCGCGACAGAGTCGATGCGGTTGGACGTTGACTTCACGATAGTGGAGTCCCTGAGCCCCTACAACGCCATCCTTGGGCGGGGTTGGCTCCACGCCATGAGGGCGATTGCCTCCACCCTCCATCAGTGCCTCCGCTTCGTCGGCACATCCGGGAAGCAGGAAACCGTCTGGGGTAACCAGATGGCCTCCAAGAAGTGCTTTGTGAACGCTGTTCGTGTAAAGGACAGAAAGGAGAGTAGGATGGCGAAGCAGGTCCAATGGATTGAAATGCCAGAGTCCACTCCTGTCCTCGACGACGTTGGCTCCCTGGCCGAGGAGAAGGCCGTGGAGGATCTCGTCAAGGTACCGATAAACGAGGATGGCAGCAGGTACTTCATGGTGGGATCCAAGCTCTCTAACTCCGAGCGCGACGACCTGGTTCACTTCCTCAAGGGCAACGTTGAAGTTTTTGCGTGGACTCCTTATGAAATGCCAGGCGTGAGCTCGGATTTCATCACGCATAAACTCAACGTTGATCCGGCTAGGAAACCGGTGGTGCAAAGGCCAAGGCGGTCCTCGGCCGTCCACTCGGACGCCGTGGTCGAGGAGGTCCAAAAGCTCGTAGAAGCCGAGGCCATCCGGGAGGTGCAGTACCCCACCTGGTTGGCCAACACCGTGGTGGTGAAGAAGAAGACCGGCAAATGGCGGGTATGTGTCGACTATACCAACCTCAACGAGGCCTGTCCGAAGGACTGTTTCCCTCTCCCTCGGATAGACCAATTGGTAGATACCACAGTCGGACACGCTAGGCTGAGCTTCATGGATGAGTACCGAGGGTACCACCAGATCGCCATGGACGACGGGGACGTGGAGAAAACGTTCTTCATCATGCCGCGGGGTACTTACTGCTACTAGGTAATGCCCTTTGGCCTGAAGAACGCCAGAGCCACCTATCAGAGGATGGTCTCCAAGATGTTCCAGAGGGAACTCGGGGATATCATGGAGGCATACATCGACGACATGGTGATAAAGAGCAAACTCGCGGAGGACCATCTGAGCCACCTCGGCAAGATCTTCGCCATACTTAGGACGCACAGACTGCGGCTTAACGCCGAGAAGTGCGCCTTTGGAGTGGGCTCGGGAAAATTCTTGGGGTACCTTGTTACTCGGCGGGGGATCGAAGCGGATCCGAATCAGGTCTCCGCCATCCAAAGGGCTCCGAGCCCCAACGACGATCAGGGAAGTCCAGTGACTCACCGGAATGGCAGCGGCCCTCAACAGCTTCATTAGCAAGTCTTCGGACACCTACCGTCCGTTCTTCGAGTCCATCAAGACTAGCAAGAGAGCGTTCCAGTGGAACCCTGAATGCGATAGGGCCCTTGCCGAGCTCAAAGGATACATGGCTAAGGCTCCCCTCCTGGTTACCCCGGCGGAAGAAGAGGACCTCCACCTGTACCTGACAGTGTCGGAGCATGTGGTGAGCTCAGCATTGGTCCGGCAGGAAGGACCGGATCAGCAGCCCATCTACTACTCCAGCAAGACCATGCTCCCAGCCGAAACAAGGTACCTGCCACTGGAGAAGTTGGCGCTTGCCCTCGTCACGGCAAAGCGCAAGCTCCTCCCCTACTTCCAGTGCCACACTATCATCGTTATTACCGAATACCCCCTCAGAGTCGTACTCCGGAAGGCAGCCCTCTCGGATAGGATCTGCAGGTGGTCAATGGAATTGGCAAACTTTGACATCCGCTATGAGCCGCGGACGGCGATCAAGGGGCAGGCTCTGGCAGACTTTGTAGCCGAGCTCACCCCGAGGTTGGATGCCGAGGCAAAGCAGGAGCAGGCGAACGGCATCCCTGATGATCCCACCCCTGCGCAGCCGGGGTTCGTCCTCAAAAGATCTCCACCAAGGACGGCCACGATTTACACTGGCGACTCCTGGAGCATGCATGTCGACGGTGCCTCCAACAACCGGGGGGTGGGGGCTGGTATAGTGCTCGTGTCCCCCGAGGGCACCCTCCACGAATGCGCCATGAGCATCGGCTTTCCAGCCACCAACAACGAAGCCGAGTACGAGGCTCTCATCGCGGGGCTGCGCCTCGCCTTGAACCTCGGCATAGAAGAGCTGCAGGTCTACAGCGATTCCTTGTTGGTGGTCAACCAGCTCAACAGCGATTACGGCTCCGGTGATAGCAGGATGCTCAAATATCTCAGTCACGTCTTGAAGTTGCAAGAGAACTTCAAGAAGGTTGAATTCTGGCATATCGGCCAAGCACGCTGATGCCCTCGCCGCCCTCGGCTCAGCCTGCTCTGACATCGGGGGTTCCCGGACAATCATCCTTGGGGACATCCCCACCCCTAGCTTTGAGCCCGGGCAGGAAGACATCATGTGTGTCGCTCCTTTAGGTCCTAGTTGGATGGACCCACTTGTTGCCTACCTGCGGGACGAGCAGCTACCCGAGGACAAAAAGGCAGCCCACTGACTTTGGTGCCAAGCGGCCTCGTACTTCCTCTCTGCAACTGGCCAACTCTACAGGCGCACATACATCGGTCCAGACTTGCGCGTCCTCCACGAGGGAGAGGTCCCACAGATCCTCCATGAGCTTCACGAGGGCAGCAGTGGCTGCCACTCGGGAGGACGGTCCTTGGTCGAGCGCGCTGTGTCCCAGGGTTACTGGTGGCCAAGAATGCGGAAATCAGCCGAGGATTATGTGAGGAGCTGCGGGTCCTGTCAGAAACACTCTCCCCTCCTCCATCAGCCCACACTCTTCCTTAACCTAGTCACCAGCCCGTGGCCATTCGCTCAGTGGGGGCTCGATATCGTCGGCGTGCTCCCTACTGCCCCCGGCGGATTCAAGCACCTCATCACCGCCACGGACTACTTCACGAAGTGGGTCGAGGCGGAACCCCTCATCCACATTACTTCCACCGAGGTGGAGCACTTCATCTGGAAAAACATCATTTCCAGGTTTGGGGTCCCTTACGCTATCATTTCGGACAACGGTACCCAGTTCGTGGCCGAGGCAATCAAGACGCTGTGCAAAAAGAAGCACATTCGCGTCTACAACTCAACGGTGGCGTACCCTCAGGGGAACGGCCAAGCTGAGGCCTCCAACAAGTCAATCTCAGCCGGCCTTAAACAGAGGCTGACCAACAAACGAGGGAAATGGGTCGAGGAACTATCTAAAGTCCTCTGGGGCTATCGAACCACTCCCCGCCGAGGTACTGGCCGCACGCCCTTCTCGATGCCATACGGCATGGAAGCGGTCCTACCCCTGCCTGCCACTGCACCAACAGCCCGTACCGAGGTCTTTCATCCTGCTACTAACGAAGAGCACGTTGCGTCCGAGCTCAACCATGTAGAAGATCTCCGCGACGACGCTAATATCCGGTACGCAGCCTACCAACAAGAGGTAGCTCGGGGGTACAACAAGCACGTCAGGTTGCGCCCCTTTAATGTCGACGACCTCGTCCTCCGAGCAGTGGTCCAGAAGAAGAATAAGAAGAAGTTCATGCCCAACTGGGAAGGCCCGTTCCGAGTCACGGTCAAGGCCGGCTATGGGGCATACAAACTTGCCGAAATGGATGGCACGGTTGTGAGCAACCCGTGGAACGCCTCCAAGCTGAGGAAATTTTACGGGTAGCCGTTCATATCTTGTTTCATGTTCCAATACCCTCAGTAGAATTTTTGTAATACGAGTGGGTGTTTTTAATGATCAGCTCTTTCTGAAGTTTTTAGTATTGTCATCCGTTTTGTTCGTGAAAGATCAATTACTTGGTGCCCGCTAGAACTTGCGGTACACTCTCCGTTCGGTGGAGCGCTATGGCACGCTATCCCGTTTGGCAGAACCCCCGTGCTCGATGGAGCTCACGGGCGGACCCATTGGTCTCGGATGGTCCCTCATGCAGGGCCTCGGGTTGAACTACTAGGCCTTGCTATCATCCAACCCCCTTGCCAATACGGGCTCGGGGGATGAACGTTTGTTAGTGTTCGGCTACAGGCCACCTCGGCTTAGGTCCGAAATCGGGGGCTATCGAAGCGATTCCCCACCTAAGCCGAGCTTTTTCCCAACCGTGCTCGGTGGAGCTCACGGGTTCGATCTCGGACGATTCCTCATGCAGGGCCTTGGGTTGAACTACCAGGCCTTGCGATCATCACTTCCCTACTTGTCTTCGACAGGAAGCAAACGTACTTTGCTTTCTCCCGAAGAGGGGCTAGTTACTAAGAGCTCGGCCTAGCGCCTACGCTCGGTACAGACTATCATCCACTCAAAGTTGGAAAAAATTAAAAACAACTGCATAAAAGAGAAGCATTCATCCATTCACATCAAAATTGGGGGCTCGGCGATAGTGCATCGTTCAGTGCCGGCCCCCGGAATACCTATTTAAGTTACAAAATCTGAGAGCTGGCATATTACCCTAACAGTTCGGCGCCAGTCCCAATACTTAACAAAACTGAAATTAGAAACAAGAAAGTCTAAATCTGAGCATCCCGTGCCTCGAAGTGATCATCTTCTTGCTCGTCTTCAGCACCATCCTCTAGCTCGTCCACAGGCATCTCGGGGACCTCGGGCTCGGGGGGCTGAGGGATGGCTCTGGCCTCGGCGTCGGGTGGGGCACTGCAGGCGTCCACTCCCCGTATGTAGGCCCCCGGGAAGCAGTCCTTGTGACCGAGGCGGTACCCTTTTTCAAAAGCCTTAACCTCGATGACTTCGGACTCCTTCAGGTACTGTGCCCCGGCCTCCTGTTCCCCCCTCGTGTAGCCATCGGCATTCGCCGCGGCCAACATCTGGTCTTGCGTAGCTCTGAGCTCGGCGAGTTTGTCCTCCTTCGCCTTAGCCCTATCAATGGCCTCATTCGCCTTATCCTCAGCAGCCTTGGCCCTCTCCTCAGCCACCCTGGCCCCGCGCGCTTCAGCAGCAGCCCTGTCCTCGGCGGCCTTGACCAGGTCTTTGACGCCGCGCTTCTCTAGGGAAAGGTCCTCCAAGCGTTTCCCGAGGCTCTCCACCTCTTTCTTCAGCTGCGCCGAGGCCTGGAGCTTTCCCTTGAGCTTAGTCTCGGCGGACCTGGTGGCCCTCGCCATCGCCACCGCCTTTTTGTGGGTGGCAATGGAGGCCTGGCTCGCCTGGAAATGAGACAAAAATATTAGTACCAAGCACGAAGGCCTCGGAAAAGAAGGGACTTCAAAACAAACGAAAGCATTGGACTACCTTAACTAGACTGCTGTGAAGTTCAAGGAAATTGTCATCAAGGGAGGAGGCGTCGAGGGCGGACATGTCGGCCGGGAGGGCCAGCCCCTTCAGCAGGACATTGGCCGTCTCGGGATCCCTCCGAACGCTGTCGGCAGCGGTGAGCACTACCCCCTAGGCCCGAGAAGGTGGGGGTCCAGGGGAAGGGGGGAGGGGCAACTTCTGATCCGTCGGCCACCCCTCGCTGTGCCCTCGCAACCCTTCGGCTAGGGTCCTGAGTGGGCGGAACCACAGTGGTGGTGGCCAGCGTGGTCTGAGTGATTGGAGTGATTGGAGGCGGCGAGATGTCTTTTGTTCTTGGCGGAGACTGGAGGGGACGACTATCTTCTTCTCGGGGCCTTTTTGAGGCCTGGTCCTCGGCGCTGCTCAGATGCTCTTCCCTTGGTCTCCGCACCCCGGCCCGCTGAGTCACCGAGCCTCCCCGGGCTTGACGCCTGGCGACAGCCCTCAGTTGTACAAGTGTTGGCCTCTCCCCAGCGTTTGCCGTCATCTCTCCCCTCGGCTGCCTCTCTCTTCCCCACAGCTGCTCCAAGCCTTCGTCGGGGAGGGTTGCCCTTCTCCTCCTTTGGCGGTTGCTAGCCCTTGGCATCTTCCCTCGGTGTAAGAAGCTGTGGTAGCTCAGCTCGTAGCCGAGGAGGAGATGGGCTTGCTATTGGCCGTGGGCATAAAGAGCCTGGATCACGCCATCGTCCGAGAGCTCGAGTAGCCTCTTGTTGACAGCGCTGGTGTCTGCAATAAAGAGTAAAAAGACAGCTCGTGAGTCCTTGGCAATAAAAATAAAATAAAAAAAATAAAAATAAAAAAACGTGCAAAATGACAGTGACAAGAAGAATGTATAAAGGAAAGGTCTGGGCTTACTCGGCTCCCCCCGGCGGTGGTTGAGGGGCCAGGTGTGAGGCTCCTCGGGGGCCCACGAATAGTTCCCCCTCACCGTCACATAGTTATACTGATGCTCCTCGGAGTCGTACAGATCCCCAATCAGGTGATCGTACTCACTCCTGACCGAGAAGTAGTACCGCTTGAACTTCGTGCTGAGACCCACGAGGTATATCCTGAGGACGTCGTATACCGTGGCCGGTATCTGGTACCTCTCGGCGAGTCTCAGTACTGAGCACAAGACTCGGTACACGTTGACCACGACCTGATGAGGGCCGAGGTCGTAGTAATGCAGGAGCTGGCGGACCATCTTCGGGAGTGGGAAGCGGAGACCCCCCTCGGTGATGGCCATTAGGGGGACCGTGATATGGTCATCCCCATAATTGATCCGGTCGCCGAAGAGGAGCTCGATCTCCACGTCATCCGGGTCGAACTCCTTCACATAAGGGCACTCATCGTCCCCGAGCTTGGGGAGTGGGACTTCTTCCCAGTCCTCCCCGAGGGCTAGTGTGGGTGTCTCGGCACGGTTGGTCCTCTGGGGCGGGTCCTCTCCTTCGCCACCCTCAAGAGGCACGACCTCGGTGACACTGCTCGGGGTCGCTTCCTCGTCCCCATTGCTTAAGTCGACAACCGGCGTAGGCTCGAAGACCGGCTCGTATATTTCCACCTCGGGAGACTCCTCCCTCGGCGATCCCTGACGCTCGGAAGCCCGGGATGTGGAAGCCCCCGTGTCGGGATTTGCTCTCTCCTCCATTCTGCGGTACCCCTCGGGATAAATGGTCTGGAGAGGAGGGATGTTGAGTGCGCTCGGAGGTCGGTTCCTGTAACGATTACCGAGCTCCCTGATGTATGCAACTGCCTCCTCGTCGAGTTCTTCGTCGCTGTCAGAGATGACGAAGGGGTCGTTTCTCATCCAGCCGAGAACCTATAAAACATGCACGGGAAAACCCATCAGCTATGTGCATGGGGGCCAAGGGTGCAAGTGCAGACTCCTGAGAATATGATCGGCTAACCGAGGGGACCTACCCACTCAGATGACTCGGCTGGACTCAAGTGGTGTGTGCGCTCGGTAAGGGCCCTCAGAGAGGTTCCCATGGGCCCTCGGAAGAACAGGTTGAGTATTCAACCTGTCCTCGGAAGAACACGTTGAATACTCAACTTGCCTAGAAAATGTCGTTGTGCGTCGCCGTGAGTATCGCCGAAAAACTCAACCAAAACAGGCACAGGTTTGAAAACGCGAAAAATGGGCCAAAAACGGCCCAAAATGCACGGAAAAAGTACCAAAAAGCAAGAAAAAGAGAGGAGGAAGTGATTTACCTCAAGTTTTGGCAGAAAAAGTGGTTGAGATGCAAGATCTGGCCTTGAAATGGTTGAACTTCCACGGTGGCGCGAGTTTTTCCAGCGAGGAGCGAAGTTGGTAGAGTGACAGTGCCCTCTCTCTCCCCCTGAAGTTGTATTTATAGGGGGAGGGGGGAGAGTCAGCCATCGCATTTAATGGAGAAACGATGCGTCGGCTCGGGAACGGTGCGGCGGCTCGGCTGGCCATTCAGGGCTTGACACCTGTCCGCCCCGTTTGAAACGTTTTGGCGCGAATCCCATGCGCCGGCCCTCGGACGAATGCCGAGGCGACACGTGGCAGACGACGTCACGCCACGTCGCGAGATCTCTGACATTGGATAAGCCCAAACGTCACCTCCGAAATGACGTCACATCACGC
The DNA here is from genome assembly GCA_963854785.1 of Vaccinium vitis-idaea. Lineage (NCBI taxonomy): Eukaryota > Viridiplantae > Streptophyta > Magnoliopsida > Ericales > Ericaceae > Vaccinium > Vaccinium vitis-idaea. The sequence goes on along the minus strand of OY978215.1, from coordinate 28,450,622 downwards.
GTCCTTTCAGCTTCAGAGCGATGCGACGTTCCGTGCGCAACGCTCAGGAAATCCCTCGCCGCTCGGTGCGTTTTGTTCGTCATGCCCCCGGTGAGGACATGGGCTCCGCCCGGCCGCTCGGAATGGTCAACTCCCCCAATCGCCGAGCACTGATTGACGAAGTTGAGGGGCTATTGTAGCGGCCAGAGGACCCAGGGGGTCACGGCCCTCGGCTACACCCCCCCCCCCCCCTTCCGGGGGCAGGGGTCCTGGGGGTCACTTCCACCAAAGCAAATTAGATGGGTTCGGGACCCCTAGTCCTGGCAGGGCGGCTTCCCAGGGGGACATTGAGTGTCATGTCCGGGGTCTCTGAGCCCAGGGGTCACGGTCCTCGGGAGCCCAGGTGGTGCGGCTCGGCCAGCTCCGCGGGGGACCACAGTTGCCCTCGGTGGTTCGGTCCCCAAGCCCCCCTGGAACGAGTCGGTTGACCTCGGTACGGGGGGCGGGGGGGTCGCGTCAGATGTCAGGGGCCCGATCGAGGCAGGCCTGACAGTCTGAGCAGCTCGCCAAGTGGGCTCAACCACCCGCCTGCATCGCATTTATGGTGAGTCACCAACCCCTGCAGCCTAGGTCTGCAGGGGGGATGGTGGGATCTGACGGATGGGAATATCAGTGTCAGGTGACGACTCTGGGGAGGAAACGAGGTGCCACTTGGGGGACTTCCGTCAGTCCATGCATTCAATACGGCAATAGGGACGGGGCGCGTGAGGCCCCCGAGGGACGTATGGGACACGCGCCCCCTCACCTATAAATATGCCCCTCACCACCTCCATCAGGGACGCTCTTGAGATCTCTCACACAACCCTCTCTCTCTACATTTAGCTCTCAACTGTACTTTCTCTCTCTAGCTCTCCACTATACTTCTCTCCCCGTTGCTAACTTCGCCATCGGAGTGCCTCCCCGGACCACCACCGTCCGAGCCAGGCACTAACGTGGTTACTCCTTTGTGCAGGTCCTCCGGTGTACCCCAGGAGCTCCAGTCACCCTCTCCGACGAGACTCAAGGTTTCCAGTGAGATCTGATCCAGCTCCACCGCCCCAGTACAGTGTCAAAAGGACCAAGGAGGTCATTCCGGTGAAGCGCCCCCCACAGAATCAGAAATGGTTGTGTTTTTTTTTAGAGTCATGTCACGTGGGTAGTTGGGAGAGCCCAAGGTTTCTGGTCTTATATCTAGTATGGAGATAGAGTAAGAAAATTTGTTTCCCACCTAGAGTTCTGGATACTTTGCTCCGTAGAGCATTACTGCCTTTGGAAATTGAGGAAAAGTCACCTCTTTCAGAGAGAGATGATTTGCCTAACATTGGCTTAGCTGGGAATCATTGGAGATGGACACTTTAACCTTCAGCATCTTTTCTCTTCGGGTCTTATTACTAGGATTTAAGGGGAGGGCATTATCCTTACAATCCGAAGGCGGCGATTTGGGGGGCATTGGCAAGATTCTTATTATTGATAACTTGATCCTTAGATGGAAAACATTTGGAAATGGTGTTGCATGTGAAAGTGAAATGCAATCAGTGACTCATCTTCTACACGGTGTAGTTGCGTGGGAGCTTTGGCCTAAATACTTTCATGGTTTAGGTTGGAAAAAGGTGCTCTCAGAAGCAGCGATGGAGCATTTTCACCGTAAACATGTTGCTACCATGGGGATGGGCATGCTGAAGATTTGAATCAATGATTATCGAAGGTTTAATGCCAATTGCGAAGAACCAACGGCATTTGATGGTGTAGGAAGTCCGTTTAACGGTGTAGGAAGTCCGTTTAACAAGGGAAGGGTTTGGAGTTGAGTTAGGAGCCCAGAATTGAGAGTTAGTTTATTGCATTTTGCCAAGTTGGGACTTGGGAGTCCAGAGAGTGTAACCCGTCTTTTGACCAGTTCCTGGACTTTCTAGTTCATATGGATACTTGTGGACGTGGGTCTTTAAGGTTATTTTAAAGGTACCGATACCAATTAATTTTGCCTAGAGAATTTCCTATTAAATTGCTCCAAGGATTTTTGTGAAATCAGCACCGCGGAAAATATTTCTAACTTTCCTTTTCAATTTCTTCATTTGTAATTTTCATGGATATTCCGTTGAAATAAACTGCTCCAAGCATAAACTGGGGGCCAGTCCAATTTAACTTCAATTTATTGATCCAAACCTCATTTCAGTTGAATTATATTTCTGGTGGTCCATTGGGAAGCTGGTAGAGAGGGGTGAAGCCGGGGAGCCCGGAACTGATTAGGGTAGTCAGACATTGAGCATGAAAGGGAGGGGGCAGAGGTCTATGGTGAACAAAGTAACATAGTGTTATCATTGAACATTAAATACCCAGAGTGTACAATCCATTAATACCAAAAAATAGGATGGATAGGCTGTTAGTATGTAAAGCAGTGTTCCTGTTTTCTTGCAGTTTTCAGTTCATCTAAGCTAATACTGGTAGGTAAGCTTTTTAATCCTAGAGGCAATGTCAATGTCCAATAAATTCTGTAATTAGATTTCGATGCAGCTAATATACTGGCATAACAAATGGCATACCTAATCTAGGACAAGTTGACCAGATAGGTAAAAATTATCACCTCATAACAATCGTGTGGTGAAATCTCTTTTAAATACTAGCATCTTTTCACATCTGAATATAAATAAATTGGTTACATGTTAGTACTACTGCAAGAACCCAAGAACATTGGTAATGTGTAAACCCTTGACCGTAGCGGATGTGATCGTCGTACCTTCGACACTGTAGTGAACAAATGAAAGGTAGACAACAACATCTAACTAAAACCCAGAGGAAATGCAAAGTTGTCATATTCTTGATCTATTTAAACCCTTCTAATCTACTGTAAAATTAATTTTGTTTAATATACCTCACTTAAAAAAAAAAAACCAAGATTCTCTCAATAAAAAATTTCGCTGCTCCACCTTCTCTCTAAGAAACTCCCAAACAGCTGTTTACCCTGTTCCCTCTTCTCTGCTCTCTCCACTGTGTCTATCTCTCCTCCTCCCTCTCTCTTCATCCTCCATTTTCTTCATCTTCTTTTCTCCTCTGCCTTCTTTTTTCATCTTCTTTTTCCTTATCCGTCTTGATCGGCGAGGTAACGGGTTGGTAGGCAACGGCAATGCGGGTGGTCAAGCTGAAGTCATGGATCACAATGTTTGGGGTCTCCTAATCATTTATGAGCACCGAATCGGCAGTTGCAAGGCGATATTGTTGGGGGTGTCCGGAAGGCGACGGGATCGGCTAGCAGTAAGTTCATCGGCTTCTCTCTCTCTCTCTTCCTCTCCACTCTGTTTCTTTTCCACCCTCCACTCCCGTTTCAATGCCACACCCCTACCCTGGCTTTCCTCCGTTTTTCTTGCTGGGTTCCTTGGATTTATGCCTAATGGCAAGGTGGTCTTTAGGTTGTGGATGGCTGGACGGCGTTGGTCTCTGGCCGTGATCTCTACTGGGTTTTCACAGTTTTGGCTTAACGGCATTGGTGTGCTTCAGCGGTTGTGGGTGGTTGATGTCAGTTTGTTTTTTCTCCTTTGGTTTGCCCATGGTGGCATGGTGGTTTTAGGGGATGATGATCCAATGTGTTTGCCTAGTGGTTCTGCTCTTGAATTGGTAGGGAGGAGGCTAGCGGCAGTAGATGGTGTACACTGGAAATTTAAGGTTTGTTTTTTGGGCTTCTCATTATGGGCTTTATTGTTTTATTTGGACATTTTGGCCCACAGTTGTTTTTTAGCACTTGTTTGTTCTATCGGGCACTTAGGCCCTCGGGTGTTAGGGCTTGTCCCAAAGGTATGTACTATCCAACTTTTTGTTGGATTCCTTTCCCCTTTCCCTTAATAAAATGTTACCCTTTCCCCTTTCCCATACACACACACACACACCACACTTAGTTTTATTAAACTGATTTTTTTTTAATATTAAACTGATTTTTTTTTTAATATTAAACTGATTTTTTTTTTTTAATATTAAACTGATTGTTTAATAGTTCAAAAAAACTGATTGTTTAATATACCTCACTTAATATACACCACACTTCGGCTTGCCCTGGTGGTTTTGTTGCAAGTACTTTAGACACAGTATTTTGGGAAATCATTTTAGACAACGGGAGCATAAAAAGTTCCGGCGCTACACCTATTGGTTCAGCTTATACATATGATTTCAAGAATTGAGCGCTTTGGTGGAAGCTCCTGCCATTGCATTATATCAAAGTTTAACCTACTAAAATTAACCTCTATACAGATTATTTCAAGTGATAGTAGTTGCCTCTTTGAATTATCTTAAGAAACAAAACCAGTGTTTTACATTTGATTTGCTCGTGTGCCTTTTTAGCCATGTTTGGGTCCTTATCAATAAAAATCACCACATGCGTGTCCATATCTTGAATTTTATCAGTAAAATCCAAACGAAGAAAAGTATAAGAACTTGTATATCAAAAAATTAAGATGCAAAATTAAGGTTATGGAAGACTCATATTATAGTTTGTCCCAAGTGCTCAAGAATCGTAATGTCATCCATGCTTAAGAGGTAGTTGCAGGTGGCAAGTCTCAAATCAAAAAACTTGAAATAAGAAATTTGACTGTATTCAACTCTTGTAACTCATGGAAAACTTAATAATGACCACCTAAAATCAAAACACAAATGTAATTAGACACGAGAGGCATGTATAACTTACCTTGTATTTTTCCACTTTTAATCTATCAGGGGGTATATGAGGGTTGGCAACCAAACAAAACTTTGCTATCTCAAAATATGCAACCTGATAAGAAGGTAAAATTAAGCATCAATGAATGGAGGATACTATAGGAGACAAATATTTAGAGCTAGTGAACAATGCAATTCATGCTCTTTTTTATTCATTTATAAACGACCAAATAGGAATAAAGAGGTCCAAAAAAGGACTATCCAGTGAAGACGCCAAGTAAAGACATTGCCAATGGCCTATGGAGGGTAGACACACCTTAGTAATCGTCGCACCCATTTTGAGCACACCAAGGACACCGACATGCCGGAAATATACACTGAATAAATATAGGACGCTGGAGAAATACGTGCACTGCATGCACTATGTCAGCATTTGTTTGGAATACTTATGGTAACTCCTGATCCAATATTGAAATTAATCACGATTAATGCGAATATATATTATATGATTTTTTTTTTTACTTTTACTGTGTCCCAACCGTGTCTGTGTCCCTCTTGATTAAAATAGTTATGTACGTGTGTGTTTTTGTGTCTGTGTATGCATTTGTTTTTTTTTGCAAGGCGAAAAAGGAAATTCATTAAAACTAATAGAAATCAGAATACAATAGCGACAGCCAATCATGAGCCACAAGGCTCCCAAAATGAGGCAAGGTTGGCTAGTGATCAACCGGCCTCACCAAAAACTGCCTAAACTGTTGATAGCCAGAACAATTGGAACACCTAAGAAATTTGAACATCCAAAAGAAGTTGTAAAAGATCCTAGAGAAAAGCTTAGCAAGACCCATCTTCATCAGAACCCATCCAAAATGATACACGGCAAAGAGAGGGCAGCCCAAAAATCCATGATACATCCAGGATTGATAAATTAACTATATTCAAGCGATGGCCAGACTTTGATCTTGACAGCAAAAGAAGTGTAGATGCAACTCCAGTGAGAAAGCCTGGAATGAGGAGATGATCCTTAACAAAGCTCAGCATCTTGATTGAAAATGCAGAATCCTGTGCCAGAGGACTAGACACCACAAGACACCAAGACCAAAACCCATAAGGTCATCACGAAAACAAGAAATCACCATGGACACCCCAGAATCATATACAACCCAGAAAAAGCTACCAAAATACGCCCTGAAGAGAATCAAAAGATAGGACCATACCCAAAAAATAGCCAGACACAAATATGATAGACCCCAACAAACAGCCATAGTGGGCATAAGCAAGACAGACCAAACATTTGACATAAGCAAGACAGACCAAACATTTCACTTCCAGACACAAAGATAAAAAAAAAAAAAACAACCCCCCAAACAAGTAATGAATTAAACTACCCTGCCACAAGAGACCAAAAAAATCCCAAACCTACAACCATTTGATTCTGCCCCAGTCATAAACAAATACTCCAGCCTCAAACGTTCCAAGCATCATTGATTATCAACCAGTACTCTTGCTTTATTAAGGGCTTCCATCTCGGCTATTTTGCTTACTACCTCAGCTTCATCCCCTTGATAGCTAATTCCAAAGAGTTTGTATACTTCCCAAATAGCTTGAGCTTCATCTAGAAGAATCCTGTTCCGGTTGTTTATATCTCCAGATGAGATTGATGCAGAGAGAGCAGCTGATGCTATTGCTGACCTTAACACCACACATTTCTTTTTATTCCTCCTTCCATTTGTAATGCCTGGATTTACTTTAGTGTATCCCAGAATTTCATTTATGCTTTTCCTATTTCTTTTTCCTTTTATCCCTTTGATTGCTGCTTGAATAGGAATCTGGTTTGCTTCAAAATGATCAAGGTTCTGATCTTCTTCATTGGTTACATTGGCATTTTGTTCTTCCATAGGGAATTCCACCTCCTTGTCATCATTATAAATTAGTTTTTCCTTACCTGATCCATCAGCCACCAACGGGTTGTTCACCATCACTTTAGATTCTTGATATGCCTGATCCTCAAGGCTATCAGGAACTATGTCACTTCCCACTGAGTAATTTTCAGTCCCCAAGGAGGAACTCATAGAGTCCTTATCAATAGCCGTCTTATTAATGGAAATTGGCCCGCCTACTAAGCTGTTAGAAATTGCCTCTTCATCAGTGTTTAAGTCAACTTGTACCCCATATTTTGATTCCACATCAGTTGGTGCATCCTTCTTTACTGCCTCTTCCTTTGCTGTATGAGGATCCATGATGCTTACCAAATCAGCTCCATAATTACTGTTGTTGTTATTATCCTGAGAATTAATCACTGAGTTCATTGAGGCCCCTGTTTGTACTCCAATGTTGACCTGAGTTTTAAAAATAACCGCAAACGGATCATCACATGGTTCTTCCCAAACTTTAACCCTGTAATTTCTTCCATTAATGAGAATGTTGATCCACTTGTCAATAGAGCGTTCATATTCCGTGGTAATAAGCATCCTACCAATGTCATAAGAGAGTTCTTTCATTGTTTCTTCGTCTAAGTTGATGAAATCACCCCAGGATTCACCAATTCGTCTAAAGGTTGAAGTATTCCAAGCTTGAATAGGAACACCCGAACATTTCAGCCATACAAACCTTGAAAGACTAGCAGGTTCACCATTCCACAGCTTGAAATACGCAAACCAGTCTTTGAGAGTGGGATTAGAGAGGGCATTGTTTCTTTCATCTTTAGCTATGAAAATAAGAAGCATATAAAGGCCTCCCATGGATTTAACTTCAATATTAGAAATACCTGCCATCTGGAGAGCTTTCACAATCATCTCAGGCGAACAAGGGTTTTTGAGTTTGACCACAGAGCAATTTGACAGCCAAGAAGATGCAATGGGTTGGACTTTGATTGTGATCCTCTTTTCTGCAGAAGTATTGAGAATCCCTGCGTATGACTTGGGTTTGGAGGTATGTTGGGGTTGGGGATTGGAGAAGAAATGAGGTTGGGGATCAAAGAAAGAGGGTTTTGAATGAATGAGAGGTTTCGATTGGAGATGTTGAGGAATGGGGTTCTGGGTTATATGAGGGTTAGGGTTTAAAGAAAAACTAGCCTTCTTAACAAAGAGTTTTCTGTTGTCGATCCAAATACCGTTAGATTTCGCAATCGCCAAATCTGCCTCTTCTCTGTTCCCAAAAGAGACGAAACCAAATCTACATTCGGATCTCCTGCTCACCTTGTTCGGGATGAAATATCTCTTGACTAAACCAAAGTTTGAGAAGAAACTTCTGAACCACATAGGGCCTACATCATAAGGAAGATTATCCACGAACAGAGTGAGATGAGACATCAGAGGAGTTGAATCTCTGCTCCAATCTAAATCGCCTGTTCATCTCCCCAAATCGCCTGTTCCCCACCTAACTCCTTTTACCGGATATTCGTTTCTCTAATCACATCGAATTCGTTTCTCCTTTTACCGGTTGAAGTATTCCAAATCGCCTGTTCGCCTGTTCTGTGTATGCATTTGTGTCCATGTTCATACCTGTTAAATGGCTATCAAGCTACTATCATCTGTACTTGGGAAAAAGAGCAAAGCACTTAACTTTCAAGATGAAAGAGTTCATACATACGGACATAGATTGCAACAAAGAATAAATGATTCAGTAATCGTAACCCACCAAGAATCAAAAGAAAATATAGAATTTCAGATCACAATAGTCTACTCTATGGGTAAAAAAATCTTAAAGGGAACTTAGAGAAGCAACCTACGCTACACGCATAATGAAATAAAGGACATAGTATAGTACATGATAAACTTGGAACCATAAACCTAACCTTCTTTTTATTCCCAAAATCATGGACAATAAAACGAAAGCCGAGCTACTTAGAAAACCGGCTGCTCGGGTCTAATGATCATCTTGGATAGGTTACATGAAAATCCATACACATGGATAAATACGTAAGCAAACCACAAATACAGTTAATGTAATTCAAAAAAGGACGATGAGTGCGAACCATAAATGACTTTTTGAAATGTCTGAACATCCTCACTCAAGGTCGTAAATCCAGGATGTATCCTCGCACGATTCAAGAGAATTTTTAACACCTCGTCTTTTATTCATATACAACTGTAGACACCATTCTACCAAATCCTGGACCTGAAACAAGGCATATAAAGTTTGAAACTAAGAAACACCTTATGGGATAAGAGAATCATTCTTAAAAAAAGGAAGAGCTATCTTACAAGTTCAATATCCTCCCGGGAAACTTTCCTGTTATCATGGCTGGAAGTGAAAATTGAACCCGCGTCTCCAACAGGAGCCTCTGTACCATTGTTATGTTGGTTACCTTGGGACTTGTGCGAAACCTGGCTGGGTTGAAAATTCAAGTTCCGGTGTATTCGATGGCTCTTATAAAAGTTCCATTATCATGATCATGAAAAAGGAACAACAATATATCATATGCATTTAGCATTTATACTGCAAATGAATTCGGAATGAAAATTTCTAACAAATTGGACAGAAGCCGCAATCACCACGGACGCGGGGATGCTGCTGTGCAAGGGGCGCACAGCAGCTGCTGTGCAGCTGAAAAACGACGTCGTTTTGATGCCAAAACGCGGAAAAAATTCGGACTTCTGTTTGTGGCCGTTGGATTAGATCCAACGGCTGGGAAAGGAAAGTCCCTTAAATGAGTTCGCGGGTCATCATTTGCGGGTAAGTTCCATTCGCGGGTCATGACTTACCCGGGTCATGACCTCTTTCCCCTCTTTCCTTTTTCCTTTCACGCTTTACGCTTGAACAAGAGAGAGAGAGAGGGAACAGAAGAATGGATCGATCGAAGAAGAAGAAGAAGTCGACGACCAAGGTCTCTCTCTCTGTCTCTCTCTCTCTCTGTGGTTTGATTTCTCTGAAAACCCTAAAAAAATTTTGGTGCGAGAACAGAAGAGATCGAACAAGAAGAAGAAGAAAATCGAAGACCAAATCGACAACCAAGGTCTCTCTCTCTCGTACCCAGTTCTCTGGTTTGATGGAACAACAACAAGAAGAAGTGATCGAACAACAAGAAGAAGAAGTCGACAACCAAGACCGCCGACACACCACCAACGCTGCCTCCACGACCGCCGACCACCACCACCGCGGTCTGTTTCTCTCTCTCTCTCTCTCTCAATTTTGAGTTGTACGTTGGGTAAAAAAACCCCTAATTCAAACTGAAAAATCTATTACAACTGATTTCTGGTGCTCAAGATGATTGCTTGTTTTGATTCTGAATGGTTTCTACTTCTTGTTCTGATTCTGAATTCTGATGCTCTATTTTTTAAGATGAAGACATTATGTTGGAATGTTGGAGGTATGATTCTCTTTTCTAAGATGAAGACAATCTGGTGTCTACCACATATGATTCTCTTTTCTATTTCTTTGATATTCTCTCAGTTTCAGAGACTAATGAAAGTGATCTTTCGTTGTTTGATCGACAAAGTGATCTTTCTGTTATACAGAGGAAAAATGAGAATTTTAGTTTCTGGGTATTCTGTGAATCTGATTGAACTTCTGAGCTGTTTTTTTTTTTAATGATCTAACGTGCATATTATTAGGCTTGGTTGTTGAATCAGTGAATATCGATCTGGATTGCTTTCAATCATCTGAGAATCAATGAGCACAATGTCAGAGGGTGAAATGGGCGGAGATGCCAAGGCGACAATGGCTAGCAACAAAAAGGACTTCGGAGAGAGCCGGTGATGCCAAAGATTCAATGAGCGAAACATTTCCCATGGAAAGCTGCGTAGTTATTAGACTGGATTAGACAAGGCTACCAATGTACCCAGTTCTATGTGATTTTCATTTGTAATTTTTGGGCTTATGACTTTTTAGGCTTTTCCTTTCTCATTTTGCTTGTACATAGGCTTAAGATAGATGTTAAATGTGATGATATCTTGGCTTGAGTCCATTTTGTAAAACATTTTGTATTCATGCCAATCAATATAGTGGATGCTATGCCTTTTGTTGCTCATCTCTTTTATTCTCTTTTGGATTATGTATGGATAAGCAGGATAAGAACACCCTCGACGTGAGGTTTGAATATGCTATTTTTGTTGCTCTCTGATGTTGTTATCACTGTATTTGAGACGTAACGTCGGGCTAGGACAGAAAACAAAGGGACCATGTCCAAATACCAACTATGGTATGATATTTTGTATTATGAGTGTTGCTGGTAGTGGTGCTGGAATGGTATTGATGCAGCTATTATAGATAGGGCTGTAATGTGGTGAATCTGCTGATTATCAAGTCAAGGGTCCTGGAAAAATTTTGACATGGTTCCCTTGCTTGATGCCCTAGCCCGACGCATCGCGTCTCAAACCAAAAGCAGCAGCGACAATCACAAGTATTATCAATCACATTTCATCCAAGTAAATGAACCAAGCAATGATAACAAAGTTGCTTTTATTTCAACTTAATATTCCAAACTGTAAATTACAACTTCATATTCCAAAATAGGAAAACACAATTAAGACTAAAATTCAACTACTTGTTCCTTTCAATCAATGAACAAGCACTGTTGTTTGCTATTTTCAAAGCTACTAGTTGCTTTCACTTGAGTTGCCTTCATCACTTCTTGCTACTCGTCTTCAAAGCTACTCGTCGTCTTAGATTTGTCCACATGTGCTTGTGTTCAAGGAACTCCATATTGGGGTTGTGTGAAAGTAATCAGGGCTTGATTAGCTATTACACGAGCGCATGATGTCTTCCCAGTACCTGAAATTGAAAATACATTATGAGGAAGTACATTAACAATGAAGAAGTTTAGAGCGGAAACACTAGCTGCACTGGTTGAATTTTGATTCTTATGATTTTATTCAAGATAAGGTAATTCTCAGGCATTATTTTTTGAAAGGCAATCTCAGGCATTGATCAAGTGTCTCGACCATTTTCTGACAGGTTCAAAGCAAAAACACCAATTAAAACCTACTTTGAGCAGTAATAAGGTTTTAAACTAGGACTCAGCTCCTAAGGAATCAAATGAAACAGAAACCCAAGGCCACAAATGGTGTACCGCGGTACAGCTAGTCTTGATTACTACATACAAGAATATGAAGCCTGGAGACCTAGAATAGGACATAAAATGAATATCTTCTAACTTTCCTATACATACACGAAAGAATATCTTCTATAACTTTCCTAAACTTTTGTACTAAATCCAGATAAAAATTAGGACAAAATTATATGGACTTGGACCAAATTCGCAGCAATTAAATCTCACCGTATCTCCATCCTCATTCTTTACAAAGAAATCGAATAATTTTTGGGGCCCAGGACATAATGCTTAGTTCTCCATTCCATTTACTCCATTTAAATAGGCAATTAATAAGTCAGTTTGTTTTGCTTTATATTTCCATTATGCCAAAGCTAAACAGAAAAATACAGAACCATCAGAAATATCTTTGTCATGTCGCTATAACATTTCATTTCCCCTTCAACATCGCAGCAAAGAAACAATGCTGTCCATCAATTCTTTTAGCTTAGTTAAAACCAATACGTAACATATGTCCGTGTAGCGGCCGGATCAATAGGGGTCGCAAGGGCCACCCACACCTCCACATCACGAAGAGCCAAGAAGGTCACTATCTCAGAACCTGCAAAATTGAATGCAGGTCGATCCGCCTCAATGGTGCCGAGCGAACGGTGCCCACGGCGGATGGTGCGGACACAGGGTCCTGGACGAATATAGGTTTGAACGATGTCTGCCGAACGTCTCGGTGCCGAGGATATGGCACTCACAGCTTGGTTCCCAGACGACCCTCGGGAGCTCCGCCGAGCGACGCGCCGAGCGCCCGTGGGGCTGTGCCGCACGCTTGCCGAGTCGGTTGACCTCGGTAACGTGGGGCTCGGATATATCCGGTTTGGTGGAAGTGTGTCGGGCACGCCACACAGTCCATGATGAGGCATTAAATGCGGCAGTCACCTACTCTGCCACCGCCGCCTGCAGCAGCACGTGGGTGATGGGGAATGTCTCAAGCTGATTTGACTACTCGAACCCACGTGCCGTGACGTCAGCCCAGGCATGGCGTCTGGGGCTAGGGTAAAGGTCATATCACCTGTCATTCCGAGCGTGAATGACAGGCGCGTGAGGGGCGCCGAGCGCGTGGGGCGCACGCCCCTCAGCCTATAAATACCCAACCACAACTACCACAAGGGGATTCCTCTCTCCTCATTCACTACCCTCATAACTCTTCTTCTTTACTCTGAGATTTCTGGTGCACTTCTCCCCTCCGGTGACTGACTTAATCATCGGAGTGCCTTCCCGGACCACCACCGTCCGGGCTAGGCACTGACGTGGTTATCTACGTGTGCAGGTTACCGTCTCCGGCGAGCGGCAGAGGCTCAGGCGTGCATTGCCCTTTCCACCGGTGCCCTTCTCACTCCAAGAGGTTCAAAGAGTTCACTCCGGCGAAGAGACTCCCACAGTCCGCAAAGAGAGTCTTGTTCTGAACTGAATGCAAACCTGGTGGGCCTTCAAAAAGCACTGCTCGTGGTCTGTTTGACTCAAACTTAGAACGTGTCCCATGAGCTATGTCATCATACACTTCAGGACTTTGAAGAGCCAACAATATTTGATGTTTGTTATCTCCCAGAGCCATATCAAAGGTCAACACAAACTAATGAACTCGTGGTAACCGACAACAAACCAATTATTTACTCAAAACCCAAGATTGTAGCGTACCTTTTCTGCTAATTATATCCAGCAATATTGTCCCATGATATCTCAGCCTTCGTATCACCAAGATTGGGCTCACTAAGCCCATAAATTCAACGGATCGCGTAAATGTATGAACAAAATCAAAGAAATAAAAAACGTAACCCTAGTTTAACAAGAACACACAGAGAGAGAGAGAGAGAGACCTTTGTCGGTTCCAGATATCTTCGTCTTCATCTTCGATTTCTTCTTCGATCGATCTGTTCTTCTCCTTCATTATTCTTCTGTTCTCTCTCTCTCTCTCTCTCTCTCTCTCTCTCTCTCTTCTCTCTCTCTCCTGTTGTTTAAGCGTGAAAGGGAAAAGGAAAGAGGGGAAAGAGGTCATGACCCGGGTTAGTCATGACCCGCGAATGGAACTTACCCGCAAATGATGACCCGCGAACTCATAAGGGACTTTCCTTTCCCAGCCGTTGGATCTAATCCAACGGCCACAAACAGAAGTCCGGATTTTTTTCGCGTTTTGGCATCAAAACGACGTCGTTTTTTAGCTGCACAGCAGCTGCTGTGCGCCCCTTGCACAGCAGCATCCCCGCGTCCCAATCACCACATTTACTCCCCTAAATATGATATTTTAACTTCAACCTCCAAACAACATGTTGCTTCTCAAGGCACCAAAAGCTGCTGAAGTCATAATGGTCTATGTTGTCGGAGTTATTCATAGAACGACAAAATTTAAGAATTACATTCATCGTGCTAATAGAACACGACTGTGAGGAGAAAATAGAGAAGTGATTACCATGGCTAAAGCCAATGTGATAAGCCCTTAGGGAAGTAACAACAAATTTAATAGTGTTTTGTATTAACCTGAAAAAATTAAACCCAAATAACATCTATTAGAATTTCAAAAAAAAAAAAAAAGGAACCAAGAGAAATCAAATAATGACCCGCGCATCACAAATCTACTTCAGATAGTGGTAACCAATGGAATATATCTCATCTTTGAGCTGAAGTCAATGATAAAATAAGGAGGAACCAAAGGTGATTATAGACTTGTATAAGAAGTACCCCACCTGCAACATGGAACTCCCAACTCAACAAGATAATAAGGGACTGGAATAGCGTGTTAAGAGACAATCATACACCAAATGACCATGTCAACGGGTGAAATCAAAATTTTACTTTCAGCCAAATCAACTCAAAATTAGTCAATTCAAAGTAACCGAGGTGAAGGCTTGTTGAGTTGAAATGGGTGCAATCAACTTGGAACTTGGACGAGAATAGCAAATCATGGGAGTTGGTAAATTTTTCATACTCAGAAAATGCAAACATCTATAAGGTCATCAATCATCTCGAAACAATAACAAAACCCCAACCTAATCTTGAAATGATGATTGAACGTTAATTGTTCTCATAAAGCAAATTCCAGAATGCATTGCTCCAACATGATCACTTAGCCAATATTTGAGCAATAAGACTTACTTTTCTAAATATACAAAACGAGAAGGTTAAAACAAAGTTGAATATCGTAGCTTTTCCAACTAATATAACTCTTTAGCTGCAAGGTAGCGAAGTCTCAGGGTACAACTCATTAATTATCACTTCTGATTTCAACTCTTCTGTCCGAAAATTCTGCATCCACTAAAAGATTATAATTACAATCAAATCCAAAGGTCTAGTATAGCGATCCACTAAAGATTCTGCATCCACTAAAGATTATTATCATTTCTCTTTCAAGGTAAGTAAAAACCAGAAAGATTATATAGTATGGCGATCTCCAACTTAGCTATATACCCCATTATAATAACGGTCTAGTTTGTGTTGATCTCTAATTTGATCATAATCTGATAGAAATAATGTTATTTTATTCTCCAAATTTAGATTTTATAACTACCGATTCAACATGTCCCCAACATACTTTTTAGGCCCACAAGTCACCCGCAAAGGGTATAAAAATTGACAAGATTGGACCTACAAAATTGAGAATCCGGGGGGCAGGCGCTCACTTTGTCACCTGCGCGATACGGCTTTTTTTCTGAGCCGTATCTTGCTGCTTACGGAATAAGGGCTGACTTTTATCGATTTGCTAACGACTTGTAACACCGAAGTTCTGCCTTGCAACCTGCATCACAGCATGGGAAGAAGTTTGTTTGACTGAAAGGATTGTGCCGTTTTGCTCCTCTGAAATCTAGTTTTTAGCATATTTACCTCCTTTACTAGTACTAGTTTTACACCTCATGCTACACACGAGACCGCATGCTCATTGATTTTGATCTCACTAATTTGGCATCAATCTTATTTAGGTGAAAGAAAAGAATTCATTTATTTGATAGGCAATACAGAAATGAACAAAACAAAGGGTACCTTTTAAGTCTGCACATCAGGACATGGGGTACCTCTCTGGCTCTCTCGGTCCTACAGCGGCATACACGAAATGAAATCCAACATTTTTTTGTGGAAAAAAACTAAACGGCATACCTTAGTTGAAAGAATTCCTTCATTGACTCTAACAATTCCATATTCAAGAAATTCAGAAACGCATCAAGAACACTGCATATTTGTGGTGAATAAGTAGGCAACTAATCCAGCGAGTGTAGATGAGTAAAATGTACAAAAGAATTCAAATGAATCCACACACATCTACATCTATAAGCAAAAAGAATCGCGAAAGCAGTTTAAGCTTTTCAAATTAAATGTCCATGTGAGAGTTTTAACTCCGAAAGATTTCTGGTTTTGTTAACTACAAACTTGTTATTTCCATATTCAAATAAAAAACCACACAGAAAGCGACTCTTGTGGTGCAGATATTCTTTACTAAGAAACACATATATAGACACGGGACACAGAAACATGAACAAATCATGTTTCAAAATTCTGGTTAGATATAATGGGGACGAGTTAGGCAATGTCATTGTCTCTATCAAATTAGGAAATGCAAACACCCGTACACGTACAAAACTAATGCATGGTTGACAAATGCAGACAGAGAGAGATAAACACAAGGCCTCCGGGATTCAAAGCTTAGCTACGATGGTCCCCTATAGTTTTGAAAGCTAAAGGTGTTAGATAATATGCTCAACATTGTACTATATGTCGATTGAATATAATCAACATTAAAAAATCAAGACTCCTTGGAACACGGACCTTTATAAGTCCAAATAAGAAATGAGAACAAGGTTTTTTTTTTTTTTTGGGTAAATGAGCTTGAAATAAAAAAGGGCTAACCGAATTTACAGCCTACAAGGGGCATACCCCAGGAGGACAAAATAAAAACAAAGAACAATAAAAAGAAGGAAGAACCTACGCCAACTGGCTACAAGTATCTAGAGTGATAAAGCTGAAAGTTTCCTAACCTTCTAAATAGATGATTAAGAAACATACAAGTAGCACATTGATGCAACAACTAAAAAAGACTTGGACTGTTTGGCATTAAAACTTGACGTTTAAAACTTGGGATAGAGCACCACTGCAAACGGCTGCTACTGCACCAACCTGCTGCAGCAACACTGATCTGCAGCAACTTTGAACTGCCACAGCTGGATAGCAGCGGCTGGATAGTAGGATGGAATGGATGGCTCCTTGGTAGAGCTCTATGACCTTGAGTAGAATGGAATGGATGGCTCCGTGACAAATAGTGTACCATGAATCCTAGTGACAAGGCTAGGAGCCTAGCAATGCTGCCATCATGCCATCATACCGTGAATGTGAATCCTAACAATGCATCGTGCCAAGGGACAACCCCCCCCCCCCCCCCCCCAGGCTAGGTACAATGAGAACAAGGTTACAATTAAGTAAGGAACATAGATACGAGTAATACTAAATTGTGAACACATAAAAAACAGTACTACAAAGTAAGTACCCAAAAAGTAAGCTCCCATGGCAATACGACCCCACCTCAACTTTTTGAAACCGCATACTAACCTTTTAAGTGTCCCCATGGTACCTGACTAAATGAACCTTAAGATGTTTATAACCCTATGGCCAATACTATGCTCTCACCTCACTAACAACCCTACCATGCATATGGAAATGCCCATACACGTACAAAACATAGTGCACGTTTAACAAATATAGATAGAAAGATATGAATCCAAGGCCTCCCAGGATTCTTAGCTATGATGTTAGGTCACCTGTAGTTTTGAAAGCTTTAAGTTATTAGAAAATGTGCTCTATATTTCTATTAGGCATTGAGCAGTATCAACCTTGAAATATCTAGACTTCTTGGAACACAAACCTACATTTGTGTCATTAGTTATGGGCTATGACGCACCGACACTTCTAGAGGTAGCCGTATCGGCGTGTCGGACACGGGGACATGGCGGGGACACATGGGGGACACGGCAGGGGGGGAAATTGTAATTTTAAAAAAAAATTGGGGTCAATCTGTATTTTTTAAAATTTTCAGGGGTTAAATTGTAATTTTTTAAAATTTTGGGGTCAAACAGTAATTATCAATCTTTATATAAAGGAGAGTGACTAGCAGAAATCATATTATTATCTGAAGTTCTCCATCTAATTTTTGTTATAGTGTTAACTTTCTTATAATAATTTTCTTAATAATCAAAAAATTGAACTTCTGTTCTGGTGTCATTCATGAATTGTCTCCAATTTTTTACTATTTCATATATTTTATTAGAATTATATTTATTACGAAATTCTCTTCTTTTTACTGTATTATTTTGTGATTTAAATTCTCGGAATAACTTTTCTACATCTATAGTAAAATCTCTATGTATAGTTAATAAACTTTTATCTATAGGATGAGGGGTTATTTTCTCAAAATCAGTTTGGGTTGGTGATCTTGGAGATGTTTCTTCATCCTCAAATTTTGACTGTGTTGAGTAACATGGTTTACTAACCTGTGAAGTTGTTTCAATTCCTTTTAACCTAACTTTTGGATCTAGCAAATTCCTATCTTGCCTAGGTATACTGGTTGAACTTTCTAACCTACTAAGTTCTCTAATTTAAGGGGAGTATTAACTCGTTATTGATCAAAACTAATCCTAACTGTGTCATCTAAGTATTGTTGGATATAATCTAAATCTACCGTATCATTTTGTATTCTTTGTGGAAAACTGTAACACCCGTGTTACCTCAAATATTTTATGCGTTTTCACATGATGTTAGTGGACTCATTTGTATGCTTGAATTATGTGTGGCTTGGAGTAATTATGTGTGGCTAGGAGTAATCATGAGGTTTGGGCTTAAAGGTAATAGAAATAATAGTTGGAGGGGTGAAGTGTAATTTTGGCATTGGATTTTTCTTTCTTTTTTTTCTTTCCTATTGGCTGATGAAAAATCAAAGAGGAGAGAGGGGGAGACTTTGTCTGGGAAGAGAGAAGGAGAGACCAGAAGAAGAAGAAGAAGAGAAGGAGAAGAAAAAGAAGGAGAAGAAGAAAAATTGGGAAAAACCCAAAATTAAGGTACGAATTGGAGTTCAATTTCCGAAATTCTTGAGTTATGTTGTTCTTTTACAAGCTAATCAGGTCTTTTGCATCTCATAAGAGTGATTTGGGCTTTGTTTTTACAAAATTCGTAGAAAGAAGGAGAAGGGTGTTCACTTACTGGTTTTTGGTGAAGTCATACTTGACATGGTTTTGGCCGAATTTTTAGATATAGTTTCTGAAGTTTGAATTTTATGATATTTTTACAGTAGCTACCCATGGATGTCTTGTGTGTGTGTCGTAAAAATTTCAGAGTTTAATTCGAAGTAAAGAAAATATGAAAATTCATGAACCAATCTGTTGTCAGGTTCGTGTTTGGGTAGACTGCACTGACACATCTTGGGAAATTGGTTATAACTTTTAGCTCGGGTATCCGATTGGTACACCGTCTTTTGATTATGAAACTAGACTTGTATACCTTCGAAATGATGTATGGGTTGTGCCTTAATTTATTCCAGAGAATAGCAGTTTTTAATTTGAAGTTGGAGAAAAACCTGATTTGGGGAATTTTCAGCAAGTTCTGGATCAGTTTGACGGTTGATTAAAAATAGTTACAGAGCTCAGAAAATTCTGAATTTCTGATATGATGATGAAGTATGAGTCTGGAGTTTGTGGTAAAAATTTCGTGGGAATCGGATAAATGGATTAATTCTTGAAATTCGTAGAGTGCAGCATGGTTGGGTCGTAGGATACATTTACATCCATTTCACCTGCATTTGGGCATGAATTTTGGTAGAGAGCCTTATGGGTGTTGTATAATTGACATTATAGGTGTTGATATTGTAAGGGTGGTTGTGGTTACGTCTCCGGCGCGTAGAGAATGAGTCTATAGCAGAGTTGGTCTTGTTGTGGCAGGTGAGAATGTACAGCTTCTATAATAAGTAGAAATGTTGGTTTTTTTCAAACTTGTCTTGTGATTATTACTGTTCTTGAAGCTCCTTTGATGTTTTTCGAGTATATGATGGCAATATTCTTGTTTGGATGGATCAAATGATTTTGGTGATGGATCAAATGATTTTTGGTGGGTGGAAAAAGAATTTTTATACCTCTTGTGCCAATGTTTAGTTTGCAAGGTTGGCAACTTGCATTCGTGGGCTGTGTCATCTGGCTGTGTGCCAGTATTATTGTTTGCAAGGTTGGCATCTTGCATTCGTGGGCTGTGCCAATATTTTAGTTTACAAGGTTGGCAACTTGCATTCGTGGGCTGTGCCAAATGTGAGCAGTGCAAACTTAGTGTTTGCTTACTGTGTGGATTGCACCTACCATTGGTGATAAAGAATGGCCCTCGTCACCGCCACTATATGTGAGCCTGTGAGCGAGGTAACAGTACCGTCATAACTCCCGGTCGTGAGGTTGACGACTCGTTGGCACATTGGGTAAATTGATATGATATTGTTTTATACTGTGAAAGAAAATGTGAAAATTTTTGCAAACTTGCAGAGATGTGTTGATGAAATGGACCGGTGGGCCGTGTTTTTTAGATGAGCCAGTAGGCTGTGTTTTGAGATGAGCCGGTGGGCTGTACTTTTGAAATAAATACGGTGGGCTGTGTTTTTTAGATAAAAGTGTGGGTGTGATGTTTAAAATTGTGATCCATCTAAATTGTTTAAGCAAATATGTTGGTGTGATGCTTATATTTCGGTCCATCTAAATACTTATCATTTCTATTTATTATGTTGCTAAGGTACATTCTGTATTTTTGGTTGCAGATTTTCAGTTGAGCTAGACGTCGGTCCACTAAAGTGCCAGAGTGCGAGTCAGGTGTTTTTTTAGAGGTTGTGTTTTGTTATTTTTGTCGGTCAGAGGGTATTGTGGATAATCTGTATTTTTCTGTGAGATTGGTGTGATTGTACAATTGTTGAGGAGGTGTGAACACCTGTATTTGTTTATGGCCGTTGAGTTTGGTGTAATAACATCTTTTGTTTGTTTCCGTTGCGAGTTGCAGTTGAGCTTTGTATAACAGTATTTGTGAGTAGCCTAAAAGGCGTACAGGTGGTGATAGGTGTCCTGCCACTTAGTGCAGGTTATATCTTGCCAGAGTGGGGTGTGACAAAAACTTTCATTTTCACTAAGTCAACTGGCTGGTAACTGGATATCATTCCACCCACCTCTCCACCGAAAGTGAAGACAGCATCAACTTTTTGTCAAGTCTCAACCGAAAGCTAGAGAAAAGTTACCCCTTTAGTCAAAAGTAAAATAATTATAGTCCACATGGCTGAGTCATCCCGCACTTGTAAAATAATTGTAGTCTCATGACCTTTGGTTATAAAAGGATCCTTTTAGTTTGTAATAGGTAGAGTTAGTTTAAGAGTTAGTTTGAGAGTGAGTTTGAAGAGTCAATCTGTTTTTCATTCTCTCAATTCCCACTGAAAGCTCCTTTGAGCATAGTCATTTCACCCACCATGTATCCTGATTCAAAGTTATAAATCAAGTCACCGAATTCGAAGTAAGCGCCTGTTTTCTTTACCCGTCTGTTTTCCTTTACTTGTCAATTTTTAATACTATTTGAAGTACTATTTGAGTACTATTTAGCACTATTTGACACTATCACCGAAAGCTCCTTTGAGCATAGTCATTTCACCCACCATGTATCCTGATTCAAAGTTATAAATCAAGTCACCGAATTCGAAGTAAGCGCCTGTTTTCTTTACCCGTCTGTTTTCCTTTACTTGTCAATTTTTAATACTATTTGAAGTACTATTTGAGTACTATTTAGCACTATTTGACACTATCACCGAAAGCTCCTTTGAGCATAGTCATTTCACCCACCATGTATCCTGATTCAAAGTTATAAATCAAGTCACCGAATTTGAAGTAAGTGCCTGTTTTCTTTACTCGTCTGTTTTCCTTTGTAACGAAAGTCTTAAAGGAAAAGAACGAAAGCGACGTGAATAGTAAATGTGAATAGTGCTTGAATAGTAATGAATAGTAAATGTGAATAGTGCTAAATAGTACTCAAATAGTGCTAAATCTAACTGTGCCATCTAAGTATTGTTGGATATAATCTAAATCTACCGTATCATTTTGTATTCTTTGTGGAAAACTTCCATTTTCACTAAGCCGACTAGCTGGTAACTGGATATCATTCCATTGAATTGTTTTTGGTACTTGGACATTAGCATCAACAGTGCTACTTTGTATGAGTACAGTTTATATAGAATCAACTTCTAATAAGGACCCTTATATGAGGACCAAAGTGAGGACCTCATGCTTCCCGACCAAATTTGGATGATCTGAACCGTTAGATATGTTTAAAATGTGTTTTTACGGTCCAAGGCGAGGATTCGTCCAAAAAAAATACTTGGAAGGGCTTCATCCAATCAATTTTTGTTAAAAACGCTATATAACGGTTCAGATCGTCCAAATTCAGTTCGGAAAGTAAAAAAATTGTTTGGTCCTCACTTTATTTAAAATGAGGGATCCCTTATTGGAGGTTGATATATATATATAGGTTCCATTTCTTATCCGGACTTTTGATTTCCGAACTTTTGATCCAAAATTTTTTTTGACAATCCGATCCGTCCAATGTGTTCAGAAGGTGTTTTCAAGGGTCCTCGCGCAAAATCTTCAAAAAAAAATACCAGGAAGGCTTGATCCAAGCAGTTTTCGCAAAAATATATAAATACAGTTTTTGCGAAAACTGCTTGGATCAAGTCCTTCCCGGTATTTTTTTTTTGAAGATTTTCCGCGCGGACCCTTGAAAACATCTTCTGAACACATTGAACGAATCGGATTTTCCAAAAAAAATTTGCAACACAAAAAAACCCCATTTTTTCTTTATTTCCGGGAGTGTGGATAGGAAGTTTGCCGTATATATATATATATATAGGGTAAGCTTCTCCTCCGGACTCCGGACTTCCGGACTTCCGGACCTCCATGATCCGAGCATTATTTTTGACGATCCGATCCGTCCAATGTGTTCAGAAGGTGTTTTCAAGGGTCAACGCGAAAAATCTTCAAAAAAATATACCGGGAAGGGCTTGATCCAAGCAGTTTTCGCAAAAAAATTATATTTACAGTTTTTGCGAAAACTACTTGGATCAAGCCCTTCCCGGTATTTTTTTTTGAAGATTTCCCGCGTGGACCCTTGAAAACACCTTCTGAACACATTGGACGGCTCGGATTTTCCAAAAATAATTTGTAACACAAAAAAATCACTTTTTTCTTATTCTCGGGAGGGTTTGGACTAGAAAATTTCCGTATATATATATATATATAGGGAAAGCTTCACATCCGGGATCCGGGACTCCGGGGCTCCATGATCCGAGCATTTTTTTGACGATCCGAGCCGTCCAATGTGTTCAGAAGGTGTTTTCAAGGGTCCACGCGAAAAATCTTCAAAAAAAAATACTGGGAAGGTCTTGATCCAAGCAGTTTTCGCAAAAAATATATATTTACATTTTTTGCGAAAACTGCTTGGATCAAGCCCTTCCCGGTATTTTTTTTTGAAGATTTCCCGCGTGGACCCTTGAAAACACCTTCTGAACACATTGGACGGCTCGGATTTTCCAAAAATAATTTGCAACACAAAAAAAATCAATTTTTTCTTGTTTCCGGGAGGAGTGGACTAGAAATTTTACGTATATATATATATATATATATATGTAGAGGAACTATCTAGTCCGGGAGTCCCGGATCCGGGACTTCACCTTCCCGATATTTTTTTGACGATCCGAGCCGTCCAATGTGTTCAAAAGGTGTTTTCCAAGGTCCACGCGGGAAATCTTCAAAAAAAAATACCGGGAAGGGTTTGATCCAAGCAGTTTTTCGCAAAAACTGTAAATGCCTTTTGAACACATTGGACGGCTCGGATTTCCCAAAAACAATCGCTAAAAGCATCAAAACGCTTCAATCCGGGAAATCCGGGATCCTTGACTGGATCGGTGGCGTATATATATATATATAGAGGAACTCTCTAGTCCAGGACCCTTGGGTCCGGATCTCATAGTTCCGGATCAAATTTTCATGATCCAAACCGTCCAATGTGTTCAAAAGGTGTTTTCCAAGGCCCACGCGGGAAATCTTCAAAAAAAAATACCGGGAAGGGCTTGATCCACGCAATTTTGTAAATATGCAGTTTTTGCGAAAAATTGCGTGGATCAAGCCCTTCCCGGTATTTTTTTTTGAAGATTTCCCGCGTGGACCTTGGAAAACACCTTTTGAACACATTGGACGGCTCGGATCGTCAAAAAAATATCGGGAAGGGCTTCAAAACGCTTCAATCCGGGATTTCCGGGATCTTTGACTGGATCTTCCGTGTATATATATATATATACCGATCTAGTCAGGGATCCCTAAGTTCGGGACTCATATATAGTTCCGAATCAAATATTCATGATCTGAACCGTCCAATGTGTTTAAAACATGTTTTCAAGGGTCCCCGCGAGAAATCATCCAAAAAAAATACCGGGAAGGGAATGATCTAAGCAGTTTTTCATAAAACTATATATGTACAGTTTTTCATAAAACTATATATGTACAGTTTTTGTGAAAAACTGCTCGAATCAAACCCTTCCCGATCCTTTTTTTTTATGATTTCTCGCGGGGACCCTTGAAAACACGTTTTAAACACATTGGACGGTTCAGATTATGCAAAAACAATTTTTAAAACCTTCAAAACACCCAAAAATTAACCTTCATTCCGGGATCCTTGACTAGATCACCAGTGTATATATATATTGTTGTGTCCCCCGCCGTGTCTGTATCCCTTTTTTCAAAATTGCTGTATCCGTGTCCGTGTCCATATCCATATCCGTGTCCGTGCTACATAGGTTATGGGAATAGTTTCTTCCTCATTTTTAAACCTCAGAAGGGATGCAACAGGTCCAAATACTTCTTCCCTAGATAAACACAATTAACAACTGTTAAGCACACAAATAAGACTAAAAGTAATAAATTTCATACATACAGATTAAAATTTATTGGATCCAAATTTGCTAACAAAAATTATTGACGAGGAAATAAATAATTACAAGCTAACAGCGACAATGGCTGAACCAATCATCATCAGAATTCACTGAAGCAACTTTAAATTTTTATTTTTTTATTTTGGCAAATGAAGCAACTTGAGATGCAGTTGCTGTGCACATGTCTGGAGTACTCTGTTATACTTTGTTACTGTTGCTTTCTGCTGCTACTCCGGATTATCTGGATTGGATCTGTTTTTAAAAATACTGACAACATAAGTAAAAAAGGATTTAAAAATACTTTAGTAGTGACTAAGAAACTATATGATGAAGAAAGGGGACATGCTCCATTTTAAGATACCAACAGTGGATCTAAATGTCCATGCCAATTATCTCCACCTCGAGTATTGTGTTATGAAAAGATACATTACATGGAAAATAAAGTGCAGACAGTCACTGATGATTGTGCAAAATCATTTGTAGAGTACGCTCTATAGGATTAATTTGGTCCTCAAAATAGACTTTCCTTAGTGCCATAAAAAGTATGGAAGGATAGCAAATGCAAGCTACAAGGAAATTACATTAACAGATTTTCAAAAATTAGGTACTCATAGTGTGCATACGGCACCAATGAGGTCTCCTACACTTTGGAGAGTTCAACTCACTCAAAGAAAAAATAGCTAGTCTCTTCCCATCAACTGTGATAGCCACATATAATTTACCCTGGAACTACGTTTAAAGTAAAACATATCGCTTACCCAGGCCAGACAACCCCCTTGGGCTAGCAATTCCTTTAGTTTTGTGTGGTGCTTGACGACCTGGAAGCAAAAGATAGGCTCTGTAATGAATATGATGTAACAGCAAAATCAAACTTACACCGGCAAAACATCAAACTTACCCAGGCCAGACAACCCCCTTGGGCTAGCAATTCCTTTAGAAGTCTTAGATCTTGAAAAAATTTGTTAAACATGAGGATGATATTCACACAATTGATGGGGAGAGGGTTTGGGAGTTAGGGAGCTAGGGTTTCAAGATCCAAGAGGGTTTGGGAGTTAGGGAGCTAGGGTTTCAAGATCTAAGACTTCTTTTCTTTTGTTTCTCCGAGTAAAAAGGGCCGAATACCATCTTATGCCGCCGAAAATTCAATCATCGTGAGGGGGAGAAAGAAAATTGATCGCAGCCATGCCGTCCTTCTGTTGATTGCCAGAAGTCATGCGGAAGAAACGTTCTAGAACTACGCGCGTGCGCGCACAGAGAGAGAGAGAGAGAGAGAGAGAGAGAGATCTGAGAGCTGTTTGAGTTTTGAAACGTTCGTGACCTACACGCCACCTTTGGGAAATCTAAATTATACTATACGGCTACTGTGTTGACAACAAACCTTATCATCTCAGTTGGATTGCCCCATGAAACCAAATGGCAGAGAGGGATCAGCTCCCCTCTAAATTTTTCGGTCCCATTAGAGCAAATCCAATGCGGGTTGGATATGGGCTGATCAATTTTGAGAGAGAGGAAGAGGGGTTTGATCGGACACAGAGAGAGAGAGAGGATTGGGCCGATCCGATCAAAACTAGTCTAGGGTTAGTAAAAAATGTACTGAACAACTACGTAGTCACTTTTGAGAAAATCTCGTGTCGCGCAAAGAGTTTAATTTTCTACACGTTCTTTTCAAAAGTCAGTAGCACATTATAACAACGTATTTTTGAAAAGTCGATTTCTAGGTGGGCATTATAACGACTACATTGTTCCCTTCAAAAATCAGTCGGACATTATAACAGCGTAAAATTTATAAGTCAGTTTTCAAACGGGCATTATAACAACTACGTGATATTTGAAAAGGTGATTTTAATAATCTCCGACAAATTTTACCGTAAGCTAAAACAAATAAGTAATGACTAGAACAATTAAGTATAAAATCGAGCATTATAATGACTACGTAAAAAGTAACTAGATTAGGACTAGGGTTGAATAATCTTACTTTGTTGTTTAGGGTAAGTCGGAAGATGTAAGAGCTAGGTTGATCAGCAGGTGGAGTAACGACTAGAACCTTCGAACAAGTAACTACTAAACTTTCTACTATAAACTTTGGATCGAAGAGTGGTTTTGTGTGGTGGAGGGTGGTGGTTTTTCTTTGAAGGTTTGAAGAACAATTTTTGAAAACTCAAGAAACTTGAGAGTTTCTTTTTCTAGAAAACTACTACAAAGAATTACAAAGGAAGAGAGGATTTTGGTGTGAGAGTGAAGTGTGGGAATGACCTCTATTTATAGGCAAGTGCTAGGCACCCCTTCCTTCTCCCTTGGCCGTCCCCCTCTCTCTCTCCCATGCGCTCCATGATTGTAAATTTAATGCAAGAATAAAATCCAAGATTTTGGACAATAAAATCCTAGCTAATCATGGAATTTTGTAGCCTTAAGTTCCTATAGAATCCTAGGCTATAATTGTAGAAATCTAGGGGAAAATCTAGTAGGAAAGTGCAAGTAATTTCTATTGTACTAGTTAGTGCTTGATTTTGCATGACCACCTTTGTTTTAGGGAGTTTTGGGTACTAGTATACACAACAATAAGCACATGTCTAATTAGCTAGGGTGAATATTAGTGAATCTAGGCAATCATGAGGGAATATATTCTTATTCCCTTAATTATGATGGAATATACTCCCTCTATAAATGTGGGGAATTAGGGTTAGGGTTTGTCGTAGAAAATCCCCACTAAAAAGGATTTTTGGTGCTAGTTATACAAGCAAGGGTACAACAAATAGGCACATGCTTAATAGGCTAGGAAATTTAGTAGGATTCTAGGCAATAATTGGGTGAATCTTGCCACATATGGAAAGATTTAGTGTGTAAGAAAATCCTTGGAAGAATCCATGGGATTCTCGGTAGATACATGATATACACTTGTATATGACATGTGCCAAATTGGGAAGCTTCCCATGGCTTTCCTCTCTCTCTCTCTCTCTCTCTCTCTCTCTCTCTCTCTCTCTCTCTCTCTCTCTCTCTCTCTCTCTCTCTCAAAATCTCCCAATAAATGGAGAGAATAAGAATATATTAAAGGGATTATTATCTCTAGGTCTAGAAAAGAGATGTCTAATTACCAATAAGGTAAGTCATTTTTTTTTAATTACCACTAAGGTAAGTCACTCTTTTTTGGAGTTTAGGTTTAGGATGCACTTTCCTATTATAGGGTTTTAGTGGTTTAGGCACTTTCATAGAGTACCCTAGGATTTTAGGCACTTTCATAGGGTACCCTAGTCGTAGGGCACCCTAGTCATAGGGGTACCCCAGAGTTTAGGTTTAGGGTGCACCTTCCTATTATAGGGTTTTAGTGGTTTAGGCACTTTCATAGAGTACCCTAGGATTTTAGGCACTTTCATGGGGTACCCTAGTCGTAGGATACCCTAGGATTTAAGGCACTTTCATAGGGTACCCTAGTCGTAGTCGTAGGGTACCCTAGGATTTTGGGCACTTTTGTAGGGTACCCTAGTCGTAGGGTACCCTAGGATTTTAGGCACTTTCATAGGGTACCCTAGTCGTAGGGTACCCTAGAGTTTAGGTTTAGGATGCACTTTCCTATTATAGGGTTTAGTGGTTTAGGCACTTTCATAGGGTAATTTATGCATTTTTATACGGGTTGAGGAGTTAATGGGAATTTTTCAGAGTTGGGCTTGACCTTATGGTAATTATGGGATCCAATGGTGACCTGATGGTAAATGTCCCTATATTTTATCATCATTGGTGTACTTGATGTTTAAGGCAAATCTAGGGTTTAGATTTTGTGTGGGAAATTGTGGTAGAGCTTTGTAGTAGGATTTGTGGTACTTTGCTAGATTTTGTAGTACATTATTGATACACAAGTACAATAATCCAATAACTGGAATTAGAAATAATTAAAAAGGAAATAATTTATTTAATAAAATGAAATTTTATTTTACCAAAATTAGGGTTATTACAGGGGGCAATGCAAGAGAGAGAGAGAGAGAGAGAGAGAGAGAGAGAGAGAGAGAGAGACCCGTTTATATGTAGTAAATGCTATAAAGTTCATGTTACTTAAAAAAAGAGCCAGGTTGTTTCCATGGTAAGCGTTGTTGCCTTTTAACCGTAATCGTGGGAGTTCAAATCCCAAGCTCTCTCTTATATTAGTACAGTTTTGGTCTTTCATTCCCCTTTTTTCTCTATTTACTAAATTAGTTTGTCTTTTATTCCCCTTTTTTTTATCTACTCATTAAACTTTGGCTTCAGTCATTTTTTTCTCTATTTACTAAACTTTGGCCTCTTCCAATCTTTTATTTCCATTTTTTTTTTTTTGCAAAATGGCTAAGGTGGGAGAAATTTAATCATTAAATACCCCACCCCCAACTGCCCTTTCCCCCCACAATCAGAAACCTTGAAACCCTTTTTTGAGTTTTTGATCGGACTAACTCTTATTTCAAAACTATTTTGCAATCTACCACACTTTTCAAACTATTTTGAGAAATAGTCTTTCACGCATTTCGTAAATGCGATATGAACGTTACATGCCATGTGGCATGCCAGATCAGCATATATGGGACCGTATATACTATAATCGCGGGTATTTAGAGTGCGCAATAACTTTACTATAACGCATATCGAAAATGCAAAATGAAATTGGATCGCACACTTCTAGAGTGCGAATAACTTTAACTATAACGCATATCAGAAATGCAAAATCAAATTGGACCGCACACACGTTAACTACTTTAATCATACCCCACACGTTTTTTAACCATATTAGGTGTTGAGCCGTAAACTTTGGCTTAGTACAAATTTGTGTTGTGGATAATTTTCATTTAAGCACGGTATAACTCATGTCGCAGAACGGAAAAACTTTGATTGCATAATAATGATCTCCAAGTTCAGAGCAACTAATGACGACAAAAAAAATTCCCGACATAACGTCAAATTTGCAGCACAATTTTGGAGCAAACATACAAGCATAATACCGCCCTAATAATCTTAAGCAATAGTACAACAAACCACGCCAGAACGCGGAAATAAGTTCCACACAAAGTGATGTCCATTTGAAATTTGTGTCTTCATAACCGAACCCATAATAACTAAACAATCATGCAAATAATGCAAAAAGTTATCGATTGTTCTTTGAGGGGTGGGAGAAAATCAATTTTTAACATAAATGGAAAACCTTGTGATAATCTCTCTCACTCTTCTTCCTTACTGACAACCGACCACCCCCTCTAATTGCCCATCGAATTGCATCCCCTTTGTTCACATGTTTGACATAACCTTTTAACACCATTGCATCACCATCAAACAAACTAAATTGGCATCAATTCAAATCTTGATTTCATATTTTCGACTACCAAACGGAGAATAGATAAAACCTCAGGGGAAGTAGTCCAAATAGGGAGCTAAAACTGAACTACTTTACAGTGTAGAGAGAGAGTAGAGAGAGAGAGAAGAGAGGAACCTGGTGGAGATGGTGAAAGAGGAGACCGCGAGGATTGCGCACAATAGGAGTGAGCTACCAAATCATGTAGGGGAAGGATGAAACACCGGGTCGATCGCGCAGGAGCGAGGTGGGAGATCGAGCACCAGGTCGGCAGAAAAGGAGGAGGTAGGGTTTATTTGGTTTGAAAAGAACAACGCATTTTCGATATGTGTGATGATTAAAGTTATTGCGCACTCTGGAAGTGCGCGATCCAATTTGATTATGCATTTCAGATATGCATTATAATTAACGTTATTGCACACTCTAAATACGCGCGATTGTGGTATATACGGCTCCCATATACGCTGACCTGGCATGCCACATGGCATGTAACGTTCATATCTCATTTCCGAAATGTGCGAAGGACTATTTTTCAAAATAGTTTGAAAAGTGTGGTAGATTGTGAAATAGTTTTGAAATAAGGGTTAGTCCGATCAAAAGCTCCCCTTTTTTCCCCAAATTGACCTGTGCAATCGGGATAATTTCCTTCCCGTGCTTACATATCTCACCGTCAACCCAATCAACAGTGTTGCATCCATTGTCTCTCCCTTCAAAATAAAAAACCTTAAAACCCCTTTTTCCAAGCTTTTGATGGAACTAACCCTTATTTCAAAACTATTTCGTAATCTACCACACTTTTCAAACTATTTTGAAAAATAGTCTTTCACGCATTTCTGAAATGCAATATGAACGTTACATGCCATGTGGCATGCCACATCAGCGTATACAGGAGCCGTATATACCACAATGGCACGTATTTAGAGTGCGCAATAACGTTAACTATAACGCATATCTGAAATGAAAAATCAAATTGGATCGTGCACTTTTAGAGTGCGCAATAACTTTAATCATCACGCATATCAGAAATGCTTGTTCTTTTAAACCAAATAAACCCTACCTCCTCCTTCCTTTTCTGCCGACCTGGTGCGCGATCTCCCTCCTCCCTCCTGCGCGATCTCCATCCTCCCTCCTCCCTCTTGTGCGATCGACCCGGTGTTTCATTCTTCCCCTATGCGATTTGGTAGCTCACTCCTATTGTGCGCGATCGTCGCGGTCTCCACCACCTGGTATCAGCTCCCTCTTTCTCTCTCTCATCTATCATAATATAGTCTTCTACCATATAGATTTGGAACAATTTAGTATCTTCAAACTTGTACCCAAGAACCTCTGAGGAAATTATTTCGTTAGACATTTGCTTGATATGAAGGTTAAATGTAGAAATCTTTCAAGTGGAAGTGTGAACCATATTTATAAGAAGGTTGCCAATGCCAAGTAGATTTTTGTAAAACTACTGTTGAAAGGGTAGAGCATTTTGGGGTGTATAATGTTGAATGTTGTTTTTTATGCCCGAGTGATTTGTGCTTTTTCTTAATAAACACAATTACAAGATTTGTGCCTTCGGTTTGTATTCACCTCCATTCAAGTATTCAAGTGGCAATGCCTAATTGGCTAAGTGTTTCTAATTCCCAGTAAATAATGCCAAAAAATATGAACAAAAAAGAATAGAGATAAGATAGGCTAATAACTAACTCAATATTCAAATATATACAAGAAAGAAATTAATTGGCTTAACATATATGCAAGAAATTAATTTATATGCAAAAAATTAACATAAAAACAACGAAGCAGTGTTGGTGGTACCAACAATTGAATCTGACATTATCATCTTGAATCCATATTAATGATGTCATTTGTATGCAGTAAAGCTTACATTATGGAGCCCGAGGCCGTTGTTTAGGAGGGGCCCATTGACAAGAGCTTATTGGGGTATCAGCAACAACAAAGGTCACATGCCGTATGGGATAACAATGTAAGTTACTAGCTTTTACTAATTGTCGGTTTTGGTACTAAATACATTATGTCGTTTGGTTGTAAAAATTTAGCTAAATATTTCCACAACGCATTTTTTTTTTTTTGTAGGGGGGACGTCCAATAGATTGCAAGACGGTTGTGGTTCGCCGAAATGAAGCAAATTTAAAAAGATTGGATACTCCGGCACCACCAGTTGTTGAGTTGGTTCGACAAGCAGGTTTTGGGGGCCTTATGGACATTCCATTCATATCGTTAGATTTGGCTTTGATGACTGCTCTACTTGAGCGTTGGCGTCCAGAGACTCAGCCCTTCCATTTAGGTTCAGGCGATTGGACTGTGACTTTGCAAGATGTGGAGGTGATACTTGGTGTACTAGTTGATGGATTACCGGTTGTGGGGAGCACCGAGCAGGATTGGGATAAGTTGTGCGGGGAGTTGTTGGGACTTACCCCTAGCACTGGTGTTTCAAGGACTGGGGTCAAGGTGAAGTTGTCTTGGCTACGGGCCCATTTCAAAGGGCATTTGGAGGCCGGGTATTCAGAAGAGCAAGTTCAACTGCAGGCCCGCGGTTATATTCTATTATTGATAGGTGGTTTACTTTTTCCAGACGGTTCGGGGGGTTCCGTACACATTTGCTATTTGTCCTTGCTACAGGACTTGACAATTCGGCACAGTTGGGGTAGTGCGTGTCTAGCTGGGCTTTATCACTTTGTTTGTCACGGGTCAAAGACAAACAACAACGACGTGGGTAGCTGTTTTATACTTTTGCAGCTTTGGGCTTGGGAGCGGTTTCCTTACTTTGCTCCTAGACGTCTTGGTAAGAGGGTCCGATCACCTGATGCTCCCCTTGGTGCACGGTATGTGTAGATAATAGTTATTTCCAAATAGAAATGTACACAATTGATGTTTGCGAAATTAATTTCGGTTCAAACTTTTGTCAATTTTGTAGGTGGAATGATGCGTTACATACGCCGGATATGGCAACGCATGTGCTTGGAGCGTATAGGCATTTCTTTGACTTGCAGAGACCGGATGAAGTATGACTATCATATGTTGCATTATATATGTATAGTATAATTTTTTGTTGGATTTGTTGTAATGGTTCAATAAATTAATGCAGGTGGTATGGAGGCCTTATGATGAAATAATAGAGACTCTGCCTCTTAATTGATGTGCTGGGAGGGCTATTTGGATGACCAAGGTCCCACTCACATGTTTTCCGTACGTGGAGAACCACATGCCTGTTTTCCGTACGTGGAGAACCACATGCCTAATAGAGTGGACAAAATTTGATTAAAACGGACAAAATTTGATTGAGTTTTGATTGTCAAAAATTGAGAAAAAATTTGTCATAACTCACAAAACCTTAGGGTTTAGAGTGCCTAACCCTAACACGCACTTACGGGGTGCGCTATAATTTTTGTAGTATAGCGCATTTTAATTATGCGTGACCCTTGTTATGCTAATTTTCCAGCTATTTTCAATCTTAAAAATCCGCTGGGAATTTCCAATTCTTCAATAGTTAATGCGTTTAATTGAATTTAAAATTATTACGCTTTATACAAGCCTTATAATTAAATATTAATCACGCATATTGTAAATTTATTACGGATATAAATAATGCATAATAATTTTATACTAACATTGACTGATATCAAATTGAAAAAACGGTCTATATTCCAATGGATAAGGCCTCATCAAATAAGTTGATTAGGAAACACACGTAAATGGTCGGACGAGCGCATTTATAAGATGCGTGGTAGTTACAAATTTTTTCCCCACAAGTTTGCTCGTCTAGTTCAACAATATAAATTAAACGAACTTTATGTCATTGTAAGGTTAGAAAACATAAAAGATAACAATGGACAGAGGTGATCCGAAACGACCGCGGATTGATGTTGGAGAAAGTAGTTCTCCACCCGCATCACGTCATTGTCCTCTTGGACATATAATTCCAGGGCCATCTAGTTTGGTTCAAATGGCATTGGAACGAAAATAGGCTGGGGTATATGAAGGCGAGGGTTTGAACACACAAGTAGTGATTCATAGAGCCCTTAATGTGGCAAGTGAGGACAATGATTTCCTCAAAAATTCTGCGTGGTTATCTGCTATGCGCGAAGGGTACCTAGAACTTCCAGAATACACAGATTTGGCTATAGTGACAAATCTACCAAATTTGTCACGGGTGAAACTCGTGAGTTATCGTATAGCTTCACATTTGGTATTTTGACGTCTTTATGGTGCAAATTATAACTCTTTTTTTTTAGGTTGTCGCATTGGTGAAATCATGTGTACGAAATGAATTAGGATCCCGATAATTGGAGTTGAAGGTAAATTTGTTACAAAATTATATTTAATATAGTTGTGACCCACTTCGCCTATATGATTAGTCATTTTTTTATATTTTAAATGAATAGGATCCCACAGGATCTTTTTGGGCCACCCTCCATTACAAGGCATGCGAAGAAGGGATATTTCCAGGAATATATGACGTCAGTAGTTGTCTCATACTGCGGGAGATTGTTCTCTTCCGCCCTACACGGAAGTCTGGTTATTTGAATATCACGCTGAACAACGTTCAATCCGTGATTCAAAAATCTATCCTCGATTAAGCGGCAGTTTATTGTTTTTCCGCGTTCCGGCGTGGTTTGTTGTACTATTGTTTAAGATTATTAGGGCGGTATTATGCTTGTATGTTTGCTCCAAAATTGTGCTGCAAATTTGATGTTATGTTGAGATTTTTTTTTGTCGTCATTAGTTGCTCTGAACTTGGAGATCATTATTACGCAATCAAAGCTTTTCCGTTCTACGACATGAGTTATACCGTGCTTAAATGAAAATTATCCACTACCCAAATTTATACTAAGCCAAAGTTTACGACTCAACACCTGATATGGTTAAAAAACGTGTGGGGTATGATTAAAGTTATAGTTAATGTGGATCCAATTTGATTTTGCATTTCTGATATGCGTTACAGTTAAAGTTATTGCGCATTATAGAAGTGCGCGATCCAATTTCATTTTGCATTTTCGATATGCATTATAGTAAAGTTATTGTGCACTCTAAATACACGCGATTATAGTATATACGGTCCCGTATACGCTGATCTAGCATACCACATGGCATGTAACGTTCATATCGCATTTGCGAAATGCGCGAAAGACTATTTTTCAAAATAGTTTGAAAAGTGTGGTAGATTGCAAAATAGAGAAATAAGGGTTAGTTTGATTAAAAGCTCCCTTTTTCCCATATTGACTTGTGCAATCGGGATAATATCCTTCCCACGCTTGCAAATCTCACCGTCGACCCAATCAAAGGTGTTGCGGCCATTATTGTCATTTCACAAATCCAAAAAAGTCAGGTATTAAACCAATGGCAAAAAAAAAAAAAAATCAATCCATTTCAACTTACCCAGAAATCCAAAACTTGGATTCTGGGATGTCCAAGAGGTAACCACTGTAGCTTTCTTTCCACATTTATAGAATTTGGTGGGAACAAAACTTGAGGATGAAGGAGAATTACAAGCTGAACTCGCAGAGCATGATTCCATGCTTTTTCCTCCTTTTATGGTTGTTAGGGAAGGAGATTTGATGCAGCAACTAATTACAGTGTTTGGAGGGATAGTATTTGGGGAGATCAATTTGGGGAAATGGGTATTAGGGTTTCTGATTTGAGGGGAAATGGGGGGACGATAGTTAAAAGCTTTTCCTACAGTTTCAAATTAATTGTACATTCTTTGTTTTTTTTTTTTGTACAAGTACATTCAACATACAATGACAATCCCCTCAAAGTGGGAATAGAAGAGTTTTGTTAAAATTTAAACCCGTTGAAAACACTTTTCGACAGTCTAGATGTGTATTATAGGGTGCCTTACAGGACCTCCGGATCCCTCAAAGTGTAAGATATACTCCCTCCATTCCATAATGTTAGAAACTTTTTAAATTGTCTATATGATATGTGATTTTTAAAACTTTAGAACTAATTAAAATCTATCAAAGGAGATCTAAATTGCTTGTAAAAAACATTACGGATTAAAAGATATAAATAATTTTTTCGTAGGTCTGGTAAACTGTCTAATTTTTTGGTACGGAGAGAATATAATACTCCACTATAGAGTGTGCAGTATTATTAACCTAGTCATATTATATTATGATATGAGACGAGCAAACTAATAAGTATATCGTTCTATTGAACAAACAAGCTCATATCAGAAAAAATACGTTCAGGATTTTTTGATTTATTGGTTCAACTTTTTTATTGTTCGTGTGCTTTCTAGTTCTTGTCAAAATTGTAAACTTTTCAGATGAAATTGAAAAAATAAATACAAAGAAAAACAAAGTGGAGTACAATAATTGTCTTCATTTTTTGGTCCATCATAGACTTAAATTTGATTTGTTCTCTGTTAAATATGTCGGTGTAGAGCCTTGTAAGTACAGAAACGCCCAAATGCTAAAATATCAACTGGAATGTTTTTTTCTTTTCTAAATATTCACTAAGCTACAAAAGGGAAAATTCCTGCGAAACAGAAGCCGACAGCCAAAACAAATATGATACAGTAATCCTTCATGTGAAACATGAAATGAAATGAAAACTGAGAGAGAGAGAGAGAGAGAGAGAAGAGAGAGAGAGAGAGAGCATTCTGATTCTGGTTAATAAATTCAGTACATCCATTACCAAAACAACCACCACCAAAGCATGAAACACTCACCACATACAACATTTTATGAACACAAACCCTATAAGAGTGCCCTAATTTATCACCTTATAACCCAATATATTAACACAAACCCTATACTACAATGTACAAACGAGTGAACCAAAATCAGCTTTGGAGTGTTCTCTCATAACCAAATCCACTTCTCCCTATCGGATGGAACCAATTGGAGACAGTCATGTCTAAAGGACTGTAGTTGAGGTGAAAAGAACTCAGCCGCAGTGTCCCACCTCTTTAGGGAAGAGCCTCCCGCCCAACGATCCACAATGTAGAGTAAAGTTTGAATCGATCAGCATCCCGGAAGAGATTGAGCAGAAGCAAATGGAGAAAAGCTCGCGGCTGACTCACTACAATGCAACGGGTGTAATTGATGACTAGACGACCCAACATAACTAGAAGCATTGCCCGGACTAGGGATATACGGAGACATATATATAGAATTCAGAGGTGAAGCGTTGCCCGGACTAGGGAAATACGGAGACATGTATCTAGAATTCAGCGGCGATACAGAAGGGTAACCAATAGACTGAGGAGAAACCAAATGGGAAGCATTTGACCTCTGGGTAGATGCATTTCTGAGGTCTAATGAGCTTCGGCTTGCACTCAAGTAAGGGGATTGGCGGTAGGAAAGACGAGACTGCTGTAGATAAGGAGTGCTGGCAACGGAATGGATATGAGAAACTGAAGGGGATAGAGATGAAGGTGGGGCTATTTGTATGGCTGAAGATGATGCTAATGATGATCTGAACGATGATAGTACTGAAGATGAAGCGTAGGAAGCGGGGCTTGATGAGAGTAATGGTGTCCGTTCCGACGCTGGGGGATCACCTGTGATAGTTCTAGCATCACGCTTGCAAACGGGGCAAAAGGTCCTCCATGTGGTAAGCCAAGCATCCACGCAAAAGGCATGAAATTCTGGCAAAATTCCAAGAATAAGTTGAAAGGAAAAACTGGCATAATACGACCACGAACTGACATGACTAATGAAGTGATTAGGAATGGATAATCACATTAATGCTACACAAGACAACTGACAACCATAAAGTGAAATAAGAGAACCCCAAAAAATCTCAGCCATTGTCAAACTGAAAACTTGTCAGCAGTTTCAACTTTCAAATGGTATGCAGAAAAGATATCCGAAAGTCAGAAACAACAGGAATATAAAAACCAAATCACTGCACCTGTGTTATCGTTAACCAATATTTTTTCTTAGTACAGCAAGTCAGCAAGTGATGAACTTGCACGACTCAAAAACTGGCACATAAAATCAGTGCACTGCCATATCCAAATTAGCATTTAGCAATATAACGCAGTTTTAACGTGTAACCTAGAGTTTCCTGGTAAAACACTGTTTCTTCTAGCATTTTACATTTACAGTTGTCGGGAAACATAAGATCCTGACAGCTCTAAATGAAATGTAAACAATAGTTATTTCTGCACGGCCCTGAAAATTTCAATTGTTCCACCAACAAGGAAGCACTCATTGACCATCATTCATTTATTCAAAAAGACAAGAGCAAGAAAAACTCCAGATATCAATATTATTCACTGTATCAGCTTTAGTACGGTAATAGAGACTTACTGTGGCGACATGGCAGTATTCTGAGCTTTTCTCCGATGGTATAGTCTTCGAGGCATATCGCACATGTTGCTGAAGTGCAATTATCCTCTACAACAGCTGTAAATATTAGGCTTGGTATTGTTTTCACCAGACGACTGCTCATTCCGTGGACTTCACGAACACGTGAAGAGTGAGGACTTTCTCGTCTTCTTCGATGCCTTCTAACGAAGAAACAAGTAGCAAGCACTGCAGACATGGCAAGCAAGGAAATAAAAGATATGGCCATGATTGACCATGCTGAGTTCTCGAAGCTTGGGATTATCCACAGTTCCACGTTGCCAACGCCAACATACTTTTTGAGTACTTCGCCTGTTGCCTTGGAAACAAACACAGCATGTATTTTTATACCTGCTGAATTTCCTGCCACTGCATTTCATGTGGCCAGATTAGATTTTCTCATGTATAAAACAAAACTATAAAAGACTCTTGGTATTTGAAATGGTTAGGGAAACACCTTACCTATTGTTTATTAAAAAAAAGAAAGGAGTAGTCTATCTACCTCAATATGAGTTTAGCTCCTAACAGGCTAAGGGTTCCAACAGCCAACATTTTACATGAAGCCAAGAAAAAAACAGCAAGATAGGCAACTAGTCACGACCTCCAAGTAGAAACATAATAGCCTCGCACCCAAACCTAGACTAGTTATGGTTGCCGCCAAAGGTAAATATAGGAACGATTATGAAGGAAAAAAAAGCTTGTCTCCCAAATGAAAGAATCATTAGGTTTCACCAAAAAGCTTGAACCCTTTCTTCCCCAGTTATCATACGCAAGAAGTTGCCTCTAGGATTTTGAAGACATGAATAGGGAGGAGTTTGAGAGGACAAAGGTGAAGAAGGCAGAGGTGTTAGAAAAAAAGATGTCTATATTGGTTGGAGATAAAAGTATGCCTGTCAAAGGGTGACAAGGGGAGGGAAAAAACAAAACACAAATTGATGGGTTGCAAAAATTGAAGACATTAGAAAGAGGCAAAATGCTACAGTTCTGGGGTTCAATTTTCAAGATGGTGGACATATCTACTCTTTTCTTTCCCTAGATTTCTAAAGGTTATCATACAAACCGTATCCCTGGGAAGGAGTGGATTGATGGTGTGGTTCTCACAGAGGAGCCAGAGATCAGACTGATCAGATATAGGATTCAAGAGGGGTGGGCCACCAAAGAATGGAGGGACAGACTTCCCTTGTATTTCTCCAAAAGAATGAATCGATTGGAGAGACCATTCATGGAAGATGATATCCTTCAGGTTTAAGGAATTTTTAATGAGAATAAATCCATCAGACCCGTCCATATGACAACTAATTTCTTCCAGTATTGTTTTAAGTGGGAGGAGGTAGTACTAATGCATTATTTTTTGAGGAAGAATGTTTGAGAGAGTTTGAATGCATCCTTCATGGCCTTGATTCCTAAAAATGGTGATGTGGAGGATTTAAAGGACTTGAGACCTATAAATTTAAGTTGGGGGCTTAAACTAGTGAAAAAAGATATAGGCACACAAGTCGCAGAAAGTGTTAAGCTCGGTGCTCTCTGACTCATAAAATGCTTTCACTGAAGGTTAGAATCTGGATGCAGTTTTCGTTGGACTCTATATTGGACTACTATGGCTCTACTTAGGGTGCTACTGAATGAATAACCGACTATTGCAGTCTTCAACTGGGTTTGAGGCAAAGAATCCTTTGTTTGTGGCTTCCGCTTGGTGCTGCTGAATGGATCAGCAACTGATTTGCCAGTCCTATATTGGCTTGAGGCAAGGAGATCCTTCATCGTCTCTCTTGTATATGTAGGTAATAAGGCATTGTCTTGAACAATAAGAATTGTGGTTGGGTGTTGTGATAGGGTACTGATGTATGTCAAGTGCATAATCGTCATATTGTCAATATCTGTTTCTTGAGTTAAATGCATGAAACAGAAGAAAAAGGTCCCAACCGTCAAAGAATGGAAATCGATGAACTTGTGGAGAGAGTAATATTAACTTTAAAAGAATGACACAAATTTATTTCAGTACTCCGCAACTACATTACATTTAACAAAGGCTAGAAACGAGAGAATTTTTTGATAAGTTTATCTGTCAATAATTATCCATCTACTGAATATACAAAAGCCGTGTACGGAATCCCACCCTTACAATCTTTTATGCGTTCTCACTTCCCAAGCCTTGCTTCTTCTTTGTACAACTAACGCTTGATGTGGATTCTTTGGACAGAACGAAACAGGAATTTCCAAGCTTTTCCAAAGCTTATGAGTCAATCCTTGGTTTTGTTTTTGTATAAAGAGGTTGCTCGGAAAACTTCTCCTATCTAGATGCTTTTGTTGATTTTTTAGATCCAAAACAAATGTGACTCGCAAGCTATTAGGTCTATTGCAGTTTGGGCATTCTCTTCCGTTCTGAATAGTAAGCATGACTTAACATTTCTATCTCAGACAAGTTCATAATGTTAATTTTACACAATGAAATAAAAATTTATGTCGACAAAAAGTGTTAATTGAACAATCTCAGTAACAAAGGTCCACAAAGGAAAAGATCCTTACTTGCCACCAAATCAGCATCTATGTTGTCATAGATAATGGCCGCTTTGAAACCAGCAGATTGTGCTCTTATAACTTTATCCTCAAAGCTACATCCTCCTCTAATAATCAATACAAACTGGGAAGTAGTGGCCTTCACAGTTGAAACCACCTTATTACTTAAGGGCAAGCATGCATCCAACGGCTCCGCCAAATACAACATGCCACATTCCCCTGATCCTTTTACTGCTGGAGCTTGAATCACACATATAACATACATTAATGAATGATTGAAAATAACATCAATCGGCATGCCAAGTTGTAATATTGGTTTCGTATTCAAAATAAGGTCATCACAACAATCATAAACTAATTCTATGTTGCTACACAAACGCAAGAATAGGGAAACAGGAAGAAAAACCCCAATTCATGTAGCATCATTCAATAGTTCAAGGATCGGCAAAGATATACCGATCTCAAATCTCTAATCATTCCTGAGTCCTGACTTACATAGGACTTATGAGCATAAAAGTAAGGCTTTTTGTACGAACAGATAGGGAGTTCAAACAAAGGGATTTGACAGAATTATCCAATTAGAATGATCAATGATCCAAAATTCCATTTGATCGTTCACGTACAGATTTAAATGTCGAATTCAAGGGCATTATCCTGGTGTATTTGAAGACTACCAATTGCAGTGATTTGAAATTCTTTCATCTTCCTCTCTAGTTTAAAAAGCTTTTATACCTAAATCTTATTACGTTTAAGTATTAAAAAAAAACAAAAAACAAAAAAACTGAACATTAAATCCCTTCAGTTGAAATCCAAAGGTATCCAAACAGAGCCTGACTTCTTTGTGATTGATCTGTTAACATCCACACTGAAATCTCCATTTACCCAGATACTATGAACATAAAACTGATTGAAATTTACTTACCAAAAAAAAAAAACTGATTCAAATTCCATAACTCCATCCACAGATATATTGCAAAACAACAACACCCAAAACCCAAAACTGGCCACAACAAGTCAACAACTAACAAAAGATTCATAAGATCAATCGTTTGAAAGATACAAAAAGCTAAAACTCACCAAAGTTAGCTTCGATGTCATCGAAAGACAAGGTGATGTTGTTACCAATCAATACGACGTTACCCATAGCCACACGAATCATTAGAGAGAGAAAACAACAGGGCAGTAACTCCAGGCTTCTCACCATCTCTGTAACCCAAATCTTACAAATATGAGAAAAACCAAGAAAACTATTTTCTTTCTTCCTACAGAGAGAAGAACAGGGTTCTCAGAATGGAAACATCAGCTTCCATATCAAAAATTCTCCGATGGTTTTCTTCTCTGATCTTGGGATTTTCAGGGTTTCTTTTTGGTTTTTGGTTTTTGTTTTTGGCAAGGGAAATGAAGTGTATTGCGCATTGTAAAGGAAATGAATTCATTTGTTATTCAAAACCTAACATTTATTTATAGTATATTTAAATGCTAGGTGATGTGATTTGGGTATTGTTTGGAAAGCTTTTTGTCTATCATTTTGCTATTACCCGAAAGTCTTTGTTATATTTTCATGTCAATCGGTGTGCTAAGAAGTTTGGTGGTATTTACTTTGATTTAAAAACCAGCAGTAATTGCAAGACAGTTTATCAGAAATAACAAAAAAAAAATATTGAATACCAAGAATTGAGATTCAAATATTTTCATGACAAATCATGGACGAAATGGTACAAAAAAATGTTGGAACCACGAAAGTACTATCGTTCAAGGGTGTGTTCTTCAACAGATTTTTGGGACATAAAATCTCACATTTTATGACACTCCAATCTCAACACATAAAATGTAAAAGTGATTTTATGAGATTTTCATAAAATCCTCCTAAAATCTATAAGAAAACCACTACATTTTATCAATTGGGAAAACAACTCAATTATATCACCCCTCCATAAAATGTTTATTTTATGAGATTTTCATAAAATGCACCTAAAATCTATAGGAGAACAAGGCCCAAGTTAAATCCCTCATGATAGTAGAACAATTCATTCCTTCACATTATTTTGAATGTTTGGGCTCCGTTCGTTTGCTTATTTTGGACAATAATCCTGAAAATTTCTCAAAAATATAGCTTTGAACACTTCTCAAAATTCATTTTCGCTTCCCTATTCTAAAAAATGTTTTCAAAATAAATTTCAAAACTTCTGTTCGTTTTGATTAATTTTTTTTTTTTAATTTTTATAAACGAATTGGATATAGATAGGGTTCGTGTAGTCGAATCGGAGGCGGAGAGCGATTCGTGAAGCAAAAGCAGGAGTCCTTGCAATCCCCGTTCCTGTATTATCAAAGCTCAGAAAAACTCGTCGGAGGCAGCAAGTATCGCCATCAAACTCACCGTCTTTTCCCTCGCCCTAACCATACCGGAGACCAAAATGGGGACCACAACCGGAACAGCCCCTTCCTCGGCCAAAGCATTCCTTACGTCTTCCACCACCGCGACATTTCTCAGAGCCCCCACAGAATGTTCCTGTAACGTTAAAGATCCAGATCGACACGCTTCAATTAAAACAGAGACGCCGCTGTATGCCGTAATCGCCCAAGCGTTATCGACGTCGGTTGTTATAGCTTCGACGGCCATTGCTGCTTTTTCCTTCAACCCCATTGAACCGCACTTCCTCGACTGTTCACTCGCGGA
This sequence comes from Vaccinium vitis-idaea, assembly GCA_963854785.1. Taxonomy (NCBI): domain Eukaryota; kingdom Viridiplantae; phylum Streptophyta; class Magnoliopsida; order Ericales; family Ericaceae; genus Vaccinium; species Vaccinium vitis-idaea. The sequence goes on along the minus strand of OY978215.1, from coordinate 28,407,170 downwards.
AACCAAAATCGAGATGGCGGTAATCGCTTGTTCTTGAATCAAAGGGTGAGCGTTCAGATCTAAGAGGTGGATTAAGGAAGAAACGTTGCCTTCTTTGGAAACAACACTCGCCACTTTCTCTTCGTTTTCAAGGAGGTGGAGGAGTGATTCCATGGTTTTCTTCTTAAACTCGACGCCTCCGATCTGTAACCTAGTAAACAAATCTCTGATGAAGAACCCCAAGTCTTCTTTGTCGGAGCACGGGGAGGTTGGGAGAGGACTAAGACACTAGATCTGAGTAACAAGTCGATGTCTTGAGACTGTTTGGATCTCTGTCAACGAGGAGGACATCCATCTCTGTAAAAGAGAAACAGAACACGCAAGTCGAGCTGGGAAATTATCCCATAGTTTGATCTCACAGCTTTATTTCTTAACATTGGACCAAACACAATTTTTAGGCTTTTTAGCCCAAAACACGCTTCCATAAAGCCCAACTGAACGGGGCCCAAATTTTTCATGCCCTTGTATAATATATGGCGAGAGCTACAAATCGCCTAGAAGGCGTTCCGAATTGTATAGCACGCACGGATTGTCATGCAAGAGGTAGCAGATGAAATGATGTAAAGCAAATATTCTAATGAGAGCACTGTGTTCACTTCACATTTTCAAAAAAAAAATTCTAAAAGATTCTTTCTCCATCTCTCATCTCTCCAATCATTAATCACATTTCTCTCTCTACTCATATCCCTCTCTCCAATCATTATTCTTATTTCTCTCTCTATCTCTCTCTAATTATTACACCTCTCTCTAATTATTACTTTTTCCAAAAACCCATTCAAACACTATCTCAAAAATATTTCTCAAAATATTCTTCTAAAAACTCTCAACCAAACAAAGTGAGTACTAGTATTACCCCCTCTTTTAATTCTTTACATCAAGTAGGGATATATACTATGACGGGACTCTTTCCCTTTTTTTTCAATAAAATTTTGCCCACAAATGGTCCCACACCAAACATCCCTCCGGTACATTAATTTGTTAGAGCATCCTCATCAGGTATGCTAAAACACTGTTTCAGACAAAGTAGCGAGTAAAACTCTGAAATCCTCCCAAAAATCAGCCTCTCAACATTGACGCCATGGTTTGCCGCTGTTACAGTAACTCGGTACTCCACGCGAGCCACTGTTCACCAACTACGATTAATTTAATCGTTTCTCAATGCTGCAATTTTTGCCACTCCCGCGATTTCACCATTCGCGCCTTTTCTTCTCCAGATTTAAGCTTCAGGGTTTCTCACATCAGCCATATCTATCTTCATCTGTTAGTTGTTTGTTGCTAGAGTGACCTCTCCAACGCCAATCTTCCAGGTATATTCTCCTTCTTTAATTTCATCCATCCCAATCTGTGCCCTAATTACTCCCTCTATTTTCCTCAATTTTGATATGGGCCCTAATCAATTTGGGTTAAAGAATCTAGGTTTTGGTTTATCTTTTTGCTGCAATGATAAATAGGTTTGTTCTAGATGGTCTATTTTGTTCTACAATGATCTGTTCCAGATGAATCAGTGCATTTTTAGGTATAAACTTTGTGATCTAGATTCTCTCAAGGTTCATGTAATAGCAGTTAAGATTATTTTAAGTGTAATCAATCCCATAGCAACTTAGTTTAATAAAGAATTCTGGTTTCTTGATGTGTGAATTTGCCTTTTTTAAAAGAGCGCTTTCCATTTTTAAAGTCCAAATAATGTTCTAGATTCTCCACTACTTTTAGTATAGTATTATGTTCTCTAACCTTTGTTTAATCTGTTATTCCCATAGCAATTTAGTTCAATAAAGAATTCAAGTTTCCATGCATTATGTGATTTTGGTGAATCTACTTGCCTTCGGAGATGTCCAGTTTGGAGTGTTGGATGTTGCTTTTAGTATAGTGTACTCTTAACAATTTTGTTCTCTAACAATGTTTCACACTAGAATTACATGGCTGTGCACTCAATGTCTTTGTTGCTTGCTAAAATGCATGGTGTTAAATAGTATTAGGCTCGAGGAACTTTCATTATTTTGAAATACTTCATAGCTGAAACCATGGAATGAACACTCATGCCGGGTGGCCAGGGGCTGCTTGCAACACATTTAAGATTTGTCGTGATCTGTTTCATCAAGGGCTTAACTATCTTTCTTGATCTTTTAATTAGATAATTTGGTGCATAGTTCATCAATCATCTTTATTCTTAATGATGATATGGATATGGCCTTTTTTTGTTGCTCAAAGTACCATCGTGAATTTAGATTCAACAGATGACCCCATCGTGAATTCAGATTCAACCCATGGTGGATATATACCATCAGCAAGATAATATCCCATTGTATAATTTTTACCGTTAACAGTATAGTTGGCTGGAGGAGCACACCCTTGAGCAAGTTCGCTAAACACGGAAGACCTTTCTAATACATTGATATCATTATGAGAACCGAGCAATCCGAAAAATGCATGCCATATCCAAAGATCCTGTGAAGCTACTGCCTCTAAAATAAGGGTTGGTTCATGAGCGTGACCAGTATACATACCTTTCCATGCCGTCGGGCAGTTCTTCCATGTCCAGTGCATGCAATCAATGCTCCCCAACATTCCAGGGAAGCCACGACTTTCACCAATTGCTAACAGTCTAGCAATGTCATCGTCATTTGGTGATCTCAAGTACTCGTCAGAAAAAATTTCAACCACTGCTTTGACAAATTTTCTCAGGATTTGCATCGCTGTGCTTTCTGCGATCCTTAAGTAGTCATCTATAAAAATCAGATGCTATTCCATAACAGAGAATTCTAATTGCCGCAGTCGTCTTCTGAAGGGAAGACAAACCAAGCACTCCAACATTATTCCTCTTCTGGACAAAATAAGGATCGTGAGCTTCCACCTCTGAGTGAATACGAAGAAAAAGAGATCGTCTCATTCGAAATCTCCTCCGGAACACATTGGGAGGAAATACTGGTTGATCAACAAAATAGTCGAGAAAGAGCCTTTGTTGTCCTGCCAAATGACCGAGTTGAACAACAGTGTGGCGTTGCTTAGATCGCCTTGAACTCTCAGCTTCCAATCGTACTTCTTCTATAGCAGCTATTGCAATAAACTCCAAGTCATCGTCGGAATCCAAGTCATCGTCGGAATCAGAGTCATTGAGAATCATATTGTCTAGAGACTCAAGATCCATATTTGAAAATGAACGATAGAATGAAAGAAAATGTAGGTGTATTTTTTGTTTGAAGAGCAGAAAATGTAGGTGTAGATGAAAGTTAAATGACAAATGGTCTAATTTATAGTTAAGAGATTATGACCGTTAGAATATAGCCGTTGGGAATATAGCTGTTGGAATATAGCCGTTGGGAATATAGCCGTTGGGGATCTAGCCGTTGGGAAAGTATTAAATTTTTTTTTTTTGGTTTGTTTGAAAGTAATAAAATGTAAAAATAAAAAAAATTAGAAAGATATTTGAATAGAAAAATAGAAGTGGAAAGAAACAATAGTTTAATACAGTAAAGTTAGAATAGAGAGTCTGATTTTGTGAGTTTTTGAAAAAGTGACTTGCTAAAGTATAAAAGGTGTTTTTGAGATTAAATTTGGTCCAAAATTTGCTGAGGTTTATAAGGATGCTCTTAGCTTATTATGTAGATCAATCTCCGAAACACTTTCTTCTTGAGTGTTAAATATTTCTCTGTTCCAAAAAAATTGCTCGTGTTGTAAAATAAGAACCAAAATAAATTCATTGTATTACAAAGAATTTCTTACTTTTCTCCCGCAAGATATTAAACATACTAAATGAATTCTTCTAATTTTTCAAAAAAAATAATAATTGAATTTGTTGAAATAAAGATACTTTCGGTGCCACCTCAAAATTCAAATTTTAATTAAGTTGTTGTGTGCAAACATGGTGCAGAAATCAAAAGAAATGATTTGAGTCGTTCATTAATTTTTAAATAATTTGTTAAGTGTTTGTTCATAAGATAAACTCAAACGTATGGTTGTAAGTGCTTAATTCATTCCTCCGATTTTTCATTCAGAATCTATGATCTTTAAATCAAAAAGTGGATCCCACACATTGATCTATGCACCATTTGTGCACAAAACCATATGGGTGAGTAGAACAGTTTGCAGACATGATGTCCTCGTTAAATATTGACCTTTTGATTGAGAGTCAGATAAATCTAACCTGTTAGATCAAAACGACTCACAAAAAATATGGCCATAAAATGTGGTAAGTATTACCATATATCGTATTAAGTGTAGCCATAAATCCACCTTACTTTTTTTGGGAGGAAAAGTACAAAATCATCTCTATTTTCGCAAATTCACCTTATTTTTTGAAAATAATATATATATATATAGCTCACGGTTCCAGTTAGGGATCCCTAACTGGAAGAAAATGAGTGTTTTTTTTGTGTTGCAAATTATTTTGGGAAAATCCGAGCCGTCCAATGTGTTTCCAAAAAGTGTTTTCCAAGATCCACGCGGAAAATCTTCAAAAAAAAAAATACCAGGAAGAGCTTGATCCAAGCAGTTTTTCACAAAAATTGTATATTTATAGTTTTGTGAAAAACTGTTTGGATCAAGCCCTTCCCGGTATTTTTTTTTTGAAGATTGTCCGGACCTCCGTGATCCGAGCATTTTTTTGACGATCCGATCCGTCCAATGTGTTCAGAAGGTGTTTTCAAGGGTCCACGCGGAAAATCTTCAAAAACAAAATACCGGGAAGGGCTTGATCCAAGCAATTTTCGCAAAACTGTAAAAATACAGTTTTTGCGAAAAAAATGCTTGGATCAAGCCCTTCCGGTATTTTTTTTGAAGATTTTCCTGAGGACCCTTGAAAACACCTTTTGAACACATTGGACGGTTCGGATTTTCCAAAAATAATTTGCAAAACAAAAAAAATCATTTTTTCTTATTTTCGGGAGGGTTTGGACTAGAATATTTCCCTATATATATATATACACGAATTATCCTGTCAAGAATCCCGGATTTCTCGGATTGAAGGGTTTTTCGGTGTTTTGATGCTTTTAAAAATTATTTTTGGGAAATCCGAGCCGTCCAATGTGTTCAAAAAGTGTTTTCCAAGGTCCACGCGAGAAATCTTCAAAAAAAAAATACCGGAAAGGGCTTGATCCAAGCAGTTTTTCGCAAAAACTGTACATTCTCGCGTGGACCTTGGAAAACACCTTTTGAACACATTGGACGGCTCGGATCGTCAAAAAAATATCGGGAAGGTGGAGTCCCGGATCCGGGACTCCCGGACTTGATCGGGCCTATATATATATATATATACCAGGGCGGTTCCATGGACACAACGTATAGCACAACATTCGACACAACAATAATTAGAGCAAAGAATCACCCAAATATTTTTCTTTCCCGAATTTCAATTTGCTCTCTTCTTTCTACGAGAATGATATAAAATGACGAAGAAATTGTTTAACTTAGATGTATTTTTACTTTAGAGATCTTTTACAAAGGTCCCTAAGCCTTCAATAATTTCCTGTCTGAAATTCGGTTTTGAATCAATCATACACGATTTTCGAGATTTAAAAGCATGTCGAGTTCCATTTTGACAGAACTTAATGATAAACCTATGAAGATAAGTGTTTTTTTTTTTTTGGGTATTATGTATAGTCAATCTTAGAACGTACACGTGTACTTTTTGACATAAAACATATTGATTTTTCTTGATCTTACCCCCACTTTGAAATCCTAGTTCTGCCACTAAGGGCGAGCGTCCTATAGGTTACTATGAAAATGAAAAGCAGTAGACATGCAGTGGTTCATTGAATATGCATGGAGATTTTCTTTTCTTGTTCTATATATTTTAAGAGAGATAAAAATGATAGTATTCTCTTTTGGATCCGGTATTATCCTCACAGCCAAGCCAAGTGGAAGATTAAATTAATATAGTACTACTCGATAATGAAAGATGGTGAGTCCATATCGCGACATAATATAGTATTCATTATTTAACTTTAGACTTTTGGATTAGAATTGGTTTTTGTTTTGGATTAGCTCACTAGCTAGGCACATGTTATGTCTTTTGAAGATCACACGCACAAAGGAAAACCAAAGATATAAGGACAATAATAATAATAATAATAATAGATACAAATTCAATTAAGATGAAAACAGCTGTAGAGAAGGCATCTCACCCACGCGTAAGCAAATGATTGTAGGAGAGACTGTAGGGATTAACTTGAGGGTGCGCGTAAGCTATTTCGGACAACGTGCATTACCCAAAAAAATAATATGGCTAAAGATTTAATGTTTGAAAAAGTAAGGACCTACTTGTTGAGTATAAATTAGTTGTTAGGCTACGGGGTGATCTGTTAATCACCCCTAAGAATTGTGTACTAGTTAAATGAGCTTGAGATCCCCAGCCCCCCTTCTCTGAGCATGTTTGGGCGATTTATCTCAGTTTCAACTTCTCTTTTTTTCATTTTGGGTGTTTGGCCAACAACACCCAAAACCCATTTTGGCAAAACTCATTCCCAGAATTTCACAATAGAGGACAGAAGCCAAAATGAGCTCAAGAGGAGCTTTTTCACTTCTACTTCTACTTCTCATTTTTTTACCACAAAAGTCTGACGACTTTACCCATCTCTCTTCCCCTTTCCTGATCAACCTTATCTTCTTCCCCTTCCCTGTTTTCTTCACCACAGCAGAGAGAGAGAGAGAGAGAGAGAGAGAGAGAGAGAGAGAGAGAGAGAGAGAGAAGCCATAATATGATTCTTCAATCTACATCTGTTCTCCTCGCATATCTATTCGTCCTCGGAAATCCTTCAGATCTTCACCTCATCGTCGATTGTTTGGAATAATGGGCAAACATTGATCCTTGATTAGAGTTTCAAAAGCACTCTTCGAAAGCACTCTTTCTGGGTTTGTGACAACCAACAACATAAACCTCATGCTCTGAATTTAAGGTCTCCGATTACTAAATTCAAAGTAGTAAATGGATGCAGAATAAATCATATGTATGCATTGTCGAATTCAATTTTGGGGATAAAAACTCGAACACAGAGAGAGGGTTTGGCTCCTACCCAGTATTCTAATGTCGAGTATTGCTAAATTTAAGGCCCTAGATTACGCCACGTTGTAGCCACATACGGATGTTATTAATTTGTGTAAATGTTCAACATTTTTTTGGGCCAACTCTTTTTATTTTTTTGGCAATTATATTCATTTTACGTTATTTTTATTAATTACAAAAAATTCAATTAACAAAAAGCAAAGGAAAGAGCAAAAAATATTTTTCGACAAAAAAAAAAATCAAAATTGGATGGGAAAGGTTTACAAAATATTCCCAATATGACTTTAAAAAACTTCCTAAAAACAATATTTATACACATTTCTAATACCATAATAAATAAAACAAGGGCAAAATGGTAAAAAACTATTCCATAACTCATTTTCATCATCATTCTCCCAAACACTACTCCTGTTGCAAAATGTATTCTAAACATCTCTCCCAAACACTCTTCACAAATTCAAAACACATTCTGCCCATAATCCAAAAAGCCAAAAAATTAAAAATGAAAAACTGAAAAATAGGCTCCCAAACACCCCCGTATGGCCGTATCCCAGTACCCACAAGCCGCCATGTGTATGTTGTAAAATAACAATCCTTCCTCACACACACAGAATCCCATTAAACCCTTTCCTCTCTCTCATCAGTTGAATGGAACCCATCTCTCTCTCTCTCTCTCCCTTCCCCTAAACCCAACAACTCTCAAGTCCCAACCCAGCAAATGTTCATCGCCGGTGTCGTCCCCCTTACTCCATTTCCTCCCTTCGTTCCCATCAACAACCACTATTGCACCAACAACGAAAATATAACAATCATTGAAGATATACTTTCTGGTTTACAGAAAGAAAAAAAAAGAAATCGCAGTCATGGCATTTTCATATATAGTTCCAAAATCCAAAATCAACCGTTTGAAATAATTATTTTCATCTATATCTTTAATTTAAAAGAGTTCTGTGGTGCCAGAATGGCGACATAACCTTGAATGGTGGAGGATAGGGTTGTCGGCAGCGATCTCGAGGAGGCAACGGATGGGTTCCGTTCAACTGATGAGAGAGAGGAAGGGGTTTGATGGGATTCTGTGTGTGTGAGGAAGGAGTGTTATTTTACAACTTACACATGACGGTTTGTGGGTACTGGGACATGGAAGGGGGGCAGGGAAGAGGGCCGGGGATCTCAAGCCCCACTATTTACTATTTAGGGTAAAAATGTATTAAATATGGATACAAAATCAAACCGAACCTTATATCTCAATCAATTAGTGTTGGCTACATAATTTTTTTTTTCCATTAAACTAAAAATGTAAATATGGATAAAAAAACATGAGAAGTTTCTATCATTTCTCTTTCTCTCTCCCTTATCCCTTTCTTTATCTCTCTTCTTTCTCTCTCTACAAGTGAATGACCAAAAGTATAGAGTAACTTATATAGGGTGATAAGTTTATGGACCACTTTATATAGTTCATTGGAGAAGGTAAGGTTTTATAAACTTTTTTTTTTAGCCAACATTGTTTACATCAATCGGGGGTTGTAAAGATTAATAGCGAGTCTCTTCAAAGAAAGAAAGAAGAAAAAAACGATTAGCAGTGAGTTAACAATCATAGGGAGTCCGATATCTCTCCCTCTCTCCCTGGACTCGAACTCTAAACCTCCATCGTGATAGGCTAAAAGCCACATCTGTTTTGTGCACATCCACTAGCTAAAATTTTAATCAAGTTACTAATTGCTGAGTGTATACTGTATAGTTTATGTCGGAGACATCAAAGATGCTCAGTCTTGCTATCAAATATCTGTACGCATGAAGGGGGGAAAAAAATGGAGGCAAAAAATCAAAGTAAAAGGAGAATTGTTCTTTATGTATCCAATGTTAGTTGCAAAGTAATATCTTGTCGGGAGCTGCTACCCTCCGTAACTAATCATCACCATATCTCTCAAGAATCTATTTTGTGGGCTACACACGGTTCATGATAGTGATCCGAACGGTTCGTATTGTAGACCTTGTTTAGAAGAATATGTATGTAAGAAATTAGATGGATAAGACGCAGTAACTAAATGTTCTTTGTTACATAAAATGAAAAATAGTTTTTTTAAACTAATAGTCCAATTAATAAAAATAAAAATCGTCCAATTAATAAAACCAAAAAGACGTGATTCGTTTGTGCGTCTTTTGATGTTTTTCTTCCTTAACACTTCCCTCCAGATTTTGCGCGTAAAGCGTCCTTCGACTGTCACCGTCCTTCTGGTTTGATGTCTTCTCTTCAGACTTTGCTCGTAAAGTCGTCGGTGTAGTACTTCGACTGTCCTTCAGTTACTATTGCGACGACGATCATCTGTCCTTCAATTACTGTTGTTGCGGTGCTATATAAAAGGGTTACTGAAAGTACCTTTTGCAGCCATTTTTAAACCCGATTGAAAGCAAGCTCAGCAATCTCCGAGTCTCAAAGCAATCTCTATGGTTCTAGCTTTGAAATTTTGAATTCCATAGAACCTTCTTCTTCATTGGACGGGGTAATGTGACTTCTGAAATTAAGGACTTCTTCATTCCACACCCTACACGTCCTGCAATTGTTGGTGTAGTACTTAAGGTGCATTTGGGAGTATATCAAAGTAGTAGTTAGGATTCGGGTAACTCTGATGTATGTTACATTTAGCTATACACTGCATAATGGGAAAACCACTGTTGTGTATGCTGCCTTGGATACTTCAGATTCTGCTTTAGTAGAGAATTCTTCAGAGGTTGCTGCTTTAATAGAGAACAAACCAGAGGTATTATGCTTACATCTTTTCTCTTCTCGTAAATGGTTTATGCTTACATCTTTTCTCATCTCCTAAATGGTTTATCTTCTCTTAAAGCCGTTCATATAGATAGAGTTGTGCACTTTTTGTGTTTTATTTTTATTGGCTACTAAAACACTGTCAAGGCATGTAGGCGATCTCGGGCCAAGGAGAAAGTGACAATATCTGCATATTTGTATTTCAGATATGTTGTTATGTTCAAATAACAACCCTCTTTTGACACATTAGAACATATTGGAAACATAAGCATGAACCAAAAGTTGCAATGTCATAATTTAGAAAGATTCCATTTTTGACAAATCGCAAGTTTGGCTGAACGAGTTGCTGCCACTGCTTCAGTTTGATGCCCTTGCTTCGTACTTCATTTCATAGTACTAGGATTTTGCTTTAATACGAGAAAACGTCTTATATATTATTGTGCTACTTGTGATGGTGAGTCTTTGATGCAATTAATTTGTTGTCTTTGTCATTTTCTTTGGAAACCTATTCTCTAAATTTACAAAATGGAAGTTCGGGGAAGCAAATTGGGCATGGATACCCGGATATAAACGTGTAGCCTATTGTGGAATCAAACTGACCAAGTTAAAAAGTTTAGATAGGTTAAAATGGTCAAGTGTAAACGTGTAGGACTCAACATGAATTTTCATCTTTGGCTAACAGAACTATATGAACAACTGTACTAAGAGTACTTTTGTATCTAGCCAACTGATTTCATGCACATAAATGAAGTGAATTTGAGCACTGCATCCCTGTAAGGGGTTAATCTCTAACACCATTGATGACTTACTTTTTTTCTAGGTTGAGTGAAGATGGGAAGATTTTGAATAGAATACTGGTAAGGTATCTTTTTGGTCTTCGTATGCTAAAATATTGTATTTTCACGTCTTAGTTTTGGATACTTAATTTGAGGGATGAAACTGGGATGCACAGAAGACGAAGCAAAGACTGTCTTGATCCAAATATAGAATGTTGTTTCCTTTTGCCATTTCCAGGGTTTTGTTCACCGTGATCTTAAACCTAAGGTAGGTACAATGTCAAGTTCAAATTGCACATTTGGCCTTATTGAAAATTGGAAACTACATACATGGTATTACTTGTGGAACTCTTTGATCATGAACTTGTCACAACCCACTCTGGCTGGATTTAGCCTGCACAAAGTGGCAGGACATCTGTCATCACCTGAACGCCTTTCAGGCTACTCACAAAAATATTATACAAAGTTCAGCTGCAACTCGCAACGGAAGCAAACAAAAGATATTATTACACCAAACTCAACTGTCATAAGCAAATCAGGTGTTCACACTTCCTCAACAACTGTACAGTCAAAAGTATTTGACATGTACTCAACCACACCAGCCTCACAAAAATGTGGTTTATCCACAACACCCACTGACCAACAAAGTTACAAATCACAACCTCTGGGAACACATGTCTGGCACTCTCGCACTGTAGTGGACCGACGTCTAGCTCAACTGGGAATCTGCAACCAAAAAGGTAACATGAGAATGTACCTTAGCAACATAATAAAAAGAAATGCGTAAGTATTAACAACACACCAACACTTTTGCTTAAACAATTTAGATGGATCACAAATTTTAAAACATCACACCCACACTTTTTTTTATAAAAAACAATAAACCACCCACAATAGGAGATTTTCTCCAATTTTTCAACAAACTTTCTCAGCCCACAAATTACCTTTTCAAAAACACAGCCCACCATATTTATCTCAAAAACACAGCCCACCGGCTCATCTCAAAAACACATCTCTAAAGGTTTGCAAAATTATCCACATTTTCTTTCATAGCGTAAAGTGATTACATTTAATTTTACCAAATGTGCCAACGAGTCGTCAACCTCACGACCAGGAGTTAAGACGGTACCGTTACCTCGTTCACAGGCTCACATATAGTGGCGGTGACGAGGGCCATTTTTTTTTTATCACCAATGGTAGGTGCATCCCACACAGTAAGCAAGAACTAAGCTTGCACTGCTCACATTTGGCATAGCCCACGAATGCAAGTTGCCAACCTTGCAAACTAAAATATTGGCACAGCCCACGAATGCAAGATGCCAACCTTGCAAACTAAAAATATTGGCACGCAGCCAATTGGCACAACCCACGAATGCAAGATGCCAACCTTGCAAACTAAACATTGGCACAAGAGGCATAAAACATTCTCTTTCCACCCACCAAAAATCATTTGATCCATCACCAAAAATCATAACAACAATATTACAAACATATACTCGAAAACATAAGGAGAGTTTTCAAAAATAGTGATAATCACACAACACATTTGAAAAACACAACATTTCAATTTATTATAGAAGCTGTACATTCTCACCTGCCACAACAGGATCAACTCCGCTATTGACTTAACCTCTACGCACCAAAGGCGTAACCACGACCATCCTTACGATATCACCACCTATAATGCCAATTATTCAACACCCACAAGGCTCACTACCAAAGTTCATGCCCAAATGCAAGTGAAATGTATGAAAATGCATCCTACGACCCAATATTGCTGCGCTCTACGAATTTTCAGAATTAATCTATTTATCCGATTCCCACGAAATTTTTCCCACTACCTCCAGACTCATACTTACTCATCATATCCAAAAAATTCGAGCTCTTTAACTATTTTTAAACAACCTCCAAACAGACCCAGAACTTGCTGAAAATTCTCCAAAACAGATTTTCCTCCAACTTCAAACTAAAAACTGGTAATTTATGGAAGGAATTAGAGCACAGCCCATACATACTTTCGAAGATATGCAAGTCTAGTTTCAGAATCAATAGACGGTGTACAAATCGGATACCCAAGCTAAGAGTTATAACCATTTCCCCAAGATGTGTCTGTGCTGTCTGCACAGACGCGAATTTGACAGCAGATTGGGGTATGAATTTTCAAATTTTCTATACTTCGAATTAAACTCCGAAAATTTTACACAACAAAAAGAACATCCATGGGTAGCTACTGTAAACATTTCATAAATTTCCGACTTCAGGAACCATATCTCAAAATTCGCCAAAAACCATGGCAGATTTGATTTCATAAAACCTGTCAGTGAACCCCCTCACCTTCCTTCCACGAATTTTGTTAAAACAAACCCCAAATCACTCTTATGAGATCCAAAGACTTGATTAACTTGTAAAAGAATAACATAACTCAAGAATTTCAGAAATTAAACTCCAATTCGTACCTTAATTTTGGGTTTTCTCCAATTCTTCTTCTTCTTCGATTCGTACCTTAATTCGTACCTTAATTTTGGGTTTTCTCCAATTCTTCTGCCACAACATCCCCAATCTTGTTCCCTCAATTCCCAAAATCTCTACTTATTTTGGGAATTAATGGCGAAAACATGAGGTGCTGGGAAGTGGGAATTAGGGTCAGGGAATAGCACAATCAGCTACAGGAGCCTTGCTCCAGGTTTCTCTTCTCTTTTTATTCAATTTTCTAATCTTCTCTTTTTTAATATGGGTAGTTTATTTGTAATGTAATGTACGAGATCAAACGATAAGCAGGATACTTTTGGGCATATATTTTTTTCATTCAATGTATTCTCTCCTCAAGTTGCACCCAATAATTCGGCCCAAAGAGATCAATGTCTATAGTTATCGGAAATCTATTCTAATATATAAAGGGGGAGCAACAATTTGGTATGGATTAGTTTTTTCGGCTGGCTCACAATTTTGAATACGGGAAATATCCCTAACAAAAACTGATTTATTGAATTGGTTTTAAGTAACTGCAAATAACTGTAGGGATAGACATGGAAAAATAAACTTTGTCGATTCATTTCCGTGTAACCTACAATCCAATAACTGCCTACTCGACGATCAATCAACCCAATTACATTTTTCAAACTTCTACCAGTTTCAAAGGCTCTGGAGTCTGGATTTCCAAAAGCAATAAACCCCTCGTTAAGTACTCCATCGCATTCGAAAGTTAATGATTGATGGTTCTTTGTCTTTCTGTGTCCTTAGAAGCAATCCATCATCGCATATTGTGTGTATGAACTATGAAGTTTCGAAGGGAAGCCATGTAAGGTTCCCTTGAATTTTTGTTCTTTCTTTTTTCGCTCGATGCCACGATTGTTCAATTTTTATTTCAATTTCATGTTGTTGATGCTGCTAATGTTGATTTCGGGATACCAGTATATTTAAACTGTAGTTATTTCTGTGTGGGTTTCTTAATTTAGTGGAATATGATTTGCGTTTGTTGTCAACAAAGAGGATCCAATATTTTGTCAACAAAATATTGCTGCTTCGGATGACTTATAATGCATTTGTGTTATTTTTTGCAGACTTTAGAATGCCTATAGTGAAGAAATGTTAAGGTTGTATCTAATCAAGGTGTACGTATTTGTTACTTTCTTATTTTTGCTTTTATAATGCTTGGCATCGTGTCATTTTTAGATGTAATCTTGGAAACTCGACTTGCTCACGCATCGCGTGTGCCCGCCTTTTTACTCCGTAGATGTAATCTTGAAAACTGAACTTGCACATGCATCGTGTGTGTTTGGCCTCAGTTGATTTTTATTGTTGTTTATTTGTCAAAAGATATAATGGGACTCCCACGCGACCAAAATGATAAGCCGAAAGCTTTTGTGCAATTTTTTTTTTGTCACAGTTCAACTTGCACACGCATTGCGTGTGCCCCAGCCTCTAGTGAGAATAAAGGGGACCATCTCCCCTTGCTTACTACGTCCCACCTCTTTCTTTTTTTTTCTTCTTTCTTTTTTTTTTCTTCTTTCTTTTCTTTTTCCTTAATCCACAAGGTAAACACATAAATGAAGCCCAAGCACATGCTTATTAAAACGGGTGTCACAGAACTGGGGTCATTTTGCTTTTGGTTTTTGTCTATGGCTAGAGAACGGATTTGTCTATTTGAGAAGTTTCCTGGGCAAGCAAATGAAAGATCGTAGTACATTGATTTGCTTTTTTTTCCCCTCCCCAAATTATGGAATGAATTTAGATTTTGACAACGGCATTATTGATTGCTTGTTGAGAACGAAGCATGGAAATTTCTGAGAAGGTGTCAAACACCAACACACAAGTTAAACTTTTCCCAACATGTCTTTTATCAACATCTAGGAATGACAGGTTTCCGTTACTTGAATACATGAAATTCATTGCCCTTTGAAGAGATAGCATGGGATCCTATGTCAAATGTAAACAATGTGGATTTATATCGAGCATCGTAATGCAGTGAATTTTATTGAAGTACAAAAGTAACAAAAAATCTAGATTTTGGAATAGCTGAAATGAACTCTAAGGCAAAAAATGTGGATTCAATTAGGCATTGTTTGATTCACGGACTAAAAAAGGCAGGATTAATAGTCCTGGACTATTTGTCCTAGGACTAATTTAGTCCTGAATATCATACAATCACACGTTTGATTTGTGCAGGATTAACATCGGGATATCCCATGTTTTGGTCAATCCCATGTTTGATTCCCTAAACTAAATTTCGGAATTAATATCAGGATTATATCTTTCTCTCCATCTCTCAAACCAATTCCAGCCAACAAGATTTTTCAGAAAAAAAAATTCACAATTCCATTTCTTATGAAATCATTCCCCAACCAAAGCAAAGCATCACGATCTGGATATCCCATGAAATCAACTGAAATCATTCCCCAACCAAAGCATCACGATCTGGAAATTATTGATAATTCATTCAACCAAATAAGATTAAAAAAAAATTTACATTTTGCAACAATTTAGAATTGACCCAGTTTCGTATTTCCAATTCAGAGAGACATGAATGAAGGCTTCTACACCCAGAATTGATCGAATAGAAATGAGTAGAAGAGAGCCAACCATGGATGAAACAATGAAGAACCAAATTTTAGAAGAACCCCAATCAAGCATCAGATCTGGAAATTAGCAAACCAGAAAGTCGAACCCAATCTTCGACGAAATCGTTCCGCAACTCGATTAAAATCCACAATTCAAAACCGATCCACAACTCAAAATCGATCCACAACTCAAACTCAAAAACGAAATCGATCTGGTGAGAACGAAAACGAGAGAGAGATCGAAAAAGAGAGAGAGCTCGAAAACGAGAGAGAGATCGAGAACGAGAGAAAGAGAGACGATGAAGTAATACCTTATCTCCGACGAGGACGCGAGAAGAAGTCCGACGAAATTGATCCACAACTCTGGCCGACGAGGACGCGAGAAGAAGCCGTAATCGATCTGCCAACGGAATGAATGAAGAGGAAGAAGACGATCAGTGTTTTTGGGGCAAAAACATTTCAATGGCAATTTTGTAATTACTGGCCGACAAGGACGCGGAAAATTTAGTCCGGGATAATTAATCCCCCCATAGGACGCTTTTGCGGGAACCAAACAAGGGATTAAGTAGGATTGGACACATTTAGTCCTATCCCAGGCGTCCAATATCCGAATCAAACGATGCCTTAGTGGACTTGGCTTACTTCAGGTAAAACAAATGCATGTGTATAATCATGGAGCTATTGTTACACTGTGCTGCTGAGTTGTAACTCTCCAGGTATAGGTTCCAATAAGGACCTTCTGTCTTTGATTGCTGATCTTTTTTGTTTTAAATAAAGATGCGTAATGCATATGTTTGATTACAAGAGGAGGATATAGATTGGGCACTTGATTCCAATTTAATTACCTATTCATAAAATGCAATTCATGTTTTTGGGTGCTGAATTGGAAGAGTCAATTCATAAAATGGAAATTCATGTTTTTGGGTGCTGAATGGGAAATGTATGACTCTTCGTAGTTGACTAACATGCTGTTTTGCAGGTTCAAGATTTTGAACAGCATCCCTGTATATCCTTGTTGTATTCAAATGAATGATAATAGTAGTTGTACTAATGTCACGGAATATGAAATGACCTATTTATATTGGACCCTCGCCCACTGGATTATCAGCTCTACAAGCCTCAAATACATATCCGTAGAACTATTTTTTCCATAACCATTTTATAGAGACGGATGCTGTTTCAAAATCTTGTTTATTTTCTTCTCTATCGTGCATGTATTTTCAAAATCTTTTTTAAAGTGCTTTCGGCATATCGGCATTAATTCATTGAAGCACATAATTGGCAATATCCATCTTTCTGGGAAAAAAAAATGGAATATTGGTTTTGCTTAAGTCTACTATTTTCATATGGACCTTGCTCATGGTGTTCAAGTTAATGTTTGTTATATCAATTCTTCATATGACATGTTCAAAAGTCCAGTATGCATCATTCACAGACATATTGAGGGTGGTGCAATTCAATAGGTACTTTGTTTCTCTCTCTCTCTCTCCCTCCATGTCTGTGCACGCGTTTAAAACTTTAAAATGTGTGTGTAAACCTCTCTCTCCCTATTATCGATCCATTGGAGTATTCCTTCTTTATCTCTCTTCTTTCAGATTAATCTAGGAATTTATATCAAGGTTGAAAGCAGTGAACTGTGAGTGCTGGTGGACCGTGAAGTGGGTGGATCCAGTTTGGTGGATGGTCAAATAGAACTGATGCTCCGTAGGTTTGCTCTTTTTTTTTTAATTAAGTAATTTATCATATGTCATGATTGCGATTGCAATATCAGGAATTTTGCTCAATTTCTCTGTGGTTTGTTTTACATTTTGATGTATGCACTTAATCAAGAAATGCCTTCTTCAAGGTATTTTATATCTCAAATGCAAATGGATATCTTGTGTGTTACGTATTAAAGCATTGATGATAAGTGGTACAGAATAATACCACCACTACGATCACATTGCAGTTTCTTAATTTTGTTTCTCTTTTACCATTCCTTATTTCATAATCAGACTTGTCTAGCTTCTTCCTTCATGCTTTTTACAGTTTTGAGCCTCACCCTTATGACAAAATAACCAATGAGCACGCGGTTACGTGCGAAGTACGTAGCCCAACACTAGTAAGTAGTAATAAGGTTGATGGACCATACATCATCACTCTTGGTGGTTGGGTCAACTTTTTAAGTTGTAAATTCCTTGCGATAAGGATCTACATATTTTTTTGTTAAGATGAATAAAAGTTTGGACAAATTCCTTTGCGGTCTTCAAATAAAAGTCATTTAGATATTATTACGATTCGATTCATTCTTTTTCTTTTTTTTTTAAATCACAATCTTATAGAGTACATTATTTTCATAAAATACTAATTTATCCAAATATCACTAGGTGCATAATCGAATTACACCAGTGTAATAATAAAATCTGGTTTGAAACTGGTATAGGGTGGCACCTACCCCACCTGTCCACATGACTCCGCCGATGCTTATTAAGATTGACTTGTTCAAAAAAAGTTTAAAATGACATTTTCGGCAAAAACAAAAAACAAAAAACAAAACTTTATAGAAATGAAACTTTATAGAAATGCTTTCCTTCAGACCAACAATAGATAATGAAAATGAAATTTTCCCAATTGTTTACCGTTGACATCACTTTCTTAATCTGCACAAGATTTGGTTAAACCAATGGAAAGCTTGAACAATAGAATAGTTTCAATTTTACAAGGACATACATTGAAAGATAATACTTCCTAATCAACAACAGCGAAGAAAAAAGATCAAAATAGTAGTGCATGTATACTTTCGAGCCTGTTTGGTGGCCTACTTTTTGTGTTTTATATTGCATTTTTGTATTTGGATTATACTTTCATTAACAAAACCCTTTACAAAATTTATTCTGCATATATCTTCCAAACACTTCACAAACCGTAACACACACAATATCAAAACTCATGGTTTAGAAAAAGCGAGAATAAAAGTAAATTATTGTTCTGCAATGTAAGAAGATTTGAAAAACTACATCCTTTTGAAAATTAAGTGTTTCCGTGTATCATTTTTCGAAATTTTTCACACCGAATTAAAGTACACGAGGAGTACTTTAATTTTGTGCGAAAAAAAATCGAAAAACGATACACGGAACCACTTTATTTTTTTATTTGAAATACCGTGATTTTGGCACCTGCTGAACTCATTTGCTAAAATCATGGTTGATTTTAGCAACCCAGTTGCTAAAATCAAATGAAAAACTAGGCCACATGTATCACTTGTGAATTACTCAACTACACTAACTAGAATAATAGTGTCTATGTAATCTCCCTCCAATCGATGGGGGTATGGGAGCGGAGGACCAGAAACAGATCAAGAACACTAGTAGCATAAACGACACACATTTATAAATTTGTGTATCTTTACATTAAGAGTGACAAAATAATTCAACCTATTTAGCGGAGTAAAACATATCTGTAAAATAGCATTTTGTGAAGTGAATGTCCCAATAGTCTTTTGCCCAGACACACCAAGGATGTGAGGCTAGCTCATCTTTTGTTGCTAATATTTTCGCAGCTCCAAATAAAAATAAAAATTAAACAAAGGTCTTCTTAAAAAAAATTCAGTTTCGAGAGAAGTAAGTATTATAAGGTGAAAAAATCAAACACAAGTATTTTGATCGCTCGAACACTAATAAACTAAGATATGTGGATTTGTTTATTTCCCATAACATAAATTTATGGTTACGCTGATCAATGAACAAAAGTTGTTTGAGTTGGAGCTCGTGTTATACTTGTCAAATTCGTTCAACCAATTTGTTAGACAAAATAAATTACTAAGTTAATTCTTTTTTTAAGCTCATTCATTAAAGTTTTTAAATTAAAGTTGAACAAGCTAGCTAGCTACTATTTGGCTCATTCAAATTATAATGTTTTAACATATTGAAGCAACTACAGATTAATTCTATCAAAGCTTGCCCGTTTGCGACAGTAAACAAACCAAACTTCACTCGTTTGGCTCACTTGGTAAACAAATAAAAATTTTAAACCAAGTCAAACAGTACTCCATGTTGTGCGGAAGGCCACCCAAGACTCAACCACACCCAATACAATTGATGGTATTGAATATTGATTCGAAGAACAAATAATTAATTGAGACGTAAACCCAATTAACCAAACCAAACGTGAGAGAAGGAGAGAGAAAACAAACAAGAAAAAGAGAGAGACACACAGATTTACGTGATTCGGCCTTACTTTGGGATCTAAGCCTAGTCCACGGGCAGTCGATCAATGACTTCACTAACAAAACGAATGCTCAAAAGAGCTACAAAGAAGAATTCTGCAGAAAATCTTCTACCCAAACTCACCAAAAGCCAAAACAAAGACAACTCTCTCAAAACCCTAACCCAATGCCCTAATATTTGCTCTCACACCAATAAAAGAGGCATAATACATGTTTTTATACTAAACAAATGAGTGCCCAACAAGAAATAACCATATTGGGCTTTTAAGCCCCCAAAAAACCCTAAAAAACCCTTCCATAATCTTATTTCCCGTCGCCATGGTCCGGACCACCAAATCCTCGTCCGGACCATGGGATGCTGAGACGTTTCTGGACCATTCTGACTCGGTAGTCTGGACCACCAAATTCCCCGTCCGGACCACGGACCTTAGTCCGGACCACCAAAATCCCCGTCCGGACTACGGTACCAGAAACCTCCCAAATCGCTCAAAATTGCTTGGTCCGGACCAGAGAAGCCTTGGTCCGGTCCATAGATGCTCCGAACGAGGAAATCGAGCCAAAAACCAACACTCCATTGCTTGCCTGTCTAGGCTCGTTTATTTTATGATACAAAAATAAGTTAATCCAGAATTTATTTTGTGAAGTTATTATACACAGCTACGTACAAAATAACTTAATCCAGAATTTTACATGTTGTACATGCTTACATGTCCCTTGCCTGCAAACTCTTGAGGCCACTAGAGGTTATGCTTGGTCATTACCTCCAAGACCTCAAAATTAGTCGAGGTGTGCACAAATTAACCAGACATCTAGTTATTAAAAAAAAAAAAAGATTTTGTAAGTAAGCCAGCTGATTAATAAGCACATCTTAAAACTAATTTCGGCGTTGATAGGGGTTAGTAAGATATTGATATGTTGCCTAAAATTGACCCCACACCTCCCTATAATCTATAATTTCCAATATATCTCAACATTGAAATTTCAAACAATCCTCACCACAACCATCTCTCTCTCTCTCATCACACTTCTAGTACTGTTACTTTCACTTCACCAAAGTGGAAAGGAAAAGTACAACTAATACGGATCCCCAGAACAACACTACACAAGATCAAAAACAGTCACACAAAAAAGACTCTCTCTCTCTCTGTGACATTAGTTAACATGGCTTCCCCTGCAGCGTTCAATATTGTCCGTGCCCAAATTTCCCCATCCGATGAAGCAGCTGCCACCTCAGTACTAATTCCAACGCCAATCCGGCCATCCTCTCGCCGGACTCGCTCTCTCTCCTCTTGTTCATCTCTACCATCATCTTCGCCTTCAATCGATGATTCCCCCTTATTTGCGCCTACCACCCCTCTTCGTTTCACGGGAATTCCGTTTTCTTGGGAACGATTCCCGGGAGTTCCCAAGAAACAGGTTCCAAAGGAGAAGGATTTCCCGTCATTACCATTGCCGCCTGCACGCACTCCGAAAATTTCCCCCAATAAATCCAATTTTCAAAGAAAGTACTCGGACAAGGATCCGTTTTTCACAGCATTGGTTGAGTGTTCCAAGGATAATAATCCTGACAAAGATTTATACCCAATTGGTAGTAGTACTATTTTCAAGGAATCAAGGGTAAATCGAACATCAAGTGGCCGTTTCGGATTTATAAGCCAAAAAGCTTCTTGCAAGAGTAGCTGTGGAGTCTCAGAGTCCATCATTTTCATACCCCGTCCGGGTTAGTACCAACGCCGACGATCTCAAGTCGTATGGAAGATAAGTGGTCATTTCGATGTTCAAGTTGTACAAAGCTCGGCTTTTAGCCATGCTCCTTGCTTCATTTTCGCTCTTGTTACCAATTTCTGTGGTATATATGTCAAGATAACTGTGTCTGTCTTCCCCAATTCTATTTTGTTTTAAATTTAGATACAACACTTCTAGGTGCACAAACTCAAAGTAACAACAGCAAAGCGATTGGACCGAAGAATTAATACATAATTGAGTCTCTAGGACAAGTTTTGGTAGAGCGTCAATCAAAAGAGTAATTATTCAATAATCCTGGAGCACAGTTACATGCTGTTTCGATCATTCCAACACCACACATTTGTATAACGTCCATACACTTAGCTGTGGGCCTCACAAGAATGTGTGGTACTGAAATGGCCTAGAGCACCGGTGGTTGTGTTCCGGAAGCACTGAATAACTACACCAATCAACAATGAATACATTTACATATACACACGTTTGCACGCACCAATGTGGCAATGTCTGTGCTTATATTTCCTCTAGTTGTTTGATCGAGTGAGTGACCTTTACTCAAGGCAGTGATAAATGAGCACAAACAAAGAATGGAATCTAAGGTAACCAAATGAGTTCAATAACAAATTTTGCTATTATTATACAATTATTATACTGTTAACCACCAACTCATCAAAGCTTAAGTTGTCAGAGAGAGGGAGAACTTTATTATTTATATTCTCAACACGTTCCCTCACGTGTAGCTAGACTCTCCTCAATGAGCAAGCTAAACACGTGTAAATTTTAATCATTAGATAGGTGGTGAGATTCAAATACAAGATCTATTCTTTGTTTTAGAAGGTGATGTAATTCCCCTCCCCCAAACCCACCCAATCCCAAGGGATTCTCGTGGTCAAGATTTGAAAATTCAGTGGTTTGTTTTCTTTCAAGATTCAAGTTCGAAATCTTCTATCAAATTTTTGCGAAGTCAATTTATATATATATATGCTAATTTGGCCATCTGTTAGTGGACGGTGAAATTAATTACCTATGAATTAGACGAGATACACGTAAGATGAGCCGGACACCAGAGTTGTTTATTTTCCCCTTCTTTGGACAGTATATATGGACCCTTAAAACACCATGCACAGATTGGGCCCCAACCAGAGGCGGCTCTAAGAAGAGCCGAGAGTGGTCACTCGAACACCCTGAAAAAAATAATTTTTTTAGAAATACATGTTAAAATTTATTTATTTTTTAATTTTTGTCATTTTGAACACCCTAACCAAATATTTGAACACTCTACCCAAAATGTTTGAACACATTACCCAAAAATTTTGAACACCCAATCCTAATGACGGAATTCACCATGCACTATTTGATACTCCATTAGAGAATAGTATGAATTGGATATTTGAGAATTTGGGTGTTTCTTTGTCTCAACACATTTAGCTCAAAGAGATAAGAACACTTTTAACTATCTCTCTTTAATCTATTTATACTTATTCCAAATGATTACTCATTACATTATAAAATATAGATCAATAATTTAATATATGCGCGCTATCTTTTTTTGTAAAACACTTTAATATATATGCACAGAGGATATATAGACACATTAGATTTGGATTATTACATAGGCCATTCATAGGTTTGATTCTTTTTTAATTTTTGTTTGGTAGTTAGAACCATGGACAAGTTTGTGATAAGAAAATCTAGAATGGTGCAAGAGTCATTCCTATTGAAACTTTTTTTATGATAGCAAACCCTAAAATTTGTCGAAGCGAAGCCGTATTGACTTGGAATTGTTGTTTTTTCGATAGCATTGTTGTATTAGTATAATTTTTATTTTTATTTATTTATGTACAATTATGATTTCTAGAGGACATTGGCTTTGCCCGGTTTATGTGTGTGGTGAGGCGTAAATAGACCCTGGAATTAGTGGCAACAATGTTTTTGATTTAACAAAAAAAATAAAAAAAAGTTGGACGCACGAACATCATTTTGCCATCCTTTTTAAATTTCTTGCACGAAGGTGTTAAATGTGTTATGCTCTCACAGCTATCGTGTCTGACCACACAGTTATTGCAATAATAATATCCAATGCAGGACTCATAAGTTGAATGGTTTGGATTAACCGTTGTAAGCCTACAAAAGATCCACGAAGGCCCAAAATTGGATAGGACTGGATGGATCAGGACTAGAGATCCCTGTCGAATGGCACCATTTTCTCATACCTTTCCTTATGTGTGTGAAATACGGTTTAGAAAGATCAATCCCTAGTCGATTCTCTCTCTGTCAGTAAATGCAAGTGGAAGAGGGTGGGATGGAAGCAGTCAAACGAGTCATGGCCCAACTCAAGTCTTCGTCTTTTCACAACAAAATTGCTCAATTTAGATTCCTTCCCCTTTACACATGAGTGCGGGCAGGATAGTCCGGACCACCCAGTTATATAAAAAATGATTTCTAGAGGACCGTAGTAGAATTTCTGAACACCCTCAAGAGAATTTCTGGAGCTGCCACTAGTGCAAAAGACTCGTGGATCAAAAAAAAAAAATAGTTCAAAGGACACGCCGGTCCTCCCGGGGTGACATCTTGAGCAATCAACATTAACTTCCAAAGAAAAAAAGGCCAGGACCACCATACAGGACCCCAAAGGCCAAGTCTATGGTCTCTGTCTTCAAGTTAAAACTTCTCTTCTCCTCCATCCACGTCATGTTTAGTATCCACAAGTACTTGAAATGTATAGATGTATGTAAAACAAACTTCCTAATGTAAATTCAAATCTAGCACTAATACAAGTTGAAAAATTCGGTTCTTCCCAACTGCCGTGTAGTATGAGTTCGTGGCAACAATGTTTTGATTTAACAAAAAAAAAAAAAAATGTTGGACGCACGAACATCATTTTTGCCATCCTTTTTAAATTTCTTGCACGAAGGTGTTAAATGTGTTATGCTCTCACAGCTATCGTGTCTGACCATACAGTTTTTGCAATAATAATATCCAATGCAGGATTCATAAATTGAATGGTTTGGATTAACCGTTGTATGCCTACAAAAGATCCACGAAGGCCCAAAATTGGATAGGACTGGATGGATCAGGACTAGAGAGTAGCCTTTCCCTGTCGAATGACATCACTTTCTCATACCTTTCCTTATGTGTGTGAAATACGATTTAGAAAGATCAATCCCTAATCGATTCTCTCTCTGTCAGTAAATGCAAGTGGAAGAGGGTGGGATGGAAGCAGTCAAACGAGTCATGGTCCAACTCAAGTCTTCGTCTTTTCACAACAAAATTGCTCAATTTAGATTTCTTCCCCTTTACACATGAGTGCGCGCAGGATAGTTCGGACCACCCAGTTATATAAAAAATGATTTCTAGAGGACCGTAGTAGAATTTCTGAACACCCTCAAGAGAATTCCTGGAGCTGCCACTAGTGCAAAAGACTCGTGGATCAAAAAAAAAAAATATAGTACAAACGACACACCGGTCCTCCCGGGGTAACATCTTGAGCAATCAACCTTAACTTCCAAAGGAAAAAAGGCCAGGACCACAATACAGGACCCCAAAAGCCAAGTCTATGGTCTCTGTCTTCAAGTTAAAACTTCTCTTCTCCTCCATCCACGTCATGTTTAGTATCCACAAGTACTTGAAATGTATAGATGTATGTAAAACAAACTTCCTAATGTAAATTCAAATCTAGCACTAATACAAGTTGAAAAATTCTGTTCTTCCCAACTGCTGTGTAGTATGAGTTTGTGGCAACAATGTTTTGATTTAACAAAAAAAAAAAAAAATGTTGGACGCACGAACATCATTTTTGCCATCCTTTTTAAATTTCTTGCACGAAGGTGTTAAATGTGTTATGTTCTCACAGCTATCGTGTCTGACCATACAGTTTTTGCAAATAATAATATCCAATGCAGGATTCATAAATTGAATGGTTTGGATTAACCATTGTAAGCCTACAAAAGATCCACGAAGGCCCAAAATTGGATAGGACTGGATGGATCAGGACTAGAGAGTAGCCTTTCCCTGTCGAATGACATCACTTTCTCATACCTTTCCTTATGTGTGTGAAATACGATTTAGAAAGATCAATCCCTAATCGATTCTCTCTCTGTCAGTAAATGCAAGTGGAAAAGGGTGGGATGGAAGCAGTCAAACGAGTCATGGTCCAACTCAAGTCTTCGTCTTTTCACAACAAAATTGCTCAATTAAGATTTCTTCCCCTTTACACATGAGTGCGCGCAGGATAGTTCGGACCACCCAGTTATATAAAAAATGATTTCTAGAGGACCGTAGTAGAATTTCTGAACACCCTCAAGAGAATTCCTGGAGCTGCCACTAGTGTAAAAGACTCGTGGATCAAAAAAAAAATATAGTACAAAGGACATGCCGGTCCTCCCGGGGTAACATCTTGAGCAATCAACCTTAACTTCCAAAGGAAAAAAGGCCAGGACCACAATACAGGACCCCAAAAGCCAAGTCTATGGTCTCTGTCTTCAAGTTAAAACTTCTCTTCTCCTCCATCCACGTCATGTTTAGTATCCACAAGTACTTGAAAGGTATAGATGTATGTAAAACAAACTTCCTAATGTAATTTCAAATCTAGCACTAATACAAGTTGAAAAATTCTGTTCTACCCAACTGCCGTGTAGTATGAGTTTGTGGCAACAATGTTTTGATTTAACCAAAAAAAAAAAAAAAAAAGTTGGACGCACGAACATCATTTTTGCCATCCTTATTAAATTTCTTGAACGAAGGTGTTAAACGTGTTATGCTCTCACAGCTATCGTGTCTGACCACACAGTTTTTGCAATAATAATATCCAATGCAGGATTCATAAATTGAATGGTTTGGATTAACTGTTGTAAGCCTACAAAAGATCCACGAAGGCCCAAAATTGGATGGGACTAGATGGATCAGGACTAGAGAGTAGCCTTTCCCTGTCGAATGACACCATTTTCTCATACCTTTCCTTATGTGTGTGAAATACGGTTTAGAAAGGTCAATCCCTAGTCTATTCTCTCTCTGTCAATAAATGCAAGTGGAAGAGGGTGGGATGGAAACAACCAAACAGGTCATGGCTCAACTCAAGTCTTCATCTTTTCACAACAAAATTGCTCAATTTAGATTTCTTCCCCTTTACACATGAGTGCGCGCAGGATAGTCCGGACCACCCAGTTATATAAAAAAATATTTCTAGAGGACCGTCGTAGAATTTCTGAACACCCTCAATAGAATTCCTGGAGCCGCTACTGCAATTTAGATTCCTTCCCCTTTACACATGAGTGCGCGCAGGATAGTCCGAACCACCCAGTTATATAAAAAATGATTTCTAGAGGACCGTAGTAGAATTTCTGAACACCCTCAAGAGAATTCCTGGAGCCGCCACTGGCCCCAACAAAAGACACCTGAGAGAAGAAACTCAACTCCCCAAAATGAGGTCCATGTTTCAGGCCAAATCTTAATACTTATTAGTGCTCTGTTTTTCGTTTTGTGGAGGAAATTATGAATGATAACTAAAGAAAACAATTACAAATAAAGTAATCCATACCGAAACATAATTGTCTATCTGGTGCATGCACATATGGACTTACGTTATGGCAACACTTTTTTAGTGCAGAAATTAAGGCCATGTTTGATACTGGAGTATGGGATTGGATAATAAAAGTGGTGGTACCCCTAATATTGTGTTTGGTTTCTCATTTTTGGACCGGACTAGTAATTCCACCGGATTGTTAATCGCACAAAAGTACGGAATTCACCGACCCAAGGGGGAGGTGGTATTATGAATCCTATCCCATGGGGATGGGCTTGTTAAGACAAATCCACCACTACTATCATCACATATTGGCACAAATGGCCTTGATAAATTGTTTAACGTGAGAAATGGGTTATATTTTTGGTGTCAGTGCTTGTATTTTTCTTATTCCATTATCTTATTAGTGTAATTGAACTTCGTCCTAATTTGATTGATTGGTTTGTAGGTTTCCAGAAAACAAAAAAAAATTTAGGGCCCACGGAAAAAAAATGTCAAATTGAGAGTTGGTCGCAAATCTATTCTTCGAAAAGTGGAAACAATTGATTTTAATCCAATTCTGTCCAATCCCGTCCAATCAAAACAAACATGTTATTAACAATCCCATGATCTAATCCTGTGCAAAACAAACAAAAAGGAAAAATTCATCTCCTCATTCACAATCCCAATCTTAATCCCACCTTGTTATGAATTCCTTTAAAACGAAATCCCGTATCAAGAGGTTCCAGCGAAAGACTTTGTACCAAACCCAGTTGCTCTTATATCCACGTCTTACCAAATGTGGCTGTCCTCGGCTATTTTGGTCCAAGGGGCAGATAAAGCTGTCAAAGGTGAAGCCCATTGATGCATCTAGCTATGGAAATCATTTTGGCCCTGTTCGTTTTCCAGTTCAGTTTTAGTTTTGATGACATCATCATTTCCCTCATTTCTCTCTCTATCTCTCTCCACTCATTACACCCGATGACATCATCAAAACTAAACTAAACGATCTAACCAAACACAGCCTTTGTAATTGTGTTTCCTCTCCCTTTGTTAGATGGAGTTGAAACTCAGTATTGGACATGATGTCTCATTTCCATCTTTAGTCCATTGTAGGCATTTGGCCATTTTACATTTTTTCTTGTTTTTCTTTTCCTTTCTATTGTTCCTCCTGGGGTATACCCCTTGTAGGCTGTATATTCGATTAGCCTCTTTTAATTTCAAGCTAATTTACCCCTCAAAAAAAAAATTAATAATAGAGTATTATTATTTCAATCATTTCCAGTATTATTGAAAAGCTGACGGCCTAGTTCTTTTCTTTTCTTATCAGAGATGACCAAGTTGACTTTTCTAGACTAGAGGAACAAATCAAAATTGTGGTTTCTATAATTAATTATAGACGGTGAGTTGATGTGACAAGCTAGTATCACCTCAAGATTACTCATATGCTATATAGGAGTAGTTGATATAGATATAGATTTATGGATAGCATATAAGCTAGTGTTTCAAACTTGTACGCACTTACTGCTGAGATTTTTTGCCCATGTAATATCTTTCAAAAATAGAAAAGATGAAAATGGAGACAAGTCAAAAAATAAAAAGAAAAGAAAAGGAAATGTGAATGGTTTGTATTTAATGGTTCTGAAGGAGGTCAACATAGGCAGGTCGGGAAACATAGCGTTATGAGAAATAACCCATTTGGCTGCCTATATGTGCATGGGAAAGAGAGCATAAGATTAAAGGTTGTTTTGTAGACATTGATTTGGATGCATGGATTCTCTGGAATGGGTGCATGCCGGCTGAGCATGTGATTTCCAAAGAGCATTTGCGGCAGTTTGCTTTCCAAGAGGTGTCCGGCATTTGAAGAGTCGTTTAGGCTCCCCTTGTTTGCTGTACAACTGCCTATATGTGTTTAGCGGAGAGAATAAAGGGAGGAGAGAGTGGATAGTTTGAGAGCAATGGAGAAGGGCACAAGGGAGGGCAGCCCGTGGGGGATTTACCGTGCGCTTCGGTTGTGGATTTGAGGGGAGAAAATGTGAAGAAAAATAGAGTGTGGGGGTGAGTGAAAAACATTGTGTAGAGCCATGTGTTAGGAGCTCTTGGGTGGTTTTTTGTTTCACATTGTATTCTCTATTTTTCCTAACATAGTGGATATCTCTCTCTCCCATGGAGGTAGGCATTAAACGTAAAATATTGTGTATTGTTTTTGCTTGCTTCTTGTTATCGATCTTTTTTGGTTACGCTTCTGTTCGGGTGTGTGATAGTGTTAAATCCCAAACACTTACACGGTTATAGGCAAGTTATTTTTCAAGCTGGTATTATATACAGTATTCTCCAACGCTTCACTCCTATACAATATTCTCCTTGGAATTGATCACAATCATTTTAATAAATGATCGATGACCTAAACGTGACGGGAAAATGGTGTGTGAGGGTGCTTCTCGCCGGAGTGAGCTCTTTGAATCTTCTGGTGTGGAGTGAAAAATGATGGAGCGGCTGAATCTCGCCTGAACCCTAGCTGCCCGCCGGAGAGGGTAACCTGCACACGTGAACAACCACGTTAGTGCCAAGCCCGGGCGGTGGTGGTCCGGGAAAGCACTCCAATGGTGAAGTCAGTCACCGGAGAAGAAGAAATGTGCCGGAAACTTAGAGAGAGAACTGGAGTTATGAGAGTATTGAATGAGAAGAGAGGAATGCCCACTGTGGTAGTCGTGGTTGGGTAAATATAGGCAGAGGGGGCATGCGTCATACGCTCTCGGCTTCCCTCACGCGCCTGTCATTCGCGTTCGGAATGACAGCTGATGTGACTTCTATCTCTGCTGCAGACGCCGCACTTCGGCTGATGTCATGGCACGTGGGTCTGAAGGGTCAATTCTCCTCGAGACATTCCCCATCACTCACGTGATCTTGCAGGCGGCGGTGGCAGGGTAGGTGACTGCCGCATTTAATGCTCCATCGTAGAATGTGCGGCGTGCCTGACACACTACCGCCAAACCCATTGTCACCGAGCCCCTACGTGCCCGACATCAACCGATTCGGCACGTGAGGCGCTCGGAGTCTCAGGTGATCGGCACGCCGATCGGCAGATCCCCCGAGAGCCAGCCGAGGGTAGCCAGCGAACATCGTAAACACGACGTCCCCTGGCTCGACGAACCCCACACAAATCCATATTCGTTCAATTTTGGACATCCTCGCCGAGAGCCGAGGACACCATACGTTCGGCAAGGGCGAGATGGATCAATCTGCATTCAGTTTTGTAGATTCTGAGATAGACCCTTTAGCTCTTTTATTGTGCAAAGTGGGGCCTCTGCTGACCCTTATGAACTCGACGCTACAATAGCTCCACCAACTTTCGTCTGTCGAGAGGTGACCCACGTGGGAGTTGATTTAACCAGAGTAGGCGGTCGGTCACTCGGCTCGGTACCCGAGTTACACGTGATCGGGGCACTGTGATCCGAGACCTTAACATCCGAGGTTGATCGGGTGACATCGACCCTTTTCGTCGAGAGCTAGCGAACGATCCGAGAGCGTACTTCTCCTTAGCTTAGCCGAGAGCTTACAGACGAACTGGGCTCTCGGGGTAGTTGACACCTTGTGGGGAGCTCGGCTGGGGCCGAGGCTCAACCTTTCATATTTTCTTGAAAGTGAACTTGTGCATATCGTTGACGGTTATTTCACAGTGCATTGTAGGTCTTCATTTGGATGAGACGTCCTCGCCGACACCCAGTATAGAGACTTTATCGAAGACGTCCTCCTCCGAGAGCAAATAAAAAACATGGGGAGAGGTTATAGGTGTCAACCCTCACCGAACATTCCCCCACTCCAGGCGATACTCGATGTAGTAGCCCCAATCCAGGCTATCACCCACGAGTGCTGGATGGAGATAGAGGAAGAAACCAGGCGCGCCGAGAGTGGTGCCCAAGCTACCACTTCTGGCAGGGGTCGGTCCCGAACCCTATTGCCGAGACCGCAGAACCCTCGTCGTCCTCTCCTCATGACGTTCCTTGGTCCCCTGTAGTAGAACCGTCCGAGCTCCTCGACCTCTTCGAGGGCTCGTCCTCGGATGTCGAAGTTATGGAGATAGATAGGGCCACCGCCGATTTCAAGGAACCCGAGCCCGCCCTAGTCCTCAAAGTGGACGAGTTTTTGGCCCAGAGGGAGCAGGTCGAGAGCGGGGAACTCCTCTCCGAGGGCGAGGGTTCGAGAAAGGAGCCCGTGGCTGAGGGCAAAGATGAGGAGCCCGCGGCAGAAGCCGAGGCCATAGCTGAGGGGCAGGATCAGGAGCTTGAGGGGGACGCAGATGCCGAGGACTTTTTCATGTCTTGCGGCGTGGAATACGGACGCGATTGGGAGTCGATTCCGCCGCGGAACCCAAAACACGGAGCTTGCAAGTACGTCAAGGACTATTTCGACGGGACTGCGGAGAAGCTTGCTTTGTTCCCTCGCTTTGTTCCGAAGGGACTACCGCATCCCGGAGGATGTGGACATCTCTCGGCCCACCGACAACAAAATCCATTACCTAGAGGGGTAGATCACCGTGCCGCTGATGGCCATATGCGAGGGCGGGCTGAGGTTCCCTATGCCTCTTCTTCTTCGGCAGTTCTTCGAAGTGTATGAACTCGCCCCTCACCAGCTCGCCACCAATGTTTACCGAATCGTCTGCTCGGTGGTGAGGCTGTCGGAGTAGCATAATATCCCCTTCCGCCTCAGTGACCTGATGGCCATTTACGTTGTGCAGCGGAGTCCTGCCTACGGGAGGTACAACTTCGCGATGCGCCCCGAGTACCCTCCCCTCATTGGGAAGCTTTCGGACTTCGAGAGGCATGCCTGTGAGCTGGTTATTGTGAGGGGGAACTACGAAAAAGCCCCGGGGGACGAGTCTATATGGTCTGTCCCTTGGCGCCGTGGGAAACCTAGTAAGTCCGAGGGCATATACTTGCATCTTTTCTTTCATGTATTTCCTGTTATTTATCCACTACTTTGTTTTACCGAACACTGA
Organism: Vaccinium vitis-idaea; assembly: GCA_963854785.1. NCBI lineage: Eukaryota > Viridiplantae > Streptophyta > Magnoliopsida > Ericales > Ericaceae > Vaccinium > Vaccinium vitis-idaea. The sequence continues at coordinate 28,375,088 of OY978215.1, read as the reverse complement.
AGCTATCCTTGTTGTTTTCCAGTGTGCAGGAAGGTGACAAAGAAGCTCGCCGCTGACGACGACTTCATCGACAGTATCTTCAGAATCCCCAACCGCACGGCCCCCGCCATTCTCGGTTACGTGCCTTCGTAGAAAGGCTTTTTGAAACGCGGGAAGAGCCCTGTGTCGAGGGCGGGTCCCCGACGCGTGCGCCTCTTTGATCCCGACGTCAGGTTTTTCGACCTTGCAGGTCGCGAGCGCATGCCGAGGACTTCTCGCCGCCCCCCTCAATCCTTCATTGCGGGAAGCAGATCCAAAGCCAAGATGGCTGGTGTTTTGGCGCTCAAAGAGGCTCAGAGGAGGGACAGGGCCAAGAGGAAGGAAGTTGAGAAGGCGGCCCCCGGACAGTCCAACCACACCACCGAGGCCGAGGGTCTCTAGAAGAAGCCCGAACCGCCGAGGCCACTGCTGTCACCAAGGAGGTCCCTCCGAAGGCCCCCACAGGTCCAACTCCTCCCCCTCAAAGCACCCTCGCCAATGTCCCCTCGAAGGAAACTACTTCGAAGGACAAGCAGGTCCCCTCTCCGACGCCCGAGGTCACGCTCTCCCCAATCGACAAGGATGAGTCGTGGGTCCCAGTGATCCAAACCTCACGCGGCGAGCCAGTCAAAAAGCTTGCCAGCGTCCGAGAGAGCAGAAAGACAACGATGACCCTGCTCAAGGTCCTGGCTCTGCCGAGGGACATGGCAGCTTTACCGAAGAATACGGTGCATAACTACGCCGACCTCTGCTCCCAAATCGTCAGGGTAAAGTCCCAACTTCTTATCTTCCATTTCCTCAAGCTTTTATTTTTATTTTTGGATTACTGCTTACACATTGTCAATTTTTCTTTCCTCTGCAGGCTGGTTAGTCCGCTCTCGCCTTCGACGATAAAGTATACAACCTCGGCAATGAAAAGGCCGACGTTGAGAAAAAGCTCGAGGCCGAGAGGAAGGCTTAGGCGGAGCTGAAAAAGAAAGCCGAGGCCCTTGCTGCCGATGGCTTGTTGCTCGAGAACCAACTCGAAGAGGCACGTCGACAGCCGAAGACTACTGAGGAGAGGGTGGTGACAGCCAAGAGCAAGATCACGGCCGCCGAGGAGAAGGCCAGGCAAGCCGAGAAGGATCTTGAGCGTGCTAAGGCCGAGCATGATGAGATGATGGCGGCCGCTGATAAGAACGGCTATGACATGGGGGCGGACAAAACGTTGAAAAAGTTTGCTAAGGAGGCCAACGACAACGAGGAGAAGGCCTTCAGAAAGGGCTACCTCCTCGGTTGTGCCGACTGTTGGCCGCAAGCCTTCGGCCAGGCCTTCGACATTATCTCTGTCCCGGCGGATTCTGCCCTCTGGTCTTCCATCCCTCCCGTACCTGAGACCGAGATCCCGGAGATGCCCTTTGATGACGATGAGGAGGAGGAGCCTGTTGGTGGCAACGCCGAAGACGGGAACGCCGAGGATCAGACCGTCGACCCCCAGACCACCGATGCCGCGATCTCAGGGGTTTAGTCCCCTTGTAATTTTCTTCTCTTTCCTTTTTGTATGAAGTGTTTATTTTGTTAGGGCTAGAATTTTTTAACGGACTGGCGCCAAACAATTAGGCGTAGGCCAAATCCGAATGTTTGTAATTAAACAGGTATCTCTCAAGGTCGGCACCGAACGATGCATTATCGCCGAGCTCCTAGTTTTGTTATGAATGGATGAATGCTTTCTTTGAATGTTTGCGTCTGAATCATAACCACCAAGAGTGGGTATAAATGATAGCTTTCTTTGAATGTTTGCGCCAGAAATGTAAGGTATCATGCTGGCTTCTCTGCCGAAGCATAAGAGTTCAAGAAAATTTTCTTTGAAAAAACTTCTTGGCTTAGCTTGGAAATTAAGGAAGAATAACCTCGGATTTCGAAGCTGAGCCGAAAGAGGGTACGTAAGTGTGAACCGAGCGTGGGCCCTTGGCACATAATTAATCGATACAATAGCCCCAGCTAGTTCGATAGGTTGGTCCCGAGACCAAGGGCATTGCCCCGAACGCTAGTACTTTTTCGCGTTGCTCCACCGAACACAATTAGACGTCTCTCCGAACGCTAATAGTTGTTTTTCCGAACGGAGGTTACCGTTCAACCGAACATAAAGGGTTGTTGTTCCACCGAACATAATTAGTCGTTCAACCGAACGCTAATGATTTGCAAAGGCCTTTGAGCCGAGAGTGAAGACTTGTAAAAAATGACAATGGAAATGACAACAGTTGGAGGAAGGATCTTATCATTAACATCTTGACCCTCCGGCATTACAAAAAGCTACCGAGGGCATGAAACGTGAAAACGATAAAAATAAGATCCTAACCATAGAATTTTCTAAGCTTAAAGGTGTTCCACAGGTTACTTACAGTCTTGCCATCTATCTCGGCAAGCTTGTAAGCCCCATAGCCAGCTTTGGCCACAATCCAGAAGGGACCTTCCCAATTGGGCATGAACTTCTTTTTGTTCTTCTTTTGGACAACCTCTCGGAGTACGAGGTCAACGATGTTGAAAGGTGAATGTGGACGTGCTTGTTATAACCCCGAGCGACCTCTTGCTGGTACGCGGCATACTTGATGTGAGCGTCGTCTCGGAGATCTTCAATGTGGTTGAGTTTGGAGGCAAGATGCTCGTCATTTGTGGCGGGATGGAAGGCTTTAGTCCGATCAGTAGGAGTAGTGGTAGCAAGTGGAAGGACGGCCTCCATTCCATAAGCCATAGAGAACGGTGTTCGGCCTTTCCCCCGCCGAGGGGTTGTTCGATAGCCCCAGAGGACCTTGGGGAGTTCCTCAACCCATTTGCCTCGCTTGTTTGTCAGCCTATGCTTGAGGCCAGCCGAGATCGACTTGTTTGAGCCCTCGGCTTGGCCATTGCCTTAAGGGTAAGGCCACTGTGGAATTATAGACGCGAATATTTTTCTTCTTGCAGAGCGTCTTAACGACTTTGGCAATGAATTGGGTGTTGTTGTCGGAAATGATAGTGTAGGGCACACCGAACCGGGAAATGATGTTCTTCCAGATGAAATGTTCCACCTCGGACGCCGTGGTGTGGATAAGGGGCTCGGCTTCGACCCACTTTGTGAAGTAATCTATAGCAGTGATAAGGTACCTAAACCCACCGGGAGCCGTAGGGAGGATACCAACAATATCAAGCCCCCATTGAGCGAACGGCCACGGGCTGGTGACTGGCTGGAGTGAGAGAGTGGGTTGATGGAGGATGGGAGAATGCTTCTGGCACGCCTCGCACTTCTTGACGTACTCCTTGACAGACTTCCTCATCTTAGGCCACCAATAACCCTGAGTGATGTCACGTTTGGAGAGGGAACGCCTGCCTGAGTGGCTACCACTGCTGCCCTCATGAAGCTCGTGGAGGACATGCGGGATCTCAGTTTCGTGAAGGACTCGGAGATCGGGGCCGGTGTATGTTCGGCGGTATAGTTGGCCCAACGGCGAGAGGAAGTAGGAGCCCGACTAACATCGGAGTCGATGGGCTTCCTTCTTATCTGACGAGAGGGTCTGGTCTCGGATGTAGGAAACCAGAGGGTCCAACCAGCTAGGACCATATGTAGTGATGGTCATCACGTCTTCGTCACCAAGATCGAAGTTCGGAGCGGGGATATCACCAAGGGTGACAGTCCGGGTCCCGCCAAGCTCATTACATGCCGAGCCCAGAGCAGCGAGCACGTTGGCATGGGGGTTGTGCGATCGGCCGATGTGGGCGAAGTGGACCTTTTTAAAGTTATGTTGCAGTTTTTGCACATGGCTGATATACTTTAGCATCCTATGGTCCCCCGAGCCATACTCGCTATTCAGCTGGTTGATCACCAGCATGAAATCGCTGTAAACTTGAAGCTCGTCCACCCCGAGAGCCTGCGTTAGGTGAAGCCCTGCGATTAAAGCCTTGTACACCGCCTCGTTGTTCGTGGCTGGGAAACCGATGCTCATGGCGCACGGATAGAGTGTGCCCTCAAGGGAGATGAGTACAATCCCAGTCCCTGTCCCTCGGCTGTTCGAAGTGCCATCAACGTGCATGCACTAAGATTCCCCTATGTAAATAATGGCCGTTTGGGGAAGGGAACGTTTAAGGACGAACCAGGATTGCTCAAGGGTGGTAGTGCAAGGGGTGGGCCCGTCCTCCGCGTCTTCAGCGATGAGCTTCTCCTGGAGCTGGGTGTCCATCTTCGGGGTGAGCTCGACGACGAAGTCAGCCAACGCCTGGCCCTTGATCGCCGTCCGGGGCTCATACCGAATGTCAAAATTAGCCAACTCCAAGGACCACTTGCAGATCCTATCGAGAGGTCCGCATTACACATGACCGTCTTCAGTGGATACGTCGTGATAACTATAATGGTGTGGCATTGGAAGTAGGGAAGGAGCTTCCTCTTAGCCGTGACCAGGGAAAGTGCCAACTTCTCAATTGGCAATTACCTGGTCTCAACAGGGAGCATCGTTTTGCTTGAATAATAGATTGGAAACTGCTCCATTCCCTCTTGCCAAACTAGCGCCGAGCTAATGGCGTGGTCGGATATCGCCAGGTAAATGTAGAGGTCTTCATCCTCCTTTGGCGTGACTAGTAGGGGCGCTCGGGACATATAGCTTTTGAGCTCGGCGAGTGCGGCGTCGCACTCGGCTGTCCATAGAAAGGCCCTCTTACTAGTCTTGATGGATTGGAAGAAGGGACGGCAGGCGTCGGACGATTTGCTAATGAAGCGATTGAGGGCCGCTGCCTTCCCCGTCAGCCGTGGCACCTCTTTGATTGTCGTGGGCGCTCGGAGCATCTGGATAGTTGTTAGCTGGTTGGGGTCAGCCTTGATCCTTTGGCGTGTGACGAGGTAACCCAAAAACTTTTCAGAACCAACCCTGAACATGCATTTCTCTGCATTGAGCTTCAGATTGTGCTTCTTCAGGATGGAGAAGACCCTGCCGAGGTGGGAGAGATGGTCTTCTGCGAATTTACTTTTCACCACCATGTCATCGATGTAGGCCTCCATGATGTCGCCGAGCTCCTTGGCGAACATTCTGGAGACCATTCTCTAGTAGGTGGCCCCGACATTCTTCAACCCGAAAGGCATTACCTGATAACAGTAAGTACCTCTCGGCGTGATGAACGCTGTCTTCTCCACATCCATCGCATCCATAGCAATCTGATGGTACCCTCGATAGGCATCCATGAAGCTGAGCCTCGCATGTCCAGCTGTGGCATCCACCAACTGGTCTATGCGAGGGAGGGGAAAGCAGTCCTTCGGACAAGCGTCATTGAGGTTAGTGTAGTCCACACATACCCTCCACTTACCGTTCTTCTTTTTCACCACGACTATATTGGCCAGCCAGGTGGGGTACATGACCTCTCGGATAACCTCCGCCTCAATCAGGCGGTCAACCTCCTCTAAGACAGCGTCGGAGTGGATAGCGAGGATCGTCTTCGCTTCTGTACCACTGGCTTCCTAGCCAGATCGACTTTGAGGGCATGCGTGATGAAATCCGGGTTGACGCCCGGCATCTCGTATGGAGTCCACGCGAATACCTCAACGTTATCCTTGAGGAAAGAGACCAAGTCGTTCCGCTTCGGATTTGAGAGATCCGAACCCAGCATCTAGTGTGCTTGTTCTCTATTGTGATCCAGTTTGTGCTTGTCTTGTGGACATCTACGTGGCCAATGGCTATATATATAGATGAATGAAACATAATTGATCAAGAAAAAAAGTAGGGGATTGTAGCAACTGAGGTCACAAGGGTCAGCTAAGGTCTAATGGGGTGACCCCCACTCGGCGAGATCTAGCCGCTCATCCTCAAGCCGAGGGTCGCAGGAACTTGGGAACCAGACATTTGGAAGTCCCCTAGAGGGCGTACCCATTTATCTACCCTTCGGCAGACATAATCCACCGGGGGGGGCACACCGCACGGCTGTGACTCGAGTTTAGTCCGAAGGAACCATCTAAGTCGCCGAAGGGCCTTAGGCACCCACGCCGAAGGGCCATAGGCACCGGGTCTGAATAGTTGACATAGCCGAAGGCGAGTCGTCAGCCGAGCGGGAGGGAACGCGATAGGAACGACGAACCAAGGGCCATAAGAGCCAGGGCTTAGGGCAAGGGTAGCTAGCGATGTGACAGGTGACATATGGGATTGAAGTGGTGTCAGGCAGCGTCTGGACGGTGCGCTCGAGGCGTCTAGACGGTGCGCTCGAGGCGTCTGACGAACCACGTGACCGGGGGATATCCGAGAATTGCTGACTATTCAGGCATGCAAGTGGGATGACGTCAACCGAAGCGGCGGAACACTCATGACTTGCCCATGTGCTCAGTCAGAGAAGGACGGCGCGTGGGGAACACAGTAAACGTGGTGGGGAAGCTTCCCTTTGCCTATAAAAGGGAAGCTCCCTCACCAAATGAAGGGTTCTTCTTCTTAACTCTCTCACACTAAAAAAAGCATACCTCTTTCCTCACTTTTCCAGCCATATTCCTCACCGCCGGTGACTTACTAGACCGTCGGAGTGCCTTCCCGGACCATCACCGTTCGGGCGAGGCGCTAACACGGGTGTTACTTGTGTAGGTTGTTCTCTCAGGTGAACCTACAAGATCTCAAGCCATCTTTACCCCTCTTCTCACCCTTCCTACCCGTTCCATAAAGATCAAAGAGTTCCACCGGAGAAGCGAGCCCCACAGGGATGTATGTTTCAAATTATATTTTACCCCTATTTTTCCTTTCATGTAGTTGTCAACGTTCGTTCGAGCTAATTTTTGCATGCATGTCCCACTCAACGAGCTTTAAAAATAAACGATATATATATATTTCAATTATTATTGTGGGCCACTTAGTAAGTGCCCACAAGAGTACACAATGGACCACACTGGATAACATGCACAACAATTTTCTTCCTATTTATAGTACAAGTTTAAATTTTTTTCTGTAAAATTACTGAAGATTGGTTCCCAAAAGTCAGATAATATTCGTAATCCTGCGTCCGCCGCTATGCACACTGGATGCATGAGAGCTTGGTCCAAAAGTTTGGATCATCATCCCCCAGTTTCAATCCAATTTTTTTGGCACTAATATAATTGTTAGGTACCAAATTTATACGGACAAGTTTATGTTTTGCATGAATTGTCAAAATATTGTGTTTCAGAAATTAAACAGTTCATACCATATTTTATTCTGTTTAACGAAAAATAAATCCACGGCAAAATCTAACCTTCCTCTTCACACTTTTTCACATGATATACCACAATACAAGTGAACTTCCATCGAGCGACTACTCCCAAATTAAATCCTAATTCGCTAGTAATTTTTCGCTAATTAGTCCACAATTTAAGTTGGTGCCGCCGTGCCGCAATTAAAGGTGTTATCTGCCAAAATGTAGAGCTTCAAGTTTGACTGTGTGAATCATGCATGTGCAAAATGTACTCCCCTCAAAATAACAAGAATTAAAATAAAATAAAATAAAATAACAAGAATAGCAAGATTGTTTTACCTATTGCAATACAGATTGCTCAAATCTTTCTTTTTCTTGGCCAAAACTAAATGTTTGTCCATCGAGCCTTGGTGCTCGAAGAGATAGATCCAAGGGCGGAGGGACGTGAAGGAAAAAGTAAGCTTTTTTTTTTGTTTGTTACAGAATCAATCAAAAAATCCTTAATTATCGGTATAAAAAGTCCTTAATTATTGATTATCTATAAATTTAGAAAAACTAAATCTCACTTAATTAGGCTACTACATCCCACCAAATAAGGAAAAAATATTTATGTATATTAATATGTATCACTAAATAACGGTAGAAAAGGTATTTTACAAGTGAAAAAGATGAGAACATAACCGTTCAAAATTATAAGGTGGTGCCCAAAAAAAGATGATTATTGTGATAACCTCGACTAGCAATCACTTTTAAAAATTTAGTTATTTATTTGGTTGGTTAGCTTAAATTAATTGTGTGCCTAATTTGCACACCTGTTCTATGATATTAACTAGGTTGATATGTGACATGTAGTGTTTGGATACATGGGTGCATAGGACATGACCACACCAAATTATTCCAATACTATAGCCTAATAAAATAGATGAGTAACATAGGTATGGGTTACACTAGATAATTTTTCTCTAAGTCTAACAAAACAACGGAGCTTTCTACGTTCTTCTTCATACTCATCCATACCACCGCTTGAGAGAGAGAGAGAGAGAGAGAGAGAGAGAGAGAGAGAGAGAGAGAGAGAGAGAGAGAGAGATAAACGTAGAAGCAGAAGAAGGAAGAAGAAGAAGAAGAAGAAGAAGAGGAGGAGGAGAATAGAAGGGGAAAATCAAGAGAAGGTCTAGGGTTAGACTTGAAGCTTTTACTTGGTAATTCATACTTTCTTCTACTTGATTTCATTAATTTTCTTGTTCAATTCATGTTTTGTTGTTGGGTTTATGATTAGACACCATAGAAGCCCTTGATTATGGAGTTTTGAAAGAGTTCTTGGTGAATTTTAGGTGAATTCATTCAGTTCTTGCATTTCTTGAAATCTGCAGATTTTAGGTCTTATTTCTAACAGATTTTGGAGGATTTTATTGACTGGGTTACACAACCCATAATTTTCTGAAAATTTTATTGTGAGTTCATATATGTGTTGTCTTTCCTGGGTTAAAATTTCGGACCTAGATTCTTTTCATAGAGCTCTATAGAAATTTTGGAAGTTGCTGCTGTCAATTCGGATTTATGCAGACTGCACTGACACATTTTGAGAAAACAGTCATAACTTTTAGCACGGGTATCGAAATCGCGAACCGTTTGATTTTTCCAAAACTAGACTCGTTGATGCAACCCAAAATACTCCATTGAGATTTCTAGTGAAAAAAACTCTAAAAAATGGGATACAAAGAGATATACTCTTGATAATTATATTTTAAAATGATAAAAGCTTCCAAATGAAAGACACACACCCCTATTTATAGACTCAAGACCCTACTAACCCTAAATACACTATAAATGACAATAGCACCCCTAAATTGAACTGCATCAGGACTCCCGCTCTAAAGAAAATAACTTGTCCTCAAGTTGGACAACACGACTCAATCAACTAAATAAAGAAAACATGGAACTATAGAAGTATTTATTATGCAGCTCTGAAGTAGGCATGCGGCTGCATTTCCTTGATCCACGTCATCCTCATGCAATAACCCATATTCATTACGAGCTTCCATTTGTGTACATTCACTGCATCCATACTTATGTGCCAAGAGATCACCCATTTGTTATACCTCTTACGGATCAACACTTCATCAACGTATGAGGCTACACTTGATTCCACAAGGGATCTTCAAGTTGCTCAAAGTAGTTGTTGCCCTCTTGAGTGAATATCATCACCAAGGGATCTTCAAGTTGCTCAAAGTTAGTTGTTGCCCTCTTTTGGTACCTCCACATGCGAAGGTCTAGGAACAAAAGTTGTTTCCGGCACGAATGCCACATAAACTTAAACATCTTGCAATTGGAGCAACTTGGGAGGCATCATCTCATAGCAATCCGCATCTTTTGGTTCCAACACTTTCATCAAATAATGGGGCTTCAAAATCATTCCCATACCTGTAAAGTTGTGTGTCATCTTCAAGTCACAATCATCAATCTCCCTATCATAACTCTCGTCTAAGACTTGCTCACTATCTTCCCAAAAAATGCAAGGCTCATACATCGAAAGACTAGGCATTTCTTATTCTTTATGACTACCACCAACGTCTTCAAATCCTTCTTCTTCATTGGTACAATGACCTCATTTGGATACTCATCATAAATGGGAACATCATCAAAGTTACCTCTGAAGTCTTCTTTTGGAGACTCATCAAAGACGAGCACATCTTCATACTCATCTTCAATCTCAAATACACAAGGACCTTCAAAACCACCCTCAAGTTCTTCGCTTGGATATTCATCAAACATGGGAACATTCTCATACTCATAATCATCACCACAACATGATTCTCTCACCTCCTTAACAAAGAAGGAATTAAGAACACGCTCACAAACTTTTTCACTTGCTACTCGAGAATTGGTTCTCCATACTTGAAGCATTCGAATATTCCACTAGGTGACGGGTTTCTAGCCTTCAAAGTGCCAATTAAAGGTCGCTTTTCAGTTGGGCCAGCCCTTAAGGGCTTTCTCTTACCAACACTAGTCGAGGAATTGACATTTAGATGATAATGGAAAGGGAAGAATTCCTCCTTGAGCTTCTTCTTCATCTTATCTCAATCTCTAGTTCTTTCTTTGTCTCTCCCTTGTCGACTAACTTTGAGTCGTGTCCACCAATCCAAAGCTCTTCCTTTAAGGCAACTAGATACCAATTTCACCTTCTTTTCTTTGATAACATGATAATACTAAAAAATACTCTCAATGGAGTTCAACCATCAACGAATTCCGGTGGACTTCCACAAAACTTGGGAAGTTCATTATAACCCAACTTTGCTCTACGCCAATGAGGAGCTAACAAAGAATCCTCAAATTGAATTCGAGAATTCTTAACATAATCACTACCTTTGGCTGGAGGTTGCAAGTTACGCACTCCCTCAATCAAAGTAGTAAATTGTTTACTCAACCCATCGATCTCATGGTTTCGGTTCCTAAACTCAACATCTTCACCTTTATTCACCAAGAATCCTTTATCTCTACCTTCTCTCCTACCTCTAGCTTCTCTATGAGCCATTACAACACCAAAATCAACTCCAATAACCAAATTCAACCTCAATCAAGCAAAATCCAATCAATTGGGACCCCAAACTTCAATAAACCACAAGGAATCAACGGTAACAGCACCAAATACTGACCAAATCGCTATAACAGCTACAAATCGCAGCAAACCCAAACAAAATCGCAAAATCCAAGCAAATAGTAGCAAACGACACTGAAATCGAACTTGAAACTAGACTATAGAGGGCTGAAATCACAGGGTTAAGCTTGAATACACTGATTCGAGACTGGGTCAAGTACAAACAGCAAGATTCAAACCTTAGATTGTTGATTCAAGAGCTCTGAGCTTGATTTGAGTGCTAGTGTAGGATCTCAAAGGTCTGAAACACAATTTCGAGCACCCAAATGGACCTTAATAACCAGTTCGAAGCTTGAAATTTGCTTATCAATGGCTGAAACAATGATTCAAGGCTGGTAAACAGTGTTTCGAGTGCTATGAGCATGATTCGAGTCCTGAAAAGGAACCAATCGACTGATTTGAACTCAAACGAAGGCTGTTCGATCCTTATTCTAGTGATTCGAACCCTGTAGCAGTACGTCGCAGGTCGTGGTCACTGTTCGGAGCTTTGAAATGTCTGGTATGATTTTGAAATAGGTTGGATTTAGCTCGAACTTCACAAACGATGGCAGATCTGGCCTGTATTGCCTTCAAAACAACAGGATAGGGTTCAAAATCTACTCGGTCATGCTCGAAATGGTTCGAAATGGGATTTTGGTCGATCAAAACAGCAAAGTAAGCTCCAAAAATGGTCAATCTGGGGGTTTTGAGGGTCGAAATTGAGATTTAGGGTCTTGGGTTTAGTAGATCTGGACAAAACAAGTGATTTGGGGGCTCTGGCAAGGTTTTCTGGCGCCGTTTTAGGGTTCTGGTGAAATTTTCAGGTGAGATAGATGATCAGGATCTGAGCTCAGTGCTCTGATACCAAATGATGCAACCCAGAATATTCCATTGAAATTTCTTGTGAGAGAAACTCCCAAAAATGGGATACAAAGAGATATACTCTTGATAATTATATTTAAAAATGATAAAAGCTCCCAAATGAAAGACACACCCCTATTTATAGACTCAAGACCCTATTAACCCCAAATACACTATAAATGACAGTAGTACCCCTGAATTGAACTGCATCACTCGTGTGTCTTTCTGTCCATATAAGATTTGTACCTTAAATTTGACTACGCAAAATCAGTTTTTGAGTTAATGTTCGGACACATGCAGTTTCTGCAATTCTGTTTTTCTTCTCTCTTTAAATAGGTGTACAAATCTTGTCTGAACTCCGTTTTTGACATATGACCTATCGATGGGAAGCTTATGAAGTCTAGTTTGTGTTGATGTGGATTTTGTATCAAGGAGTTGACAGATTGCATCATTTTTAGATCCTTAAGTATCAGCTTAATTTTATCATTGGACCTCAAAACGTTACTATGGATACTTAGATCACTTAAGAAGTTCAACTAGAGTTTGTGATTACTTGAATGACATCTAACTTGTGTTCACGTTACTTGTTTACTCTAGGAAGTTCGAGTGACTGCGTGGATCGAGGTGAGTGATTATTAGCCAAACTATACGGTTTTTGATGTGTTTTGCTACCGAACTTGGAAGGTGTGCTTTGTTACTTGATTTTCTTAATATTATGAACTTCATGGACTTGAAATGAAAGGTGGACTTTTTTGTTATCTATTAATAGCATCCCTTACGTCCCAGCTTGCTAGGGGATAGTGCTAAAAGGCTAACAAGATGAGTTTGTGTATGCTGTGGGATAATGCGATAGACGTCTAGCTTATCTGCACCAGGGACGCCTGGTAAAGCGTTGTGAACTTGAGTGGGATGTGCATTATAAATTATATTGTGAGTTGTGCTTCCTTTTGGAACATGTGAAGCTTGAATTGGATTATTTAAAAAGCATGATTTTATTAAGTCCATGGGAAGCGAGTGGCTTGTGTAAATAATCATTCATACGAGCTATAGCTTATGTAAATGTTTTTCCCACCTTTCAGGCGGTGAAGAGTAGGGTGCCGTAGCATTATCTGTGTGAGGTCAAGGCTCGTGGGCGTGCTGTAGATAGGGTGTTGTGCTTGGCTAGACTTTTGGCTTGTAAATATCTGTAGTGGTTTGTAGAACTTGTAAAATAAGTACAGCTCTGGGATGTACTTAAGTTTAGATCCTGATGTACATACATGTTTGGTTTGACTGTTAATACAAATGTAGTTTCCACTGCTTAATTGTTTAAGTCCCTTGTGGTCATCTGCTTATAAGACATTTGTATGCCATGTTTTGGCCTGGGTGATTTTTGCACCGACACTTTGTTATGATTTAAACCTTTAGGGACAGGTTAGAGTTGTGACAATTATTTATCACCTTTGACGTGGAACATTATTCTATTATTGGTTTGCTTTGTCATTACTAATTTCCTTCAAATGAAAACTGTTGTATTGCTTTTGGTTTGTTATAAATTCATGCGGTCTATGTGTTTGTTGAAACGCTTTTGCAAGTAAGCTTGAATTAATCAGATGACTTCGCCTTTTTTTAGCATATTTTTCTTGGATGCAAAATAATGTTTATGCACCTTCGTGCCTCCAAGCCCAAGATAAAGGTCGAAAATGCACTTGCTAGATATGCTTGCGTCGGTATTATTGTGACATGGCCAACTATCGCAACTCCAGAATTCAAACTATAAACCTTATGGCCGACATGATAGATGTGAATACCCTTTGTTTTCCAATACCATATTAACTAGTGAAGGTATACAGGGACGGACACACACAAGGGCATGGGGGGTCACGTGCCCCCCCCCCCAATTTCAGGATTTTTTTTTTTTTTTTGTTTTTTTTTTTTACAAATAAGGAAGTACCCCCTTTCGGAACACTTATTTTCATAAACCAAAGTTAAGTAAAGAGTTTTCTTTACTTTAATTTAGTTATGAAAATAAAGAAGTACCCCCCTTTCGGAAACAATGGCATTTCAAGAATTTTGATATTCCAATCTTATCAAAATCTCATCCCCCCATTTTTAGTACAAAGGCGAAAAACGACACGTTTTTCTCCGACGAAAATGGGCAAAAGGCAACCCTCCCGTACTTGAAAAGATCATCCGATTATACCATTATGCTTAGAAAAATCCAAGGAACAAATACCGGGACTTTTTATCGGCCAAATCGAAACTTTTCAAAAAAAGATACTTTTCCATACTTAGCCAGATTTTCGAGTGACAGACAGGGGTGCCTCGATCAAGAGGCGGCCCGATGGTGACACAACTGATACCATTCGAGTCTCGAATGAGAGACGATGATGAAGGAATCGATTATGATTCCCCAAGATATTGGAAGACGATGAAGATAGACGTCGGCCCTTTGAGGATGATCCGACCCGGACGATGAGTCCGCCCTCGTCTGACTTGGCAGGGTCCGAGGGGAGGCCATTTAGAGGCTTGGTCGTGGTATTGGCGTGGCCCGGGAGGTCATTACCATGCCGCTCACAAGGGGAGGCCATTTACAGATTTGAACCTTGTTTCGGAAATCTCATCATGGTCAGGAACGAGCAAAAATGTGCGTGAGAGGGAGAGATTTCCTCAAGAATCAAACTGGTACGATTTTTTTCATATGGACAACTGTTACGAATCAATTTACCAGTAATGGGGATCGATTTCCTCAAAAATCGAACTGTAGAAGACATCGCCTTGATGACTGTTAAATTTTGGAGTGTCTGCATAGAAAAATGGAGTCCCAAAATCAGCTTCCTAAATTTTGGAGTATCATTTAGTTTACTTGCTCTTGACTTTAGCATTGATGTCCCCGCTATGGAGAATTCCTAGATCCGTCCCTGAAGGTATATATCATTTTATTTTAGATACTGAATGTAACATAAAGGAGAGATTTTATAATTTGTTATCTTTAATTCAACTTTTTATACGTTATGAGAGAGTAGGAGGGACCCATCGTCCTATTAGTGATTTACAAAAAATTAAAAAAAACAAACGATTTGTAAAATCTCGTCATTATGTCACATCTGATCTCCAAGATGAAGATATAGAATTTAATAAGAGATGTTCTAATATTCTAATATTCCAAGAACCTTCTTTTTTAAAAAATAAATTAATCAACTAAAAATAAAAAAAGATTAACCGAATATTTCATGACTGTTAGCTCGTGGGCTCCCATATTTCTCTCGCCAAATATTGGGGCATCTCGTCGAGTAAAATTTGAACACTAAAGTATACATTTGGCCCCGAAAAATACTCCACATTTGGTCACCTGCTCTGTCCCAACCCCCAAGTCCGAAAAAACCATCATCTAACGCCATTTCTAGGGTTTAATCGGACTCCCATTAATCTCAATTCTCTCTCTCTCTCTCATGCGCATTCTATATAATCACGCAAGCGCCGTGACTCAATCCAATATTTTCCAATTCGCATCCAAAGACCAGTATTTTCAGCATCAATTCTAATCGATCAAAGCTTCTCAATGGCGCGCTATTAGGGTTACAATCTCGTTTCCTTATCGGTACCGGATCGCGATCTCGATGGCCGCGCCAAGGAACTCGGTGGCGGATGGCGGCGGTGGGAGGGACGAAGAGAACAATAATGCGGAGGACTCGCCGACGAGCAAGAAGCCTATTGGGGCCAAATCGGAGGGAAAGTTTCCGCTGACTCGGTGGGAACTCACGGCGGCACTAGCCGTGTTTTTCGTCTTCTCCACGGGGCTTTTCTACGTGTATTTGACAATGCCGGATGCCGAGTACGGGAAACTTAAGATGCCCCGTACCGTTTCGGATCTTCGGGCGCTCAAGTAAGTGTTTTCTAGCTCCAATTGCGGATACGAAGTTTGTAAATTGTTCGATGTTTTTGCTTTTACGTGCACTTTTCATTGTCATACCTCATGCGGTTGTTTAGAAGGATTGAGCTAGGAAAAAAAAAATTGTTTTCAGGTGTTGGGCCAACTTACGTGCACAACGTTTAATACGAGGACCAATTTCACTGTGCATCAGGGGACCCAATTAAAGCCGGGGTAAAGTGCCCCACAAGAGTTGACAACACCTAGGAGGTTTCGAACCTAAGAACATAGGTTGGAGCAATCCCCTAAGCTAGGGTAAAATTTGTAGGGTACTAAATTATACAGGATTAGCTTTCAGGAGCTCAGACTTTTAACTGATGAACTCTAATTTTTCTTTGAGGCCCTATTGGATTGGTTCAAATATTACAGGCCATAGAATGAGTATTTACATTGAGCTAACAGGGAGGGATTTTTAACAGGACATGTCATGGTGTACATCACATCTTTGGTGGGAATGAGTGTGCAATGGATATGAAAGCCCTTCACTAATCATTTGATTAAAGTGTCGGCAAAATGGTCTCATGGGTTGTACACACAATTGCTAAATGGAACTGGCCCTTGAAGCATTTAGAACTGTGTTTAGTTGGGTCTTGATCTCTTTTCATGCCGCATTTGTAGCTCCTCGGTTCTTGGAGGTTTAGGGGACCACTGTTTCAGTAGTATTCTGAGAGTAGCCACTTTGTGCATATTGCCAAAGGTTAGGTCTTTCCCCAATCATCCCCCGGATCCCCGCCCATATCCCCAATGATTGGGGACTAGATGGGTTCTGTTATTGTTGTTGTTATATTTGCAAAGGAATAGGCTGCTTTTGTCTTTGTCCACTATTATTTTCATTTTAAAATTTCAAAGGTTGATTTCCTTATCCTTTTGTCCCTGTTCTTTTGAAGGGTTAATTTCCTTTCATCTGATTACTTAACAGGGTAATCCTACTACAGGCACAACCTTTTTTCTTTGTCTATGCAATATTGAGGTCTTAGCCTCTTAGGTATCTTAGGAAGTAAAACAGCAGGGCTAATAGAGTGGTCAAAATTGCAACAAGATGTAAGATGAGTTGTTTACTTAGAAATAGTGTTTCTGTTTAAGCCAAGAAACTTTCAGCTAAACATCGATTGTTACATATTGTGCACTTCCTCTCTTGTACTACTTTTCATGATAATGTTGAATTTACTGCATGCTTTGTCTCAATTTTGTTATTTTGGTTTTGTTTCAGAGATGACCTTGCAAGATATGCAAATGCTTACCCAGCAAAATTCATTTTGGGTTACTGCTCAACTTACATATTCATGCAGACATTCATGATTCCTGGCACCATATTCATGTCATTATTGGCTGGAGCACTTTTTGGTGTTCTCAAAGGCCTTTTCCTAGTTGTTTTTAATGCCACAGCTGGAGCATCATCCTGCTATTTTCTGTCAAAGTTAATTGGAAGGCCTCTAGTTAACTGGTTGTGGCCTGAAAAGTTGAAGTATTTCCAGGCAGAGGTATTCGCATTGCACCTTCTATGCAGGCAGTTATGTACGATTCCTTTGATTTCTGGCACCATACTAACCTAAAACTTTGTATGCCCAGATAGCCAAGCGTAGGGAAAAGCTGCTGAATTACATGCTTTTTTTAAGGATAACTCCATCCTTGCCCAACCTTTTCATCAATTTGGCATCTCCAATAGTGGACATACCGTTTCATGTTTTCTTTTTGGCGACCATAGTTGGTCTTATTCCAGCCTCCTACATCACTGTTAGAGTAAGTTGAATCAGGCATTTTATCATTCCTATTTACTATTTTTCTACACAAAACCACTTCACCATCTCTGCTCTTACATGGTATGAAATCATCAACTTGCTATGGTTTTTGTTTGTTCAGAATGATTTTTCCTCTGAAGTGCCTTTGTAGAGTGCATGGTTGATGTCAGATACTTTTCTTCCATCTGAAAGAAATGGTGTGACAACAACTCGTGTATGGTGGTTCTGTGTGTCAATAGACAATGTAATCTGTTTGACACAGTACTTACTGTGCCTAATTAAACTCTATAACATTTTTGCCTCATATTAATTCCTAGGATATCCCACTTGAAGCTAGATTTCTATTTTAGGATGTCAATTGGTGGTGGTGGGGGCCAATTTGATTAGTTCTCTTCTCTCTTGGAGATCGCTGGGGATGGGATGGTGGTTTGATATCCATGCTATATAAACATATAGACAAGCAGTGATTATCACGAAATTGACTTGTTAGCTGCAAAACACGTTGTTCTTAGATTGGCACTTTTAGTTTAAGCATGTCAGAAGAATTCAGATTGTCAAATAGAGTTCAGAACCTTGCTAGTTCCTTTTACTTGAGCTAAATAAAGGTTATAGACATAAGAGTGTAGTTACAAAATGTGCACCCCTTCCTACCTAGGGTGGAATTGCTCAAAGTTAGTCAGGCTGTGCAAAACATTTAACCCTATGGAAATACTCAACTCTGGAATGCTTGATATACTATCCCATACTTGTTTTAAATCCCATGTGCACTGATCAGTGGGATGTGCAGAATGTATTAAAATACTTCCAAGTTGTTACAAAGTGGAGGCTCTGTAGAGTGCAGAATGGTACCGTGTCAGCTTGCATGAAAGTTTAGCATTTTTCAATAGCACTTCTTCATTGTATTTATGTTTCTCAATGGCGATTTTGCATTGCTGGTGATGATAATTTTAATCATTAATTGTTAAATGAAATTTGCTTTTTGGTGCAGTCATCTAATTGTTGTTGTTGCTGCTGCTTTGTTATAACCAGGCTGGCCTTGCTCTTGGGGATCTAAAGTCAGTTAAAGATCTTTATGATTTTAAAACGTTGTCTGTTCTTTTCCTTATTGGATCTGTTGTCATCTTTCCTACTCTCTTGAAAAGGAAACGAGTGTACGAATAAGCTATGACTGAGCCTCCCTTGGATGCAAAACTGGAGGGATGATGGCGACTCCCTTGATGGTTATGCTTACATCGCAAGACCTGAGGAGGAACTGAGGTGCAACAAATACACTTAGTTGATACAATGTAGCAGCAGGCTGTTTACGGGTTCTTATTAGTGCTTTCAAAGCACGGAAAATAGGAGTGTTACTTGGTTCTTTTTGTTTCTGTATGTTCATGATCAACCCTATCGACTCGTGGGGGCAGGAATACATGGGTTGGAAGTCTATTATATAAAACATTAGACTGTAGCAGTTATGCAAAATAGTTTCTGATTGAATTTCTGATCTGATAATCATCAGTCATTTTCTCCCGGCAAAAATGGTAAACCAGTTAGAGTTGATATTACACTGTTTTCCACTATCACTACATGGCCTAGTTGAAGAAGATCTCTATGTACTGGGTTGAAGAGAATTAGCACATCTGCTTTGTTGAAAGAACAGTGTGTATATTTGTTCTGGTTTTTCATCTCTTCAAATAATGCTATTTGAATGTTTTGTGAATTCCAGTTTGAGTTGGAATATTTTTTTAGGGTAACTAAGCTATACAACTGCATTCTTGGAATTACTGTTATCTGTTCCGTTTCGATTTATTTTCCTGGACCAGAGTGTGGTAGCATAAAATTACACCACCATATAAATGCTGGAAACTACAAAAGAAAAAAGAGAGGAGAAAATGAAAGAACAAGTAGAAGGAAAACCCATGGAGAAAAGGTGAAAAGGCCACTGGCTAATCAAATTGCTGCAAATAATGTTTTCTGAAAGATGAATGTCACAATATCTTTCGCCAGAACCAACTTGAGACCACCCATGTATAGTTGCATACTGTTTGAAGCTATATATACACACACTCGTATATACTTCACTGTCTCATTTTTTAGTCCACTGCGAAAAATAGTGCAAGTCATTTTCCTGTTTCGTACAAGAGTCTGAACAGCACGCATTTTGATTCTCAATTCCAAACACGCGTGGGCGCAAGCGAGTGGGCATGCACACACACAAAGGGCCCTCCATCTGCAATAATTTTTAGAAGTGAAAAAGGAAAAAGATTCATACGAACTTTAAATATTGACCAATAGCCTTGGAGGTTTGATAATATAATAGTGCCATAAAGGAGCTACAATGGTACTCAAGATTCCGAAACCACTTCCGAAAATTAGACATCCTCCCAAGAAACATAAAAGAAGAAAAAATCTCTCAAGGATGGCATCCAACAGCCAGCACAAAGTCAGACTTTTTGGGGTAGCATATGTTCGGGAAGCGACAGGTATGGTTCATTTTCATACCCCGTGATACCAATTATCCTTAACCGCGTATTAGGCTGCACAATTCATGGAAAGGATAATACTTACTTCAGCAGGGAAAAAATAAAAATAAAAATAAAAAAATCGAACAATGAGAATAAAATGTAACCGGAGTAAAATGTGCTGAAATTACATGAAGATGCAACTAATAATAGGAACTTAGTCAGATATTGTCAAGAAAGTGCTAATTTGCATATTTTATAAGACAAACAGAGCATATATCATACTACTTTTATATGAACTTATGAAGTAAACATGGCAGTACAATGGATAACACAGCAATCAAAAGAAAGGAGCGATTGTTCCAGGAAGCATAATCATTCCTGCTAAGGCTCGAAATGCAAAAATATTCCAGGGATGGGCTCTAAACTTTTCAATAGCAATGTAGAGCAAGTATGGTATAGAAGTGGGGCAGCTATCATATAGCTCCCAGCTAAGAAGCATGGATACCGGACTCGGCAATTCTAAGAAAATGGGGACATAGACATGGAAGGAGACACGGGAAAGAACATCTGGATATATATAGATTTATACGTAGTCATGATTCATATGCATTATCTAGAGACTAGTCTTATAATTTGCAATTCTTACCTTTGAGCTTTTAGAGTATTCTAAAATAACAAGGGTTTCATCAAGTTGAATTTCCACTAATTACCTTTTTTTTATGGGTAATTTCCACTAATTACCTTCTACTTGTGAAATACTACAATCTAACCGACATATATGTTATTATATAATTATATTGACTCCTCCCGTGTCCCCATATGTTTCTAACTTGAGACACGTGTACCCAACATACCAGGTGTGTCTTGCTTAAAAATAAGGGCCCTTATTTAAAGGAAACTATGGTTTATGAAAAAAGGCCTACATGGTTCATGTTTATGCCCCTTGGGTCCCTCATCCACAAGGCATCTCTTGGAAATTGTTATCTACATGCCACATTGCATAAGCCACTATAGTGGTAACATGCACTATATGCAACCACCGAGTAGAAATGAACACCGCTGTTAAGATACTCCAAAAAGACTAACTGAAATTGCAAAAAATCAACCTAAGTGGAAACTGTACTCGTGTAACCAACTAATACCTGTCGGTGCCCGATCTTTCTTCTATAGTTCTTCTTCCTCTTGTACTTAAAGACAATGACTTTGTCATTCAACCCCTATATGGAAACACTACATATCATGAAAGAGGAATAAGATAAAAAAAATCTAAACTAATTGATTGAACTAAATATTCAGAAAGTGATACCTGCTCCTCAATCACAGCATGTACAACCGTATTAGGTACCAGTGGCTCTCCGAGCCAAGTCTTTGTTTTTGTACTTACCAACAAAACCTTGTTTAGAATTACCTGAAGAAAATCAATACACGAATATATCAATTGAGAAAGCAATAACAGGCGAGTGAGATAAAAACAAATACAAAAGACTCTGCCACATAAAAAGCTATATAGCTGCAACAGAAATATTCATCAGGCAGCTCAAGCACACTACTGACACGAGCCTAGAGCATGGATACTAAATACAGATTGCTGAATGCCATGGTTTTGAAAATAGTTTCGCCTCTGGTTATATTGGTTGAAAGAACTCTCCCGTCCACCATTTCCCATGCTGACAGCTATAGCTAAAGACTGCTGGGGTACAAGGTCATGTACCATTGTACCTACTTACCATTGTACAAGGTCATGGGAGTTTCCGTATGGCAAAATTCCACCTGCCCCACTTCCTTAGTTCCACTAGTACGATGGCATGTGCAACAAAATGTTTCTGGTCAAATCCTTATACATAAGGGCCCGTTTGTTTGAAAGGACTAAGAGCGAAGGGTATACAACGCAGTAGCATAGGTAATTCCATGGGATTAACCCAGAGTGGATTAATAATACCACTCTCTCCATCATAATGTATATCCATACTTTGGGGGGTTGTATATTCGATGGGTGTTTAATCCGGATCATAAACATTTTAACCAAACATCGCATATGTGATCTCCTTAAATATATAGTCCAAATCCGATCTCTTATCCGGTCAAACAAAACAGCCGGTAAGTATGAAAACAGAGCGAGATTCACCAAGACAATGCAAATGGATATTTCAACAGTCAACAGCAAGTTCATAAGGCATTTCTTTTGCGTGGGGACTTTTGGGTTCTGGTGGGAAATGGCAGCACCCATTAAAAGTGTATAAAAGGCGCGGACAGGATGGTTCTAAGGCCCAAGCCTTAATTTGGCACATGTTGGATGACATAGGACCCACCTGGGATATTAATTAGGCTTGCACTAGTTTAAAGGCTTTTGACTTTTCATCTCACTGAACTTCTGGAACATTTAAAGGCTTGGTGACCTTCCAACTACTATGCCTACCTAGACTTCTTGGAAATAGGAGTAATTAATTAATGTGTTTGGGAATAGTAGTAGTCATTTGCATTTAACACATGCTTAGGAGTCTATAAATTGATGTACTTCAAAAGTTTGAATTATGAATGATTAATATGAAAATTCCTGAAGATTTATGCTTTAAGATCGTGTGATGCAATCCCATTCTTTGGTGTGATGCTAAAGAGGCCTTAGCTGTGATGCCTTTGGTAACCTACGTGTGAGGCCCAAATGATCTTAAAACCCTTATTCTTCTCTTCTTCACTGTTCACAGGCCCAAAAAAACAGCCCCTTTTCTTAGTGTTTTGATCATCCTTAACCCTATTCCAATCCTGTCCTACATCAGGTTCAAACAGTTATGCATCTCAATAGAAAGCGGAAAGGACATGGAATTTATTTCGACAAACAAATTTTTGCAGCCGAGGCTTCCCAAAACTGTATACACCAAATTAAATGTACAAATGTTCTTTACATTGTATTAACACTTAACAGCCTCCCTCCTGCCCTTTAGCCTCCGTTATGTCTCTAAAGCTCTTGTGTCCCATTAGCTATTATTTCCTCTTTGAAAAGCAATTTGTATTCATGTTTGTCACACCTGTTAGTTACCTGAATTGTATCTCGTTCTTCCAGGAATAAGGGAGTGCGTGGGTTTAGTCCTGGTAGGGGCGTGGGTGCATGTACGCAACCAGAAAACAATGAAATTACTATAGTGTTCCATGATACTGTTTGGCGATTTACCCAGACACAACATGGGTAATGCTTTCCAGGTAGTTAGGATAGGCCTGTTTTTATCGAGAGTCACTGAGTGAAAAAAACTATGCCGTCATGGCTCTGCACTGCAGGTATACTTGCATTAGACCAGGACACTCATGGATAAACTCAACTCAATCAATCCATACTTGGAAATGCTTGTTGTTAGGTTATAATTCTCGCGGTGACGGGAAAAAGAGGGAGTCCTGCCAATACGTGCTTAGAGGACGCTTGCAGTGACCTAGGTAGCTATACAGAGAACACCACTCAAAGGGCACTTGATGATCAATCGAGCAGGCTCTGCCTAAATCTAAAATATGCATAGAGGGCCCGCAAAGCTTGGTTGAAGGGCGGTCAAGTATCAAAATAATATTCATTGATTCAAGCAAATTATTTTATTCAAAAACTGGAATAGGGCGGGTCATTTACCATGCTAAATATGATGAAAAAAAACTAGTATGATGTCATGACACTCAAAAATCTTATTCCTACATCAAAATCGTAGCATATAACAACCACTTATTTAAAACACCACTTATTTAAAACACACTGCTCTAAAAATCAATTTTCAATTGTGACTTTGAACAGCCGCAAACAACTGAAATTGAGCACTGTCTTTAGCCTAAAGTGACTAGACGAGGTGTTAGTGAGGAACCCAAGGCTTTGTTTGGTTTGGGTTTTGAGGGAGGGTTTTTGGGGTAATGAGTAGAGAGAGATAGAAAGAAAATTTTATTGGGGACCGTGCAGGGTGGGTCTTAAGACCCAAATTGAACAAGGTGCAAAACTCCAGTTGGGGGAGAGGCATAGAAGTACAAATTTCAACTGTTCAGAGAATCAGATCTCTCTACTTGTAATGTCAATGTCTGTGGTAAACCACGTTTAAAGGACTAGGTTTGCAGATAACTCATCCCTCGTTGAAAAAGAACTAACTTCCTACACCAGATAGAAAGATTCCATACATAAAGGATAATTTGGTAGGAAAAGGGCCCTTTAGAGAATTGTTGTCTCCAAGAAATCCTGGAAAATCGATATGCTTGATTACTTGATTGAAATAGATTGGCAAATTGGTAGAGTATATTTTAAATGTGTTAAATACCAAATATCAAAGGCCCTCAAGTTTTTCAATGACCACCTACTAGGCACAAACAAGGTCAGACTTCTGATTCTTTCAGGAAAAAAGAAGAAGAAAGCAAACACCCGGAAAGAAAGATAAGAACTGTGTTTGGTAGGAAGTTTTGAGGATGAATTGTGAGATATATTTTTGGCTGTTCTAATTAAGGTAGACGAATAGAATTGGCCATTCTAATGAAGGTGATTCTGACAGGTTGACAAAAAAAGAAATTAATGCATATCGCACAAAAAAAACATCCTTCCATAGTATTCAAGCCTCAGTTCATCACTGGGGGGGAGAAAAGTTAGATCTCCCCATTCCAAGAAAGACTTTCTTATAAGGATGAATAAATGGAAGAATTGGGCAGCAGCATTTTCCCAAATGCATCGTTGATTGCATATGGCTTTGCTGAATTTGATAAACTCCCCAGAGGTCAAGAAGGAAATAATAAGGAACGATCCAGAAAATCAAAAATCACAAATACAAGATAAACAGTGGTGGATCCAGGATTTGAAATCAAGGGGGGCCAATTTAGTAAAGAGAATTTTTGTATGATGATATTCAAAAATCAACTTTGATTCTTTTAAGTCATTATAAGATAATATTTTCTGCAAGACATCGTTCAAAGTTCTGAACAAGTTCTAACCCAACTTAACTTGAATAGCAGAACTAAAAATCTGTCCAGATTCCAGACAGTATACAATTCAAAGACCGAACCCAAGGCCATTCTCATACAAAATTAAATCTATACCCTATAAAAGAACTGCAAAAGATAGCCAAATCAATGATGAGCGAAGGTAAGAATAAGGAAGAATTTGCGGATAAGGGTTACCTTATCGTTAACTTTTGCACCTTTGAACCTTTGAGTATAGATATACCGCCCAGGAATAACAAAAAATTGCCGACCTCCAACCTACTCAATAACCAAAAATAACATGATAGAACATAAGTTGTACATAAATAAGAAAAAACTTCATCCTCATAAGTTCCAATGTAATACTCACAAGTGACAACAGCAACAACTGGCTAACATAGGACAATCATAGTAGCAAAGGCAGAAAGAACTAACATTCGTGGATAATAACATACTAACTCCAAAACACAAGCTACCAAAGCTTAACATATGGGTTGTGACAAAATCTCCCTAGCATGAGTTCCAGGAATCCCAATTATCCTGGGTTAATTGAGCTGGAAACGGAAAATTACAATAAACATCAGAAACAAATGACATGAAGAAGCTAAATAAGTTCTCTTTTGTTTCCCTTTCGGTCTCCTTTTCCATTGATAAATCTTAAACATCCAAACACAGCTTAAAACCTACTCTGAGAAGAAAAAAACATAGTAATGCTATTTGGGTATCCCCTAAACTACTCCAGAAACATAACTAACCAAAAACCAACATGGCATAACTATTTAACTGCTTCCAAACCTGAAAAACAATCAAAATCATCACCGCTTAATGGGTAGGAGTAGGAGACACATAATGCCAGAAATGCTGAATTGTTAATACATATTTCACATTTTTCAATATACATTCATAGACTTTGTTACCCATATCAAAGTGCGTTTTTCACATTCACCCGTCCTTAAGGATGGCTGGTAGCATGTGGAGTGGTAGCCCAATGGTAGGCAACAAGTACTGCCATACATTTGATTTTGACCGGGTTCAAACCACACTAATTACAATTAACAACACTGACTTTTCATTTTGAGCTCCAAAATAAACTACTTCCCTTAATAATTTTTTGAATATTTTTTCGCGTTCAAACGATATCAATTACTAATACTTTTGAACCGTGCAGAAGTAGTTGGGAATTTTTTTATTTTTTATTTTTTTTGAAAGAAATGAATCAACCCAAATGGGACAGAAAATACATATATAGATAGAGAAAGCGCCTACCATAACAACACCGAAGATCTCCTCGCGACTGGCTCCTTGAAGGGCGGAATCTACAACCTCCGAAGGTTGGGTTTCGATATCCGGTTCGGATTCCACAACGGGGGATTCGGTTTCTGAGGATTTGGTAACAAATGAGAATGTGGGTAATCTTCGAGACGAGGAGGAGATGAGCTTGTAGGAAGAAAGAGAGGGAGTAAGAGAGAGAAAGCTGAAGTGGGTTTTGGAGAATGGTGAAGTGAGAGTTGGGGATTGTTTGAGGGAAGGTGGTCTTGGGATGAGAGAGGAGCACAAGGAAGAAAGAAGAGTCGCCATGTTCGGCGGAGCTGTGCTTAAGCCTCTCGCACTATCATCTCTCTTTCTATATGGACATTATCCTATCCGGTCGTAGGTTGAAGTACTAGTTTGCCCTTCCGTTTGTTCGGTTCTTGGCTCTTGCCATTGATATTGCTGGTAATTAATTTTTACACTTTTTTTTTTAATAACCACACTCTTTTTCTTTTTTTCCTCTTGTACTGCAGAGAAAATCTTGGATGCCCATAGGGTACCACGCTGGCACCAATACGTGGTACCCTCTTCCAATAAAAAAGTGACAGATACACTCCAAGTCAGACCATATCACCAGCACACCACATCAGCAACTTAGCTTTTGAGAATTAACGGAGGAAATTTGTCCGTTACTTTTTCTCTCTCCCCTTTAACTCTCTGTCGAATTTGCAGAACCCAAATTCAACATTTTGCTCAAAATTTGAATGGCCCGCCCCTTTAAACTCTCCCATATATATCATCTCAAATTTGATGCTTTCTCTCTCTCTCTCTCTCTCTCTCTTTGTTTGTGAGCTGAGTTCCTCACCCATGGCCCACCACTCTCTCCCTACCTCCCTCTCCAGTTCTTCGTCCATGTTCATCTCAACCTCCTACCACCGGTTCTTCATCCATGTTTATCTGAAAAATGATGCCAAACACCACCACCACAGACCCGCAAGATGATGATTAAGCGAAAACAATCCAGAAAAGGGCAGCAAGACACACACGAAGATTTGATGAAATTACAGGGGATCGGAAACAAAACATCTTTATTCTTCTTTTTTTATTATAATTTTCTTACTGAAATAGGATAGTTGTTGGTAATGAAAAAAAGAAAGTGCGCAGATCATTTGGTTTGCAAATAAAGATCGAGGAGCAAAAGCTCTTGTAAATACAGAAAACAATATCCAGTTGGAATTTGCTTTCTTAACAATTATTGCCCATCTGCATTTTTTCCAATCTTCTTAACAAGATTGAACTTTTTGCTGTTCAAATAAAAATAAAAATTATCTAGCTACCTCCCATTTCTCAATTATAAGTAAAAATAAAAAAGTTAGAAAAGACATAATCTGGATGAACTTATTGTTATGGATCGACCAAACAACACATCCACAAACACAAAACAAACTGAAACAAAGAACACAAACAATTTTACGTGGTTCTCCAAAATCGGGTACGTCAACGGGAGAAAGAACACTTTTCACTATATTGGATGAGTTACAATGAGATAAAAATATCCAACCCAAACCCACGCTCACTTGTATTTTTATCTCTCACACACTCACCAATTTGCTCACATAATATCTCTCAACACACTACAATTTTCTCTCTCTCTTTTCTCTTTTCTACACCCACGGCACTCACATGCACTGCCCATTTTATACTTGGCATGGATGACTCTAGAAAAATCCCCATAAGCATCTTCAACAAATGGCCTTTGAAATTGCTGAATCATCACTGGCTAGCCCATTCCACAAGAACCCAGAAACTTGATCCAAAATAAATGCCAACAATATGCCAACCATCCATCAGCATTTCACCAAAAACAATAAGGCATTAAACCCAACTAATTCAAGTTCCACCGAAACTTCACAATTCCAATGCTATTAATTTCTTTTTCTTTTTCCTTTTTCATAAATTATGTGCAAAATCCCAACAATCACCCCCTTTTGCACATGTGAACTCGCACCCCCTCGCTCGGGCGCCTCACACCCCCACGCCCGGGTGTCTATCCAAAAACATCCGAGACCAAATTTGGTGCGAAAGTGACCCTTCTTCTTGTGCTCAATTTTTCTTCATCAACTTTTTCAAACACCATCACTTGAGGTACTTCTTTTTCAATCTTGCTCTCCACACATAGAGATTCATTTGCTTGCGCCTTTACACGCCACACTTGTGTAACCCAACGCCCAAAATTTTTGCTTGCTCGGTGTCCAAAATTTGTACGCCTCACATCAACCCGACCTTGGAGCTTGTACAAATTTCCCACTAACTTTCCTTGCAACACAACTTTCTCATTCTTGAACACCTCAAGAGCTCCATCACTTGATGCAAACCGACAACCATTTGATTGTAACATTTCCAATGAAATCAAATTTTTCCTTAATCCCGGCACATGTCGGACTCCGGTCAATCTCACAAATCTTCCATCGGCCATCCGGAACTGTACCGTACCCATGCCAACAACCTTATTCACCGTGTTATTCACCATCCTCACATTACTTTTATCACAAGCCTCATAAGAGTAAAAATAATTTCTATTTGAACACATATGGAAAGAACAACCGGAATCCATGACCCAATCAAAATGATCCATACCTTCGGAAGTTACCATAAGCAAATCACTGTCATCTTTGACAAGACTCTCAACCACCGCCGCTTCGGAATTTTCCGTCTCTTTCTCGTTCTCTATCTTTGCTTTGAGTTTTGGGCAAAACTTCATTATGTGTCCCTCTTCTTCACAAAAATAACATTTTCGATTGTCAATCCATCGCGACTCACCACCTCGGGACTCACCACCTCGCGAGTGTGAATGCCCCCTTGATTGTGAACGAGCCATCCAATTCGATCCACCTTGCCTCTCGATTTTTCTACCCCGGTCTTGACCACCATTGGATGCAACCACAACACGCTCCTCCGAAAAGCTTACACTCTCCTTCCTCCGCATCGACTCATGGGATAGGAGAGTGGCAATAACCTCATCAAGCTTGAGAGTGTCCTTCCTGTACATCAAAGTAGTTCGAAGATGCTCATACGACGGCGGCAATGAAACC
This sequence comes from Vaccinium vitis-idaea, assembly GCA_963854785.1. Lineage (NCBI taxonomy): Eukaryota > Viridiplantae > Streptophyta > Magnoliopsida > Ericales > Ericaceae > Vaccinium > Vaccinium vitis-idaea. The sequence continues at coordinate 28,346,073 of OY978215.1, read as the reverse complement.
AACAAGAGTATCGCTTTATCTTCCTCTTCGATCTTTGCACCAATGGCATCCAACTCCGTTAGTAGCCGATTGAACTCATCCAAATGCTCAATAAAGTTTCCTCCTTCGGACATATTCAACTCATACAATTGTTTCTTTAACGACAACCGATTCGTTAAAGACTTGGACTTGTACCTACTCTCCAACTTTGTCCAAAGTTCCGCCGGATCCGTTTCATTGATGACTTCCCGAAGCGTGCTATTTCCGAGATACAATTGGATCGTGCTATTTGCAAGCTCTCATCTCCTCCCATTTAGCATCCGTCACATCTTCCGGCTTTTCTGATTTTTTCTTGAGTGTCTTCGCCAAACCTTCTCTCGTCAACATGTTCTTCACCCTTTGTTGCCAAAGAGTAAAATCATTGTGGCCGTTGAAAAGCTCATTAGCAAATCCGGTGCTTTTTCCCGCCATACCGTAGCTTCCCGCCATACCGTAGCTCTGCTACCACTTGCTATGGATCGACCAAACAACACACCTACAAGCACAAAACAAACCGAAACAAAAAACACAAGCAATTTTACGTGGTTCCCCAAAATCGGGTACGTCCACGGGAAAAAGAACACTTTTCACTATATTGGATGAGTTACAATGAGATAAAAATACCCAACCCAAACCCACGCTCACTTGTATTTTTATCTCTCACACACTCACCAATTTGCTCACAATATCTCTCAACACACTACAATTTTCTCTCTCTCTTTTCTCTTTTCTCTTTTCTACACCCACGGCACTCACATGCACTGCCCATTTTATACTTGGCATGGATGACTCTAGAAAAATCCCCATAAGCATCTTCAACAAATGGCCTTTGAAATTGCCGAATCATCACTGGCTAGCCCATTCCACAAGAACCCAGAAACTTGATCCAAAATAAATGCCAACAATATGCCAACCATCCATCAGCATTTCACCAAAAACAATAAGGCATTAAACCCAACTAATTCAAGTTCCACCGAAACTTCACAATTCCAATGCTATTAATTTCTTTTTCTTTTTCCTTTTTCATAAATTATGTGCAAAATTCCAACACTTATAATGTGAGTATAAGAGAGTATAATGACCCTTATTGATACATGACTTCTTAATCAATCTCCTGCACTTTTTCTTTTTTTCTGGGTAGTGGGTAATCAGTTTTTTTTGGACCCTCATGACTTACTTGAAGCACAGCAAGGCACCCTGCAACTTCCTCCTGAAAAACGTTAATCATCACCCGAAGGTTGATTTCAGATTTTCGGTCAGATAACAAACAAGGTCATGTTCATTTCCTTCACCAAAAACAAGTTATGTTTTTTTGGGGGGTTAAACTGATACTGAATGGTTATGTTCATTTTGGCTCTTGATAAATTGGGGCCATTGGCAAAGGTTCTGAATTGGATCCAATTTCAGGATTCTTGGAAAATCTCATGACAAATTCTCATTTTTCACATAAATCACGCTCAAATCTGTTCATTGCCATTCTAGTATGCATAACGGCATACGAATCAGAAACTTGGAAGAGGAAGATATGATTTATAGCCCCTTTGGCTGGCGAGATTACTTGACGGCTGAAGCTCTTGCCATATGAGAATGAGAAAATTCTAGGGGGAAAAAAAAACCCAATCTCTAAGTTGACATTTGCTGGGAAAATTAACATCGTCCTCAAATCTTAAACAAAAATCATCCATTTATAGCTCCGATCTGGGTGAGGAGATTTCGTCATCCTCAGTCAACCTCTAGGTTTTGCTCTTTGATCTGGGTGAAGAGATTTCAGCCATGGAGGTTTTGAAGTGAGGAGCGAGAAAGGAGAGAGAGAAGAGGTGGAAACAAAAGTGAAGCGTCAGGTGGTCAGCAACTTTATGAAGGAGAGAGAGAGATTCTTTTTTTCGAGGAAGAGAGGCCCGTGAGAGGTGAAAGAAATTACACGGCTGTTAACTCTCCGTTTCCTCTCTTCATCAATGGCTTACATGACATCTTTCTGACAATGTAATGACTTGGAGTGTATCTGTCACTTTGTGATTGGAGGAGGGTACCAAGCATTGGTGCCAGCGTGGTACCCTATGGGCATACAAAATTTTCTCTGTAATGTAGGAGTAAACTAGCGTAACGCTCATGCGATGCACGGGACGATTCTATGTACATAGTCAATAAAATAATGAGTCTTTCTTCGAGAACAACATGGTATAGGGGTCAATTATGGAAATATGACAAACTATTTTCTTAATGTTAAGAGAACAAATCACCCACGCATTCCAAAAATGACCCCACTAGCGCATGAAAGTGTCTAAACCCCCCAAATCCTATGAAAGTGCATGAATCCCTAAACCTAATGAAAGTGCCTAAACATAAACCCTAAGCTATCAGGAAAGTGACTAATCCACTAAAACCCTATAATTGAAAAGTGCATCATAAACCCTAGGGTACCCTATGAAAGTGCCTAAACTTAAACCCTATGGTACCCTATGAAAGTGCCTAAACTACTAAAACCCTATAATTGGAAAGTGCACCCTAAGTGCCTAAATCCAAGATGCCCTACCCCAAAGAGCCTAAGCCCCATAAAATTGAACTCACCCTCAAAATTAAAGAGAGAGAGAGAGAGAGAGAGAGAGAGAGAGAGAGAGAGAGAGAGAGAGAGAGAGAGAGAGAGAGAGAGAGAGAGAGAGAGAGAGAGAGCACAGTCAGCATTCTAAAATGACGGGACAATCATAGCAGGGTCATCATTCCAAAATGACGGGACAATCAGAGCAGGGTCATCATTCCAAAATCTCCTCACAATCGGCTTACAGTATTTTGTTCCAGAATTTCCAAATCTGGCTTGTCACTTACAATCAGAGCACAGTCAGATTCCTCCATATGCGCGTGAGTGGGAGGTTCACGAATCACTAAGGGTATTTTTGTCTAGTATTGTCCTTGAACCTTCAAAAATTTCAGATCAATGTATTAGAGACCTTAAAATAAGTTAAGCTGGACTAAACACCCTTTAAAGCTCCAAACTTGGCCTTGAGGCCAATTTACTGTAAAATAATTTCAAATAAATTTTTACTTGGGATAAATTTTCGATTCATATATAGCATTTACCGCATCTATGACAAATAAAAACAAGTTCAATTAAAAAAAATATCCGTGAAGCTTAAACTTACAAATAAGACCATGACTATGAAGACCCAAATATTTCTTTGTCATCCCTCAACACAATGTGGATCATGAAAACACATAATGTCTAATTAAATAAAAAAAAACTCAAGCAAATTGGCTAAACCACCGTCATTTTATCACTATCTATATTTTCAGTTATACTGATGGAACAAGCTAATGAAATAGACATGTTATTTCAAATTTATATTGGGAGTTTGAATTATCAGTGATGTTTTTGGAATCTCTAATACGTAATGAATTAGGGTTTTGGGCTTTTGCTACCAAGTGTACCCCAAAAAAAGTCAATACTTGAGCTCTCTCAAATTCTCACTTAAAATCCCTAGTTGCTACCATTTTTCTTCTCATGTTTCTTTAGTAAAACAAAAAACTTATATGTATTTTTTGACTTTTTCAGGCGTTTGGGGTTTAGGGCTATGGATAGGTTCTAGACTCCACTGCACTAACTCCCTCCCTCCCTCGCTAACCCCCCACTTATGTATATCGAATGGCAAAAAAAAAAAAAAACACGCTAAACACTCTCAATAATTGGCCTATTTTCTAGGCCAATTTTATGAAGTAGAAAAGTTGTGGAAAATCGAATTCCATAGTGAGGAGTTCCATAATGTTCTGAGGCCAAATATTTTACTTCAAGAACGGTGCACACATTCAAGAAATTGAAAAATAATGGCTCAAAACAAAAGTTATCAATATCGTATCGAATATCGTATCGTTTTGGTTACTGGTATGGTATGTACCGGTACTGAAAAATTTACCAGTATCGTTTCGGATTTAACATTAACAATTATATATGAAAAATATGTGCATTTACATATAGATTATTACCACAATAGATTTTCTTGAGCCGTGTTCTAATTCTTTGGCACAGATACCTAAACTCCTTCAACCTTCACACCTCGACTTGCTTGCCGTTGGATATGTTCATACTTCATATAAAATAATTTGCTTTAAGAGATATCAAATAAAGGTCTTTCAAAGAACAAAAAATAGGAAAAACACAATGCATCGATAACAAAAATCCCTTGTGGTATACATGGACCATTTGATCTTCCGACTTGTTTGTTGATATACAAACACACATAAAACATGTACAACAACATAGACAAAAAAAAAAAAAAAACACTTACCGGCTTGTATGCAGCAATTTTCTCTTTTGCTTTCTTTACTTGATCATTGAGCCTTTAATAGCTCCATTGAAGGAACATATATATTACACAAAAAATGATTGGGGAGGAAGAGATTTCTTTCTACTCATATACATAAGAGATTTCAATGATTTTCATTCTATTAAAGAAATGATAATATTAGAGATTTCGAATTTTGAAATTCAAACATCTATAGAATGTTAAGATTATGTCCTTATTATCATTTCTAATTAAAAAGTATAATTATGGTCCCATCAATTACAACCTCTTGTCACACATAGAGCTCTTCTCACAAAAAGTAGCACTGCAATAATATATAAGATAGATGTTGATTTACTTTCTTAATAATTAATTTTTTGGACTAACCAATAACATTTATTAAACCTTCTTTTAAGGTAAAAAATATCTCAACCTAATTTAACTTAGTTCTGTGGACTAACTTAATTGTTTGTAAAAATATTCTATTGTGGAAATTTCTTTTTATTTATTCTTTAAAAAATAATACTAATTCGTCCAAATTTTGAAATTTGAATTATTTGATTCAGTTTGCAAATGAAGAGTCAAGATTAATATTACTAAGGTTGCTTGTGGTAACTTGCGAGGGGGGAAAAAAAACTAATTCCCAAATTTTGAAATTAGAATTATTTGATTTAGTTTCCAACTGAAGAGTCAATATTAATATTACTAAGGTTGCTTGTGGTAACTTGCCATTTGCATTTAATACTTCTACTTTTCAACTTTAGATATGAGAAACTTCCGTTTGGGCTTTTATCCAAATACATGTTGCTTTAAATAATTAAATAGATACAACATATAGACAGACGTGTATAATAAACATGATTTGGAAGGATATTTGTAGAGACCCAGAATTTCAAAAGATTATTTTTTAATATATATATATATATATATAGGGAGAGCTTCTAAAACGGGATTCCCGTTTCCGGACCTCCATGATCCAAAATTTTTTTTGACGATCCGAGCCGTCCAATGTGTTCAGAAGGTGTTTTCAAGGGTCCCACGCGGAAAATCTTCAAAAAAAAATACCGGGAAGGGCTTGATCCAAGCAGTTTTCGCAAAAATATATAAATACAGTTTTTGCGAAAAACTGCTTGGATCAAGCCCTTCCCGGTATTTTTTTTTGAAGATTTTCCGCGTGGACCCTTGAAAACACCTTCTGAAAACATTGGACGGCTCGGATTTTCCAAAAATAATTTGCAAAACAAAAAAACCACACTTTTTCTTGTTTCCGGGAGGAGTGGACTAGAAATTTTGCCTATATATATATATATATGTACATATAACACTGATTGGGAAATTTCGTTTTAATTGTTTAAATGTGAGGACTTGTTGGGAAATAACTTATGGTGGTGTGGCTTGGTTGATTGTGTAATGCAATAAGGAGGGGTGTGAGTCTAATTATCTTGTTAGATGTATATGTGTGGTTGGGATGGAGAGATAGAGAAACATTTTCTCTTCTTCTCTTTCTCTTTCTCTTTCACTTCCAGAACTGATGCTCCCTCTCTCTCTCTCTCTCTCTCTCTCTCAAACCAAAATCAACCCCAAACCCTCAAACCCTATGTAGATCCAACAACAATAATGCGTATATTTGCTCTTGGGTGCAGTACAGCTCGGAGGAGGGTAAGGGCTAGGATTTCGGGTTTAAGGCTTGAAGGAGGTCGGGTCTTCGAGGTAGGGGTTTCTTCTCTTTTCATATATTTCTTCTCTTTTCATATATATGTTTGTGTTATGGAGGAATCTGTTATTGATATGTTTGATTTCGTACTCTACATGGCCGAATTTTTAGAAAATGTTCTACACCTTCAAATTTTTACAAACTTTTTAAGGGATGTTCCCCTATGAGTTGTAAACACTGTGTAAAATTTTCAGATCAAAACGTCTTGAAACGAAGTCTAGAAAAATCGTGCACCGAGTTGTGCTCTGTTTCATTGTTTTGCTTAGTCTGGGTTTTGTGGTCTTTGGTTTTTGATGCGTTAGACCTACTAAATCATCTCCTTATTTTCTGAAATTTTATATGATGTACATATTGTGGATGCTCAGTTTTTTGCGCGGGCGAAAATGTTAGTTATCCACGGAGTTTTGGTTGTGAAAAAGGGCGATCCGGGAAAAAGAAAAAAAATTTAGAGTCGCCACCCGGGGTTTAATTTTTTTGGAAAATTTTAGGTACCCGAGAAACCGTTTTAGAAAATATTGACTCTTATGCCGCTGAAAAAGAGTTTGATCTGCGAAAAATAGAGATTTGGGTTTGGGAGCCAGGTTACACGCGGGGAAGGTTTTTAAAAAAAAATGCACCCCGCGTGCCCGGAATTTTCCGGTCTTTACTAAATATTTGTGGGATTTTCTGAAAACATTTTATCGAAAACTTTAAAACATATAGACAGTATATCATGAAATAATGAGCTTAAAAATAGACAAATAGCAACAGTAAATCAAAATAACATGCGATCAAACATGTAAATGTTAGAAAATTAACTAAGAGGGGATTCAAGTGCAAGAACGTGAAGTAAAGGGGGGGGGGGGGGGGGGGGGGAGCTGCAATTTGACCCACTGGTTTTTCGAGAAAACAGAGTATCGGATTTCAGAAAACAGAGCATGAAAAATGGTTTTCCAGTGACACCGCACGGTGCAGGAAACTATACCGCAGGTACCACTGTGCAGTGCAATTTTTCGAAAAAATTTCATTTCTATCCGATTGAGGCCTGCCTCTGTTTTTGTACGAAAACCAACTTATTTGTTGATAAAGATGGGTTTTGGAAAATGATTTTGATGAAGGAATCTACCTCGTTTCAAGGACGGTATCCCGTGACGATAGGCGGTATCACGCGAAACTCGCCCGAGAGGTTAAAATTTTTGTTGGAATCTCTCCATTTGGGCTCAAGGAAAAGCTACAGAGCTCTCCTTGAACCCGGCGGAGACTCCCCTCAGAAGACTGCTACGATTTTGAACACAAATGTTGTACCTCGGGCTTGCTCAGTTATGGTCCAAGTGTTCGAATAAGATCGGTTTTGAGGCGCGAAATGACGATTGTAAGGTTATATGGTTTGAAATTTGAGGATGGTTTTGACGGTGTAACAAGAGACCGGAAATTTGCTTTGAGAGAAATCTTTCTGAGAATTTGTTGATTCGTTGATCCCCCTCGTCGGCCTTCCATTTAACTTCTTTATATAGATAAAATTTTGAACGGTTTTCATCATTCCGACGATTCCCATACGCCAGTGAATGTAATGATTTCGGAATCTCATCATCGTTTCTGAGCTGCTGGGCGAACCCGGGAATCCTGTTGATGGGACAAGGACACCGTACGGCATCAAAGATGTACGCACGGTGCATAGTGTAACGCCGCACGGTGTAAAGAGAATTTCAAGCCGTACAGTTTTAGGTTTTGGGCCGTACGGTTCAGGTGGGTTTGGGTTTTTGGTTCTTTTGATCTATCCGACTCAAGGAGCTATTCCAAGGTACATTTCGCGCATTCTTTTCATCATTGGGGATGCACAAGTTTATCAAAAATTGGGGTGTTTACAGTTGCCCCTCTTCGACACGGCTTGGTCACCATCATGTTGGTGCAAGTCATGCTAGAAGATTCGGACATCCCCATTTTGGCAAACCGTGCTGGAAAACAGAAAATAGTAAATATGGTCGAGCTCGGAGCTTCCTACGTACCTCGTCTGAGTGGATCAGACCAATCGTAGTTCGTCGGGGCCGTTATGAAAAAGTTGGCACCTCATTTTTCAATGAGGGAAAAACAAATGATGTTTGTAAAATAATTTGGAGGCCTTGAAAGCCGTGAAAAATAATTCGGGAGGCTGTGGAAGCCGTGAAAATAATTTTGGAGGTTGTGGAAGCCGTGAAAATAATTTTGGGAGGCTCTGGAAGCCGTGAAAAATAATTTGGGAAGCCGTGAAAAATAATTTGGGAGGCTGTGGAAGCCGTGAAAATAATTTGGGAGGCTCTGGAAGCCGTGAAAAATAATTCAAGAGTTTGGAAAATTGGTGCCATGGAGGATTTTGCAAATAATAAATGCCATAGAGGACTTAGGGAGCTTTTTGTAAATAAAGGAAATGCCATAGAGGACTTTGAAAATAAATGAAATGCCGTTGAGGACTTGAAAGCTTTTTGTAAATAAAGGAAATGCCATAGAGGACTTTGAAAATAAATGAAATGCCGTTGAGGTTCTTAGCAGTATCATACCATGGAAGTCTGGAAAGTGGACCTTTTCTTGAGAGTTTTTGTACAATCGGGAGGGGAGTGCGATTTCTTCAAGGTGCTTTAAAAGGGGTGCCGCACGGTGTTGAAGTGTACGCCGCATGGTTCACAAATCCACGCCGCACGGTGCAAGTGGTATTTTTGCCGAGATTACGTCCATAACCGCCATCCGATTTCTTCGTTCCTTGTTCGAAATGTTTGATTAGTTACTCTTTGGCGAGAAACCGACCTTTCTTCACACAAAAACCCCTATTTCCCTCTTTCCCGAAATCCCCGATTGAAATCTTGTGATTTGAATCCATGGCTAGTTCGAGCGGTAGTGAGAGTAGAACGTCGTCGTCCGGTGGGGATCACTCACCGTCTGTGCGAGGAGAAGTGGGTACGACGATCCAATCCACCGTGGGTGATCCATCTTCGTCTGAATTTGGTGCGGCTGCAACGAGTTCCGATGGTATTGGGTACCGTGCGGTGCTGATTGGGGAAGAACCACCCCGTACGACTGAGGCTGAGCCTCGTACGGCGGAGCCTGGTGGCGGAGTGTCGCACGCAGCGGTGCTGCATGATGATTTTGCCGGAACATTTGAGACCCATAATCCGGTTGGGGGTGGTCTTGACGCTATAGTCGCAAGCGGGGTCCCAGCGGGTTATGTTGCTACCGATCGGCTTGAGGGGAGTGATAATGTTGTCATGCATGGTGGCTAGAGTGGCTCGGGGCCCATGGAGGTTGATGTGCCGGGCCTGGGTGCCCAAGTTTCTGAGGTGGAGATGGATATTGGCGGCGTGCATGTTATGGTTAAGCAGAGACCCGTCGGGGAGGGTGCTGATACTGGTTCTCAGGAGAGCTTGGTACCTAGTGATCTTCTGAGTGCTTCTCTGATCACTCAGGTGCCTATCAGAGGAGAGGACTCGCCAGTTGTCATCCTTGTGCTTAGGAGGGATTTGGGGAAGGAGAAGGTGGTTATAGAGGAGGCTCGGGATTCGAGTAGTGGAAGTGAGGATATGGAGGTTGGGGCTTCGGACCCAGTAGTTGTTCCTGCTGCCGTTGGTTCTTCCAGGGATCCGGGTTATACTATGGCTGATACACTGGAGGGAGCGAGAGATGAGGACCTGGCACGGACCCTTCAGGAGGATCCGACTTTTGCTGAGGCTTTAGCTGGGGAGAGAGTGCCTGAGCACATTCAGGACATGTTCCTTGAGGAGAGACAGAGAGAGGCTGAGGCTGAGGCTGCAGGAGAGGGTGCTTTCTTGTCTCTGGTGGCTGAGGTGGAGAGGGCTCAGAGGGTGAGACCTCCGTTCGACCCTGAGACTTACGTGCCACGGGTGCACTTCTTTATATCGATGGGGGTCTGACGTATACTCGCCGATACACTTGTTCTATGACGAGACGACTTTGCTGAGGGATCCGGAGACCCATATTTCTGCACGTCCACTGGTACGTACTTTAATTGCTGTTTTCAACTGTTGTACTTGTCTTGAATTCCTGTGCATGCATGCTTTCCATTGTTGTTTGTCTGAAAAATTTATACTTGCTTACTTTGAAACAGAGGAATGTCTCCTTGTCGGTATATGGAGGTTCGTCGGACTCTTGGAGCGCTTTAGGAGTTTGCCTGGGGCAGTGAGGGAGGTGATTGAGGGCACGGGCTTCATGGCTTTTATTCGACTTCTGGTGCCGACGCGGGCGGACCGCAGATTGCTGAGAGCTCTGATTGAGCGTTGGTGGGACACCACCAACACCTTTCACTTGAGGTTTGCTGAGATGACCGTGACGCCTTTGGACTTCTCGGCGATCACAGGTTTGAGAGTGGGTGGCGAGCCGGAGTCGCCGACAGAGGCAGCTCAGATGGCCAGAGCTTACTTGCTGTACTTGTTTGGTGTGTCCCTGTTTCCGAACAAGCGGAGTGAGGTTCACTTAGGTTGGCTCCCGGCACTGGCAGACTTGGGTAGAGTGGCGAGCTTGAACTTCGGAGGCGCTGCTCTTTGTACCCTCTACTGTTTCTTGGGTGCCGCTAGCCGTGGGGTTGGGACGAGCTTTGGAGGCTTCTGGAGAGTGCTTGAGGTAAAAGCTTTTACATGCTTTCTTGCTTTTAGTTCCCTGAGATTTTGTTGTGTAGATTGCAGCTTGCTGATAATACCCTTTAACCATGCAGGTGTGGGCTTATGAGGTGCTGGGGATGTATCCTTCGGTGAACAGTCATGAAAATGAGGAGGTGATTCCCCGAGCAGCGAAGTGGGACCGAGAGCACCGAGGAGGCAGTGTACATGCAGGGAGATTGAACGACTTTCGCCTTTTCTTGGACCAGACTGACGGTAGTACGGTAAGATCCTGAGTCTTGTGTTGCTTTCAAGCTTGGGCCTTTTGTTCTGTTTTCAGCTTTTCTAAAGAATTTGGGTTTGCTTGCAGGTGAGGTGGCATGCATGGGATGCAGTGACTGACCAGTACTTGGAGCAGAGCAGGGAGCTGACACGGGGGCGGATTTTGTCGGAGTCCCCGTATGGTTGGCAGTGGTACTTGGGAGAGAGGGTGCCTCGTCAGTCCCTCAGGTTGGCTCACTTCAGGATATCGGGGCGCATACCCCCTGGCGTACAGCGGACTGACGAGTACACACGGGCAGAGATAGAGAGATACACTGTGCTGGACACTGCGCTTCCTTTCAGCAGTTCTTCAAACTATGAGAGCTTTCTGGTTGGCCACCTGGCCAGTTTCTTGGATATGGAGACCCGTATAGCAGCCTTGGAGATAGCTTTGCCGGTGTTGAGGAGAGAGATAGAGGTGCAGACTCCTGGAGGGATGATGGGAGCGTTGGAGGTTCCTCGTGTTGCACCTCCGTTGGACCTTACTTCTGTTCAGGTAACCTGTAAAAGAAAGAAAACACGTTTGCAGTTTATGTTTTCTTGCACATTATTGAAAAATACCTGAGCAATTTTTTTGCAGATTCCTGCCAGCTGGGCGTCAGAGTCCTATCAGCTGAACTTGGACTTGGAGGCTTTAGTGCGCCGACTGATGATAGGTGACGTTCCAGAGGTGCACCCCCGGGCTGAGCCGGGAGTGGTTTTCAGAGAGGGTGGTCCTGGTGGAGGTGGACAAGGCCGTGGTAGCAGAGTTCGGGGAGCTGGAGGCGGAGCTCGCGGTGGTAGTGCTGACAGGAGTAGAGGCGCTGACAGAGGTGGTGGTGCAAGAGGTGGAGGTGCCCGGGGGGCTGACAGAGGTGGTGCAGCCGGAGCTAGCAGTACAGGTGCAGGCAGGGCTGTGAGAGGTGCTAGCAGAGGAGCTGGCGGGGCCAGTAGAGGAGGAGGACGTAGAGCTGGTCGTAGTCCTTCTCCTGGCAGAGGGAGTTCTCAGGTATTCTTTGTGCTTTGAACTTTGTGCTTTCAGATTTTGCATATAATCCTTGATGAAATTCCTTTGCTTTGTGAAGAGTATGTCCCCACCTCCGAGGACTGGACGCAGGAGGCCGTTGATGAAGCAAGCTAGTGGTGGTCCCACGACTCCTCCTTCCGACAGAGTACTTCGAGGTCGTCAGCCTTCTGTTGACCGGCCGGGAGGGAGTGCACCAGGGAGTTCAGCTCCGTCGTCACGGTGGTCTCTCAGGGAGACAAAGAGTAGCGAGGAGGAGGACACGGGTCCCGCTGAGTCTGAGGAGTTTAGGCCACGAGTGCAGAAGAGGCCTCGTGCTTGAGTAGCCAGGATGGGCCTGCGTGCCTGCTTTTGATTTGGGCGCCTGTTTGCCCGTTCTTTCTTTTCTTTTCATAGATACGGCCTGCGTGCCGTAGTAGTAGTTTTGATGACGTCGGGCTTGTTTTGCCCCTGGATAGATGCATATTTACCTATGATATGGATACTTGCACTGGTTTTATAAAAAATTGCATTTATGTTTATGTAGAATGACGTACATTAACAAAGACTTGAATTTTGAAAACCAAATCTAGCACTGAGAATGCATGACACGAGACTCTGCGGGGAAATGAAATATACATGAGTTTGAAACATAAATTGGACACTTTGGGCTTTTTTTGTGGGAAGAACTGGAAAAAATGATGAGAAAGAGAGGAGTTTAGAGTGAGAACGCCCCGCAGCTAGACATCTTGATTCAATAAATCCTGAGCGTACGCAACATTGTTTGCTTTAAAACGAATATTTCGAGAAATTGCGAAAAAGTCGCAAAATTTCATTCAAAGCTCCTGTACCCGGGGTCTTTTGGCACACCCATTTATCGAGACATCTTGGCAAGTGTCAAATAATTCCTCCATCGAGACCTTGATACTCATTCTGAGTTGTATGCACGAGAAAAGTGGCCAAAAGAAGCTTGGAATGGGTCCCGGAGTGCCAAAGTTGGAATTTTGGCTAGAAATAGCCAAGTATACCGCACGGCATAGAAAATCATACCGCACGGTGCAGGCATAGTGCCGCACGGCGCCGGCGTCTGGTCCCCACTTCTGACGCTGTGTTCTGCTGCAATTTGAGCTCTGTTTTTGGCCTTTGAAATGCTGAAACGGTAGTCTGTTCATGGATTTTTGCATTGTCCTTACATCCTCCAATGTGGCACGCTTCCCAAGGCTGGTGTTTTGCTTATAAGTAGCATTGCTAACCCTTGTATCCTGGAAATCACATTCCTCGTTGTTCCTCTACATCCTCCAAATGGCTGTTAGCATCTCAGCTTTGGTTCGTCCTTGGCTCAATGAGCTTGACGGTCTTGGTTGGCTGAACTTCCGAGACCATAGATTGGCGTCTATGCGTTATATTCGGGATGTAACCATACGTCCGGAGTTGCTCCATGCTGCTGTCCGTTTCTGGGATCCGGAAGTGCATGTATTTCGCTTCGGTCTTCAAGAGTTATGCCCCACGGTGGAAGAGTTCCACGCGTACCTCGGAGGTTTTGATCTGGAGATTCCCGTTATTCCTCTTCAGGGAGAGAATTACGCTGATGTGTTGTCCTCAAAGCTGGGCTTGAGCAAAAATGCGGCAAGGTCCATGATCCAGGGAGGCGTGCTCAACATTCCGCGCTTGATCAGTCAGTTTCGACCTGAAGGCTTTGCATTGTGCCTCGTGATTCTTGCAGCGTTCCTGTTTGTTCGTACAGACAATCAGGCAAGTGTGGTACTGGTAGGAGTGGCCAAGCAGATTGAGGGCGCAAAGATGTGGCTCCGATGGTTCTGGTTGAAACTTTGATGGGTTTGGACAAAATCCACGCTGGGCGGACCAATGTTTTTGAAGGCAGTGCTTTGCTCCTACATGTAGGTTTCTCACTCAGCTCTCCTTTTTCTGGTTGATTCTCTCGTTCTCTTTTTTCCTCAACGCTCGGGTTTAGGCTTTCTAAGGTTTCTGTCTTGTTTTCTCTCTCATGCAGACTTGGCTTTGTGATAAGGCTGTTCTTCTGGAGGCAGTGCCGCGGAACGGGGTCAATGAGACACGAGGCTTTGTTCAGAGGGAGTATCGGGAGTTTCACAGGAGTGTTTCCGGTTGGGTTCATGTGCTTTCCCAGCTAAAAGAGGACACAGTCTCTTGGCACTTGAACTGGATGGATCGTCCGACCATGACGGTGAGCAACATGGGACGTCACAGGGTTGTCCTGGCGGGTCTGTCTGGCTGGACCTTTTACATTCCTTACCGTATTCTCCGCCAGCTAGGCGTTGATCAATCGATACCATCTGTGTACCCTGAAGCCTTTGTCGCGCCAAATTTCAACCATGCAACAATCCAGGCTTATCAGCGTACTTGGAGGGAGCGTGTGACAGTTCCCAGAGATCAGCATCCCATCATTGTGCTTTTGGGGCGTTACAAGAGATGGTTGACGCAAGAAATTGAAGCAAGGGAAAATGGAAATCAAATTTGACATATGCTATAGTCTTAATGTATCCGAAATAAATTGCTGACCCATGACATGTTTCATGTGGGTCAATGTTTGCTTGTGAAATAATCATGCTCAGCCATGTAATCGAAGAAACCAGTTTGAATAAAAAGTGAATTGTGAAAGTTTTCCGCTTTGATTCTCATTGATTGTGATTGTATACGCGAATGACGGCTATGGATCAGCTTAAAAAGATGTTACAAAAGTTTGCGACCGGTCCTCAATGTGAGGATGCCTACGTATCCTTAAGAAGGAATCAGGTCATGACGTAGTTCATAATGTAATTTTGGCTAGGGTTCACTCGAGTATTTTCACTCTCCTTTTGTGCTCTAAATTTTGCCTAGTACCGCCCTTTCGGGTTTTCGGTCTAGCGAGCTCTTTTGATTGATTTGTCTTGAGTTTTGCCTAAGCCGCCCGATGTGGGTTTTCAACTTAGCAGACTTGCTCTAATTTTTGCCTGGCACTGCCCGCCCTTGCGGTTTTCAGTCTAGCGAGCTTCTCTCAGGGATAGTATCTTTTGAGCTGATCCATGTTGACCAAGGTGGAGAATTCATTGCCGTCGAGATCGATGAGTTGAGTAGCACTTCCGGACAAGATCTTTTTGATAATGTATGGCCCTGCCCATTTCGGCCGAAACTTCCCTCGTGGATCAAAAACTAGAGCCCGGATCTCCTTCAGAACCATATCTCCTTCTTGCAAATCTCTGGACTTGACCTTCTTGTTAAAAGCACGTGCGATTCGGCGTTGATACCCTTGAACATGATATAATACTTTGAGCCTTCTTTCGTCAAATAGCATGAGTTCTTCGAACCTTGCGCTCTGCCATTCAGCTTCCTCGATTTTAGCTTCTATCATGACCCTCAGAGATGGTACCTCAAGTTCGATAGGGAGAACGGCTTCCATACCGTAGACCAAAGAATAGGGTGTTGCCCCTGTCGGAGTACGGATGGATGTCCGGTATCCCCAAAGTGCTAACGGCAGCTGTTCATGCCAATTTCTTGCAGACTGAATGGTTCTTTCTAGTATTGACTTGATGGTTTTGTTGGCAGCTTCTACAGCTCCATTGGTTTGTGGCCGATAGACAGTTGACTTGTGGACCTGGATCCCAAAATCTTCGAGAACCTCGGCGGCTCTACCCTTGAAGTGAACGCTATTGTCGGATACAAATGCATGAGGTACTCCATACCGGTAAACGATGTTTTGCTTGATGAAATGAGTGACCTGAACTGCGGTGAGTGTAGTGTAGGAGGCAGCCTCAACCCACTTGGTGAAGTAATCGATAACAACGAGGATGAACTTGTTCCCATTTGAAGCAGCTGGGGTGATTTTGCCGATGACGTCGATGCCCCAGGTAGAGAAAGGCCAGGGTGAAGTCATAGAATGCAGCTCCGACGGTGGTATGTGCATGAGATTGGCATGAATCTGACATTTGTGGCACCGTCTTGCATATTCAATGCATTCGGTTTCCATGGTAGACCAGTAATAACCTTGTCGCAAGATCTTCTTAGCGAGCATGGTTCCGTTCATGTGAGGGCCACAGACTCCGTTGTGTACTTCTTCCATGATTCTGGTGGCTTCTTCGCCGTTCACACACAACTTGTGCATTCCGCAGTGGGATCTTCTATACAACCTGCCCCCGCAAATAATGTAGTGAGAAGCCAGTTTCCGGAGAGCGATCTGGTCCTTCTTGTCAGTTCCAGTAGGATATTCGTTCTTCTCGATGAAATTCCAGATGTCGTGATACCAAGGAAGACCATCGTCCGGCTCATCAATAGCCATGATGTACTCATAAACGGGCTTGTCCCTTTGTTCAATCATAATTGGCCGAAGCTTGACTCCGTTAGGTATCTCCACCATTGAAGCCAATGTTGCCAAGGCATCAGCAAACCGGTTGTTTAATCTGGGCACATGAGTGAAAGTGACGATCTGGAATCGATGGATCAGATTGTCAAGGTCTTTATGGTAAGGTTTCAACTTGTCTTCCTTGACCTTCCAGTCGCCGTTCGCTTGTGAAACCACCAAGTTGGAATCTTCGATCACTTCCAATCTTTTGGCGCCGATTTCTAGGGCAGCTTCCATCCCCACAATACACGCTTTGTATTCGGACTGGTTGTTAGTGACCTCGAAGTTTAGCTTGAAAGCAAGAGGAATGTGTGACCCTTCTGGTGAAATAAGCAAGATTCCAATTCCGAATCCTTTCTGGTTAGCAGCCCCGTCAAAATAAAGCAACCACACATCATCGGTTGTGGTCATGACATTTTCGTCGGGAAATTCAAAACTTGCATCTTCGGGACCTTTTACCGGATGATCGGCCAGAAATTCAGCGACAACTCCTCCTTTCACAGATTTTCGAGTTACGTACTTGATGTCAAATTCGGCTAACAGGAGCAATCAACGTGCCAGTTTACCCGTGAGTGCTGGTTTCTCGAATAGGTATTTGAGAGGGTCCATCCGAGAGATCAGCCTTACTGAGTAGGCTAGCATGTAGTGTCTCAACTTCTTGGAAGCCCATATCAAAGCCCAACAAACTTTCTCCAAGGGAGTGTACCACTCCTCGCATCCGGTCATCTTCTTACTGATGTAGTAGACTGCTTTCTCACTGCCCCCTTCGCCTTCTTGCGCTAGCATGCATCCCATTGCTGATGGGGTAACAGATAAGTACATGATGAGGGGTTGCCCCGGTGTTGGTGGCATCAGCACTGGAGGGATCTGAAGATACTTCTTGATGGCTTCGAAGGCTTTTTGACATCCGTCGCCCCATCTGAATGGTACATCCTTCTTGAGTAGTCGAAACATCGGCTCGCAAGTTGAAGTTAACTTGGCGATGAATCTGCTGATAAACTGAATCTTCCCGAGAAAGCTTCGTACTTCCTTTTCTGTCCGAGGCGGCTCCATTTCGAGAATAGCCTTGATCTTGGAAGGATCTATTTCAATTCCTCGTGTAGTGATCATGAATCCCAACATCTTTCCGGCTGTGACGCCGAACGTGCATTTCTCAGGATTGAGGCGTAACCGGTACCTGCGAATCCTTTCAAAGAATTTTCTGAGGGCGGACAGATGTTTTTCCCTTTTCTTGGCTTTGACAATCATGTCATCCACGTAAACTTCAACTTCTTTGTGGATCATGTCATGTAGCAATGTTGTAGCCGCCCTCTGATAGGTTGACCCGGCGTTCTTCAGTCCAAAGGGCATGATCCTGTAGCAGTAAGTACCCCACTCTGTGGTGAAAGTAGTTTTCTCGCGGTCTTCGGGAGCCATGAGAATCTGGTTGTATCCTGAGAAACCATCCATGAAAGAAAGAAGTGCATGACCTGCAGTGTTGTCCACAAGTACATCTATGTGCGGCAATGGGAAATCATCCTTAGGGCTGGCCTTGTTCAGATCCCTGAAGTCTACGCAGACTCGAATCTTTCCATTCTTCTTTGGGACAGGAACGATGTTTGCAACCCACTGGGGGTATTCTGTTACCATTAAGAACCCCGTGTCTATCTGTCTCTGAATTTCCTTCTTGATTTCCAACACCCAGTCAGGTCTCATTTTCCTCAACTTCTGCTTGACAGGCTTCGCATCTGGATAAAGCGGGATTCGATGCTCCACAATCTCGGGGTCGATACCAGGCATATCTGCGTGCGACCATGCAAAAACGTCTTCGAATTCTTTCAGGAGATCCGAGTGGGCTTTGAACTCTTCTGGAGATAGTCCGGAACCAATTTGAACCATGCGTGGATTGCTTTCATTTTTCAAATTTATAGAAATAATTTCTTCTTTTAGAGGCTGAGCATGCCTTTTGTCTTCCCTTTTAATTAGAGATCGAAGTTCTTCTGGAATTTCTTCCTCGAACTCAATCTCTTCATCGTCAGGGTCAACACAATTTATTTCGGATACAGCAAGATAAGCAAAGTCTACTTGATTGATAGCAAATGCGGGGGCCCCAGGGGCGTGATACATGAGAGTGGACTCGAATTCAAAAGAAAAGTGAGGACGCGGGGGAATGACAGATACATGTTCAGGGTAAGACTCAGTGCTAGACTCAGATTCTGACTCAAATTCAGTGCTAATGTAAGTGATTCTAGGTACAAAAGTGCAATTTTTATAAATTCCATTGGCATCCACAATGAGTGTAGTGACATCTCCAAGGGCATCCTGGCTCAGCATCATCAACTCTACCTCCTCGGCAAGCTTCAAATCAGGCTTCAAATCAAACAGCATTGCAGCGGGCTCACCTTCCTCTTCCACACCTATCAGGCTCTCTTCCCCAAACAGCAATTGGAGATTCCCTGAGTCAAGAGTTTCGATCCAGTCAACTTGGAGTGCCTTAACCAGTTCTTCCCTCTTCTCAGCTTCATCGTCACTGTCCCAAGTGTCGTTTGCAAAGATTTCGAAGCCTGGCAGCTTAGTCTTTGTTTCCATATCCCAGAATGGTTCCGGTTCCCCTTGATAGATAGCTTCTGGAGCTTTCACAAACTGAATGGGCTTCTTCTTGGCACCAGCTTGCATCTTTTCCCTTTTTTGATTCGCCGTCAGCTGGCTCATAACCGAGGCCAAAGCGGTGGTTATTTGTTGAGAAGTTAGGGAATTCAGCCATCCCCTGATTATTCAAACCTAACCCTAGGCTGGGTAGGTATTCCATTTTTCTCATCATTTCCAAGGCAGTTGAGCTGACTGAGAAGTCCTCATCCATCTTGACAGTAAGGACTGATCCTGAAGTATCAAAAGAAAAACCACCAAGGGTGACATCTTCTTCTCCATGAGCGATTTCAAGTAGTGGTGCATTGTCAGGGACATGGAGACGGATTCTGTAGACACCCCAATTTTAACCTAAAGTGTTTCCCCAATGATGAAAAAGACCGCGAACATACCTTGAATGATTGATCAGAGCTTACCAAAAATAGCAAAAAATGATAAAGTCAGCCGTACGGCCCTTCAAAACAACCGTACGGTCATCATCCTTCCAAGTTGACCGGGCAGCCAACTTATATGGCCGGGCGGCTCTCCTTGTTAGCCATGCGGCCAAGTTTTGGTTGTCAAGTCAAGAATCGAGTTTGCAGAGATTTCTGGCAGAGAATATATTCTCGACGGCAGAGGAATATCATCATCACGCCATAACCGTCGGCCATTCTTATCCTTTCACACCTCCTCCTCCATGGCTATAAATAGCCTTCATCTCCTCCTCCGAACACAGACCGTGAATCACCCACCGTCGCCGTAAAGCTCTGCCGGAAAACCATATCACCAAAGAAACATCTCTGAAATTCCTCTATTCTCTCTCAGAAACCACAAAAATCTCGTTGTCTGTAATCTCTGTTCACCAATCCAAAGTATCCGAAGCTTTGATCACATCGTTTCAAAAGGTATAAACCTCGGTTCTGTCCGACAAAGTTTCATCTTGATCTGAGGGGAGATATTCGGGCTCGAGATGGTTCCCGTAATCATCCCCGGGTTCGAATAACGCTGATTATCAACAATACTCACCTCCAAGGGTTCGTATCGGGCGATATTTACTGTTATCGCACGGTTCGACCTCATTCGGAGATACATTTCTTTCAAAACCATTCTTCAAACCATTTTTCAGTTCAAGGGGAATGTTTTCATCATAGAGGATCAGTTTTTGGTTGAACACAGTGGCTTGTAAATTTTTTGAAAAGATCAGAGGACGTTGGCCGGGCGGATAACATAGAGGGCCGGGCGGCTAACATAGAGGGCCGGGCGGCCAACATTTCCTAGACGCACGGCTGATTTTTGAAGGATGAATTTCTCCCCTGTTTCAAGCAGATTCATGCTCTGTTTTCGGGTTCTCTGGTTTTAAGTTGCTGATATTATGCCACCCCCCCTCAGGTTTTGTTTATTTATTATCAAGTTCTTTTATTTCATTTTATTCCTGTTATGGTTCTATAAATTATTCGTTTATTTCTTTCAATTATATTTCATATTATTGTTAAAGGATTTTTGCAATAAAATATTTTCAGAAAAACCCCACAAATGTTTAGTAGAGACCGGAAATTGTCCGGGCGAGCGGGGTGCTTTTTAATAAAACCTTCCCCGGTCGTAACATGGCTTCCGAATCCAAAAGAATCGTTTCACAGATCAAATCTTTTCCAAAAACGGCACAAGAGTCATCAATTATTTTCAACGGTTTCTCGGGTACCGAAAGCTTTCCATATAAATCCCGGGTGGCGACTCACATCTTTCTGTTTTCCATCGAGCGGCGTGGATCCGACCGTCCACAGATTCCCGAATCGCCGTGAATGGTTAGAGTTCTCGTGGCCAGGCCGAGTTGAACTTTCTGGTGTAGGGAAGAAGGGACTGCCATGATATCTGATCGATGGAGCCAAGGCCTGCCCAGCAGCAGGTTAAAAGATGAGGGAATGTCGAGTACATGGAACTCGATATCCGTTCTGAAGTCTTCAATTACCACTTCCATTTGGATTACCCCAACTACATCCCTGCGAGTGTTATCATATGCGCGCACTCCGAGGTTAGAAGGCTGGAAGTCTTTGTTCTTGAAACCCAAACAGTAAGCTGTCTGTAGCGGACACACGTTTAGAGCGGATCCGTTGTCAAGCAGAACAACAGGGACCCATTTTCCCATGCACTTGAGAGTAATGTGCAAAGGTTTGTTGTGACCAGCTCCCTCTGGGAGTAAATCCTTTTCAGTGAAGACAACAACGTGCTTTGCGCGAGCTGGAGTGAGTAGCGCTACCATGGTTTCTGGCGGAGTATCAGGTGGTACCTCCATGTTTGACAGGGTTTTGATCATCTTTTGACGATGTTCCCGGGAGGAAGAGAGTAAACCCCAAATTGAGACTGACGCTGGAGTTCTTTCAAGTTGTTTCTGAACCAAGTCTTCCGTTGTTGCCCGGTTCCTCTGAGGTGGTTGAGTAGTAACTTCTGGCTCAGTCGGAGGTGAATTTTCCTGAACAGGGTCATCCCAGATGAATTCTTCTGGCTGAGCTTGATGTGAGACGTTCCTCTGAAGGTTGGCCAGCTGGTAGATTCGGCCGCTCCTTGTCACCCGATTGACTGTGTCCTCCCAGAGTTGTTGGTTTTCACCCCAGAAGTCTCCAAATTCTTCACCGACTTTGCACTTACCGGCTTTGACAGCTTCCCTTTTCTGATCTTCAGACCACAAGTCTATCAAATCGCCTGAAATTTCCTGACTGTTGATATCAACTGTTTCTAATTTTGTCTTCAAATTTGCTACCTCCGCCTCTTGCCAAAAAGACTGGTCTAGCATGGATTTATTGACAGTCCATACTTCGTCACCACAGACTCGGATGTCGATAACCTCATCTTCGTTCCATGTGGTTGCTTGGGGATCTGTGACCAGAACCGATATGTTGGCAGAGTGTGGGAATGGCGCAGACGGCCGTGGGAGAGATTCTCCGATAATGTATGCCTGAGGGAACCAATCTTGATCATTGAAGACCGTTTCGATGGCTTGGTGATTCTCTTCTTCGAGAAGTTGAGATAGTGAATGGTTGCCTGAAGGGTTGTGCTGAAATAAAGCTGGGAGTGAAGCTGCGTCCAAAGGGTCAGCATAGATTGCCGTTTCTTCAACTTGGTTGATATTGAGATTTTCTGGCATGTAAATAACTGCCTTGTCATGGATTTCTGGGACGATGTACTGGCTCGGGTCCCAAGAGATTAGCAAAGAACCAAACAATGCTTGTCGGGAATTTTCCCATTCTTGATCATTCATGGCCCATTCTCCTTCTTCAGCGAGGTCACTCCATTTGAGTTTGTGCTCAAGGGTAGTAATGGCATAGACCTCCGGATTTTCCGGCACTGGGGTGAAAGGTTTCGGTTCAATGGCTGGCACGATGTGTTGGCTGGGATTCAACTGGGTAGGACTTTGGCCTTTTGGAGTGGAGCTGAGGGATATTTGGCTGATTTGGATGTTTTGCTTGTGGTTAGGCAAGGGATTGGAAATGGTATTGGGTTTTTGTTTGGGAACTGGGATGGTTCCGTCATCAACCAAGTCTTGGACTACGTGCTTGAGACGGATACAATTGTTGGTATGATGGCCAGACATTTGGTGGTAGGCACAGTAAACATTTGGGTTGTGATTTGCAGGGAGCTCTTTGGGTGGATCAAGAGGCTTGATGGCATTTTTCTCAAGGAGCTTTTTGTAGACAGTGGTAAGAGGGAAAGGGAATTGGTAGAATTCTCTTCTCGGCTGGGAGGTGTTTGGACAGGTGAAGACTGGGTGGCTATCTGGTTAACTGGTTCAGCTTTGACTGGCTTTGAAGGAATTGGCTTGAGTTGGACTGTAAGTGCTTGGTCCGAAAAGGGTGTTGCTGTTACCGGAGTAGACTCGCTTGGGCCGAGAAACGGATTCTCCTTTGTCGAATATGCCAGTACGGATTGCGACTTCAACTGCAAGGCCAGCTTCATAAAAGGTCTTGAAATCGGCGGAGGTTTGAAAGACCACCAGGTGTTTGGCGAAGTCAGGTTCCAAATTCCGAGTGATAATCCTCATTTGTTCTTTCTCCGAGGGCCTGTCCATCATCTGCGATGCTTTCCCTCTCCAGCGTTTGACAAAGTCGGCGAACGACTCGTTCTTCCCCATCTTTGTGGATTCTAACTCCCGAACAGTCATTTCCAGCTGGATGTTATAATTGTACTGAGCCACAAAGGCTGCCCCAATGTCTTCCCAGGTCTTCTTCTTTGCATTGTCTAAGTTCAGAAACCAACGGAGTGCAGATCCCGTCAGGGTTTGCTGGAACATCTGTGCCATGGAATTCTTCTCCACATCGTACATGGATAAGGTACCCACGTATGTTTGCAAGTGTGCTTTTGGGTCACCGCTTCCGTCAAACTTGTCCCAGTCAATGGGCTTGAACTTGTCAGGCAGCTTAGCATCAGGGAATAGGCACAGCTTCTCCATATCAATGCCTATAGCAGCGATCTTTTCTTGCTTCTGAACTGATTCCTCAAGTTTGGCCACCTTGGCCATCATGGCATCCATCTCTGGGTGATTACCTGATGATTCCCCAGAAGGCAACCGGGAAGTGATGTCCTGAATTAACACCATCATCTGGGCCATTTGCTTGCTGTTGGCGGCTCGCTGATCTTCCAAGGCTTCTTTGAGAATCTGAACCTCGGTCTTCTCTGTCTGTTCTGTGTTCTTGGTCATGACTGGAAGGCTAGCTGACTGTTCCTCTCTTGACTCAGTCCGAATTAATCGCTGTTGGGGAGTTCGAGCCCAACCAGGTGCAGGAGTGTTCTTGCTTTTGCCAATGGTTATGTACTGATGGTATGAACAAAATAAATTATGTTGTATATGCAATCTATCTATGTGAATGATGCATGATGCATGATGCAAGATCGCCCCAATTTTCTCCGATTTTGCTGAATACAATGGCCGGACCGAGGTTGCCTACGTATCCTCGTGGAGAGGAATCAGGCCGTAACGTAGTTCGGGACTGCAAATTGGCTTCCAAATTTTGATAAAAAGATGTCTTTTTTCATTGATCACCCAAGCAGGGGGTGACGCAAAAGGAGTTCCGACAGGCGGAGAACAGACTCGATAAGCAAAGTACAGGTTATTACAGACTCGGTAAATAACCCATACAGAAAACAACAACAGACTCGATAAGCAAACTGCAACAGACTTGATATTCAGACTGGACAACTGATGTTGGCTTTATTCCAAAAGAGCCCTTGACGACTTGATCAGATCTGGTTATAGTGCATGCTCCAACTTGTTCGGATTGTGACTTCATGGGATGGGATGAGTTGGGTTGACCGGGGTGGATGGTGAACTGCCTTCACCGAGCTTCTGCTTCCCTTTGCGGGCTCTGGCTTCCTCTTCTTGTTGTTCCTGAAGTTGATGGGGGGATATGTCCTCATTGTCACGAAGGTAATCCTCGTAGCACCCATCGCAGTTGCATTCATCCCAGTATTTGTGGCCAGTGACTGGGTCGGCGAAGTAGTACACGGGATGGCCTTCTTCGTCAAAGTACTTGATTGGCGGCATGGGACAGAAGTTTTCATCATCTTCTTCATGCACGACAGTGATCTTGTCTGGGAGCATATTTGGGCCATTGTCTGGCGAGATATGGAACTTCCATGCTGGATGGCTTTCAGTGCTGTCCCACTGATTGGGCTTGGTGACTTGGTCAACCCACTTGTAGAGCTTCTCACCTTCTGGGGTCTTCTCTTCAGGCTTGGGGGACTCATCTTCCTCAATGATCCAGATGGAAGCGTTGTGGTGAGTGGAGAAGGTAGACTTGAGTCTCTTATTGCTTGGTTGATCAGCCATTGTGTTATGACAAGAAAAGTATTGGTTTATTTGGGGAAAAACGGAGCCTATTTGCAGAGGAAAAAAAAGATTTCTTTTTTTTTTCGTTTTTTTTTTTCCAGCTTAACCAAAGATTATTGGGGCAATCTTTGAGGTGAGTGAAGTGAAACCTAGGGTCAACCTAACTTGTGTATGTCTGCAAGATGACAGCAGTATATACAAAGCAGTAGACAAGTAGCATGGTATGTGCGGAAAGCGATAAACAGGCAGCATGCCGACAGGGTATAGGAAAGACAGTAATCACGCAGCAGGATATAGCACGAAATCCTACCCTGTGGGTTCCTGTCTTAGGTTGGAAAGTTCTAAGGATATCTATATGCAGAGGCCGGTTTTGGTTTAAAGGGGGTTCCCCAGACTAGAGCCAATATTTGCCTCCCCTTTGCACAGAATACTGACGTGGCAAGGGTAATAACGGCAGGCTGACTCATAATCGTCCAAGGTTGCCGAGAATCCTGGGATGTCCTAACACCAGCAAGCCAGGTAGGGTAACCAAGACGCAGCGGCGAGGCTAGTAACCATGCACGTGCAATGCAAAAGTTTTAACAATAAAATCTTTTCAAAAATCCCACAAATATTTTTCAAGTTTGGCTCACTTTTTAAATTAATCAAAACCTTGAAACTTTACTCGTGTAAACAACCGGGAAAGCTCCAGTCCAGACTGATCGGGCTTTCACCCTGACATCAATCCTTTCTAGTACGGCGTGAAGCACGTACTTGGTGTCAAGCTTTCAAAGGGTCATTTTTACAAGTGTAAAATGTCAAAATAAATATTAATTTAAAATATCGCTCCCCAGCGGAGTCGCCATTTTGTGGACGCTCAGTTTTTTGCGCGGGCGAAAATGTTAGTTATCCACGGAGTTTTGGTTGTGAAAGAGGGCGATCCGGGAAAAAGAAATTTTGAGTCGCCACCCGGGGTTTAATTTTTTTGGAAAATGTTAGGTACCCGAGAAACCGTTTTAGAAAATATTGACTCTTATGCCGCTGAAAAAGAGTTTGATCTGCGAAAAATAGAGATTTGGGTTCGGGAGCCAGGTTACACGCGGGGAAGGTTTTTTAAAAAAAATGCACCCCGCGTGCCCGGAATTTTCCGGTCTTTACTAAATATTTGTGGGATTTTCTGAAAGCATTTTATCGAAAACTTTAAAACATATAGACAGTATATCATGAAATAATGAGGTTAAAAATAGACAAATAGCAACAGTAAATCAAAATAACATGCGATCAAACATGTAAATGTTAGAAAATTAACTAAGAGGGGATTCAAGTGCAAGAACGTGAAGTAAAGGGGGGGGGGGGGGGGGGGGGAAACTGCAATTTGACCCACTGGTTTTTTGAGAAAACAGAGTATCGGATTTCAGAAAACAGAGCATGAAAAATGGTTTTCCAGTGACACCGCACGGTGCAGGAAACTATACCGCACAGTGCATGAAAGATACCGTACGGTACCACTGTGCAGTGCAATTTTCCGAAAAAATTTCATTTCTATCCAATTGAGGCCTGCCTCTGTTTTTGTACGAAAACCAACTTATTTGTTGATAAAGATGGGTTTTGGAAAATGATTTTGATGAAGGAATGTACCTCGTTTCAAGGACGGTATCCCATGACGATAGGCGGTATCACGCGAAACTCGCTCGAGAGGTTAAAAATTTTGTTGGAATCTCTCCATTTGGGCTCAAGGAAAAGCTACAGAGCTCTCCTTGAACCCGGCGGAGACTCCCCTCAGAAGACTGCTACGATTTTGAACACAAATGTTGTACCTCGGGCTTGCTCGGTTATGGTCCAAGTGTTCGAATAAGATCGGTTTTGAGGCGCGAAATGATGCTTGTAAGGTTATATGGTTTGAAATTTGAGGATGGTTTTGACGGTGTAACAAGAGACCGGAAATTTGCTTTGAGAGAAATCTTTCTGAGAATTCGTTGATTCGTTGATCCCCCTCGTCGGCCTTCCATTTCACTTCTTTATATAGATAAAATTTTGAACGGTTTTCATCATTCCGACGATTCCCATACGCCAGTGAATGTAATGATTTCGGAATCTCATCATCGTTTCTGAGTTGCTGGGCGAACTCGGGAATCCTGTTGATGGGACAAGGACACCGTACGGCGTCAAAGATGTACCGCACGGTGCATAGTGTAACGCCGCACGGTGTAAAGAGAATTTCAAGCCGTACAGTTTTAGGTTTTGGGCCGTATGGTTCAGGTGGGTTTGGGTTTTTGGTTCTTTTGATCTATCCGACTCAAGGAGCTATTCCGAGGTACATTTCGCGCATTCTTTTCATCATTGGGGATGCACAAGTTTATCAAAAATTGGGGTGTCTACACATATATGAGTATACCAGATTGTGACAAAAAATTGGAGAAAAATATGAAGCGGTTATTTTTAAACAATTCTCGGACTAAACTATGTTCTGAAAATTTGAGAATCTGGGCAAACTATGAAAGCTGCATATTTTTGTTAATTTTGTTGTAGTTAACAAGTGTATTGGTTATGGGTCCTCATGAGTCATAAACCTTGATAAGTTAGCAATGTTTTAGCGTGGGAATCATTGAAAATTATTGAGTATGCGATTTTTAACGGATTTTTGAACAAGAGGCTGCTCTGTTAAAAAGTTTGTTCTTACTGTGCAAAAATTTCTGGGTTTGGACATAAATTGGACTTGGTTTTATTGCGTATAAAAATCCAATAAAAATCATGGATGAACCTTGATGTGTTTTTATGATTTGTACCAAATATTAGATTGTTTTGTTGGATAGATTGAGTTTGATGGGATTGCAAGGGTGTGTGACCCGATTGAAAATTTTGGTGTGTTACGGTAGATAGAGTAAGTTCGTGGAATTGATTGATTGAATTAATTAGATCATTATGTTGTGTTTGGGGCTTACCTAGTACCTAAAGGGGGACAAATGATGGCTTTGGAACTCATAATCTTGAATTGAGAAGAACTATATATGAAATGACGAAATTCGGATAAGGGTGTGAAGTTTGATTACAAAAGAGATTTGGGGCTTTTGTGTTGTTTGGTTCTAAAATGTGAAAATGAACATATCTATGTGAAATTGACGTGCGTGGGAATGAAAAATTAATTAAATTGGGACATAAAGGTCAAAGATGATATTTTGGACACGTTATAAATACGTATGTTGGTATTGGATACAAAGAAGTGAAATGAAGTTTAGAATGTGGTAATGATGACACGGGACCCGATAGATGCCCGGAGTGACACGGGGCCCAATATGGTATGCCCGGGGTGACACGAGGCCTTTATGGTTTGGCCGGAGTGACAAGGGGCCTAAATGGCATGCCCGGAGTATAACCTAATGTTTTAAAGGAATGAGATGCATATGGCAAACATTTAGGACACATATGGCGTGTCGGGTACGATAAGTTGAATCGAAGGGATCCTTGGTACTTAGGAAGTGTATCTCACTTGAATAATTCTAGTAAATATTGAACATTGTCTTGTGATTTCCACTTCCACTTTCGCCTTGCTCATTCTTTTCTTTTGTTGGGTCACTAGAAAACTATAATGATGGTATTTTGGAGTTATATGGGTTTAGTGGATATAATTGTAATTATATGCAAAACCTTATCTTGTATGATGGACACATGTGAAATACTTGGACACATGAGAGATACATGGACACTTGTGAATGCTTGGATATGTATCGGTTACGATTGGGTTAAAATGATAAAAAGAAAAAAAAGAGAACTTGTAGTACACGTGGGTACTTGTGGGATAAGGGGAGGCCTTTGTTAAGTATGACGGGTTTTTTTGAACGGCAAAGAATTTTATTAATCTCTGAGGAAACAAAGATTAAAAGGGAAGAGGAGCAAATTACATCACAACTCAATGGCAACAAAGCAACCTTAGACCCCGAAAGAGAAGAAAGGCTAGCAAGGTACCAACCAAATAAAATCACAGGAAAACATGAAAAGATACAACTACAGAGCTTCCAATAAACTGTTTATCCTAAAGAGGAAGTCGTCCAAAGAGAAATCAGAACTCCCTTCTTTGGATTTAATCCCAAAAGCAACTCTGGATAATATTAAATCAGAGGTCCTGTCCCAGTTTGGAGCTTCATTCTCGAACGCAATTTTGTTTCTTACATTCCACACAGTCTACAAAACAGCCATAGGAAATCTTCCCAAATCAACCTTTTTTGTTTATTCATTGTCCAATCTTTCCACCAAAAGAAGAGGTCTACCACAGATTTAGGGCAGACCCATTTCACACCCCACCAGAACATAATTTTAGACCATTGTTGCCACAGGTTGGCAATGGAGCAGCAAGTTATCAACTGTTTCTAACTCTGAAAGAAAGAATTTGCAGCAAGCTTCCTCTTCATTGCGAATGATTCCAAGCCGAAAGAGATATTCTGAAGATTTAATTCTACCAAGATGAACTAGCCAACCGAAACATTGGACTCTGTAAGGAGCTATATTCCTCCACATGAGATCAAAAGCAGAGTTGACAACTATGGTTTGCTAGTTCATATAAGGATTTTACACTAAAAGATTTTGAGTTGTTACCTTCCCAAATCAATTTGTCGCTAACACCATTTGAGGATAGAATTCCAGAACCATCTAGAATAGAATGGAGTTCATCCATTAGATCCTTCTCCCAGTCATAAAGTCTTCTCCTAAGCTGAATCCCCCAATCATGTCATTCTGATCTTCTAGACAAAACCTCATTAAGCAACTCTTCTTGCTGGCAAACCAATCTGAAAATTGGTGGGAATGCCTCAGCAAGACTTTGATTTCCGAGCCAAGCATCTAACCAAAAGAGGGTAGAGCTTCCATCACCCACTTCAATCTTGGCATTGCTCAAAAAAACAGAATACATTCTAGGACTTCTCTCCTAAGTTTGCATAA
This sequence comes from Vaccinium vitis-idaea, assembly GCA_963854785.1. Classification (NCBI taxonomy): domain Eukaryota; kingdom Viridiplantae; phylum Streptophyta; class Magnoliopsida; order Ericales; family Ericaceae; genus Vaccinium; species Vaccinium vitis-idaea. Next base: position 28,316,518 of record OY978215.1, on the reverse strand, counting down.
TGTCTTTCCAAATACATGAGACTTTCTTGGGTAAATTGGAGTTTGGGGACCAGTTGCTACCCTTCATATTGTATTCAGAGCTTATCACTGTCCTCCACAAAGCATTTTTCTCCGTACCAAATCTCCACCACCATTTGAGTAGAAGAGCATCATTCATGTCCTTGATGTTTCTTATCCGCAGACCTCCCATACTTCTGTTTTGAGTCAAGCTCCCCCATGCAACCATGTGAAGCTTCTTTTTTAACTCAGAGCCACCCCAAAGAAACTTAGCTTGAATGGATTCAAGACTTTTAACAATACCTTCAGGAATTTTGAAGAGAGACATGAAAAATATGGGTAGGCTGCAAAGGACTGATTTGATCAATATTATTCTTCCACCAAAGGATAAGTATCTCCTTTTCCAAGAGGCAAGCTTGCCTTTGAATTTATCAACAATAGGCTTCCAGGTGGATTTCAGCTTTGGGCTTGCTCCAAGGGGCAAACCCAAGTACTTGACTGAAAGTTTTTGCGTTTTGCAGTCAAGAACTTGGGCACGAGGCAAGAGATCAGCATCAGAGATACCAATACCATAGAGAATTATCTTATGGTAGTTAATTTTAAGCCCAGACATATCCTCAAAGTCTCCCAACAATTTCTTGATTACTTGCACTTCCTCTAACTTGGCTTTACAAAAAACCAGTGTATCGTCAGCAAATTGAAGGTGAGCGATGGTAGGACCCTCAAAACTCATAAAAAGCCCACTAAGAGTGCCCTGGTTTATGGCTTTTTTGAATAGCCAATTAAGACCCTCAACAACAATAGTAAACAAGAAGGGGGATAATGGATCCCCTTGTCTAACTCCCTTCTTCATTTGGATTTCCTTACTGGAGGACCCATTTACTAAGACAGAAACCAAAGCGGATGACGTGATACCCGGATATTTGGAAAATACTTAGGCTTGTTTGTGAATTGCAAGTGCATGTGGGGTCTTTGGACTTGTGGTTTATACGACAATTAGTTGCATGTGGCTATGGATTGGCTTGAGTCAATAGACATGTTTCATGAAACTTGAAGAGGATAAGTAGCTATGCTTGAGTAAATATTTGTAAATGAAATGGTGATTAACGGAGTGTTAATAACAAAGGAGATAGACTATTAAGTGGTTAATGAGAACCTTTTGTATGGTAACATAGGCTTTGTGAGAGGGTTGTTGGACCCGGTTGAATGTGTTTCAAGGAGATACGTGGAGAATGATCGGGGTTAGTAACACAGTGGTGGATTATGTACAAGATTTGGTAGCCCTAGGTCATTGTCGTGTGGATATAATCAGTTGATGCGCAAAATGTTATTTTTACTAATCCAATAAGTGGGGCATTGTGTTTTAAGTTCATTTGAGGATGTGGGTCCCCATTGCTGTATTCTTTCACTATGTTTTGTTTCGCATTTATAAATCTTATAAAGAAAACCTTAGGAAAGTTTGATGGTTTGTTTTCTGAAGTTTGTACCATAGGGATGTGCACAAGTGACGTGTGGTGAATCCTTGCTAGTTGCTACTATGAAATGATTCATTTGGAGGTTTAGTTGTGAATGTCAACTTTATTTTATATAGCATGTTTGTCATATTTTGTTTATATGCTTATGAATGTGTAAAAAAGGGGATCCTTACTGGGCGAAGTGACTGCTCACCCCCTTTGCTGTTTCAGCATTTCAGGTACAACCAAGTGACATGAGTTGGGATGCTAGTGGTGCATGACATTATTGAAGTATGGCATGAAAGTATATTTCATCATCAGAAATTATCTTCTTTTTTTTTTAGGAAAAATTAATAAAAAATACAAAAAAATTTACCCCTTCTAAAGATAGGACACGCTTTTTTTTCAGATTCAAGGGAAGGACACGCGTTTTTTCAGATTTAAGGGAAGGACATCCAAAACTAGTGAGTATTTACTAGTTTTCTGTACGGCCTCGTTAGCGATGGCTTCGACCTCCTCCCACCCCAGCTACCACCTCTGCCGCTGCTGAGATGAGTGGAGCCATCACCGAAGCTCAGCTAGAGCATCATCGGAGTTGCAAAACGTCGATCTATCATGAGATTTTTGTTGAACTAGCTCCACAACACGGTACTCCAAGATCTACGAAGCCAAAAGGCATCATCAATGGCGGCGAGAACTCTTAAGTACATAAGTAGGAGATGCATGTAAACCGATATTAGTACCTCCGACCCGAATCTTGACTCGGAATCGCGATCCTTGGACGAGTCCTCATCCCCAGATGAAATACTCAGCATCTCGAACTATGAATCATCGTCATCATCCATTGAACCGCGCCGCTGTTGAGGCCTCTGCATAGGTGGGGCTCTCGTGTTGTTGTTCCTTGGAGCTATTGAAACCCTCTGATTTGCCGCACGTTGTGGTGGACCTGGTGGTGGTTGCACGAAATTGGAAACCGGCCTCGATGGCTTTGATGATGGTTGTTGGTAATTCACATCTCGCTGAGATTGCTCCTTCAGCGCCATCTGAAGGAGCTCGTCTTCGTCTAGGTCAAGACTGTCACTCGACATTTCCTGATTTTGATGTGTAGAGGGAAAAAAAGGTATACCTTTTAAAGAAAAGACCTGGGAGACTGAACCGAGAAACCTATCTTTAAACCTGCACTAGAACTTGGTGGTAAATGGTTTTACAAAAACTTTGGCTGGTCTAGTACAAGTTTAAGTCTCATTAAAAATTGGTGGTCCCCACTACTTGTACTACATTGTTTCTATTAAGATTTTGTGACATTTCACTAATTTTTTTGGTCACCGGAATTGGTCGGGCAAAGGTGGGGTGGTGGTTGGCCGGAGGTGGGGTGGTTTTTTTTATTTTTTTTGTTCAAAATTAGAATTTTTAAAAATTAATGACATTTCACTAATTTTTTTTGGTCGCCGGAAGTGGTCACCGAGAGGTGGGGTGGTGGTCGGCCGAAGGTGGGGTGGTGATTTTTTTGAATTATATGTTCCAAATTAGAAGTTTTTAAAATTAGTGATCTCTCACTAATTTTTTTGGTTGCCGGAAGTGGCTGGCCAGAGGTGGGGTGGTGGTCGGCCGGAGGTGGGGTGGTATTTTTTTGAATTTTATGTTCAAAATTATAATTTTTAAAAATTAGTGACATCTCACTAATTTTTTTGGTCGCTAGAAGTGGCCTGCCAGTGGGGTGGTGGTTGGTCAGAGGTGGGGTGGTGATTTTTTTAATTTTATGTTTGAAATTATTTTTTTTTTAAATTAGTGACATCTCACTAATTTCTTTGGTTATCGGAACTGGTCGGCCAGAGGTGGGGTGGTGATCGGCCAGAGATGGCCGGCGATGGGGTGGTGATTTTTTTGAATTTTATGTTCGAAATTAGAATTTTTAAAAATTAGTGACATCGCACTAATTTTTTTGGTCGCCGGAAGTGATTGGCCAGAGGTGGGGCGGTGGTCGGCCGGAGTTGGGGCGAAGATTTTTTTGAATTTTATGTTCGAAATTAGAATTTTTAAAAATTAGTGACATCTCACTAATTTTTTTGGTCGTTGGAAGTGGCCTGCTAGTGGGGTGGTGATTTTTTGAATTTTATGTTTGAAATTAATTTTTTTTAAAGTTAGTGACATCTCACTAATTTTTTTGGTTACCAGAACTGGTCGACAGAGGTAGGGTGGTGATCGGCCAGAGATGGCCGGAGATGGGGTGGTATTTTTTTTAATTTTATGTTCGAAATTAGAATTTTTAAAAATTAGTGACATCGCACTAATTTTTTTGGTCGCCGGAAGTGATCGGCCAGAGGTGGGGCGGTGGTCGGCCGGAGTTGGGGCGAAGATTTTTTTGAATTTTATGCTCGAAATTAAAATTTTTAAAAATTAGTGACATCTCACTAATTTTTTTGGTCGCCGGAAGTGGTCGCCAAATGTGGGGTGGTGGTTGGTCGAAGGTAGGGTGGAGATTTTTTTGAATTTTATATTCGAATTTAGAATTTTTAAAAATTAGTAACATTAACTATTTTTTTTTGTCTTTACGTTCGATTGCAAAAGTTCATTGTCATTCCCTTTAAAAATATCAAATATTTTTTGTTTTTATGTTCGATTGCAAAAGTTCTTTGTCCTTCCCTTTAAAAATATCAAATGTTTTTTTGTTTTTATGTTCGATTGTAAAAGTTCCTTGTCCTTCCCTTTAAAAATGTCAAATGTTTTGAATTTTTGGCTAAGTGGCCCTTTTTTTTATTATCAAAGTTGTATTTAAATGTTATTTTCATTTGACTACATGGAGCGATGTAATAACCTTAATACATTTGAACATATTTTCTATTAGGAAGTGGGGACCGATGTAGTTCTTGGCCTTGTGTAATGATATTGGCAATTTGAGTAAATTTCAGGTAATTATAAAGTGGTTTTTTGTAATACTTTGTGGAGGAAATGTATTATTATGTTGGATATCAAGGGCATGACAATATTTCATTTCATTATGGGAAATAAGAAGATGTGTGGAATAGCAAAATATCTAGTATTTTGAAATTCAAAAAGATTTGGGAAATTTGATATGATTAGGTTACATGTCTTACTTGAAAAATTGAATCACAATCCAATAAGTACACGCCACTTGTCACCCTCATGACCCTTCTCACGAAAGTACATTCTGGAAAATTCAAAAAGATTTGGAAAATGTGATATGATTAGGTTACATGTATCACTTCAAAAATTAAATCACAATCTAACAAGTTCATGCCACTTCTCGCCCCCACAACCTTCCTCATGAAAGCCCATTTTGTAATACTATATTAGATATAGTACTAAATTAATCTTTCATTATGTACATACTTTTTCACATTTGAAATGATAATATTATAAATTTACATTATAAGAGGACAAAAAAGGGAGGTGCAGTTATAATAATAATAAATAGAAGAAGGTGAAAAGCATTGCCCTTAATGTTTTATAACTTAATATCGTAGCCAGCCCAACCTCAAGCCCAAGAGGCTTCGGCCTTGGGTATAGGGGCGCCCCCATAATTTTTATTATTAGGTTTGAATAAGAGTCTTTATAGTCTAATAGAAAAAATAAAAAAGGTCCAATCTGATTTTTTGGTTTTTTTTTAAAAAAACCTAAACAAAAAAAGTTCATTATGCTTAAACGCGGAGTGGGTGAAATCTGATTACCCTACTATTAGGCATACCACGTGCCTATAGCAGTCACCACGGGAGGGTGAATAGCACGACACCACATAGGGAGTTCGTGAGCCCTGTGCCGAGCTAGATAGACCATGAATAAGGTCAGGATAATTAAGTAAGTTAGTATATCAGGATGCACTAGCTCGGCGTAAGACATAAAGGGGGTGCCCCTGGTATGGCCGAGCTAGGTGAGCTACGTGTATAGCTCAAGTAGCATTCTGGAATACATAAATCAGCTCGGTGCGATGAGCTGAGTTATGTACGGGTTATTCCGAGCTACGTGGAAGCACGGCACCGCCATGAGTAAGGCGGTGAGATATTCCAGAATATTCTATAACGGATCCTTATGTGATAAGGAAGCAATCCCATGAAATAAGGGACTGATATGGGAAGTCCTAATGAGATTAGGAGTGTACCCCATATAGGAAGAAGTCCTATTAGGAAAAGGATTCCCAAAGAGAATAGGAAACATAAGGCACGAGATGCCTAAACTCATAAGGTATCCACACCTATAAATACAAGACAATAACTATGGCAAAAGGTACGCTGTGAAACCTATTTTCATACGCATTGTGATTTGAGCTTTCGAGTACGTGATACTAACTTAGGCATCGGAGGGCCTTTGCCAACGAGAGGCAAAGGTGCTCTAACCCTTTTTCTGTCTTGCAGATCTAGGGTTGATTCAAGGAAGCACGTGATCCAGGGTTACGTGGATTTATCCCCGTACAATTGGCGCCGTCTGTGGGAAAGGATTACGAAAAAGCTCGATCCCTCTCAACGGAGATCAACAATGGTGCTTTCAGAGCCTCTTTTGTGCACTCCGCGACGAAAGGATGTAGAAGACGATGGTACCACGCTTGTGTATACTACGAGAAAGAGCACAAGGGTGGACAAAACTCCTCTGGTCCTAAGGGCACCACAGAAAAAGCCAGCAACCAAGAAGTTCGACATAGGGAATATCCCTGAGATTCCAAAATTCAGGGATACACGCCTAATACACCATGGTTCTCCAAGGGCAAGGCACTCAAAGACACCGCCAAGGGCTGGGGAGGCCTCCACCCGACATGAGCGAGGAAGGAGCCCCCCAAGGAAGGATGGTCACAGGCACACAAGGAATCGACAGAGGGAAGATAGCCTTGACAGAAAAGAGCAAGAGGCAGAGGAATTGGCCCGTGAAGTCACTCGACGGGAATGAGAGATTCAGGACCTGAAAAAGTAGCTTCGGGAGAAAGAAAACGACCTACGCTCACGGACGAGATCCGTGCGCCATGAGCAAGAAAAGAAAAGTCGTCATCACGACAACGTCTCCACCGACCGAGCCTCTCCACGAAAAAGGAGAGATAGGAGCGTTTCTGTTGAGGAAAAAGAGAGGAGGAAGCATGCTAGGGACAGATACGAGAGATCTGGATCCAATGACCACATTCCCGAGCAGCATGCAGGTAGGAGGAATGCTGACCGAGCCGATCAGGGTCCTAGAATTGCACGAGAAGCAGCTAAAGAGGCCCTAGGCCAGATCTCCAAATCACCATTGGCCCACTGGATCCGCGCGGAGAAAACGCCGAACAGGGTGAAACACTCAGCATTCATCCCTTACAAAACCAGCACGGATCCTGTGGCCCACATTAGTACTACCAGCCTAGGGAAAGTGGCACTAAGTTGGTACCATAAGCTCCCAGAAGGATCCATCCTATGTTGGACACAACTGGCCGAGGAGTTCACTGCTCGGTTTCTTACAAGCCGAGCAGCTCCAAAAACCTTTAATACGTTAACCTCTATGAGACAGAGGGATGATGAGACTCTGCGTCAATACTCAAAGCGCTACTGGGAAACTTTCAACGAAATTGAAAATTGTAGTGAAGAGTATGCTCTGGCAACATTCAAAACAAGCTTGCCCGTGCACAGTAAGCTACGAGAATCGCTTACCATGCATCCAGTCAAGACTGTGGCCAAATTGATGGAGAGGATTCAGGAGCATGCACGGGTAGAAGATGACATCCTGCAGGCTGGGGGAAAGATCGTAGCTGGACAACCTCAGCTCCCAGAGAAGAGGACGATGGAGTCAAAGGTATACAAGAAGGACTTCACGACGGGACGGAAGGATTACGCCCAGCAAAGGAAAGACAAAGCTGAACCAGACCCCAAGTCATACTTCAGCGTCATGGCAACTTTCAATATCCCAATCTACAAGATGTTGTACATGATCAAGAATGAGCAATGGTTCAGAAGACCCCCAAAGATGACTGGGAACCCAGAAAAAAGGAGGGCTACCAATCAACACTGCAGCTATCACAGGGATTGGGGGCACATGACCGAGGATTGCGTGGAGTACAAGAAATTCTTGGACGAGAAGGTGGCGGAAGGCCATCTTAAGGAATTCTTGGCTGACAGCAAGAACGATGCAGAGCTAATAGAAGAGATGGACTACGAGAAAGGTCCAAAGGGACAATCCATATGATACATGGATTGGTGGCCCCATACACGAACAATGAGATAAGACACATCCAAAAGGTCAACGGGCAGGCAAAACAAATCATGAAGCTCGGCATGAAGAGGCCGAGGGCGGAGGGAGTCGTAGAAACACCGGTCACCTTCACTGATGATGACCTGGATGGGGTATTAGTACCCCATAACGACGCGTTGGTAATTACCCTACGAATAGGGGATTACGATGTGGAGAAAATCCTTGTGGATCAGGGGGCTAGCACGGAGATCATGTATTACCACACTTTCAAAAAGATGGAACTCCCACCGAGCTCGTTGCAGAAATGCTTAGTTCCACTGGTCGGCTTCAGTGCACAAACGGTATGGCCTATGGGAAAGGTCACACTACCTGTCCGAGCAGGATCAGTAGTACTGAAGACTAACTTCCTTGTGGTAGACATCCCTTCCTCCTATAACGTGATTATAGGGAGGACATGGATGCACAAAATGAGGGCGGTCTCTTCAACTTACCACCAGAAGATCAAGTACCCCGGAGCAGAAGGAATAGAATGCATCAAAGGTAACCAAAAGGTGGCCGATCAATGCTTCACCACGGTCCTGAGAAAATCCCCAATGGCCAAGCTGGTGCAGACAGTTGAAGTTCCAGACCAACCAACTTTGGAGGACGTCGGAGGCGATCCCACCAAGAAGATGGTGGAAGGACTGAAGAAAATACATATTCAAGAGGACGATGCAGAGAGGTATTTCCTGATCGGCGAGACCCTCTCCAAGCTAGAGGAAAGAAATTTGGTCACTTTTCTTAAGGACCACATTGATGTGTTTGCTTGGACCCCCCAGGAGATGCCTGGGATAGATCCTGAAGTCATCTGCCACCACTTGAACGTGGACCCTCAGCACAAGCCAGTTGTGCAGAAGGCAAGGAGGTCGGCCCCACAGCACGCAGACGCTGTAATTGAGGAAGTAGAACGGCTACTAGAAGCGGATGCCATACGAGATGTGAGCTATCCAGATTGGTTGGCCAACACAGTTGTAGTCAAAAAGAAAAATGGGAAGTGGAGGGTCTGTGTGGATTTCACCAGTCTCAACAAAGCATGCCCCAAAGATAGCTTCCCACTGCCCAGAATTGATCAACTTGTGGATGCTACATCGGGCTACGAGAGGATGAGTTTCCTTGACGCATATCGAGGATACCATCAAATAACTATGCACGAACCCGATCAGGAGAAGACATCTTTCATCTCTCCCAGGGGGCTCTATTGCTACAAAGTTATGCCGTTTGGGCTAAGGAACGCTGGAGCAACCTACCAGAGGCTAGTTACTAAGATGTTCACAGAACAGCTCGGCAAAACCATGGAAGTCTACATCGACGACATGGTGGTCAAGAGCAAGTTGAAGCCTGATCACCTTGCCGACCTAAAGGTGACTTTCGGCATTCTGAGAAAATACAAGCTGAAGTTAAACACTTCCAAGTGTGCCTTCGGAGTCAGCTCGGGGAAGTTCCTTGGGCACTTAGTAACTAAGAGGGGGATTGAAGCCAACCCGGATCAAATCACGGCTCTGCAAGGCCTTCAAAGCCCAAAGACCACAAAGGAGGTCCAAAGGCTAACAGGGATGGCCGCAGCTCTTAATCGCTTCATTAGCAAGTCCTCAGACCGCTGCAGACCTTTCTTTCAACTTCAGAAGAAGAGAGAAGGCTATGAGTGGGGAGCCGAGCAGTAACAGGCCTTCCAAGAGTTAAAAAGTTACTTATCATCACCACCCTTACTCTCTACTCCAGAAGCTAGGGAGCGGTTGATATTATACTTAGCGGTATCTGATCATGCGGTCAGCTCGGTCCTCCTACGAATGAAGGGGACGGAGCAGGCTCCAGTCTATTTCGTGAGCAAAACACTGTTGGATGCTGAGACGCGTTACCTACCGCTGGAGAAATTGGTATACGCTCTTGTTGTGGCATCAAGAAAACTGCCCCATTACTTCTTGCAACATCCCATCACCATATTCACTGAGTATCCACTAAGGGCCTTGCTCAGGAAGGCAGACTTCTCTGGAAGAACCTCCAAGTGGTCAATAGAACTGAGTCAGTTTGACCTTGATTACCAGCCTAGAACAGCAATCAAAGGGCAGATTTTAGCGGATTTCGTAGCTGAGTTTACTCCAACAGTGGCACCACCGCCGCCAACTCTCCGCGAGAAGGAGCAAGTTAGTAATCCCGAGCAGCCCACGAAAATGGCCGATCTGGAACCAGACGAATGGAGGCTTTACGTTGATGGGTCAGCCTACAACAAAGGATCTGGACCAGGGGTTGTGCTTCTCTCTCCAAAAGGATTGGTTCTGGAGCAAGCACTACGGCTGGGGTTCAGTGCCACTAACAATGTAGCAGAATATGAAGCCCTGATCCCTGGATTGAAGAGTGCCCTAGAACTCAAGGTAAACAAATTAAGAATATTTTGTGACTCACAATTAGTTGTTAATCAACTTTCAGGAGAATACGCTACGAAAAGCGAGAAGATGGCCGCGTACTCAGAGGCAGCCAAAGATTTGCTTGATAAATTTGACAAGATCCGCATCCAGCAGATCAGCTCGGGTCAGAATGCGCACGCAGACTCGCTGGCTTGCCTGGGGTCAGCAGTCAAGACGGAGTATCGCCGCACAGTGACGGTGGATTATCTGGGCGAACCAAGCATTGGCCGAGCAGTGGAAGTCGTAATGGAAACAGAGCTTGGGCCGAGCTGGATGGACCCAATAGTGGCATACCTACGAGATGGGGCCTTGCCAGAAGACAAGAGGGAAGCTCACAAAATCAAGACTAAGTCAGTACGCTTTTGGCTCTCTCCAGAAGGTAAGTTTTACAGAAAATCTTTCCTTGGTCCATATCTATTATGTGTACACCCAGCTCTGGTCCAGAAATTCCTCAATGAAATCCATGCTGGAACTTGTGGGGGACACACTGGTGGGAGGTCCATAGCCCATCGAGCAATATCCCAGGGATACTGGTGGCCATACAAGCAGGAGGACGCAAAGGCCTTTGTCAAAACTTGTGAAAAGTGTCAGAAGTTTTCCCCTCTAATCCGAGCGCCAACTTAGGATTTGCTGCCCTTGACCAGCCCGTGGCCATTTGCCCAGTGGGGATTGGACATCGTGGGTCCTCTCCCTATGGCAACAGGGAAACGAAAGTTCCTACTCATTGGCACTGACTACTTCACCAAGTGGACAGAGGGGGAAGCTCTTGCCAAAATCACAGAAGCAATGGTGGAAAGATTTGTGTGGAACAAGATAATCACAAGGTTTGGAGTACCTTACTCCATCATCTCAGATAATGGATCCCAGTTCGGCAAGAAGTTTAAGGCTTTTTGCGCCCAGTATGGCATCCGAAACTATTATTCCACCCCAGCTTACCCGCAGAGTAATGGGCAAGCAGAGGCTTCAAACAAGACTATCCTAAAGAGTCTCAAGAAAAGGTTGGAGAATAAGAAGGGAAAATGGCCCGATGAGCTTCCAGCCGTGCTTTGGGCATACAGGACTACCCCACGGTGATCTACGGGAGAGACGCCGTACTCCCTTGCTTATGGAACAGAGGCAGTGATTCCATTGGAGGTGGGCTTGCCGACCATTCGCACTGCACTTATGGAGTCGGGGGGCAACGATAAAGCCCTGGCCGAGCAGCTCGACCTTGCTGAGGAAAAAAGGGAACGTGCACTCATCACTCTAGCGGCATATCAGGAGCAGCTACGAAGGAGCTACAATAAGAAGGTGCAGCCAAGGGAATTCAAAGTTGGCGATCTAGTCCTGAGGAAGGTGTTGGCTAACACCAAAGTGTCTTCAGATGGGAAGCTTGGGCCGAACTGGGAAGGCCCATACAAGATTGTGGGAATTGCTGGCATTGGGGCCTACCGTTTGGCCGACCTGGATGGAGACCCGGTTCCACGACCATGGAATGTCCAAAACCTTAGAAAATTCTTCCAGTAACATGTTTACGTGATTACGAATACAATCACATTTCTTTTAGTGAATACGAATAAGTTCACATTTTTGTTTTTAGTGCCTAGTTGGGATTACGAGTAAAATCACCAACATCAGTTATTCAGATTTGTCTTTATTGATATTTCTAGCATTAAAGGAATTTTATCTTTCCTTATCGCGATTTTGATTAATACGAACCGCAATTTGTCCTTAACAATTTGGATTCCTATTGGGGAGCAGGGAATGCGTAGATTTGCAACGAGTACTGCAAAATAAATCCTAAGTATGAATCAACTTAGATTTGCAACGAGTATTGCAATAACAAATTTCTAAGTATGAAGAAACTTAGATCTGCAACGAACATTGCAGCAAATTAATTCTAAGTATGAAGAAACTTAGATCTGCAATGAATACTGCAAATCTGCAACGAATATTGCGGCAACTAAACAACAAAGTATGAAAAAAACTTGAATCTGCAGTTAACACCACAGTAGTTCCTAAGTATGAAAACACTTAGGCTATAAGGGACTCAAGTAAGAAGGTACTTGAATCGCTTAGCGTGCAGACAAACACATCAAGGATGAGACTTGATAAAAGGTTGAATTAAAGGAAAGAGTACGAAAACACTTACAAAGGAATACTTAACAAAATACCAAAGTATTCAGAAAGGCCACATCCGGCCGAGCCAAGACCACGCAGGGTCAAAGGTTGAGATTCAAGTAACAAAAGACAAGTCTAACAGCAGGCATCAAGCCTCTTCACCGAGCTGGTCGGCGTCGGTGGCAAGATTGGGGTCAGGGCCATTACCTCTAGCAGAGCCCTCAGCATTACCATCTTCTGTAATGGGAAGGTCGGTAAGGGTACCTTCAGTCTGCGGCTGCTCATAGGGGAGCACGGTCTGATTAGGCTGGGCCTGGGCATTGGGATGGACTTCAGCAGCAGCCATCTCGCTCGGCAGCTCCATGTTAGCCCAATGAGGAGAAGACTCATCAATGCCGAGCTTCTCGAGGCAGCGCCGCCAAGCCGCTCCCCAGATGGCATCCTGTACAGCTGGCATTTGTGTCTTGTAGTTTGCTGTAACCTCCAAGACAGCTCGGTCATACTCCACTTCCGCCTTGGCCTCCGCGACAGTCAGCTGATTGCTCAGACCATGCTCAACCTCCTCCGACCTCTTCACCAGATCAGCATTTTCCCCCCTCAGCGCCTCCACTTCAGCTCGGGCTTCCTTGAGAGACTGGGAGTACTGGGCACTCTCCCTCTCAGCCCTCTCCGCCCTCTTCTGCTCTCTTTTCAGCTCCTTCTCCGCCTCCTTCGCTCTCTCGAAGCCCACAGAGGCCTTCTGCATGATCTATTAGGAGAAGGCAAAAAGGAAAGCAGAGCATAAACACAAGGGAAAGTCTAGGTACAATAGAAGGAAGTACGAGAGATGTGCTTACCTTGGCGCTGGACTGGAAGATAGACTTCATCAGTACATCATAGGAGTTGTTTTTCTCCCTCTCCATGTCATTGGGAAGGAGGGCAGCTCTGGAGATACCGAAGGCCACGTCAGTAGAGGAGATCTTGTCGATCGCATTAACGAGGGTGCTGTCCGGGCGAGCAAGCGTGGGGGCCCAGGGTTGTACCAGCGGTGGAGAGTCAGTCACGGGGAGACTGGTATCCCCAGTTCTTCTCCTCTGAGGTGGGGGTTGGACCTGCTGGGGACTCCCCGCTGGCCTCTTCTCCCTTTGACAATCAGTAAGGGAAGGGGACGTTGATTGGGAAGCTTGGGAGGTACGGACGACGGGAGGAGCACGGGAGGCTCCGCCGAGGTTCAACTGGTCCAAGAGATTGATCGGTTGCAGAGGCATCTCTGTATGGTCTGGGGAAGGAGAGTAACCCGTTGAATCTTCAGAGTCCTCGAGCAAAGAGGATTGCTCGGCAATGTCACGAACAAGCGAGCGGTAATCGAACGCACCTGTTTCTTCTTCTTCTTCTTCCTCTTCTCCTTCCTCTACTTCTTCTTTTTCTTCTTCTTCCTCTACTTCTTCTTCTTATGTTACCCTGCCAGAGGTGCTTGGTTCGAGGTCGGCACGGACTAGGATGGGAATAGCAGTGGGTATCTCAGGGATGTGAGCGAATGTAATCTGTTGTTGGAGGTCTACAGGGGCCCGAGAACGCCTGGTCCTTCTTCGTGCGAGTCCTCTGCGGGGTTGGGATGCTCTCTGCTCGACCGTTGGACGAGTAGCTACTACGGGGGCTGTAGGGGGCCAAGGATGTCTCGTCCTAGGCTCGCCTGCTCTACGGATCCCTCCCCAGTAGGTTGGCGTGTATCCCAGCAAGAGATGGGCAGCTCGGCCGAGACCCACAGGAGTTGGGGCAAAGCCGTCGAAGTATAATGCCCAAGCTATCTCCTCACGGTGGAGGTTGCCGTGAATCAGACGACCGCCGTGGTTAAGGTTGCTCACTGCAAAACAACACATGAGAAGAAAAAGATGGTTAAGAACGGCTCTTAAAGAGATTAAGAGAAAAAAGAATGAAAATGCAAAGAACGAAGTACTAACGTGGTTTGCCTGTAGCCGTAGGGCAGGAGAAGCCAATGACATTCCCCTCTGCATCCTTTGGCTCCCAATTGCCGGTGACTATGAGAAAGTCATCCGCCTCGCCCTTCGAGGAATTGGGAAGGTCGGTAATGAGTTTCTGCTCGGGGTCTCTAGCCTTGAAATAATAATTTTGATCTGCTGTGGGGACTACACTGTAGAGGTAGTGTAAGTCCCACCAATCGAGATGCAGGCCGAGCAGCCTGTTCAGGGCAATTGTGCCCATGACTACCCTAACGAAATTAGGGCAGAGTTGCATAGGGTTTAGTCTGCATCTAAAGCAAACCTCCCTGAAGAAAGGGTGTAAAGGGAGCCTAAGGCCCCCTTCTACTATGAAGATCAAAGGGATAAGAATTTTTTGTTCGTCCAAACCTACCTCTCTCAAGTCATTTCGGTTGTTTAATCTGAATTGAATGTCAGCAGGGATATTGTAATCCCGTCGAAAATCCAATATTTTTTGGGGGTTACCAAGAAGAGTCCTATGTTTACCCATTTCTACTGGAGATTTAGGGTTTCGCAGTTGAAACCCAGAGAACGAAAAGATAAACAGACACAGAGGAAACAACGAAGAAGATGAAACGCGAGGTAGAAGGGAAGATCTGGAAGGGCCACTTACGTGAGGAAGACGAGCCTAAGGAAATGTTTTCCGACGCAGATGGAAGGAAGTTCTCCGGCGAAAACCGGAGACAACAAGCAAGGTTGCAGGTGAACTCAGATGACGGAAATGGCAGAAGTGCTTTTTTCTCTCTCTCTTCTTTGCTTCTGGCGAGTGTGAAGTGAAAGAGGAGGGGAGAGGTTTTTGGGTTTAGAAGATTTTTGGGGGGAAGAATAATGATTGTCCCGCCCGAAACCCCATAAAAGGGGGGCGTGACGTACGAGAGACGTCAGTGAAATCGTCCTTTGGGCTTATCCGAGCCACCAAGGGGTCACTTCGCATTTAATGCGAAAGCATGGCTGCCACCCACGTGGAGGGAAGGCGTGCAAGAGATGCATCAGGAACCGTTGAAGCTCTGCGCACTGCTGACGAATGACAGCAATGGCAGAGCTGGGGAGCAATTGGAGTAGGTGAAATCTGATTACCCTACTATTAGGCATAGCACGTGCCTATAGCAGTCACCACGGGAGGGTGAATAGCACGGCACCACATAGGGAGTTCGTGAGCCCTGTGCCGAGCTAGATAGACCATGAATAAGGTCAGGATAATTAAGTAAGTTAGTATATCAGGATGCACTAGCTCGGCGTAAGACATAAAGGGGGTGCCCCTGGTATGGCCGAGCTAGGTGAGCTACGTGTATAGCTCAAGTAGCATTCTGGAATACATAAATCAGCTCGGTGCGATGAGCTGAGTTATGTACGGGTTATTCCGAGCTACGTGGAAGCACGGCACAGCCATGAGTAAGGCGGTGAGACATTCCAGAATATTCTATAACGGATCCTTATGTGATAAGGAAACAATCCCATGAAATAAGGGACTGATATGGGAAGTCCTAATGAGATTAGGAGTGTACCCCGTATAGGAAGAAGTCCTATTAGGAAAAGGATTCCTAAAGAGAATAGGAAACATAAGGCACGAGATGCCTAAACTCATAAGGTATCCACACCTATAAATACAAGACAATAACTATGGCAAAAGGTACGCTGTGAAACCTATTTTCATACGCATTGTGATTTGAGCTTTCGAGTACGTGATACTAACTTAGGCATCGGAGGGCCTTTGCCAACGAGAGGCAAAGGTGCTCTAACCCTTTTTCTGTCTTGCAGATCTAGGGTTGATTCAAGGAAGCACGTGATCCAGGGTTACGTGGATTTATCCCCGTACAATAAAGCACACAACAAATTAACTTTTACAACTGATCCATTAGGCCCAAAGGCCCGATATAAGGCCCACAATAAAATAAAAAGACAACTAGAATAAAAAGGTTCAATTTAGGAGTAGGACTCATAATAATTTACCCTAGTCGTAATTGATATAAGTCTAATTGATACTTTTACTTCTAGAAATGCAACACAAGTAATATTTAAGTGATACTCATGCGTTCTTGAGATGATATGTATTTGGAGACTTTGTATTTGTGTTCCTGTATAATGATTAGTAGAATTTTATATTGTTTTGACTTTCTCGTATTGTGATTGTTGCTGTAAAAATTGTTTAACTGTTTACTCTTAAGGACACAATTTTTAAATTAGACTTGGGACACAAAATCTTTGAGCCGGCCCTGCGCAATATAATTTGCAAGTGCGAAAATGAGCATGCAAAAGTCTCCCGAATGTATCATAGACTAAAAGTTTGTAAGAACAAGAACTGAGCATCGAGCAAGAATTGAGAACAAAATTAAAGAATCTTTTCAAAGAACTATACACCCCGTTTGGATGCTGGAGATGATTTGGGTGGATTTGTAATGAGGGTGGATTTGAAGGTGGATTGTAATGTGGGTAGATTTGGTAATGAGGGTGGCCCCACCTAATAAGAAGGGTGGATTTGTTAGTGAGGTGTTTGGATGGTATTTTGAGAAGGGGGATTTGGAAGGTGGATTTGATAGGATAAGAGAACAAATGATCTGTTTGCCCCCAAACCGAATATTTTAATAAACTAAATGCATGAATTTGATTATAATAAAAATAAATACATAATAATTACATAATAATTACGAAAAATACACATTAAATAAAATAAAAATATTACAACCATATTTTGAAAAAATAATAATTTTTGAAAAAAAAATTAGGAAGTGAAAATTTGAAAAATTAATTAATTTTGAAGTGAACATGTGATAAAATAATAGCTAAGACATTTTAACTAAAAATAATCAGGGGGTTCTAGTGTGATTTAACTAAAAAGGAAAGGAGGACCTTCACTGCAATCAATCAGGAGGTTCTACTGTGATTTAACTAAAAACACCATTTCTAGCCATTTCCATCGTCTTCCCCGTTCATCTTGTAGCTTGAAAACACCATTTCCACCATTGTTGGCCATTCCGGAGCTCAAAGATCACAAATAAGTGTACAAAAACCCTCCAAATCACCCGGATTTGGAGGGGTAAAACAGGAACGAAATGGCGAAATCCACCCAGATTGGCTAACAACGGGGTTGAGCCTATCGTTAGCTAACGAGGCTTCTCCCTGATTTGTGTAGTCCCAACAGTGTTCAAATCAGGGCGGAGATGAATCGGTGGAATTACTGCCAAACGCCGGAGTAAGGAACGCCGGAGTAAGGTGGGCCCGGGATTATATATCCGGGTGTTTTTCAAATCCGGGTGCCTAGTCCGGCATCCAAACAGGGTGGAAAGTCGTAGTTACGAGCGGTATTTCACTGTCTATTTGCCTCCGTCCTAACTTGGTTTATTGCGTTCTTATATTTATCTTTTCTTATTTAAAGTTGAAATTGAGTTATAATTCCAATGAATAAGAGGAATGAAGACTTATTTTATTTTTTTTGAAATGGGTCCTTAGTTTTTTCCAATTGCTCTGGCGAGACAAATTGAAATATAATAATCTTGACCAAAAACCTAAATAACACTTACTAAATCGAGGATGGGCTCTGTGCCGGTACCTAGTATTGGTCTGTTTCGGCAGATGTGTTTGTGAGCTTAGAGCTTGTGTGCTTTTTAGTAGCTTGGTCTTAGATTTTGGTAGTTTTGGTTCATTCTTGTACTCTGTGATGTAATCTTTATCGTACGGTTTTTCATGATATGAATTGACAGTTTCAAAAAAAAAAAAAAAAAACCCATTGGAGTATGAAACAAATAATCCAAACTAGTCTCGTATTTGTTTGTTTAGTTAAAAAAATTACCCTTCTTTACTGTTGATCATACCTATTTATTTAACTATCTATACAAATGCACGGTTACCCGTGCCTGAAGCCACGTCCGATCATAATTAGATAACAAAATTAAAGCAACCATCTTGTTATACCTGACAAATACAATTAGAGGGTGTTTCGTTAAGGGTGTTTTTAGAATAAACTAGCTTTTCACGGTTTTTTATTTGATATATTGTGAGAGAATGACCTATCTTGGTTTTTGAAAAAAACTTATTTTTTGTCAGTGGAACACTCCCTTAAGAGTACACCAAAAAATCCATACAACATGGGTCCAGGACTCCAGGTACATAATTTCAATCAAAATTAGCAAGACCTTGGGTCTCTTCTAAAAACTAAAAAGAGTCTCTATGCTTAGCGTGGGTGCCTCTAATATTGATTATCTTCCATTTCTTCATCATTATTCAAAACATCTTTGTATCCACTTGCCATCTTCGTATCAACTTCGTCATTCCACTAAGGTAGTTTTGTTTTAAAACTGCCTTGGTTTTTGTGTTCACACCTTTTTATGTGGTATATTGTGAGAGGATGAACTGTCTTGGTTTTTGGGAAAAACTAGTTTTTGAAAAAACTAGTTAGTGGAACACCCTATTTATTTGGAGCACGCACAACAACCTAGTTATTACAATTAGCATATGGATATTGTTTAAAATATTGAAATATGGTTGTCCTCTCTTATTTTCCCTTTTGCTGTTTCATCTGTCATGGAGGACATAAGCAGAACATTTTTCAAAGCCGTTGTGTAATGTAATAGTATAGTAATAATACAGATGAAATTTTCTCAACATGTGACGCAAACGTGCTTGATAATCGTTTCAAAGTTCAATCTTTGAAGCTATTCACCAATTTACGACAACTAAAATATGATCTCAACAATAACGAGATGGAAGTTGGAGACTAACAAATGGGTGGTTTTTGGTTTATCCCCATGCTATAAAAAAAAAACTCCTTATTATTCCCAATGTTCTTTTTAAAAAAAAAAACTCCTTACTTTTCGGTGGCTGATTTCCCAATCACAGTTATGGGAATGAGATCAAATAAGATAGGGGTTACATAAGTACAGTAACAATTAAATAAACAAAAGCAGAGGCAAGGCAGTGACGCAGTGTATGCAGAGGTTAGGCACATGCCTCAATTACATTTTAAATAAACAAAAGCACAGGCAGAGGTGAGGAATTATTGCTGTCAATATTTTTCATTTTTTACTTTTGAACTTTTATTCAAATAGATCTGCTTGCCGCTCACTAGCATAACGTAAAATAAGCAAAACACAAAATAAATTAAACTTGTTTAGGTACCATTAGTTTATTTGTTTCATTTGCTTTTATTCTTGTGTCTGGTGATCTAGACAAACAAAAAGGAGGAATAACTTACAAAATCATCTTTAATTTTGCTTAAATGTTTTGTTGTCCCCAACAGCAGCAGTACAGTTAATGAATTGGTTTGGTTCTATCAACCCTTATGACCAGGCCACTTTGTATGGTGCTTTATTCTGACTTTAATCAAACTCCCCAAAGAATAGTCGAGATGCGCATATGCTGATCTGGACACCCTACGTATCCGAAAAGAGAAAAACAGAAAAAAAGACAAGATGATTGATTTGGTTCGCCACATTATTTGCATGCAGCTCTACCGGTACGATTACAATGGTAGGAGTAATATATACTTGGGAAGTTAAACCATCTGACGACAATAAATTGCAATCAAAAGCAGAATATCATTGCTTGTACAAATAAAAAGGGGAATGTTATTCGTCCCTTGCATAACAAAACTACTACAACTATAATTGCTTAAACCTTGAGATTTCCACAATCACAGAAGGGCTACCTGCTCTGCAACAAAACCAACTTGTTGGCCTCCTCTACCCCAAGTTCTGCCATTTATGTTCAGTCAAAATTGGATTTTGGCTAAACAAACAACATTAGTAAGAGAACAATGAAAGAGATTAGTCTTGAGGAAACTTCATTCATAAGAGGAACCCTCATTCTCTAAGACTGCAAAAATTCTCAATGAAACCAGCAAAAACTAGAAATCCTCAGAGCTGCAGAATTTAACCATTCCATTTTGTAAACAGGCACAAGTGAACCAAACACAACATTTGTGTTAATTTGTCAAGTCGGTTTTCCCAGCAAAGGCATCTGCCAAGTTAAAGTTCAAGTTGCCTCTCATGGTTCTGCTGCCAATTTCTGTGTCGCCCTTCCTCATCATCGTTGCGAATTCCCCGTAGTCTATACGTCCATCCTGTCAAATAGTCATAGAGTGCATAGTTGGATCAGTAGTTTCCTAAATTGTATTAAACCGTAACAAAAGGGAAGGTGAAAGGGTTTAATTTCAGACAAACGTTAACAATGGCATGTCCACATATTTCACATGGGGAACACCTTAAATCATATAAACTGCCACGAAAATCCCCAGAATCAAGCACAAGAAGTCACTTGGTGACGTGTTAAAAGGCCAAGACAAGACACCCTTGTGATGTGTTAAAAAAAAAACTTTTACAATTTCATTATACATAATGTATATGAATTATTTATTCCAAGAGTAAGGAGAAATATGTGAAAACAGTAACAAATTAAAAATCTGTAGATTCCATCATGTAAACAAAAAGATATCACTCATGCAACAATTGCATTTCAAGGAGTGTCAATACCATTGCCACACATAATGTTTTCATCTTGTGAATACTCCAACACATATCTAGAGTGCACAAGTTTTGATTCAGAGTAGGTAGAACATTGTTGCAATGAAGAGATTCATCACACGGGATATTAGAGAAGTGTTGCCGAAGTTAACAGCAAAGAGTGCGAAGCGTCCAATATTAGCAATTTAATTTCTTCATTCAGACAAGTTTAAAGAAGTTCTGGACTTTTACCAGTGTTTGAGGAGTTCTGACGTCCGACACAACACGCCTCCTCCTAAGGTGCTTCTTAGGAAGAACCAAATCTAAACTAATACAATTTGTAGTCCATATTATGTATAGCGCCAAAACTTCTCAATAACTTTGATACTTCTAGGAACTAGAGATACACTAGCAGAAAGTAGGGCCACGTAAGCTAAAATGAACAATAAACAAAAGGATTTAGAAAAGCTGAGCATAACATAACCAGAGTGACTCACATTATCTTGATCAATTTCTTTGATCATCTCGTCCAAATTAATATCACCGAGACCAAAGTCTTTGCAAGCCTGTTGAAGTTCATCGATGGTCAAGTAACCGCTACCATCCTTGTCGAAAAAAGAGAAGGCTGCAAGTAAATTCTCCTCTTTCTCCATCTTATTCATGTGCAATGTGGCAGCAATAAATTCACCATAGTCAATGGTTCCACTCTTATCAATGTCAGCCTGTCAAAAGGCAAGCCAACTCGACTCAGCCTTCTTACACAAATACTAGAACAAGAAAACAACCAGTCCATCATTTGAATATGCTAATGTCAATTAATTTACCGCATCCATAAGGGCCTTGATCTCAGATTCCATTAGCTCAGAGCCTACTCTTTTCAATCCTGCTTTTAGCTCCTCAAATGTTATGGTTCCACTGTTGTCTGTGTCAATCATCTTAAACAACTGTTTTAAACCACCAATTTCTTCTTCTGAAAGTCTTTCAGCTATAACCTGCAGAAAAATCTTCAAGTGTAAGAAATCTATTCTGTCTTAATAGATTCCTTGGACATTACTTTGTTTGTCTCCTGTAGTATAAAGGAAATAAAATGGTGGTGCAGATTACCATTATCACTGTCAGACTTCATTGCCTAAACCCAACAACTACTGGTGAATACTTGATCAAATATTTTTACGTCAAATTTGTTTGACTGGACAATTAGTTAAGCTATACACATAATCCGGAAGAAAAAGTAATCCAATTGGACTACAAGGACGGGGTTAATGGTATCAAATCTCCCATGGCATCCAATGTTGTGGGATTCCATACTCATGGATAATTAATCCCGAATGCAACTTTCAGGTTTAGTATGTCGAGTGATGATCAAGTAATTTATGGAAACATAGCCTACGATTGCAAAGATATCATAATAAAGCAGTAAACAGATGAAAAAACGTACACGAAGAGCCATTTTCTTGAGTTTGTTCATGGCTGAAAACTGCTTCAGGCGCGACAAGACTGCAGAATCCAAGGGCTTGTCAGGGGCAACTCTGTCATCCACGATCCATGGGTGACCTGTTGGAAATTCCAATTATTAAGTCAAATGATAGGAAAAATAAAATTTTGCAAGAATAATGCCTCGCTACCCATTAATAGTTTCAAAGAATTATCGTGACTTAATACAAAGATATGGACTCACATAGGACTTCATGGGCAGATATTCTTTTCCTTGGATCCCTACAAAGCATCTTTTGTATCAAATCTTTGGCACTTTCTGAAATGAGAGGCCATGGATCAGATTCAAAGTCTAATTTGCCTTTTAAAATCTGCCGGAAGATACCAGTGTCAGTTTCTGCAACGTGAAACAAGAAGCAAAAAACGTACTTAGTCCAAAAACAAGATGAAGAATAACATCAGTTTATTTTAAATTGCAGATGTGACTGTCGGAGGAAAAACTAAAATCATCAAGAAGGCCACCTGCCCAAAACGGGGGAGCCCCAGATAACAAGATGTATAGGATAACACCAGCACTCCATACATCTATTTCAGGTCCATAATATTTGTGCAACACTTCAGGTGCAACATAATAGGGACTTCCAACCACATCAGAAAAATATTGCCCTGGATGGAAAAGAAAAGGAACTCAGCGGTTGATATACGAGACAAAAGCAGAGTATACAAATTGACAACCAAACAAAGCAGATATAAAGGTAGGATGTGATTCATCCTATCACGAATCTGACACAAACTATCAAATCTTACCTTTGGAATAGATAATGATTTAAGGTCCTTAGAGTGCATTTCATTAGTAAGCAATTTGGAAAATGGCATATTGAAGTAAATCAATTGGCATGTTGCATATTAAAGATCCCCAATCATGCTAGCTCATCAACAACATGTTAAACTTCAATTATCAGCTACTGTATCAAATGAAAACCATGACGTTTCGCAAAAATCGACATCCATACCTGTGTCGTGTCTGTCGACATGGGTACTTCCTTCTAAATTGCAGATCCATGTATCATAGAATAAAAAAAACATAAAACAGGTCATTGGACTCGTGCAAGAAACTCCTTACGGCTGCTGATCATGTGTTACAAGTTTGACGCTGCTGATCATGTGTTACAAGTTTGACGAAGGAAAGATAAGTAAAGGTCTCAAGTCTATTGCAGTGGGAATTAATCAATATGCAAAGGTGAATAAGAGATGATTGAGTTTGGATAGTAAACTACATTGGGGTTAAAGGAAAAGAACAGGATCATGGGACCATGACAGCACATGGACCACAATATGCCACAGGTTACCTGTATGACTGTATCAACTAACAAATTGGGATGATATACAGATGGTTCTAAATAAGCAGGTAACATGGTACGCTTGATTGATTGTGAGGTGATTTAAGAAATTACTTTATCTAGGAGCCTGAAGTTTCACTTCATCAATTCCACCAATTTAGAATGCCTTGGGTTATTAACAAGCTCCCCTAGAAGTTTCCACTATTTACATCAAGATCTGTTAGAAATAGTTCCCATAACAATGCTGTTGCTAGTTCCAAAGCAGTAATTGCATTTCAAAAGGTCACTTATTGGCCTTCCTTGCTTTTCATTTCCCTACTTACTATAGTTAGGGTCCTTAGGGACATATTTTCCAATTTTCACAAGACATGCTTTCTTTATTTGTGAAGTGTGACACTCATTGTCCATATATATGCTGTGCTTCTAATATTCAAGTTCATGATTTCTACTTTATGATCATGTTCTCTTGGTTTCCATTCTTCCTTTTGCTTTCCTAATTCCAACTTCCAATATAAAAATCTGTACTCTTCCTGATGTTTTCTTTAAAGATATAAGTATCAGGCTAATCAATTTCGGGTAACATGGACATCTCCACATGAAAGATGAGAGAAAATATATTGCTCTGTACCCTTCCTTTCATGAGAACCACACCCGAGCCTTTACAACCTGAGCCACTTCGTGGGCATAAGCTCTACTACTAGTAAGGTCCATTCCACTTCCCCTCCATTGTTTTTGCTCCTCCAAATTTAGTGGGCTTCCTCCTCCTCCAGATTGCAGACTTTTTTTAACTATTTCTAAATCTACATTGCTCCCCTGACTTCTACAGCTAACCTCACCTCCAATGGTCTGACACCAGCTGAATGCTCACCATAATTCCCACAAGCCTTTAAGAATCATCCCACGTGCCTTTAACCACCCAAGAGGGTTACATAGAACATAATTATACAAGAAGACAAGTTATTAAAGAATTTTTAAGAACAAGATAAATTCAATACGTAGTCTATTAGTCAACATGATAGGTATCGCAACTACTTTTTCAAGAAATCCCACTTAAGAACTGACCCATAAAAGTTATGATACTAGAAACAGAAAACAGATGGCCAATAACTCAAGAAATGGACAAATCATATCATTTTCTTGAAGTAAAAACGACCAAAATGCAAGAAAACGACATGAACCAAGACCTATGAAGCACCGACACTTCTAGAGGTCGCCGTGTCCACGTATAGGACACGGGGACATGGGAACACACACGCCACGTGGCGTGTCCCCTAAATTAGGTGAAGCACCGACACTTCTAGAGGTCGCCGTGTCCACGTATAGGACACGGGGACATGGGAACACACACGCCACGTGGCGTGTCCCCTAAATTAAATTATTCTTTGGAGGACACTTGGGGGACACGGCATGGACACGCGTGTCCCACATATACACTCTCTCTCGCTGTGTATATGTATATATATTTATGTACTCGTATATATATTTCCGTTGTGGGTACCTTACATATATGTGTACCAGTATATATACTAGTAGTCTAGTACATAATAGTGTAGATATCTTACATATCAAAAGAAAAGTGTATATATCTACGTATATATTGTTACGGCATACATATATGATTTATTTATATATTATAATTATTAATTTATTTATTTTTGCCGTGTCCCCCGCCGTGTCTGTGTTCATTTTTTAGAATTCACGCGGACCATAGCCTTCCAGCAAATGGATTAATGATCCCAAATCAATAAGCATCAAATCAAACAACAACTGATAGGAATTGTGGGCTTTCTCATAATTGTTGTAAATGCAGGGGCCCAATGTAATTTCTATAATTCCAGACGTTCTATTGGTTGAGTTTGTTAGTTAGTTTGTTAGTTGTTGGACGGGGAGAGAGGGTATATGAAGGCATCAGTTGTAAGAGAG
This sequence comes from Vaccinium vitis-idaea, assembly GCA_963854785.1. NCBI lineage: Eukaryota > Viridiplantae > Streptophyta > Magnoliopsida > Ericales > Ericaceae > Vaccinium > Vaccinium vitis-idaea. The sequence goes on along the minus strand of OY978215.1, from coordinate 28,291,254 downwards.
TGGTGTGGAATGTATTGTACTCTTCTCCATTTCTTGATTCTCTCTTTCTCTCTTCTGTAATTCTCTCTGAATTTCTCTCTCAATTCCTGTAACCCATATTCAGAATCTTCAATAAAGTCTATCATTCATTCTATCAAACACTCAACGTGCACAAGTTCTATCATTGGTATCAGAGCCTCCTTCCTCTGACTGTGGGAGATTATCGAAATGGCTGACAATACTCGATCACAAGATGTTAAATGTTTGGATGAGTCCATTCGCAAGCTATCAGAATCAACTGGGGAATCCATTAGGCATTTGACAGCGGTTACAGATCGACATGCTGCGTCGATGGATGGGTTCAACGAAACAATGGAAGGGCTCAAGAACATGATTGCAACTTTGAATGCCAGATGCGAAGTGATTCAAGAAAAGGTTACTTCTTCATCTTCTTCGCCTCTCCTTCCAAATCCTCCACAGAATTTAGGACAAACAAGAATTTTCCAGCCAAAACTAGAATTTCCTAAATTTTTTGGGGAAGACCCTACGGCTTGGATCTATAAGTGTGAGAAGTATTTCGAGTTAAATATGATTGAAGAAAACCAGAAGTTGTGTCTAGCTTCTTTATACTTGGAAGACAAAGCTATGCACTGGTATAGGTGGTACGAAAAATCCCACAATTTGCGTTCTTGGAGGGAATTTTCCAGGGTATTACTCCTTAGGTTTGGGGATGATGCTTATGAGGACGCGACAGGGTTGCTTACCAAACTCAAGCAGTGGTCCTCCGTGAGGAGTTACCAGGAAAAATTTGAAGAATTGGCTACCAAGACTACGGGCCTATCGGAGGAATTCTTCATCAGTTGTTTTGTGAGTGGACTGAAAGACGATATCAAGGGAGGAGTGGTCATGTTTCAACCAAGGACCATATCCCAAGCCATGAGTTTGGCACGCTTACAAGAGGAGACCCTAGATGCTATGTATAAGAAGAACAAGGGTGTGACTAAGCCTTTCTCATATGCAGCAGGACCAAAAACACAAGAAGTTGCACCCAAAACAGTAGAATCTGGAAATTTGGTCAAGAAATTCACCCCAAAAGACTTCGATGACAAAAGAGCTAAAGGTTTGTGCTTTGGATGTGATGAAAAATACTATAGGGGCCACGTTTGCAAGAAAAGGCAGTTGTTCATGATTGAATTCGATGATGAAGATGATGAGTTTGTAGAAGCACAACAGGAGTTGGTTCAAGAGGAGAATCCAGGGGAATTTCATATTTCAGTACATGCATTGTCTGGGGTCCAATCTTTTAAAACTATGAGGATCAAAGGATTTATCAAGAAGATTGAAATCACCATACTGGTGGATTCAGGTAGCACACAATTTCTTGGACCCAACTGTGGCCAAGAAGACAGGAGTGAAGGTCCAAGAAACAAATCCCCTGACTGTTGTAGTGGGGATGGTACCAAGATAGGCAGTAAGGCCATGATTAAGGACCTGCAGTGGTCAATGCAGGGAGTGACTTTCAGTTCTGAAGTCAGATTGCTGCCATTAGGGGGGTATGACATGGTACTAGGGGTGCAGTGGCTATCAACTTTAGGTCCAGTGCTCTGGGATTTCAAGGACCTGCAGATGCAATTCAGGGTAGCAGACAAAGAGTTAGTACTCAAAGGGGATAATACTGCAGAGGTGCAAGTGGTAAATACCAAGGAGATGCAGCATTTACTCAACAAAAAGGGGCAAGGGGTCTTAGCACAGTTGTGCAGCATTCAAACTGACATCCCTGCAGAGGTAACACCTGCCCTTATTCCAATATTACACGAATATGAAGATGTGTTCTTAGAACCTAAGGGCATGCCTCCTGTTAGGGCCCATGACCATCAGATACCACTAAAACCTGGCACTCAACCTCCTAGTATTCGACCATATAGGTATCCATACATTCAAAAGAATGAGATTGAAAAGATAGTAAAGGAGATGATGACTACAGGGGTCATACAACATAGTGTATCCCCATTTTTTTCACCAGTTTTATTGGTCAAAAAGAAAGATAATACGTGGCGAATGTGCATTGATTACAGGGCTTTGAACAAAGATACCATCAAAGATAAATTCCCCATTCCCATCATTGATGAATTATTGGATGAATTACATGGGGCAAAGTACTTTTCCAAACTAGATTTGAGATCTGGTTATCACCAGATTCGTATGAACCCCAAAGATGTGGAAAAAACTGCTTTTAGGACCCATGAGGATTACGAATTTTCGGTTATGCCTTTTGGGTTGACCAATGCCCCCTCCTCCTTTCAAAGCCTAATGAATGATGTATTAGGCCCTATTTGAGGAAATTTGTGCTAGTTTTCTTCGATGACATTCTGATTTTCAGTAAAACATGGGAGGAACACTTACATCATGTTTCCCTAACCTTGGCTAAGTTGAGGGAACATCAATTGTTTGCAAAAATGTCTAAATGTGCTTTTGGCAAACAACAAGTGGAGTATCTTGGTCAAGTGATAACCAATCAAGGGGTGGGTGCTGATCCAAACAAGATTGATTGTATGGTTAACTGGCCTAGACCACAGACCCTCAAAGCTCTTAGAGGATTCCTGGGTCTCACAGGGTATTACAGACGGTTCATCAAGGATTATGGCAAATTATGCCAACCTCTGAATTCACTACTTAAGAAAGATTCCTTTGGATGGACAACTGAAGCTAAGCATGCATTTCACCAACTCAAGAAGGCTTTGACCACAGCACCAGTGTTGAGGTTACCTGACTACACCAAACCTTTTGTGTTGGAATGTGATGCCTCAGGGAAGGGTGTGGGGGCAGTCCTAATGCAAGAAGGGAGACCTATAGCTTTCTACAGCAAAGCCTTATCTCCTACTAGATTGGGACTCTCAACCTATGAAAAGGAACTTTTGGCAGTAGTAATGTCTGTCAATAAGTGGAGGCACTACTTGCTGGGAAGAAAGTTTATCATCAGGACTGACCATCAGAGCCTTAAATTTCTATTGGAGCAAAGGGTTACTACATTAATGCAGCAGAAGTGGTTAACCAAGTTGATGGGGTTTGACTATGAAATCACTTACAAGTCTGGCAAGGCTAACTTGGCAGCTGATGCCTTGTCTAGAGTAGAAGAAGAGGTTCAGTTAACAGCAATGACTGTGGTCCTCTGTCATTGGGTCAAAGAACTCCAAGACAGTTGGTTGCAAGATTCAGAATTACAGAAAATCATCCATGACCTGGAGCAGGACCCTACTAGTCATCCACACTTTTCTTGGCACCACCAGATGTTATATTACAAGTCCAGGTTAGTTGTGGGGAATAACTCTCTTTTTCGTCTAAAACTCCTTCAAGAACATCATGCCACACCTGTGGGTGGACATTCTGGGGGTGAAAGGACCTATCAAAGGTTGAAACAAGCTTTTTTCTGGAAAGGCATGAAACAAGCAGTGTTACAGTTTGTGGCCAAATGTGATATATGTCAGCAGCACAAGAATGAAACCGTGGCTTCTCCTGGGTTATTACAACCTCTACCCATTCCAAACAGGCTTTGGAGTGCTATTTCCATGGATTTTATTGAAGGATTACCAAGTTCTGGTAGCAAGACTGTAGTTTTTGTGGTAGTTGATAGGCTGAGTAAGTATGCCCACTTCTTGGCCTTACCACATCCCTATACTGCTTCTCTTGTTGCTCAAGTTTTCCTTGACAACATCTTTAAGCTCCATGGTATGCCAGAGTCCATTGTTTCTGACAGAGATCCAATGTTTACTAGCACTTTTTGGAAGGAGTTGTTTAGGCTTCAGGGCACTACTTTGTGCTTAAGCACTGCTTACCATCCCCAATCAGATGGACAGACTGAAGTGGTGAACAGATGTGTTGAAAATTATTTGAGATGTCTCACTAGTGATCGACCTACAGCTTGGCTTAAATGGTTACCTATGGCTGAGTGGTGGTACAATACCACCTTTCACATTACTACAGGGATTACACCCTACAAAGCCTTGTATGGCCAACCTCCTCCTAGCTTGATGCATTATGTCCCTGGGGGCACTACAGTTGCTGCCACTGATGTTTTGTTGCAAGATAGGGCTACCATTCTCAAGTTGCTCAAGGAGAATTTGGCCCTATCTCAACACAGGATGAAGCAAAATGCAGATAAGCACAGAACTGAAAGAGTTTTTGACGTGGGTGATTGGGTTTACCTCAGACTCCAGCCTCACAGACAGGTTTCGGTGGCCTTCAAAAGGAATGCTAAACTGGCTCCAAAGTATTTTGGTCCGTATCAGGTGCTGCAAAGGGTAGGGCAGGTGGCTTACAAACTGGAGCTTCCTCCTCATTCTAAAATCCATCCAGTTTTTCATGTGTCTCTGTTGAAAAAGAAGCTGGGAGATGGTGTGGTAGTTCAGTCCACCTTACCACTTGTTGGAGATGATGGTCAAATGCAGCTTGAACCAGTGGCTATTTTGGACAGAAGGATGGTTAAACGGCATAACAGACCCCATACACAGGTGTTGGTTCAGTGGTCCAATTCAATTCCGGAAGATGCAACCTGGGTAAATTGGTATGATCTGCAGCAAAGGTTTCCATCTTTCAATCCTTGATTTGCAGCAGGGGTGTTTCATTTCTTCCAACCTTGCGGACAAGGTTGCTTTAAGGGGGGAGTAATGATAGGAATTGTGGGCTTTCTCATAATTGTTGTAAATGCAGGGGCCCAATGTAATTTCTATAATTCCAGACGTTCTATTGGTTGAGTTTGTTAGTTAGTTTGTTAGTTGTTGGACGGGGAGAGAGGGTATATGAAGGCATCAGTTGTAAGAGAGTGGTGTGGAATTTATTGTACTCTTCTCCATTTCTTGATTCTCTCTTTCTCTCTTCTGTAATTCTCTCTGAATTTCTCTCTCAATTCCTGTAACCCATATTCAGAATCTTCAATAAAGTCTATCATTCATTCTATCAAACACTCAACGTGCACAAGCAATTTGAAACCCATAAATAAAGATGAAGAACTCCATTACCACGGATAGAATCTAGGCCAAGAATCACAGGGGAAACAATCACAAAACAAACACAGACATCTAACAAGATAAAAAAACAAGATCAAAAATCAACAACCGGATGTCTTCCAGTACAGTGTAGGCCAAGAATCAAAGGGGCAAAAATCACAACAACAAAAAGGAATATCCAACTATATAAAAAACAAAAACAAAAGGGGATCACAACCCAAGAACTAACCAGGCTTGTAGAAAATAGAAAGCCCAAAATCGGTGGCCTTAAGCTTGGCATCCTCATCAGCACTATCAAACAAGAAATTCTCAGGCTTAAGATCCCTATGCATAACCCCAAGTGAATGACACGCCTCCACAACACCCACAATCGTCTTAATCAAACCCGCCGCTTTCCTCTCACTATAATGCCCCTTCTGCACGATCCTATCAAACAACTCCCCACCAGCACACAACTCCATCACAATGTGAACAAAAACATTGTCCTCGTAAGTCCCCTTGATTCTCACTACATTTGGGTGCTCGGATAAATGGTGCATGATCTGAATCTCCCTCCAAACGTCGTCGTAGTCCTCGCGGCAAAGGAGCTTGCGTTTTGGGATGGATTTGCAGGCGTACTGGGCCCCAGTTGATTTGTCTATGCATAGATAGGTTGTGCCGAATTGGCCTTGGCCTAACTTCTTGCCTAGGTTGTAATGGTCACGGAGTCTTGGGGTTTGGTACGGAAGGACAGCTGTAAAGGGCTTTGATGTTGGTGTTGAGGTCGTTGTTGAGATTTCGGTTGGTTTCTTAATGGGTTCTTTCTGGGTGTTCTCAGATTCCATTTCTCTCTCTATGCTTTGTGGGTCTGGATCAATCTATACTTCTCTCTCTATGTTTTGTGGGTTTCTCCTGCTACTGGATGTTCTTTCAGAATCCGTCCTCTTCTTGTTGTTCTTGTTCTCTCTCTCCGTCTCTGTCTCTCTCTCTCTCCCCCCCTAAAATGGTGGGTTTGGATGATTGGATCTCTGGTTCTCACTTCTCTCTCTTTGCATCAGCTTTCTCTCTCCGTGAGATGAATCATTTTAGAGGGTTGTAAAAGTCGTTGCAGAAGTTGCTCTGGGTTATGTGGTGGGCACCGGTTTCCCTCCGGTTCAACTCCGTGCGGTAATGGTTCCACCACTATTATTGCACGTCTTGGTCAAGCTCATAATTAGGGCTGTCCAGCGGATCATCCGATCCGTCAATCCGACCAATCCGAACCGATCCGAACCATCCGTTGATCCATCCGTGAATGTTCGGTTCGGTTCCAGATCGAGAATTTCTTATCTGGCGGTTCCGGATCCGGATCCGATCCGATCCGATCCGTTCGATCCGCTCAATCCGCTCAATAATCCTTCTTTAATCTGTCAAATCCCCCCGATCCGGCTCGATCCGATCCAATCCGTAACCGATCCGTGAATTGTTCGGTTCGGTTCCGGATCTTAAAAACCATAATCCGCTATGAGCGGATCGGATCGGATCCGTATCCGATCCGTTCGGATCCGATCCGTGGACACCCCTACTCATAATCATGGCTTCTTAGAATACGGTTTTTTTCCCTTCGTTGGCTCCTTTACCGGGGTGTTTGAGAGTCTATTTTTAAATTTCACATTTTCAATTTTTTGACTTTTAAGATTATGGTCAGAATGTGTTTTGAATCTGAGAAGAATATTTAGGAGAAATGCGCAGAATGCATTTTGCAAATATTGTAGTTTTTGGAAGAACAATGATGAAAATGAGTTATGGATTAATTGTTTAGAATTTTGCCCTTGTTTATTAATTATGGTGTTAAAATGTGTATGAATATTGTTTTAACAAGTTTTTTTAAAGTCATATTGGGACAAATTTTTGTAAACGCAACCTGTTCAATTTTAATTTTCTTTTTTGGAATTTTTTTTTTATCTTCCTTTTTTTTGGGTAATTGAAAACCTCCCATACTTAATAAGAATTGTATAAAATGGAAGTAATTGCCAAAAAATAAACAAAATTGGTCTAAAACTATAATTATAAACATCACACAAATTATAAAAACATACATAATCAAAATTACACATATAAAAAACATTACAAATTTAAATAACATTAAAAAAAGAGACTACAACCTGAGCCACATGAAAAAAATGTACTAAAGGGGTGGAAATTACTAACTTCTAATTCAATTCAACTTCGATATCAATATCAATATTCAAAAAAATATTCGTTTATTCAATAACCAATTGTTTTGTTACATACCAATACCCACATTTATTCATCTCTTTGACTTATTGGAAGAATGTAATAACTTTATACTCGTACGTTGAATTATGTTTTTTTTATGGGTTACGGGTACCCTATTTAATCATTGTCGTTGGATATGTACTTGGAACGTGGTGAGGAGATATTTTGGAAGGAAATATATGAAATTGTAGGATTATCTTATATAGAAATGGTTCATTTATTATGTTGAAATTCGAGGGCATGCACAAGTAACTGGTTAAAATCTCTTCCCTATACACTGCCTTGGCTGGTCAATACTCTCTCTCTCTCTCTCTCTCTCTCTCTCTCTCTCTCTCTCTCTCTCTCTCTCCTTCACAAGACTTAAACAGAGCACCTGCCCCTAAAAGATAGTTCAGCATAAAAGACATTGCTAATACCACTGATTCTTCACGATAAAAAGTGGAGTGGGTAAAATCCAATTACCCTCAGAAAAGATAAGACACGTGTTGAGCTTAAACCACCACGAGAGGTTAACTAGCTTGGCATCTTTGTATAAGGGTTCCTTAACCCTATGCCGAGCTGTATTGACCATGAGTAGGGTCAAGATAATAAACTAGGTACCAAGTGAAGGTGTACTAGCTCGGCAGAAGCCATGAAGGGAAGTCTCAAGACATGGACGGGCTAGATAAGCTACGAATACAACTAAGGTAGCATTATGGAACAACATGATTCAGCTCAGTGCAGCTCGACTCATATTGATTGAATCTTGTGAATGAAATACCGAGCTATGTGGAAGCACGACCCGACCTTCTTAAGAAAAAAGGGTGGTGAAACATTCCAAAAGGTTCTGGGACGGTCTCTTATGTGATAAGAGGCAATCCCGTGATTAAAGGGAATAACATAAGTATTCCTAATACAATTAGGAATACACTACATATAGGAAGAATCCTATTAGGAAAGGTTTCCTAATAAAAATAGGAAATTAGGGCAACGTGAAGCCTTGATCAATAAGTCATCCACACCTATAAATAAAGCATCATACCCATAAAGAAAGGTACGATGTAACTCTCGGGTATACGCATTCTGTTCTTTGCTTAATTAGTAATCCACGTACTCATTTAAGCATCAGAGGGCCTTTGCCGACGAGAGACAAATATGCTCTAATCCTTGTTTGTCTTGCAGAATTAGGGTTCCGGCGAGGAAACACGTGATCAAGACCATACGTGGATTTTATCCCCGTACAAAAAGGCCACTAGTTACTTATTTGGGCAAGATATTCCACTTTCAGTGATTTCGATTTCGTTTTCCAATTTTTAGGTTGCCGAGTAAATTGAAAATAAAAAACTTAAAATAATTCTACGATATTACATGTCTTTTACCTGCTTCGTAATTAATTTTAGAAGGAAAAAATACTTAATTAGTAGCTGTTGTGTTTGGGTTTTTCGGAACCTAGAAAATGTATTGTCTACTTCTTGTGATTTTTTTTTTATATTAATTTTCATCCCTTTCTCAGCAAAAAAAATAGGTTTTATCGATCTTTTGAGTTTTTGCTCTATTCTGAACTTTTCCTTCCTATTTACTGGTTGTTTAGGTACTAGATTCGGACATCAGTTGTATTTTTCTAATATTTCTTTGATGGGTCTCTCACACTGGTGCACGCAACTATCAGTTGCTTGTGGTAAATTAAAACAAGATCTTGTCTTTAAAATGTTCTACAAAATGCCTTATAAGTCCTTTTTTGGATTTCAGGTATTCAATTTATTAAAAAAATGGCCTAGTTCGTAAAAAGAAAAGCTATTTGTAGACACCCCAATCCGGGCCTTCGAAAATCCACGGCCGTCCCGATGATGAAAATGGCCAGATAAAGACACGTGAGGCTTTATTGTGAACTTGGAAACCCCTCCAAAACCTCTTCAAAATAAACCCAAGCTTGCACCCCCTTCTAGTACATTCAAAACCCTCTTTATTGATATATAATATGTCTCAATCCATTTTGAAATGAGGGAGATGCGCGCGTTTTACTAAAATGACTTATTTTCCCGACCTCTTGAGGGTAAAATGGTCATGTATTTTGATGTACAAAACATTTTGGGTTCAAACCACTTGGGTTGGAAAGTAGACTTGACAAGCTTTCCAACGCTTCAAACCATGCATAAAACGGAGTTCGGTAGCACCCGGAGTGGCCCCGCGAAGTTTCATATGTTGTGCAGTCCCCCAAGTCCAGGCGCCTGGACTCCAAATTCCGGGCGCCCGGACTCCCAATTCCAGGCGCCCGGACTCACTCTAGACACTTGCATTCCAAGGTGAAATGGGCGGGAATGAGCGTCTTGAAGATCATTTCTGGATTTTTTTGCAGCAGTGTAGTGGAGGGGTGGTGATGGTCCTAAGGTGACCCCCTTGATTAACCCCTAAGGTCATCCTAGTGGCCTTTTTGGGCCTTTTCTTGCCTATATATTCCCCCTCTCCTCCATTTGAAAAAGGATCAACTCTCCCCCACTCTCCTACTGTTATTCTGCAAAAATCACCCCAGAAATTCCATCCATAGTCACTCCTTCTCTGTTCCATCCCTTTCTAGTTCACAAACCCACTCATCTTATCATCTTAAGCTCATACTTCCTCATCACCAAGACAATAATCTCATAGCCACACCCATAATCCAGTATCATAAGCTCCAGAAAACAAAATCCAGTCCTAAAACATACAGAAATTAGCCAAAATCGCACTCCAAAAGTTCATCAATCAAGTTTTTCAAGGTAGCTTTTCTACCATAGTGTTCAAACAGGCCCCTGAGGGGACACCATCCAAGCTCTTGCAAGTTCTTCATACTAGTTGAGAGCTTGGAAAAGGGTTTCAAATGCCATAAAATGGAAGTTCTTCACTTGCACCCATGTCAACTCCAGGCGCCTGGAATACCATGATGCAGGCGCTTGGAATCCAATTCCATATCCTGTGTTTTTCTCCCTTTTTGCACTCATACATGCATATCTAAGCTCATTTTATCCCATTTTCAGTTTGATGTTTCCATTGCATGGTCAAAAAGGTCCATGTAAATAGTTTTGGAATGCATTTGGTGATAGGATTATGATTAAAAAGGGAGTTTATGGATTAATGATATAACATGTGTCTATTGTTGGCTGATTTACAGTATATGCAAAGGCATTTCAGTGGTGTTAGGAGAGGGGTTTTGATTTCTTATGCATTCATCATATAAATAAAGTATTTGGAATAGGACTATTCAATCAAAAGGCTTACTTCATATCTCTTGATGTGTACCACAAGGCAGAAGAAGCATGGAGCATGTAAGAAATCAATGTAGCCCATCTCATATCTTCCAAAAGATATAACAAACCATTATGTTCTATGCACAAATCATTATCTAGGTTAGATCTTAAAGTTCATTTAGCATAAAAATAGCATCAAGCATCACTTTGAGCATGTGAGAATAAGTTACAGGGCCTGAATCTGTCGCTTGCTTTGAGACCTAGAAAAACTTTGTGTCTGTCAAGCATTCCAGGTGCCTGCATTGTGTAGTTCCAGGCGCCCATAGTCACTCCAGGCGCTTGGAGTGTCCTATTCCTGGCCCCCATAGCTACTCCAGACGTTTGGATTTGCCTAGTCCAGGTGTCCAGATTGCTATCCAGGTGTGGTTAGTGTGATGCTTGCGGTTGGTTTCTAGAGGTTTTCAAGGTAGTCCGAGCATGATTTAGTGAAGTTTAAGTGTTTTGTGCATATAGATCAATCACTCATGACATTTTGCACAAGCATCCACGTCCACCACATTAATTTTGTTGGTGCATACGTGATTCCGCATGTATTTGTGATTAAAGTCCGTTTAAATAGCATTTTCAAAATCTCTTAACCTAGCTCTCGGACCCGAGAAATCTCGTTTTAAAAAGGTCAGTGAAACATTTTCTATTCCAAGGGCAAAAGAGTCATTTTTCAATTAGTTTCTCGGGTACGGTCCTCAAACCCGGGTGGCAACTCCTCCAACCGATCAAAATCGTCTTCCTGAACCAGATTTTTGTGAAACTCCGCGGGGTGTTCACACTATTGTTTAGTGTAAACCTCATCATTTGGGTTAATCAAATTAAAAAGATAAGTAGTGTTATATGGGAAGGAGTACAAGAGTGTTAAGGAAACCTGTAGTTAGTAGTAAGTTTACTCAATTTTGGGTGATAAATTGCATGACAATGAGTGATAAGTTACATCACATTGAGTGATAAACAGAGGTGCAATGATGCTAGTGTTTCTAAGATCACATTTACTGACTAAACGAGTAGTAAGTAGTGTCACTTTACCAAGTAAAATGCTTTACACTAGTTAATAACCCTGGTCATATTGTGAGATAATAGATTGAATAAGTGATAAATAAAAAAATCATGTACTACGTTTTTAGGTAAATTGGGTCGTGTTGAGTAGCAAGTTCATTCACGACTTGATAAATGAAATTAATACTCTACTCAAACTTTCTTACAACGAATGAGTGGTAATAGTATCGTTCAAATAGTAAATGGGTTTGGTCAGATTTGTGAGTGAAGAGGTGGTTTAGTTGTACTAGTAAAACATGGTGGAGATATAGACGTTGTTGGAGCAGAGAGAGATGGTGGCGATGCACTAGTGGAGTGGGGTAGTTTTAACGGAGATGGTGGTTACAGAAGGATGGTTGTTAGGATATTCGTGAAGATTAAGTTCCGTAGATGATAATAGAATAAATGTTGGGTCTTAATACAATTTTTGATGGATCACTCCTTCCAGGCTTAAACTTTCAAGCGAGTTTGAGTTCATTCAAGTTACAATTTGTGACCAAATTTATCATTTTATGTGATAGGCTTATAATAATGTGTGAACAAACTACCATTTTTGTGACAGAGTTATAACGTGTTACTTATATCAAGAGTAATAGACAAACTTGGGTTGGATTATGACAGAATTTACTATTTTTTGTAACAGGCTTATAATAGTTTGTGACCAAATTACCATTGTTTGTGACAGAGTTATAACAACTTGTTTTTTTGTATTAATAGTGAGACAAATATGGGTTGGATTGTGACCCAATTTACCTTTTTCTGTGAGAAACGTATAATAATGTGTGAACAAATTACCATTGTTTGTGACAGAGTTATAAGTGTTACTTATATTAAAAGTGAGAGACAAAAATGGGTTGGATTGTGACGGAATTTACCATTTTCTGTGATAGACTTATAACAATGTGTCACCAAATTATCATCTTAATTGACAAAGTTATAATGTGTTAATTATATCAAGAGTAATAGACAAACTTGGGTTGGATTGTGATGGAATTTACCATTTTCTGTGACATGATTTTAATAGTTTGTGACCAAAATTATCATCATTTGTGATAGAGTTATAAAAACATGTTTTTATATTAAGAGTAATAGACAAATATGGGTTGGATTGTGACCCAAGTTACCCTTTTCTGTGAGAAACGTATAATACTGTGTGACCAAATTTATCATTTTTTGTGACAGAATTATAACGTGTTACTATATTAACAGTGATAGACAAACATGGGTTGGATTCTGCTCGAACATACCATTTTCTGTCACTAGTTACAATAATGTGACTAAATTACCATTGTTTGTGATGGAGTTATAGCAATGTGTTAGTAATGGACAAACATAGATTGGGTTATGACCAAATTTATCATTTTATGTGACAGACATACAATAATGTGAGACCAAATTACTATTTTTTGTGACAGACTTATGACAACATGTTAGTAATGGACAAACATGGATTGGATTGTGACCAAATTTACCATTTTCTGTGATAGGCTTTGTGACAAAAATATAACGTGTTGTGTACTTTAGTATTAATGAAATAGACAAACATAGCTTGAATTATGATAAGACTAGGAATTGCCTGAAGGCACGACACAATGCGTTTTGAACACGACAAAAATAAATTAACCTTTTCTACTTTTGTCCTCGCTGCCAACAAAGCCGACTTTTCTAAGAAGTTTTTTTCAAATGAAATTGAATAATACAAATGATATTTTCAATCAATTTCCATATTTTCATATCGACAACCACCGATTAACCATACAATTTTATTCGTCCAAAAACTAAACCAAAAAAAAGACATTAGAATAAAACAATAAAAAGCATATGGAAATCCTAGTCATCTTCAATCTAGTGGGAGGAATTCAAAAGTACTCTTTCATAGTTTTGCTTTAATCACCATTCTTTGATGCATGTAGCTCCTCGCGTCTAAAGGTACAAACCTGTCTAATTTCATTAGTTGCATTCAATTATAGCATCTGATATAATAAGAACGTCTAATCAAATGGGATTCGTACCTAAATTCCATTTTTCAAACGTTTCAAGCAAAAAAAAAAAAAAAAACGTTTCACACCAACAACCAATGCAATACATTTGTAACTCTCAACATAAAATTGTGATAAGTTATTCAGTTACAAAAGAACAATCAAATTCAAAGCACATGCCCATATTGGGATGCTCACATTTTAAGCTAACATGACCAAGCTTCTTAACTAAAATAACACACATCCTCAAGAGACCATTGGCATCCTCTCCTCTGTATCGTTCCAATTTTATCGAATGTTCCCGAAGGGACCATTGACATCCTCTCTTGCGATACTTAAATTGTACAATTCTTTTATCCCTCCATGCTACAAAGTCTCATCCCTGGTAATTGTCTAGCAACGACCAATTGCGCTGGTTTCTTTAACTGACCTAGGAAAATAGAAAGAAGCAAAATACTTCCAAGATTAGCCATAACTAAAACAGTCATGCAAAAGATAGGCGTTACAAAAGATGCACTAACCAGGGAGTAGAATCTTAAATGCTCTCTACTCAAAAGACTCCAACTAAAATTGTTACAAAAATCGCAACATCTTCAATCCTAGCCTAGCCATGAATCAGTAAATTCATCTCCTAGATTTTCACCCCCACAAATTAGATGCCTCAAAAAGTCAGTTTATGTGTATGAATTTTGAAAAAACCTCCCTTTGTAGAGAAAATTGTGTTCCATATTCATAACCATCAATCAAAGGTAGAGGAAAACAATGTATACACTTAACTAATATCCAATGTAGGCAAGTTCACCAAGAATTTGTGCCATTTTATATTACTAATACCAATTGGCGTTTAGCCAGAGGCAGATACTTAGCCAAGCTAATGTGATCACATGAACACCCTGGTATACGGGAAGAAAAATTTGAAAAAAGGAAACTGAATAAGCTTGTTACAAATTAGTGCTAGATTCTATTTCTAGGGACTAAAACAATTGAAAATTCCTTTAAACATACGCTGAAACAAAAAAAAAAAAAAGAAGGGGCAGAATGGAAGAATTAGTTTGACATCAATATGGACAAATAATTTTAGATAACATTTTGGACACAGAAATAAAATAAATATGTTGTCTTCACAAAGACAAAGCAGGGGGAGTAGAAGCCAAGGGACAAAATTTACCTTCTCAATAATCTATTGCAACATAACCATTTATATTCTGATAAATGATACTTTAATAGGAGTACCATCGAATGAACCATATCAAACATCTGGTGTGCATAGACATGATATTAAAGAAACAAAAATCTGGCAATTTTTCCTCAAACAAAGAAGGGGAAAAACTTGTACCTCATCATTCTATTCGGAGGAGAGGAAGTAAATCAACTAAACCCCTCAACCTACAACCTACTTATATTCCATGTACCTGCTAATTTCATCTACGCAACACATATGGACTACTATAAGCTTCGCTTTCAAAACTTGATTCATTAGGCAACCATAGCTCTAACCAATACTCAAAAGACTTTGTCATCAGATCATAACAGGGCAACAATGTTTCACCATATAGAGTTAAGTGTTTCGCTTGGATGGTCCAATTAGGTAAGCTCAAAACTGGAGATTTTTTGTTGAAAATTGGTATTATTCACCATGATGCTGCACTATGCAAATTCTGTGGGGAGGTAATTGAAAATTTGGATCATGCTCTTCTCTTGTGTAATCCTGTCTGGATGGTATGGGGGGAAATTTTAGTTTGGTGGGGTACCAGCTGGGCAACTCGTAGCTCAATTGCATCTCTATTTCAATGGTGGCTGGATTTCAAAGTTAAGAAGAAGGCGAGAATGATTTGGGAATGCATATTCCATTTGCAGTGCTTTGGTCTCTTTGGAAATTGCGAAATGAATTCATCTTCCAAAATAAAGACCCCAATTGGCGAGAAGTGGTAGATTTGATAAAACTAAGGGTGGCTCTAGTCCGAAAAGTCAAATGATTCTCTTTTTTTGACAGATTAACCAAATCAAACAAAATTGATATTTACGGGCTTCTTACCTTGAACCAAAACTTAGCCACCTTGTTTGTACCGGTGGATGGGTAGGATAACTTGCTGGCAGCACAACTCTAAATCAGCCTCCCTGTTTGTACCGAACAATGGGCATTTCAACAAAAATTGCAACACAAAGTGAACAACTAACAACAAAACCATATAAACTATTTTTTCAATCAGCAATTGTCTTAGTCGAGGCCTGGAGTAAGTCAATTAGGAGATGCTCTTAGAACACCTCAACCATACTTTTGGTATTGAGTCAATTAGGAGATGCTCTTAGAACACCTCAATCATACTTTAAACACAAAACTGAAGTTCAAAAACAAAGACGCCAATTTGGAGTCAATTCGAATACAAAGAAACTTTCAATTCGATTTCCCTCGCTCTAATCATCCAAACAGAAGGGGAAAAAAAAACCCTATACGTGAACAATTGAACTGAAAGGAAAAACATTTGGCAGCAATAGAAGGAAGTAGGGAATAGACCTCGAGGGTGTGCTTGAAGCGCCGTGAATTCCGGAGCTCTCGGGAGATGAGTCGGAGGTCAGAGACGGTAATTTCGTGGCCCTCGGAGGCCCATTTCTGGAGGACGGTTGTGGCGCTGCGCTTGGGGAGTCTAAGCCTGAATATTGTGCTCTTCAGGTCGTCATCGGCTTCTCCTCCATTCTGAAACCCGACGTCAGTGTGTGTGTGTATCACGACCCAACCCGAAATATGTGGGCCCGCGACCGGCCAACGACTCTAACTCACTAAGGCCTACTAAAATAAAAACAGTTTAGGGATTTTCATATTCCAAAAACTCATTGATAAAATTTAAATTTAGAAATTGCGGAAAAGCGTGAATAACATATCCCAGAGCTGAGTGTACAAATAAAATATTATTACATATCCAAATAAACTTACACAATCAAGATCCAAGTCTAGCACAATTCTATTACACAATTGACAAATAGCTGAAACATCATTCACTGCCTCATCGGCTGTCATGCAAAAACCTTGCATCCTCGATCACTTGAAATTGTTATGTTCAACAACGTCTTAAGCACTAGGCTAGTGTGAATCGAGATATGCCAAACTTACAAGTTTCCATGAATTAACCAATTTATATATAAAAAAAAATCATGCTTTTCATACCACAACAATGCTATCCAACATTTTAGGCTTATGCTGCAACCATTCAAAAATCAATATTGGCTCATTAAGCCCCCTTTTAGGTGTAAAGGCATCAATCCATATAGTTAAATAAATAACCACGTTTAATCGTTCAACGGTCACCAGTAATTAGGGAGCGACCCTAAATATAAACATTCGGTATGACGTCACCCGTGATCATCTGGCTATGATCCCTACCTTATTCCTCCAACCTCGCTATTCCCATTCCCCTAGCGGTCGGGGCACAGTTTGAACTACGTGTCATCGATATACTAATACCTTTTTGAAGAATAAAACTTTGCAAGTTAGATTCATGGTCCGCAAATAAAGGCATGCATCTTTTTCTCATGGTATATTAACAAGCTCTTTCACAAGTAGCAACTCAAACGCATCAGTAGTTATAAAAATAACTCATGTATGCTTTCCAATTTAAGTTACGAGTAAGGCATAGCAAGACTCACTGGCAAGTATGTCAAACAAACTTGTCCAAATGTGAGCTACAGGCCTCCAATGTCTGGGCCTAAAACACAATAAACCAACCCTATCAAGGTTCATGATATCTCACTACAAGGATACGTTAAGCGCCAAGAGATTTATCTCGCTTCTATCGCACTCGAGCTGTTCGGTTTTTAAAACAAGATAGTCCCGGAAAACCGATGTAATCCCACATCAATTCAACTAATAAATTTATGAAACTTTACAGGAACATAGCCAAAGATGTGGGGAAGATAAGTGATGAAGAACTCGAGTGTTAAAAAGGCTCAGGAGTAGGGCGAAAACTCGACGCACCAAATCTAGTACAGAACCGGACCAGTCATCGGAGAATGAGCATAATTCCCTCAAAACTTCATCAAATTAGATGAGACCAGTTGGGTTTGAAAGATGAGACACTTTTCTAGTTTCTCAAACAAGAATCACCTAAAATGTGAGCTGTGGAGAAAATGGGCTTGTTTCAAAGTTTACAGCTCACAAAGAGGAAAAACATGGGTCCAAAACATGTTAGATTTGACCCATTTCTTTCAAAGAACCCATGTCCAAGAAAAATCATACTCATACCAGTCACCAAGGAGAGTAATCATTCAAAAAATCAGAACATTTGAAGGCTATTTGATACCCTTAAACATTCGCACAAAATAGGGTCTGCAGAAAACGAGTGAACACAGGACAGCCCAACTTTGAAAAATCACCATAAATTGAGCTCCTCATATTTTGGAGTGATTCTAGTGTCAAAAGTTCCGCAATGAAACAAAGATCAAAAGCTATGAAGGAATCAAGGTCAAATTTGTACCCCAAGGGTGAGAAAACAAGCAAATACAGAGGCTACATGAATCTGCCTGAGAGCAGATTTACAGGATGCAGACCAGACTTTAAAAATTCATAGTAAATCGAATTCTGAACGGATTGGAGTTATTCCAACGGAAAAATAAAGATCTCTGAGTTTACTTTAATTCATAAGAGGGATCAAAACTCAATTTCAAGTGCATGAAGGAGAAATCGGCCAAAATATACGACCCAGTCTGCTGTCTGGAGATTGTTGTATACACAAGTATGGATGCACGAATTTTTTATTAAAATCGAAAAAAAACGAGGAAGATGAGAGTCATACTTGCAGAGATGAAGTTAGAAGGTGGAGATGGTGGTCGGAAGTGGCAGTGGAGGTCGCCGGAGGTGGTGGCAGCCATGGTCTCTCCTTTTCTTCCTCCTCCGTTTCTTCTTCTTCTTCTTCTTCTGATCTCTCTTTCTCTCCCTCTCTCTCTCTCTCTCTCTCTCTCTCAAGTGTACTAACACTAGTGTACTACACAATTCATATATTACTGAGGTACTAGATAGGGTGCAAGCGTGGGGAGCAAGGCTTGGATGCGGCTCCAGGAGCGACATGATATAATGTAGTATGATTTACTCCGAACAGTGTTTGAATTGTTCGGTTTTGGTCGCAGAAAAATATCAAAATATGCGTGTCGACTCAGAAATTTGTGGGCAACGTCACCGTGTGCTTAGAGTATCTTAGAAAAATCTCGAAAGTTGGGCGCGCTTTACTATGCGCTCACCAAGTAACAATATCCCACATCCGTAGCAGACATGCTAGTATCATTTGCATAACTCGAAAATCATACTCCTCATCATCATTAATAAATGTGCGCGCATTACATTGGCCACCCATCCGGACCCACTAGCGACACGTCGCTTGAAATTACTCTGTAACGCCCCCAAAATTTGGGCACGTTAATTATTATTACAAACCATAATAAAGTTTAATCCCAAACTTTAATACAAATAATAATATCCTCAAACACTATATAAATAATAACCGGGGTGGTTCTAGGTCTTCGTCTATCCTTGCGCCGGGTCATTCCCCACTCCGGCAGCATTTCCTGCTCCGCAGGACTGGTTCCCATAGTATTGTTCCTGTCCATCTGGATAATCTGACATAATACATCCGAGTCGCACAGGCAACATCATGGTATTATGCCAGGGTTACACGAATGCAACACCGTGAGCAAAGCCCAGTAGTTCACTACGCTAAACGTCTAAGTAGCAATTCTAGAACAATAAGTTCATAAACAGTATATAATACTTGTGAACAGTAAACCATGCAATACATCATGCGTCTATACGGATCAGAGTAAACATGCGCAGAAAACAATATTGCATTTCAGAATCTCAAACGGTGCTACGTGTCGTTTCCTCAAAATAATTACTCATCCAGTTTCTCAAACTTAACTCATTTATCAATCCGTTTTCCCCAAAAATCGGTTTTTCTCATTTCGGTGCCTCTCTCGGCATTCTTCTTCAAATTTCATATATCTCCCGTCACTTGAAAGTTATTGGTCCTTTTAAGCCTCCTTTCAGCTGACGGTACCAATCTTTCCGCTCGAGGTTCCGGTTATCGTGCATCACCGAACTTAACAACCTGTTTGCACGGTCCATCTACCCCGCGACTCACACGACACAGTCCCGGCCGCTTGCATCACCGAACTTAACAGCCTGTTTGCAAGGTCCGTTCACCGTGTGTTGTACACGCTTAGCCCAACATCCTAGTTCTCTCCGCGAACTGGAAGTGGCGCTTTCGCTGCACCACCGCAATCAAAACCATTCCTCCAAATTCTCTCCGCGAATTTGAGGTGGCAAGCAAATCATCTCATCATATCTCATTTCATTTCATTTCCCAAAAAATCTCATTTCATTTCTCAAAAATTTCATTTCGCATTTCAAAACTCATTTTCATTCTCATCTCTATTTTCTCATTAACAGTTATTCAATTTCGCGTCTGGTGACATACGTATCGCGTACGTGCTCGGTGTCACATGCTCAAAATAATGCTCATGCAATATTCCATAATTTTCTCTAAATTCACATTCTTTCCAATACACATTTCTCACATAAAATCATGCATGAAAATATATCAACTCTCTAAAATAGAATGTTTCCTCTAGAAACTTTTCCACATAAAATCATACATTTTAATGCACCAATTTCCTTCAAAATAATGTTCCTTCTAAAAACCCTCTCACATAAAATCATACATTTTAAAACTCTCCAAAAAAAATAATATTTCCAATTCTCTCAAATAAATCCTCATCAAAAATCTCATTTCTTCCTTGTCCTCTTTCAAAACTATTTTATTTCTTTCCACAAGAAATAAAACTAACCAACTTGCTCTTTCTAAAAATAGTTTAAACAAAACTCTTTTCTAGAAATTTCTTGCCAAAAATCCATCACCACAATTTATGAACTTTCTAAAAATATTTAAATCTCTCCAAAAATATACTCTTTATATTTTTCTAGAAACTCTTTTCTAACAACCTCAAATAAAACATCTTTTTCATATCACAGTTTTCTTTCTAGAAAATTTGATCAAATAAACTCACAAATATTTTGGTAAAACCTTTCTAGAAATAAATGATGAAAAATTCCTCTCTTCATATTTATTAAACAAAACTCATACTTTCTTGCCAAAAATAAACAATAGCATCTCTTTCTAATAAGAACAAATTCATCATAAAAATAAGTTATTCCACTTATTAAAGAAAAATACTTCAAACAACAACCAATCAGTTAATCAACCAAGATTAACTAATTCTTCCAAGAAATAATAACATAATAATACTAGAACCTTGTCTAGTGAAAAACACATCTTCTAATTAACTTCTAATCATTTCTAATCACTTTCTAATCACCTTCTAATTACTTCTAATCTTACTAATTCACTTCTAATTTCATGAAGAACTATTCTAATTAGAACCTCATAAACATATTTTGTTATCCTTCCAACAAGAAATTCACTTTCTAATTTACTAAGAAACATGCTTAGCAATTTAACAAATGCATAAATTAACTTAATCAAACTCTAAAATCATGCTTAGAAAATTAATAAGAACAACTTAATAGGACTAGAATTAACTAATTAGAAGAGTAGTTTAGTAAACTACCTTAATTTCCGGGTGTAAACCGGAAGCCGATTAGCAATCCGTTGGTGTTTCTACCTAGCTTACCTACTAATTAACTTAGTAAGTAGCTAATTAGAACTAAAATAAGGTGGCTAAAAGGTGGTTAAAGTGGTTGGTTGGTTGGGAATATAGAGACATACAAATAAGGAAAGCATAAAGTGGTCCAAAAGAACAAAGGGTGTTCTATTTATAGCCAAAATGGGACCTCTCTCTTCCTCTAAAAATTTCGGTACTCCCTCCCTCTATGTTGGCCGAAAGTTTCCATGTGGGGTGGAGTAAATGTGATGTTAACTTGCACATGGGAAGTACACAAGTGACACACTAGGGTTAGACTAGGTCTTAGGCTAGGAATCTAGGCTAGTTTACTTGCACACAAAGGAATTTTGGGAAATAAGGGGTACCAACGTGGGAATCCATAGTGGGGGAAAAATATGCTCCTCGTTGTGTAGGTTTTTGCATGGTCACCTTTGTTACGGGGTGTTTTTAGGAGCTAATATGAACAATTGGCATGTGAAACCATTAAATGGCTAAGGGGTAGCCCTAACTAGCTATAAGTAGGGGGAATATTCCCTCCTTAAATTAAGGAAGTGTGTCTCTAGGTTACTTGGAAGCCAAGGTCAAGATAAGTAGGTCTAGGTGGTGTAGCATGTGCTCAAATGCATGTATTGTGTGTGTATGTATAGGTTATTCCTAAAATAGCAAGGCTTGTTCTAACTAGTTTTGGGTACAAAATATAGGCTTGGGAATCTTCTCTCAATCATCCACTTGCTTGCACAAGTGAACTATGCATTAACTCGTGCATGTGCATTGCACTAATTCATGCACACACACACTATTCTCTCTCTCTCTCTCTCTCTCTCTCTCTCTCTCTCTCTCTCTCTCTCTCTCCCCGTGGCTCTCTCTCTCTCTCTCTCTCTAACTCTCTCTCTAACTTGGTCAAAATTCCAAGTTCCAAGGTGAGGGGACTATACAATGACGTACCGAAATTGGTTGAGTGAAGTAAATGAGGTAGTTGGGTAGGTTTCGGGTATTAAACACGGTTCCCGGGTGCTACGGTAGTGTAACGGATGTGTTACTCGGTCTCGTACGCGCAGATACATGGCTAGGATTCTATTTATTTGAATAAAAAGAATTAAATAATATTTAAATAGAAAAATATTCCGATAAACCGAAAATTAAAAGTAAATAATTAAATTATTAGCGAAATTTTTATTTAAGAAAATCCGGGTCGTTGCATACTCTGTGTATCTTTAGCACTTAATCGTTTTAAATAACCCGCAAATGATCAATTGATCATACTAATTAAATCATGTATCACATAATTAATATTAAAAATGGGTCGGGACCTCACAGTGTGTGTGTGTGTGTGTGAGAGAGAGAGCTCGATGAGAAAGACAAAGATAAAGTGTGACCTAAATGAGCACTTCTTTGTGCAAATCCAGATGATTTGGATGGGTTAGAGCTTAGCCCTTAAACATGTATTTATGGGATTGCCATATGAAGAGAATAAATGTGAGCGAGAGATGGAGGGGTAATCTCAACCGTGTGATCAATCTTGAATGGTCCTGATTTATGTAGAGAAAATGTGTTTTTTTGAAAACTACTCTATTTTGTTATATAGATATCAATTGCCTTGTGTTTTATTCATTTGCATTAGTTATATAATTAGTTTGCTTTGTCCAAGTTATCTATAATGAACTCCATTATGTAAGTGTCGTTGGACTTTTATATATATAATCTTATCAATTTGGTCAAAAAAAAAAACTATTATAACATATTTGCTTTTTATGGACCCAAAAAAGAGGCAAACTTTTCTAATCACATTTTTTTTGCTATTAATTAAAATTTTAGATTATCATCCTATCGGTTTTAGAAAATTTTATGAATTGTGTGGATTTGCTATAACTTTTAAATTAACGATACTAGATAGTTTAAGTAATGTTATTTAACATTATCATAAGCATACTAATTTTACTTTTTTGGCCGTTAATTTTAGATTCACTTATTACTACCTCGTGGCTCGTGCATATTATGCTCATGGAAGAACAAATTTCTTAACCTAAAATTAGCAAAAGGACGAGTGGCTACCTGACTTTCCTAAAAGTAGCCAAGAAATGTTTATATTAATTAATTGGTAGGCACCTATCCCAAAGTTCACCCTGTAACCTATGTAAGGGGTGAAATGAGATGGATCATATTGAATAGTAAATCTGGTCAGAAAAAAGTATTAAATTGTGTCACAAAAATGGTATATTGGGTCACACCGAGTAGCAAATAAAATCGTCTCAAAACTACCTCTTTTTCTGTGAAACCACCTTGATTCCAGCATCTAGTTTTTCATTATTTAATTGAATGACTAGCTAGATTCCACCCTGATTTCAAGCCAACGGCTCGAAATAGTTTTGTTCACTTTAAGGTTCCAATACCTTAAACCACCATGCGGTACCACAGAAATTTCCCTTGCGGTGTTGAATAGTATTACGTTAATTTTATATGGTAGTGTTCATATAACTTATGGGGAACATCTACTATACCGCAAGGTGGTTTTGCCGTACTGATACCGCAAAGATCCTGGCCTTTGATCTTTCAAGTGCAATCCTGGCCGTTAGTTCACAGAACCGGATGAATATTGAACTTAGAGTCACCAGGTATTGGTAGTCCGTGGTATTCTTCCCTAAGTCGATCCGGCGAAAAGACAGCTGTTGAGCAAAAGGGTCACCAGCCTAATCAGGGTTTCTTCCCTAATGGCCAGGTTCACCTACACATAGGAATAATTTCCCTAGACTTCCAATAATAAAAGTTCACAATAATATTCATAAAGTTCTCACAAAAAAGAAAACATTTAATATATCGCATGCCAAATCGGAAGACCAAAAATAAACAGCCCATGTATCCAACTAACAATTATAAATTTTTCAAAAGAATAATTTAAGGGACACGGGGAAGTTTTAAAAATACGTAACATGCTTAACCACTCACCTGAGTCAAAGGACAATGCAACACGAGCACACAAATAGAGACTAGCTTGTACAAAATAAAAAAATTCTTAATAACTAACTATTCGAATAATATAACACTGAATATGTAAGGCTAGGAATCTCCTATCTCTATACAATTTAAGTACCCAAACTACACCTAATCCTAAATTATCGTCCATCATTAGCCACTTGAAACTCCAAAACCCAAATAATAATTTTCAACCCCAAGAATCTTTATACTTCCAAACAACCAAAGCCTATAAAACACAAACTAAACCCATGCTGCTGGGATTCAAATCGTCGCTAAAACCTGCTTATAGAGCACGCAAATTAAAATAGAGACAAAAGTTAAAACTTGACAAAGTAAAAAAACATATAAATGGTATAAGATAAACAGGAGATGACAAGGACAATGACTTAACAGCGTCACTGGAGTTTGAACATTTCCAACACGAAGTCGCAACAATGAGCTGGTTTGAGATGCTGGTGGGGTTCAGATCGTTGCCAAAACCTGCTTCTAGAGTATGCAAATTAAAAAATAGAAATTGAATCATTCTACCCAATGGAAATGCTGACCAAGCAAACCATTACACTACCTTAAGAAGACAATTTTTAATTTAAAACATAAATTAAAATGAGATAAACCGCTAAGGTGATTTCAAAGAAAATACAAGTTTCCTTTTCTAAAAACATAATCCAATGAGTTGATAATCTACATCTTGTCGCTCACCATCTATGAAGCACCAACACTTCTAGAGGTCATCGTGTCCACGAATCGGACACGGGGACACGTATTGGACACGCCACGTGTCACACCCCAAAATGGGAAATGATCGGCCGTGAACCACAAGGCTAACACGTGGACACGAAGCCTAAAATAAAATAAGTCACATACCACTAAACGATCATTTTTTATTATTAACAAAATCAAATCAAATATGTCTCAACATAGGCATGGGGAACACCATCCCATGAACCAATCAATAAAAATTATTAACCAATGATAACAAAAATACGATGTATCAAAAAGGTTTAATAAGTGCGGACGCGAATAAATAAAATAATAAATCTTGAATGCAACATCCTATGGAGGTCAACACAATAACTCCCCAAGACACCGCCAGAGTCCTCATCTACTGACTCGATTTCCTTGAAAATGATGGTGGATTAAATCCGTCAGATGACAAGCTCAGTGAGTGGCAAATCATGTATAATAAATAAAGTTTTAAAACAGGGATAAAAATATTTTAACATGTAAATATAATTTGGCATACAAGGTGTAACACAAATCAACAAATTATATCAATAAATCTTTTTACCAATATCAAGTCTTGTTTTGGTGATCACAATACGATATCCAACAACAATGGAGAACCACAACCAACACCAAATAGTGCTCAGTGTCAGTGAACAAATATCTCAGAAATTGGATCCAATATCAAAACTTAGAGTCACCATGAGTAGGCAGCCCATGGAACTTCTCCCTAAGAACGATCCGGTGAAAATCAGCCGTTGAGCATTAGGGTCACCGGCCAGGACACAGTCTCTTCCCTAATGGCCAGAGTCACCCGCACACAGAGGATTAATTTCCCTGGACTTCCAATAATAAATGTTCCCATCAATATCCACCAAGTTCTCACCAAAAGAATATTTTTTTATCGCATGCCAATTAAAAGATCCAATATAACAATTCACATTTTCAATAACCAAATGATAATTTTTCCAAAAGAATAATTCAAGGGTCGTGTCGAGTTCGAAAATACGTACAATATTTAACCACTCACCTGGGTCCGAAAATAAGGCAACTCGAACTCGTAAAATTTGACTAACCTGTGGAAAGTTGAATCAAATAATCACTAACTATATCAAGTATATTGATATCTAGATATAATCTTAGGACTACAAGTAAAGAAACAATTAATTAATTCTAGTTCTAGAATAAACCTAATAATGTTACAATCTAAACTCCATAACCAATTCCTCTTAATCTGTTCCCCAAGTCCACACACACGACGCACAATCATGTATTAAATATATATTTGAAAGTCTCCCAATTCACTTCCATCCAAAACTTCAATTTCAATATATAAAATACATTCCAATTCACTTCCACCGCACACCCGTCGCACATGCACACACTGCACACTCCTGTTCTCTGATTCACCATACCTTTACATAACTTCAAACCCAATCAATTCTATACGCAAGAAAAGAATGAGTAAACTACCCAATTAGTTGTCTATCTAGCAAACCTTACTGATCGAAAGTAATAGGGAAAAGAAAAAGAAAACCAAATACATGGAGTAACTTATATACACGTACCCCAATGAAAGATGATGAAAATAATTATGGCGATCTCCTCGAAAACCTTAAAGCGCTGCTGCGGCTTTCTCTGTCTCTCAAAAGCTTCCTCATTATTACCCTAACCAACCACCGTACTCTTTTTTTTAAAAGCAACTCTACAAAACCACCCACTAAACGTAATGCTCCCTAATTTATAGCTAACTAATCATAAATAATGTACAGATTTCTTTAATAAAACGACTAGTAAATATAATCCACTAAAATTAAGCTTATACCCTTAAAACTATAACAATGTCAATTACACCCACACCAAGCGCAAAAATAATTAAACCGGACACGACCATAAAAGCTAAATTTTTAAGCGACTAATTATAATTACGAAAAGAAAATTTAGTGCCGTCACATCCTTCCCCCCTTAACATAAATTTCGTCCTCTAAATTGCGTACTAACCTCAGTCATATAAGTGTGGATACTTTTCGCGCATCTCGTCATCAAGCACCCAAGTGGCTTCTTCAACCGCATGATTGCACCACAATACTTTAACTAGACGAATTGTTTTGTGGCGAAGTACCTTATCCTTCGTATCAAGAATCTCAACTGGTTGTCATCATAGCTTAAATTGTCACAGACATGAAGTGGCTCATAATCGATCACGTGGGATGGGCTAATGCACATATTTCCTCAACATCGATACATGAAAAACATTATGAACCCGAGCCAAACTAGGCGGCAGCGCCAAACGATAAGCCACCTCACCAATTCTTTCCAAAACCACAAAAGGCCCAATATAACGTGGACTCAACTTCCTTTTTTTGCCAAAACAAATAACACATTTCCAAGGGGACACCTTAAGAAACACCATATCACCAATTGCAAACTCTAAATCCCTCCTATGATTATCCGCATAGCTTTTCTGCCTACTCTGAGCCGTTACAAGTCTCTCCCGAATACTGGCAATCTTTTGGGTCGCATCCTCCGCCAAATCTGGTCCCAAGAGTTGCCTCTCTCCAACCTCATACCAACATATGGGTGATCTACACTTCCGCCCATACAAAGCTTCATATGGAGCAACTCCCAAACTCGAATGGTAACTGTTATTAAAAGCAAACTCCACTAGCGGCAATTGATCATCCCAATTTCCTTTCCACTCTAGGCTCCATGCTCTCAACAAATCCTCCAAAGTCTGTATAGTCCTCTCAGACTGACCATCAGTCTGCGGGTGATAAGCAGAACTGAAAAGTAGGCGAGTACCCATTGCAGACTATAATGCACCCCAAAGCTTAGACACAAAACGGGGATCACGGTCTGACACAATTGATACAGGTGCTCCATGAAGTCTAATAATCTCCCTCACATACAATTGCGCTAATTGCTCCAACGTATACGTCATCTTAATAGCAATAAAATGAGCTGTCTTAGTGAGCCGATCAACTATAACCCAAACAACATCATGCCCACTGCTAGTCCGAGGCAACCCAGATTTAAAATCCATAGAGATATGATCCCATTGCCACTCAGGTAACGGTAATGGCTGAAGTTTCCCTGCCGGTTTCTGATGCTTCACCTTAACCTGCTGACATGTAAGACATTGTGGCACAAACCTCACAATACTCTTTTTCATACCATTCCATAAAAAATGCTCTCGCAGATCTTTGTACATTTTAGTGCTACTTGGATGAATACTATACCCAGAACTGTGAGCCTAAGCCAAAATTTCTGTTCTCAAATCACCACCATTTGGCACATAAACACGATCCCCAAACCTAAGTACTCCATCCGTACCTGTGGATGGTCGACCTCCACGCTGGTTTTGAGAAAAACTGTGTTGTTTTGAAAATAGAGTCACCACCCGGGTTTTTTTGGAAAATGGTTTAGGACCCGAGAAACCAATTTTGAAAATGATTTAGAAAACAATTTGAAAAATAGTTTGAAAACCAGAGATTCGTTTTGGATTCGGGAGCCAGGTTACGAACGGAGAAGGGTTTTAAGGCACCCCGCTCGCCCGATTAAAAATCGGTCTTTACTAAACATTTGTGGGATTTTTAGAAAATATTTTAATGCCGAACTTTAACAAATAAACAGTTTATCAAACGAAGCAGATGATAATAATGAAAATAAGCAACATGCAAATCAAATAATCTAGATAACACACCAAGGGTTCAAACTGTTTTGTAAAGGAAATGTTTCAAAATTTCAGATTTTATAAAAGTGTGCCGTGCGGCACTGTTCATTGTTCCAACGGTCAAATTTCAAAAGAGTGTCGTACAACACTCCAAGTGTACCGTGTGGTACAGGAGGAGTGCCGCGCGGCACTGTTTACTTCACAACAGTTTGAAACTTTGATTTTTCGACATTATTGAATAGAAACACATACAAGGCATGAAACTTGGTTAAAAACAGATTATGTTAGATAGGGAAACTGTGTGCTTAAGTAAAGAATGTTCCTCCTCACTAAATTACCCCGTACGAGGCGATATTTTCACCGTACGACGCAACCGGGAGGTTTATAAACAAAACGGTTTTCACTATAACATGGGCGTACCGAATGCGGAGACAATATTGAGGATTATCCCGCACTCGGCACGCCTCCCCTCAGGGTACCAAAGTTGAAGATTTTGGCGAAACGGGATTATACCTCGGTTTGAAACTCTCGGATTGAAGCACTTCTGGAACTCCTTAGGCACGGCTTGGACTTCCTCCAATGCTTGTAAAATCACTCCTCAATGTGGTGTAGAAGGCTTGGTTGAAAGCTTAATAGGATTGGTGGTGATCAGTGAAGGTTTTGGGGCGAAAAACAGAGTAATGGGTTTCGGGTTGCAACTGGGTTGGTTTTGGAAATATGAGGAGGATTTCTGGAGCTTGAGGATAATGGCAATAGGTGATTTTGAGTATAGGAAGAATTTAGGAGTAGAATTTAAGAGGAGCTTTCCATGCTTTTTTTCACAATTTTTCAATGTTTCTCTCATCCGAAATTGGTCGGGATTTATAGGCGTAGGGTGAACTTGGCCATCAAGTTTTCTTCATCCCCACACAAAGAAATCATGGCTATTTCATAGCCTTTAAGCCCTTGTATGCAACAATGATGATCAGAGAAACGAATCGTCAACATTTTGAGCTGCTGGAGCCCTGCAAAAGCTGTTTGACAAATGACAGTGCCGTACGACACACAAACTGTGCCGTGTGGCACACCAACTGTGCCATGCGGCACTTTTCCACCGCCAAAGTTCAAAAAGGTTGTTGTACGTGACTGAGGCTGCATCGTGCATGAGAGATGAGTACCGTACGGTACTGTTGACTTTGTTGATTGAAGAATTTCAATCCGAGAGGCCTTCCGGGTGTTTCTTTTCATCATCGGGGATTAAAATGTATACGAACGTCTCATTTTTGGGGTGTCTACAGTTGCCCCTCTTTGACGAGGCTTGTCAATCATTGTGTGATGAAAGTCGCGTCAAAGATAGAAGACACCCCTCGATGTGAACATCCTCGTACGAAAACAAACAAGTAAAATGCAATGCATGTGGTCGCGCTCATAAGAGCGGCCTATGTACCTGGTTGTAAGGATCAGACCAGCGTAGTTCGTCGGGGCTAAATGCATATGCAAAATGATGGATCATGCAACTACAAGAGTTATAGAAAACTTACCTAATTTGGATTGTGAAGGTGGCCACCTTGTTCTTCAACGAGGAAAAAATGAATGATGTTTTGTGAACAAAGCCAGCGAGTGAGGCTCCGTGATTAGTGAAGCGAGTCAACAGCCATGGGTAGGTCGACTACTCAGTAGGTTAAGTTCTCGGAGAACCAGAGCCAATCAACTTTCGTGACCATCCAAGACAAAGCAATGAGGCTGTTGACGAGCAGGACTAATGAAAGTCCCCAAAGAATTAGAGCGAGATCAGCGAGTGAGATCCCTCTCCAGGATTAGAGCGAGAATTTAGAGCGAGATCCGCAAGTGAGATCTCTCTTCGGGTTAGTTTAGAGCGAGATCAGCGAATGAGATCCGTCCCTGGGTTTAGTGCCATTGAAGAATGGGCTTGGTGCCATTGAGGAATGGGCTTAGGTGCCATTGAGGAATGGGCTTGGGCTTAGGTGCCATTGAGGAATGGGCTTTCGAAGTGAGGCAACAACCATGGGTAGGTCGACTACTCAGTAGGTTAAGTTCTTGGGGAACCAGAGCCAATCAACTTTCGTGACCATCCAAGACAGAGCAATGAGGCTACTGCAATTTTGATTCGAGCGAAACCCGCGAAGGTTCCCATAAAGCTGGTTTGAGCGAAACCTGTAAAGGTTCCCATAAAACTTGATATCGTGGCTTAAAAATTCCCGGGGATAGTTGATTTAGTGCTAAAGTTTGTAGAAAACACCGAGGTGTGCCGTGCAGTGCAACAGATGTACTGTGCGGTATAGTACGAGCACCGTGTGGTAGAGTTCAAAATATATGTGCCGCATGACAGAGAGAGTGTGTCGTACGATATAGACTGTGTACCGTGCGGCACTATTGGTTACCAAAACTTGATTTGTAATTGCTTGGTGCTCTTGATTTTCTTCCCACTTTCAAAATTCTCGGTCGGTTATTTGAGAGGGTACCAAGCCGACACCCCTCTTCTTCTTTCTCTCTTTTCCCCAAATTTTCTTTCAACCTTTCGGCTCACTTACACCCGAAATCAAACTTTTTCTTCCGAGTCATTGTGTCCATGGCGGATTCCGGTGATGAGCAAGGGGGTTCCACGGTATCTGCTGAAGATACACCATCGTCGGCGTTTGAGGGGAGCGGTACATCGTCCGGCGAGGCTAGGAGCGACTCCTCCATGAGTGTTTCGGCCGAAATTGGTCCGGTTGTTCCAGATCCTGCTGAAATTTCTTCACTTATGTCTGAAAGGGTATCGGTGGGACTGGGGATTTCTTCAGCAAGCTCAGGGGCTACCATTGACACCGTTGGTGCCACGGTGAGGGGCGGCGGTGATGTTGGTGAAGACCGAGACACCGCACGGCACACTCAGAGTGCCGTAGGTGATGTTGGGAGTGCTGTGCCCATTGATCCGAGTGCCGTGGGCAGTGGTAGTGCTGTTGGTGACGACCAGAGTGTCTTGCGGCACACTGAGAGTGTTGTGGCTTTTGATCAGAGTGTCGTGGCTACCCATGAGGGTCCGGATGCCTTGGAGATTGATAATCTAGGTATGGGTACTTCAACTTCTGATGTTGCGATGAATCTTAGTGGCATTGATGTTGTTATAGAAAATACTAGTGTCCAGGAGAGTGGGCCTTTGACTGGTGCTGTTCCGAGTGATGTTGTGGGGGCTACCCTTGTGACTGAGGTTTCTTCAGTGAGACATATTGCCCCGGGCCCATCTATTGTAATTGGTACTGCTAGGATACCTGAGGAGAGTGCTGATAGGGAAGCTGAGGCTTCAGAGCCTCCACTCTTCCTTTCTCCGGTTGGTTTTTCTCGTAGACCAGGTGTGACTTTGGCAGACACTCTGGAGGGGGCGAGGGATGAGAATATTGCAGTGACTTTGCAGGAGTCCCCTCAGTTTGAGAATATTCTGATTCAGGAACGTGTACCATCTCACATTCGGGATGTTGAGCAGGAGGAGAGGCTGAGGTGGCTGCCGGGGAGGAGCGCGTGACTATAGTCCGGGAGGTTGAGACATGTGTTCACTTTTATGCCTGCCACTTATGTGCCATGTGTTCACTTTTTTGTTCCTCATGGGTGTGAGACATACACTCCTTTGTTGTCCTCGTACTCAGATACAGATGTCTTGCGTGACCGTTCGACTCACATTGCTTTCAAAAATCCTTTGGTATGCATCTTGTTTATTTTGTTGCTTGTATCTATTGGCTGTTTATTTCCTTTATATCTGGCTGACAGAAATTATACCATGCTTTTGTGACAGACTCAGAGATCCCTTGGCGGCTATGGAGGTTCAGCAAGATCATTGGAGTATTACCACGCTTTGCCGTCTCATGTGAAAGCTTTGGTTGATGCAGCATGATTCACCATTTTTATTCGGCTCTTGACAGTAATACGGACAGATCGTAAGTTGATACGGGCTTTGGTGGAGAGGTGGTGGGACACCACCAATACCTTTCACTTCAGGTTTGGGGAGATGACCATCACTCCCCTTGACTTTGCTGCTATCACTAGTCTAAGGGTTGGAGGTGAGCCCATTTCATTTGATTCAGAGTTGTTTATGGATACTGCTGCCATAGAGTACTATTTGGGGAGGAGGCCTGGAGGTGTTGAGCCGATGGTGAGGTATACTGCTTTGGTCGAGTTCTGGGACCATGAGCCAACGTCTGATGTGGAGGCTAGACAGATGGCAAGAGCTTACTTGTTATACCTCTTTGGTGCTTCCATGTTCCCGAACAGGGTGGGTATGGTGCACTTGGGTTGGTTACCAGCATTGGAGAATTTGGAGATAGCTGGAAAGTATGACTGGGGTGGTGCTGGCTTGTGCACTGTGTACTACTTTCTTGGTTCTGTTTGCCGTGGAGTGGCCACAAGCCTTGGTGGCTATTGGAGAGTATTAGAGGTAAAACTTGTTTCATATTCTTTTTGCGTGTAATTCAAACTTGTGCCTTTGTTGCATCCTTGTACTGATTTGTCTTTTGAACAGCAGGTGTGGGCTTATGAGGTTCTGGGGGTATTTGCTCTAGAGAATTCACATAGCAATGAGAGAGTACTTCCACGGGCCGAAAAGCGGGGACTGGAGTTTACAGGGCCTGGTGATCATAAGGGTAATTTGAAGAACTTCCGGCTTTTTCTTGATTCTACCACAGGAGACAGGGTAAGCCTTTTTGTGATCAACTTTTCCAAGTTTCTTGCCGATTCGCTTTTCCTGGAAGATGATGAACTTCTCCTTGCAGGTGAGGTGGAATGTATGGAACATATTGAGCAAGGATTACCTGGTCAAGAGCAAAGAGTCGACACGGAGTCGGGTGTTGCTGGAGTGTCCGTATGGCTGTCAATGGTACTTAGGTGACAGAGTGTCTCGTCAGTCTCTTGGGATTGACCACTTTAGAGTGCCTTCGCCTCTTCCTCCACTTGTCCAGAGGACAGATGAGTATACTCGGGTGGAGATAGAGAGGTACACAGTGCCGACAAAGGTGATTTTCAGCCCTTGATTGATTATGGAGGATACATGAATACTCATTTGGCATATGATCTAGACATGGAGAACCGTCTAAGAGCTGCCCCTATTTTACCTGAGCTGAGGAGAGAGATTGAGATGGGACGTTTGGAGTTGTGACCGTGCCTTCTGTCATTCCCCCAGTTGCTCTTGCCACAACAGAGGTGACTTTTGATTGCTTTGCTGGCTTCAATTACCTTTTCATATCAATACCCCATGTATTATTCCTTACTGATGTGCCTTTGCATTTCAGATTCCTGCTACGTGGGTGGCGTCAACGTTCCAGCTGGTTCAGGACTTTCA
This sequence comes from Vaccinium vitis-idaea, assembly GCA_963854785.1. Lineage (NCBI taxonomy): Eukaryota > Viridiplantae > Streptophyta > Magnoliopsida > Ericales > Ericaceae > Vaccinium > Vaccinium vitis-idaea. The sequence goes on along the minus strand of OY978215.1, from coordinate 28,257,427 downwards.
AGCCGTGGTCCGCTAGTTTGTGATGGGCATTGCCCCAGAGGTGCACCCGCTAGCTCAGCCGATAGTTGTACTTGGTCGTGGGCAGAGAGCTTCTAGAGGCAGGTCACCTGGCCATGGTACTGGAGAGGCCGGTTGAGGTATATGCCATGGTGTTGGAGAGAGTAGCAGAGGTGAGGGCACAGGCCGTGGCGCTCGGAGGAGCAGAGAGAGCAACCGTGGAGCGGGTACCAGCTGGGAGAGAGGAGCTAGCCGCAGAGTTGCCCCTAATAGTGGAGCTGCTGAGGTACATTCATCATATTTGCTTCTCCTTTCTTTTGCATCATTCATGCTCTGCATTATATTTGACAGATGTTGTTGCTTGTGCCGGGCACGTCCCGTTCTCAGAGTGTTTAGGCGTTCAGCGCCTTGAGTTGCCCCAATGGTTCCAGCTTCAGGTAGAGTCTTGCGTTCTTCTGCAGCTCAGGAGCGTCAAAGAGAGAGTGCACCAATAGAGGAGTCTTCAGAGAGCAGTAGTATTGGGAGGGGGAGCCATCCTAGCACGCCGGAGGAGTATAGGCACCTAGGATACGTGTCACCGAAGCGCCCTCATACCTAAGACATAGCTGGTAGTAGTAGCATGGGGCCTGCGTGCCTTGTTTTGATTTGGGTGCCTGTTTGCCCTCGTTTTTAGTTTCCTGATGGAGATGGCCTGCGAGCCATTGTAGTAAAGTTTTGCATTCGGCTCATTTTGCCCCTGGATATTATTATGCTTATCATGTGGATGCTTTAGTTTTATAAAAACTTTACACGTAGTTTCTCTTATTCACACTAGCAATGAATTTGAAAAGAAAACAGAGCTTGCACATGAATGCTAAGTTAAAACCACAGAAAATGAGAACATGAATTTTGACTGGGAGTGGCAAACTGACACGGATTTATGATTATATCTCTCATGCCCCAATGAAACAAAAGGAATAGAATGAATTCATTAATGAAAAGGAAAATGGAACCAACTTTGCCATGCACACGTGCCGGTGTTTCCATTCTTCAAATTCTTGACAAATGAATGGAATGGTTTCCTGGTGAATCACAAATGTACAATGACGTGCACGAATCCATTAAATAGCCACATTTCAAAGTATAAATTGCCGATGCCTCCCATATTGACATATCTCGGTTTCCGACCATCAAACTTTGGTTGGGAATGACAACCAATCCTTTTATCAAGTCATTTGCACATATTATGGCTTGCGTTCATAGGCCGTGTCCCGAAAAGAAGCTTGGAATGAGTTTTGGGCCGCTTACACATTTTTCAAAACTGCCACCACTGTGTCGTATGGCACTCAAACTGTGACATGCGTCATACTTACTGTGCCATGTGGTACACTTCTAGCAGCGTCTAAAATTTGCAACCTCTTGCTTCTCCTTGGCCTTCCCCTCTGATCTTCTGACACTTGTTTGTACCTTCTTTAGGCCGTTGTCAGGCCTTCCTTGGGAGTCTTCATGAATTCGGCACGGCTCTTCATGATCTTCAAGTGGCACGTTGTTCGAGATGGTCGTTCTTTGCTTGGTCTCTGTGAATGCCCCTTGTTTTTCAACTTCTTTGTATCCCCAAAGCAAAGACTTGTTTCTCCCTTGGACTTTTCATGATGATGGTGGGTTATTGGTTGAGTTTGGAAAGTGCCCCTATGGGTAGGCTTCTCACTCAGCTCTCCTTTTTCCGGTTTTTCTCTCGTTCTCGTTTTTTTCTTGACTCTCAGTTTAAGGCTGTCTAAGGCTCCTTACTTGTTTTCTCTCTTTCCCACAAGGTTTGATCTTGTTGGACCAATTGCCTTCTATCAGCTTGATGCTCGAGAATGCCGATCTTCAATTTTGCCATCTTCAGGGCTTGCCACAACATATGGAGGGAGTGTGTGGCCATTCCAAAAGAACCGTATCCCAGCGTTCTGCTTTCGACACGTTGCAAGAGATAACCAACAAGAGATACAAGAACAGATGGGGGACAAAGAGGGACTTTAGACTCAATCTTACTATGCTCGAAATAAGTTGTGGACCCACGACATGACTCATATGGATCAGTGCTTGGTTGTTTGAAAGTTTCATGCTCAGCCATGTAATTGAAAAAGTTCTTTCAAATAAAACTCGAATTTCAAGAACTTTCCACTTTTGATTCTTACCGGCTCTGTCTGTGAAATCTGAAATGCGCATAATGACTGGGAATCAACTCAAAAGATTGTGACCGAACCCCAGGATGAGGCTGCCTACGTATCCCCGTTAAAGGAATCAGGTCATGAAGTAGTTTAGGACTACAAATCTGGAGTTAGGGTTCACTCAGGTATTTTCACTCTCCTTTTGTGCTCTGAATCTTGCCTAGTACCGCCCTTTCGGGTTTTCGGTCTAGCGAGCTCTGATTTATTTAGCCTTATCTTTTGCCTAGGCCGCCCTTTCGGGTTTTCAACCTAGCAGGCTTTTGCTCTAATTTTTGCCTGGAACTGCCCGCCCTTGCGGTTTTCAGTCCAGCGAGCTTCTCTCAGGGGTAATATCTTTTGAGTTGATCCATGTTGACCAAAGTAGAAAATTTATTGCCGTTAAGATCAATGAGCTATGCTGCGCCTTCGGGTAGGATCTTCTTGATGATGTATGGTCTAGCCCATTTTGGTCGAAATTTCCCACGCGGATCGAAAACTGGAGCTCGAATCTCTTTCAAAACCATGTCTTCTTTTTGCAAATCTCTAGACTTCATCTTATTGTTAAAAGCACGGGCTATTCGTCGCTGATATCCTTGAACATTATACAAGGCCTTAAGCCGTCTTTCATGAGCTTTTCAAATCTTGCATTTTGCCATCTTGCCACGACCTTCAAAAGATGGAACTTCTAGCCTGATAGGAAGAACAGCCTCCATGCCGTAAACCAAAGAATAGGGTGTTGCCCCTGTCAGAGTATGGATGGAAGTCCGGTATTCTCACAACGTCAATGGCAGTTGCTCGTGCCAATTTCATGCTGATCCAGTGGTCTTCCCCAGTGTAGACTTGATGGTTTTATTGGCCTGTATCCCGAATTTTTCCAGAGCTTCTGCTGTTCTCCCTTTGAAATGAAACCTCGTTATCTGACACAAAAACTTGAGGGACCCCATATCCGTAGATGATGTTCTGTGTGAACACCCCGCGGGAGTTGTCCACGAAAAACGGTTGTGGTTTTGGAAAACGGTTTGATTGATTGGATAGAGTCGCCACCCGGGTTTGAGGACCGTACCCGAGAAACCTTTTTTTAAAAATGACTCTTTTGCCCATAGAAAAATATTTCACTGGTCTCTCAAAATGAGATTTCTCGGGTCCGGGAGCTAGGTTACGTGAGGGGAAGGAATTTAAAGCACCCCTCGCGCCCGGTGCGACCACCGGTCTCTACTAAATGTTTAAAGGATCTTGGAATTACTGTTTAGATGGACCTCAATCACAAACTCATACAAGAACACATAAATGTGCCAAAAAGATCAATGGAATGAATGTGTATAATTGTGGTTGTGTAGTGAGTGGATGTTCTATGCATTAGACCCTGAATCTTCATTAAAACATGCTCAAACTACTTTAAAATGCTCCAAAAACTTATCACAAGCAACAAACTTGCCACACCTGGATTGCAATCTGGGCACCTGGATTAGGCAGATCCAGGCGCCTGGATTGAATGCAGGTGCCTGGAATAGGACAATCCAAGCACCTGAAAAGCCTATCAGACAGAAACTTCAGAACACTATTTTTCACAGTAAGCACCAAGTGCAATGCTTTTAACTAATTCACACACTCTAAATGATTTTTGGCAACACAGTAGCAGACATGTACCTCAAGCTCAACTCAAATGCATGATATGAACTTAAAAGAGGCTTGATTTTGGATGATTTGATAATGAAATAGTATGCACAAGACACATTTCAGAGCTGATGTGCTACATTCATACATAAAGAATACTTTTTGATCAGTTTGTACTTGTAGCTAAGTGAGATAGAGACAGAAAAATGCAATAAAAGTGCTTATATTGGAGATTAGCAATGGTAGATATGCTTATGTAACATGAAGACTTATCTAAACACTTTCAGAACCGAATGATCATATCCTACAAATGTCATACGGACTCATGCAAACAATTTCTTCTTATGTAACTTCTTTTTTTTTTTTTTATCAAGTTTGATTATAGCCTTAAAATACTCCAAAATGCCCATTATGATATAGATTAGAACATGAGATATGATTATCTAAGATTAATGTAGGCAAATGATGTACTAGGAATTGACTAAATGTAGAAGAAAGTAGAAAACATGACTAAGAGAAGAGGGTCCAGGCGCTTACATTGAGAGAATCCAGGCGCCTGGATTGAATGCAGGCGCCTGGAAAGAGCTAATCTAGGCGCCTGGATTAGACACTGATACACAAAACAGATTCCTTCCTCAGTATGATCCAGACCTCTCCCAAGTCCTCCACTAGTATAGATTACCAGTAAGAACTTGGTTGAGTCCCCCTCAGGGCCTATTTGAGCATATTGGTAGAAGGGTCTACCTTTTAGCTTGATCAAAGAACTTGAAATGGGTTTTTGAGTGAGCTTTGTGGGCATATAGCTACTGGACTTGGATGTATAGAGTTAATAAGGACAGTATATGTGGGTTTTGATAGAGTTTGAGTGGAGAAAAGGATGATATGAAGAGTGTAGATGGTGTGGAGGTGGGTTTGTAAGGTTGTAAGTGAAAGCTTAGAGAGAGGTCAATTGGAAATAGGCTTCTGGAGAAGTTTTGGCAGCATAACAGTAGTAGTAGAGAGTGAGCTTCAGCCCCTTAAAATGGAGGAAAGGGATGGTTTAAATAGAAAACCAAGGGTTCAAAATGGGCCACTTTGAACCTTTTAAAAGGGTGAGGGGTCACCTAGGGGTTAAACTATAGGGTAATCATCTCCCTCACACCCCCTCTTCAACTGACTCTGCAACAAATCCACCCAAGATATCATTCCCGCCCACTATCAACTTAAACCATACTCAACTTGGGTTGTTGAACTCCAGGCGCCTAGATTATACCATTCCAGGCGCCTGGATTCAATCCAAGCGCCTGGACTATGGAATCCAGGCGCCTGGACTCCTTCTAGGCGTCTGGATTTAACTAATCCAGGTGTCCATGAGGGGAATCCAGGTGCTTATGCTTTAAGGTTTTGGAGTGGTCTGGGATTCCAAGGGGGTGTTTGGGAAGTTTTATGGAAGGTTTATGGGGATTTTCAAGTCTTTGATCAAACCTTGCACGCTCTTATTAGGCATTTTCATCCTTGGGGAAGCCCCGGAATTCCAACGGTCCGGATTGGGGTGTCTACAGTTGCCCCTCTTTGATGAGACTTATCGTCATTGATTTGTCGTGAGTGTCATCAAAGACAGAGACGTCCCAATCCGTTGCCCCAGAATTTCCAAGACTGCAAATGAAATTTATTGAAATAAATTTGGTCGTGCTCATCGAGCTGCCTACGTACCCTGTATGCAGGGATCAAACCAGCGTAGTTCTCAAGGGCATTCAATGTAAAGAGCAATGTCAAAGCAAAATATACGAATTTAAAAAAAATCCTCGAGAATGATTTAGACGGATTAAAAATCCTCAAAAATGATTTAGACGGATTTAAAACCCTCAAAAATGATTTTGACGGATTTAAAATCCTCAAAAATGTTTTAGACTGATTAAAAATCCTCAAAAATGATTTTGACGGATTTAAAATCCTCAAAAATGATTTTGAATTTTCATATAATATTAGTAACATCCATCGGCCAGTCACCAAGAATCAAACTCTCGAGCGAAACACTTAGGTAATTTGCTTGATTGTTTATCACGTGCGCGCAAATCATGAGTCAAACTCAAATTGTTCCGAAAATATTCCAGAAAGACTTAGGAAGCCTTAGAAACAGACTAGTAACATCAATCAACCATAATCGGATAGCGCCACGTGGCACCTGGATCAGTTTGTGAGACGCCCACATTGGTCCAATCCAGGCGCTTGGATTCAATATAGGCGCCTGGAATCATGCAATCCAGGTGTCTGGATCCCTTTCAGGCGCCCGGATTCCCAAAACCATGAACAGTTGTAACCGTTCGAGTGAACTTAATTCAGTCCAGGCGAGCCCTATTTCGGTCATTTCTCTTCTTCTTCTCCAAAAAACCGATCACCCCCTTCCCTCTCTCATCTCTCTCGGTCTCTCTCTCTCGATTTCATCAATAACCCAAATTAAAAACCTCGATTTCACCCATCAAGTCTTTGAACTATATTATTTTGCTCGGTTTTGGTTCGAAATCCACTCACCCATCGATTTTAATGGCGGAACCGAGCACTACAAGAACATCTCCGGCCCATTCTGGTTCGGAAAGTGATGAGGGAAGACTGGCGGGGACCCTCGTGGGTGGTGCAGCGGCGACGGAGGAGGCCGTGGGAGGGACCCACGGCGCTGGAGAAGCCATGGCCGGATTTGAGGAGAACCAGTCGGCCACCACAGCGGCCGGCGAACATGGAGAAGCACCACCTGAATCCCGATCGGCCCAAATACCCATGGAAATCTCAGATCCGGACCGGGTAAGTGACATTCGCGTGATCTTGAGTACTTCAAGTAGTTCATGTACAGTTGTTGATCTCCCTGTTAGTAGTAGTATTCCGTCTATTGTTGATATTGTTGATTTGGTGGCTGTTGGAGGTTCGGGTGGTGGTGATGTTGGCGGTGGACATTTGGTGAGCGGTGGTATTGTCGGTGGTAGTTTCGTGGGTGGAGATGCTGCCGGTAGGGGTATGGGCGGTACAGGCTATGGTGGCAGAGGCGTAGGTGGTGCCGGTAGAGGTGTTGGTGGGCGGATTTTGAGTTTGGGTGGCGTCGATGTGCTCGTAGGGGATGACGTTGTGATAGAGAACTTGGGTATTGGAAAGGGGGATGATGATGGTTTGAGAGGTGGCGGTAGTTTTGTGAGTGGTGTTGGCGGTGATGCCAGGGGTGGCAGCGGTGATGGTTGGGCCCCTGATGTACCTCCAGGTGACTCAGGTTGAGGCTGAGGAGAGAGAGAGAGAGCGGCGGGTCCGAGAGTATCAGTGATGGAGGTGGCACGATGGGCATTGCTGGTGAGGCCGGCCATTCACGCAGACACTTACGACCCTCCAGTGCACCGCATAGTACTGTCTGCGATAAATAGGTATACTTCGCTGCAGGAGAGATACGATGGAGAGGAGGTCTTGTTAGACGCAGGGAGGCACCTTTCCCGTGACTGCTTGGAGGTACATAGTTGGTTTATTGCACTTTCTATTTGAATTCATTAAAGATCATGCATTGTGAATTTGTAAACTCCATGAACTCATGTACTAATGAAATGTCTCTCTGTCTCAACAGGTGAACAGGTGTTTGAGCGTAAATGGTTCATCCGGGAGGACTCTAGCTCTGTTTGAGTATTTGCACGATGATGTGAGAGAGTTGGTCATACTTGCAGGTATTGAGCCGTTCATATAGACGCAGACGAGGACGATGCGTGATCATTTTGTGGTGACAGCGCTGGCAGAGAGGTGGAGGTATTTGATGAATACCCTCCACCTGAGGTTTCGCGAGGCGACGATGACACCGCTGGATTTCTCAGCGATCACAGGTCTACGTGTCGGGGGAGAGCCTCTACCTTTTGACTCAGGAATAGCTCAAGATGACAATGCTCTTCGACACTACTTGGGTTGGAAGCCCAACTGCAGGCAGACTCTGCTGGTTATGGTCAGTTTGCTGATCACTGTCTCGAGAGGCCCACGTCACGGCCTGCTGCGGAGCAAAAGGCCCGGTGTTACCTGCTTTACATGTTCGGCGCGACTCTATTCGCGAACTGACGCCACCACGTGCACTTGGGTTACTTAGCGGCACTGAGAGACTTCGACCTGGCTGCCAGATATGACTGGGGAGGTTGGGCTCTAGCCTCGTGTTATGCTTTCATGGGATCCGTGTCCTGAGGCGTGGTGATGAGCATAGGAGGACTGTGGTCTGTTTGGGAGGTAAAACATTCAATTCGCATCTCACGCTCATAGTTTGCTGAATTTCTGTTTGCTTGCACATTGTATTTTTATTGACCATTCCCCAAAATGTTTTGCAGTTATGGGCTTACGAGGTGCTGAGACTGTCGTCTCCGGAGTCCTCTTACCGAGACCAGCGCGTGATCCCTCGAGCTTTTCGTTGGGGACATGGATACAGAGGAAAGAGTGTCGTGCACGGCCAATTGGACTTCTTCCGGGGAGAGCTTGACCGCCTTACTTCTATAGAGGTATATGCAAGCTTTAATTCCTAAATCGACATTGTTGCTCACTTATTGCATATATATACTCATGAGCTTCTTGTTTCCTGTGCAGGTGCATTGGCAGGTATGGGATGGGATCCACGACGAGTACCTTGCACCGAGTAGAGAGTTGACGCGGGGGAGGGTGCTGCTGGAGTGTGCGTACGGCTGACAGTGGTATCTTGGAGACAGCGTACTACGTCAGTCAACGCGTGCGCCAGTACAGGTGGTGCCAGGACCTCTCCCCCCATTGGTTCTGAGGACTGAGAGCTACACTCTGGCGGAGATTGAGCGGTACACCATTCTTGATACAGCCTTGGACCAGTATCTTTGACCAGCCGAGGACTATGAGGCGTATAGGCGGCGGTACCTGGTTGGTCCATTAGACGTGGTGGGGTATAGGGAGAGAGTTAGAGCTACACGAGAGGCTGCCGCGCAGGAGGTTGCGGATGCCCTTGCTGCTGAGTAGGCCAAGAGGGCTGGAGTTGAGGAGCAGGTTAGTGGGGGAGCTAGAGTGAGAGAGGAGGCTGGTCCTTCTATTGTGAGAGAGAGAGAGGAGGGTCTTCTGTAGGGGGGTAAGAGAGAGAGAGGGTTAGGGTAGAGAGAGAAAGGACGAGTGAGGATGTACCGATGGAGGACGTTCCTTTCGAGGGATCAGGTGTTCAGGAGGAGGAGAGGGAGGAGGTGCCAGGAGGGAGTGGGCTCGTGCCTATTCTCAGAGAGAGGTGGGGTAGTGCCGCAGTGGGAGAGCCTGAGCCTTCGAGGAGTTTAGGGCATGCTATCGCAAAATTATGGCAGGTCTCTGTACAGACCCCTGAGGGGGAGAGAGGATATGTAGACATCCCTCGACCAGCAACCGACCTTGTGCTTCCTACGGCCCCGGTATGCAAAGTTTCATCATTAGTTTTCATGATTTTGTGACCTTGTAGACGCCCCAAAATGAGGCCTTCATACACGTTTTTGTCCCAGATGATGAAAAGAAACGCCCGGAAAGCCTTTCGGATTGAAACTCTTCAGGTCAACAAAGTCAATAGTGCCGCACGACACTCATCTCTCACGCACGAAGCTTCAACAATCACGCACGACATGCTTTTTGGATATTGGCGGTGGAAGTGTGCCGTACAACACAATTGGTGTACCGCACGGTACAGTTTGTGTGCCATACGGCACTGTCATACATCAGATCGACTTTTGCAGAATGCCCAGCAGCTCAAATGTTTGACAAACGTTCCCAAGCTCCATCATGGTTTCTTGCAAGAACAAAAGCCTACAAACCTTAGCTCCTCATCAGTATTCTTGGCCAACACACTTGCTTGGAGGTTACGTTGATCTCGGCTATAAATGCCGAGATGTTCCGGATGAACAACAATGGAAAAAAAACCATGAAGTCTCATCTCTAAACCCCTGTCAAAAACACCATCTCTGCCATTAGTCATCTTCATTACTACCTCCAATTTTTAGAAAATCAATCCAATTCCCTCTTCCATAACAAACCCAATCGAAAATCAAATCTCTCTGTTTTCGGTCCAAACCCGTGGGGTTGCCATTCCAAATTTGCTCAAGTTCCAGCCATCAACCATCTTTGCTATCATATCAGATTGTAGTTGGAGTCCAAAGAGAGCCTAATCCGCAATCAAAGGATCAAGGAAGAGCTTCAATCCGAGAGTTCCAACCATAGGTATATTCCCGTTTCGTCAAAACTCCTAGCTTTGGTACCCTGAGGGGAGGGATGCCGAGTGTGGGATGATAATCAATATTGTCTCCTCATTCGGTATGCCCATGTTATAGTAAAAACCGTTTTGTTTATAAACCTCCCGGTTGCGTCGTACGGTGAAAATATCGCCTCGTACAGGGTGATTTAGTGAGGAGGAACATTCTTTACTTAAGCACATTGTTTTCTTACCCAAAATAATTTGTTTTTAACCAAGTTTCATGCCTTGTATGAGTTTCCATTCAATCATTTCGAAAAATCAGAGTTTCAAACTGTTGTGAAGGGAACAGTGCCGCACGGCACTCCTCTTGTACTGGACGGTACACTTGGAGTGCTGCACGACACTCTTTTAAAAATTCGACCGTTGGAATGATGAACAGTGTCGCACGGCACACTTTCTGTACCGCACGGTACACCTAATGTGCCGCACGACACTCTTTTGCAAAACCAGAAATTTTAAATCAACCCTTCTGTAAAACAGTTTGAATCCTCGATTAGTTGCTTGTTTGTTGTTGTAATTTGCATTATTGTTTACTTGTTTTCATTATTATCGTCTGTTTGTTTGATAAAATGTTTATTTGTTAAAACCCTTCCTCGTTCGTAACCTGGCTCCCGAATCGAAAACTAATCTCTGGTTTCTAAATCATTTCTCAATCCTTTTCAAAATGGTTTCTCGGGTCCTAAACCATTTTCCAAAAAATCCGGGTGGCGACTCTATTTTCAAAACATCATTTTCAAACAAACAAACCGGGGTGGAGGTCGACCGTCCACAAAATGGCGACTCCGCTGGGGATTCTCAAATTAATCTCTGGTTTGGTGTTTTTATACTTATAAACTTTTTGAAAGCTTGTCAAAACGAAAATGCATAGCGCTATCGCAAGGAAGGAATGGCGGACTAACAGGGCCTCGCCCGGCCATCCTGACTGGAGCTTTTTGGGTTGTTTATTTGTGTAAAGATATCAAAGAATAGATTAATTTGGAGAGCCAAGCTTGAGAGATATTTGTGGGATTTTTGAAAATAGTTTTATTGCTGAACTTTTCCATCATGTGCATCGATGTTGGATAAGCCTCGTTGCTGCGTCTTGGTTACCCTACCCAGTTCACTGGTGTTAGGATATCCCCGGATGCTCAGCAACCCTTGGACCGTGATGAGTCAGCCTGCCGCTTGACCTTTGCCATGCAGTACACTTGGCACTGGGAGGCAAATATTGGCTCTAGTCTGGGGGACCCCCTAAACCAAAACCGGCCTTTACATATAGTAAACCTAGAACTTTCCAACCTAGGACAGGGACCCACAGGTTAGGATTACATGATATATCCTGTTACGTGTTTACTGCTTTCCATATATTTTCTTGTCATCATTCTGCATGCATTTGTATTGTCATGTTTAGTTAGACCCCATGCTGTCACATTTTCCCGCGGTCTTAAGCGGTTGCCCTACCCGATGATGAGTCGTGCATTCCAATGCACATTGTTCAGATTAATTCAGTCCTTAGAATAACAGGACTTAGGAAAGTCAAATCAACTTGATCCTTGACAATCCCTTGGCAATGACCTAACAGAAATTAGGAACAATTGACCCAAGCTGGGGCAGTTGTCCCTAAAATCAAAGTTAGACCCTTGAAAAGGAATTATCAAGAACCAAGTTATTTGAATTTTCCCAAATCCTGTTATCCTAAATAAAGGATACACTGCAAAAGATACACTGAGGATCAGGGCAGCCTTTTTAAGACCCATTTTTCCATAGTCTAGGAGACTTAAAATCTTTGGAGTTTGAAACACCTCCAGTGTCAGCCATGCTCGGACGGCTCCTTGTGATTCTATCACATTTCTATCCAGATTTCGACAACCTTATTTCTCTGTCTTGGATGGTCACGAAAGTTGATTGGCTCTGGTTCCAACACACAGGAACTTAACCTATTGAGTAGTCGACCTACCCAGGGTTGTTGAAAACTTTTTGAGACTTAGGGTGACATACACGACACAAAAACGGCATTCTCCTTTTTTGAAATAAAATGGCGGCACTTCTAAGTCTGCTTTTGCTTTACTGTTAGTTCTAAACGATTGGTCAAAGTGAGAAGAACAACATACCCGGTTGGACCCGACCTCCTAAACAACAGTTAATTCGAACTCAGTCAGAAGCAGCACATTTAGGTTCAGCAGGTCCTTCAGAGATGTCAAAAGAACCAGCGAACAAGAACGAGATTGAGGCCCTCAAGTTAGCCTTGGAAGAAAAGTGGGAATACAGTGATAGTCAGATGGCTGAATTACTACTTCTGATACAAGGATTGACCACTCGAAACCAGCCACCACAGGGTCCAGGGAAGCAACCACCGTCGCCTCCTCCGCCAAAAAATCCAAACTTGGAAGCAATGATGGCTAAAATCACCAAACTTGAGGAATCAGTTCAGAAACAAGAAAAGGTAGCTGCCACAGGCGTCGATATGGATAAGTTGTGCCTATTCCCCGACGCTAAGCTCCCAGAAGGATTCAAACCGATAGCTTGGGAGAAATTTGATGGGAGCGGAGATCCGAAGGCTCATCTGCAAACATATGTGGGTACTCTTTCCATGTATAACATTGAGAAGAACGCTATGGCTCAGATGTTTCAGCAAACTCTGACAAGTCCAGCACTGCGGTGGTTTCTAAACCTAGACATTTTGAAGAAAGGAAGTTGGGAAGATATTGGGGCAGCTTTCATAGCCCAGTATAATTACAACATCCAGCTTGAGATGACCATTCGGGAATTGGATGCAACCAAGATGGGGGAAAACGAGTCATTTGCTGACTTCATCAAAAGGTGGAGAGGAAAGGCATCTCAGATTATAGACTGGCCCTCAGAGAAGGAACAGATGAGGATCATCACGAAGAATTTATTGCCAGATTTTGCTAAACACCTAGTGGTATTTCAAGCTACTGCAGACTTCAAAACCTTCTATGAGGCAGGCCTTGCCATTAAGGAGGCAATCCACTCCGACATTTTCGAGAAAAAGGAACCTGTTCCCAAAGCCAAATGGGTGTACCCTGGCAACACCGACACATTGTTCAGCAAAAACGATTATACCCAAGCCTTTTCATGCTCCACAAACCAAAATTTCAACCAAACCATGCCTATCAACGAAGTCAAAACTCAAACCAACCACTCTCAGAAGCCACAAAGAACCCTTTCCCGATTCTCCGAGCCTCTGTCCTTGATTTATGAGAAGCTCCTCAAAACCGGCCATATCAAACCACTCATTCCAACCCCTCTACCTCAGAAGCTTCCATCTTACCATAACCCAAATGCCTTTTGTGCATTCCATCAAATGCCCGGTCACACTACCGATGAGTGCCATCGCCTTCGTCACATAATTCATAACCTCATCGACAGCAAAAGCATCATTTCCCGACCAACAAAAACAAGCACCCAGACAAGTCCCAATCCTCATATCAACTCTGCCATGTTCAACATTGAACCCATGGGGGATTACTGATTGATGTCAAGGCCAGCAAAAGAAGAATGAACCGCCAAGGACCATGCAATAGACCAATCTTTCACGAGTCTTGGGAATTTTCAAGTTTCGAGTCAGAGTCGTCTCTTTTTATTGAGTCAGTTTGGTGTTTGTCTTCAAATTCGAGTCTGTAATGTTCTGTTGTCCAAAAAAAGAGAAAAACCAAAAATAGAGACAGCATTGTAGTCCCGAACTACGCACGACCTGATTCCTTGCACAGGGATACATAGGCAACCCTCAGTGGTTCGGTCACAACTTTTGAAATCGATGTCATGCTTTTGTGTTAGAATTGTCGTAATAAACTTGAGTTTTTGCAATAGTCCTTGAAGATGGAATTGTTTTTCACCATCATTTGAAATTCATGATAATCACTGTAGACACCCCAATCCGGACCGCTGAAATTCTGGAACTTCCCCAAGGATGAAAATGCCTAATGAGAGCATATAAGGCTTGATCAAAAACTTGAGGACCCCACCAATAATCTCCCAGAAGATTACCAAAACATCCCTTGGAACCCTGGAATGGCCCAAAATCTTAAAACACATGCACCTGGATTACTCTCATAGGCACCTGGATTGGCTAAATCCAGGCGCCTGGAATGAGTCCAGGCGCCTGGATCTCATGATTCCAAGCATCTGCATTCAATCCAGGCACCTGGAATTGCACAATCCAGGTGCCTGGATATCAGCCCAGGTTGAGTGTGGTTTAAGTTGATAGTGGGCGGGAAGAGGATTTACTGGAGATTTTCTGCAGAATCAGTTGAAGGGAAGTGAGGGGGAGATCATTACATCTAGCCATTACCCCTAGTTGACTCCTCAACCTTTCCAAGGGTTCAAGTGGCCCATTTTGAACCCTTTATTGCCTATTTAAACCACCTCTCTCCTCCATTTTCAGAGAGCTGAAGTTCACTCCCTCCCTTACTGTTATAATGCCAAAATCCACCCAGAAATCCATGTCTAGTTAACTTCACTTCAAGCTCTTCACTCCTTACAACTCAAACCCAACCCTATACTTTCAATACCCATCACAACATGCTTACCTCTACATAAATTCCATCAAAATCAATACCAACAGCCTATACTAGCATTGATCAATCCAATCTTGTAGCCATTCACTTACAAAATCCACTCAAAAACCTATTTCAAGCTTTTTGATCAAGCCAAAAGGTAGATTCCTCTACCAAAATGCTCATATAGGCCCTGAGGGGAACTCAACCAAGTTCTTACTGGTCTTCCACACCAGTGGAGCGCTTGAGGGAAGTCTGAAACATATCAAGAAAGAATCTATTTTTTTTTGCATCAGTACCTAATCCAGGTGCCTGGATCAGCACTTTCCAGGCGCCTGCATTGAGTCCAGGCGCCTGGATTCCCTCAATACAGGCGCTTGGAATCACTCCTCTTGGTCATGGTTTTTGCTTCTTTTACACTTTAATCTGTCTATGGTACATCATTTGCATGCATAGATCTGAGTCTGATTATGTCTCATGTTTTGATTTCCATTATGATGAGCATTTAGAATGTCTTTGAAGAAATAGTCACACTTTATAAAATGGTTACATGAGAAAGAAGTGTTCATATGAGTCTATATAACATTTTTAGAAGTCATGAAAGTGTTTGGGCAAGTCATTATGTCACATAAGCATATCCATCACTGTTAATGTCCGATACAAGCATTTACATTGCATTTTTGGTATAGGTTCATCTCTATTTCATTTGGTTATAAGTATAACCTAATTAAGCAGTATCCTACATGCATGAGTATGGTGTATTAGTTTTGAAATGTGTCTTAAACATACTATTTCATCATCAAATCATCTAGAATCAAGCCTCTTTTAAGTTCATATCATGCGTTTGAGTTGAGTTTGAAGTTCATGTCTGCTACTGCGTTGCCAAATATCTTTTTGGGTGTATGTGAACTGGTTAAAGGCATTGCACTTGGTGCTCACTGTGAAAAATGAAGTTTTGAAGTTTCTGTCTGGTAGGCCATCCAGGCGCCTGGATTGGCCCATTCCAGGCGCCTGCATTCAATCCAGGCGCCTGGATCTGCCTAATCCAGGTGCCCAGATTGCTATCCAGGTGTGATATGTTTGATGTTTGTGATCAGCTTCTGGAACACCTTGGAGTAGTTTGAGCATGATTTGATCAAGTTTCAATGTTCAATACATATAAATCATTCACTCCTGACATTTTGCACAAGCATCCACCCGCATCTCATTAATCTTTTTGATACATTTTTCGTGCTTTCACATGAATATGTATTCAAAGTCCATTCAAACAACATTTCCAAAATCCCTTAAGCATTTAGTAGAGACCGGTGGTTTCACCGGGCGCGAGGGGTGCTTTAAATTCCTTCCCCTCGCGTAACCTAGCTCCCGGACCCGAGAAATCTCATTTTGCGAGGCCAGTAAAATATTTCCCATTCAAAGGGCAAAAGAGTCATTTTTCAAATGGTTTCTCGGGTACGGTCCATAAACCCGGGTGGCGACTCCATTCAACCAATAAAAACCATTTTCTGGACTTCGATTTTCGTGGACAACTCCGCGGGGTGTTCACAATCACTTCACAACACGAGATGATTTTTGATTGAACCCTCAGTTCTCATAAGAAGAAGGAATTTCAGGCGCAATTCTCCAACGTCCTCAAGGACCACTGCTTTGACAAAAAAAAAAAAAGGGAAGCCAGCTAGGTCGAAAACCCGCAAGGGCGGCCTAGGCAAAAGTTAAGGTAAAAAGCTCGCTGGATCAAAACTTTGAAGTATGATCTAGGAAAAAGTTAGAGCATATACAGATTCTCTCTATCAAGTTGTGCAATTCAAAATGAAGAAAGACATTCTTTGTTTTTATTCCCCAGATAAATATATCCCTTGATAGCCCTTTTGAACCTGAATCATTTTCTTTGAAAAAGAACCCAGCTAGGCAGTTATCCCCCACACTGGGGTGAATTAAGAGAAACGAATGCGCCAAGTTATCAGCGAAATGTCCACATGGAAGTGCTGATCACATGATTGCTAGAGAAATGCCAGATTTTCAAAAGTACCAAATGCATAGTTGCCAGTGGCACGTCAGAATGAAAAATGCCATTTTCATAGGCACAACCAAATGCGAAGCACTGAAAAGGAAGAAAGAAAGAAAGTGCCTATGAAAAGTCAAAATGGGGCACAAAGGAAAACATTGAAGAAAAAAGAGAGGGCACGCAAAAAGAGTTCAAGATAGCTGCTACCTCTAAAACCTAGGAAAAGTGAATTTTTTTGAGCCTTTATCCTTTCTTTGTTAAATCCCAAAGCCTTGGCCCCGTTATAATCTAAATAAAGTCCTTCCAGATTGAAACGCACAGCTTGATAGTGAAAATCCAAATGGGAACAGTATCATTTCCCTTGAAGATCAAAAGTCAAAGCATTGCACAACACTAGCACCCGCTAGAAGCAAAAGTCCAATCCTCATTAGCAACCCGGGGGCAAAAGTCAAAGCATTGCACAACCCCAGCATCCGTCAGAAGCAAAAGTCCAAACCGGGGCATCTCAATGGAAAATCAGTGTATTAGCATCTCGGGGGCAAGAGTTCACAATAAGAAATCTTGTGTTTTGATAAAATAATCGATTAAAATGAACATCATTTGATGGAGTGAAATAATTTCAAAACCAAAAGACTTAAGTTTATGACAATTTCAAACGTCAATTGTGGGGCACGTTTTGCCATTTCCCAAATTCTCGAGTCTGTCATTGCTTATTGGTCTTTTCAAGTCGACATAGTCTTGTCAGAATCCGTTCCTTTTTCACAAGGTCGATCCAGTAACAAAATAACCCGCGTCTACCAAATTCATGAGTAGTCATTCTCCGCCCAAACCAGGGGCATCTTTGTAAAGTCATTCGTATCGTCTGGGCCTTGTCCAAATTCACACAAGGTCTTTTGTTCAGTCAACCCTTGGTGGTCTTGATATTCTTAAACTCGTGGAAGACGATGTCAATGTATGGAAGAGTCTATTTTTGGATAAACAAGTCAATAGGTTCATAATTGAAGCTTGTCATCTATTGGGACACATTTGTCTAAGACCGGGGCACGTCAACTCAACGCCATCTATTGGGAGAAGCACATACACCTGAGTTTAAGATTTGGGGCAGAAATGCCAAAAAGCTCAAGCCTCACAAAAAGCTAGAAAGCCCGAAAGCAGCTCACTGATCAAGTGTAACTTCAAATCTAGACCCTATACAAAAGGAAAGATAGTAAAGCAAAAAGAGACACCCTGTTGCACCACCTACTTTCATAAAAAAGAATGTTATCATTGTGTCATCAAATGTGAAAACCTGAGTCTCACACAAGAGTCCTCATGAACAATTTTTCAATCAATCGTCCTTCGGGACAAATTTTTTTCAATTGTCCTTCCGGGATAGTTTTCCAATTAATCGTCCTTCGGGACAATTTTTCAACCAATCATCCTTTGGGATAGTTTTTCAATCAATTTCAATCAATTTTTCAATCAATTTCAACCAATTTCAATCAATTTTTCAATCAACTTCAATAAATTTCAACAAATTTCAATCAATTTTTCAATCAACTTCAATCAATTTTTCAATCAACTTCAATCAATTTCAATCAACTTCAATCAAAATTCAATTTCAAGACTAGAAATGGTCAGCTTTTCAATCAACCGTCCTTTGGGTCAGTCTTTCAGTAAAGCATTCTTTGAAACAGTTTTTCAATCAATTGTTCTCCAGAGACAACTTTTCAATCAAATCAATTTTAAGGTCAGTTACTCAAATCAATCTGCCTTCTGAAACAAAATTTTCAAACCAATCTCTAAACTCAATTTCAACAAATCAAGTCAATCAAACCACTCAGTTTAGCCACGTGTCTTTTCTGACCAAGTGCTATCACTCAAGCTCAGCCATGTGTCCTTCGTGAATGCGCGCTACCAATTTAATCAGTAAGTTCAATTCTCATGCTTGTCTGATATGTTGCTTCATTGCATCTATATGCATTAGCCCCGAACGAACTACGCTGGTCTGATCCCTACAATGGGGTACGTAGGCAGCTCTTATGAGCGCAACCACATGCATCACATTTTACTTGTTTGCTTTCGTACGAGGATGTCCACATCAAGGGGTGTCTTCTATCTTTGACGCAACTTCCATCACACAGTGATTGTAAGCCTCGTCAAAGAGGGGCAACTGTAGAAACCCCAAAATGAGGCATTCGTACACGTTTTTGTCGCCGATGATGAAAAGAAACGCCCGGAAAGCCTTTCAAATTGAAACTCCTCAGGTCAACAAAGTCAATAGTGCCGCACGACACTCATCTCTCACGCACGAAGCTTCAACAATCACGCACGACATGCTTTTTGGATATTGGCAGTGGAAGTGTGCCGTACGGCACTGTCATACATCAGATCGACTTTTGCAGAATGCCCAGCAGCTCAAATGATTGACAAACGTTCCCAAGCTCCATCATGGTTTCTTGCAAGAACAAAAGCCTACAAACCTTATCTCCTCATCATTATTCTTGGCCAGCACACTTGCTTGGAGGTTATGTTGATCTCGGCTATAAATGCCGAGATGTTTCGGATGAACAACAATGGGAAAAAAACCATGAAGTCTCATCTCTAAACCCCTGTCAAAAACACCATCTCTGCCATAAATCATCTTCATTACTACCTCCAATTTTTAGAAAATCAATCCAATTCCCTCTTCCAAAACAAACCCAATCGAAAATCAAATCTCTCTATTTTCGGTCCAAACCCGTGAGGTTGCCATTCCAAATTTGCTCAAGTTCTAGCCATCAACCATCTTTGCTATCATATCAGATTGTAGTTGGAGTCCAAAGAGAGCCTAAGCCGCAATCAAAGGATCAAGGAAGAGCTTCAATCCGAGAGTTCCAACTGTAGGTATATTCCCGTTTTGTCAAAACTCCTAGCTTTGTGTACGGGGATAAAATCCACGTAGCCCTGGATCACGTGCTTCCTTGGTTCAACCCTAAGTCTGCAAGACAGAAAAAGGGTTAGAGCACCTTTGCCTCTCGTCGGCAAAGGCCCTCCGATGCCTAAGTTAGTATCACGTACTTGAACACACAAATCACCCAATGCATATGAAAGCAATTCACAGCGTACCTTTTGTCATGGTTATTGCCTTGTATTTATAGGTGTAGACGTTCATCATCCTTAGGCATCTCGTGCCCCCTGTTTCCTATTCTCTTTAGGAATCCGTTTCCTAATAGGACTTTCCTATTAGGGACGTGTCTCCATGTCCTGCTAGATCTCGTCTAGCAGGGGTCTTCCTTTCCATATAGGATTCTTTCCTATATGGGGTATACTCCTAATTACGTTAGGACTTCCCATATTAATCCCTTATTTCACGGGATTGCTCCTTATCTCATAAGGAGCCGCTGTAGAATATTTTGGAATGTCTCACCGCCCTATTCGTGGCGGTGCCGTGCTTCCACGTAGCTCGGAATAACTCGTACATAGTTCAGCTCATCACGCCGAGCTGAATTATGTATTCCAGAATGCTGTTTAAGCTATACACGTAGCCTTCCTAGTTCGGCCATATCAGGGGCATCCTTTATACCTTACGCCGAGCTAGTGCATCCTGATTTATTAGTTTACTCTCTACTAGTTCTAGCCTTATTCGTGGGCAAACCAGCCCGGCACAGGGTTTAAGGACTCCCTATGTGGTGCCGAGCTATTCACCCTCTCGTGGTGATCAATTAAGGCACGTGCTATGCCTAATAGTAGGGTAATCAGATTTTACCCACTCCACTTTGGTACCCTGAGGGGAGGGATGCCGAGTGCGGGATGATAATCAATATTGTCTCCGCATTCGGTATGCCCATGTTATAGTAAAAACCGTTTTGTTTATAAACCTCCCGGTTGCATCGTACGGTGAAAATATCGCCTCGTACAGGGTGATTTAGTGAGGAGGAACATTCTTTACTTAAGCACATTATTTTCTTACCTAAAATAATTTGTTTTAAACCAAGTTTCATGCCTTGTATGAGTTTCCATTCAATTATTTCGAAAAATCAGAGTTTCAAACTGTTGTGAAGTGAACAGTGCCGCACGACACTCCTCCTATACCGGACAGTACACTTGGAGTGCTGCACGACACTCTTTTAAAAATTCGACCGTTGGAATGATGAACAGTGTCGCACGACACACTTTCTGTACCGCATGGTACACATAATGTGCCGCACGACACTCTTTTGCAAAACCAG
This sequence comes from Vaccinium vitis-idaea, assembly GCA_963854785.1. Classification (NCBI taxonomy): domain Eukaryota; kingdom Viridiplantae; phylum Streptophyta; class Magnoliopsida; order Ericales; family Ericaceae; genus Vaccinium; species Vaccinium vitis-idaea. Next base: position 28,236,749 of record OY978215.1, on the reverse strand, counting down.
AAATTTTAAATAAACCCTTCTGTAAAACAATTTGAATCCTCGATTAGCTGCTTGTTTGTTGTTGTAATTTGCATTATTGTTTACTTGTTTTCATTATTATCGTCTGCTTTGTTTGATAAAATGTTTATTTGTTAAAGTTTAGCATTAAAATATTTTCTAAAAAATCCCACAAATGTTTAGTAAAGACCGATTTTTAATCAGGCGAGCGGAGTGCATTAAAACCCTTCCCCGTTCGTAACCTGGCTCCCGAATCCAAAACGAATCTCTGGTTTCCAAATCATTTTCTAAATCATTTTCTCAATCCTTTTCAAAACAGTTTCTCGGGTCCTAAACCATTTTCCAAAAACCCGGGTGGCGACTCTATTTTCAAAACATCATTTTCAAACAAACAAACTGGCGTGGAGGTCGACCGTCCACAGACCTCTCTGCTGAAACTGTTGTTTCTTGTTGCAGTTTTCCCAGGACATTGCACGCTTTTACTTTGAGCAAACTCATAGTCTGCGAACTCTAGTTCGCCAGCTGGTGGCTGGAGCAGACGTGGTGCTTCGACGGCCGGGCGACCCTGCCCCTCCAGTCGCTCCCAGTCCTCCTCTTTCCAGGAGTATCCCGGTATTTCTCTTCTCTTTTTCACATTAAATTCAAATGTTTGTTTTTATTACTAAATGCTGAATTGCTCTTTGACTTGACCTTGCTTGCAGGCGCCCAGGAAGCGCTTGAGGGGTGGTGTTGCGGGCCCTGGATCGACAACCATCCGTCTATTCCGCTCGAAGGAGGTAGGTTATGTCGTGATGGGAGGGGTCGAGGAGGAAGACATAGACGGGAGGTCAGTCTGCCAGAGAATCGGCGAGCCGTCGACTGTAGTTGAGGAGCCGGGTACAAAGACTGTTGCTGGGTAGCCTCTTCCGCAGGAGCCTGTCCCAGAGGACGTACCAGAGAGCGAGGATGACGGGGAGGATGCCCAGGAGTTAGGCGACCCGTAGTTAGTACTTGACAATTTCGAGGCATCGAGTCCTGCTTTTGCTTTTAGATTATTCATTTGTCTTTTGCCATGTCGGGCCTGCGTGCCCAAGTAGCCCTTATATCGGGCCTGCGTGCCTATTTTTCTTTCTCAGGCTCATGTTTGCCTTAGTACTTTTGATATAAGCTTGTGGATTATGACTTGTTATTCGACTTGCATTGACTTTATGGATGCAATCTTTTAGTATATGAGATTTGCACTTTTTATGCTATTCATGTGTTTCATTATTGAAAACATAATAAAACACCAGTTGTAAAGCTCATAAGTAACAAGAGAAAGATTCTTTATTAGTTGTAATGAACAAAAAACATATACAGGCCATTTGCAATACAGAATGACACAATTATTGACACAAGTGTTCGTGAATTTCTTCGAAACACTTTCAATGAACAAATATTGACATGAGCGACTCAAATGTACATGAATATGATGACAGACACAAATAACACTTTTATGTGACTCAAAAGTATATGTACAACACAGCTGAACTGATTAAATGACACAAATGACCCTAGGATGGAATTTGGTGTCCATAGGGCTTGTTTGAAAAGACGGCCCTCCATTACCACACACTTCTCTCCATGAATGATCATCCCGCTGTCCTCACGAAGTCATATTCATCCAAACCAACCATTTAAACATGATAGAATCGGTTGTAACCTTTAACCATGATTTGGAGACGTCAAACCAAACTTGTTACATAGAAAAATTGGTCTAAACGCCTCGTTTTCTGAGTCTTCCATAAACGGATCTTTCCCGCAAGTCATGAACGTCCATTAGAACATGTTGGAATCAACGAAACTTGCCAAAAATGCATGGAAGTAAGATTGGAGGACAAGATGAGGTTGCTGCTATCTGGTTTCCAAGCGCTTGCATCAGGCCAATCCAGGCGCCTGGATTGAATGCAGGCGCCTGGAATCCTCAAATCCAGGCGCCTGGATTGAGTCTAGGCGCCTGGAAGAGGCAAATCCAGGCGCCTGGACTTGCTCTTTGGCAGAATTTTTGTTCTTCCCAAAGCATTTTCTTGCCCATTGCATGGTGTTTTTCTGCCCCAAACTGCATGAAAACTCTTCAAACATCCTTTCCAAGCAACCTATACATCTTTCCAAAGACTTTTCCTTCATTTTCCAACAAATGCTTTCTTTTTTCAATACTTTCTCATGATTTCCCATGCAAATTTCTTGAAAATCAACTTTGAATTCATTGAAACTTGAATTTCCTTTCCCCATTCTTGCATGTAGAATTGTCATTACTCATCATACCCCTTCTATAAATACTATGCTTTGCCCTGCACTTCATTCACACCAATCTTCAATATTCCCATCTTTTACTTCCATTCTCTATATCTTTCAACTCCACACCATGGCTATGCTTGCATCTGCAGTGCTCCAACCTTGGATTGCGAGCTTCGAAAACATCGATTGGTACAATTTTTGAGGTCACCATCTCACCTCCTTACGTCACATCCACTCCATTCCTATCCGTCCCGAGCTCTTGCATGCCGCTGCTCTGTTTTGGGATCCCGATTTTCATGTGTTCCGTTTCGGTCTTCAAGAGCTTTGTCCCACTATTGAGGAGTTTCATGCGTATCTCGAGACTCGTCCCGATACCGAGCCAGTGGTTCCTCCAATTTGCATTGGTTTGGTTAGGATTCTTCGAGACAAGCTTGGTGTAAGTGACGCTCTTGCGAAGCATTTTATTCGCGGAGATTCGCTCGATATTCTTCGCCTCTTTGCAGATTTTAGTCCACGCTGCAATCCATTGGACTATACTGTTCAGAACCGCCGCATGTTTGCTCTTTGCATGTGCCTTCTTGCCACCTATATGTTGGTTCCGAACGACGACAATCCCAGTCCCTCAATTGTTTCAGTTGCTGCGCAGATTGATCAACGAAGAGATGTTGTTCCCATGGTTTTGGCAGAGACTCTAATGGGCTTGGATGCAGTGAGGTCGGGAAGAACCGACGTGTTTGCCGGGAGCCCCCTTTTGCTTCAGGTTTTGAATTTTTGTTTTGGTATTTGGGTTTGGTTTTTGGATTTTGGTTTGTGTATTTTGGATTCATCTTGGCTTACAGTTTTTGGTTTTGGTTTGGCAGATGTGGCTGTGTGAAAAAATGAAATTGGTTGTTGATCCGGCAAATGATTGGGTTTATCAGGCTAGGGATTGGAGGAGTAGGCATTTTGTGGAGATCCGTCACAATGTGGAGGAATGGTTGGATTTCTTTATGGCGGTGGAAGAGGAACACATTGTTTGGAGGTGTCATTGGTTTCCTTTGCCAGACATGACGGCTAGTCACATGGGACATTCATGGGTGGTTTTGGCGGGGTTGACAGGTTTCACATTCTACTTTCCTCAGCGCATCCTCCGTCAGTTCGGCATCTGCCAAGATGTGGAGTTCTCATACCCTGCTGATTTTCATCTCCCCGAGTTCAAGCATTCCGTTGTTGAGGCATATCGTCGTGATTGGGGAGGCAGGGTGACTTCGGTTCGAGACCAGTATCCAAGTATCAATCTGCGAACAAAGTACCGCCAATGGCTAAGGAGGGAATTGAGGGCGAGATTTGGTGACAACGGGGACTGACTCTCTCGACTTAACTAAGTTGTTTCCAAAAATAAATGGTGCATCCATGTAGTTGTTTTCCCTTTTGAGTGCGGCTTTGTTGTTGCTTGTTGTTCTTAGGCTTTTATCCTCAGCTTATGTAATCGAAGAAGTAATTTGAATAAAACTGAACTATGAAGGGTTTCCCCCTCTTGGTTCATTTGATTCCATATGCTATCTTTTTTGGTACCGCGAGAGAGTGTGAACCAACTCAGCAGATTTAGACCGAACCCCAGGATGAGGTTGCCTACGTATCATTTTGCAAGGAATCAGGTCATGGCGTAGTTTAGGGAAGGGTTCGCTCGGGTATTAACACTCTCCTTTTGGTGCTCTAAATTTTGCATGATACCACCTTTTCAGGTTTTCGGTCTAGTGAGCTCTTTTTGAATTTTAGCTTTAAATTTTGCCTAGGCCGCCCAATGTGGATTTTCAGCCTAGCAAGCTTGCTCTGAATTTTGCTTGGGTCAACCTGCCCTTGCGGTTTTCCACCCAACGAGCATCTCTCTAGGATAGTATCGCTTGAGTTGGTCCAAGTTGACGAGATTGTTGAACTCATTGCCATCCAAGTCAATGATCACTGCTGCCCCACCGTCGAGTATGGTTTTGATGATGTACGGTCTTGCCCATTTTGGCCTGAATTTCCCTCGTGGATCGAATATCGGTGCCTGGATATCTTTCACGACCATATCTCCTTCAATCAGATCCCTGGATTTCACCTTCTTATTGAACGCGCGAGCGATCCTCCTCTAATACCCCTGAATGTGATATAATGCCCGCAGTCGCCTCTCATCAAACAATATTAGCTCTGCGAACCTATCATTCAGCCAACCAGCCTCATCAATCTCACTTTCTATCATCACCCTCAAAGATGGCACTTCAAGCTCAATGGGAAGTACCGCTTCCATATCATAGACCAATGAATAGGGTGTTGCCCCTGTCGGAGTACGGATAGAAGTACGGTATCCCCATAATGCTAATGGTAGTTTTTCATGCCAATCCCTAGATGATTCAATGGTTTTCTCCAAAATGTTCTTGATTGACTTATTTGCTGCTTCTACAGCTCCATTAGTTTGTGGTATGTACACCGTTGACTTGTGCACCTGAACATTGAACTATTCAAGTACCTCTGCTGCCCTTCCTTTAAAATGCACCCCATTGTCTGACACAAACGCATGCGGGACCCCATATCGGTAAATAATGTTCTGCTTAATGAAGTGAGCCACTTGTACTGCGGTTAATGTGGCATAAGAAGCTGCCTCCACCCATTTCGTGAAATAATCAATCGCCACCAAGATAAATTTGTGACCATTTGATGCCGGCGGCCTGATTTTCCCAATCACATCTATGCCCCATACTGAGAAAGGCCAAGGGTGACGCCATCGTATGAAGCTCAGTTGGCGGGACATGCATGAGATTAGCATGGACCTGACACTTATGACATCTCCGCACATACTGGATGCAATCTGTTTCCATGGTTGACCATAAATACCCCTGCCTCAGAATTTTCTTTGCCAGCATCATTCCGCTCATGTGGGGACCACAAATTCCCTCATGAAACTCCTCCATTACCCTTTTCGTGTTGTCACCCTGGATGCATAACTTGTGCATGGCACAGTATGACCTTTTGTACAGCCTTCCTCCACAGATGATGTACTGTGATGCCAACCGTTGCAATGATATCCGGTCTTTCTTGTTCACTCATTCCGGATATTCTCCTTTCTCAACCAGATTCCAAATATCGTGGTACCAAGGCAGACCATCATCGAATTCTCCAACATTCATCACATATTCATATGCTAGTCTATTTCTTTTCTCAATCATGATCGGCCTCATCCTTACTCCTAAAGGCAACTCCACCATGGATGCCAAAGTAGCGAGTGCATCGGCAAACTGATTCTTCATTCTTGGGATGTGAGTAAAAGTGACTTGCTCAAATTGATGAATCAGGTCGTCGAGATCCTTATGATACGGTTTCAACTTTTCCTCCCGCACTTTCCAATCACCATTGGCTTGAGAAACCACCAAATTCGAATCTCCCACCACTTCCAACTTCTTTACCCCTATTTCAAGGGCAGTTTCCATTCCTACAATGCATGCCTCATATTCCGCCTGATTATTGGTTACTTCGAAGTTTAACTTAAAAGAGAGGGGGATATGCGGTCCTTCTGGTGAAACTAATAGTATTCCGATTCCAAACCCTCTTTGATTGGCGGCTCCATCAAAGTACAGCTTCCAAATATCCTCAGTTACCATCATAACATGCTCATTGGGAAATTGAAATTCCATATCTTCAGGCCCCTCGATCGGGTGATCTGCCAGGAATTCTGCCACAGCCCTTCCTTTTACTGATTTCCGTGTAACATACTTAAGCTCAAATTCGGCCAATAAGAGTAACCATCGTGCCAGTTTTCCGGTGAGTGCTGGTTTCTCGAATAAATATTTAAGAGGGTCCATCTGAGAAATCAACAACACCGAATAAGCTAGCATGTAGTGTCTTAACTTTTTGGAGGCCCAAACAAGAGCCTAACACGTCTTTTCCAACGGGGTGTATCTCTCTTCAGCTCCCACCATCTTCTTGCTCAAGTAATAAATAACCTTTTCCACTCTGGCCTCTCCTTCTTGTGCCAACATACATCCCATTGCTGATTTTGTCACAGACAAATACAGAATCAACGGCTTTCCAGGTATCGGTGGCATCAATACCGGGGGATTCTGGAGATATTTCCGAATTGATTCGAATGCTTTCTGACACTTGTCATCCCATTTGAATGGCACTCCCTTCTTGAGAAGACGAAACATTGACTCGCAAGTTGAAGTTAACTTAGTGATGAATCTACTGATGAATTGGATTTTTCCTAAGAAACTCCGGACTTCTTTCTCCGTCTTCGGTGGCTTCATTTCTAATATCGCCTTGATTTTTGACGGATCAACCTCGATTCCCCTGGTGGTGATCATGAATCCTAACATCTTCCCAGTTGTAACCCTAAACGTGCACTTTTGTGGATTGAGGCGCATCCGGTACTTCCGTATTCTTTCAAAGAATTTGCGTAGCGCAGGGTGATGCCCTTCTTGCTCTTTAGCCATCATGATCATGTCATCAACATACACTTCAACTTCCTTATGCATCATGTCGTGTAACAAGGTCGTCGCGGCTCGTTGGTAAGTTGGCCCGGTGTTTTTTAATCCAAATGGCATGACTCGATAACAGAACGTGCCCCATTCGGTGGTGAAAGTCGTCTTCTCCTGATCTTCCGGCGTCATCAAAATCTGGTTATACCCCGAGAAGCCATCCATGAATGATAATAATGCATGACCCGCTGTGTTATCCACTAGTACATCGATGTGAGGCAAAGGAAAATCGTCTTTTGGGATGGCCTTGTTCAGATCTCTGAAATCTACGCATACCCTAATTTAACCGTCCTTATTGGGCACAGGAACAATGTTAGCAACCCATCGCGGGTACTCTGTTACCATTAGAAAACCGGCGTTGAATTGTTTGGTAACTTCTTCTTTAACTTTTTCAACCCAATCCGGCCTGATTTTTCTCAATTTCTGCTTTACTGGTTTTGCGTCAGGATACAAGGGAATTCGGTGTTGCACGATTTTAGGATCAATTCAGGGCATATCTGCGTGGGACCAAGCGAAAACATCTTCAAATTCTTTGAGTAAATCAATGAGCAGCTTTTGTTTCTCCGAAGATAGCCCGGAACCGATTTGAACCATGCGAGGATTTTCCTCATCTCTCAAGTTTATTGAAATAACTTCTTCTTTTATTGGCTGAGCATGCCTTTCATTTTTCCTTTCGATTAGGGACCTAAGTTCTTTGGGTATTTCTCCCTCGAACTCGGTCTCGTCATTGTCAGGATCAACACAATTTATTTCGGGAACAGCAAAGTAAGCGAAATCGTAGTCCATTTCATTCATGAAACCCTCAGGGGTGCGGTACATAGCAGTGGACTCGAACTCAAAAGAAAAGTGAAGATGCGGAGTGGCATGTGGCTCGATCTCCCACTCAAAGCTAGGTACAGACTCAAACTCAGAATTAGACTCAGACTCAATGAAAGTGCCAGTGAATTTTACAACAGGTGTGAAAGTGCAATTCTTATATCCTCCTACGACATCCACAATCAGCAAGCTGGGGTCTCCAAGGGCTTCTTGTCCGAGCATCATCACTGTTGCCTCCTCTTTATCCTTACCTGTCAGGCTAACCTCGTCAAACATTGACATCAGGACCCCACCATCCAGAGCCTCCATCCAGTCTGGTTTGAGTTCTTTCACCAATTTCTCTACCTTTTCATGTTCATCTTTGCTGTCCCACGCATCATTAGCGAAGATTTCAAATCCAGGGTACATCTCTCCATTTATTTCTACAAACGGCTCCAGCTGGCCGTGATAAGGTGCATTGGACCCCTCCCTGATGAAGCGGATCTGACGGTTTGCACTGTTGCTTGCCCCATTAGTTTTTCCCTTTTGCATTTCCTTCGGTGTAGGCTCATATCCCAACCCAAAACGGCCTCGTTGGGAAGGGAATTCCGGAAACTGAGCTACCACTTGGTGAGTTCGGCCTAAACCAGTGCCTGGCAAATAAGACATCCTTCTCATCATCTTGAGAGTGGTGGTACTGATTGAAAAATCATCATTGACACGGAGCGTGCACACAAAAACTTGTTGTGAAATTTTAATGTACTCGCAAGTGCACGAATTGGATTGATAGTATAGTTATGCAAGTGCGAGGTCGAACCCACAGGGACTTGTAAATTTTTGATAGAAAAACCAAATAATTCAAAATTGATTAAACCCTAACCTAGTTCCAAAAAGTTGTGGTTGATTTGAAAACAAAAAACTAATAAAATAATGACAAAACAAATAATTAAACTAGCACACAAAAATAGTGGAGATTAACGGTTGAGAAAATAACTAAGGTTTCGGAATCCACACCCATAAACATTTATCAATTAATCTCATGCAATGATTTTTCTTTGATTTCTGCACAATGATTTTAGAATATAATCTTAATCACCGTGGATAATATTATGACAAGCATTTTTTTCTTTTGAACGAAAATATGTTCTCCCTCTGCTTCAAAGTTCAAGCCAAGATCATCAACTGTATCCACGAAAGTAAATCATAGTAGATACCCCGCACTTAAATATTAACTTTAACAAACCAAGCAATTAGATTCATATGACGATACCAAATCATGAGAAAAACGCATTCCGATTGAACTCATATCCGATATTCATGCATATTGATTAATGAGTCAAGAACAATAAGCAATAAATGCAAGTAGGAAAATTCAGATGCATAATATTATTAATTAACAATATTTATGAGGTTTCATTCTCAACCCTAGTTTTAAAGTTTAACCTAGCATAGATAAAAATAAAGCCTTACAAAAACCTCTTTTGCTCATCTTGTTCTCCAACCGTGATACCACAATGATCTCCTTTTTATTCCGTCCGCCGCTGTGGCTGTGCGCCTTAGTCCAAGCCGTACTCCGGTTTTGTGATCTCCCCCCGTCCAAACCCTATGCAATAATATATAGTGCTCATGCTGTAGAACTTCCAATTGGAGAGAATCCAAAGTTTCCTAAATAGTTGATATTTTCCCTCTAGCCATTAAGGAATCCTTGGCCTTTCATAATTCTATTCAAATCTAATTTACTTAGGCTACACGTGCAAGTCATGGGCTTGTTTTACACTTCTGTTAAAACCCATATGTCTTGGGTCACCAATTAACCTTTTCCATCCTTAGCCACGTGCAAACAACCATGGAAGCAAGCTAATTTTAGTCCCGTTTTAGCACATGATCATCAAAAGCCTTCATGTGTGTAGACTACACTTGATTAATTTGATCACTGGCTTTATTTTGACATCAGGTAAAATATGACTTTGTGCTTTTTGATTCGGCGGCCGAAATATACGTGGTTATCATTTTTTTTTCCTGCAAATAAATAATTCAACGTGAATTACCAAAAAGATAACAATAATATATAATTAAGCATGATATAGGACAAACAATATGCGATATATAGATTCTATTTGTCAATATTTTGGGCTTATCACACACCGCCAGTGGTATCAAAAGCAAAGCCTCCGAGTTGGACGTCGTTCTCGTAATGCATAATTTCTAACAGGGGAGCATTGTCTTCAGCATGAGGACGAATGCCCGAGTCTTCGTAGATAGCAACTGTTCCATTTTCCAATCCAAGCAAGACTTTCTGGTGTAGAGTTGATGGAACTACCATTATGTCGGGTCGATGCATCCAAGGGCGACCCAACAACAAATTGAATGAGGCAGGAATCTCAAGTACATGGAACTCCACCATCGATTTAAACCCTTCAGCGGCGATCTCCATTTCCACAGTCCCAAGCACACTGCAACGGGTGTTATCATAAGCCCGAACAGTGAGATTAGATGGCGTGAAGTCCTTTGGTTTAAGTCCCAAGCACTGAGCTGTTCGGAGAGGACATACATTGAGCGCAGACCCATTATCCACCAACACAACCGGAATCCATTTCCCCATACATTTCATGGTAACATGCAAGGGTTTGTTGTGATCGGTTCCTTCAAGTGGTAAATCAGCTTCGGTGAAAGTTACAGTGTGCTTGGTGGGTTTGGTCGTAATGGCGGCCATCATGGCTTCAGGGGTAGTGTCAGGAGCAATCTCCATGCAGGATAGTGCTTGAGCAAGCTTCTGGCAATGATCACTGGAGCTCATGAGTAGCCCCTAAATGGTTAAGGCGGCTGGGGTTTTCTCAAGTTGTTTTTGGATGGGGTTTTCTTCGGCTGTTGGTGGAGGTTTTGGACGAAATACACGACTGTTGGCTGTAGAAGTGGTGTGGTATTGGTTGGTTGGTGGGTTAAAAAGGTTTTGGAAGTCAGTAGGGTTGGCAATTGGGTCATTGGGATTGTTTGGATTATTTTGTGGAGCTGGGTTATTTTGTGGAGTTGGGTTAACAAGAGGCTGGTTTGTGATGTTAGGAGGTGGGTTAGAGGTATTTCCAGTGAACATTTGGGGAGGCCGATAGAACCGACCACTTTGAAGAAGATGGAGAACTGAATCGAGATCATCTCCCCACAAATCAGTGTAGTCTGTATAGAAATCAACGAGATCCCCCTCCGCCTTTCTCTTTCCTTTTGCAATACTGGTTTCTTTCAATCCCTTAGTAATTCCCTCCATTGTTGCTTCACTCCACACATCCCCGTTCTCCATTGCTGCTTCATTGACGGCCCAGACTTCATCGTTTCCGACCCACAATGGTGATATTGCTATGCCCTCACCTGGATTGGCCCAAACATTAGCCAAAAAATTCTCTTCCATTTGCTGATCCCAAATATCAGCCATACCGTCATTCAACACCATGATGTTACAATTTTCTGGAATTTGCACTTGAGGCGCTGGAAGATTCTCGTCAACTATGTAGTCATATGGTGTGAACTCTATCCCTTCTGTCATTTGGTTTATCGCGTGTTCGCTCATCATGGAGAAGTCGGGGCGACCTTCCCATAGTGGTGGCATTGGGGTCAAATATGTTTCATCAAAGAACATAGGAAGTGTGGACCCATCTAGAGGATCATTGGGGTCTATAAGCTGCCATTCGGTTGGTGTCGGATCCCACTCATTTTTTGGCACATTGTTGGCTTCTTCAACTTCTTCTTGCCAGTTTTGTCCTTGTCCTTCTCCTGCAGGCTGCTGGTTTTGCATCATGGGAAGCGGTTCTCCGAACAAATTAAGAAGTGTAAATCAATCAAGCGGATCAACAAACATCGGGTCCCAAACTGGTTGATCATAGCGGCGAGTGGGGGTCCTTCATTGAGTTGTTCATCAGCTGGCCATTCTTCTTCATCTGCCATATCATCAGCAACCGTCATCTCATGCTCTCGTGCCTCCATTGTCATCACGATATCCCCCCACTTCTGCCACATAGTGGGGTCCAAATGTGCTTCCAGAAAGCATACCTTGTGCTCAACTGGTATAGGTACAATGGGCTTGGGATTTGTTTCAGGTATAATGAACTGGCTTGGGTCGAATGTAGTGATTTTTAGGTTATTATGAGTGGAGCTGAGGGTAATTTGGCCTATCTCGATGTTTCTTTTGTGGGTTGGCAAGGGGTTAGTGACAACATTAGGTTTTTCGGTGGGATCTCGGATTTGTTTATTGTCGATGAGATCTTGAATCTCATGACGCAGCCGCTGGCATCTTTCAGTGGGGTGGCCAGGTATTTGATGGAAGATGCAGAAGGTGTTTGGGTGTTATAGGATGGTGGAGGATTTTGTGGAGGTGGAGGTGGAGTTGGTTGGAGTGGTTTAATCTTTCCTTGTTGAACGAGTCGCTCGAAGACAACATGAAGAGGTAGGGGAAGAGGGGTGAAATCACGTCGTCCTCTTTGGTTTTGAGGTGACTGAGTTGGTTGAGCTGGTTTGGACAGGATAGCATTTATGGGCTCGACTTTATGGGACTAGTGATTTATGGAGCTGGACGAGGTGCCGGTTGTGTAACTGGGGTTTGCATATAGGAATGAGGTGTTCCCAATGTAGTTGCGTTTCGGCTTGGGGATGGGATCTCCTTTCTTCAACACCCCACTCTGTAGGGCTTCCTCAATCGATAGACACATCTCAAAGTAGGTTTCAAAGTTGTGCGCTTGGGCCATCACCATGTATTGTGCCAAGTCAGGCTGGAGATTTTTGGTTATGATACGCATTTGATCTTTATTACTGGGGCGATCGGTCATCTGTGCAGCTTTCGCCCTCCATCTTTTCACAAATTCAGCGAACGACTCCTTTTCTCTCATCTTGATGCTCTCGAGTTTACGAGTAGTGACTTTGAGTTGAACATTATATTCGTACTACTTAATGAAAGCAGCCGCCATATCTTCCCAGGTTTCTCTCTTTGACATGTCAAGGGATAGAAGCCATTGGAGAGCAGGTCCTGTGAGGGTCTCGTGGAACATTTGAGCCATGGCAGGTTTGTCAACATCTTGTAATGAGAGAGAGCTTACATATGCTTGGATGTGTCCTCTCAGATCCCCAGTTCCATCGAACTTCTCAAAATCTATTGGTTTGAATTTTTTGGGAAGCTTAGCACCTGGGAAGATGCAAAGCTTGTCCATATCGAAACCGGTAAGAGCACACTTTTCACTTTTTGCCACAGATTCTTCGAGTTTGACTATCTTGGCTAGCATTTCAGCCAGCTGAGGATTTTCAGGAGGAAGAGGCTGTTCCGGATGCTCATCATTAGGAATCTCATGATTCCGGGCGCCACTATCGGGTATTTGCTGCTGGGGTGGAGGGAGTTGACTCTGGATGTTCACCATAATTGCCATGAGTTGGGCGATTCGGGTGTCATTCCGGACCCTCTCATCTTGCATCTCCTTCCTCAGTCGTTCAAACTCATTTGGGGGATCTTGATCCTATTTAGCCGATATACTTGTTTTAGACTTTGGCGATGAAGGTCGAGACAATCTCTGTCCGGGAGATCGATTCCAAACAGGTAAGGTCTTCTTCTTCCTTGCAGGCCCAATGATTCAAAACTGAATATAAAGCAAAAACGAGACTCAGTTTGCAGCCTTCGAATACCAAATACAAACTAAAGGGTGCCTAAATTCATGTGCCGCTCCTCGTCGAAATTAATCTTATTTCTAGGCCTAAGGTTAATCTACCGGTTTCGGATTTCACTTAGAATCGTTGCACAGAAGATTGTATCAACACCACGGGTAAGTCATTACTCGGTAGGTATGGCGTTTCAACCTAAAACCTAAATGTTGATGCCATAGCACTTTTCTTGACCATCCGAGGCAAAACAATGAGGTGTCGCCATCCAGATACAAAACGATTCCAAGGCTAAATCCAAAACACGGGCGGTCGATCGGGCACGGCCAACACCGGAGGTCTCTCAAACTCCATGGATTTTAAGTCTCCTAGACCGGCATGTACAACCTAGGGTTAGTCTACCGGATCCGAATCTCACTTAAGGTCATTGCACAGAAGATTTTCCAACACCCCGGGTAAGCCATTACTCAGTAGGTTAAATTCCAAACTTTGTTGGAAACAGAGCCAATCACCTTTCTTAGTCATCCGAGACAAAGCAATTTGGGTGTTGTAATCTAGATACTAACAACCTCAAGGCTAGTTCAAATCACGGCGGCCATTCATGCATGACCAACACCGGAGGTATTTCAAACTCCATGGATTTTAAGTCTCCTAGACTGGAATTGACAGCTTTGGAAGGTTGCCTCAATTCTCAAGTTTTGTTTTAAGTAACAAGTCCTTCATATTGGATGGACGGATTTGGGAAAACATGACTCATACAGATTTCTGCCAATAATCTAAATTTCAATGTCTAGGAGAGATTATCCCTAATAAAAAGGGGGTAATTCCTCCCAATCTGGTTTAGATTATTGTTAAGAGTTTGCCAGTTCAAGTTTTCCCATGTCCGGTCGTCCTAAAGACTAACTCGCGAGAACAACGTGCATGTGGAATGCACGACTCATCATCGGGCCAAAGCAACCTTCTACTAACTGTCGGGAACCTAGCTTATGCTAAACTGACAACATGTGAGACACGAACATATACAGATGCAAGTGTATGCATGTATGCAGTATGGCATGCTAAGGAAAATAGTAACACATAGCACATAACAGGATGGAGCATATAATCCTAACACAGGGGTTGGTCATCTAACGTGGGGTTCTATGGTTATTTATATTTAAAGGTCGGTTTTGGTTTGAAAGGGTACCCCGGACTCAAAGCCAAAGTTGTCTCCCACCGCCAAGGATCCCGCAAGGCGATGGTAATAGCGACAATTGTGACTTATCACGGTCGGGGGGTGCTGAGCATTTCGGGATTCTCCGTCACCGGCAAGCCGGGCGGGATTGCCGAAACACGTCAGCGAAGGCTAGTAACCATGCACGTGCAATGCAGAAAGTCCATAAAAACAACATTTTCAAAATCCCTTAAACATTTTTCAAGTTTAGCTCTCGATGATTAGTATACGTTTTAATAAAACCACACATAAGTGTAATAATACTAAAATATGTATTAACCAGAGTCCCCAGCGGAGTCACCAACTTGTGAACACCCCCGCGAGAGTTGTCCACGAAAAACGGCTGCGGTTTTGGAAAACGGTTTGATTGATTGGATATAGTCGCCACCCGGGTTTGAGGACCGTACCCGAAAAACCTTTTTTAAAAAATGACTCTTTTGCCCATAGAAAAATATTTCACTGGTCTCTCAAAATGAGATTTCTCGGGTCTGGGAGCTAGGTTACGTGAGGGGAAGGAATTTAAAGCACCCTTCGTGCCCGGTGCGACCACCGGTCTCTACTAAATGTTTAAAGGATCTTGGAAATACTGTTTAGATGGACCTCAATCACAAACTCATACAAGAACACATAAATGTGCCAAAAAGATCAATGGAATGAATGTGTATAATTGTGGTTGTGTAGTGAGTGGATGTTCTATGCATTAGACCCTGAATCTTCATTAAAACATGCTCAAACTACTTTAAAATGCTCCAAAAACTTATCACAAGCAACAAACTTGCCACACCTGGATTGCAATCTGGGCACCTGGATTAGGCAGATCCAGGCGCCTGGATTGAATGCAGGTGCCTGGAATAGGACAATCCAGGCGCCTGAAAAGCCTATCAGACAGAAACTTCAGAACACTATTTTTCACAGTAAGCACCAAGTGCAATGCTTTTAACTAATTCACACACTCTAAATGATTTTTGGCAACACAGTAGCAGACATGTACTTCAAGCTCAACTCAAATGCATGATATGAACTTAAAAGAGGCTTGATTTTGGATGATTTGATAATGAAATAGTATGCACAAGACACATTTCAGAGCTGATGTGCTACATTCATACATAAAGAATACTTTTTGATCAGTTTGTACTTGTAGCTAAGTGAGATAGAGACAGAAAAATGCAATAAAAGTGCTTATATTGGAGATTAGCAATGGTAGATATGCTTATGTAACATGAAGACTTATCTAAACACTTTCAGAACCGAATGATCAAATTCTACAAATGTCATACGGACTCATGCAAACAATTTCTTCTTATGTAACTTTTTTTTATTTATTTTATTTATCAAGTTTGATTATAGCCTTAAAATACTCCAAAATGCCCATTATGATATAGATTAGAACATGAGATATGATTATCTAAGATTAACGCAGGCAAATGATGTACCATGAATTGACTAAATGCAAAAGAAAGTAGAAAACATGACTAAGAGAAGAGGGTCCAGGCGCCTACATTGAGAGAATGCAGGCGCCTGGATTGAATGCAGACGCCTGGAAAGAGCTAATCCAGGCGCCTGGATTAGACACTGATACACAAAACAGATTCCTTCCTCAGTATGATCCAGACCTCTCCCAAGTCCTCCACTAGTATAGAGTACCAGTAAGAACTTGGTTGAGTCCCCCTCAGGACCTATTTGAGCATATTGGTACAAGGGTCTACCTTTTAGCTTGATCAAAGAACTTGAAATGGGTTTTTGAGTGAGCTTTGTGGGTATATAGCTACTGGACTTGGATGTATAGAGTTAATAAGGACAGTATATGTGGGTTTTGATAGAGTTTGAGTGGAGAAAAGGATGATATGAAGAGTGTAGATGGTGTGGAGGTGGGTTTGTAAGGTTGTAAGTGAAAAGCTTAGAGAGAGGTCAATTGGAAATAGGCTTCTGGAGAAGTTTTGGCAGCATAACAGTAGTAGTAGATTTTGAGCTTCAACCCCTTAAAATGGAGGAAAGGGATGGTTTAAATAGAAAACCAAGGGTTCAAAATGGGCCACTTTGAACCTTTTAAAAGGGTGAGGGGTCACCTAAGGGTTAAACTATAGGGTAATCATCTCCCTCACACCCCCTCTTCAACTGACTCTGCAACAAATCCACCCAAGATATCGTTCCCGCCCACTGTCAACTTAAACCATACTCAACCTGGGTTGAACTCCAGGCGCCTGGAATAGTTGGATTATGCCATTCCAGGCGCCTAGATTCAATCCAGGCGCCTGGACTATCGAATCCAGGCGCCTGGACTATCGAATCCAGGCGCCTGAACTCCTTCTAGGCACCTGGATTTAACTAATCCAGGTGTCTATGAGGGGAATCTAGGTGTTTATGCTTTAAGGTTTTGGAGTGGTCTGGGATTCCAAGGGGGTGTTTGGGAAGATTTATTGAAGGTTTATGGGGATTTTCAAGTCTTTGATCAAACCTTGCATGCTCTCATTAGGCATTTTCATCCTTCGGGAAGTCTCGGAATTCCAACGGTCCGGATTGGGGTGTCTACATTCTGCTTGCTGATTGTGACTATTTGATGTGACCAGTGTGATTCTGTTAATGATGTCAATGCCCCAGACAGAAAAGGGTCGAGGTTCGAGGTGCCAGCCCTTTATATATATATATATATATTATTATTATTGCTTGCCTTAACTTTTGCCTAGGCCGCCCTTTCGGGTTTTCAACCTAGCAGACTTTTTTTTTTTTTTTTTTTTACTGGCACGATTTTTTTGCGACCCATTGAGGATACTCAGTCACTATCAAGAACCCTGCGTCTATTTGCAGTTGAACTTCCTTGATTTCCATTATCCAGTCAGGCTTCATCTTTTTTAACGGGATTCGATGCTCCATGATTTCAGGATCATTTCTTGGCAATGTCCGCGTGAGATCATTCAAAAACATCTTGAAATTCTTCTGGGTGAGCTTTTAAATTCCTCCGGAGACAACCTGGAACTGATTTGAACCATTCGTGGATCATTCTTATCCTTTATTGAAATTACTTTTTCTTTTATAGGCTGAGCATGCCTTTCATTGTCAAGGTTAGTACAAATTATTTCGAACATAGCAAGATAAGCAAAGTCGATTTCATTCATTGCAAAAGAAGTGCCCCTGGGGCATGATACATGAGAGTGGACTCAAATTCTAAAGAGATAAATAACGATGTAGAGGACCAACGACATATACTCTAACTCAGAAGTGGACTCAGACTCAGTTGCTAAACTCAGACTCAGTGCTAGACTCCGACTCAAACTCAAATTCAGTGCTAGTGTAAATAACTTTTAGGTACAAACATGCAGTTTTTTATAATTTTGAATGGCATCCACAATGAGCGAGGTAACATCTCCAGGGACTTCCCGGCCTAGCATCATCAGCTCCATGTCTCTAACAGGCTCCAAATCAATCGACATTACAACAGGCCCAACTCTGACCATACCTATTGGACTTTGATCCCCAAACAGCGATATCAGATTCCCTGAGTCAAAAACCTTGAGAGTGAGAACTACCCCCAGCGGTATCAAAAGAGAATTTTTCGAGAGTGACATCATTCATGGTCCATTTCTTGTTTTCAGTGACATTCGTCCATCTTGGTTTCTGTGCTTTGGTACTTTCAAGGAAGAAAATTACGAGATCCTCTGGTGTACGGGGATAAAATCCACGTAGCCCTAGATCACGTGCTTCCTTGATTCACCCCGAAATCTGCAAGACAGAAAAAGGGGTTAGAGCACCTTTGGCTCTCGTTGGAAAAGGCCCTCCGATGCCTAAGTTAGTATCTCGTACTTGGTGAATTCAAATCACAATGCGTATGAAAATGGGTTTCACAGCGTACCTTTCGTCATGGTTATTGCCTTGTATTTATAGGTGTAGACGTTCATCATCTTAGGCATCTCGTGCCCCCTGTTTCCTATTCTCTTTAGGAATCCTCCTCCTAATAGGACTTTCCTATTAGGCACATGCTTCCAAATACGGCAAGATCTCGTCTTGCAGTAGTACTTCTTTCCATACAGGATTTTTTCCTATATGAGGTTCATTCCTAATCACATTAGGTCTTCCATATCAATCCCTTGCTTTACGGGATTGCTCCTTATCTCATAAGGAGCCGCTGTAGAATATTCTGGAATGTCTCACCGCCCTATTCGTGGCGGTGCCGTGCTTCCACATAGCTCGGAATAACTCGTACATAGCTCAGCTCATCACGCCGAGCTGAATTATGTATTCCAGAATGCTGTTTAAGCTATACACGTAGCCCTCCTAGCTCGGCCCTATCAGGGGCATCCTTTATGCCTTACGCTGAGCTAGTGCATCCTGATTTATTAGTTTACTTTAATTTTACTAACCTTATTCATGGCCAAACCAGCTCGGCGCAGGGCTTACGGACTCCCTATGTGGTGCCGAGCTATTCAGCCTCTCGTGGTGACTGCTATAGGCACGTGCTATGCCTAATAGTAGGGATAATCTGTTTTTACCCACTCCGAGATCCTCTGGCATCAAGAAAATTGGCTTTGGCTTGGTGGCTGGTATGCTGGGGTCAAATTTAGTGGAGCTGAGGTTATTTGAAGTGGGGCTGAGGGAGATTTGGTTGATTTGGACATTGGGCTTGTGTTCAGGCATGGGACTGGAAGCAGTATTTGGCTTCTTGAGAGGGAGTGGAAGGGTTCCATCTTCGATGAGATCTTGAATTTTGTGTTTGAGACGGATACAGTCATTGGAGTGGTGACCGGGCATTTGGTGGTAGGAACAAAAGACATTTGGGTTATGGTTTGGAGGAAGTACTTTGGGTAATTCTTGGGGTTCAAGTGGTTTAATAAGGTTATTCTTGAGAAGGCTTTTGTAGACAGGAATAAGAGGAGTAGCGAATTGATGAAGGTTTCTCTTAGGGCGGTTGGTCCAGGTTGTATTTGTGAGGCTGGGGGTGGTTTTTACAAGATTGTCCTTCTTGATGCCATGTTGGTGCATTTCCAGATCTTCGATACCAGGGATATTTTCAAAACCCACAGGATGGAATTCTTTTAATTCAGAAATTCTTGCCAAAGTTGCAGCCATTTTCGGGCTCTTTCTGGGTCGTTGGGGGTCCTCTTGGACTGGTGGAAGATGGTTACGGATGTCTTGTACCACCATTGTGTGGGTAATTTGTTTATCCATGTCTTTCAGGGTCTTCTTGAGCTCTTTGATCTCAGCCTGAACTTCCATGTCTGTTGCTTCGTGAGGTGTCGACATAGCTGAAGGACTTGCTGAACCTGACTGTACTATTTTTTACTCAATTTGAACCGATCGCTGTTTGGGAGTTCTAGTCCAACTAGGTACAGTATTCTTCTCGCCCTCCTTAATGATTAAAAACTTCTTATGATGGAAACAGAATGAATTAGTGACCAGTGCAAAAAGAGTTTATGTACTGGAGTGGGTAAAATCTGATTACCCTACTACTATTGGGCATAGCATGTGCCTAAAACCGTCACCACGAGAGGGTAAATAGCTCGGCAACACATAGGGAGTCCGTGAGCCCTGTGCCGAGCTGTACTGACCATGAATAAGGTCAGAATAACTACATAAGTTAATACATCAGGATGCCCTAGCTCGGCGTGAGACATAGAGGGGTGCCCCCGATATGGCCGAGCTAGGAAGGCTACGAATATGGCTTAAAAGGCATTCTGGAATACGTAATTCAGCTCGGTGTAATGAGCTGAGTTATGTACGAGTCACGCTGAGCTATGTGAAAGCACGGCACCGCCACGAATAAGGCGGTGAGACATTCCAGAATATTCTACAGCGGCTCCTTATGTGATAAGGAGCAATCCCGTAAAGTGAGGGACTGATATGGGAAGTCCTTCCTAATGTGATTAGGAGTATGCCCCATATAGGGAAGAATCCTATATGGAAAGGAAGACCTCTGCTAGACGAGATCTAGCAGGATATGGAGACTCTTTCCTAATAGGAAAATCCTATTAGGAAAAGGATTCCTAAAGAGAATAGGAAACAGGGGCATGAGATGCCTAATATGAAGAACATCTGCACCTATAAATACAAGGCAATAACCATGACAAAAGGTACGCTGTGAAACCCATTTCATACGCATCGTGGTTTGAATTCACCAAGTACGTGATACTAACTTAGGCATCGAAGGGCCTTTGCCGACGAGAGGCAAAGGTGCTCTAACCCTTTTTCTGTCTTGCAGATCTGGGGTCAAATCAAGGAAGCACGTGATCCAGGGCTACGTGGATTTTGTCCCCGTACATGTACAAGTGAAAGGATGATGCATGATGTGTGATGTAATATCTACACCACGGTCTTAGAAAGGATTGCCCAATTTTCAGTGCTCTGTTGGATATATTTGAGTCCCCATTTCATTTGAAAGACTTTTACAAAACAAGGGCCGAACCTTTTTAGGGGTTGCCTATGTATCCCCATTTCAGAGGAATCAGGCCGCGACGTAGTTCGGGACTTACAACTGGCTCCTTTCCTCTAACAATAGGAAGTTTAACATAACCGAAGTACAAAAATGAGATTTTTGTTTATTGGGAGGAAGAGAGCCAGTTGCAACATTTATTTTGAAAAAGGGGTTTTGTGTATTCAACAAAGCGTTTGATTAATGGGATAATCCTTCTTATTACCGTGTATGAGAGGTGACAATCTAAGGTGAAAACTATCGTGAACATGCATGCAGATAGGCAAACAAAACAGCAAACAATAAGCAATTAACAGGATATATCACATAATCCTAACCTGTGGGTTCCTGTCCTAGGTTGGAAAGTTCTAGGTTATCTATATGCAAAGGCCAGTTTTGGTTTAGGGGGTCCCCTAGACTAGAGCCAATATTTGCCTCCCAGTGCCAAGTGTACTGCATGGCATAAGGTCAAGCAGCAGGCTGACTCATCACAGTCCAAGGTTGCTGAGCATCCGGGGTTGTCCTAGCACCAATGAACTAGGTAGGGTAACCAAGACGCAGCAACGGGGCTTATCCAACATCGATGCACGTGATGCAAAAGTTCAACAATAAAATTGTTTTCAAAAATCCCCCAAATATTTTTCAAGGTTGGCTCTCCAAATTAATTTCTTCTTTGATATCTTTACACAGACAAACAACCAAAAAGCTCCAGTCAGGATGGTCGGGCGAGGCCCTGTTAGTCCGCCATTCCTTCCTTGCGATAGCGCTAGGCATTTTCGTTTTGACAAGCTTTCAGGAAGTTCATAAGTATAAAAAGACCAAATTAGAGATTAATTTGAGAATCCCCAGCAGAGTCGCCATTTTGTGGACGGTCGACCTCCACGCTGGTTTTGAGAAAAACTGTGTTGTTTTGAAAATAGAGTCGCCACCTGGGTTTTTTTGGAAAATGGTTTAGGACCCGAGAAACCAATTTTGAAAATGATTTAGAAAACAATTTGAAAAATAGTTTGAAAACCAGAGATTCGTTTTGGATTCGGGAGCCAAGTTACGAACGGGAAAGGGTTTTAAGGCACCCCGCTCGCCCGATTAAAAATCGGTCTTTACTAAACATTTGTGGGATTTTTAGAAAATATTTTAATGCCGAACTTTAACAAATAAACAGTTTATCAAACAAAACAGATGATAATAATGAAAATAAGCAACATGCAAATCAAATAATCTAGATAACACACCAAGGGTTCAAACTGTTTTGTAAAGGAAATGTTTCAAAATTTCAGATTTTATAAAAGTGTGCCGTGCGGCACACAAGGTGTACCGTACAGTATAGAAAGTGTGTCGTGCGGGACTGTTCATTGTTCCAACGGTCAAATTTCAAAAGAGTGTCGTACAACACTCCAAGTGTACCGTGTAGTACAGGAGGAGTGCCGTGCGACACTGTTTACTTCACAACAGTTTGAAACTTTGATTTTTCGACATTATTGAATAGAAACACATACAAGGCATGAAACTTGGTTAAAAACAGATTATTTTAGATAGGGAAACAGTGTGCTTAAGTAAAGAATGTTCCTCCTCACTAAATTACCCCGTACGAGGCGATATTTTCACCGTACGACGCAACCGGGAGGTTTATAAACAAAACGGTTTTCACTATAACATGGGCATATTGAATGCGGAGACAATATTGAGGATTATCCCGCACTCGGCACCCCTCCCCTCAGGGTACCAAAGTTGAAGATTTTGGCGAAACGAGATTATACCTCGGTTTGAAACTCTCGGATTGAAGCACTTCTGGAACTCCTTAGGCACGGCTTGGACTTCCTCCAATGCTTGCAAAATCACTCCTCAATGTGGTGTAGAAGGCTTGGTTGAAAGCTTAATAGGATTGGTGGTGATCAGTGAAGGTTTTTGGCCATCAAGTTTTCTTCATCCCCACGCAAAGAAATCATGGCTATTTCATGGCCTTTAAGCCCTTGTACGCAACAATGATGATCAGAGAAACGAATCGTCAACATTTTGAGCTGTTGGAGCCCTGCAAAAGCTGTTTGACAAATGACAGTGTCGTACGGCACACAAACTGTGTCGTGTGGCACACCAACTGTGCCGTGCAGCACTTCTCCACCGCCAAAGTTCAAAAAGGTTGATGTATGTGATTGAGGCTGCATCGTGCATGAGAGATGAGTACCGTATGGTACTGTTGACTTTGTTGACTTGAAGAATTTCAATCCGAGAGGCCTTCCGGGTGTTTGTTTTCATCATCGGGGATTAAAATGTATACAAATGTCTCATTTTTGGGGTGTCTACAGTACCCACACTGAACCCTCTACTCTTGCCCTTCGATATGCCCTCCAAAATCCTTTTACACACACGGTCAACTTGTTGAGCTAATTGAATTCTATCCAACAAATTCGGTCTCACTGTTAATTGGCTACAAATAGCACCACCTCCATGTTGTACTACATCCACCCCAAACCGCCTAAGGTCCTCAATTAGATGTGGCTAAACAGTTAAAGATGCCAAACTAGCCCCAGAAGACTTTCTACTTAATGCATCTGCCACTACATTCGCCTTTCCTGGATTATACAATATACTAATGTCATAGTCCTTCAACAACTCAAGTCATCTCCTTTGCCTCAAATTAAGTTCTTTCTGGGTAAAATATATTTAAGGCTCTTATGATCTGTATAAATCTCACAAGTCTCACCATACAAATAATGTCTCCATATCTTTAGTGCAAACACAACAGCCGCCAACTCCAAATCATGTGTAGGGTAATTCCTCTCATGCACCTTTAACTGGCGAGAAGCATAAGCACACAACCCAAACCTTGGTGAGATGCATCACTATAAATAACAAAGTTACCACCCTCAGTCGGCAACGCATGTACAGGTGTCGTAGTCAATCTCTGCTTAAGCTCCTGAAAACTGTGGTCACAACTATCTGTCCATTCATACTTCACTCCCTTCCGAGTAAGATTGGTAAGTGGCATGGCAATGCGAGAAAACCCCTCCACGAACTGCCTGTAATAACCAGCAAGACCCAAAAAACTACGCACCTCTGTCACTGATGTCAGACGTGGCCAATCGACAATAGCCTCCACATTCTTACTATCGACAGACACTCCCTCCTTTCCAATCACATGCCCAAGGAAAGACACACTATCTAACCAAAACTCACATTTCTTAAACTTCGCATTCAACCTTTGCTCTCTAAGAATTTGAAAGACTATCCTCAAATGCTCCTCATGTTCCTCTCTACTCTTGGAATATATTAAAATATCATCAATGAACACCACAACAAAATGATCAAGTTGGAGTTTAAAGACCCTATTCATCATATCCATAAATGCTACAGGGGCATTAGTCAGACCAAAAGGCATCACTTAAAACTCATAATGTCCATAACGTGTTCTAAAAGCTGTTTTTAGAATGTCTGCCTCCCTAACCTTTAACTGATGGTAACCAGACCTCAAATCAATCTTTGAAAACACCTGAGCCCCTTGCAATTGATCAAACAAATCATCTATACGTGGTAATGGATATCTATTCTTAACTATAACCTTATTCAACTCCTTGTAGTCAATACACAATCACATAGAACCATCCTTCTTTTTCATAAACAAAACAGGAGCTCCCCACGGTGACACACTAGGCCTAATAAATCCCTTATCAAGCAATTCTTGCAACTGCACCTGTAACTCCCTCAACTCAGCTGGTGCCATTCTATAAGGAGCCTTAGAAATAGGCGATGTACCAGGAACAAGATCTATTGTGAACTCAACCTCAAGATCTGGAGGAAGACTAGGTAGGTCCTCTGGAAATACATTAGGAAATTCCTTTACTATAGGCAACTCCTCCAATTTTTGTACAGATTGATCCTCACTCACCACATAAGCTAAATAACCACAACACCGCTTCCTCAATAATCGACTTGCCTGTAGAGATGAAAGAAAACAAATCGATGATACATTCTGATCCCCTTGTAAACTAAACTCTAACTCCCCTGGCATAGCAAAAACCACTCTCTTCTTACTGCAATCTATGGTGGCATGGTATTTCGACAACCAATCTATCCCTAGGATAACATCAATGTCATGCATCTCCAATGAAATAAGGTCTACCCAAACCAACCACCGTACTCTTTTTTTTAAAAGCAACTCTACAAAAAGCACCCGCTAAACGTAATGCTCCCTAATTTATAGCTAACTAATTATAAATAATGTACAAATTTCTTTAATAAAACGACTAGTAAATATAATCCACTAAAATTAAGCTTATACCCTTAAAACTATAACAATGCCAATTACACCCACACCAAGCGCAAAAATAATTAAACCGGACACGACCGTAAAAGCTAGATTTTGAAGCGACTAATTATAATTACGAAAAGAAAATTTAGTGCCGTCACACCACGTGGGGGGTCGCTTAAATTAAATTATTTTTTTGGAGGGGGACACTCGGGGGACACGGCATAGACACGGGTGTCCCACATATACACTCTCTTCCGATGTATATATGTATATATACATACAAGAATATATGTATGTATTGGTATATATATATTTCCTTTGAGGATGTATATCTTACGTATACGTGTGTACGAGTATATATACTAGTAATAACAGTGTAAATATCTTACATATCAAAAGAAAATTGTTTATATCTATGTATATATGTTGTTACTGCATACATATATGATTTATTTATACATATAATTAATTAATTATTTATTTATTTGAGCCGTGTTCCCCGCTCTATCCGTGTCCACTTTTTAGAATTCACGTGTCCCGTGTCCATTTCCATGTCAGTGTCTGTATTTGTGTCGGTGTCCATGCTACATAGCTCATCACTCTTCGCTCAACACTCTAGAGGAGAAACCAGATGAAGAAAAATCGGATAGAGTGACAGAGATTGTTACCGAGGACGGTCAATTCCGGTTGCGAGCATTACGTCGATCATGTCAACTTTTAGATCCAAAATCTCGAAATTCAAAAGTGATACAAAGGTTACAACTTGACAATATAGAAAGAAAGAAAAAGTAGGGACAATTACCACTAAATAATTCCCACCGGGTCAACTTTTGTTTTTGTTTTTCCTTTCAAATAGCCTAAACTTAAGGTGCCTAAACCCTAAATCCTAAACCCAAAGTGCCTAAACCCTAAAACCAAATGAAAGTGCCTAAACATCCAAAACGCTATGAAAATTCCTAAACTTCTAAAAACCTTTGACCATATGATACCCTTAGTGCCTAAACCCTAAAAAAGCTTTAACCTAGGAGTAATGTGAGTGGTTGTATCTGTCTTAAAAAAAAGACTTGACCAAGTGGGAATTAAGTTTGAACCCCTTACACCTAGTGGTAAGGTAATTTTGCTAAAAAATATATGCAGGGCATAAGAAAAACATGGGAGACAAGGAGAGAGACTTACCGACGTTGTCGGAGTTTGAAGTGTTCTATCACGAAGTCACAGCAATGAGTTGCTTTGAGATGCTGCTGGGATTTAAATCGTTGCTAAAACCTGCTTGTAGAGCACACAAATTAAAATAGAGACAAAAGTTAAAACTTGACAAAGTACAAAACATATAAATGGTATAAGATAGACAGGAGAGACAAGGACAAGGACTTAACAATGTCGCTGGAGTTTGAACATTTCCAATGCCAAGTCACAACAACGAGCTGGTTTGAGATGCTGGTGGGGTTCAAATCATTGCCAATACCTGCTTCTAGAGTACGCAAATTAAAATTAAAAAATAGGAATTGAATTATTCTACCCAATGGAAATGCTGACCAAGCAAACCATCACACTGCCTTGACACAATTTTTAATTTAAAATAGAAATTAAAATGTGATAAACCGCTAAGGTGATTTCAAAGAAAATACAAGTTTCCTTTTCTAAAAACATAATCCAATGAGTTGATAATCTACACCTTGTCGCTCACCATCTATGAAGCACCGATACTTCTAGAGGTCACAGTGTCCATGAATCGGACACGGGGACACGCGTGTCCCACAAGGGGACAAGTATTGGACACGCCACGTGGCGTGTCGCATAAATTAAATTATTTTTTGGAGGGGGACACTCGGGGGACACGGCATGGACACGCATGTCCCATCTATACATTCTCTTCCGCTGTATATATGTATATATATGCATACATGTATGTATGTATGTACTGGTATATATATATTTCATTTGAGGGTCTAAATCTTTCGTATATGTGTGTAAGAGTATATATACTAGTAATAACAGTGTAGGTATCTTACATATTAAAAGAAAAGTGTTTATATCTATGTATATACTATGTTGTTACTACATACATATACGATTTATTTATACGTACAATTATTTATTTATTTATTTTTTTACCGTGTCCCCCACCTTATCGTGTCCACTTTTTAGAATTCACGTGTCCCGTATCCGTATCCATGTTAGTGTCTGTATCTGTGTCGGTGTTCGTGCTACATAGCTCACCACTCTTCGCTCAACACCCAACTAAACAAGGGAAAATAGAGGAGAAACCAGATGAAGAAATCGGCTAGAGTGACAGAGCTTGTTACCTAGGACAATTAATTCTGGTTGCGAGCATTATGTCGATCCTGTCAACTTTTAGATCCGAAATCTCGAAATTCAAAAGTGATACAAAGGTTACAACTAGACAGTATAGAAAAAAAAAGGGACAATTACCACTAAATAATTCCCCCCGAGTCAACGTTTGTTTGTTTGTTGGTTTTTCCCCCCTTTCAAATAGCCTAAACTTAAAGTGCCTAAACCCAAAGTTCCTAAACCCTAAAATCAAATGAAAGTGCCTAAACATCCAAAACCCTATAAAAATTCCTAAACTTCTAAAACCCTTTGACCCTATGATACCCTTAGTAGTCTAAACCCTCAAAAAAATGTTGACTTAGGAGTAATGCGGGTGGTTCTATTAGTCTTCAAAATAAATAAAAAAACTTGACGAAATCCTTCTCTCTCTCTCTCTCTCTTGCTTCTTTGTTTCTGATGAAGTGAAGAGGAAGAATGGGAAGGGATGGGAGTTTTACGGGTTTAGGGGAACAAAGTGTAATCATTATCCCGCCCAAAACCCCATAAAGTAGGACATGACGCATGAGGCACATCAGCGAAAATCGTCCTTTGG
Source organism: Vaccinium vitis-idaea (assembly GCA_963854785.1). NCBI lineage: Eukaryota > Viridiplantae > Streptophyta > Magnoliopsida > Ericales > Ericaceae > Vaccinium > Vaccinium vitis-idaea. Next base: position 28,208,837 of record OY978215.1, on the reverse strand, counting down.
GCTTATCAGATCACCAACGGGTCAGTTCGCATTAAATGCAAAAGTAACTCTACCCCCACGTGAGGGAGGGGCGTGCAACAAAACGTATTTGAGACCGTTGAAGCCCTGCGCACTGTTGATGAATGACAATAGTGGGCAGAGCTATGGAGCAATTTTTTTTTTTTCACGGAGTTGGGGAGCAATTGGAGTGGGTAAAATCCAATTACCCTTAAAAGAAGTAAAACACATGCTAAAAATAACAACCACGTGAGGGTAGTTAGCTCGGTACTATTATGTAAGGGTTCCCAAATCCTATGCCGAGCTGAGTTGACCATGAATAGGGTCAAGATAAGGTACTAGGCGCCAAGTGAAGGTGTACTAGCTCGGCCGTGACCACAAAGGGATGTCCCATTAGGCTACGAATATAGCTTAATAGCATTCTAAAATACATAGTTCAGCTCGGGGCAAGCTCGGCACGGGTGGGCTAAGCTTTGTACGAGCCATGCCGAGCTATGTGGAAGCACGACACTGCTTTAATATATATGGCGGTGAGACATTCCAGAAGATTCTAAGTCGGTCCCTTATAGGATAAGGGACAATCCCATGTTCTAAGGGATTAGCATGAGCATTCCTAATGATGTTAGGAATACACCCCATATAGGAAAGAAACCTTTATGGAAAGGAGATCTAATGCAAGAAGAGATCTTGCACGACTTGGCGCCACCGCACCTAATAGGAAGAGTCCTACTATGAACGGTTTCCTAATTCAAATAGGAAACCTAAGGCACGAGATGCCTAAATTAACAAGCCATTTTTACCTATAAATAAAGCATTATACCCATGAAGAAAGGTACGCTGTAACAATCGAGTTATACGCATTGTGTCTTTGGCTTATTTAGTAAATCCCGTTACTAACTTAAGCATCGGAGGGCCTTTGCCAACGAGAGGCAAATGTGCTCTAACCCTTGTTTGTCTTGCAGATTTAGGGTTCCGGCGAGGAAGCACGTGATCAAGCACTTACGTGGATTTTATCCCCGTACAATTGCTTAATGTGATTTGGTATCTGGGAACACAAATACATGACCACTTGGGATGATTTTTCCGTAGAATGGCTAGTAAAACAAAATAGGAGCACATGAGTGAGGTTACACTAGATAATTTTCCTATAAGCCTAATAAAACTACAGACGTTTCTAAGTTTTCTTCTATTCTCATCCATACCACCGCTTAGAATGAAAGAGAGAGAGAGAGAGAGAGAGAGTTCAACTAAGGAGAAGAGGAGGAAATAAGGGAAAAAAAACCAGAGGAAGGTTTAGCTTGACTAGAATTGAATCCCTACTTGGTAATTCATGCTTTCCTACACTTGATTTCATAAATTTTCATGTTCAGTTCATGTTTTATAAGAGGGTTTATGCTTAGAGACCATAGAAACCCTTGATTATGGAGTTTTGAAAGAGTTCTTGGTGAATTTTACGTGAATTCATTCAGTTCATTTTATCTTTTGAATTCTGTAGATTTTAGGGCATGTATGACTGGCTTTGGGGACTTTATTGACAGGGTTACGCAACTCATAATTTTCTGAAAATCTTTCTAAGAGTTCCTCTATGGGTTCTCTTTGTTAAGTTAAAATTTCGGACCTTGATTCTATGTATAGAGCTCTGTAGAAATTCGTGAAGTTGCAACTATTAATTTGGATCTGCGTAGACAGCACTGACACGTTTTGGGAAAAGTCATAACTTTTAGCACGTGCATCGAAATCAGGAACTATTTGATTTTTTCGAAACTAGACTTGTGTATCTCTTTGTCCATGTGAGAGTTGTACCTCAATTTTGGCCATGAAAAATCAATTTTTGCATTAAAGTCCAGACAGAGGTGCAGTTTCTGAAATTCTGTTTTTCTTGAATGAACTAGCTTTCTTCAAATTGGTGTACAAAGCTCATTTGAACTCCGTTTTCGACATATGATCTATCGATGAGAAGATTATGCAGTGTAGTTTGTGTTGTTTTGGGTTTTGTACCCAGGAGTTGGCAAGATACAGTATTTTTGTGTCCTTAACTATTGACCTAACTTTATAATTGGTCCCACAACATTGCTAAGGATACTTAGAACATTTAAGAGGTTCATTTAGAGTTTGTGTGTCACGCCCTCGAAATTTAAAGGATAATACATTAAGAAACTCCATGTGGACAGTTAACAAGTCCACGGGCCACGTCAAAGTCCAAGTTTAGTTGTCAAAGTCAACATCAAAGGGTACAATAGTTTCTGGGTACCCATTCCCCAAATTGAAATACACAAGTCTTAAAGTTATTACACATCCAAAGTCAAAAGATTTAATATGAATAAGTTACAAAATCATCTCTTCAAAATTATAAACTCAAGATGATGAGGTAACTCCTCTTAAAGCTTTCAAAAGATGTATGCATTCACTTCATGCACATCCAAGTCATGCTCCATACTGGGTAACTGAAAAATGATAGGTTGAGCTCACTAGCCCAGTAGAGAAACCTCTACCAAAACTAAACACAATGAAATGTAGATGCGAGATGAGACATGAGGATGAAAGCTAAATAAGATAACCAAGAGTTTATGGCAGTCCGATGAGATACACAAATGTTTATAAATCCCTTGCTATCACCCAAGTGTGCCCAAAGCGTACCCGATACGCGTCCTCTCTCATAAGTGTCCAATTTGTCCGATGTGTCGCGTCAACCATTTATTTAAAGTGGATCTTTAGAAATTCCTCGCGACACGTCCATAGGACGGCCCGAGTATCATTCCAGGCTATCTTTCGACCCCGTATAATCTTCCCCTTGGCCAAGGCATAGTTCCTCGCGACACGCCCATAGGAAGGCCCGAGTATCATTCCGGGCTACCTTTCGGTCCCATATCACAAGTTTCAAGTTCTCATATCAATTCACATTCATTGGTTTCGCACAAGTGTTGTCATGTCACTCCCAACCTCGGTTCGTCATTCAAGTTCACGCATTTCGTAAAGTCGCCTAATTCGCACATAATAAGTGTATAGTCGCGTGGGTGTCGCGTTAAAAATCAACCCAAGTCACCAATCACGCAAGGATAGGTTAGGGACAAGTTATTCAATGAGTTTTGAGGTATAATAGATGATTATGCCAAGTATTAACACGAACAAGCGACCGAAATCGACGAAAACGAGTTTTGGTGAGGTGAAGGGGGGAGTGGATCGATCCATGGAATGAGTGGATTGATCCATTGTGGGAGTGGATCAATCCAGAACAAGAGTGGATCGATCCACTTTGGTCCGGAGCAAAACAAAAGGTTGTGGATCGATCTAGGTGATGAGTGGATCGATCCACTCTGGTCCAAAACAACATCAGAAGATAGTGGATCGACCATTCCGAAAGTGGATCGATCCAGAAGCTTTATGGACAGAATTTTGACAACAAAACAAGGGGGCTTCAATGGCTTCCAAAACCAACCCAACCAAGGACAAATATATATCAACATCAAAGATTTCATGAGAGCATTGCTTCAACTAATTTACATAGGACATCAACCACAAACATACATCAAACTATAATCAACTCAAAACTAGGAAAGATATGGATTTTCAATGGGTTTTCAAGAAATCATAGAGGATTGATCAAATGATGGGTATCATCTACACACCACACACTTCAAAACACTTAGTAATGGTAGAAATCCCCCTACCTCAATATATGGAAGCTTGTTATCAAGAGATGAGCAAGAACCCTAGTCTTCCCAAATGAGCTCTACCGAAATACCACCCCCCGGAGTGAAACCAATGTATCTCAAGCTCTAGAACTGTGTAGTTGATGAATTTAGGTGTGTATCTTGAAGGGTTTTGAGTGAAATTTGGGAGAAGATGAAGAAGATGGAAGAGGGAGTAGAGGGGGAGGGGATAACGTCTGATGAATGAGGAAGGGAGTGTGTTGCTCTCTCTCCTCTAATACACCACACATACACTTACATACAAATTACACCTCAAGTCCCTCAAGTGGCTTGTGTCATGCATTAAGGTCCCAAATCACTCATATCACAAATTAACTCAACATTAAAACATTTCAAACAATTCCTCAAAAAAATTTCAACTTTATTTCTGAAAAATATTAAAAAACACGGGTCTTTACATTCTACCCTCCTTACAAAAATTTTGTCCTCAAAATTTGATCAATTATACTATCCAAGCAACACATATAATCATGTATGATATGCAACATGTATCCGACAACATATCTAATAAATTGAGATAACTAAATCATATACTCACATAGATCATGCGGAAAACAACTCTGGATACCTCTCTCTCATCTCGTCTTCTCTTTCCCATGTCATGTCACGCCCTGCTTTTCAACAAATTAAATCACAAGTATTCACATGACACAAGTCCAAAAGTCAACAATTTTCCTTTGAAAAGTCTAAGTCAAAGTTCCATACATACACCGGTCAATGGTTCGCTAAACGGTACTAACTCGTACCCGAATACATAGATACCCGACAGAAAGGTTTAAGGTTATTACATAAGTCCCAACACGTCAAGAATTGAGTGATTAGAAATTACATTGCCATCTATCAAAAATACTAGTTATAAGATGGAAAAATATAACTTCATGCATGTGTAAGCTCCATGCTATGTATCACTCCACAAGCATCCAATCTCATGCTCCATGCCGTGTACCTGAAAATGATAGGGTGAGCTCACTAGCTCGTAGGAAAACCATACTACAACCACTAGGCATATAAGTGTGATAAATGCACATGATGTGGGTTGCCAACATGAGAGATGGTCAAAGGAACACAACGGAAGCTAAAACAAGGAATATGTGTCCAAGAAGTACCCGCGTGTCCAAAATAATATCAAGTGTCTAAAAAGATTTTAAGGTGTCCCAAGATACCCAATAAATTCATTAAGTTTATCAAAGTCACCAATAATTATAACACGTGTCCAAAATCACATCTAAGTATCCATTGTTACCAAATTACCATATGTGTCTCCAAACATTTTTGTTTCCAAGTACTCAACACCACCCAAGTTACTCACACAAATCTAAAACCAAGTCCACAAGTCGAGTTTCGACAAAACACAATAGATAGTCCAAACTCTCATTTTCCATTTCTTTCATTGAAGAAAACCATCATTTTCATTAAAACTAGGGATTTAATCCCTCTGCTGGGTTTCATAGGCCCCGCGTGCCTTTGCCGGGTTCCATAGGCCCCGCGTGCCTTTATAAAAAAATTTACCAAATGATGGTATCGGTTTAGAACACCTCATTATCCCAAACATTTCATTAAAACTTTCATAACAAGTCCGTTTCCCAAATTTCATTTCACCAAAGTACCCTTTCTTTTGAAACGCCACAATTCTCGCCAAATGGGCCGACCAATCCAATAAACTTTGTATCCGATATGTATAACAAATTTTTCCGTATAATCACGTGTCAATCACATAGTTTGATGATTTCAAAATGATTTTGGGGGTTGCCACGTTACTAATAATCAAGTATACGAAGTTTCGGACGATTGGAGTCCAAACGGACGTCAAAGGGTGGCCAGAAACCACCCAGAAAACAGGGGCAGCAGCTCAAAAGGGGCAGATTTTCACCATAGAGGTGTGGAATTTCAACCCAAATGCAAATGTGATAGTTTAGGGTCAAATTGGAAATGCTAGGCAACAATTAAACATGGAGGGAGGTCAATTCCACTCCCAATTTCATCAATCCATAACCAATTTCGTAGATCACAAAATCAAAATGAGAAAAACTCATACAAAGAGGGAAAACATGATTTCTCAAGAAATTGAAGCCAAGAACAAAGTATGTACAACAAATAACAAGTATATAACTAGAGGAGGTAGTAATTGTTTCCCTACCTCAAGGTTTTGCTTGAAAATGGAAGAAGAATGGAACCCTAGGTGTTGAAACCTCAAAATCCAGAAGTTGGAGCTCTCGGTGCGAATCCAAGGTGACCCGAGCTCCCCACAGTGCGTAGAACACGAAAATGGCCTTGGTTCTTGAAGTGGTTGAGTGAGGAGGGAAAGATTTGAGCTTGGAGTGAGCAACAATGGAGGAGAGAGAGGAGAGAGAGGGGCTGATCGAGTGGGAGGAGGGAGATGAGTGTGTTGTTTTGACAAATTGCAAACTTCCCCCATACACTTCTCAATATAACACTCTAATTACACATCACACCCAAATGTCACTTGCAGATATAATATGTGACCACAATACTTATTTTCATAACCCAAACTTAAGTAAAGACTATAATTTTGAGTTTTCTTTACTTCAATGTATTTATAACCCAAACTTAAGTAAAGACTATAATTTTGAGTTTTCTTTACTTCAATGTATTTATGAAAATAAGGAAGTACCCCCCATTTGGAAACAATGGCATTTCTAAAATTTTGAAATTCTAATCACATCAAAATCTCATCCCCCCACTTTTAGTACAAAAACGAAAAAGCGACACTTTTTTCTCTGAAGAAAATGGGCGAAAGATAACTTTGTTTTACTCAAAAATAACTTCCAATTATACCATTGTGATTAGAAAAATCCAAGGAACAATTACCGGGACTTTTTATCGGCCAAATCGAAACTTCTCCAAAAAGTGATTTTTCAAAAAGTAATTAAATTTTCCGGGTCTTTACATGTCAACTCCTCGCTCTCAAAATTGTTCCACAACACCCGCACTGGTCGAATTGTTTTACCCCTTAAAGTTTTCTCCCACGTATCCATAACCCGTATCGGCTTTTCCCCGTAAGATGCATCGGCCTCAAGCTCCAATTCGGACCATTCTAATACATGTGAGAGATTAGGCTCGTACTTCTTTAGCATAGAAACATGAAAGACGTCATGAACCCCTGACAATCGTGGCGGCAATGCCAAACGGTACACGACTTCCCCAATCTTCTCGATGATATCGAATGGCCCGATGTAACTCGGTGATAACTTGCCCCCTCGCTTGAAACGTGTCAAACCCCGACACGGTGATATTTTGAGAAACACGCGATCTCCCACTTAGAATGATAACGGGCGTCTACGACGGTTGGCATAACTCTTTTGGTGACTTTGAGCGGTCACTAAGCGTTGACGAATCACCTTGACCTTCTTGGTTGTTGCCTCTTGCGCGGCCTTAAGTCTCTTGCGAATCAACCTCATGCTCTCGGCGGTTTCGTTCACTAACTCTGGCCCCACTAGCATTCCTTCACCCAACTCGGTCCAACACACCGGTGATCTACATGGCCTACCATATAAAGCCTCAAAAGGTGCCATCTCGATGCTCGATTGGCAACTATTATTATAGGCAAACTCGACTAACGACAAGTGATCCTCCCAACTACCCCGAAAGTCCAATACGCAAGCTCGTAGCATATCTTCCAAGCTTTGAATCGTCCTCTCGGATTGCCCGTCAGTTTGTGGATGGTAAGCGGTGCTAAATAACAAATTCGAGCCAAGCGCGGCTTGCAAGCTTTGCCAAAAACAGGCAATAAAACGCGGATCTCTATCGGACACAATCGATACCGGAACCCCATGAAGTCGAATAATCTCCCGAATATACAAACGACTAAGTGTCTCAACCGAATCGGTAACTTGAATAGGCAAGAAGTGCGCGGTTTTCATAAATCGGTCAACTACAACCCATATGGCGTCATGCCCTCTTGGCGACCTCGGCAAACCCGTCACGAAGTCCATAGTCACGTTTTCCCATTTTCATTCTGCTACCGGTAACAGTTGTAATTCCCCCGCTGGTTGTTGATGCTCCACTTTCACTTGTTGACATGTGAGACACTGAGACATACAAGTAGCAACGTCCCTCTTTAAACCCGGCCACCAAAATTGTCTACGCAAATCGTGATACATTTCATCCCTCCCGGATGCACAGCTAAAGGTGAATGGTGAAACTCTTGTAAAATATCCTCTCGACACAAGATAGGCACAAACAACTTCCCTTTGAACCGTAAGCTTTGGTCAGCATGAATCATCCACCCAATCGGCCCTTCCCTGCTAACAAATCTAACCCGTAGGTTCCCCGTTTCCTCATCCACTTGTTGAGCTTCAATAACCCAAGAAAATGATGATTGAGTTTGCACCCTTAGCCTACACCCTCTCACAAGGCAGAACCATTGATCTGGCTTCTTACTTTTTGGGCTATGTTTACAAGATTGGTTCTGATAATCATACCAAACCACTTACTTATAACTTGGGAGGCCCCCTCTAGTTTCTACTGATCTGGCTACTGGCTTATTTCCCAGATCACAAGGTTGCAGAAAGGTCTCCTCTCAATGTTTATGGGGAGAAATTCCTTATCCTGTCTTCAATTCCCCTCACTTTGGTTGAATACTTGCAATATTTCTACAACATGAAGGAGGATAAAGAAGAGATAGAGTTTACTCGCTTTGATGACTGGGACATTGGCCCTAAATGGATTAGAAGAATAATGGAACAGAGGGGAACGAATGGTTATCCAGATGCTTGGGCCAGTATTCTTATGTCAAGGGAAATTATCATAGGGGGCTACATTGGAGGGTGTAGGCAAGCTTATATAGAAATTTATTCCCCCCTGCCTAGTTTGCTAGACAATTTGGATTGGTTCAAGCTATCCCTTGTCCTTACCCTGAAGAAGTTAATACTGACCTTTCAGCAATGGGTAAAGTTGATAAGAACCAACTTTCATGAATCAATGTGGAATACAGGAATTTGAGGGCAAACTTCCAACCATATAGATTTGCCATTATTGTAGGCCCTCCTCATCCAAGATTCTTCCAATGGTGGCACAATACCATAGAATTGTATAATAAATCTGAAGTTGTCAAATTTTTTATCAAGGATATTGGTATTGTTGTTGACGAAGTAGCCCATTCGGATACATTTTCAGATGATGGGTTTGGGAGAGGTTCCAAAGATGCAGTGCAAGGAGGACAACAAGGAGAAGTTCCAGAAGTGCAATCCTCTACCTTGACACCTATCATTTTAGATGTCAAACCCCTTCAATCTGTGCCATACATAGTCACCAGAGCTCAGAAACAAAAGGTTACTACTTCTCCCGCAGGTACCTTACATGTCTTCTATAATTAAATTTTTTCCAAGGCATTTCCATTTCTTACTTATGCTTCCATATACAGAAACCACCCCCAAGAAGAGAGTGAGGAAGGAAAGAAAGACTACTCATGCCCCTGCTAGCCATGAAGAGGCCAAATTTGCCAAGGTTTATGAAGCTTCGAAACGGAGAAGAAAAGTATTAATTGAAGAACCAGAGGAAGAAAAGACAGAAGATGTTCCTATAGGCCAATTTGTGAGAGGTAATCTTCATGACTTTTCCCTTAGATACTGTGTTTTTGGCCTTCGAACTTCAGTCTTACACTACTTTATCCTTGTTTATTATTTCAGAAAAAAGGGCAAAGTCAAAGCTTGCCAAGGCTTTGAAAACTTCTTTTGAGCCAATTGAAATTGGATCTGTTGAGGCTTAAAAACAAGTTGGTACTTCTATGACTAGGGCACCTAAAGTTTCAAAATCTGATACAGCTACAACACAAAGAGCTGCCTCTTTCATTATTGAAAAAGTTGTTGAGAAAGTTGAAGCTCTTAAGTCTCAATCACAGGCCATAGTGCAAGGCATGTCTCCTCATGTTGTAAGTATTGTTGCAAGAGCCTTAACCTTTGGAGATGAACACATCAAAGTACCATCATTAATAGCTGTAAGTCCCGCTATAGAACCCTTCACTTCTATAGAAAGAATTGTTGATCAACCTGAAATGGTAGTAGCAAAGCAAACTCCTAGAGAGACTTCAAGTAAAGAGCCTTTGCAAAAGCAAGTACATGGAACGGAGATGACACTTGACCAAAGCATTTTGGACCAACCTCAATCAAAAACTAAAGGGACTATGTTTGAATTTGAGGTTCCTGTTCCAGTCAGTACTGAATTTTCTAATTCTAAAAATGACTGTAGACACCCCAATCCAGACCCTCGGAATTTCGTGACTTCCCAAAGGATGAAAATGCCTAAATAAAGCATGTAAGGCTTGATCAAAGACTTGAGGACCCCACCAATAACCTCCCAGAAGATTACCAAGACATCCCTTGGAACCCTGGAATAGCCCAAAATCTTAAAACATACGCACCTGGATTACTCTCATAGGCACCTAGATTGGCTAAAGCCAGGCGCTTGGAATTGCACAATCCAGGCGCCTGGATATCAGCCAAGGTTGAGTGTGGTTTAAGTTGATAGTGGGCGGGAACGATATCTTGAGAGGATTTGCTGCAGAGTCAGTTGGAGAGGGGTGTGAGAGAGATGATTACCTCTATATTTTAGCCCCTATGTGACCCCTCAACCTTTCTAAGGGTTCAAATGGCCCACTTTGAACCCTTTGTTGCTTATTTAAACCACCCCTCTCCTCCATTTTCAGGAGGCTGAAGCTCACTCCCTCCCTTACTTTTATAATGCCAAAATCCACCCAGAAATCCATATCTAGTTAATCTCACTTCAAGCTCTTTACTTCTTACAACTCAAACCCATCCCTATACCTTTAACACCCATTACAACATGATTACCTCTACATAAATTCCATCAAAATCAACACCAACAGCCCATACTAGCACTGATCAGTTCAACCTTGTAGCCATTCACTTACAAAACCCATTCAAAGACCCATATCAATTTCTTTGATCAAGCCAAAAGGTAGATTCCTCTACCAAAATGCTCAGATAGGCCCCGAGGGGGACTCAACCAAGTTCTTACTGGTCTTCTATACCAGTGGAGGGCTTGAGAGAAGTTTGAATCACATTAAAGAAAGAATCTATTTTGTGTATCAGTGACAAGTCCAGGCGCCTGGATTCACTCAATGTAGGCGCCTGGATTCTCTCCTCTTGGTCATGATTTTTGTTTCTTTTACACTTCAATCAGTCCATGGTACATCAATTGCATGCATTGATCTGAGGTTGTTTATATTTCATGTTCTGATCCTTATTACAATGAGCATTTAAAATGTTTTGAGGTGATAATCACACTTTATAAAGAGGTTACATGAGAAAGAAGTGTTCATATGAGTTCATATGTCATTTATAGGGTCTAATCATTCACTCCTGAAAGTATTTAGTCAAATTTTCATGTTACATAAGTATATCCATCATTGTTAATGTCCAATACAAGCATTTACATTGCATTCTTGGCATAGGTTCATATCTATTTCATTTGGTTACAAGCACAATCAGATTAAATAGCACTTTACATGCATGAATACAGTATATTAGGTTTGAAACATGTCTTATGCATTGTATCTCATCGTTGGATCATTAAATAATCATGTCTCTTCTAAGTTCACGTCAAATAATTTGGTCATATTGAGTTTTACATCACCCATGAAGTCATTAATCATCATTTTGAACATGTATGAAGGAGCATGGAGTATTACACTTGGGGCTTGTTGAGGAGAATGAGGTTTTGAGTTTGCTGTCTGGTGGGCCATCCAGGCACCTGGATTGCCCAATTCCAGGTGCCTGTATTTAATCCAGGCGCCTGGATTTGCCTAATCCAGGTGCTCAGATGGCCATCCAGGTGTGGCAAGTTTGGTGTTTACAATCAGTTTCTGGGACACCTTGGAGCAGTCTGAGCATGATTTGATCAAGTTTCAACGTTCTATGTATATAAACCGTCCATACATGACATTTTGCACAAGCATCCACAAACATTTCATTGATCTTTTTGATACATTTTCGTGCTTTCACATGACTATGTGTTCAAAGTCCATTCAAATAACATTTCCAAAATCCTTTAAGCATTTAGTAGAGACCGGTGGTTACACCGGGCGTGAGGGGTGCTTTAAATTCCCTCCCCTCGCATAACCTAGCTCCCGGACCCGAAAAATCTCATTTTGGCGAGACTAGTAAAATATTTTCCATTCAAAAGGGCAAAAGAGTCATTTTTCAAAAGGTTTCTCGGGTATGGTCCTCAAATCCGGGTGGTGACTCCGTTCAACCAATCAAATCATTTTTCAAACCGCCATTATTTTCGTGGACTTACTCCGTGGGGTGTTCACAAGCTGGCGATTCCGCTGGGGATCATGATTAGTATATATTTTAGTATTATTACACTTACGTGTGATTTTATTAAAATGTGTATTAATTATCCAGAGCTAAACTTGAAAAATGTTTAAGGGATTGTGAAAATGTTGTTTTTATGGACTTTTGCATTGCACGTGCATGGTTACTAGCCTTCGCTGGCATGTTTCGGCAATCCCGCCCGGCTTGCCGGTGACGGGGAATCCCGAAATGCTCAGCACTCCCCGACTGTGATAAGTCACAATTGTCGCTATTACCATCGCCTTGCGGGATCCTTGGTGGTGGGAGACAGCTTTGGCTTTGAGTCCGGGGTACCCTTTGAAACCAAAACTGGCCTTTGCATATAGATAACCGTAGAACCCCATTCTAGGTGACCAATCCATGTGTTAGGATTATGTGCTCCGTCCTGTTACATGCTATGTGTTAATGTTTTCCTCAGCACAACATACTGCATACATGCACGCACCTGCATCTGTACATATAGTTGTTTGTGTCCCGTGTACACTGTTAGTTAAGTATAAGTTAGGTCCCCCGACAATTAGTAGAAGGTTGCCTTGGCCCGATGATGAGTTGTGCATCCCAAATGCACGCTTTTCTTACAAGTTAGTCTTTAGGACGATCGGATGTGGGAAAATTTGAACTGTCAGGTCCTTGACAATAATCTAGCAGAATCTAGGAATAATTGGCCCGGGATTAGGGATAGTTGTTCCTAAAATCCAAGCATAGATTTTTGACGAGGATTTGTGAGTTTAGATTTTCCCAAATCCGGTTGTCCGACATGATGGACTCAATATCAAAAGAAAACTTGAGGATTGGGGCAACCTTCCAAAGTTGTCAAATTCAGTCTAGGAGACTTAAAATCCGAGTTTGAAATACCTCCGGTGTTGATCATGCTCGAACAGCCGCCGTGATTCGAACTAGCCTTGAGGTCATTTGTATCTGGATTACAGCATCCAAATTGCTTTGTCTCGGATAGCCAAGAAAAGTGTTACGGCCTCAACATTAGGTTGTAGGTTGAAACGCCGTACCTACCGAATAATGGCTTACACGGGGTGTTGGAAAATCTTCTGTGCAATGACCTTACGTGAGATTTGGATCTGGTAGACTAACCCTAGGTTGTACATGCTAGTCTAGGAGACTTAAAATCCATGGAGTTTGAGATACCTCCGGTGTTGGTCGTGCCCGAACGGCCACCCGTGTTTCGGATTTAGCCTTGGAATTATTTTGTATCTGGATGGCGACACCTTATTGCTTTGTCTCGGATGGTCAAGAAAAGTGCTACGGCGTCAATGTTTAGGTTTTAGGTTGAAACGCCGTACCTACCGAGTAATGACTTATCCGTGGTGTTGATACAATCTTCTGTGCAACGATTCTAAGTGAAATCCGAAACCAGTAGATTAACCTTAAGCCTAGAAGTAAGACTAATTTCGGCGAGGAGGGGCACATGAATTTAGGCACCCTCTTGTTTGTATTTGGTTTTTGAAGGCTGTAAACTGAGTCCGACTTGTGCTTTATGTTCAGTTTTAAACCATTGGGCCTGCAAGGAAGAAGAAGACCTTACCTGTTTGGATTCGACCTCCCGGACAGAGATTGTCATGACCTTCATCGCCAAAGTCTGAAACAAGTATGTCGGCTGAACAAGAGCAAGATCCCCCAAATGAGTTTGAACGACTGAGGAAGGAGATGCAAGATGAGAGGGTCCAGAATGACACCCGAATCGCCCAGCTCATGGCAATTATGGTAAACATCCAGAGTCGACTCCCTCCACCCCAGCAGCAAATACCCGATGGTGGAGCCCGGAATAATGAGATTCCTAATGATGAGCATCCGGAGCAACCTCTTCCTCCTGAAAACCCTCAGTTGGCTGAAATGTTAGCTAAAATACTTAAGCTTGAAGAATCTGTAGCCAAAAGTGAGAAGCGAGCCATTACCGGTTTTGACATGGACAAGCTTTGCATTTTCCCAGGCGCCAAGCTCCCCAAGAAATTCAAACATGTGGACTTTGAGAAATTCGACGGAACCGGAGATCGAAGGGGACACATTCAGGCATATGTCAGCTCTCTCTCATTGCAAGATGTTGATAAACCCGCCATGGCGCAGATGTTCCATGAAACTCTTACCGGATCCGCACTCCAATGGCTCTTGTCTCTTGACATCACGAAGAGACAAACTTGGGAAGAAATGGTGGCTGCTTTCATCAAGCAGTATGAGTACAGTCAAGGTCACTACGCATGAGCTTGAAAGTATCAAGATGAAAGAGAGAGAATCCTTCGCCGAATTCGTGAAAAGATGGAGAGCGAAGGCCGCGCAAATGACTAATCGCCCCAGTGACAAGGACCAAATGCGAATCATAACCAAATATCTCTAGCCTGACTTGGCACAATACATGGTGATGGCCCAAGCACACAATTTTGAAACCTATTTTGAGATGGGTCTGTCAATAGAGGAAGCTATGCAGAGTGGGGTATTGATGAAAGGAGATCCCATCCCCAAGCCCAAACGAAACTACATTGGAAACACCTCATCCCTATACGCAAACCCAAGTTACACAACTGACACCTCGTCCAGCTCCATGAATCATCAGTCCCATAAAGCCGAGCCCATAAATGCTATCTTGTCCTTACCAGCTCAACCAACCCAGCCACCTCAAAACCAAAGAGGACAATGTGTTTTCACCCCTCTTCCCCTACCTCTTCCTGTTGTCTTCGAGCAACTCGTTCAACAAGGAAAGATTAAACCACTCCAACCAACCCCACCACCACAAAATCCCCCACCATCTTATAACCCAAACACCTTCTACATATTCCACCAAACACCTGGCCACCCCATTAAAAGATGCCAACGGTTGCGTCATGAGATTCAAGATCTCATCGACAATAAACAAATTCGAGATCCCACCGAAAAACCTAACGTTGTCACTAATCCCTTGCCAACTCACAAAAGAAACATTGAGATAGGCCAAATTACCCTCAACTCCACTCATAATAACCTAAACTCCACTGCTTTCGACCCAAGCCAGTTCATTATACCTGAAACAGATCTCAAGCCCATCGGACCTATACCAGTTGAGCGCAAGGTATGCTTTCTGGAAGCGCATTTGGACCCCACTATGTGGCAGAAGTGGGGGGATGTCATGATGACAATGGAGGCACGAGAGCAAGAGATGATGGTTGCTAATGATATGGTAGATCAAGAAGCATGGCCAGCCGATGAACAGCTCAATGAAGGACTCCCACTCGCCGCCATGATCGACCAGTTTTGGGATCCGATGTTTGTTGATCCGCTTGATGGATTTGCACTTCTTAATTTGTTTGGAGAACCACTACGCATGATGCAAAACCAACAGCCTGTGGAAGAAGGACAAGGACAGAATTGGCAAGAAGAGGTTGAAGCACCCAATGATGCGCAGGAAGATGAATGGGATCCCATGCCAACAGAATGGCAGCTCATGGACCCCAATGATCCTTTGGATGGGTCCACACTCCCCATGTTCTTTGATGAGACATACCTGGTTCCGATGCCACCACTGTGGGAAGGCCGTCCTGATTTTTCCATGATAAGTGAGCATACGATTAACCGGATGACAGAGGGAATTGAGTTCACACCTTATGATTATATAGTTGATGGGAATCTTCCAGCGCCTCAAGTACAAATTCCGGAGAATTGTAACATCATGGTGTTGAACGGTGGTTTACCACTTTGGGTAGGGAATGACAAATGGAAGAAAACGTCTTGGCTAATGTATGGGCCAACCCAAATGAGGGTGTAGCCCTTGCACCACTTTGGGTAGGGAATGACGAGGTTTGGACCGTTAACGAAGCCGCAATGAAAAATGGAGACGTGTGGAGCGAACCGACGGTGGAAGGAATTACCAAGGGTTTGGAGGAAGCCAGTATTGGGAAAGGAAAAAGAAAGGCGGAGGGGGATCTTGTGGATTTTTACACGGACTACACCGACTTGTGGGGGGATGATCTCGACTCTATTCTTCTTCTCCTTCGAAGTGGTCAGTTCTATCAGCCTCCACAGATGTACACCGGAAATACCTCTAACCCACCTCCTAACACCACAAACCAGCCTCTTGTTAGCCCAGCTCCACAAAGTAACCCAGCTCCATAAAATAACTCAGTCCCAAACAATCCGAATGACCCAATCGCCAACCCTACCGATTTCCAAAACCTTTTTAACCCACCAGCCAACCAATCCCACACCACTTCTGCAACCAACAGTCGTGTGCCTCGTCCAGAACCTCCACCAACAGCCGAAGAAAACCCCATCCAAAAGCAACTTGAGAAAACCCCAGCTGCTCTAACTATTTGGGGGCTACTCATGAGCTCCAACGAGCATCGCCAGAAGCTTGCTCAAGCACTATCCTGCACGGAGATTGCTCCTGATACTACCCCTAAAGCCATGATGGCCGCCATTACGACCAAACCCAACCAAGCACACTGTAACTTTCACCGAGGCTGATTTACCACTTGAAGGAACCGACCACAACAAACCCTTGCATGTCACCATGAAATGTATGGGGAAATGGATTGCGGTTGTGTTGGTGGATAACGGGTCTGCACTCAATGTCTATCCTCTCCGAACAGCTCAGTGCTTGGGACTTAAACCAAAGGACTTCACACCATCTAATCTCACTGTTCGAGCTTATGATAATACCCGTTGCAGTGTGCTTGGGACGGTGGAAATGGAGATTACTGCTGAAGGATTTAAATCAATGGTGGAGTTCCATGTTCTTGAGATTCCAGCCTCGTTCAATTTGTTGTTGGGACGCCCTTCGATGCATCGACCTGACATAATGGCAGTTCCATCTATTCTGCACCAGAAAGTCTTGCTTGGATTGGAAAAGGGAACGGTTGCCATCTACGGGGACTCAGGCATTCGTCCTCATGCTGAAGACAATGCTCCCCTGTTAGAAATTATGCATGACGAGAACGACGTCCAAATTGGAGGCTTTGCTTTTGACACTTCTGGCGGTGTGTGCACACTCCGTGTCGATAATGATTTTTCAATCAGTACCACCGCTCTCGAGATGATGAGAAGGATGTCTTATTTGCCAGGTGGAGTGGGTAAAACCTAGTCACCCTACTAATGGGCATAGCACGTGCCTATGGCAGTCACCACGAGAGGGTGAATAGCTCGGCACCACATAGGGAGTCCTTAAGCCCTGTGCCGAGCTGGTTTGGCCATGAATAAGGCCAGAACTAATAAAGAGTAAACTAATAAATCCGGATGCACTAGCTCGGCATAAGGCATAAAGGGATGCCCTTGATATGGCCGAGCTAGAAAGGCTACGTGTATAGCTTAAATAGCATTCTGGAATACATAATTCAGCTCGGCGTGATGAGCTGAGCTATGTATGAGTTATTCCGAGCTACGTGGAAGCACGGCACCGCCACGAATAAGGCGGTGAGACATTCCAGAATATTCTACAGCGGCTCCTTATGAGATAAGGAACAATCCCGTAAAGCAAGGGATTGATATGGAAGTCCTAATGTGATTGGGAATGAACCTCATATAGGAAAGAATCCTGTATGGAAAGAACTACTACTGCAAGGTTGCAGTATTTGGAAGCACGTGCCTAATAGGAGAGTCCTATTAGGAGAAGGATTCCTAAAGAGAATAGGAAACAGTGGGCACGAGATGCCTAAGATGATGAACGTCTACACCTATAAATACAAGGCAATAACCATGAAAAAAGGTACGCTGTAACACCCAGTTATACGCATTGTGTTCTTTGCTAAATTAGTAATCCAGTACTAATTAGGCATCGGAGGGCCTTTGTCGACGAGAGGCAAAGGTGCTCTAACCCTCTTTCTATCTTGCAGATTTAGGGTTGGATTAAGGAAGCACGTGATCCAGGGCTACGTGGATTTTATCTCCGTACAATTGGCGCCGTCTGTGGGAAACACTCACAAAAAGTTCCCTTCTTTATTCAAAGATCAACAATGGTGATTTCAGAGCCTGTCTTATGCACTCCACGAAGAGAGGATGTGTAAGATGACGGTGGAACCACTCTTGTGTACACTACGAGAATGAGTACAAAGGTGGACAAAACTCCTGCAGTTCTGAAAGCACCACAAAAGAAGCCCACTACCAAGAGGTTTAATATAGGGCATATCCCTGAGATTCCAAAGTTTAGGGATACGCGTCTGATAAACTATGATTCTCCAAGATCAGGCGAGTGGCGAAGACGCTCAAAGACACCACCAAGAGGTGGGGAAACCTCCATCCGACGTGAACGGAGGATTAGCCCCCCGAGGAGGGATGATCATAGGCGAACAAGGGATCAAGAGAAAGAGGACAGCCTTGATAGAAAAGAACAGGAGGCAGAAGAACTGGCATGTGAAGTCACTCGACGAGAACGAGAGATTCTGGACCTAAAGAAACAACTCCAAGAGAAGGAGAAAGATTTACGTTCACGGACGAGATCCGTGCAGTACGAGAAAGAAAGAAGGGTCCATCATCGTGACAACGTCTCCGCTGACCGAATAGCCTCTCCACGAAAACGGAGAGAAAGGAGCGTTTTCGTTGAAAAGAAGAAAAGAAGGAAGCACGCTAGGGACAGGTATGAGAGATCTGGTTCCAATGAGCACATTCCTGAGCAATATGCGAGAAGAAGGGAGACTGGTCGAGCAGAGGGAGGCCCTAAAACTGCACGAGAAGCAGCTAAGGAGGCCCTAGGCCAGATCTCGAAGTCACCGCTGGCCCACTAGATCCGAGCAAAAAAGACACCGAGTAGGGTGAAGCATTCAGCATTCATTCCTTATGAAACCAGCACGGATCCCGTGGCTCACATTCAACACTATCAGCAGGCCATGTTCATGCATGAGCAAGATGATGCCTTGCTGTGCAAGATGTTCCCATCCAGCTTGGGAAAAGTGGCCCTGAGTTGGTACCGCAAACTCCCAGAAGGGTCAATCCTGTGCTTGGCTCAACTAGCCGAAGAGTTTACTATTCGGTTTCTAACAAGCCGAGCAGCCCCAAAGACTTTTGATGCATTAACCTCTATGAGACAGAGGGATGATGAAACTCTGCGGCAGTACTCCAAATGTTATTGGGAGACTTTCAACGAGATTGAAACTGCAGTGAAGAATATGCTTTGGCGACGTTCAAGACGAGCTTACCTATGCACAGTAAGCTACGAGAATCGCTTACCATGCATCCAGTAAAGACTGTGGCCAAACTTATGGAGAGAATCCAGGAGCACGCACAGGTGGAGGATGACATCCTGCAGGCTGGAGGGAAGATTGTGGCTGGACAGCCTCAGCTTCCAGAAAAGAAAACGGTAGATTCAAGGGTGTACAAGAAGGAGTACACAATAGGACGGAAGGATTATACGCAACAGAGGAAAGACAAAGCTGATCCGGACCCCAAATCGTACTTTAGCATCATGGCAACCTTCAACGTCCCGATCTACAAGATGCTGTATAGGATCAAGAATGAACCATGGTTCAGGAGACCCCCAAAGATGACAGGTAATCCAGAGAAAAGAAGAGCTACCAACCAACACTACAGCTATCACAGAGATTAGGGACACATGACTGAAGATTGCGTGGAGTACAAAACGTTTCTGGATGAAAAAGTGGCGGAAGGCCATCTTAAAGAATTTTTGGCTGATAACAAGAATGATGCTGAACTGATAGAAGAGATGGACTACGAGAAAGGTCCAAAGGGAACAATCCATATGATACATGGATTGGTGGCCCCGTATACCAACAATGAGATAAGGCACATCCAAAGGGTCAATGGCCAAGTAAAGCAAGTTATGCAGCTCGGCACGAAAAGGCCGAGAGCAGAAGGAGTGATGGAGGCTCCCATTACCTTCACTGATGACGATCTAGAAGGGGTATTGGTACCCCATAATGATGCGTTGATAATCACCTTACGAATAGGGGAGTACGACGTTGAGAAGATTCTTGTTGATCTGGGAGCTAGTACGGAGATCATGTACTACCATACTTTCAAGAAGATAGAGCTCCCACCAAGTTCGTTGCAGAAGTGTTTGGTCCCTCTGGTTGGTTTCAGCGCGCAGACAGTATGGCCTATGGGAAAGGTTACGCTGCCTGTCCGAGCAGGGTCAGTCGTCCTTAAAATTGACTTTTTGGTGGTGGACCTGCCGTCCTCCTATAATGTTATTATAGGGAGAACCTGGATGCATAAGATGAAGGCCATCCCATCCACCTACCACCAGAAAATCAAGTACCCAGGAGCAGATGGCATAGAATGCATTAGAGGAAATCAAAAGGTAGCCGATCAATGTTTCAACATGGTGCTGAAGAAGTCCCCAAAGGCTGAGCGGGTCCAGACGGTTGAAGTTCCAGATCAACCAACCTTGGAGGACGTTGGAGGTGACCCCACCAAGAAGATGGTGGAAGGTTTGAAGAAGATACAGATTCAAGAAGATGAGGCAGAAAAATACTTCTTAATCGGTGAGACCCTTGCCAAACAAGAGGAAAGAGATTTGGTTGCCTTTTTGAAGGACCATATTGACGTTTTTGCATGGACTCCCTAGGAGATGCCTGGGATAAACCCTGAAGTGATCTGTCACCACTTGAACGTGGATCCTCAACATAAACCTGTTGTGCAAAAGGCGAGAAGATCGGCACCATAGCACGCAGACGCTGTGATAGAAGAAGTAGGTCGGCTGCTTGAAGCGGATGCCATATGAGAGGTGAGCTATCTGGACTAGCTAGCTAACACGGTTGTGCTCAAGAAGAAAAACGGGAAGTGGAGAGTCTGTGTGGACTTTACCAGCCTCAACAAAGCATGCCCCAAGGACTTCCACTTCCCAGGATTGATCAATTAGTAGACACCACATCAGGCTATGAGAGGATGAGCTTCCTTGACGCATATCGGGGATATCATCAAATAGCTATGTACGAGCCAGACCAGGAAAAAACGTCCTTCATCTCACCAAGAGGACTCTATTGTTACAAGGTCATGCCATTTGGGCTAAGGAATGCCGGAGCAACCTATTAGAGATTGGTCACCAGGATGTTCAAGGATCAGCTCAGCAAGACCATGGAGGTCTATATCGACGACATGGTAGTAAAGAGCAAATTGAAGCCTGATCATCTTGCTGACCTGAAGGTAACCTTCAATATTCTAAGAGAATACAAGTTAAAGCTAAACGCCTCAAAGTGTGCCTTTGGGGTCAGCTCGGGGTAATATCTAGGACACCTGGTGACTAAAAGAGGGATTGAGGCAAATCCGGACCAGATCACAGCTCTGCAGAACCTTCAAAGCCCAAGGACCACGAAGGAGGTCCAAAGGCTAACAGGGATGGCAGCAGCCCTTAACCGTTTTATCAGTAAATCCTCATATCGTTGCAGGCCATTCTTTCAACTCCGGAAGAAGAGAGAAGGATATGAGTGGGGAGCCGAGCAGGAGCAGGATCTGAGCATGCAGTCAGTTCGGTTCTCCTACGAATAAAGGGGATAGAGCAAGCTCCGGTCTATTTCGTAAGCAAGACCTTATTAGACGCAGAGACACGGTATTTACCATTGGAAAAATCGGTATATGCTCTCGTCACTGCTTCAAGAAAGCTGCCACATTACTTCTTACTGCATCCCATTACTGTGTTTACTGAATTTCCACTAAGGGCTTTGCTTAGAAAGGCAGATTTTTTTGGCAGAATATCCAAGTGGTCAATAGAGCTGAGTCAATTTGACCTTGATTACCAACCCAGGACGGCAATCAAAGGGCAAATTTTGGCTGATTTTGCTGCTGAGCTCACTCCAACAGTAGCTCCACCACCACCGACTCTCCACGAGAAGGAGCAAATCAGTCATCCCGAGTAGCCAATGAGAATGGCCGATCTGGATCCAGAGGAATGGAGACTTTACGTTGATGGGTCAGCTTGCAACAAAGGTTCTGAAGCAGGGGTGGTACTGTTCTCTCCAGAAGGGTTGGTACTGGAGCAAGCACTACGGCTCGGGTTTAGTGCCACTAACAATGTGGCAGAGTATGAAGCCTTGCTCACTGGATTAAGGAGTGCCCTAGAACTCAAGGTAAATAAGTTAAAAGTATTTTGTGACTCACAATTAGTCGTTAACCAGCTTTCAGGACAATATGCTATGAAAAGCGAGAAAATGGTTGCGTACTCAGAAGCAGCCAAGGATTTGCTTGAGAAATTTGACAGAGCCCACATCCAACAAATTAGCTCTGGCCAGAATGCGCATGCAGACTCGCTAGCTTGCCTGGGGTCAGCAATCAAAACAGAGTACCGCCGCACGGTGGCTGTGGACTATTTGAGTGAACCAAGCATTGGCCGAGCAGTGGAAATTGTGATGGAAACGGAGTTTGGGCCGAGCTAGATGGACCCAATAGTGGCATACCTACGAGATGGGACTGTGCTAGAAGATAAGAAGGAAGCTCACAAGATCAAGACCAAGACCAAGTCAGTACGCTTCTGGCTCTCTCCAGAAGGTAAGCTTTATAGAAAATCTTTTCTTGGCCCATATTTATTGTGTGTGCACCCAGCTCTAGTCCAGAAATTCCTCCACAAGATCCATGCTGGAACATGTGGAGGACATATGGGTGGGAGGTCTATAGCCCACCAAGCAATATCCCAGGGGTATTGGTGGCCTTACATGCAAGAAGATGCAAAGGCCTTTGTCAAGACTTGTGAGAAATGCGAGAGGTATTCACCTCTTATCCGAGCACCAGCTGAGGATTTGTTACCTCTAACCAGCCCATGGCCATTTGCCCAATGGGGACTGGACATCGTGGGCCCTCTCCCCATGGCAACAGGGAAACAAAAATTCCTACTCATTGGCACAGACTACTTCACTAAATGGATAG
Organism: Vaccinium vitis-idaea; assembly: GCA_963854785.1. Lineage (NCBI taxonomy): Eukaryota > Viridiplantae > Streptophyta > Magnoliopsida > Ericales > Ericaceae > Vaccinium > Vaccinium vitis-idaea. The sequence continues at coordinate 28,186,006 of OY978215.1, read as the reverse complement.
AGGGCGAAGCCCTGGCCAAGATTACAGAAGCTATGGTGGAGAAGTTCGTGTGGAACAAGATCATTATAAGTTTCGGAGTACCTTACTCCATCATCTCAGACAATGGGCCCCAGTTCAGCAGAAAGTTAAAAGCATTTTGTGCTCAGTACGGTATCAAAAACTACTATTCAACCCCAACTTACCCACAGAGTAATGGGCAAGCAGAAGCTTCAAACAAGACCATCCTTAAGAGTCTTAAGAAGAGGTTGGAGAGTAAAAAGGGAAAATGGCCAGACGAGCTGCCAGCTGTGCTCTGAGCATACAGGACCACCCCACGACGATCTACGGGAGAGACGCCTTACTCCCTTGCTTATGGGACAGAGGCAGTGATTCCATTGGAGATAGGCTTGCCGACCATTCGCACTTCTCTTGTGGAGTCAGGTGGCAATGAATAAGCCTTGGCCGAGCAGCTTGACCTCGCAGAGGAAAAACGAGAGCGTGGACTAATTACATTGGCAGCATATCAGGAGCAGCTGCGGAGGAGTTACAACAAGAAGGTGCAGCCAAGAGGGTTCAAGATTGGGGATCTGGTCCTAAGGAAAGTCCTGGCAAACACCAAAGTATCCACTGATGGGAAGCTTGGGCCGAACTGGGAAGGCCCATATAAGATTGTGGGGGTTGCTGGAATTGAGGCTTATCGTTTGGCCAACCTGGATGGAAACCCAGTACCACGGCCATGGAACGTCCAGAACCTGAGAAAGTTTTACCAGTAATTTGTTTCTGTGATTATGAATACAATCACATCTTTTTAAGTGAATACGGATAAATTCACATCTGTTTTTTACCTAGTTGGGATTAAAATCACCAACATCAGTTATTTGGATTTTTATCTCTATTAATATTTCGAGCATTAATGAAATTTCATCTTTTTTTTATTTGAGGTGTTGATTAATACGAACCAAAATTTATCAAATTTGGATTCCTATTGGGGAGCAGAGAGTATGTGTATTCCAATCATGTTAATCTGAGTACGAAAACACTTGGAATTGCAACGAATATTGCAACAAATCTCTAAGTATGAAAAGACTTAGGATTGCAACGAATATTGCAACAAATCTCTAAGTATGAAAAGACTTAGAATTGCAACGAATATTGCAACAAATTTCTAACTATGAGAAAGCTTGGGTTGCAACAAAATATTGCGATCACTTCTTCTAAGTATGAACGAACTTAGCATTTTTGCAACGAATATTGCAATATATTTCTAAATACGAAAACACTTAGAATTTGCAAACGATGAATGCAAGCCCAAGTACGCGTACACCTGGTATGAAATCTTCTAAGTATGAAAACACTTAGACATTACAGTTGAACATTTTGAGTAAAGAGGATACTCAGTTATGCATAGACAATCAAGAGAAAAAGAAAACCGCAAGCAAGCATGAAATCAGATATGAGAAACTTAGAAATTGTCAAAGGGCCACACTCGGCCGAACAAAGCCTCGCAGGGCTGAAATTCAGAAACATAGCACAGGCATCAAGCCTCTTCACTGTGCCCTTCGGCAACAGTGGCAAGATTGGGATTAGGGTTGTCACCTCCAATATCCTCAACAGCACCGCCTCCTAGGACGGTAAGATCAGTGATGGTTTCATCTGTTTGGGTCTGCTCAGGAAGGGTCTCGGGTTGAGCTTCAGAGTTGGGCAGAGCTTGAGCATCGAGATTGGCTTGGGCAGCAGCTACCTCACTTGGAAGCTCCATGTTAGTCCAATGAGGGGAGGAAGGATCCACCCCGAGCTTGGTAAGGCACCTCTGCCAAGCTGCACCCCAAACGGTATCTTGCACTGCTGGCATCTGTGCTCTATAGTTGTCAGTAATCACGACAACAGCCCGGTCGTACTCAACTTCTGCTTTAGCCTCTGCAGCTGCGATTTGTTGACGAAGTTCGCGCTCAACCTCCACGGCTTTCCTCTTCAGCTCGACGGTCTCTCCTTTCAAACCCTCCACCTCCTCCCGAGCATCCTTCAAAGACTGAGCATGTTGGGCACTCTCTTTCGCTGTTTTCTCCGCCCTTCTCTGCTCTTTTTTCAGCTCCTTCTCAGCGTCCTTGGCTCTCTCCAAACCAACGGAAGCTTTTTGCATAATCTGCAAGGTAAACGTGGTTGGTGAGGAAAAACAACGTTCTAAATACGATAGGAAGAATAACTGAAAAGCTTCTATACCTTGACGCTGGACCGAAATATGGACTTCATAAGGCTATCGTAGGAGTTGTTCTTCTCCCTGTCCATGTCCAAGGGAAGAAGGGCAGCTCAGGAGACGCTGTACGCCACGTCCACAGAGGAAATCTTGTCAGTCATGGAGAGAGGGCTACCATCAGGCCGAGCCAAAGCTGGGGCCCAAGGCTGCACCAGAGGTGGCGAATCAGTGAAGAGTTGGCTTGAGCTCGTGTCCCCAGTCCTTCTCCTTTGCAGGGGAGGTTGAGTATTATGAGGACTCTCTGCCAGTCTCTTGTCCCTCTGTTGCTCGGGGTAAGAGGGGGACGATGTTTGAGAAGGAGTGACGACATGAACGGCCGGAGAAGCAAGGGAAGCCCGTCCGCCGAGATTTAGCTCGTCAAGTAGATTAATCGACTGGCGAGGCATTTCTTCTCGATCTAGAGAAGGAGAGTAACCCGGTGAATTGTCTGAATCTGCAAGAAGGGCGGCCTGCTCGGACAGGGATTGAACGATTGCGCGGTGATCAAACACTTCTTCTTCTTCTTCTTCTTCTTCTTCTTCTTCTTCTTCTTCTTCTTCTTCTTCTTCTTCTTCTTCTTCTTCTTCTTCTTCTTCTTCTTCTTCTTCTTCTTCTTCTACTACTATTACCCTACCAGAGGTGCTCGGCTATTGGTCGGTACGGGTAAGGATTGGAATTGCGGTGGGAATCTCAGGAACGTGGGCAAACGTGATTTGCTGCTGAAGATCTCTGGGGGCCCGAGAACGCCTGGTCCTTCTTTCAGAGCGTCCTCTGCGGGATTGGGGACCCCTTTGCTCGACCGACGGGCGAGTAGCAACTAGTGGAGTTATAGGGGGCCAGGGGTGTCTTGAGCAAGGCTCGCCCACTTTGCGAATTCCCCCCAGTAGGATGGCTTGCATCCCAAGAGGAGGTGGGAAGCTCCGCCTAGTCCCACAGGTGTGGGCTCGAATCCGTCAAAATACAGAGCTCGAGCAATATCCTCGCGGTGACGGTTGCTGTGGATCAAACGACTGTCGTGGTTAAGGTTGCTCACTGCAAAACAACATAAGGAAAAAATGATCAACTACAGTTTCTAGAAGGACAAAAAGTAAAGGAATAATATAGGGATTGAATACTAACGTGGTCGGCCTGTGGCTGTGGGGCAGGCAAAGCCAACAGTGTTCCCCTCAGCATCCCTAGGCTCCCAATTGCCGGTGACTACGAGATAGTCATCCGCCTCGCCCTTTGAGGAGTTGGGTAGATCAGTGATGAGCTTCTGCTCGGGGTTTCTGGCCTTGAAATAGTAGTTGTTATCTGCTGTGGGGACTACACTATATAGGTAGTGTAAATCCCACCAGTTGAGGTGCAGGCCAAGCAGCCTGTTTAAGGCAATGGTGCCCATAACTACCCTAACAAAATTAGGGCATAACTGCATAGGATTAAATCTGCACCTGTAACAGACTTCTCTGAAGAACGGGTGAAGGGGGAATCTAAGTCTGCCCTCGACTATGAAAATTAAGGGTATATGAATTTTTGTTTCATCCTGACCCTCTTCCCCAAAATCATTACGTCCGTTCAGATGAAATTGGACGTCGTTTGGAATTTCGTATGTCCTACGGAACTCAACTATTTTTTGGGCGTTGCTAAGGAGGGCTCTATGTTTCCCCATGGCTAGAGTTTCACTGTTGAAACCCAGGGGAAGAGGAAGAAGATGAACAGAAAACTGGGAAAAACCAGGAAAAACGGGAAACAGAAAGAAAAGGAAATCTAGAAGGTTACTTACGTGAAGAAATGGACCTAAGATGGTACTTTCTGATGGGGACGGAAGGCGTTTTCCGACGAAAACCAGAAGGAAGTTTAGTTGCAGAAAGCTTGAATAACGAAAATGGTGGACGAAGCTCCTTATTCTCTCTCTCACCTGCTCTTTTGTTTTTGATGAAGGAAATAGAGAAATAAAGAAGGAGAGGAGGGGTTTTTTAGACTTAGAGGGTTTTGGGGGACAGAATAATCATTATCCCGCCCAAAAACCCATAAAGTAGGGTGTGACGTACGAGAAACGTCACCCCAAGTTGTCCTTTGGGCTTATTGGATGAACAACGGGTCACTTCGCATTAAATGCGAAAACAACCCTACTCCCCACGGGAGAGGGAAGGCGTGCAGGAGATGCATTAGGAGCCGTTGAAGCCCTACGCGCTACTGATGAGTGACAGTAGTGGCAGAACTGGGGAGCAATTGGAGTGGGTAAAACCTGGTTACCCTACTAATGGGCATAGCACGTGCCTATGGCAGTCACCACGAGAGGGTGAATAGCTCAGCACCACATAGGGAGTCCTTAAGCCCTGTGCCGAGCTGGTTTGGCCATGAATAAGGCCAGAACTAATAAAGAGTAAACTAATAAATCAGGATGCACTAGCTCGGCATAAGGCATAAAGGGATGCCCTTGATATGGCCGAGCTAGAAAGGCTACGTGTATAGCTTAAATAGCATTCTGGAATACCTAATTCAGCTCGACGTGATGAGCTGAGCTATGTACGAGTTATTCCGAGCTACGTGGAAGCACGACACCGCCACGAATAAGGCGGTGAGACATTCCAGAATATTCTACAGTGGCTCCTTATGAGATAAGGAGCAATCCCGTAAAGCAAGGGATTGATATGGAAGTCCTAATGTGATTGGGAATGAACCTCATATAGAAAAGAATCCTGTATGGAAAGAACTACTACTGCAAGACGAGATCTTGCAGTATTTGGGAGCACGTGCCTAATAGGAGAGTCCTATTACGAGAAGGATTCCTAAAGAGAATAGGAAACAGGGGGCACGAGATGCCTAAGATGATGAACGTCTACACCTATAAATACAAGGCAATAACCATGAAAAAAGGTACGCTGTAACACCCAGTTATACGCATTGTGTTCTTTGCTAAATTAGTAATCCAGTACTTACTTAGGCATCGGAGGGCCTTTGCCGACGAGAGGCAAAGGTGCTCTAAGCCTCTATCTGTCTTGCAGATTTAGGGTTGGATTAAGGAAGCACGTGATCCAGGGCTACGTGGATTTTATCCCCGTACACCAGGCACTGGTTTAGGCCGAACTCACCAAGGGGTGGCTCAGTTTTTGGAATTCCCTTCTCAGCGAGGCCGTTTTGGGTTGGGGTATGAGCCTACACCGAAGGAAATGCAAAAGGAAAAAACTAATGGGGCAAGCAGCAGCGCAAACCGTCAGATCCGCTTTGTCAGGGAAGGGTCCAATGCACCTTATCACGGCCAGCTGGAGCCGTTTGTAAATCAAATAAATGGAGAGGTGTACCCCGGATTTGAAATCTTCGCTAATGATGCGTGGGACAGTGAAGATGAACATGAAAAAGTAGAGAAATTGGTGAAAGACCTCAAAACAGACTGGATGGAGGCTCTGGATGGTGGGATCTTGATGTCAATGTTCGACGAGGTCAGTCTGATAGGTAAGGATAAAGAGGAGGCAGCAGTGATGATGCTCGGGCAGGAGGCCCTTGAAGACCCCAGCTTGCTGATTGTGGATGCCGTAGGAGGGTGTAAGAATTGCGCTTTCACACCTGTTGTAAAATTAACTGGCACTTCCATTAAGTCTGAGTCTGAGTCTAATTCCGAGTCTGAGTCTGTACCTAGCTTTGAATCGGAGATCGAGCTGCATGCCACTCCACGTCATCACTTTTGTTTTGAGTTTGAGTCCACTGCTATGTACCGCACCCCTGAGGGTTTCATGAATGAAATGGACTACGATTTCGCTTACTTAGCTGTTCCCGAAATAAATTGTGTTGATCCTGACGATGATGAGACCAAGTTCGAGGGAGAAATACCCAAAGAACTTAAGTCCCTAATCGAAAGAGAAAATGAAAGGCATGCTCAGCCAATAAAACAAGAAGTTATTTCTATAAAATTGAGAGATGAGGAAAATCCTCGCATGGTTCAAATCGGTTCCGGGCTATCTTCGGAGGAACAAAAGCTGCTCATTGATTTACTCAAAGAATTTGAAGATGTTTTCCTTTGGTCCCACGCAAATATGCCTGGAATTGATCCTGAAATCGTGCAACACCGAATCCCCTTGTATCCTGACACAAAACCAGTAAAACAAAAATTGAGAAAAATCAGGCCGGATTGGGTTGAAAAAGTTAAAGAAGAAGTTACCAAGCAGTTCAATGCCAGATTTTTAATGGTAACCGAGTATCCACAGTGGGTTGCTAACATCGTGCCGGTACCCAAAAAGGACGGTAGAGTCAGGGTATGTGTAGATTTTAGAGATCTGAACAAGGCCAGCCCCAAGGACGACTTTCCCTTGCCTCACATCGATGTACTGGTGGATAACACGGCGGGGCATGCACTATTGTCATTCATGGATGGATTCTCGGGATATAACTAGATTTTGATGGCACTGGAAGATCAGGAGAAGACAACCTTCACCACTGAATGGGGCACGTTCTGTTATCGGGTCATGCCGTTTGGATTGAAGAACGCCAGGTCAACTTATCAACGAGCCGCAACGACCTTGTTACATGACATGATGCACAAAGAGGTTGAGGTATATGTTGATGATATGATCGTGAAGGCGAACGAGCGAGAAGGGCATCTCCCGGCATTACGCAAGTTCTTTGAAAGGACACGGAAATACCAGATGCGCCTCAATCCACAAAAGTGCACATTCGGAGTCACCGCTGGGAAGATGTTAGGATTCATGATCACCACTAGGGGAATCGAGGTTGATCCATAAAAAATCAAAGCGATATTAGAAATGGAGCCGCCAAAGACGGAGAAAGAAGTCCGGAGTTTCCTAGGAAAAATCCAGTTCATCAGTAGATTCATCGCCAAGTTAACTTCAACTTGCGACTCGATGTTTCATCTTCTCAAGAAGGGAGTGCCATTCAAATGGGATGACAAGTGTCAGAAAGCATTCGTATCAATTCGGAAATATCTCCAAAATCCCCCGGTATTAATGCCACCGATACTTGGAAAGCCGCTGATTCTATATTTGTCTGTGACACAATCAGCAATGGGATGTATGTTGGCACAAGAAGGAGAAGCCGGAGTGGAAAAGGCTGTTTATTACTTGAGAAAGAAGATGGTGGGAGCTGAAGAAAGATACACCCTTGTCGACTGCCCTCCGAAGATCTCGATCGATTCGGAGTCGCCACCCGGGTTTTAGCGGATTGTCCCCGAGGAACCGAACTCGATTGACTCGTGCCTCATTCAATGGATAAGGAATACTGGCCCGTCATCACCATACTATCTTAGGTTCGGGAGCTCAATTACGAGAGGGGAAGGGTTTTACGGCACCCCCCTGGCCCGGTTCGAAGACCGGTCTCTACTTGACTTTTGTGGGATTGTAATGAATGTATGCAGCTCAGCTTTGAACAAGTTCGGGGGATGAGGGATGGGAAGCCAAATAACGATGATAAGCATAACAATAAGCTACAGTGTATGCTTGTGCTCCGTGAATCTACATGAATGGTGATGATATGCAAGTATGAACAAAAAAGAACATCAAACAGCAAGTAACCAGGTCAGAATATACAGAATGATAACAAAGTGATCATAAATGACACCACAAACCACCGCAGAACTAAACCAATCTGATTCTCTGTTAGGGATTTGAGCGCTCAAAGAGAGGGTTTGAGCGCTCAAGCCCTCCTCAACCCAAACATGCTTCTGATGCTCCTAATGATTCTGATTTGATGAAAACATGATTTAATCACCATTGTTTACTCAAAAACAACATTTAAATCACTAAACAAAATGGCATAATCACATAATCATGGGTTTAAAACTCATCCATGGACCAAAATGAGGCAAACAGTATAGAAGGAAATTAAGGCTCAATGCTTTAAAACTTTGCAGAATACTCAAAATGCAAAGAACAAGCTGAAATGAGAGAGTGATTTGATTGGACCAGAAGGTAGTTTGAGCACTCAAAAGGATGCATTGAGCGCTCAAGCCATCTCCTGGATTTGAGTGTTTCTGTTGCATTCTTCCCTCATCTGGACCACAAACCAATTCAACATGATTGTAGACACCCCAATTTTGAACCCGGGATGCGCTCGAGCATTCCCGATGATGAAACAAACCAATCATGACTACCTGAAACTTGTGAGAATAATTTGAACTTGATCAAAATCAACCAAACATTGCCAAACAGCCCAAACCAACCCAAGCATCATCAAACCAAGCAAAACCATTAATCTACCACCAAGGACCTTGAGCGCTCAAGCTTGAGGCTTTGAGCGCTCAATCCTGAGGAGCACCTTGAGCGCTCAAGCCTACGGCTTTGAGCGCTCAACTCTGATCTCAGTCAGAAATCTGCAGAGTATCTCATCATGAGATTTTCTGCATGGGAGCGTCTGGGGTGATCTCCTACGATCCTAATATGTATAATACACTCTAAAACGACCCTAAAACTACCCCTAACCCACTTTCAAATCAAAACCCACTCTCTCTCTCTCTACATTTCCCTCCCACTCACTCTCTATAAAAACTACTCACCACCCCTGGTTTTGGAGGACCATTTTTCACAGACCCCAAGCTCTCTTACACCCCCTGAAAATAGTCTACCATCCTCTCTCTAAAAAAACCACCCACATTTCATCCAAGCCATCTACAAAACCATCTTTCAAGGCCAAAATACCACTACTACTCATCATCCATCGATCAATCAACCTTACACACTATTTTCACCCATCCAGAATACTAACTAAACATCTATAATCGTCCATCCACAAGCCCAAAATCAAGTTCAAGCTTTCAATCATTTTCAAAAAGGTAGTTAACCATGTGAAAATCTCACTATTTTGGTCCTTCTGAGGAAGACCAGTAGGTCCAAGCAAGCTTTCTGTACTTGCATTGGGCTTACAGGGTCTGAAATAACTGAACAAAACACTTTTTTTTTTATAGTTGCAATAGAGGTTGAGCGCTCAAGCCTTAGGTCTTAGGCGCTCAAACCCAGTTCTGGGTCAGTCACTGTTTTGCTAATTTTTGCACTCTTCACTTGTTTTGATCGTCATTAAATGGTTGAATATGTTCATTCTCAAAACAGTTTATCTCCATCTCTAAAGCACATGCATGAGTGTTAATCTGCCATTTCATGATGATTAAATGTGAAAAGCTTTGTAAATCCTACTTTCAAAGGTCAAACAGTGACTGATTGATGTTTTAATCACTTGTTCCATACATCGGGGATCCTGAGAAACATTTAAAATTCATTTTCAAGTCAGAGAACCAGAAATCCAAATTATGGATTGAGCGTTCAAGGGCATGCACTTGAGCGCTCAAGCTGTTCTTGAGCAGTTGATGTTTATGTCTTATTCTTGAAGAGTGTCGCTGTAAATTAACTAGAAGGTGTGTGTGAGTTGTTATTACTGCGCTTATGATCCGGATCCCTCTCTCTCTTCCATTTCCAAGTATTTCCTTTGTTAATTTGTGGTGATTCTCCTCTTTTCATCATTCTTTAAGAGATCAATCCACTTGTTCTCATCTGATTCTCCATAAAAAATGTTTCATCAATGTTTGATCTTGTAAAGAATGAGCAAAGAAGTGATGAAGAGGCATAAATTCACAGAAGCCAGAAACTAGTTTGAGTGCTCAATCCATGAGCCTTGAGCGCTCAAACTGGTTTGGAAGGTTGAGCGCTCAATCCATCACCCTTGAGCGCTCAATCCCTATTTTGGGATCCAGATTGTTAGTCAGTTTATTAAGTCTCATGTTCATAATTTCTTGAGTTGTTGTATAATTTCTGTTGTAATTTACTTCTGTAAATGTTTGTAGTCTCATGTTCATCATCCATGTAGGTCACGTGCACAAGTATCCACCGAAGATTCGTATCTTTTGTGTATATATTGTCGTTACGTGATTCCTGTCCCCGATTCCCTATTTATGTGGATAAATTAAATTTCAAATATTTCCAAAATCCCACAAAATGTCGAGTAGAGACCGGTTCACGGACCGGGCGAGAGGGGTGCCGTAAAACCCTTCCCCTCTCGTAACCAAACCTCCGAATCCGAGAAATCTTTGGTTCCGCCATGATCAGTAAAATCTTTTCCAATGGGCAAACGAGTCACATTTTTAATTGGTTTCTCGGGTTCGGACCTCAAATCCGGGTGGCGACTCTAACAATCGCAATCTTTTCAAAGGGTAAAAACTGCGCAATTTCAGTGGGCCGTCCACAATGATATATGATGATGCATAAAGTTTTGAAACTTCACCAACATGAATAAAATAAACTTGAGGTGTCCACAAAAGTAGAGAGTAAGCATTGGGCCATTCATAAGCATGATTAGAGTGAGAGGGAGAAGAGATCAGGTTGGCATAGCCAAACAACAACACACACACACTACATAAACTGAAAACAGGATGCAGAACTGAAGTAAACAAGATTGAAGTGCCAAAACTGAGCAAGGCTTGAGTGCTCAAAGTCCTTGCATTGAGCGCTCAAGCCCCATTCAAGGGCTGTGGGTTTCTGTGATTCTTTGATGTTGATATGAACTTGGAACTTTCTGATCATTGTTGAAAGAGAATGATACACCTGTTTGCTCCATGAAATAGGATCATCCATGGCTTGATGATGATAAAACATCACTTTTATGGCTTTTGGGGTTCATTGATCAATGATCAAAGGCAAAATAAATTGATTTGGGAAAAGATGAATGAACAAATAGCCATAATAGTGATAGTACCAACATAAAAGATGATCAGAAACCAAGAAAACATGAAGAGTTCTCAAACAGTTTGAGCGTTCATAGTGCTAGCATTGAGCGCTCAAGTTGTTTGAAGCTGGGGTTTTCGAAAATTGTTTTCTTGAATATTTAAGACCTTGTGAGTCCATTAGAGGTATAGAGGACCTCCATGAACCCACTGGTCTCCCTCAGGAGTACCAACCCGTAACTTTCACATGGTTTTCTACCTTTTGATCTTGATTGGGGCTTGAACTTGGGATTTTGGTGGATGATTGGATTGTGGCTGTGTTTACAAGTGTAGTGTGGGTTGTTTTGGACAGATTATGATGGGTGTGGGTTGGCTTGAGCTAATTTTGAGTAGATGATGGTGTATTCTAGTGGAGGTTTTGAGGATCAAGTGGGTTTGATGGATGGAAGAGGATTAAGCTTCAAGTAATGGATGAAGTGGGTTGATGGTTGCTGGAAATATGGTTTGAGAGGGAGTGAGTAATAGCTTGGAGCTGGTAAGAGTGTCTAACCTCTGCAAATGGTGTAGAGGGGTGGCTTTTATAGAGTGAAATGGGGGGGGGGGGGGAATGGGTTTTCTTGAAATGGAGGGCCTAATGAAGCAATATAGGCCCACCCTGAGGTCTATCAGGTGCTTGCAATCAACAGAAAAATGGCTAAGTGGCTGCCATTCAGTTGGAATCTCATCATTAGATGATCTTCCATCGACAAACTGGACAGAGCTTGAGCGCTCAAACAGGGGGTTTGAGCGCTCAAACCCCTTTGAGCACAGTGGTTGGTTCTAGTTTATTTTGATATTTTGAAGGGTATTTTGGTCATTTGGGTTGGTTTAGGTTATTTGGGAATGGTTTGGGGTGGTTCATGGTGGTTTGGTGCAAGTTCAAGCCTTCTTCTCAACCTTAAGGTATTCACGGGTGGTTTTCTCATCATCGGGAGTGCTTGGCAAGTATCCTGGGTCAAAATCGGGGTGTCTACAGTTGCCCCTCTTGGATGAAATTCCATACCATTTCTTGGTATGAGTTGTATTCAAGACAGAGACATCATGATCGTTTCCCGATCCTTTTCTCAAGCTGCAAAGGAAAACATTAAAACCACGGTCGCGCCACTCGGGCTGCCTATGTACCCCATTGTAGGGATCAGACTGGCGTAGTTCTTGGGGGCGTGCGCAAACAAACTCAACGGGTTTTCCTGGCCCGTGAAACAAACAATAACACGTGAGTTGGCAAGGCTTCCCGAGCCAAAACGCTAACTTGAACAAACGATTTCACGCGAATTGGAAAGGCTTCCCGAGCCAAAACGCTGACTTGAACAAATGATTTCACACGAATTGGCAAGGCTTCCAGAGCCAAAACGCTAACTTGAACAAACAATTTCACGCGAATCGACAAGGCTTCCCGAGTCGAAACACTAAACAAACAATTGATTTCACGAGAATCGACGGCTTCCCAAGTCGAGACGCTAAACCAAGCAAATGATTTTACGTGAATCGATGGCTTTCCAAGTCAAGACGCTAAAGCAAGCGAATGATTTCACGCGAATCGACGGCTTCCCAAGTCGAGACACTAAAGCAAACAAATGATTTCACGTGAATCAACAAGGCTTCCCGAGTCGAAACTGTACGGGGATAAATCCACATAACCCTGGATCACGTGCTTCCTTGAATCAACCCTAGATCTGCAAGATAGAAAAAGGGTTAGAGCACCTTTGCCTCTCGTTGGCAAAGGCCCTCCGATGCCTAAGTTAGTATCACGTACTTGAAAGCCCAAATCACAATGCGTATGAAAGTAGGTTTCACAGCGTACCTTTCTTCATGGATGTCGTTCTATATTTATAAGTGTAGATGTTTCTCAATACTAGGCATCTCGTGCCCCTGTTTCCTATTCTCTTTAGGAATCCTTTTCTTAATAGGACTTTCCTATTAGGGACGAGTCTCCATGTTCTGCTAGATCTCGTCTAGCAGGGGTCTTCCTTTCCATATAGGATTCTTTCCTATATGAGGTATACTCCTAATCTCATTAGGACTTCCCATATCAATCCCTTATATCATGGGGCTGTTTCCTTATCACATAAGGATCCGTTATAGAATATTCTGGAATGTCTCACCGCCTTACTCATGGCGGTGTCGTGCTTCCACGTAGCTCGGAATAACCCGTACATAACTCAGCTCATCGCACCGAGCTGATTTATGTATTCCAGAATGCTATTTGAGCTATACACGTAGCTCACCTAGCTCGGCCGTACCAGGGGTATCCCTTTATGTTTTATGCCGAGCTAGTGCATCCTGATATATTAAATTACTTAATTATCCTGACCTTATTCATGGTCCGAGATCAGCTCGGCACAGGGCCCACGGACTCCCTATGTGGTGCCGAGCTATTCACCCTCTCGTGGTGATTGCCATAGGCACGTGCTATGCCTAATAGTAGGGTAATCAGATTTTACCCACTCCAATTGCTCCCTAGCTCTGCTACTGCTGTTATTCATCAGCTGTGCGCAGAGCTTCCATTGTTCCAGATGCATCTTTTTGCACGCCTCTCCCTTACACGGAGAGGAAAGTTACTTTCGCATTAAATGCAAAATGACCCGTTGAGGGCTGGATAAGCCCAAAGGACGATTCCACTGACGTTTCACATACGTCATGTCCCATCTTTATGGGGTTTTGGGCGGGATAATGATTACTTTTCCCCCCTAAACCCTTCGAGTCTAGAAAATCCTTTTTCCTTCTTCATCACTTCATCTCGACAGCAGCAAAGAAGAGAGAGAGAGAAAACGTCCCTTCCACCGCCATCAGCGTCGCTCAAGTTTTCTGCAACAAATCCATCTCCGATTTTCGCCGAAAAAACATCCTCCCGTCGGAGAGTATCACCCTAGGTTCATCTCTTATCACGTAAGTAGCCCCTCCAGATCTTCCCTTTTACCTCGCGTTTCATCTTCTTCGTTGTTTCCTCTATGTCTGTCTGTCTTTTTCGTTCTCTGGGTTTCAACTGCGAAACCCTAAATCTCCAGTAGGAATGGGTAAACATAGGACTCTTCTTGGTAACCCCCAAAAGATATTGGATTTTCGACGGGATTACAATATCCCTGCTGACATTCAATTCAGATTAAACAACCGAAATGACTTGAGAGAGGTAGGTTTGGACGAACAAAAAATTCTTATCCCTTTGATCTTCATAGTAGAAGGGGGCCTTAGGCTCCCTTTACATCCTTTCTTCAGGGAGGTTTGCTCCAGATGCAGATTGAACCCTATGCAGCTCTGCCCTAATTTCGTTAGGGTGGTCATGGGCACGATTGCCCTAAACAGGCTGCTCGGCCTGCATCTCGATTGGTGGGACTTACACTACCTCTATAGTGTAGTCCCCACAGCAGATCAAAATTATTATTTCAAGGCTAGAGACCCCGAGCAGAAACTCATTACCGACCTTCCCAATTCCTCGAAGGGCGAGGCGGATGACTTTCTCATAGTCACCGGCAATTGGGAGCCAAAGGATGCAGAGGGGAATGTCATTGGCTTCTCCTGCCCTACAGCTACAGGCAGACCACGTTAGTACTTCGTTCTTTGCATCTCTTTTTTTTAATCTCTTTAAGAGCCGTTCTTAACCATCTTTTTCTTCTCATGTGTTGTTTTGCAGCGAGCAACCTTAATCGCGGTGGCCGCCTTATTCACGGCAATCTTCATCGCGAGGATATTGCTCGGGCCCTGTACTTCGACGGCTTTGCACCAACCCCTGTTGGTCTCAGCCGTGCAGCTCACCTGCTTTTGGACTACATTCCAACGTACTGGGGTGGTATCAGAAGGGTCGGCAAGCCAAGATCGAGACACCCCTGGCCTCCAGCTGCCCCATTGATCGCCACACGCCCCCCAGCTGAACAAAGTTCTCGTTCTCGTCGAGGCCGATCTGGAAGGGGGTCAGCGCGTTCTCGAGCCCCTAGGGACTTGCAGCAGCAAGTCACGTTTGCGCATATCCCGGAGGTTCTCACCGCCATCCCTATCCTCACCCGTACTGACCAGGACGCAAGCACATCTGGACGGGTGGAGGCTGAAGAAGGAGAAGAAGAAGAAGAAGAGGGAAGAGTTGCTGGGTTTGACCACCGTGAACTCATCCGATCCCTGTCCGAGCAATCCGCCCTTCTCGCGGATTCAGACGATTCACCAGGCTACTCTCCTTCCCCTGATAGAGGGGACATGCCTCGCCAGCCGATCAACCTGCTCGACGTGCTAAATATTGGTGGAGCTCCCCGTGCTCCACATGTCGTTCGGGTCATCACTCCCTCCCAGACATCATCCCCTCTTCCCTCTGATACTTCGAGGGACAAGAGGCCGAGAGAGAGTCCAGAGCACGCCCAGCCTCCCCCTAATAGAAGAAGGACTGGAAGCTCCAGCTCAAACCAGACCCTCTGCGACTCTCCGCCCTTGGTTCAGCCTTGGGAGCCCGTTCTAGCCCGTCCCAACGGCACACCCCTTAACAAGATTGACAAGATCTCCTCCACTAATGTGGCGTTTGGCGTGTCTAGGGCTGCACTTCTTCCGCTTGATATGGAGAGAGAGAAGGGCAGTTCTTATGATACCCTTATGAAGACTATCTTCCAGTCGAGTGTTAAGGTAACAAATTTCTTCCCTTAACTTTCTTTCTGTTTGAACCTTCGTCTTGTCTTTACTAATTGTGCCCTACTTTGCAGATCATGTAGAAGGCCGCCGTTGGTTTCGACCGAGCGAAAGAGGCTGTGAAGGAGCTAGAAGATGAGCAAAAAAGGGCTGAGAGAGCGGAGAAAGAGAACGCTCATTATGCCCAATCTTTGAAAGACGCTCGGGAGGAGGTGGAGAGCCTGAAAGGGGAGAACGCCGAGCTGAAAAAGATGGCTGAGGAGGTCGAGCGGGAGCTGCGTCAACAACTTGCTACTGCAGAGGCTAAGGCTGTGACCGAATATGACCGTGCTGTTGCTGTTGTCACGGACAACTACACGGCTCAGATGCCGTCTGTGCAGGACGCGGTCTGGGGCATGGCCTGGCGGAGGTGCCTTACCAAGCTCGGCGTGGACGAGTCGTCCTCTCACTGGACGGATATGGAATTGCCGAGCGAGGTGGCATCTGCCCATGATCAACTTGCCGATCAGTCTCCTGAAAACCCAGAAGCTCAGCCTGATGCCCTTCCGGAGCATACCCCTCTAGAAGGAACCACAACTGCTAAAGCTGCTGGAGGTAACCTTGATCCCAATCTCGCCACTGATGCTGACCAGCACAGTGAAGAGGTTTGATGCATGCAATAGCTGTTGACCCTGCGTGGTCTAGTTCGGCCGGGTGTGGCCTCTCAAATACCTCTTCAAGTTTTCTCGTACTTACTTGTGCTTTGTTGTTTTGTTTTGGTGGTTGGTCCTTCGTGACCTGATTTGGCCGCTTGTGGCTGTTGATACTAGACTGTTTTGCTTCTTTAAATGCTATGGTGTTTGCATGCTCTGTCTTTCTAAGTGCTTTCAGACTTAGAGAAGTTGTAGCTGTGGTTGGCATTGTTCGTTGCAACCCCTGCGAAATAGGTTCTGCTTTATCTGTTTCTTACATTACAGATTTACCGTCAAGTACCTAAGTGTTTTCGTACTTAGTCGTCTAAGTTTCCTCGTACTTAGGATCCATTGCAATATTCGTTGCAATTCTAAGTTTATTCGTACTTAGTGTTGTGGTGCACTGTTCGTTGCAAAACCCTAAGTTTTTTCATACTTAGACTTTCTCGTGCAATATTCGTTGCAAAACCCTAAGTTTTTTCATACTTAGAATTTTTCGTGCAATATTCGTTGCAAAACCCTAAGTTTTTTCATACTTAGAATCACACACATCCACTGCTCCCCAATAGGAATCCAAATTTTGAGACATCATTGGGTTCGTATTAAACACGATAGGATAAAATGAAATTTTATTAATGCTTGAAATAAAGATCTAAATAATTGATGTTGGTGATTTTACTCGTAATCCCAAACACATAATAAAAAGAAATAGAATGCGAATTTATTCGTATCCACTAGAAAAGGTGTGATTGTATTCGTAATCACGTAAACATGTTACTGGAAGAATTTCCTAAGGTTTTGGACATTCCACGGCCGTGGAACTGGGTCTCCATCCAGGTCGGCCAAACGGTAGGCCCCAATGCCAGCAATTCCCACAATCTTGTATGGGCCTTCCCAGTTTGGTCCAAGTTTCCCATCTGAGGACACTTTGGTGTTAGCCAAGACCTTCCTCAAGACTAGGTCGCCCACTTTGAACTCTCTTGGTTGTACCTTTCTATTGTAGCTTCTTCGTAGCTGTTCCTGGTATGCTGCTAGGGTAATGAGTGCCCGCTCTCTTTTTTCCTCAGCGAGGTCTAGCTGCTCGGCTAGGGCTTTATCGTTGCCCCCTGACTCTACAAGAGTAGTGCGAATGGTCGGCAAACCAATCTCCAAGGGAATCACTGCCTCTGTCCCATAAGCGAGGGAATATGGCGTCTCTCCCGTAGATCGCCGTGGGGTAGTCCTGTACGCCCAAAGCACGGCTGGAAGCTCATCGGGCCATTTGCCCTTCTTATTCTCCAACCTTTTCTTGAGACTTTTTAGGATAGTCTTGTTTGAAGCCTCTGCTTGCCCATTACTCTGCGGGTAAGCTGGGGTTGAGTAATAGTTTCTGATGCCGTACTGGGCACAGAAGGCCTTGAACTTCTTGCCAAACTTTGACCCGTTATCGGAGATAATAGAATAGGGCACTCCAAATCTTGTGATTATCTTATTCCACACAAATTTCTCCACCATAGCTTCTGTGATTTTAGCAAGAGCTTCCCCCTCGATCCATTTGGTAAAGTAGTCAGTGCCAATAAGTAGGAATTTTCGTTTCCCTGTTGCCATAGGGAGAGGACCCACGATATCCAATCCCCATTGGGCAAATGGCCATGGACTGGTTAGAGGCAATAGGTCCTCTGCCGGAGCTCGGATGAGGGGGGAAAACCTCTGGCACTTTTCACAAGTCTTAACGAAAACCTTTGCATCCTCCTGCATGTAGGGCCACCAATATCCCTGGGATATTGCTCGGTGGGCTATGGATCTGCCACCGGTGTGTCCCCCACAAGTTCCAGCATGGATCTCGTGGAGGAATTTCTGAACAAGGACTTGGTGTACACATAACAAATATGGACCAAGGAAAGACTTTCTATAAAGCTTACCTTCTGGGGAGAGCCAAAAGCGTACAGACTTGGTTTTGATTTTGTGTGCTTCCCTCTTATCTTCCGGCAAGGTCCCATCTCGTAGGTATGCCACTATTGGATCCATCCAGCTCGGCCCAAGCTCTGTTTCCATTACGACTTCTACTGCTCGGCCAATGCTTGGTTCGCCCAAATAATCCACTGTCACTGTGCGGCGATACTCCGTCTTTACTGCTGACCCCAAACAAGCCAGCGAGTCTGCATGTGCATTCTGACCTGAGCTGATCTGCTGGATGTGGATCTTGTCAAACTTGTCTAGCAAATCCTTGGCCGCTTCTGAGTATGCAGCCATCTTCTCGCTCTTCGTAGCATATTCCCCTGAAAGCTGATTAACAACTAATTGTGAGTCGCAAAATACCCGTAATTTTGTTACCTTGAGCTCCAGGGCGCTCCTCAATCCAGCGAGCAATGCTTCATATTCTGCTACATTGTTTGTAGCACTAAATCCCAGCCGTAGTGCTTGTTCCAGTACCAAACCTTCTGGAGAGAACAATACCACTCCTGCTCCAGATCCTTTGTTGCAAGCTGACCCATCAACGTAGAGCCTCCATTCCTCTGGGTCTAGATTGGCCATCCTCGTTGGCTGCTCGGGATTACTGATTTCTTGCTCCTTCTCGTGGAGGGCTGGTGGAGGTGGAGCCACCGTTGGGGTAAACTCGGCTACAAAGTCAGCCAAAACCTGCCCCTTGATTGCTGTTCTGGGCTGATAATCGAGGTCGAACTGACTTAGCTCTATCGACCACTTGGAGATTCTACCAGAGAAATCTGCCTTCCTGAGCAAGGCCCTTAGTGGGTATTCGGTGAACACAGTGATGGG
The DNA here is from genome assembly GCA_963854785.1 of Vaccinium vitis-idaea. NCBI lineage: Eukaryota > Viridiplantae > Streptophyta > Magnoliopsida > Ericales > Ericaceae > Vaccinium > Vaccinium vitis-idaea. Next base: position 28,167,087 of record OY978215.1, on the reverse strand, counting down.
GTGCTGTAAAAAATAGTGAGGCAATTTCCTTGATGCAACAACGAGAGCGTATACCAACTTCTCCAGTAGTAGGTAACGTGTCTCAGCATCTAACAATGTTTTGCTCATGAAATAGACTGGGGCCTGCTCTGTTTCCTTTATTCGTAGGAGGACCGAGCTGACCGCATGATCAGATACTGCTAAGTATAGTATCAACCGCTCCCCAGCTTCTGGAGTTGAGAGCAAAGGTGGTGATGATAAGTAGCTTTTTAACTCCTGGAAAGCCCGTTCCTGATCGGCTCCCCACTCGTAGCCTTCTCTCTTCTTCAGAAGTTGAAAGAAAGGTCTGCAGCGGTCTGAGGACTTACTGATGAAGCGATTAAGAGCTGCTGCCATCCCTGTTAGCCTTTGGACCTCCTTCGTGGTCTTTGGGCTTTGAAGGCCTTGTAGGGCCGCTATTTGATCTGGGTTGGCTTCGATCCCCCTTTTTGTCACTAGGTGCCCAAGAAACATCCCCGAGCTAACCCCAAAGGCACATTTGTAAGCGTTTAACTTAAGCTTATATTCTCTTAGAATGTTGAAGGTTACCTTTAGATCGGCAAGGTGATCAGGCCTCAACTTGCTTTTGACTACTATGTCGTCGATGTAGACCTCCATAGTCTTGCCGAGCTGTTCCTTGAACATCTTAGTAACCAGCCTCTGATAGGTTGCTCCAGCATTCCTTAGCCCAAATGGCATAACCTTGTAACAGTAGAGCCCTCTGGGGGAGATGAAGGACGTCTTCTCTTGATCGGGCTCGTACATAGCTATTTGATGATATCCTCGATATGCGTCAAGAAAGCTCATCCTCTCATAGCCTGATGTAGCATCCATAAGTTGATCAATTCTGGGAAGTGGGAAGCTATCTTTGGGGCATGCTTTGTTGAGACTGGTGAAATCCACACAGACCCTCCACTTTCCATTTTTCTTTTTGACTACAACTGTGTTGGCCAACCAATCTGGATAGCTCACTTCTCGTATGGCATCCGCTTCTAGTAGCCGCGCTACTTCCTCAATTACAGCGTCTGCGTGCTGTGGGGCCAACCTCCTTGCCTTCTGCACAACTGGCTTGTGCTGAGGGTCCACGTTCAAGTGGTGGCAAATGACTTCAGGATCTATCCCAGGCATTTCTTGGAGGGTCCAAGCAAACACGTCAACGTGGTCCTTAAGAAAAGTAACCAGATCTCTTTCCTCTAGCTCGGAGAGGGTCTCACCGATCAGGAAATACCTCTCTACATCGTCCTCTTGAATCTGTATTTTCTTCAGTCCTTCCACCATCTTCTTGGTGGGATCGCCTCCGACGTCCTCCAAAGTTGGTTAGTCTGGAACTTCAACCGTCTGCACCAGCTCGGCCTTTGGGGATTTTTTCAGGACCATGGTGAAGCACTGATCGGCCATCTTTTGGTTGCCTTTGATGCATTCTATTCCATCTGCTCCGGGATACTTGATCTTCTGGTGGTAGGTTGAAGAGACCGCCCTCATTTTGTGCATCCATGTCCTTCCTATAATCACGTTATAAGAGGAAGGGATGTCTACCACAAGGAAATCAGTCTTCAGTACCACTGATCCTGCTCGGACAGGTAGTGTGACCTTTCCCATAGGCCATACCGTTTGCGCACTGAAGCCGACCAGTGGAACTAAGCATTTCTGCAACGAGCTCGGTGGGAGTTCCATCTTTTTGAAGGTGTGGTAATACATGATCTCCGTGCTAGCCCCCTGATCCACAAGGATTTTCTCCACGTTGTAATCCCCTATTCGTAGGGTAATTACCAACGCGTCATTATGGGGTACTGATACCCCATCCAGGTCATCATCAGTGAAGGTGACCGGTGTTTCTACGTCTCCTTCCTCCCTCGGCCTTTTCATGCCGAGCTTCATGATTTGTTTTGCCTGCCCGTTGACCCTTTGGATGTGTCTTATCTCATTGTTCGTGTATGGGGCCACCAATCCATGTATCATATGGATTGTCCCTTTTGGACCTTTCTCGTAGTCCATTTCTTCTATTAGCTCGGCATCGTTCTTGCTGTCAGCCAAGAATTCCTTGAGATGGCCTTCCGCCACCTTCTCGTCCAAGAACTTCTTATACTCTACACAATCCTCGGTCATGTGTCCCCAGTCTCTGTGATAGCTGCAATGCTGATTAGTAGCTCTCCTTTTTTTCGGGTTCCCAGTCATCTTTGGGGGCCGTCTGAACCACTGTTCGTTCTTGATTCTGTACAACATCTTATAGATGGGGATGTTGAAAGTTGCCATAACGCTGAAATATGACTTGGGATCTGGATCAGCTTTGTCCTTCCTTTGCTGGGCGTAATCCTTTCTTCCCGTTGTGAAGTCCTTCTTGTATACCTTTGACTCCACAGTCCTCTTTTCTGGGGCCACAATCTTCCCTCCAGCCTGCAGGATATCATCTTCTACCCGTGCATGCTCCTGAATTCTCTCCATCAGTTTGGCCACAGTCTTGACTGGGTGCATGGTAAGCGATTCTCGTAGCTTACTATGCACGGGCAAACTTGTTTTGAACGTAGCCAGGGCATACTCTTCACTACAATTTTCAATCTCGTTGAAAGTTTCCCAGTAACGCTTTGAGTATTGTCGCAGAGTCTCATCATCCCTCTGTCTCATAGAGGTTAACGCATCAAAGGTTTTTGGAGCCGCTCGGCTTGTAAGAAACCGAGCAGTGAATTCCTCGGCCAGCTGAGTCCAACACAGGATGGAACCCTCTGGGAGCTTATGGTACCAACTTAATGCCACTTTCCCTAGGCTGGACGGGAACATTTTGCATAGTAGTGCATCATCTTGCTCGTGCATGAACATGGCCTGTTGGTAATGCTGAATGTGGGCCACAGGATCCGTGCTGGTTTCGTATGGGATGAACGCTGAGTGCTTCACCCTGCTCGGCGTCTTCTCCGCGCGGATCCAGTGGGCCAATGGTGATTTGGAGATCTGGCCTAGGGCCTCTTTAGCTGCTTCTCGTGCAGTTCTCGGGCCTTGACCAGCTCGGTCAGCATCCCTCCTTCTCGCATGCTGCTCAGGAACGTGCTCATTGGATCCAGATCTCTCGTATCTATCCCTAGCATGCTTCCTCTTTTCCCTTCTTTCCACAGAAATACTCCTGTCTCTCCTCTTTCGTGGAGAGGCAGCTCGGTCAGTGGAAACGTTGTCGTGGTGACGACCTTTTTCTTGTTTCTCGTACTGCACGGATCTCGTCCGTGAGCGTAAATCTTTTTCCTTCTCTTGGAGTTGCTTCTTCAGGTCCTGAATTTCTCGTTCTCGTCGAGTGACCTCGCGGGCCAATTCTTCTGCCTCTTGTTCCTTTCTGTCGAGGCTATCTTCTCTTTCTCGATTTCTTGTTCGCCTGTGATCATCCCTTCTCGGTGAGCTCCTCCTCCGTTCTCGTCGGATTGAGGCTTCCTCACCTCTTGGTGGTGTTTTTGAGCGTTTCCGTCGCTCGTTTGATCTTGGGGAATCATAATTTATCAGGCGCGTATCCCTGAACTTTGGGATTTCAGGGATATGCCCTATGTTAAACCTCCTGGTGGCAGGCTTTTTTTGTGGTGCTTTTAGAACTGCAGGAGTTTCGTCCACTTTTGCACTTTTTCTCGTAGTGTAAACAAGGGTGGTTCCGCCATCGTCTTCTACATCCTTCCTCTGTGGGGTGCACAGAAGCGGTTCTGAAAGCACCATTGTTGATCTCTGTTGGAAGGGATCAAGCTTTTCTGTCGCTTTCCCACAGACGGCGCCAATTGTACGGGGATAAATCCACATAACCCTGGATCACGTGCTTCCTTGAATCAACCCTAGATCTGCAAGACAGAAAAAGGGTTAGAGCACCTTTGCCTCTCGTTGACAAAGGCCCTCCGATGCCTAAGTTAGTATCACGTACTTGAAAGCCCAAATCACAATGCGTATGAAAGTAGGTTTCACAGCGTACCTTTCTTCATGGATATCGTTCTGTATTTATAAGTGTAGATGTTTCTCAATACTAGGCATCTCGTGCCCCTGTTTCCTATTCTCTTTAGGAATCCTTTTCTTAATAGGACTTTCCTATTAGGGATGAGTCTCCATGTTCTGCTAGATCTCGTCTAGCAGGGGTCTTCCTTTCCATATAGGATTCTTTCCTATATGAGGTATACTCCTAATCTCATTAGGACTTCCCATATCAGTCCCTTATATCATGGGGCTGTTTCCTTATCACATAAGGATCCGTTATAGAATATTCTGGAATGTCTCACCGCCTTACTCATGGCGGTGCCGTGCTTCCACGTAGCTCGGAATAACCCGTACATAACTCAGCTCATCGCACCGAGCTGATTTATGTATTCCAGAATGCTATTTGAGCTATACACGTAGCTCACCTAGTTCGGTCGTACCAGGGGTATCCCTTTATGTTTTATGCCGAGCTAGTGCATCCTGATATATTAAATTACTTAATTATCCTGACCTTATTCATGGTCCGGGATCAGCTCGGCACAGGGCCCACGGACTCCCTATGTGGTGCCGAGCTATTCACCCTCTCGTGGTGATTGCCATAGGCACGTGCTATGCCTAATAGTAGGGTAATCAGATTTTACCCACTCCAGAAACGCTAAAGCAAACAAATGATTTCACGCAAATCAACAAGGCTTCTCGAGTTGAAACGCTAAAGCGAACAAATGATTTCATGCGAATCGACAAGGCTTCCCAAGTCGAAACGCAAAAGCAAACAAATGATTTCACGCGAATTGACAAGGCTTCCCGAGTTGAAACGCTAAAGTGAACAAACAGTTTCACACGAATCTACAAGGCTTACCAAGTCGAGACGCTAAAGCGAACAAATGATTTCACGCGAATCAACGGCTTCCCAAGTCGAGACGCTAAAGCAAACAAATGATTTCATGCGAATCGACGACTTCCCAAGTCGAAATGCTAAACAAACTAACATCCCAATTCATGATCAAACACAAATCCATGCAAATGATTCCATCAATTCATCCATATGCACCAGCTTGGTGGCTAAAACAATTCTTATCGTGACATGATTAAGCGTAGCTACCCCCTGAACAACGGGGAGGCTAAATCTGATGGGGCTATCCCTTGAGCAACAAGATGGCCTAATGATAAGGTGATTCTCCCTTGAGCAACAAGACAATCGAGAAAATGTGATCGCCTACTGAGCAAAGAGGTAATCGATACGCTACCAAACACATAAATGTGATGGTCTTAGCAACACAACGATTCATCAACAACAGCACGAATTCTCAGAACAACTGATTAAATGCACTAACTGGGTGATTAAGACGACTAACAACTTGATATGATTGATGCACCAGCTAGGTGGCTAAAACGATCGGGATGCGCTAGCTAAGCGGCTCCACAATGATTATTCCAAATGACTTGATTGAAAAGGTGACCATGTCTGGTCTCGAAATTGAATTTGAAGTGACCACTTCTGGTCTGAAATCGATTTTGAAATTGATTGAGGATGATTGAAAAGTTGTTGTCCCGCAGGATGATAGATTGTTTGATTGAAAAGACTATGCCGTAGAACGGTTGATTGAAAAAAACTGTCCCGCAGGACTGTTATGTGAGACTCATGCTTCGACATTTGGCGACAACAAGGGCAACATTCCTTCCTTAAAAGATAGGTGGCACAACGGGGTTCCTTTTTGCTTTACTGTCTTTCCTTTTTGGCCAGGGCTTGAGTTTGAGCTTGGCTTGGCTTGTATCTCGAGTTTTGAGTTTTGGGCTTGCCTTTCTCAAGGCTTGAATTTTGGGCAGGTTTTTTGTTGAGGCTTTGGGCTTTGAATTTGACAGGGCTTGGATTATGGGTTTTGAGTTTCGGGCTTTGGATTGGCTTTTGTCAGGAATTTGACCTGAAGCTTTGGGTTGAGACTTTTTGCTTTAGATTTGGTTTTTGTCGAGGATTTGGGCTTTGGATTGGCTTATGGCTAGGCTTTGGGCTCTTATGCCTCAGTCTTGAATTTGGGCGCATGATTCCCCCGGTGGATGGCAATGGGCTGACGTGCCCCAATGTTGGCCTGATGACGAACCTCAATTCTGATTCCCTTTCTTGGCTTTGTTGACAATTTTGGCGACCAATTAACCATGTACCCAAACACGGGTCCTTTCATACATTGAAATTGTTTCCACGAGTCAAGGATAGACAAGACTAAGACGATTTGACTCTTTTGACACCAAGGTAGATTTTGACAAGATTGACAAAGCCGAGAAACTTGATCGACCTTTCAACAAAGGGGTGAACTTGGACAAGATTAAGGAATTTGATTGACTTCCTTGACAAAAGGGTGGACTTAGACAAGACCGAGGAATTTGATTGGTCTTTTAGACAAAGGAGTGGACTGTACTAAGACTGACAAGGCTGAGAAATTTGATCGGCTTGATCGGCCTTTTTGACAAAGGGATGGACTTAGATAAAATCGAGCAATTTGATTGACCTTTTGACAGAGAGGTGGACTTCAACTGGATTGACTTGAAGGATAGGAAATGTCTCTTATCAACTGAGTGACTTCTCTCAAGGGTGCCCCTGACTGGGCGGAGATTGACTACTCGAAGTTAGGGAAGACCGCGTTGACTCGAATGATATGGAAGACCACGTAGACTTGAAGGACATAGAGATTACGTTGTCTTGAATTTCTGAAAGGTGACAAACATGCCTTACTATTGACGCCAAAATTGTCATGATAAAATTAGATTTTGATTTCTGAAATTGTTTCTCTCCATCAAGTGATGTTCATTCAAATTACCAATTATTTTGTCAAAACACAAGATTTCTTATCATGAACCCATGCTTTAGATTGTTGACAATGCCCCACTGATTTTCCATTAAAATGCCCCAGTTTAAAGGGCTGCTGATGAAGACCCCTTGATGCGCCCCAGTTTGGATTTTTGCTTTGTCTGACGCCATTGTTTGCACAATGCTTTGACTTTTTAGGGAGATTAGACTGTTCCCTTTTTTTACTTGAATTCTTGTTATCAAGTTGCACTTTCCAATCTGAAAGGACTTTATCTAGGTTATGACGGGGCCAAGGTTATGGGCTTGACAAAGGAAGGATAATAGGCTCAAAATCTCATTTTTCTTTGGGGTTGTTTGAGCTGGCAGCTATCTTGGACTTTTTTATGCCCCTTTTTGCTTTGTGATGGACGCTTCTTCTTTTCCTCTTCTTTTTCTTTGCGCCTGTTTTTTATTGGCGCTTCTTTCCATTTGGATTTTTCTATTCCAATTCTTCGGTGCTCATCTTGTTGTGCCTATGCATTTGTCATTTTCATGTGCCAACGAGTTTAACACTTCTATTCTTGTGATGGCTTGAATTCTCATGCACCTACATCTTTGGCACTTTTTATTCTTTCTTTTCACCCCAGTGTGGGGGATAGCTGCTTAGCTGGGTTCTTTTTCAAAGAAATTGATTCAGGCCTAAAGAGGCTTTGCAATGGATATTTATGTGGGGAATCAAACAAATAATGCCTTTCTTCATTTTGAATTGTGCAACTTGATAAGGAGAACTTATGCATGCTCTAACTTTTGCCTAGATCTCATTTTGAAGATTGATCTAGCGAGCTTTTTGCCTTAACTTTTGCCTAGGCCACCCTTACGGGTTTTCAACCTAGCAGGCTTTTTCTGTGTCCAAGCATTGCTTCTTGATGGTGCTGGGGAATGGTCCCCTGGAAATCCTCCTTGTGTGGGGTGAGGGTTCATTCAAAATTCATCTCGTGTTTTGAAATGATTATCATGTTTCTCAAATGATGGTGAAAAACAATTTCAAGTTGAGGGATTATTGCAAAAACCCAAGTTTATGATGACAATTTCGACACAACGGGCGATGATATTGATTTTGAAATTGAAGCGACCGAACCGCTGAGGGTTGCCTATGTATCCCTTTTCAAGGAATCCTGTCGTGCGTAGTTCAAGGAATCAGGTCGTGCGTAGTTCGGGACTACAAAGGTTGACTCTCTTTTTTGAATTTTTTTATTTTTCTTGACGACAACAAGATATTACAAACTTGAACTTGAAAAACTCGCAGACACGAGCACGACAGACTCAAACTACAAACTGACTCAATAAAAGTGAACACTTGACTCGACACTTGAAGACTTCCAAGACTCGTGGAAGATTGGATTATTGCATGGCCATTGATGGTTCATTGGTTCAGTGAGGTGCTTGGTTTTGCCAGTGGAGCAGAGATGGATCCGTTGTCGATGAGATCTTGAATCCTGTGGCAGAGGCGGTGACACTCGTCGGTAGCATGACCTGGCATTTGATGGAAGGCGCAAAAGGCATTTGGGTTGTGATAGCTTGGGAGCTTTTGAGGTAGAGGAGTTGGAGGGAGTGGTTTGAGAAGACTGGCTTCGTGGAGCTCTTTATACACCAAGGATAGGGGTGTGAAGAACTGTGAGAGGGTTCTTTGTGGTTTTTGAGAGCGGTGGGTTTGGGTTGTGATTTTATTGATGGGTGCAGCTTGGTTGAAGTCATGGTTTGTGGAGCTAAATGAGGTATCTGCATATAGGGTGCTGTCATCCCCGGAGTTGATGTTCTCGGTATTTGGAGTGGGGTCACCTTTTTCTAGAACGCCATCCCGTATTGCTTCCTCAATGGATAGACCAACTTCAAAATAAGTTTCAAAGTCATGAGCTTGGGCGGTGACCATGTATTGGGCTAAATAGGGCTGCAGATTGCGGGTTATGATCCTCATCTGATCTTTGTCACTTGGACGATCGGTCATTTGTGCAGCCTTGGCCCTCCATCTCTTGACAAAGTCTGGAAAGGACTCATTTTCCTTCATTTTAGTAGCCTCAAGCTCGCGAGTGGTCATCTTCAACTGGACATTGTAGTCGTACTGCTTAACGAATGCAACCACGAGATCTTCCCATATCCTTCTTTTAGAGACATCAAGAGAGAGGAGCCATTGAAGAGCGGGTCCCGTTAAAGTCTGATGGAACATTTGAGCCATAGTCGGTTAGTTCACATTTTGGAGAGAGAGCGAACTCACATAGGCATGGATGTGTCCTTTAGGGTTCCCTGTTCCATCGAACTTCTCAAAATCCACCGATTTGTATTTCTCGGGAAGCTTAGCATATGGGAATAGACAGAGTTTGCTCATGTCAAATCCGATGGTCGCTACCTTCTCAATTTTAGTAACTGATTCTTCAAGCTTAGCAATCTTTGCTAACATCTCGGCTAATTGAGGGTTTTCAGCAGATTGTTCTTGGCGTTCCTCCTCGGGGTTTTCTTGATCATTGGGAACCCCACCTGGAGGCTATTGCAGCGGGGGAAGACGACCCTGAATGTTAACCAAAATTCTCATAATTTGCGTGATTTGGGTATTGTGATTAGCCAATCCATCTTGCATTTCCTTTCTCAACTGCTCAATCTCATTCGGATGATCCATGCGCACTAGTGATTCGGGTTCGGATGTGGGTAAGGTCTTCTTGCTTGGCTCAATGATTCGGGACTGACAGTAAAACAAAGAGGTCAAACTCAGACTGTGCCCCAGGTTTTATTGAAGAAAATGTTGTGTATGTGTCGTGGTCATGTCGTCCTAAGATGTAGACTATCGGTCTCGTTCTCACTTAAGACATTGCACGGATGTTTGAAACAACAGCCACGGGTAAGTTGTGACAGGCAGGTTAAATTCCAAGCTTCGTGGAATCAGAGCCAATCTCCTTGTAGACCATCCGAGACAGAGCAATAAGGTTGTTGAAATCCGGATACGAATGCACTTAAGGCTAGCCCGAGACACGGGGAGCCGTTCGAGCACGGCGAACACTGGAGGTATCTCAAACTCCATGGATTTACGACCACCTAACAGAAAAGTTCTATGGTTAAACTATATGAAGAAAGGCCAGTTTTGGTCTCACAAGGGTACCCCGGACTAGAGTCATGATTGTCTCCCGTGCCATGGATACCCATGGCGACGGTAATAACGATAGGTGTAACTCATCACGGTCGAGGGCTGCTGGGCATTTTGGGATTCCCCGTCACCGGCAAACCGTGCGGGATTGCCAAAACACACCAGCATGGCTAGGAACAATGCAATGCAAAAGTTGAATTACAAACATTTCAAAAATCTCACAAAAGCTTTTCAAGTCGAGCCCTCTTGATTAATGCATATTTCAATAAATGTAATTAAATTAAAGTATGCATTAACTAGAGTCCCCAGCGGAGTCGCCAGCCTATGGACGGCCCTCCGAAGGTCTCGATCGATTCGGAGTCGCCACCCGGATTTTAGCGGATTGTCCCCGAGGAACCGAACTCGATTGACTCGTGCCTCATTCAATGGATAAGGAATACTGGTCCGTCATCACCATATTATCTTAGGTTCGGGAGCTCAGTTATGAGAGGGGAAGGGTTTTACGGCACCCCCCTCGCCCGGTTCGAAGACCGGTTGGAGTGGGTAAAATCTGATTACCCTACTATTAGGCATAGCACGTGCCTATGCCGGTCACCACGAGAGGGTGAATAGCTCGGCACCACATAGGGAGTCCTTAAACCCTGTGCCGGGCTGGTTTGGCCACGAATGAGGCTAGAACTAATAAAGAGTAAACTAATATGTCAGGATGCACTAGCTCGGCGTAAGGCATAAAGGATGCCCCTGATATGGCCGAGCTAGGTAGGCTACGTGTATAGCTTGAATAGCATTCTGGAATACATAATTCAGCTCGGCGTAATAAGCTGAACTATGTACGAGTTATTCCGAGCTACGTGGAAGCACAGCACCACCACGAGTAGGGCGGTGAGACATTCCAGAATAATCTAAAGCAGTTCCTTACGAGATAAGGAGCAATCCCGTAGCATGGGGGATCGATATGGGAAGTCCTAACGTGATTAGGGAAGAATCCTATATGGAAAGGAGGACTCCTGCTAGATGAGATCTAGCAGGACATGGAGACTCGTCCCTAATAGGAAAGTCCTATTAGGAAAAGGATTCCTAAAGAGAATAGGAAACAGGGGCACTAGATGCCTAATACGAAGAACATCTAAACCTATAAATACAAGGCAATAACCATGACAAAAGGTACGCTGTGAAACCCATTTCATACGCATTGTGGTTTGAATTCACCAAGTACGTGATACTAACTTAGGCATCGGAGGACCTTTGCCAACGAGAGGCAAAGGTGCTCTAACCCTTTTCCTGTCTTGCAGATTAGGGGTTGAATCAAGGAAGCACGTGATCCAGAGCCACGTGGATTTTATCCCCGTACAATTGGCGCCGTTTGTGGGAAACGCTTACTAAAAGCTTCGTTCTTTTAAAAGAAAGAAAAAGCCAATAATGGTGATTTCAGAGCCTATTCTATGCACCCCGCAAAGGCAAGACGTGGAGGATGATGGTGGAACCACTCTCGTGTATACTACGACAAAGAGCACAAGGGTGGACAAAACTCCCACGGTCTTAAGAGCACCACAAAAGAAACCAGCAACCAGAAGGATCAATATAGGGCATATCTCCGAGATTCCAAAATTCAGGGATACACGCCTGATAAATTTTGATTCCCCAAAGTCAGGCGAGCGGCGAAGATGCTCAAAGACGCCTCCAAGAGGTGGGGAAGCCTCCAACCGACGAGACCGAAGAAGGAGCCCCCCAAGGAGGGATGATCATAGGCGAACAAGGGATCAAGAAAGAGAGGACAGCTGTGGACGGCCCATGGAGATGGTTCGGTTTCGCGTTTGAAAAGATTGTGATTATTAGAGTCGCCACCCGGATTTGAGGTCCGAACCCGAGAAACTGATCAAAAATGACTCATTTGCCCATTGAAAAAGATTTTACTGGTCATGGCGGAACCAAAGATTTCTCGGATTCGGGGGTTTGGTTACGAGAGGGGAAGGGTTTTACGGCACCCCTCTCGCCCGGTCCGTGAACCGGTCTCTACTCGACATTTTGTGGGATTTTGAAAATGTTTGAAATTTAATTCTATCCACGAAAATAGGGAATCGGGGGTGGGAATCACATAACGACAATATATACAAGAGATACGATTCTACGGTGTATGCTCGTGCACGTGATCTACGTGGGTGATGATGACAACGATAAAGGAAATCACTACAGATATTTACAGAATAAAGAAATCACAGAAACTGTACAACAATTGCAAGAGATTCTGAACATAGAACATAAGAGATCACAACCTGGATTCCAGAATAGGGGTTGAGCGCTCAAGGGTGACGGTTTGAGCGCTCAATCCTCAAGAACAGCTTGAGCGCTCAAAGACATAACATTGAGCGCTCAAGCCATAATGTGGCTTTCTGGTTTTTGACCTTCAAGCAAGCTTTTGATACCTCATCAGAATCATAAATACACAAAATAAAGATTTAGGAGGTTGGACAGCCACTGTTTTGCACTTAAATATATGATTTTCAAAGGTTTTGATGTTTGATCATCATAAAATGGTTAACTTACACTCATGCATGTGATTTTGAGGTAGAAATAGGCTGTTTTGAGAATGATATGAACATATTTAACCATTTAATGACGATCAAAACCAAGAGAAAGCACAAAAGTTAGCAAAACAGTGACTGTCCCAGAGCTGGGTTTGAGCGCTCAAGGCCTGAGGCTTGAGCGCTCAATCCCTGCTGAAACTGCAGATTTTGAAAATGTTTTGATTATGTATTTTGGACCTTGTAAGCCCAATGCAAGTATAAAGAACTTGCTTGGACCTACTGGTCTCCCTCAGAAGGACCAAAACAGTGGGATTTCACATGTTTAACTCCCTTTTTGAACTTGATTGAAAGCTTGGACTTTGATTTTGGGCTTGGTGGAGGGGGATTATGGATGTTTGGTTGGTATCCTGGGTAGATGAGATAATGTATGTGTGGATTGATGATCAAAGATCGAATTTGGAGCTTGAAGGGTGGTTTTTGTGAGTGGTTTGGATGGTGAGGAAGTGGTTTTGTAGAGAGAGAGAGAGAGAGGATGTTTTTTTGGAGGAATTGAGAACTGGAGTATGAGAGTTGGTAACCTCCAAAACTAGGGGTAGTGGGTGGTTTAAATAGGCAGTGAGTGGGAGGGAAGAGAGGAGATACTTTGCAGATTCCTGACTGGGATCAGAGTTGAGTGCTCAAAGCTACGGGCTTGAGCGCTCAAGGTGGGATTTTTGGGTTTGAGCGCTCAAGGTCCAGGGCTTGAGCGCTCAAGGTTACTGGTGGCAGGTTCATGGTTTTGCTTGGTTTGGTTATTTTTAGGTGCTTTTGGACTATTTGGCGATGTTTGGTTGATTTTGATCAAGTTCAAGCCATTTTCACCAGTTTCGGGTAGTCGTGATTGGTCTGTTTCATCATCGGGAATGCTCGAGTGCATCCCGGGTTCAAAATCGGGGTGTCTACAGTTGCCCCTCTTGGACGGGACTCGATGCCATTGATTTGGTATGAGTGACGTCCAAGACATAGACAACCCGACTCATTCCCCCCGATACATCTCAAGCCATAAAGGAAAACTTTAAAGATCAATCGGTCGTGCTCTACGAGCTGCCTACGTACCCCATTGCAGGGATCAGACCGGCGTAGTTCTTCGGGGCATATGCAAACAAATGCAACGGGTTTTCCTGGCACGCAAGACGATTGATTTAAAAAGTTTGGTCCTGTAGGACGATTGATTTAAAAAGTTTGGTCCCTCAGGACGATTGATTTAAAAAGTTTGGTCCTTTAGGACGATTGATTTAAAAAGTTTGGTCCTTAGGACGATTGATTTAAAAATTTTGGTCCCTCAGGACGATTGATTTAAAAATTTTGGTCCCTCAGGACGATTGATTTAAAAAGTACTTCAAGGCGTTTGCAAACAAACGAAATCATGTGAATCGACGAGCCTTCCCGGGTCGTGAAACGCCAAACAGTCAAATCATGCGAATCAACGAGCCTTCCCGGGTCGTGAAACGCCAAACAAACGAATCATGCAAATCAACGAGCCTTCCCGGGTCGTGAAATGCCAAACAATCAAATCATGCGAATCAACGAGCCTTCCCGGGTCGTGAAACGCCAAACAACACCAACGAATTTATGCGAATCAACGAGCCTTCCCGGGTCGTGAAACACCAAACAAACGAATCATGCAAATCAATGAGCCTTCCCGGGTCGTGAAATGCCAAACAATCAAATCATGCGAATCAACGAGCCTTCCCGGGTCGTGAAACACCAAACAACACCAACGAATTTATGCGAATCAACGAGCCTTCCCGGGTCATGAAACGCCAAACAAACGAATCATGCAAATCAACGAGCCTTCTCGGGTCGTGAAATGCCAAACAATAAAATCATGCGAATCAACGAGCCTTCCTGGGTCGTGAAACGCCAAACAAACAATCATGCGAATCAACGAGCCTTCCCGGGTCGTGAAACGCAAAACAAACAATCATGCGAATCAAACGAGCCTTCCCGGGCCGTGAAATGCTGAACAAACAATCAATTAAATACAACCAACTACTCATTCAAATGTGTGCACCAGCTAGGTGGCTAGAACAACTCATACCGCGACATGATTAAATGGAGCTACCCTATGAGCAACGGGGAGGCTAAATCTGACGGTGGCTATCCCTTGAGCAACAAGATGGCCAATGATAAGATGATTGTCTACTGAGCAACGAGACAATCGAGAAAATGTGATTGCTTACTGAGCAAAGAGGCAATCAATACGCTATTAAACCAAACACATTTATGTGATGGACTTAGCGACATGACGGTAACTGATAAAAAGCACTAACTGAGTGATTAAGACAATTAATGACTTGATATGATTAATGCACCAGCTAGGTGGCTAAAATGATTGGGGTGCGCCAACTAGGCAGCTATGATTAGGTGAGAAATCTATCTTCAAGCAACATCAAGAAATCTATCCCCTGGCCAACATGGCGAGGGAACTTAAATCAATAGTTAACTAATCTATCCTCTAGACAACGGGGTGAGGGATCTAACCCAAAACTAATTGAAATATTGTCCCACAGGACAGTTTGATTAAAAAGCTGTTCCGCAGGATGATTAATTCAAAAGTTTGTCCCTTAGGACGATTGATTTAAAAGTTTGGTCCCTCAGGACGATTGATTCAAAAGTTTGTCCCTCAGGACGATTGTTTGAAAAATTGTCCCGCAGGACGATTGATTCAAAAGTTTGTCCCTCAGGACGATTGCATGCGACTCGTGCATCGACACTTGATGACAACAAAGACAACATTCCTTCTTTAAAAAGTAGGAGGTTCAATGGGGTGGGCCTTTTGCTTTACTGTCTTTCCTTTCGGCCAAGGTTTGGGTTTGAGCTCGGCAAGACCTGGGTTTTGGATTGGTTTCAGACTTTTTGGCTCCTATGCCCCAGTCCTTGATTTGGATGTATGCTTCCCCCAGAAATGGCATTAGGCTGACATGCCCCAATTTTGGGTTGACGTGCTTCCACAGATGACGAACCTCAATTCTGATTTTCCTTTTCGGCTCTGCTGATGGTTTTGGCGACCAATTGACCATGTACCCAAATGCGGGTTCTTTGATGCATTGAAATCATTTCCAAGAGTCAAGGATTGACAAGACTAAGACGACATGATTGGCCTTTTGACAAAGAGGTGGATTTTTACAAGGCCGAGGAATTTGATCAGCCTTTTGGACAAAAGAGTGGACATTGATAAGACCAATAAGGCCAAGGAATTTGATCGGCCTTTTTTACCAGGGGGTGGACTTCGATAAGACTGACAAGGCCAAGGAATTTGATTGGCCTTTTTGACAAGGGGATGGACTTCGATAAGATTGATAAGGCCAATTTGATCGGCCTTTTAGACAAGAAGGGCATACTTTAACAGACAAGGCTTGAGGAATTTGATTGACCGTGTTGACTTGACAGATAGGAGCAAGAACGTGTTGAATCGAAAGATATGGAAGACTATGTTGACTCGAAGTTCTGAAAGATGGTAAGCATGCCTCACCATTGATGTCAAAATTGTCATGATAAAATTGAATTTTTATTTTGTGATTGTTTTACTCCATCAAGTGATGTTCATTCAAATCCACTATTTTATCAAAACACAAGATTTCTTATCATGAAACCCATGCCCCGGATTGTTGATGATGCCTCATTGATTTTTCTTCAAAATGCCCCAGTTTAGAGGGCTGCTGATGAAGACTGGAGTGGGTAAAATCTGGTTACCCTACTTTTAGGCATAGCACGTGCCTAAGGCAATCACCACGAGAGGGTGAATAGCTCGGCACCACATAGGGAGACCGTGGGCCCTGTGCCGAGCTGATCCCGGACCATGAATAAGGTCAGGATAGTTAAGTAAGTTAATATATCAGGATGCACTAGCTCGGCATAAGACATGAAGGGATACCCCTGGTATGGCCGAGCTAGGTAGGCTACGTGTATAGCTTGAATAGCATTCTGGAATACATAATTCAGCTCGGCGTAATAAGCTGAACTATGTACGAGTTATTCCGAGCTACGTGGAAGCACGGCACCGCCACGATAAGGGCGGTGAGACATTCCAGAATATTCTACAGCGGCTCCTTATGAGATAAGGAGCAATCCCGTAAGATAAGGGATTAATATGGGAAGTCCTAACGTGATTAGGAGTATATCCCATAGGGGGAAGAATCCTATATGGGAATAAAGACCCCTGCTAGATGAAATCTAGCAGGACATGGAAACTCGTCCCTAATAGGAAAGTCCTATTAGGAAGAGGATTCCTAAAGAGAATAGGAAACATAAGGCACGAGATGCCAAGACTCATAAGGTACCCACGCCTATAAATACAGAACGATATCCATGAAGAAAGGTACGCTGTGAAACCTATTTTCATACGCATTGTGTTTTGAACTCTCAAGTACGTGATACTAACTTAGGCATCGGAGGGCCTTTGCCAACGAGAGGCAAAGGTGCTCTAACCCTTTTTCTGTCTTGCAGATCTAGGGTTGATCCAAGGAAGCACGTGATCCAGGGTTACGTGGATTTATCCCCGTACAATTGGCGCCGTCTGTGGGAAACCTTACGGAAAAAAAAAAAAAAAAGCTCGATCCCCCTCAACGGAGATCAACAATGGTGCTTTCAGAACCCCTTTTATGCACTCCGCGACGAAAGGATGTAGAAGACGATGGTACCACGCTTGTGTATACTACGAGAAAGAGCACAAGGGTGGACAAAACTCCTCTGGTCCTAAGGGCACCACAGAAAAAGCCAGTAACCAAGAAGTTCGACATGGGGAGTATCCCTGAGATTCCAAAATTCAGGGATACACGCCTAATACACCATGATTCGCCAAGGGCAAGGCACTCAAAGACACCGCCCAAGGGTGGGGAGGCCTCCGCCCGACGTGAGCGAGGAAGGAGCCCCCCAAGGGGGGATGGTCACAGGCACACAAGGGATCGACAGAGGGAAGATAGCCTTGACAGAAAAGAGCAAGAGGCAGAGGAATTGGCCCGTGAAGTTACTCGACGGGAACGAGAAATTCAGGACCTGAAAAAGCAGCTCCAAGAGAAGGAAAAGGATTTACGCTCACGGACGAGATCCGTGCAGTATGAGAGACAAGAAAAAAGTCGTCACCACGACAACGTTTCCACTGACCGAGCTGCCTCTCCACGAAAAAGGAGAGACAGGAGTATTTCTGTGGAAAGAAGGGAAAAGAGGAAGCATGCTAGGGACAGATACGAGAGATCTGGATCCAATGAGCACGTTCCCGAGCAGCATGCGAGAAGGAGGAATACTGACCGAGCTGGTCAAGGCCCAAGAACTGCACGAGAAACAGCTAAAGAGGCCCTAGGCCAGATCTCCAAATCACCATTGGCCCACTGGATCCGCGCGGAGAAGACACCGAGCAGGGTGAAGCACTTAGCGTTCATCCCATACGAAACCAGCACGGATCCTGTGGCCCACATTCAGCATTACCAACAGGCCATGTTCATGCATGAGCAAGATGATGCACTGCTATGCAAAATGTTCCCATCCAGCCTGGGGAAAGTGGCACTGAGTTGGTACCATAAGCTCCCAGAGGGTTCCATCCTGTGCTGGACTCAGCTGGCCGAGGAGTTCACTGCTCGGTTTCTTACAAGCCGAGCGGCTCCAAAGACCTTTGATGCGCTAACCTCTATGAGACAGAGGGATGATGAGACTCTGCGTCAATACTCAAAGCGCTACTGGGAAACCTTCAACGAAATTGAAAATTGTAGTGAGGAGTATGCCCTAGCAACATTCAAAACAAGTCTGCCCGTGCATAGTAAGCTACGAGAATCGCTTACCATGCACCCAGTCAAGACTGTGGCTAAATTGATGGAGAGAATTCAGGAGCATGCACGGGTAGAAGATGATATCTTGCAGGCTGGAGGGAAGATCGTGGCAGGGCAACCTCAGCTCCCAGAAAAGAGGACAATGGAGTCAAAGGTATACAAGAAGGACTTCACAACAGAATGAGCAGTGGTTCAGAAGACCCCCAAAGATGACTGGGAACCCAGAGAAAAGGAGGGCTACCAATCAACACTGCAGCTATCACAGAGATTGGGGGCACATGACTGAGGATTGCGTGGAGTACAAAAAGTTTTTGGATGAGAAGGTGGCGGAGGGCCATCTCAAAGAATTTCTAGCTGAAAGCAAGAACGACGCCGAGCTGATAGAGGAGATGGACTACGATAAAGGTCCAAAAGGAACAATCCATATGATACACGGACTGGTGGCCCCATACACCAACAACGAAATAAGGCACATCCAAAGGATCAACGGGCATGCGAAGAAAGTCATGAAGCTCGGCGCGAAAAGGTCAAGACCTGAGGGAGTCATGGAG
The DNA here is from genome assembly GCA_963854785.1 of Vaccinium vitis-idaea. Lineage (NCBI taxonomy): Eukaryota > Viridiplantae > Streptophyta > Magnoliopsida > Ericales > Ericaceae > Vaccinium > Vaccinium vitis-idaea. Next base: position 28,148,344 of record OY978215.1, on the reverse strand, counting down.
GCCCCAATCACCTTCACTGATGATGACCTGGATGGGGTGTCAATACCCCATAACGACGCGTTGGTGATCACCCTACGAATAGGGGAATATAACGTGGAAAAAATCCTTGTGGATCAAGGGGCTAGCACAGAAATCATGTACTACGACACCTTTAAGAAGATGGAACTCCCGACGAATTCGCTGCAAAAGTGTCTTGTCCCCTTGGTTGGCTTCAGCGTGCAAACAGTATGGCCTATGGGAAAGGTCACACTACCTGTCCGAGCAGGATCGGTAGTATTGAAGACTGATTTTCTTGTGGTAGACATCCCTTCTTCCTATAACGTGATTATAGGGAGGACATGGATGCACAAGATGAGGGCGGTCTCTTCAACTTACCACCAAAAGATTAAGTACCCCGGGGCAGACGGAATAGAATGCATCAGGGGCAACCAGAAGGTGGCCGATCAGTGTTTTGCCCTGGTCTTGAAAAAGTCCCCAAAGGCCGAGCTAGTCCAAACGGTTGAAGTCCCAGACCAACCAACTTTGGAGGATGTCGGGGGTGATCCCACCAAGAAGATGGTGGAGGGACTGAAGAAGATACAGATTCAGGAGGACAATGCAGAGAAATATTTCTTGATCGGCGAGACCCTCTCCGAGCTAGAGGAAAGAAATCTGGTTACTTTTCTTAAAAACCACGTTGATGTGTTTGCTTGGACCCCCCAGGAAATGCCTGGGATAGATCCTGAAGTCATTTGCCACCACTTGAACGTGGACCCTCAGCACAAGCCAGTTGTGCAGAAGGCAAGGAGGTCGGCCCCACAGCACGCAGACGCTGTAATTGAGGAAGTAGAACGGCTACTAGAGGCGGATGCCATACGAGAAGTGAGCTATCCAGATTGGTTGGCCAACACAGTGGTAGTCAAAAAGAAAAATGGGAAGTGGAGGGTCTGTGTGGATTTCACCAGCCTCAACAAAGCATGCCCCAAAGACAGCTTCCCACTTCCCAGAATTGATCAACTTGTGGACGCTACATCAGGCTATGAAAGGATGAGTTTTCTTGACGCGTATCGAGGATACCATCAAATAGCTATGTACGAGCCCGATCAAGAGAAGACGTCCTTCATCTCCCCCAGAGGGCTCTACTGTTACAAGGTTATGCCGTTTGGGCTAAGGAATGCTGGAGCAACCTATCAGAGACTGGTTACTAAGATGTTCAAGGAGCAGCTCGGCAAGACTATGGAGGTCTACATCGATGACATGGTAGTCAAAAGCAAGTTGAGGCCTGATCACCTTGCCGATCTAAAGGTAACCTTCAACATTCTCAGATAATACAAGCTTAAGCTAAACGCTTCCAAATGTGCCTTTGGAGTCAGCTCGGGGAAGTTTCTTGGGCACTTAGTAACTAAAAGGGGGATTGAAGCTAACCCAGATCAAATCACGGCTCTGCAAAGCCTTCAAAGCCCAAAGACCACGAAGGAGGTCCAAAGGCTAACGGGGATGGCAGCAGCTCTAAATCGATTCATCAGCAAATCCTCAGACCGCTGCAAACCTTTCTTTCAACTTCTGAAGAAGAGAGAAGGCTACGAATGGGGAGCCGAGCAGGAACAGGCCTTCCAGGAGTTAAAAAGCTACTTATCATCACCACCCTTACTCTCTACTCCAGAAGCTGGGGAGCGGTTAATATTATACTTAGCCGTATCTGATCGTGCGGTCAGCTCGGTCCTCCTACGAATAAAGGGGACGGAGCAGGCCCCAGTTTATTTCGTAAGCAAAACACTGTTGGATGCTGAGACACGCTACCTACCGTTGGAGAAATTGGTATACGCTCTTGTCATAGCATCAAGAAAGCTGCCCCACTACTTCTTGCAGCACCCCATCACCGTATTCACTGAATATCCACTAAGAGCCTTGCTCAGAAAGGCAGATCTCTCTGGCAGGATATCCAAATGGTCATAGAACTGAGTCAGTTTGACCTTGATTACCAGCCTAGAACAGCGGTCAAAGGACAAATTCTAGCGGATTTCGTAGCAGAGTTCACTCCAACAGTGGCACCACCGCCACCACCTCTCCACGAGAAGGAGCAAACTAGAAAACCCGAGCAGTCAACGAGAATGGCCAATCCGGAACCAGACGAATGGAGGCTTTACGTAGATGGGTCAGCCTGCAACAAAGGATCTGGAGCAGGGGTTGTGCTTTTCTCTCCAGAAGGATTGGTTCTGGAGCAAGCACTGCGGCTGGGATTTAGTGCCACCAATAATGTGGCAGAATATGAAGCCTTGATTGCGAGATTGAAGAGTGCCCTAGAACTAAAGGTAAACAAATTGAGAGTATTTTGTGACTCACAATTAGTTGTTAACCAGCTTTCAGGAGAATACGCTACGAAAAGCGAAAAGATGGCCGCGTACTCAGAGGCAGCCAAAGATTTGCTTGATAAATTTTTTGAAGTCCACATCCAGCAAATCAGCTCGGGTCAGAATGCACACGCAGACTCACTGGCTTGCCTGGGATCAGCAATCAGGACAGAGTACCGCCGCACAGTGATGGTGGATTATCTGGGCGAACCGAGCATTGGCCGAGCAGTGGAAGTCGTGATGGAAACAGAGTTTGGGCCGAGCTGGATGGACCCAATAGTGGCATACCTACGAGATGGGACCTTGCCAGAAGATAAGAGGGAAGCACACAAAATCAAGACCAAGTCCGCACGCTTTTGGCTCTCTCCAGAAGGTAAGCTTTATAGAAAGTCTTTCCTTGGACCATATTTGTTGTGTGTACACCCAGCACTTGTTCAGAAATTCCTCCACGAGATCCATGCTGGAACTTGTGGGGGACACACCGGTGGCAGATCTATAGCCCACCGAGCAATATCCCAGGGATATTGGTGGCCTTACATGCAGGAGGATGCAAAAGCTTTTGTCAAAGCTTGTGAGAAGTGCCAGAGGTTTTCTCCCCTCATCCGAGCCCCAGCGGAGGATCTATTGCCTCTAACCAGTCCATGGCCGTTTGCTCAATGGGGATTGGATATCGTGGGTCCTCTCCCTATGGCAACGGGGAAACGAAAATTCCTACTCATTGGCACTGATTACTTCACCAAATGGATAGAAGGGGAGGCTCTTGCTAAAATCACAGAAGCCATGGTGGAAAGGTTTGTGTGGAACAAGATAATCACAAGGTTTGGAGTACCTTACTCCATCATCTCGGATAATGGATCCCAGTTCGGCAAGAAGTTCAAAGCCTTTTGTGCTCAGTACGGCATCAGAAACTATTACTCCACCCCAGCTTACCCACAGAGCAATGGACAAGCAGAAGCTTCAAACAAGACTATCTTAAAAAGTCTCAAAAAGAGGTTGGAGAAGAAAAAGGGAAAGTGGCCCGATGAGCTTCCAGCCGTGCTCTGGGCCTACAGAACCACCCCACGGCGATCTACGGGAGAGATGCCATATTCCCTTGCTTATGGGACAGAGGCAGTGATTCCCTTGGAGATTGGTTTACCAACCATTCGCACTGCACTTGTAGAGTCGGGGGGCAATGATAGAGCCCTGGCCGAGCAGCTAGATCTCGCTGAAGAAAAAAGAGAGCGGGCACTCATTACCTTAGCAGCATACCAGGAACAGCTACGAAGAAGCTACAATAAAAAGGTACAACCAAGAGAGTTCAAAGTGGGCGACCTAGTCTTGAGGAAGGTCTTGGCTAACACCAAAGTGTCCTCAGATGGGAAACTTGGACCGAACTGGGAGGGCCCATACAAGATTGTGGGAATTGCTGGCATCGGGGCCTACCGTTTGGCCGACTTGGATGGAGATCCAGTTCCACGGCCGTGGAATGTCCAGAATCTGAGAAAATTCTACCAGTGATCTGCTTATGTGACTACGAATACAATCACATCTTTTTTTTTGGGGGTGAATGCGAATAAATTCACATTTGTTTTGGCACCTTGTTGGGATTACGAATAAAATCACCGACAGTTATTTAGATTTTTGTCTTTATTAATAAAATTTCAGTTTTTCTCCTACTGTGATGTTGTTTAAATATGAACCCAAGTTGCTTCCAATCTGGATTCCTATTGGGGAGCAGATAGTGTATATGTGCAACGAATATTGCAGCGACAAAATTCTAAGTATGAAAAAACTTAGCGTATATATGTGCAACGAATATTGCAAGAAACTCTAAGTATAAAAACACTTAGATTTGCAACGAACATTGCAATAACTTTTTAAGCACGAAAAAGCTTAGATCTGCAACGAATACTGCAATGATTTCTAAGTACGAATAGACTTAGACATACAAAATCCAACGAATATTGGTAAATACCTAAGTATGAAAACACTTAGGTCGGGGAAAGTTCAAAAACACTTGAACACCTAGCATGCAGAAAAGGTGTAGCACGAAGAAGCTTACAAGTACTGCATAGAGAAAACTTGATAAAGATATACTTGAAAACGCTTGCAGAAATACGAATGCACAACAAGTACGAAAATACTTAAAAGTACCAGCATCAGAGATTAAAGAGGCCACAGACGGCCGAACAGACCACGCAGGGTCAGGAATAACAGTTCGCAGAGTAGAAAGACGAGTTCTGAAACAGGCATCAAGCCTCTTCATCGAGCTGATCGGCATCGATGGCAAGATTGGAATCAGGACCATTACCTCCAACAGAACTCTCAGTGTTACCATCCTCCGTAATGGTGAGGTCGGGAATGGTATCTTCAGTCTGCGGCTGCTCGGGGGAAAGGACGGACCGATCAGGCAGAACTTGGGCGTCAGGATAGGCTTCGGCAGCGGCCATCTCGCTCGGCAGTTCCATGTTAGCCCAATGAGGAGAGGACTCCTCAATACCGAGCTTCTCGAGGCAGCGCCGCCAAGCCGCTCCCCAGATGGCATCTTGTACAGCGGGCATTTGTGCCTTGTAGTTGGCTGTAACCTCCAGGACAGCTCGGTCATACTCCGCTTCCGCCTTGGCCTCCGCAGCAGCCAGCTGATTGCCCAGACCATGCTCAACCTCCTCCGACCTCTTCACCAGGTCAGCATTTTCGCCCCTCAGCGCCTCCACCTCAGCTCGGGCCTCCTTGAGAGACTGGGAGTACTGGGCGTTCTCCCTCTCAGCCCTCTCCGCTCTTTTCTGCTCTTTCTTCAGCTCCTTCTCAGCCTCTTTTGCCCTCTCAAAACCCACCGAGGCCTTCTGCATGATCTGTTAAGAAAGGATGAAAAAGACAAAACGGAGCATGAGCATAAGGGAAAGTCTAGACACAATAGGAGGAAGTAGGAGAGATGAGTTTACCTTGGCACTAGATTGAAAGATGGACTTCATCAGTACTTCATATGAGTTGCTTTTCTCCCTCTCTATGTCGTTGGGAAGGAGGGCAGCTCTGGAGATACCGAAGGCCACATCGGTGGAAGAGATCTTATCAATTGCATTGACGAGGGTACCATCAGGGCGAGCAAGCGTAGGGGCCCAGGGTTGAACCAGCGGTGGAGAGCCAGTCACTGGCAGACTGGTATCCCCAGTTCTTCTCCTCTGAGGAGGGGGTTGGACTTGTGGGGGACTCCCCGCTGGTCTCTTCTCCCTCTGACGGTCGGTAAAGGAAGGAGACGATGACTGAGGCATTTGAGTGGATCGGACGGTCGGAGGAGCACGGGAAGCTCCGCCGAGATTCAGCTGGTCCAGAAGGTTAATCGGTTGTAGAGGCATATCTGTATGATCTGGGGAAGGGGAGTAACCCGATGAGTCGTCCGAGTCTGCTAGACGGGCAGCTTGCTCGGCAATTTCGCGGGTAAGGGTGCGATAGTCAAACGCACCTGGTTCTTCTTCTTCTTCCTCTTCTGCTATAGCCGCTCTGCCGGATGTGCTCGGCTCAAGGTCAGTACGGACGAGGATAGGGATGGCGGTGAGAACCTCCGGGATATGTGCAAACGTAACTTGCTGCTGCAAGTCCCTAGGGGCTCGAGAACGCGTTGATCCCCTTCTAGATCGGCCCCGACGAGAACGAGACCCTTGTTCAGCTGGGGGGCGTGTGGCGATCAAGGGGGCAGCTGGAGGCCAGGGGTGTCTCGATCTTGGTTCGCCGACCTTTCTGATACCACCCCAGTACGTTGGGGTGTAGTCCAATAGTAGGTGAGCTGCACGGCCGAGACCAACAGGGGTTGGTGCAAAGCCGTCGAAGTATAGGGCCCGAGCAATATCCTCGCGATGAAGATTGCCGTGGATAAGGCGGCCACCGCGATTAAGGTTGCTCGCTGCAAAACAACGCATGAGAAGAAAAAGATGGTTAAGAACGGCTCTTAAAGGGATAAAAAAAAGAGAATGAAAATGCAAAGAGCGAAGTACTAACGTGGTCGGCCTGTAGCCGTAGGGCAGGAGAAGCCAACGACATTCCCCTCTGCATCCTTTGGCTCCCAATTGCCGGTGACTATGAGAAAGTCATCCGCCTCGCCCTTCGAGGAATTGGGAAGGTCGGTAATGAGTTTCTGCTCGGGGTCTCTAGCCTTGAAATAATAATTTTGATCTGCTGTGGGGACTACACTGTAGAGGTAGTGTAAGTCCCACCAATCGAGATGCAGGCCGAGCAGCCTGTTTAGGGCAATCGTGCCCATGACCACCCTAAGGAAATTAGGGCAGAGCTGCATAGGGTTCAATCTGCATCTGAAGCAAATCTCCCTGAAGAAAGGGTGTAAAGGGAGCCTAAGGCCCCCTTCTACTATGAAGATCAAAGGGATAAGAATTTTTTGTTCGTCCAAACCTACCTCTCTCAAGTCATTTCGGTTGTTTAATCTGAATTGAATGTCAGCAGGGATATTGTAATCCCGTCGAAAATCCAATATCTTTTGGGGGTTACCAAGAAGAGTCCTATGTTTACCCATTCCTATTGGAGATTTAGGGTTTCACAGTTGAAACCCAGAGAACGAAAAGACAAACAGACACAGAGGAAACAGCGAAGAAGATGAAACGCGAGGTAGAAAGGAAGATCTGGAAGGGCCACTTACGTGAGAAAGACGAGCCTAAGGAAATGTTTTCCGACGCAGATGGAAGGAAGTCCTCCGACGAAAACCGTAGACAACAAGCAAGGTTGCAGATGAACTCAGATGACGGAAATGGCAGAAATGCTTTTCTCTCTCTCTTCTTTGCTTCTAACGAGTGTGAAGTGAAAGAGGAGAGGAGAGGTTTTTTGGGTTTAGAAGATTTTTTGGAAGAATAATGATTATCCCGCCCGAAACCCCATAAAAGTTGGGTATGACGCATCAGGACACGTCAGCAGAAAACGTCCTTTGGGTTTATCCGGTGACCAACGGGTCATTTCGCATTTAATGCGAGAACAGTCTTGCCCCCCACGTGAGGGGGAGGCGTGCAAGAAGATGCATCAGGACCAATGGAGCTCTGCGCACCGCTGGTAAATGACAGCAATGGCAGAGCTGGGGAGCAATTGGAGTGGGTAAAATCTGGTTACCCTACTTTTAGGCATAGCACGTGCCTAAGGCAATCACCACGAGAGGGTGAATAGCTCGGCACCACATAGGGAGACCGTGGGCCCTGTGCCGAGCTGATCCCGGACCATGAATAAGGTCAGGATAGTTAAGTAAGTTAATATATCAGGATGCACTAGCTCGGCATAAGACATGAAGGGATACCCCTGGTATGGCCGAGCTAGGTAGGCTACGTGTATAGCTTGAATAGCATTCTGGAATACATAATTCAGCTCGGCGTAATAAGCTGAACTATGTACGAGTTATTCCGAGCTACGTGGAAGCACGGCACTGCCACGATAAGGGCGGTGAGACATTCCAGAATATTCTACAGCGGCTCCTTATGAGATAAGGAGCAATCCCGTAAGATAAGGGATTAATATGGGAAGTCCTAACGTGATTAGGAGTATATCCCATAGGGGGAAGAATCCTATATGGGAATAAAGACCCCTGCTAGACGAAATCTAGCAGGACATGGAAACTCGTCCCTAATAGGAAAGTCCTATTAGGAAGAGGATTCCTAAAGAGAATAGGAAACATAAGGCACGAGATGCCAAGACTCATAAGGTACCCACGCCTATAAATACAGAATGATATCCATGAAGAAAGGTACGCTGTGAAACCTATTTTCATACGCATTGTGTTTTGAACTCTCAAGTACGTGATACTAACTTAGGCATCGGAGGGCCTTTGCCAACGAGAGGCAAAGGTGCTCTAACCCTTTTTCTGTCTTGCAGATCTAGGGTTGATCCAAGGAAGCACGTGATCCAGGGTTACGTGGATTTATCCCCGTACAAAGACTCGGTGATATGCCCCAGTTTGGATTTTTGTTTTGCATGACGCCAACGTTTGCACAATGCTTTGACTTTTGACTTTCAAGGGAGATTAGACTGTTCCCTTGTGATTTGAATTCTCACTATCAAGTTGCACTTTCCAATCTGAAAGGACTTTTATCTAGGTTATGAGGGGGCCATGGTTATGGGCTTAGCAAAGGAAGGATAATAGGCTCAAAAATCTCATTTTTCCTTTGGGGTTGTTTGAGCTGGCAGCTATCTTGTACTCCATTTGCGCCCATTTTGCTTTTTGGTGGGCGCTTTCTTCCCTTTGTGGCTTTCATTGTTTTTTATAGGTGCTTCGATTTCAATGACTTTTCTGTTTCATTTCTTTAATGCTTTTCATCTTGTTGCACCCATGTATTTGACAAGCCTATAAGTTTGGTGCTTTCATTCTTGTGAGACTTTGAATCTTCACGCGCTTATATCCCTGGCACTTTCATTATGCTGGTTGTCATGTGTTTGACACTTTCATATTTCTTGTTTCACCCCAGTGTGGGGGATAGCTGCCTAGCTGGGTTCTTTTTCAAAGAAATTGATTCAGGCTCAAAAGGGCTCGCAATGGATATTTATGTGGGAAATCAAACAAAGAATGCCTTTCTTCATTTTGAATTGCGCAACTTGAGAGGGAGAACTCATGCTTGCTCTAACTTTTGCCTAGATCTCATTTTGAAATTTGATCTAGCGAGCTTTTTGCCTTAACTTTTGCCTAGGCCGCCTTTGCGGGTTTTCGACCTAGCAGGCTTTTCTTGTGTTAAAGCATCGTCTCTTGATGACATCGGGGAATGGTCCACTGGAAATCCTCCTTGTGCGGGGCAAGGGTTCAATCAAAATTCATCTCGTGTTTTGAAGTGATTAACATGTTTCTCAAATGATGGTGGAAAACAATTTCAAGGATTATCACAAAAACCCAAGTTTATGATGACAATTTCAACACAACAGCGTGACATTGATTTTTGATAGTTGCGACCGAACCACTAAAGGTTGCCTACGTATCCCTTTGCAAGGAATCAGGTCGTGCGTAGTTCGGGACTACAAAGTTGACTCTATTTTTGGTCTTCTTTTTTTTTTTTTTTTTTTTGACAACAAACAAAATATTACAAACTCGAAGATGAAAACACATAGACGAAGAAAACATAAACAGACTCGAAATTCAAACTGACTCAATCAGAAATGAAAACTTGACTTGACACTTGAAGACTTCCAAGACTCGTGGAAGATTGAATTATTGCATGGACATTGATGGTTCATTGGTTCGGCGAGGTGTCCGGCTTCGCCAGTGGAGTAGAGATGGATCCTTTATCAATGAGATCTTGAATCTTGTGGCAGAGGCGATGACACTCATCGATAGCATGACCAGGCACTTGATGGAAGGCACAGGAGGCGTTTGGGTTGTGGTAGGCTGGGAGCTTTTGAGGTAGAGGAGTTGGAGAGAGTGGTTTGAGAAGACCGGCTTCGTGAAGTTCTTCATACATCAAGGATAAGGGTGTGGTGAACTGTGAGAGGGTTCTTTGTGTTTTTTTGGAGTGGTTGGTTTGGACTGTGATTTTGTTGATGGGTGCTGCTCGGTTGAAGTTGTGTTTTGTGGAGCTGGATGAGGTGTTTGCATAAAGGGTGTTGTTATCACCGGAGTTGCTGTTCTTGGTTTTTGGAGCGGGGCCATCGTTTTCAAGAATGTCGTCCCGTATTGCTTCCTCAATTGACAGGCCTGTCTCAAAGTAGGTCTCAAAGTTATGTGTCTGGGCCATCACCATGTATTGGGCCAAGTCAGGTTGTAGATTCTTGGTTATGATCCTCATTTGGTCCTTATCACTGGGGCGATCGGTCATTTGTGCGGCCTTCGCCCTCCACCTTTTCACAAACTCTGCAAAGGACTCATTCTCTTTCATTTTGATACTTTCAAGTTCACGAGTAGTGACCTTGAGCTGTACATTGTACTCATACTGCTTTATGAAAGCAGCCGCCATTTCATCCCAAGTTTTCCTCCTTGAGATGTCAAGAGACAAGAGCCATTGAAGTGCGGGCCCTGTGAGAGTTTCATGGAACATTTGGGCCATAATGGGCTCATCAACATCTTGCAATGAAAGGGAGCTCACGTATGCCTGAACGTGTCCCCTTGGATCTCCGGTACCGTCGAACTTCTCAAAGTTCACATGTTTGAATTTCTTAGGGAGTTTGGCACCCGGGAAAAGGCAGAGTTTGTCCATGTCGAACCCGGTGATGGCCCGCTGCTCGTTCTTAGCTACTGACTCCTCAAGCTTAGCAATCTTGGCTAGCATCTCGGCCAATTGAGGGTTTTCAGCAAATTGCTCATGGCGGTCATCATTAGGGATTTCTTGGTTTTGGGGCCCACCTTCGGGCATTTGAGGTGGGGGTGGAGGCAGCCGGCTTTGGATATTTACCATAATCGCCATGAGTTGAGCGATTCGGGTGTCATTTCGGGCCCTCTCATCTTGCATTTCCTTCCTCAGTCGCTCAATCTCATTCGGAGGATCTTGTTCCTGATCTGCCGACATACTTGCTTCAGACACAAGCGATGAAGGTCGAGATAATCTTTGTCTGGGAGGTCGAGGTAAGGTCTTCTTCTTGACAGGCTCAATGGTTCAGGACTGACAGTAAAGAAAAAAAAGTCGAACTCAGATTGTGCCCCTGGTTTTATTGAAGAAAATGTCGTGCATGCATTGTTGTCATTGTGCCGTCCTAAGATCTAGACTACCGGTCTCGGTCTCACTTAAAACATTGCACGGATGTTTGAAACAACAACCACGGGTAAGTCGTGACAGGCAGGTTAAATTCCAATCGTTGTGGAATCAGAGCCAATCTCCTTATAGACTATCCGAGACAGAGCAATAAGATTGTTGAAATCCGGATACAGATGCACTTAAGGCTAGCCCGAGACACGGGGAGCCGTTCGAGCACGACGAACACTGGAGGTATCTCAAACTCCATGGATTTAAAGTCTCCTAGACTACATGTACAACTTAGGGTTAGTCTACCGGATCCAAATCTCACTTAAGACCATAGCACAGATGATTTTCCAACACCCCGGGCAGACCATTACTCGGCAGGTTAAATTCCAAACTTGTTGCAATCAGAGCCAATCGCTTTTCTTGATCATCCGAGACAAAGCAATTTGGGTGTTGTAATCCAGATACTAATGACCTTAAGGCTAGTTCAAATCACGGTGGCCGTTCGGGCACGACCAACACCGGAGGTATCTCAAACTCCGTGGATTTTAAGTCTCCTAGACTGAATTCGACAGCTTTGGAAGATTGCCCCAATCCTCAAGTTTTCTTTTAAGTGATAAGTCCTTGATATCGGATGGTCGGATTTGGGAAATTCTAATCCACACAAATTCCGACAATGATCTAAGATCAGATGCTTAAGGGCGATTGACCCTTCTCGGGCCAATGTCCCTTAAACCCGTTTAGATCAGTGTTTAGGAATTTGATGATCCAAATTTTCCCACGTCCGGTCGTCCTAAGGGCTAACTCATAAGAACAACGCGCATATGGGATGCGCGACTCATCATCGGGCCGAGGCAACCTTCTACTAACCGTAGAGGCATTAAAATTAAATGGGACATCTACACGGAACATCTATACAAGCGACGCTCGCGACGACTATATACAATGCAAATGCATGAATGCAACATGGCATGGCGAGGAAAGCGGTAACACATAGCACGTAACAAGATGGAGCATGCAAACTTAACGCACGGGTGGGTTGCTAAACGTGGGGTTCTATGGCTAATTACATGCAAAAGGCTGGTTTTGGTCGCTGAGGGTACCCCGGACTCAAAATCAAAATCGCCTCCTACCGTTAAAAACGATAGTGACGATGTGATTTATCACGGTCGAGGGCTGCTGGATATTTCGGGATTCCTTGTCACCGGCAAGCCGAGCAGGATTGCGAAAACATGCCAGCGAGGCTAAGAACTATGCAAGTGCAATGCAAAATCAAATTTCAAACATTTGAAAAATCCCACAAAACATCTTTCGAATTAAACCCACTTTGATTAACACATATTTCAATAAAATTACACAAGTGTAATAAAAATTGCACAAGTGTAATTAAATAGAATATATATTAACCAATTTCCCCAGCAGAGTCGCCAGCTTGTGGACGGCCCACGGAGATGGTTCGGTTTCGCGTTTGAAAAGATTGTGATTATTAGAGTCCCCACCCGGATTTGAGGTCCGAACCCGCGAAACCGATCAAAAATGACTCATTTGCCCATTGAAAAAGATTTTACTGGTCATGGCGGAACCAAAGATTTCACGGATTCGGGGGTTTGGTTACGAGAGGGGAAGGGTTTTACGGCACCCCTCTCGCCCGGTCCGTGAACCGGTCTCTACTCGACATTTTGTGGGATTTTGAAAATGTTTGAAATTTAATTCTATCCACGAAAATAGGGAATCGGGGGTGGGAATCACATAACGACAATATATACAAGAGATACGATTCTACGGTGTATGCTCGTGCACGTGATCTACGTGGGTGATGATGACAACGATAAAGGAAATCACTACAGATATTTACAGAATAAAGAAATCACAGAAACTGTACAATAATTGCAAGAGATTCTGAACATAGAACATAAGAGATCACAACCTGGATTCCAGAATAGGGGTTGAGCGCTCAAGGGTGACGGTTTGAGCGCTCAATCCTCAAGAACAGCTTGAGCGCTCAAAGACATAACATTGAGCGCTCAAGCCATAATGTGGCTTTCTGGTTTTTGACCTTCAAGCAAGCTTTTGATACCTCATCAGAATCATAAATACACAAAATAAAGATTTAGGAGGTTGGACAGCCACTGTTTTGCACTTAAATATATGATTTTCAAAGGTTTTGATGTTTGATCATCATAAAATGGTTAACTTACACTCATGCATGTGATTTTGAGGTAGAAATAGGCTGTTTTGAGAATGATATGAACATATTTAACCATTTAATGACGATCAAAACCAAGAGAAAGCACAAAAGTTAGCAAAACAGTGACTGTCCCAGAGCTGGGTTTGAGCGCTCAAGGCCTGAGGCTTGAGCGCTCAATCCCTGCTGAAACTGCAGATTTTGAAAATGTTTTGATTATGTATTTTGGACCTTATAAGCCCAATGCAAGTATAAAGAACTTGCTTGGACCTACTGGTCTCCCTCAGAAGGACCAAAACAGTGGGATTTCACATGTTTAACTCCCTTTTTGAACTTGATTGAAAGCTTGGACTTTGATTTTGGGCTTGGTGGAGGGGGATTATGGATGTTTGGTTGGTATCCTGGGTAGATGAGACAATGTATGTGTGGATTGATGATCAAAGATCGAATTTGGAGCTTGAAGGGTGGTTTTTGTGAGTGAGGAAGTGGTTTTGTAGAGAGAGAGAGAGAGAGGATGTTTTTCTGGAGGAATTGAGAGCTGGAGTATGAGAGTTGGTAACCTCCAAAACCAGGGGTAGTGGGTGGTTTAAATAGGCAGTGAGTGGGAGGGAAGAGAGGAGAGAGAGAGAGTGGGTTTGTATTTGAAAGTGGGTTAGGAGTAGATTTAGGGGTAGATTAGAGCAATGTAGGATGTATTATACGTGTACAAGGCGTATGCAGGTGGTTAGACGCTCCTCCCTGCATGAAATCTCATGATGAGATACTCTGCAGATTCCTGACTGGGATCAGAGTTGAGCGCTCAAAGCTACGGGCTTGAGCGCTCAAGGTGGGATTTTTGGGTTTGAGCGCTCAAGGTCCATGGCTTGAGCGTTCAAGGTTACTGGTGGCAGGTTGATGGTTTTGCTTGGTTTGGTTATCTTTAGGTGCTTTTGGACTGTTTGGCGATGTTTGGTTGATTTTGATCAAGTTCAAGCCATTTTCACCAGTTTCGGGTAGTCGTGATTGGTCTGTTTTATCATCGGGAATGCTCGAGTGCATCCCGGGTTCAAAATCGGGGTGTCTACAGCAGCCTCGACAGAAAAGAACAGGAGGCAGAAGAACTGGCCCTTGAAGTCACTCGACGAGAATGAGAGATTCAGGGCCTAAAGAAACAACTCCAAGAGAAGGAGAAAGATTTACGTTCACGGACGAGATCCGTGCTGTACGAAAAGGAAAGAAGGAGTCATCATCGTGACGATGTCTCCGCTGACCGAGCAGCCTCTCCACGAAAAAGGAGGGAAAGGAGCGTTTCAGTTGAAAAGAAAGAGAGAAGGAAACATGCTAGGGACAGATACGAGAGATCTGATTCCAACGAGCACATCCCTGAATAGTATGTAAGAAGAAAGGAGACTGGCCGAGCAGAAGGGGGACCTAAAACTGCACGAGAAGTAGCCAAGGAAGCCCTAGGCCAGATCTCAAAGTCACTGCTGGCCCATTGGATCCGAACAGAAAAAACACCGATCAGAGTGAAGCACTCAGCATTCATTCCTTACGAAACCAGCACGGATCCTGTGGCTCACATTCAACACTATCAACAGGCCATGTTCATGCATGAGCAAGATGATGCCCTGCTGTGCAAAATGTTCCCATCCAGCTTGGGAAAAGTAGCCCTGAGTTGGTACCACAAGCTCCCGGAAGGGTCTATCCTGTGCTGGGCTCAACTAGCTGAGGAATTTACTGCTCGATTCCTCACTAGCCGAGCGGCTCCAAAGACTTTTGATGCATTAACCTCTATGAGACAGAGGGACGAGGAGACTCTGCGGCAGTATTCCAAACGTTATTGGGAAACTTTCAGCGAGATTGAAAACTGCAGTGAAGAGTACGCTCTGGCAACGTTCAAGACAAGCTTGCCCATGCATAGTAAGCTACGAGAATCGCTCACCATGCATCCAGTAAAAACTGTGGCCAAACTTATGGAGAGGATCCAGGAGCACGCACGGGTAGAAGATGATATCCTACAAACTGGAGGAATGATTGTGGCAGGACAACCCCAGCTCCCAGAAAAGAAAACGGTGGAGTCAAAGGTGTACAAGAAGGACTACACAACGGGAAGGAAGGACTACACCCAGCAGAGGAAAGACAGAGCTGATCCAGATCCAAAATCGTACTTCAGCGTCATGACAACTTTCAACATACGAACCTACAAAATGCTGTACAGGATCAAGAACGAATCTTGGTTCAGGAGACCCCCAAAGATGACAGGGAATCCAGAAAAGAGGAAAGCTACCAATCAGCACTGCAGCTATCACAGAGATTGGGGACACATGACTGAAGATTGCATGGAGTATAAAAAGTTCTTGGACGAAAAGGTGGCGGAGGGCCATCTTAAGGAGTTCTTGGCTGATAGCAAGAATGATGCCGAGCTGGTAGAAGAGATGGACTAAAAAAAAGGTCCAAAGGGAACAATCCATATGATACATGGATTAGTCGCCCCTTATACCAACAACGAGATAAGGCACATCCAGAGGGTCAACGGCCAAGCAAAACAAGTCATGAAGCTCGGCATGAAGAGGCCGAGGGCTGAGGGAGTCA
Source organism: Vaccinium vitis-idaea (assembly GCA_963854785.1). Lineage (NCBI taxonomy): Eukaryota > Viridiplantae > Streptophyta > Magnoliopsida > Ericales > Ericaceae > Vaccinium > Vaccinium vitis-idaea. The sequence continues at coordinate 28,132,634 of OY978215.1, read as the reverse complement.
TGGAGATCCCAATCACCTTCACTGACGACGATCTGGATGGAGTAGTGGTGCCACATAACGATGCGTTAGTAATCACCCTACGAATAGGGGATTATGACGTGGAGAAGATTCTTGTCGATCAGGGAGCTAGTGCAGAGATCATGTACTACCAAACTTTCAAGAAAATGGAACTCCCACCGAGCTCATTGCAAAAGTGTTTAGTTCCACTGGTCGGCTTCAGTGCACAGACAGTATGGCCTATGGGAAAGGTCACATTGCCCGTCCGAGCTGGATCAGTAGTCCTAAAAACCGACTTCCTTGTGGTAGACATCTCTTCCTCCTATAACGTGATTATAGGAAGAACCTGGATGCACAAAATGAGGGCAGTCTCTTCAACTTACCACTAGAAGATCAAGTACCCTGGAGCAGATGGCATTGAGTTCGTTAGAGGAAACCAGAAGGTAGCCGACCTATGTTTCAACATGGTACTGAAGAAATCCCCCAAGGCCGAGTTGGTGCAGACAGTTGAAGTTCCAGATCAGCCAACCCTGGAAGACGTCGGAGGTGACCCCACCAAGAAGGTGGTGGAAGGGTTAAAGAAGATACAGATCCAGGGAGACGATGAGGAAAGGTATTTCTTGATCCGCGAGACACTTGTCGAACGGGAGGAAAGGGATTTGGTTGCCTTTCTGAAGAACCACATCGATGTTTTCGCTTGGAATCCCCAGGAGATGCCTGGGATAGACCCCGAGATAATCTGCCACCATTTAAACGTGGATCCTCAGCACAAACCAGTTGTGCAGAAGGCAAGGAGGTCGGCACCACAGCACGCCGACGCTGTGATTGAAGAGGTGGATCGCCTACTAGAAGCGGATGCCATACGAGAGGTGAGCTATCCAGACTGCCTAGCCAACACAGTTGTGGTCAAGAAGAAAAACGGGAAGTGGAGAGTCTGTGTGGATTTCACCAGCCTCAACAAAGCATGCCCGAAGGACAGCTTTCCACTCCCTAGGATCGATCAGCTAGTAGACGCCACATCAGGCTATGAAAGGATGAGCTTCCTTGACGCATATCGAGGATACCATCAAATAGCCATGCATGAGCCAGACCAGGAGAAAACATCCTTCATCTCACCCAGGGGACTCTACTGTTACAAAGTTATGCCATTTGGGCTAAGGAATGCTGGAGCAACCTACCAGAGGTTGGTCACTAGGATGTTCAAGGAACAGCTCGGCAGAACCATGGAGGTCTACATCGACGACATGGTGGTAAAAAGCAGACTGAAGCCTGATCACCTTGCCGACCTGGAGGTAACTTTCAATATTCTGAGAAAATACAAGTTAAAGTTAAACGCCTCCAAGTGTGCCTTTGGAGTCAGCTCGAGGAAGTTTCTAGGGCACCTGGTGACTAAAAGGGGGATCGAGGCTAATCCAGACCAGATCACGGCTCTGCAAGGCCTTCAGAGTCCAAAGACCACGAAGGAGGTCCAAAGGCTAACAGGGATGACAGCAGCTCTTAACCGTTTCATCAGTAAGTCCTCAGACCGTTGCAGACCATTCTTTCAACTTCTAAAGAAGAGAGAAGGATACGAGTGGGGAGCCGAGCAGGAAAAGGCTTTCCAAGAGTTGAAACTCTACTTGTCGTCACCACCCTTACTCTCTACCCCAGAAGCTAGGGAGCGATTGATATTATACCTAGCAGTATCTGATCATGCGTTCAGCTCAGTTCTCATACGAATAAAGGGGACAGAGCAGGCTCCGGTCTACTTTGTGAGCAAGACAATGTTAGATGCTGAGACGCGTTACCTACCGTTGGAGAAATTGGTATACGCTCTTGTCATAGCTTCAAGAAAGTTACCTCACTATTTTCTACAGCATCCCATCACTGTGTTCACTGAATATCCACTAAGAGCCTTGCTTAGGAAGGTAGACTTCTCTGGACGAATATCCAGGTGGTCCATTGAATTGAGCCAATTTGACCTTGACTATCAGCCAAGGACGGTAATTAAAGGGCAAATCTTGGCTGACTTTGTAGCTGAGTTTACCCCAACGGTGGCTCCACCTCCACCAGCCCTCCACGAGACGGAGCAAGAAATCAATCACCCCGAGCAGCCAACGAGAGTGACCGATCTGGACCCAGAGGAATGGAGGCTCTATGTTGATGGGTCAGCTTGTAACAAGGGATCTGGAGCAGGGGTGGTGTTGTTCTCTCCAGAAGGTTTGGTACTGGAGCAAGCACTATGGCTGGGATTTAGTGCTACTAACAATGTAGCAGAATATGAAGCGTTGCTCGCTGGATTGAGGAGTGCCCTGGAACTCAAGGTAACAAAATTACGGATATTTTGTGACTCACAATTAGTTGTTAACCAACTTTCAGGGGAATATGCTACGAAGAGCGAGAAGATGGCTGCGTACTCAGAAGTGGCCAAAGATTTGCTTGACAAGTTTAACAGAGCTCACATCCAACAGATCAGCTCGGGCCAGAATGCACACGCAGACTCATTGGGATGCTTAGGGTCAGCAGTAAACACGGAGTACCGCCGTACGATAGCTGTGGATTATTTGAACGAACTGAGCATTGGCCGAGCGGTAGAGATCGTGGTGGAAACAGAGCTTGGGCCGAGCTGGATGGACCCAATAGTGGCATACCTACGAGATGGGACATTGCCAGAAGACAAGAGGGAAGCTCACAAGATCAAAACCAAATCAGTACGTTTCTGGCTCTCTCCAGAAGGTAAGCTTTACAGAAAGTCTTTTTTTGGTCCATACTTGTTGTGTGTACACCCAGCCCTTGTTCAGAAATTCCTCCATGAGATCCATGCTAGAACATGTGGGGGACATACTGGTGGAAGGTCAATAGCACACCGAGCGATATCCCAGGGATATTGGTGGCCTTACATGCATGAGGATGCAAAGGCTTTTGTCAAGAAGTGTGAAAAGTGTCAGAGATACTCCCATCTCATCTGAGCTCCAGCGGAGGATCTGTTGCCACTGACCAGTCCGTGGTCCTTTGCTCAGTGGGGACTAGACATCGTGGGTCCTCTCCCTATGGCAACGGGGAAAACGAAAATTCCTACTCATTGGCACAGACTATTTCACTAAGTGGATAGAGGGTGAAGCTCTAGCAAAAATCACCGAAGCTATGGTGGACAAGTTTGTGTGGAACAAGATCATCACACGATTTGGAGTACCTTACTCCATCATTTCAGACAACGGTTCCCAGTTCGGCAGAAAGTTCAAGGCGTTTTGTGCACAGTACGGCATCAGGAACTACTATTCAACCCCAGCTTACCCACAGAGTAATGGGCAAGCAGAAGCTTCAAACAAGACTATCCTCAAAAGTCTTAAAAAGAGGTTGGAAGGAAAGAAAGGAAAGTGGCCAGACGAACTGCCTGTCGTGCTATGAGCATACAGAACCACCCCACGGCGATCTACGGGAGAGACGCCGTACTCCCTTGCTTATGGAACAGAGGCAGTGATTCCATTGGAGATAGGCTTGCCGACCATCCGCACCACTCTTGTGGAGTCAGGAGGCAACGACAAAGCCTTGGCCGAGCAACTTGACCTTGCCAAGGAAAAGAGGGAGCGTCCACTTATCACCTTGGCAGCATATGAAGAGCAGCTACGAAGAAGCTACAATAAGAAGGTACAGCCAAGAGAGTTCAAAGTTGGGGATCTAGTCCTGAGGAAAGTCTTGGCCAACACCAAAGTATCTACTGATGGAAAGCTTGGGCCGAACTGGGAAGGCCCATATAAGATCGTGGGGATTGCTGGAATTGGGGCTTATCGTTTGGCCGACCTGGATGGAGACCCAATACCATGGCCATGGAATGTTCAGAACTTGAGAAAGTTCTACCAGTAATTTGTTTGTGTGATTACGAATACAATCACATCCTTTTTAAAGAAATTTACATCTGTTTTTAATACCTAGTTGGGATTACGAATAAAATCACCAGCTTAGGTCCCCTTTATCTTTATTTCGAGCATGAATGAAACTTCGTTTATTTTCTTATTGTGATATTGCTTAAATATGAACCAAAATTGCTTCCAAATTGGATTCCTATTGGGGAGCAGAGACTGTGTATTCATACAAAAAAGACACTCAGAAATCTCTAAGTATGCAGAAACTTAGAGAAACTTGCAACGAACATTGCAGCAATAAACCCTAAGTATGAAGAAACTTAGGCTTGCAACGAACATTGCAGCAATAAACCCTAAGTATGAAGAAACTTAGGCTTGCAACGAACATTGCAGCAATAAATCCTAAGTATGAAGAAACTTAGGCTTGCAACGAACATTGCAGCAATAAACCCTAAGTATGAAGAAACTTAGGCTTGCAACGAACATTGCAGCAATAAATCCTAAGTATGAAGAAACTTAGGCTTGCAACGAACATTGCAGCAATAAACCCTAAGTATGAAGAAACTTAGGCTTGCAATGAATATTGCAACACGAGCTTCCTAAGTACGAAAACACTTAGGCTTACAACAAATATTGCAATACACAAACATACTTGGAAATACTTGTGGCAATAAAAGTGTATAACATAACGAGTACGAAAATACTTAAAAGTACCAGCATCAGCAAAAGTATCAAAGTGACAACAGGCCAACAGACGGCCGAGCAAGACCACGCAGGGTCAAGAGTAGAACTAAAAAATAAACAGACAGAAATGATAACAAGCATTACGCTTCTTCACCGTGCTGACCAACGCCGGTGGCAAGATTGGGGTCGGGGTTAGCATCCCCAAGACCATCAGCAGAAGTGGTAAGGTCAGTGACAGTTTCTTTTAGCAGGGTCTGCTCGGCAGTGGGCTCAGGATGCGCCTCAGAGTTGGGCTGCGTTCCAGCATCAGGGATGGTTTGAGCAGCAGCTACCTCACTTGGGAGCTCCATGTCAGTCCAGTGAGGGGAAGTTGGATCCACTCCAAGCTTGGTGAGGCACCTCTGCCAAGCTGCACCCCATACAACATCTTGCACCGCAGGCATCTGTGCTCGGTAGTTGTCAGTAATCACAACAACGGCACGATCATATTCGGCCTCGGCCTTCGCCTCTGCAGCTGCAAGTTGCTGACGAAGTTCACCCTCAACCTCAGCAGCTTTCTTTTTTAGCTCGGCGGCCTCCCCTTTCAAAGCCTCTACCTCCCCCCGAGCCTCTTTCAAAGACTGAGCATGCTCCGCACTCTCTTTCTCCGCTTTCTCTGCCCTTTTCTACTCTCTTTTTAGCTCCTTCTCGACATCTTTGGCTCTCTCCAGCCCAACGGATGCTTTCTGCATAATCTGCAAAGCCAAAGTACAACTGATAAGGACAAGGCAAAGGTTCAATGCAGAGGAAATAAAGGGAAGGAATTTTCTACCTTGGCACTTGACTGAAAGATTGACTTCATCAATGTGTCGTAAGAACTGTTTGCCTCTCTCTCCATATCAAGCGGGAGAAGAGCAGCTCTAGATATGCCAAAAGCCACATCCGTAGAAGAGATCTTGTCGGTCAAGTTTAAAAGATTGTCATCAGGACGAGCAAGCACTGGAGTCCAAGGCTGCGCCAGTGGAGGGGAGTCAGTGAGGCGTTGGCTTGAGCCCGAGCTTCCTATCCTCCTCCTCTGCGGGGGCGGCTGGGCGCTTTGAGGGCTCTCAGCTGGCCTCTTATCCCTCTGATTTTCGGGAAGAGAAACGTCGGGTGCTTCGATGGGATTGATGATGCAAGCGGCTGGGGGAGCACAAGAAGCCCTCCCACCAAGGCTCAGTTCGCCTAGCAGATCGATCGGCTGGCGAGGCATCTCTTCTCGGACTGGAGAAGGGGAGTAGCCTGGAGAGTCGTCTGAGTCCGCAAGGAGGGCGGCCTGCTCGGTCAGGGATTGGATAACTGCACGGTGGTCAAACCCACCTGTTCCTTCTTCTTCTTCTTCTACCACCCTTCCGGATGTGCTCGCCTCCTCAGCAGCTCGGACGATGATTGGGATGGCTGAAGGGATCTCAGGGATATGAGCAAAGGTGATCTGTTGTTGGAGGTCTGTTGGGGCTCGGGAGCCTCTTGACCCTCTCCTAGCTCGGCCTCTTCTAGATCGGCCGGTTCTTTGCTCACCAGAGGGACGTGTGGCGACCAGGGGAGCAGTTGGCAGCCAGGGGTGTCTTGAGCGCGGCTCGCCTACTTTACAGATTCCCCCCCAATAGGACGGCGTGTATCCCAAGAGAAGATGAGCAGCTCGGCCTAGCCCCATAGGCGTGGGCTCAAGACCGTCGAAGTACAAGGCCCGGGCAATGTCCTCGCGGTGAAGGTTGTCGTGGACCAGACGACCGCCGTGGTTAAGATTGCTCGCTGCAAAAAAAAAACAGATAAGAAACGATTAGTCCAGATAAAACAAATTATTCCTATGTAGATCAACTAAATAATGGCAGAGGAACAAGATACTAACGTGGCTGGCCCATGGCCGTGGGGCAGACGAAACCGACTGTGTTCCCCTCGGCGTCCTTGGGCTCCCAATTGCCAGTGACCACCAGGAAGTCGTCCCCTTCACCCTTCGAGGAATTGGGGAGATCTGTGATAAGTTTTTGGTTGGGGTCCCTGGCTTTGAAGTAATAATTATTGTCGATTGTAGGAACAACACTATAGAGATAGTGCAGGTCCCACCAGTCCAGACGAAGGCCGAGCAAACTATTAAGGGCAACTGTGCCCATGACTACCCTAATGAAATTGGGGCATAGTTGCATTGGGCTTAGGTTGCACCGACTACAAACCTCTCTGAAAAAGGGAGGTAGAGGAAATCTAAGACCACCTTCTACTATGAATATTAGAGGGATGAGGATCTTGTCTTCGTCTAGACTCACCTCTCTCAAATCATTACGGTTATTCAGCCGGAATTGAACATCGGCGGGAATCCCATACTTCCTACGAAATTCTATCACTTTCTCAGGAGTGCTAAGAAGGACCCTATGCCTTCCCATATTTACTGAAATTTAGGGTTTCGCAGTTGAAACCCAAGGAAGAAGAAGATGAACAGAAACTGAAAACGAAACTTAGAGGTTTCGACGGATAACGGGAAATCTAGAACGGGAAGGTGTACTTATGTGAAAAGGCGGCCTAGGAGTAAACTTTCCGGCGAAAACGGAGGAGAAACGATGAAATGCTGCAGGTGAGTAGACTCGAGGAGTTACGTTGATGGCGGAAGGTGGGTTTCTTTCCTCTCTCTCTTCTTTGCCTCTGACAAAATGAAGTAAGGAAGAAGGGAAAAGGTTTTTCTAGACTCGAAGGGTTTAGGGGGGAAAAGTAATCATTATCCCGCCCAAAACCCCATAAAGTTGGGTCGTGACGTATGTAAAACGTCAGCAGGATCGTCCTTTGGGCTTATCCAAGCCACCAACGGGTCATTTGGCATTGAATGTGATAACGACGTTGCCACCCATGTGGAAGGGAGGCGTGCAAGAGATGCATCTGGAACCGGGGAATCTCTGCGCACTGCTGATGAATGACAGCAGTAGCAGAGCTGGGGAGCAATTGGAGTGGGTAAAATCTGATTACCCTACTATTAGGCATAGCACGTGCCTATGGCGGTCACCACGAGAGGGTGAATAGCTCGACACCACATAGGGAGTCCTTAAACCCTGTGCCGGGCTGGTTTGGCCACGAATGAGGCTAGAACTAATAAAGAGTAAACTAATATGTCAGGATGCACTAGCTCGGCGTAAGGCATAAAGGATGCCCCTGATATGGCCGAGCTAGGTAGGCTACGTGTATAGCTTGAATAGCATTCTGGAATACATAATTCAGCTCAGCATAATAAGCTGAACTATGTACGAGTTATTCCGAGCTACGTGGAAGCACGGCACCGCCACGAGTAGGGCGGTGAGACATTCCAGAATAATCTAAAGCGGTTCCTTACTAGATAAGGAGCAATCTTGTAGCATGGGGGATCGATATGGGAAGTCCTAACGTGATTAGGGAAGAATCCTATATGGAAAGGAGGACTCCTGCTAGATGAGATCTAGCAGGACATGGAGACTTGTCCCTAATAGGAAACAGGGGCACGAGATGCCTAATACGAAGAACATCTACACCTATAAATACAAGGCAATAACCATGACAAAAAGGTACGCTGTGAAACCCATTTCATACGCATTGTGGTTTGAATTCACCAAGTACGTGATACTAACTTAGGAATCGGAGGGCCTTTGCCAACGAGAGGCAAAGGTGCTCTAACCCTTTTCGTGTCTTGCAGATTAGGGGTTGAATCAAGGAAGCACGTGATCCAGAGTCACGTGGATTTTATCCCCGTACACCGGTCTCTACTTGACTTTTGTGGGATTGTAATGAATGTATGCAGCTCAGCTTTGAACAAGTACGGGGGATGAGGGATGGGAAGCCAAATAACGATGATAAGAATAACAATAAGCTACGGTGTATGCTTGTTGGAGTGGGTAAAACCTGATTAACCCTAATAAAGGGCATAGCACGTGCCTTAGTTGATCACCACGAGAGGCTGAAAAGCTCGGCACCACATAGGGAGTCATTAAACCCTGTGCCGATCTGGTTTGGCCACGAATGAGGCTAGAACTAATAAAGAATAAACTGATAAATCAGGATGCATTAGCTCGGCGTAAGGCATAAAGGATGCCCCTGATATGGGCCGAGCTAGGAAGGCTACGTGTATAGCTTAAACAATATTCTGGAATATATAATTCAGCTCGGCATGATGAGTTGAGCTATGTACGAGTTATTCCGAGCTACGTGGAAGCATGGCACCGCCACGAATAGGGCGGTGAGACATTCCAGAATAATCTAAAGTGGTTCCTTACGAGATAAGGAGCAATCCCGTAGCATGAGGGATCAATATGGGAAGTCCTAACGTGATTAGGAGTATACCTCATATAGGAAAGAATCCTATATGGAAAGGAGGACTCCTACTAGATGAGATCTAGCAGGACATGGAGACTTGTCCCTAGTAGGAAGGTCCTATTAGGAAAAGGATTCCTAAAGAGAATAGGAAATAGGGGCACGAGATGCCTAATATGAAGAACATCTACACCTATAAATACAAGGCAATAACCATGACAAAAGGTACGCTGTGAATTGCTTTCATATGCATTGAGTGATTTGTGTGTTCAAGTACGTGATACTAACTTAGGCATCGGAGGGCCTTTGCCGACGAGAGGCAAAGGTGCTCTAACCCTTTTTCTATCTTGCAAATTTAGGGTTGAGTTAAGGAAGCACGTGATCCAGGGCTACGTGGATTTTATCCCCGTACAATTGGCGCCGTCTGTGGGAAACGCTTACGAAAAAGCTTTGTTCTTTTTGTTAAAGATCAGCAATGGTGGTTTCAGAGCCTATCTTGTGCACCCCACAAAGGAAGGACGTGGAGGACGATGGTGGAACCACTCTCATGTATACTACGAGAAAGAGCACGAGGGTGGACAAAACTCCTGCAATCCTAAAAGCTCCACAGAAAAAGCCAGCAGCAAGGAGGTTCAATATAGGGATATCCCTGAGATTCCGAAGTTCAAGGATACACGCCTAACAAATTATGATTCTCTGAGAACAGGCGAGCGGCGAAGACGCTCGAAGTCACCACCGAGATGTGGGGAAGCCTCCATCCGACGTGAACGGAGGAGAAGCCCACCAAGAAGGGATGATCATAGGCGAGCAAGGGATCACAAAGAGGACAGCCTCGACAGGAAAGAACAGGAGGCAGAAGAACTGGCCCGTGAAGTCACTCGACGAGAATGAGAGATTCAGGACCTAAAGAAACAACTCCAAGAGAAGGAGAAAGATTTACGTTCACGAACGAGATCCGTGCAGTACGTGGGCGAAAGAAGAGTCCATCATCGTGATGACATCTCCGCCGACCGAGCAACCTCTCCACGAAAACAGAGAGAAAGGAGCGTCTCAGTTGAAAAAAGAGAAAGAAGGAAGCATGCTAGGGACAGATACGAGAGATCTAGTTCCAACGAGCACGCCCCTGAACAATATGTAAGAAAGAGGGAGACCGGCCGACCAGATGGAGGACTTAAAACTGCACGAGATGCAGCTAAGGAAGCCCTAGGCCAAATCTCTAAGTCACCGTTGGCCCACTGGATTCGAATGGAGAAGACACCGAGCAGGGTAAAGCATTCAGCCTTCATCCCTTATGAAACCAGCACGGATCCCATGGCCCACATTCAACACTATCAACAGGCCATGTTCATGCATGAGCAAGATGATGCCTTGTTGTGCAAGATGTTCCCATCCAGCTTGGGAAAGGTGGCCCTGAGCTGGTACCATAAGCTCCCAGAAGGGTCAATCCTATGCTGGGCTCAATTAGCTGAAGAGTTTACTGCTCGGTTTCTAACAAGCAGGGCAGCTCCAAAAACTTTTGATGCATTAACCTCTATGAGACAGAGGGACGATGAGACTCTGCGGCAGTACTCCAAACGTTATTGGGAGACTTTTAACGAGATTGAAAACTGCAGTGAGGAGTATGCCCTGGCAACATTCAAGACAAGCTTGCCCATGCATAGTAAGTTACGAGAATCACTTACTATGCACCCAGTGAAGACGGTGGCCAAGCTCATGGAAAGAATCCAGGAGCACGCACGGGTGGAGGATGACATCCTGCAGGCTGGGGGAAGGATTGTGGCTGGTCAACCTCAGCTTCCAGAAAAGAAAATGGTGGAATCAAAGGTGTACAAGAAGGAGTACACAACAGGATGGAAGGACCATGTACAACAGAGGAAGGATAAAGCTGATCCGGACCCCAAATCATACTTCAGCATCATGACAACTTTCAACGTCCCAATCTACAAGATGTTGTACAGGATCAAGAATGAGCCATGGTTCAGAAGACCCCCAAAGATGACTGGGAACCCGGAAAAGAGGAGGGCTACCAATCAGCACTGCAGCTATCACAGATATTGGGGACACATGACTGAAGACTGTGTGCAGTACAAAAAATTTCTGGATGAGAAAGTGGCGGAAGGCCATCTTAGAGAATTCCTGGCTGATAACAAGAATGATGCCGATCTGGTAGAAGAAATGGACTACGAGAAAGGTCCAAAAGGGACAATTCATATGATACATGGATTGGTGGCCCCATATACTAACAACGAAATAAGGCACATTCAAAGGGTGAACGGCCAGGTGAAACAGGTCATGAAGCTCGGCACGAAAAGGCCAAGAGCTGAAAGAGTAATGGAGACCCCCATCACCTTCACTGATGACGATCTAGACGGAGTAGTGGTGCCCCATAATGATGCGTTGGTAATCACCTTACGAATAGGGGAGTATGACGTTGAGAAGATTCTTGTTGATCAGGGAGCTAGTACGGAGATCATGTACTACCATACTTTCAAAAAGATGGAACTCCCGTCAAGTTCGCTGCAAAAATGTCTGGTTTCTCTGGTCGACTTCAGTGCACAGACAGTATGGCCTATGGGAAAGGTCACGCTGCCTGTCAGGGCAGGGTCGGTTGTTCTTAAAACCGATTTCTTGGTGGTGGACCTGTCGTCCTCCTATAACGTGATTATAGGGAGAACTTGGATGCACAAAATGAAAGCCATCCCATCCACCTACCATCAGAAAATCAAATATCCTGGAGCAGAGGGCATAGAATGCATCAGAGGAAATCAGAAGGTAGCCGGTCTGTGCTTCAACATGGTACTAAAGAAATCCCCAAGGGCCGAACTGGTCCAAACGGTTGAAGTTCCAGATCAGCCGACCCTGGAGGATGTTGGAGGGGATCCCGCCAAGAAGGTGGTGGAGGGGTTGAAGAAGATACAGATCCAAGAAGATGATGAGGATAGATATTTCCTGGTCGGCGAAAGCCTTGCCGAACAGGAGGAAAAAGATCTGATTGCCTTTCTGAAAGACCATATTGACATATTCGCATGGACTCCCCATGAGATGCCTGGGATAGACCCCGAAGTAATCTGCCACCATTTAAACGTAGATCCTCAGCACAAACCAGTTGTGCAAAAGGCAAGGAGGTCGGCACCACAGCACGCAGACGCTGTGATTGAAGAAGTAGAGCGGCTACTCGAAGCGGATGCCATACGAGAAGTGAGCTATCCGGAATGGCTAGCCAACACGGCTGTGGTCAAGAAGAAGAATGGGAAGTGGAGAGTCTGTGTGGACTTTACCAGCCTCAACAAAGCATGTCCCAAGGACAGCTTTCCACTTCCCAGGATTGATCAACTTGTGGATGCCACGTCAGGCTATGAGAGGATGAGTTTCCTTGACGCATATCGAGGATACCATCAAATAGCTATGAACGAGCCCGACCAAGAAAAAACATCCTTCATATCGCCAAGAGGCCTCTACTGCTACAAGGTTATGCCATTCGGGTTAAGGAATGCTGGAGCAACTTATCAAAGGTTGGTCACTAAGATGTTCAAAGATCAGCTCGGTAAAACCATGGAAGTCTATATAGAAGATATGGTGGTAAAAAGCAAAATGAAGCCTGATCACCTAGCTGACCTGAAGGTAACTTTCAACATTCTGAGAGATTACAAGTTAAAACTGAATGCTTCAAAGTGTGCTTTTGGGGTCAGCTCGGGGAAGTTTTTAGGCCACCTAGTGACTAAAAAGGGGACTGAGGCGAATCCAGACCAGATCACGGCCTTGCAGAACCTTCAAAGCCCAAAGACCACGAAGGAGGTCCAAAGGCTAACAGGGATGGCAGCAGCCCTTAACCGTTTCATCAGTAAGTCCTCAGATCGGTGCAAGCCTTTCTTTCAACTTCTGAAGAAGAGAGAAGGATATGAGTGGGGAGCCGAGCAGGAGCAGGCTTTCCAAGGGCTAAAGGTTTATTTATCATCTCCTCCCTTGTTTTCTACTCCAGAAGCTGGGGAGCGGTTGATACTATATCTAGGGGTATCCGAGCACGCAGTCAGTTCGGTTCTCCTACGAATAAAGGGGATAGAGCAGGCTCCAGTGTATTTTGTAAGCAAGACCCTTTTCGACGCAGAAACACGATATTTACCGTTGGAGAAATTGGTATATGCTCTTGTCACTACTTCAAGAAAGCTGCCACACTACTTCTTACAGCATCCCATTACCGTGTTTACTGAATACCCACTAAGGGCTTTGCTTAGGAAAGTAGACTTTTCTGGAAGAATCTCAAAGTGGTCAATAGAGTTGAGCCAATTTGACCTTGATTATTAGCCCAGAACGGCAATCAAGGGGCAAATTTTGGCTGACTTTGTAGCAGAGTTCACTCCAGCAGTAGCTCCACCCCCACCGACTCTCCACGAGAAGGGGAAATTAAGTCATCCCGAGCAGCCAACGAGAATGGCCGATCTGGATCCAGAAGAATGGAGGCTTTATGTTAATGGGTCAGCTTGCAGCAAAGGATCTGGAGCAGGGGTATGTTGTTCTCGCCAGAAGGATTTGTACTGGAGCAAGCACTACGGTTGGGATTTAGTGCCACTAACAATGTGGCAGAATATGAAGCTTTGCTTGCTGGATTGAGGAGTGCCTTGGAACTCAAGGTAAATAAGCTAAGAGTATTTTGTGATTCACAATTGGTTGTTAACCAGCTTTCAGGGGAATATGCTACAAAAAGCGAGAAGATGGCTGCATACTTAGAAGAGGCCAAGGATTTGCTTGACAGATTTAACAGCGCCCACATCCAACAAATCAGCTTGGGCCAGAATGCGCATGCAGACTCGCTAGCTTGCCTGGGGTCAGCGATCAAAACAGAGTACCGCCGCACGGTGGCTGTGGGCTATTTAAGTGAGCCAAGCATTGGCCGAGCAGTGGAAATTGTGATGGAAACAGAGTTTGGGCCGAGCTGGATGGACCCAATAGTGGCATACCTACGAGATGGGACCTTGCCAGACGACAAGAGAGAAGCCCATAAGATCAAAACCAAGTCAGTATGCTTCTGGCTCTCTCCATAAGGTAAGCTTTATAGAAAGTCTTTTCTTGGCCCATATTTATTGTGTGTACACCCAGCTCTAGTCCAGAAGTTCCTTTATGAGATCCATGTTGGAACGTGTGGATGACACATGGGAGGAAGGTCCATAGCCCACCAAGCAATATCCCAGGGGTATTGGTGGCCTTATATGCAAGAAGATGCAAAGGCCTTTGTCAAGACTTGTGAGAAGTGTCAAAGGTTCTCCCCCCTAATTCGAGCACCAGCTGAGGATCTGTTACCTCTGACGAGCCCGTGGCCATTTGCACAGTGGGGACTGGACATCGTGGGTCCTCTCCCTATGGCAACAGGGAAATGAAAATTCCTGCTTATTGGCACGGACTACTTCACTAAGTGGATAGAGGGTGAGGCTTTGGCAAAAATCAAAGAAGCCATGGTAGAAAGGTTCGTTTGGAATAAGATCATTACAAGGTTTGGGGTACCTTACTCCATCATATCATACAATGGGTCCCAGTTCGGCAAGAAGTTCAAGGCTTTTTGTGCCCAGCCTACCCACAGAGTAATGGGCAGGCAGAAGCTTCAAACAAGACCATCCTTAAAAGTCTTAGGAAAAGGTTGGAAAGCAAGAAGGGAAAATGGCCAGACGAGCTGCCTGCCGTGCTCTGCGCATACAGAACCACCCCACGGCAATCTACGGGAGAGACGTCGTATTCCCTTGCTTATGGAACAGAGGCAGTGATTCCATTGGAGATAGGCTTGCCTACCATTCGGACTACTCTTGTAGAGTCAGGTGGCAACAACAAAGCATTGGCCGAACAGCTCGACTTTGCCGAGGAAAAAAGGGAGCGTGCACTCATCACCTTGGCAGCATATCAGGAGCAGCTGCGGAGAAGTTACAACAAGAAGGTGCAGCCAAGAGAGTTCAAGATTGGGGATCTAGTCCTAAGGAAAGTCTTGGCTAACACCAAAATATCTACGAACGGAAAGCTCGGGCCGAATTGGGAAGGACCATATAAGATTGTGGGGATTGCTGGAATTGGGGCATATCGTTTGGCCGACCTGGATGGAGATCCAGTACCACGGCCATGGAACGTCCAGAACCTGAGAAAGTTCTACCAGCAATTTGCTTATGTGATTACGAATACAATCACATCTTTTTTAAAAGTGAATACGAGTAAATTCACATCTGTTTTTAATACCTAGTTGGGATTACGAATAAGATCACCAGCATAAGTTGTTTAGATCCTTTATCTCAAGAATAAATAAAATTTCATTTGTTTTCTTATTGCGATATTACTTAAATACGAACCAAATATTATCACAAACATTTGAATTCCTATTGGGGAGCAGAAAGTGTGTGTATTCCAACGAATATTGGTAAAACTCTAAGTATGAAAAAACTTAGATTTGCAACGAATATTGCAACGAATCTCTAAGTATGAAAAAACTTAGATTTGCAACGAATATTGCAACAGTTAAATCTCTAAGTATGAGGAAACTTAGATTTGCAACGAATATTGCAACAGTTAAATCTCTAAGTATGAAGAAACTTAGATTTGCAACGAATATTGCAACAGTTAAACATCTAAGTATGAAGACACTTAGATGTGCAACGAACATTGCACTAAAGCACTAAGTATGAATAAACTTAGATTTGCAACGAATATTGCAATGGATCCCAAGTACGAAGAAAACTTAGATTCCTAAGGCACTTAAACACTTAGCATAAGCACGAAGAAGCTTACAGCAAATACTACAAAGTGAAAAGTACGAATACACTTGGAAACATTTGCAGAAGTAAAAGTGCATAACATAACGAGTACAACCAACATCAAAACAGAAGTATCAGAGTATCAACAGGCCACAGATGGCCAAGCAGGACCACGCAGGGTCAAAAGTAAAGCTCAAATAAAAACAGAGAGAAATGATAACAAGTATCAAGCTTCTTCACCGTGCTGATCAGCGTCGGCGGCAAGATTGGGGTCAGGGTTAGCACCCCCCAGGCCTTCAGCAGAGATGGTGAGGTCAGTAACGGTTTCTTCTGTCAGGGACTGCTCGACAAGGGGCTCAGGTTGAGCTTCAGAGTTAGGCTGAGTTCCAGCATCGGGGATGGCTTGAGCAGCAGCTCCCTCACTGGGAAGTTCCATGTCAATCTAGTGAGGGGAGGACGGATCCACCCCGAGCTTAGTTAGGCACCTTTGCCAAGCTGCGCTCCAAACGGCATCCTGAACCATTGGCATCTGTGCTCTATAGTTGTCAGTGATTACCACAACAGCACGGTCGTATTCAGCCTCTACTTTAGCCTCGGCAGCTGCAAGTTGTTGACGAAGTTCGCGCTCAACCTCAGTGGCTTCCCTCTTCAGCCGAGCAGTCTCTCCTTTCAGACCTTCTACCTCCTCCCGAGCTTCCTTCAATGATTGGGCATGCTGGGCGCTCTCTCGTTCGGCTTTTTCGGCCCTCTTCTGCACTCACGAGAAAACCATAAACTAAAACTTTGTACCTTGGCACTCGACTGGAAGATTGACTTCATAAGAGTGTCATATGAACTACTCTTTTCTCTCTCCATATCGAGCGGAAGAAGGGCCGCTCTGGATACACCAAACGCCACCTCGGTGGAAGAAATTTTGTCAATCACTGAAAGGGGCGTGCCATCGGGACGAGCAAGAACAGGGGACCAAGGCTGCACGAGCGGCGGAGAACCAGCCGTTGCTCGCGCCGAGCTTGTATCTCCAGTCCTTCTCCTTTGGGGCGGGGGCTGGACCTCTTAAGGGCTCTCTACCGGCCTCTTGTCCCTCTGATACTCAGGGTGATGCTCGGGATGAGAAGGGGACGATGTTTGAGAAGGAGCGACAACGCGAATGGCTGGTGGAGCACGAGAAGCTCCGCGGAGATTTAGCTCGTCAAGCAGGTTGATCGGCTGGCGAGGCATTTCTTCTCGATTTGGAGAAGGAGAGTAACCCGATGAGTCGTCTGAGTCTGCAAGAAGGGTAGCCTGCTCGGACAGGGATTGAACGATCGAGCAGTGATCAAGGGCTCCTTCTTCTGTTTCTTCTTCTTCCCCTACTACTTCCCTACCAGATGTGCTCGCCTCTTGATCAGTATGGGTGAGAATTGGGATAGCAGTTGGTATTTCGGGGATGTAAGCAAACGTGATTTACTGCTGAAGATCGCTCAGGGCCCGAACTCTCCTTACTCTTCTTGGGGCTCGGCCTCTTCGGGGTCGAGTACTTCTTTGCTCAGCCGGTGGGCGTGTGGCAATCAACGGAGCAGCTGGAGGCCAGGGGTGTCTCGATCTTGGCTCACCGACCCTTCTGATACCACCCCAGTACGTTGGGGTGTAGTCCAACAATAGGTGAGCTGCACGGCCGAGACCAACAAGAGTTGGTGCGAAACCGTCGAAATACAGAGCCCGAGCAATATCCTCGCGGTGAAGATTGCCGTGGATCAGACGGCCACCGTGATTGAGGTTGCTATCTGCAAAAACAGAGGAAACAGTACAGAAAAAATGATCAACAAAGCCAAGAGATATGAAAAACCAAAAAGTAGTAAGTACAGAGGTAGAATACTAACGTGGTTGGCCTGAGACTGAAAGGCAGGAGAAGCCAATACTGTTTCCCTCAGCATCCTTTGGCTCCCAGTTACCGGTGACTACGAGAAAGTCATCCCCCTCGCCCTTTGAGGAATTAGGCAGGTCTGTGATGAGCTTCTGCTCGGGGTCCCTGGCCTTGAAATAATAGCTGAGGTCTACTGTAGGGACTACGCTGTAATGGTAATGTAAGTCCCACCAGTCCAGATGCAGGCCGAGCAGCCTGTTCAGGGCAATGGTGCCCATAACTACCCTAACGAAATTAGGGCAGAGCTGCATAGGGTTTAGCCTACACCTAGAACAAACCTCCCTGAAGAAAGAATGGAAGGGGAATCTAAGGCCACCTTCCACTATAAAGATTAAGGGGACGTGGATTTTGTTTTCTTCCAAGCCTACTTCTCTCAAATCGTTATGATCGTTCAATCTGAAATGAACATCATTTGGAATTCCATGTCCTACGAAATTCAGCTATTTTTTGGGCATTACTAAGGAGGGCTCTGTGTTTTCCCATGGCTAGGGTATCACTGATGAAACCCAGGAGAAAAGGAAGAAGATGAACAGAAAACTGAGAAAAGCCAAAAAAACAGGAAATCTAGAGAAAGGTCACTTACATGAAGAAATGGGCCTAAAATGGAACTCCCCGACGAGAACGGAGGGTGTTTTCCGACGAAGAGCGGAGGCGCAGAAGGAGTTTAGTTGCAGAAAGTTTGGAGCGACGGAGATGGCGTTGATAGCTGATGGCGTCTTCTCTCTCTCTTGTTTCAGTAAAAATGAGAAGGAGAAGAGTTTTCGAGATAATAAGGGTTTTTTGGGGGAAGTAATGATTATCCCACCCAAAAACCCATAAAGTAAGGGAGTGGCGTACGAGAAATGTCACCCTAAGATGTCCTTTGGGCCTATCCAGCCCCCAACGGGTCACTTCGCATTAAATGCGAAAACAACCCTGCTCCCCACGTGAGGGGGAAGGCGTGCAAGAGATGTATCAAGGACCGTTGAAGCTCTGCGCACCGCTGACGAATGGCAACAATGGCAGAGCTGGGGAGCAACTGGAGTGGGTAAAACCTGATTAACCCTAATAAAGGGCATAACACGTGCCTTAGTTGATCACCACGAGAGGGTGAAAAGCTCGGCACCACATAGGGAGTCATTAAACCCTATGCCGATCTGGTTTGGCCACGAATGAGGCTAGAACTAATAAAGAATAAATTGATAAATCAGGATGCATTAGCTCGACATAAGGCATAAAGGATGCCCCTGATAGGGCCGAGCTAGGAAGGCTGCGTGTATAGCTTAAACAATATTCTGGAATATATAATTCAGCTCGGCGTGATGAGCTGAGCTATGTACAAGTTATTCCGAGCTACGTGGAAGCACGGCACCGCCACGAATAGGGCGGTGAGACATTCCAGAATAATCTAAAGCGGTTCCTTACGAGATAAGGAGCAATCCCGTAGCATGAGGGATCAATATGGGAAGTCCTAACGTGATTAGGAGTATACCTCATATAGGAAAGAATCCTATATGGAAAGGAGGACTCCTGCTAGATGAGATCTAGTAGGACATGGAGACTTGTCCCTAGTAGGAAGGTCCTATTAGGAAAAGGATTCCTAAAGAGAATAGGAAACAGGGGCACGAGATGCCTAATATGAAGAACATCTACACCTATAAATACAAGGCAAGAACCATGACAAAAGGTACGCTGTGAATTGCTTTCATATGCATTGAGTGATTTGTGTGTTCAAGTACGTGATACTAACTTAGGCATCGGAGGGCCTTTGCCGACGAGAGGCAAATGTGCTCTAACCCTTTTTCTGTCTTGCAGATTTAGGGTTGAGTTAAGGCAGCACGTGATCCAGGGCTACGTGGATTTTATCCCCGTACACTTGTGCTCCGTGAATCTACATGAATGGTGATGATATGCAAGTTTGAACAAACAAGAACATCAAACAGCAAGTAACCAGGTCAGAATATACAGAATGATAACAGAGTGATCAGAAATGACACCACAAACAACCGCAGAACTAAACCAATCTGATTCTC
The DNA here is from genome assembly GCA_963854785.1 of Vaccinium vitis-idaea. Lineage (NCBI taxonomy): Eukaryota > Viridiplantae > Streptophyta > Magnoliopsida > Ericales > Ericaceae > Vaccinium > Vaccinium vitis-idaea. The sequence goes on along the minus strand of OY978215.1, from coordinate 28,113,190 downwards.
TATTAGGGATTTGAGCGCTCAAAGAGGGCTCAAACAGTTTGAGCGCTCATAGTGCTAGCATTGAGCGATCAAGCTGTTTGAAGCTGGGGTTTTCGAAAATTGTTTTCTTGAATATTTAAGACTTTGTGAGTCCATTAGAGGTATAGAGGACCTCCATGAACCCAGTGGTCTCCCTCAGGAGTACCAACCCGTAACTTTCACATGGTTTTCTACCTTTTGATCTTGATTGGGGCTTGAACTTGGGATTTTGGTGGATGATTGGATTGTGGCTGTGTTTACAAGTGTAGTTTGGGTTGTTTTGGACAAATTATGATGGGTGTGGGTTGGCTTGAGCTGATTTTGAGTAGATGATGGTGTATTCTAGTGAGAGGTTTTGAGGATCAAGTGGGTTTGATGGATGGAAGAGGATTAAGCTTCAAGTAATGGATGAAGTGGGTTGATGGTTGCTGGAAATATGGTTTGAGAGGGAGTGAGTAATAGCTTGGAGCTGGTAAGAGTGTCTAACCTCTACAAATGGTGTAGATGGGTGGCTTTTATAGAGTGAAATGGGGGGGGGGGGGGGGAATGGGTTTTCTTGAAATGGAGGGCCTAATGAAGCAATATAGGCCCACCCTGAGTTCTATCAGGTGCATGCGATCAATAGAAAAATGGTTGGGTGGCTGCCATTCAGTTGGAATCTCATCATTAGATACTCTACCATCGACAGACTGGACAGAGCTTGAGCGCTCAAACAGGGGGTCTGAGCGCTCAAACCCCTTTGAGCACAGTGGTTGGTTCTGGTTTATTTTGGTATTTTGAAGGGTATTTTGGTCATTTGGGTTGGTTTAGGTTATTTGGGAATGGTTTGGGGTGGTTCATGGTGGTTTGGGGCAAGTTCAAGCCTTCTTCTCAACCTTAAGGTATTCGCGGGTGGTTTTCTCATCATCGGGAGTGCTTGGCAAGTATCCCGGGTCAAAATCGGGGTGTCTACAACCCCGTTGGAAAAGACGTGTTGGGCTCTTGTTTGGGCCTCCAAAAAGTTAAGACACTACATGCTAGCTTATTCAGTGTTGCTGATTTCTCGGATGGACCCTCTTAAATATCTATTCAAAAAGCCGACACTCACCGGAAAGCTGGCACGATGGTTACTCTTATTGGTCAAATTTGAGCTTAAGTATGTTACGCGGAATCGGTAAAAGGAAGGGCTGTGGCAGAATTCCTGGCAGATCACCCTATCGAAGGGCCTGAAGATACGGAATTTCTATTTCCCGATGAGCATGTTATGACAGTAACGGAGGATATTTGGAAGCTGTACTTTGATGGAGCCGCCAATCAAAGAGGATTTGGAATCGGAATACTACTAGTTTCACCAGAGGGACCACATATCCCTCTCTCTTTCAAGTTAAACTTCAAAGTTACCAATAATAAGGCGGAATATGAGGCGTGCATTGTGGGAATGGAAGCTGCCCTTGAAATCGGGATAAAGAAGTTGGAAGTGGTGGGGGATTCGAATTTGGTGGTATCTCAAGCCAATGGTGATTGGAAAGTGCAGGAAGAGAAGTTGAAGCCATACCATAAGGACCTCGACGACCTGATTCATCAATTTGAACAAGTCACCTTTACGCACATCCCAAGAATGAAGAATCAGTTTGCCGATGCACTCGCTACTCTGGCATCCATGGTAGAGTTGCCTATAGGAGTAAGAATGAGGCCGATCATGATTGAGCAAAGAAACAGACCAGCATATGAATATGTGATGAATGTTGGAGAATTCGATGATGGTCTGCCTTGGTACCACGATATTTGGAATTTGATTAAGAAAGGAGAATATCCGGAAGGAGCAAACAAGAAAGACCGGATAACATTGCAACGGTTGGCATCACAGTACATCATCTGTGGAAGAAGACTGTACAAAAGGTCATATTGTGGCATGCACAAGTTATGCATTCATGGTGACGACATGAAAAGAGTAATGGAAGAAATTCATGAAGGAATTTGTGGTCCCCACATGACCAGAATGATGCTGGCAAAGAAAATTCTGAAGCAAGGGTATTTCTGGTTGACCATGGAAATAGATTGCATCAAGTATGTGCGGAGATGTCATAAGTGTCAAGTCCATGCTAATCTCATGCATGTTCCGCCAACTGAGCTTTATACAATGGCAACACCTTCGCCTTTTTCAGTGTGGGGCATAGATGTGATTGGAAAAATCACGCCGCCAGCATCAAATGGCCACAAATTTATCTTGGTGGCGATTGATTATTTCACGAAATGGGTGGAGGCAGCTTCTTATGCTACATTAACCGCAGTGCAAGTGGCTCGCTTCATTAAGCAGAACATTATTTACCGATATGGGGTCCCGCATGCGTTTGTGTCAGACAACGGGGTGCATTTCAAAGGAAGGGCAGCAGAGGTACTTGAAGAGTTCAATGTTTAGGTGCACAAGTCAATGGTGTATAGACCGCAAACTAATGGAGTTGTAGAAGCAGCAAATAAGTCAATCAAGAACATTTTGGAGAAAACCATTGAATCATCTAGGGAATGGCATGAAAAACTACCATTAGCATTATGGGGATACCGTACTTCTATCCGTACTCCGACAGGGGCAACACCCTATTCTTTGGTCTATGGTATGGAAGCGGTACTTCCCATTGAGCTTGAAGTGCCATCTTTGAGGATGATGATAGAAAGTGAGATTGATGAAGCTGATTGGTTGAGCGATAGGTTTGCAAAGCTAATGTTGTTTGATGAAAGGCAACTGCGAGCATTGTATCACATTCAAGGGTATCAGAGGAGAATTGCTCGCGCGTTCAATAAGAAGGTGAAATCCAGGGATTTGATTGAAGGAGATATGGTCGTGAAAGAGATCCGGGCACCGATATTTGATCCATGACGAAAATTCAGGCCGAAATGGGCAGGACCGTACATCATCAAGACCATACTCGACGGTGGGGCAGCAGTGATCATTGACTTGGATGGTAATGAGTTCAACAATCTCGTCAACTTGGACCAACTCAAGTGATATTACCCCTGAGAGATGCTCGTTGGGCGGAAAATCGCAAGGGCAAGCCGACCCAAGCAAAATTCAGAGCAAGCCTGCTAGGCTGAAAACCCACGCTGGGCGGCCTAGGCAAAATTTAAGGCAAAAATTCAAAAGAGCTCGCAGGATAGAAAACCTGAAAAGGCGGTACCAGGCAAAATTTAGAGTGCAAAAAGGAGAGTGTTAATACCCGAGTGAACCCTTGCCTAAACTACGTCATGACCTGATTCCTTGAAAGAGGATACGTAGGCAACCCTATCCTGGGGTTCGGTTTAAATCCGCTGAGTTGGTTCACACTTTCTCATAATATCCGAAGCAAATAGCATATGGAATCGAATGAACCAAGAGGGGGAAACCCTTCATAGTTCAATTTTATTCAAATCACTTCTTCGATTACATAAGCTGAGCATAAAAGCCTAAAAAGCAACAAGCAACAACAAGCCACACTCAAAAGAGGAAACAACTATATGGGTACACCATTTATTTTGGGAAACAACTTAGCTAAGTCGAGAGAGTCAGTCCACGTTGCTGCCAAATCTTGCCTCCAATTCCCTCCTGAGCCATTGGCGATACCTTCCTCGCAGGTGAATGCTCGGATATTGGTCCCGAACCCAAGTCACCCTGCCTCCCCAATCACGACGGTATGCCTCAACGACGGAATGCTTGAACTCGGGGAGATGGAAATCAGTAGGGTATGAAAACTCCACTTCCTGGCGAATCCCAAACTGGCGAGGATGCGCTGAGGAAAGTAGAAAGTAAAGCCTGTCAGCCCGACCAAAACCACCCATGAGTGTCCCATGTAACTGGCCGTCATGTCTAGCAAAGGCAACCAGTGGCACCTCTAGATGATGTGTTCCTCCTCCATTGCCATGAAGAAATCCAACCATTCCTCCACATTGTGACGAATCTCCACAAAACGCCTGCTTCTCCAATGCCTAGCCTGATAAACCCAGTTGTTTGCCGGATCCGCAACCAATTTCATTTTGTCACACAGCCACATCTGCCAAACCAAAACCAAAAACCATAAGCCGAGACGAATCCCAAATACACAAGCCAAGATTCAAAAACCAAACCCAAATACCAAAACAAAAATTCAAAACCTAAAGCAAAAGGGGGCTCCCGCAAACACGTCGGTTCTTCCCGACCTCACTGCATCCAAGCCCATTAGAGTCTCTGCCAAAACCATGGGAACAACATCTCTTCGTTGCTCAATCTGCGCAGCAACTGAAACAATTGAGGGACTGGGATTGCCGTTGTCCGGGACCAACAAATAGGTGGCAAGAAGGCACATGCAAAGAGCAAACATGCGGTGGTTCTGAACAATATAGTCCAATGGATTACCGCGTGGACTAAAATTTGCAAAGAGGCGAAGAATATCGAACGAATCTCCGCGAATGAAATGCTTCGCAAGACCGTCACTTACGCCAAGCTTGTCTCGAAGAATCCTAACCAAACCAATGGGAATTGGAGGAATCACTGGCTCGGGGTTGGGACGAGTCTCGAGATACGCATGAAACTCCTCAACAGTGGGACAAAGCTCTTGAAGACCGAAACGGAACACATGAAACTATGGATCCCAAAACTGAGCAGCGGCGTGCAAAAGCTCAGGACGGAGAGGAATGGAGTAGAGGTGACGTAAGGAGTTGAGATGGTGACCTCAAAAATTGAACCAATCGATGTTTTCAAAGCTCGCGATCCAAGGTTGGAGCACGGCGGATGCAAGCATAGCCATGATGTGGAGTTGAAAGATATAGAAGATGGGGATATTGAAAGTTGGTGTGAATGAAGTGCATGGCAAGGCATAGTATTTATAGAAGGAGTATGATGAGTAATGACAATTCTACATGCAAGAATGGGGAAAGGAAATTCAAGTTTCAATGAATTCAAAGTTGATTTTCAAGAAATTTGCATGGGAAATCATGAGAAAGTCTTGAAAAAAGAAGGTATTTGTTGGAAAATGAAAGAAAAGACTTTGGAAAGATGTGGAGGTGGCTTGGGAAGGATGTTTGAAGAGTTTTCATGCAGCTTGGAGCAGAAGAACGCCATGCAATGGGCAAGAACAAAAATTCTGCCAGGAAGCAAGTCCAGGCGCCTGGATTCACCTCTTCCAAGCGCCTAAACTCAATCCAGGCGCCTACATTCAATCCAGGCACCTGGATTGGCGTGATGCAGGCGCCTGGAAACCAGATAGCAGCAACCTCATTTTATCCTCTGATCTTACTTCCATGCATTTTTGGCAAGCTTCGTTGATTCCAACATATTCTAACGGACGTTCATGACTTGCGGGAAGGATCAGTTCATGGAAGATTCAGAAAACGAGGCGTTTAGACCAATTTTTCTATGAAACAGGTTTGGTTTGACGTCTCCAAATCATGGTTAAAGGTCACGAGCCGATTCTATCATGTTTAAATGGTTGGTTTGGATGAATATGACTTCATGAGGACAGTGGGATGATCATTCATGGAGAGAAGTGTGTGGTAATGGAGGGCCGTCTTTTCAAACAAGCCTTATGGACACCAAATTCCATCCTAGGGTCATTTGTGTCATTTAATCAGTTCAGCTGTGTTGTACATATACTTTTGAGTCACGTAAAGTGTTATTTGTGTCTGTCATCATAGTCATGTACATTTGAGTCGCTCATGTCAATATTTGTTCATTGAAAGTGTTTCAAAGAAATTCACGAACACTTGTGTCGATGATTGTGTCATTCTGTATTGCAAATGGCCTGTATATACTTTTGTTCATTACAACTAATAAAGAATCATTCTCTTGTTACTCGTGAGCTTTACAACTGTTGTTTTATTATGTTTTCAATAATGAAACACATGAATAGCATGGAAAGTGCAAATCTCATATACCAAAAGATGGCATCCATAAAGTCAATACAAGTCGAATAACAAGTCATAATTCACAAGCCTATATCAGAAGTACTAAGGCAAACATGTGCCTGAGAAAGCAAAATAGGCACGCAGGCCCGATATAAGGACTACTTGGGCACGCAGGCCCGACATGGTAAAAGACAAATGAATAAACTAAAAGCAAAAGCGGGACTCGACGCCTCGAAACTGTCAAGTACTAACTACGGGTCGCCTAACTCCTGGCCATCCTCCCCGTCATCCTTGCTCTCTGGTGCGTCCTCTGGGACGGGCTCCTGCGGAAGAGGCTCCTCAGCAACAATATCTGTACCCAGGTTCCTCAACTGCAGTCGACGGCTCACCGACTCTCTGGCGGACTGACCTCCCGTCTATATCTTCCTCCTCGACCCCTCCCATCGTGACATAACCTACCTCCTTCAAGCGGAATAGACGGATGGTCGTCGATCCAGGGCCGGCAACACCACCCCCCAAGCGCTTCCTGGGCGCCTGTAAGCAAGGTCAAGTCAAAGAGCATTTCAGCATTTAGTAATAAAATAGATGCCTGAATTAAATGTAGAAGCGAAGAGAAATACCGGGATGTTCCTGGAAAGAGGAGGACTCGGAGCGACCGGAGGGGCAGGGTCGCCCGGCCGTCGAAGCAACACGTCTGCTCCAGCCACCAGCTGGCGAACTAGGGTCTGCAGACTATGAGTCTGCTCAAAGTAAACGCGCGCGGTGTCATGGGAAAACTGCAACAAGAAACAACAGTTTCAGCAAAGAGATCTCAAAATCATAAAAACTAATGATGAAACTTTGCATACCGGGGCAGTAGGAAGCACAAGGTCGGCTGCTGGTCGAGGAATGTCTACATATCCTCTCTCCCCCTCAGGGGTCTGCACAGAGACCTGCCATAGCTTCGCGACAACATGCCTTGACCTCCTTGAAGGCTCGAGCTCTCCCATTGCGGCACCACCCCACCTCTCTCTGAGAATAGGCACGAGCCCACTCCCTCCTAGTACCTCCTCTCTCTCCTCCTCCTGAACACCCGCTCCCTCGAAAGGAACGTCCACCATCGGCACGTCCTCGCTCATCCTCTCTCTCTCTACTCTGACTCTCTCTCCCTCGCTCCCTGCAGAAGACCCTCCTCTCTCTCTCTCTCTCTCTCTCTCTCTCTCTCTCTCTCTCACACACACACAACAGAAGGACTAGCCTCCTCTCTCACTCTAGCTCCCCCACTGACCTGCTCCTCAACTCCAGCCCTCTCGGCCTACTCAGCAGCCAAAGCATCTGCAGCCTCCTGTGCGACAGCCTCTTGCACAGCTCTAACTCTCTCTCTATACCCCACCACATCTAGTGGACCGGCCAGGTACTGCCGCCTATATGTCTCATAGTCCTCTGCTGGTCGGAGGTACTGGTCCAAGGCTGTGTCGAGGATGGTATACCGCTCAATCTCTGCCAGAGTGTAGCTCTCAGTCCTCAGAACCAGTGGCGGGAGAGGCCCTGGCACCACATGTACTGGTGCACGCGTCGATTGACGCAGTACCCTGTCTCCAAGATACCATTGCCAGCCATACGCACACTCCAGCAACACCCTCCCTTGCGTCAACTCTCTGCTCGGCGCAAGGTACTCGTCGTGGATCCCATCCCACATCTGCCAGTGCGCCTGCACAGGAAGCAAGAATTTCATGAGACGATATGCAGTAAGTATGCAGTAACATTGATATGAGATCTAAAGCTGGCATATACCTCTATAGAAGTAAGGCGGTCGAGCTCTCCACGGAAGAAGTCCAACTGGCCGCACACGGCGCTCTTTCCTCTGTATCCATGCCCCCAACGAAGAGCTCGAGGGATCACACGCTGGTCCCGGTAAGAGGACTCCGTAGACGACAGTCTCAGCACCTCGTAAGCCCATAACTGCAAGACATTTTCGGGAATGGTCAATAAATATACAATGTGCAAGCAAACAGAAAATTCAGCAAAATATGAGTGTGAGATATAAAGTTGAATGTTTTACCTCCCAAACCGACCACAGTCCTCCTATGCTCGTCACCACGCCTCGGGATACGGATCCCATGAAAGCATAGCACGAGGCTAGAGCCCAACCTCCCCAGTCATATCTGACAGCCCGATCGAAATCTCTCAGTGCCGCTAAGTAACCCAGGTGCACGTGGTGGCGTCGGTTCGCAAACAGAGTCGCGCCGACCATATAAAGCAGGTAACACCAGGCCTTTTGCTCCGCAGTAGGCCATGACGTGGGTCTCCCGAGATAGTGATCAGCAAACTGACCATAACCAACAGAGTCTGACCCGCAGTTGGGCTTCCAGCCCAAGTAGTGTCGTAGAGCATTGTCATCCTGGGCTATTCTTGAGTCAAAAGGCAGTGGCTCTCCCCCAACTCGTAGACCCGTGATCGCTGAGAAGTCCAGCGGTGTCATCGTCGCTTCCCCGAACCTCAGGTGGAGAATATTCGCCGAATCCCTCCACCTCTCTGCCAGTGCTGTCACCACGAAATGGTCGCGCATCGTCCTCGTCTGCGTCTGTATGAACGGCTCAAAACCAGCAAGGATGACCAACTCTCTCACATCATCGTGCAAATCCTCAAACAGAGCCAGAGTACTCCCAGATGAGCCATTCACGCTCAAACACCTGTTCACCTGTTGAGACAGAGAGACATTTCTTTAGTGCATGAGTTCATGGAGATTACAAATTCATAACGCAAGATCTTTAATGAATTCAAATAGAGAGTGCGATAAACCAAATCTGTACCTCCAAACAATCACGAGAAAGGTGCCTCCCTGTGTCTAACAAGACCTCCTCTCCATTGTATCTCTCCTGCAGCGAAGTATACCTATCTATCGCAGACGGCACTATGTGGTGCACTGGAGGGTTGTAAGTGTCTGCGTGAAAGGCCGGCATCACCAGCAGTGCCCGTCGTGCCACCTCCACCACCGACACTCTCGGACCCACTGCCCTCTCTCTCTCTCTCCTCAGCCTCGACCTCCCTCAACACCTCAGAAGTAGTCTCCTCAGTCACCGGAGGAGCGCCTGTCGTCTCCATGGCAATCCCTTTCCCTTATCCGGTCTACTCGTCCCCTCACCCGAGTCACCTGGAGGTGCATCAAGGGCTAAACCATCACCACTGCCACCCCTAGCATCACCACCAACACCACTCACCAAACTACCGTCACCTCTCAAACCATCACCATCCCCCTCCTTAGTGCCCAAGTCTTCTATCACAACGTCATCTCCTACGAGCACATCGACGCCTCCTAAACTCAGAATCCGCCCACCAACGCTACCAACACCTCTATCGGCACCACCTACGGCTCCACCACCATGTCCTGTACTACCCATACCCCTACCGGCAGCATCTCCACCCACCAAACTACCCCCGGTAACACCACCACTCATCAAATGTCCACCACCAACATCACCACCACCCGAACCACCCATAGCCGCCAAATCAACAACAGACAGAGAGCTACTACTAGCAGAGGGATCAATAGCAGTATGAAAACCACTAGAAGTACTTGGAACGGTCGCAATTTCACTTACCCGACCCAGATCCGAAGTTTCTACAGGGTTTTGAACCGGCACGGGGTTCGCCATTCCCTCCCTTGCGCCACCGGCCATTAGCACAATGGGTCCCTCCCACGGCCTCCGCCGTCGCCACCGCACCATCCACGGGGGTCCCCACCGCCCGTGGGACCCCCTCTTGCCTTCCCTCACCGCTTTCTGAATCAGAGTGGGCCGGAGATGCTCGTGGTGTACTCGGTTCCGCCATTAATATCAGTGGGTTGGTTGATTTTGAACCAAAACCGAGCAAAACCGAGTAGATCTAGGGTTTTATGGTGAAAAATCAAAGATTTAATGTAGGTTTTCTTCAAAACCGAGAGGAAGAGATTGGGAGAGATGAGAGAAAGAGAGAGATGATCGGGTTAGGTCGGAGAAGAAGAAGGAATGACCGAAAAAAAAGTGTAAACTTGGACTGAAATAACCTCACCCGAACGGTTACAACTATTCACGGTTTTGGGAATCCAAGCGCCCGAAAGGGATCCAAGCGCCTGGATTGTGTGATTCCAGGCACCCGTATTGAATCCAGGCGCCTGGATTTGACCAATGTGGGTGTCTCACAAACTGATCCAGGTGCCACGTGGTGTTATCCAATCATGATTGATCGACGTTACTAGTCTGTTTCTACGGCTTCCCAAGTCTTTTTGGAATATTTCCGGAGCATTTTGAGTTTGACTCATGATTTGCACGCATGAGATGAATAACCGAGCAGATTACCTAAGTAATTTGCCTAAGAATTTCATTCTTGAGGACTCACCAATGGACTTTATTAATATTACACGAAAATTCTAAATCATTTTTGAGGATTTTTAATCCATCTAAATCATTTTTGAGGATTTTAATCTGTCTAAATCATTTTTTAGGATTTTTAATCCGTCTAAATCATTTTTGAGGATTTTTAATCCGTCTAAACCATTTTAGAGGATTTTTAATCCGTCTAAATCAATAAATCATTTTTGAGGATTTTTAATCCGTCTAAACCATTTTTGAGGATTTTTAATCCGTCTATACCATTTTTTAGGGTTTTTAATCCGTCTAAACCATTTTTGAGGATTTTTAATCCGTCTAAATCATTTTTGAGGGTTTTTAATCCGTCTAAATCGTTTTTGAGGGTTTTTAATCCGCCTAAAATCGTTTTTGAGGGTTTTTAATCCGTCTAAAATCGTTTTTGAGGGATCTAATCCCGTCTAAATCATTTTAAAATTATTTTGAGGATTTTAATTGGCTTAAAATCTATTTAAATCATTTTTCGGAGGGTTTTATTTCATATAAATCATTTTAAACATATTTCATTCATTTAAATCTCCTTTGAGGGTAATATGCCCGTTTAAAGCTATATTTCGTGTCAAACGTCCCCCAAGAACTACGCCGGTCTGATCCTTTCATGCAAGGTACGTAGGCAGCTCTTTGAGCACGACCGAATTTATTTCAATATTTTTGTGTATTTTGGAAATTATGGGGCAATGGATTAGGGACGTCTTTGTCTTTGATGATGCTCACGTCAAGCCGATGACGATGAGTCTCGTCAAAGAGGGGCAACTGTAGACACCCCAATCCGGACCCTCGAAATTCCGTGACTTCCCCAAGGATGAAAATGCCTAAATAAAGCATGTAAGGCTTGATCAAAGACTTAAGGACCCCACCAATAACCTCCCAGAAGATTATCAAGACATCCCTTGGAACCCTGGAATGACCCAAAATCTTAAAACATACGCACCTGGATTACTCTCATAGGCACCTGGATTGACTAAATCCAAGCACCTGGATATCAGCCCAGGTTGAGTGTGGTTTAAGTTGATAGTGGGCAGGAATGATTTCTTGAGAGGATTTGCCGCAGAGTTAGTTGGAGAGGGGTGTGAGAGAGATGATTACCTCTATATTTTAGCCCATATGTGACCCCTCAACCTTTCTAAGGGTTCAAATGGCCCACTTTGAACCCTTTGTTGCTTATTTAAACCACCCCTCTCCTCCATTTTCAGGAGGCTGAAGCTCACTCCCTCCCTTACTGTTATAATGCCAAAATCCACCCAGAAATCCATATCTAGTTAATCTCACTTCAAGCTCTTTACTTCTTACAACTCAAACCCATCCCTATACCTTTAACACCCATCACAACATGCTTACCTCTACATAAATTCCATCAAAATCAACACCAACAGCCCATACTAGCACTGATCAGTTCAACCTTGTAGCCATTCACTTACAAAACCCATTCAAAGACCCATATGAATTTCTTTGATCAAGCCAAAAGGTAGATTCCTCTACCAAAATGCTCAGATAAGCCCTAAGGGGGACTCAACCAAGTTCTTACTGGTCTTCTATACCATTGGAGGGCTTGGGAGAAGTCTGAATCACGTTAAAGAAAGAATCTGTTTTGTGTATCAGTGACAAGTCCAGGCACCTGGATTGGCCCATTCCAGGCGCCTGCATTGAATCCAAGCGCCTGGATTCACTCAATGTAGGCGCCTGGATTCTCTCCTCTTGGTCATGATTTTTATTTCTTTTACACTTCAATCAGTCCATGGTACATCAATTGAATGCATTGATCTGAGGTTGTTTATATTTCATGTTCTAATTGTTATTACAATGAGCATTTAAAATGTTTTGAGGTGATAATCACACTTTATAAAGTGGTTACATGAGAAAGAAGTGTTCATATGAGTTCATATGTCATTTATAGGGTCTGATCATTCACTCCTGAAAGTATTTAGTCAAATTTTCATGTTACATAAGTATATCCATCATTGTTAATGTCCAATACAAGCATTTACATTGCATTCTTAGCATAGGTTCATTTCTATTTCATTTGGTTACAAGCACAATCAGATTAAATAGCACTTTACATGCATGAATACAGTATATTAGGTTTGAAACATGTCTTATGCATTGTATCTCATCGTTGGATCATTAAATAATCATGTCTCTTCTAAGTTCACGTCAAATAATTTGGTCATATTGAGTTTCACATCACCCATGAAGTCATTAAGCATCATTTTGAACATGCATGAAGGAGCATGGAGTATTACACTTGGGGCTTGTTAAGGAGAATGAGGTTTTGAGTTTGCTGTCTGGTGGGCCATCCAGGCGCCTGGATTGCCCAATTCCAGGCGCCTGTATTTAATCTAGGCGCCTGGATCTGCCTAATCCAGGTGCCCAGATGGCCATCCAGGTGTGGCAAGTTTGGTGTTTATGATCAGTTTCTGGGACACCTTGGAGCAGTCTGAGCATGATTTGATCAAGTTTCAACGTTCTATGCATATAAACCGTCCATACATGACATTTTGCACAAGCATCCACATACATTTCATTGATCTTTTTGATACATTTTTGTGCTTTCACATGAATATGTGTTCAAAGTCCATTCAAATAACATTTTCAAAATCCTTTAAGCATTTAGTAGAGACCGGTGGTTACACCGGGCGTGAGGGTTGCTTTAAATTCCTTCCCCTCACGTAACCTAGCTCCCGGACCCGAAAAATCTCATTTTGGCGAGACTAGTAAAATATTTTCCATTCAAAAGGGCAAAAGAATCATTTTTCAAATGGTTTCTCAGGTATGGTCCTCAAATCCGGGTGGTGACTCCGTTCAACAAATCAAATCATTTTTCAAACCGCCATTATTTTCGTGGACTTACTCCGTGTGGTGTTCACAATGACAGTAGTTTGTTTCCCGAAATTGTGCCAAGTACTATCATTGTCAAGACTACTGAGCAGGCTAGAGTGGATACCGAGCAAACACATCTTGAGCAGCCACAAAGGAGTAACATTCTTGAAAAGCAAGTTTCATTTGAGCCAACCCATTTAATTGAGGTATTGTTTTCTATAAATGTTCAGGCTTATGGCTATCATGCTCTACTAAGAAATCTCAGCCTTATGATTTGTATATTCCTCTTAACAGGAAACCAACGCTTCTGTTAGTGCTGTTGTTGATGGCCTTCCTTCATTGGAGCAATTCAAATTAAGAGTAAGTGATTTCTGTCAAAGAATCACAAATCCCAAGGCTCCAACTCCTTCTACAGAATCTCCCATCATCCAACTCAAAGCCCGACGCCGCTCATCCCCTCTAGAATTGGTCAAACCTACTTTCTCTCCTGAAGAAATTCGGGAATTGAGAGAAATTCTTGGTCATTATGCTGAGTTGGAGTTCGAAGCACTAGCTGAAGGAGAATTAAAAGAACAATTACATATTTGCTATCAAGCTGCTTGGGTATTAAAACCTGCTTCTCAGGAGCTGCACAAACAACTTTTAACTAAGGTTTCTGAGCTTCAAGTGAAAGCTCTTCAACTCTGTGAAATTCAAGAAAGATATCTTCATAGGCAGAGTTTGAAGACAACATTATCAAGTGCAAATGATGAAGCCCAGAGTTTGATTTCTTCTTATGATCAAAATGCTACCAAACTATAGTGGTTGAAGGAAGAAGAAGAATGTTTGGAAGAGGCTCTGCAACAAGTCAGGGGAGAGATTGCTCAAACTACTTCTAATATGCAAGCTTCTATGAACAAAGCTTCTTCAGCAGTTGTAATTATGAAAGAGCTTGAAAATCAACTGCAGCGAACCACTGATCAAGAGGAAATTTATGAATTTGTATGTAACAAAGGTGCTCATGTATTGAGTGACCTGAAAGATACAATTGTACAGTTTCTAACATGATGAATGAAATATTTTGTAGTTTCAATTTCATATATGCATGAACTGCTTGAAATGTTGATCTCATCACTTGAATTCTGAGCTTCAACCATTGAAATTGCTTGCTCTTATGATTAGTCTTGAACAACACAAGCAAGCAAAAAGATAAACTACTTTAAGTTATATCTTCTGCTAAAGGATTCCCAAATAGTTGGGACATAAGCCTTTAGATATGACATGCCCCTCTTTTAAGCACTCTAGTATTTAGAAAGGTCTCTCCCAATTTGGAGCCCATTTTCCAAGTCCTTGCTTTCTTTCTTTGATAGGCAAAACTACATTCCACACTAAATCACCTATATCAAAGCTTCGAACAACCACTTTTTTATTATAACTTCTAGCTGCTCTTGATTTCTGAAGCATGATTTGATTTAAAGCTTTAATTCTTGCTTCATCTATTTCTTCAAGTTTCATATACATGGCTTGATGGTATGCTCCAATGTCTAAATTATTTTGAGAAGCAACCCTTTGTGATCTCACCACAATTTCCAATGGCAATATAGCATCATGCCCATAAGTTAGAGCGAAAGGTGTAGTTCCTGTACTAGTTATTTTGGTGGTTCGATATGCCCATAACATATTTAAAAGCATACTTGGCCATTCTTCTGGATTTCTATCAACCATTCTCTGAATACCTCTCTTGATGATTTTATTGGTTGATTCTGCTTGGCCATTTGACTGAGCATAATAAGGTGTCGAATTGATTAACGAAACCCCATGAGTTGCTGCAAAAACTTTTACTGCTTTGCCTTAAAAAATGGATCCATTATCCACTGTTATGGTTTCTGGAGATCCAAATCTATAGATAATATTCTTAATGAATTGGATTACCTATTCTTGAGAACACTCTCAAAGGCTTGAGCCTCAACCCATTTGGTAAAATAATCAGGGGCAACTAAAATGAATTTATCCCCACTCCTAGAAGCAGGATAAATCATGCCAATCATGTCCATTGCCCAACCTCTAAATGGCCAAGGCTTAATTACATACTGTAATTCTGTAACAGGTAATCGTTTGCGAGGTCCTGTCTTTTGACAAGCTTGACAACCCTTTGCATAATCAATATACAATCTTTAAGAATGGTAGACCAATAGTATTCATACCTTCGAATCAGCCACCTCATCTTGATTCCTGATTCATGAGCTCCACAAATACCTTCATGAACCTCTGCCATAACTTTAAAGGCATCAACCTTGTTTAAACACTTCAGCAAAAAGCCATCTGCTCCTCTTTTGAACAGTTCTCCATTATACATAATGTAGTTAACAGATTTTAGCCTCATTGCTCTATTTGTTTTAGCATCAGGTTTTTGTCAAATAATCAATCAACGGTTGTTTCCAGTCAATTGACTAGAAGAAGTAGTGATTTCACATACTTCGAAGTCAATATTTCCATCCTTTAGCAATGGTAAGGACTTCCTTAAAGTCAACTGACAAAACTCTCTACTTTCATCAATAATAAACTTAAATCCTAATGCTCTTTGAGCCACTGCATCTGCTTCTTCATTAAAGAATCTTGGAACATAGGTAAATGTAATCATATGAAATTGCTTAATCAACAACTTTACATATTGATGGTAGGGCTTTAAACCAGGGCTATGGCAACTAAATTCTCCATTTACTTGATTTATAATCAATTGAGAATCTCCAAACACTTCAATTATGTCCACTTTTAGAGTTATTAGAAGTTCTAAGCCCATAATTAAAGCTTCATATTCTGCTTGATTATTTGTACATTCCCCTTCATTTAACTGAAATCCAAATTTGGTTTTCAAACTTTGAGGAGACTCCAACACAACTCCAATTCGAGCCATTTGGGATGTTTTTGAACCATCGAACCACATCTTCCATGGCTTAATTGTTATTGTATCAACATCTGCTATTTCTGGAATTTCAATCCCATTTGGATGATCAGCCAAAAAGTTAGCCAGTGCTTGACCCTTGACTAATTTTTTAGGAACATATTCAAGGTTGAACTCAATTAGAGAAACAATCCATTTCCCAATTCTGCCACTAAGTACAGGTTGAGATAACATATATTTCATAACATCAGTCTGGGAAATTACATAAGTTACTCTAGGCATCATATAGTACCTGAGTTTCTTCAAAGCAAAGAACAAAGTTAAACACAACTTTTCTACTGCAGAATACCTACTTTCACAATCATCAAGAAACCTACTTAAATAATAGATAGCTTGTTCCTTGCCTTCATCATTGTCTTGAGCTAATAAAACTCCTATTGAGTCATGATTAGCTGCTAAGTACAACTTTACAGGCTTCCTTTTCTCAGGTGGAACTAGAACCGAAGATTGATTAAGTACTCCTTGATGACCTTGAAAGCATCATCATGCTCCGTTGTCCATTCAAAGTGCTCTCCATCCTTCAATTTCAACAAAGAAGAAAAGTCTTTAGTTTTCCCTGCAATATTAGATATCAATCTTCGAAGAAAAAATTCAACTGACCAAGAAATTTTTGTAATTCTTTCTTGCTCGAAGGAGGTTTTGCCTCAATAATGGCTTTAGCTTTATTTTTATCAACTTGAATACGATCATCAATGGATTCTGATTTCACAATGATATCATCAATATAACATTCTTAAAAACCCCCAATTATCTCATGAAAAATAGCGTTCATTGCTCTCTGATAGGTAACACCTGCATTTTTTTAGCCCAAATGACATTTTCATCCATTCAAAAGTCCCAAGATTACCAGGGGCTCTAAATGCAGTCTTATGAACATCTTTTTCAGCTATACAAATCTGATTATACCTCGAATGGCCATCCATAATAGACATGATTTTATGGCCTGCAGAACTATCCACAAGCATGTCTACTATAGGCATTGGGTATTCATCTTTAGGAGTTGCAGTATTTAAATTTCTAAAATCAATGCAAACTCTAATTTTTCCATTTTTCTTGATAACAGGAACAATATTTGATAGCCATTCCATATCTTGTTGTTCGAATGAAACTAGCATTTAAAAGATTTTGAATTTCCTTTTTAACTAATAATATGATTTCAGGAGATATCTTCATTGGAAGTTGTTTAAAAGGTTTGCAATTGGCTTTAATGGGCAATCTATGTTCAACTAAATCTCTACTCAAACCTGTTAATTCTTTATAACTCCAAGCAAAGCATTCCTTATTCTCTTAAAGCACTGCAATCAACTTGGCCTTTGAAATAGCATCAAGTTCCTTATTGATATACACAGTGTTTGGAACAACTTCATCTCCCAATTCCACTTCTTCTAAAGGATCTTGGGAATCCACATGGCCTATAAAGGCCTCTTCGAACATACTTGGCCTCAACCCCCAGTCAGATTTCTCAGCCAATGATTCTTCCCAATCATTTGATTCTTGTAACGTTTGCTCTATTTATAGAGCCATAAACTTTACTAAAGCCAAAGACTTGGCTTATTCAAATTCTGCCTTGGATTCACATCCAAGCAGCTTCATCTGGTGGGTTGTCTGATTCATAATCAACTACTTGTTTAAGCTTTGATTTTAACTCTGCCAATTCTCCAACTTCCAACATACTGGATGGAGGGGTGGCAGGTTGTGCTATTTCACTTAAAGGGATGATCTCTGGTTTATACATTTCAGCCTCTGCACAATTTGCTGAAATACTGAATGGGTGTGGATCTGCTTTTACTGCTTCAACCCCCACTCATTTTCCATTTTCATACTTCACAATCATTAAGGCTTGATGCATTGAAGAAGGGATACAACCATTGACATGAATCCAATCCCTTCCAAGTAGAGCATTGTATTTACTTGTAAAAGTATCCACCACAAAGAAAGCTGTATCAGTTTCCACTTGGCCAACTTTTAGGCGTATAGAAACAATTCCTTTAGGGCTCTTACTTTCACTAGTAAATCCAGCAAAAGATGTACTTGTTGGGATTAATCGAATCTTCTCTTTACCCAATTTCTTCAAGGTCCTGCATGGCAAAATGTTCACTGCTGCACCATTATCAACCAAAACCCTATTTAACATAATTCCATCAAATGAGGTAGAGATATATAAAGGCTTCAGATGGTGCCTCATGTCACTTGACAGTGGCCTAAAAGGATAAAAAAATGTCAGCACAATTTAAATCCACAATCAAAGGAAATTCAGGATCTGAATCTGTTTCTGGAACAAAAACTGCTCTCTCTTTGGAAGTAACTTCTGGTTCCTCCATTGCATTAGCCATGACAAGGAATTCATCTTCTTCTTCCTTCTTTTGAATCTTTGAGATGATTGCTCCCCACCCATCATTCCAACCATTGTAATAGGTTAGATCATACTCTTCATCGCTGGATACATCAATGATCACCATATGGGCAACCTCTGGCTATAAAGCCCTTCGAACTGGCGAGCAATCTGGACCAAAGGGTCCAAAGTTCATGAATGATGGAGAAACCATATTGATTTGAACTTCACGCAAAGTTCCAAATTGAATAGTCCTCCCTTCAAGTGATTGTTGCTCTGATTTATTTTCTCCAGTATCAACCTTATCCATGGATCCCATTGCAGAGGTTTCCATAGGGGAAAATGTTTCAATAGCGGAGAAACTTGTTCCTCCACCTTCTTCCTGTTCCATTATCATGGCTTCCAACAAATCAGATTGATAGCTTGCCAAGGAGTGAGGGGAAACTGGACTATTCTCAAGTTTTTCAGTATCCATTCTTGCAACCAAACTCTCCAACGTTTCCTTTTCAGATTGTGTAAACCGCTTTTGAAGAGAGTCGTCTGAATTCTCTCTTTGGAGTCTGTTAAACCTTGGGTTGAACTTATTACCCCCATCAGAATTCTCCTTTGAGGCATATTCTTCTATTTGGAAACTAGTATACTCCTTTGCAATTTCCTCTTTTGGGTTCTTGTCAACATTGGCTAGCAGGAGTGTTTGGAGGTTTTATCATTTTTATTTCCAAACCTGGAAGGAGTTTTGTAACCTTGGAATAGTTTTGGTTTTATTTTCTTCAAAAACCAATCAGGAACTCCTTTCACCAAGATAAATTGTTCCTTTTGAACTTCATTTCCTTGATCCATTGGAGCCTTTCCAGTGTTAACCTTCTTCAAAGGAAGATACTCCCTCTTCGAAGCAGGTGGAACTGGGCTAGAAGTCACATTCCTTTTGGAAACCAACCAAGGCTTCTCATTTTTTCCATGACTTGGATTTACCTAGAGTTTCCTTTCATTATTCTGATCCAAAGCCTTTATTTCCATCCTTTTTGGAAAGAAATCAACCCCCTGTGTGTCCAGATCTTTAAAAATCAAATAATTAGTTCCGTATTCCATGCACAAGCATTTTAAGAAAGATGCTTCAAGCATAGGGAGATGGGATTGCTTAAAGCCTTTCTGAGAAGAGCTTTCTGATGCATAATTTTGCCTGTAAGTTTTTCCAACCTCACTTCGAAGTTGACCAATTTTTGGCCTTCCTCTTCCAAATTGTACAGAGTTCATCCCAACATGATTGCCTGTTTTGCCATACTTCTGGAACTGTTTTGGCCAAAGAGGTTGGCACATTGGTATTAGCAGTTACTTCCTCTATCTTTGGAAATGGATCTGTGTCTATACCCATGAGTTTTTCTGGAAACATGATCCTTCCTTTCTTAATCTGCTCTTGAATCCTGTCACGAAAAACATTACAATTCTGAGTTGAATGAGTCCAAGAAGCATGCCATTTGCAATATTTTTTTCCTTGTATTTCTTCCAATGTTGGAAGTTTAACATTTTCAGGGAGTTTGATAAACTTTTTCTTTAACAGATAATCAAAGATTTCATCTGCTTTAGAAACATCAAATGAATATATTTTACTGATTGCTTTTTGTTAGTTCTTGGTGTTATAGAAGAATCCTTTCGAACTAAACTTTCACATATATAAGGATCATGTTCAACAAGTTCAGCAGCATCAATTTCATGAATAGGATCTTTATAATATGTTGAGTAAGAAGAATTGTTCCTATCAACATCCTCTTCTAGCAGAGATTCATATCTTGATGCTTTATAAGTTAAATCAACCAAATCTCTAAACTCAGTAGAATCGAATTTTTTTCTTAGTTCTCTACTTAAACCATCTTGTGCTATTCTAACAAATTCAACTTCTGGTAGTTGTAATTTACATTTGTTTCTAGCCCATTTGAATCTAGCTATGAATTGAGCAGCCTTTTCATCAGGCTTTTGTTTCAATCTTGCTAAATCAGCCATGGTAACTTCAGGTTCAGTTTGGTTACCAAACTGAGCATGGAATATTTCTTCCATCCTTTGCCAATTTGGAGCTGACTCTGGTGTCAAGTTAGAATACCATTCGAAGGCTGTTTCTGTCAAAGAATTGGGAAATAATTTCAACTTAATGAACCCATTATTGCCTAACTCCTTACACTGAGCAGTAAATCTAGCAATATGTTCAGTTGTTGATTGTCTTCCATCCCCATGGAATAAAGGAAAATCTGGGATCTTAAACCCCCTAGGGACTTTGAATTGTCTATCTATCCATTATGGATAAGGTTTTCTATAAATTTGAGTTTGTACCCCCCGGTTTAGAGGTCCATAAACTTCATGCATAAGGCCTAGTATTTCATCTCGAAGGGTAGGATTTCCCCCTAGAGGGATCCTTGGGTTAGTATGTCACACCCTCAAATTTAATAAACCAAATACCAATAAAATCCACGTAGGATAAATTGAAAGTTATACATTTCACCGTTGAAAGGTCAAAGTCAAAGTACACCGGGTTTCTACAAGAGGTACCCGTACCCATGCATAAGTAATGAATAGTTAAGAGTTATTACATAAACCAAGTTGTGTCAAAAGATTGAAGGAATTAAAGTTACAAGATCATCTCCCAAAATATATTAACGATAGAGAGGATAAAATAACTTCATGTCAAATGAGCTTCATGATATGCATCCACATGCTAAGCATTCCAATCACGTGCCTTGCCGAGTACCTGAAAATGATAGGTTGAGCTCACTAGCCCAGTAGGAAACTTTTCTACCAACGCTAAGGGTATAAAAGATGAAACATGCACATGGAGATGTGATACACATGAATGAATAAGCTAAAATAGACCAAACTATGTTGACTTGATGAGAGAATATTCAATAGATGCCCCAAAGATCGAATCAAACCCAAGTGTCTATAGATTTCCTCGTAAACGTTACGTGTCATGTCGTAGGTTCAATCCTTTCCAAAACATTGTCATTTTCATAAAACATTTCATTTTTCACATCTCCTCAAATAACCACTTATTTAAATAGGGAATGAATCCCTTTGCCGGATTTCGTGGGCTCCGAACACCCCTGCCGGATTTCGTGGGCTCCGAACACCCATGGCTAGGGACGCACCAAATGGTGGCCTTAGAGTAAACAAATTATCCTTTTCAAAAGTTTATCAAACAATCAAGTGTCCAAAAACATCCATGTAATTCATTTAGTTCGAAAGCTCGTAGTGTGTCGGTTGTGGCAAAGTTAATATGTGTCCAAGAACGTGAGAGATCATAACAAAACATCATTCATACCACGATAGGCTACCAAAGTTTAGAAGTCGATTTGTGAAGCTTAGGAAAGACCAATTAAGGCCCGGCGCAAAGAAACATGAAAATAGAGTTATGAATCTCGAGAAAACCCGACACCTTGATAGGAGAAAGTACATTTCTCTCAAAATACAAAGGCTATGAATATGAGACCAATTGGGTTTGAAAGTAGACTCATAGAGCTTTCTAACGGTTCAAGAATCGCCTCAATCGGAGTTCGGACGAAGTCGGGGCGTGCCCGTGAAGTTGGGTCAAAATCTGCCTTAAGCAGTCGGGTATCGATACACAAGAAAACCTGTATCGATACCGGGTCACTAAAATTTTTACAGAAAGTCTGGGTATCGATACCGAATAAAAGGGTATCGATACAAAGGCCATCTCGAGCAAAATTTTCAGATTTCCAGATTTTTCCAAAATGGAGGGGATTTCAACCCAAGCCAAAAATTGAGGTTCCAAACAACAACTACTCATAAGAGAGGGATATATCAACAACTAATTCATGATTTTACCAACTAACATGTAAAACCCAAACTCAATCAAAACCAAGCTCATTTCCATGGTGACAACAAGTTTAACAAGAAATTTGGGAACAAGAACACCAACAATGCAATCATTCAACAAATATACACTTAGAGGAGGTAGAAGATTGTTCCCTACCTCAAGGAGTTGCTCCAAGTCAACCCAAAAACGAATTTCTAGATCCCCAATTTGAGCAATCCCGTTTTTGGTCCTCCCGGTGCGAAAGGATGGTACTCCGAGCTCCCAAACACGCGCAGATGATGAATCTTTGGTCAATTTGTGAAGAGGTTTGATGAGGAGGGAGTAATTTGAGCTCAAAGGAACAAAAATGGAGGAGAGAGGAGGAGGGGCTGATTTTTTGGGAGAAGAAGAGAGTGATATTTTGGCTCAAAAATCAGCCACACACATATATATACACACCACTAATTGCATTAGCACCCATAACATTCCAATGTGTTCCAAAGACACCCCAAATGCAATCACCAACTCATATTGACCCCATATCACACTATTTACATTTCCTCACATTTCCCCAACATTATTTCCGGAAAATTATTTAAAAACACGAGTCCTTACATAGTAGGTGGTTCCCAATTAACATTTCTAGGCATGTGATCTTCTGGAAACCTCTGAAAAGGATCATCAAAAGGCCTAGGTTGCTTGAAACCTCCTTCCTGCCTTGCAAAAGGTTCATAAAGGTGGTTCGAATGGACCCTTCCCATCTCTAGTATTCCTGAGTACTTAGGAATCCCAATTTCTGGATTAGGCCTTTTTGAACTAACCCTATCCTTCTCATTAAGATGATTTCCAGGGGTAAAAATATACTCATCAAACCCGTAATCATTATTTTAAAACTCTTATCCTCATTTAAACCATCAGAATTTGGTTCGAAAGGGACATTAGTGGTTTGCTTAAACACTTTCTTAGGCTTGGGTGTTTGATAATCATGGGTCTTTGCAGGCTCATACCAAGATTCTGGTACATCATCTACATTTATAGGCTCTTTTTCAGGCCTTGACTTGAGTTTGCTTGTGCTAGCCTCTCCCTTATCCTTCTTAAGTGAAGGTAAAGGCTCATTCCTAAGCCCTGATTGCTCTTCTAATTTTTGCAACATTAGTTTCTGGGTCTGAGCAAGTTCTGTAAATGTAGCAATCATCTCAGCAAATTGACTGGATGACATATTTCCTCCGTCTTCTGGATTCTTTGGGTCATCAACATGTACAATCTATTATTCCTAGTGTTCATTCGAGAAACCTGGCCAATTCCTACATTTGGGTCTTGACCAGTACGAGTTTCTGGACCAGTTTGAAGGCCTTCAACTTGTTCATTCTCTTTAGAACTAACATTATTCTCATCCTCTGGCGTTTGACCAATTTGAGAATCATCTGCTTGCTTCCTAAGTTTTGGAGCCATTCAACACTTTCAGGAGTCCCACCGGGTGTGCCAAAAAATGTGTTTGGTTCTTTTTATTTCTTTGTAATGAAAAATGATTGTGTGCGAGCATGCCAGAGAGAGTCTCAATCTCCTCCCTCAGATTAACTTTGGAGAAACCAAATCTAATCATGCGATTGTGTTTTATTGGTTCAATTACCTCAATTAAGAGGATTTTTCTTTCAAAGTGAAGAAATGCAAACCAATATACTTAGGAAATTAAAGAACAACAAATAAACAATGTACTTCGATTGATGAATAAAAGATAAACTTACTTCGAAATTGCCTTCAACTTCAAATACAAGGTAACAAGAACTTCGAACAGGTGATTGTTACAAGAACAACCGAGATTAATCCTAACTACTTCCTAATCTACTTCGAACTGAGTTCGAAATCCTAAAACTACTTGCCAATGAACAAACCAAGCATCAGTTTTTTGATAGCTGTTTGTTGAAGATTTGTCCGGGGCTTTTTTACTCTTCAATCTCTTCTATTTATAGGCACTGCTTGTGACTTGAACTTCCCTGTGACGACCCTCACACCCGAAAAGTGATGAAGATTGTAGTTAATCATTAAAACGGTAATTTTAACCCTTTTAAATTTCCCTATTCAGAAATAGGAAATATGAGGTAGAATGTGGGTAATTTTTAACTTGCTTGGACGTGAACGGGGTCACAAACACTTATTTGATAGCCAAGGGCCAACCATTTAGGAATTTGTGTTCCGATATTTTCTTAGAATTCTGAGAACAGGTTACTCTTAAAATAATTTATTTATGCTATTGTGCGTATCCCGTATTTTTCTGAGTCCGGAACTCGGACAGTTTTCTGGACCGTACGACTCACGTACGGCTATGGCTAAGTGTCAAATTATTTGACACATGGGGGGACATGTGGCATAAGCACAACTAAGTGCTTTGTTATTAATATAATGGGGGCGGATCCGTGGACACTTATTTTGCACACTATTTTTGACACTCCATCCTAGCCCTTGAAACCAAGGGCTGAGATTAAAACTTAAAAAAGATGCCCCTTACTCACGTGCTCTCTCTCCCTCTCTCTCACCAACACACCCCTACTTTTTCCTCCACTCAAGCAGGAGCCATGGCCGGCGATTCCAAAAACCAGGCAAAAATTGTGACTAGCAAACCAGCCATACGAATTAAACAAAACACGAATTCATTAGCTGGTGCAGGTTAATCATCAAACCATAATCTCAGGATAATAAGACCCAAACTAAACTATAAATCTATACTGAAAACTAAAAGATAATCAAAGGAAGACACAAGTTTCCTTCGTCTAATCGTTAATGCTAAATCACTTTGTTAATATCAACTAATTGATGCCTTTTTCTGGAACACTGAACATTTTTCCTTATGTTCTCCGCATCAGCCGAGCCCGATCGGCAGCGCGAGATGGTCGAAGAGGAGGGAAGGGAAAAGAGGAGGGAGAAAAGGGAGAAGGGAGAAGAGAGAAGGCCGAGGGCGGTGCCGGAAGCCGCCGACCATGGCTGCGGTGGGACTCGTGGGAGTGGGAGAAAAAACATTTGGGTGTATTATGCAGGGAGATCGAGAGTGTACGTGAGAGAGAGAGAGAGAGAGAGAGAGAGCACGTGAGTATCTTTTTAAGTTCTAATCTCAGCCCTTGGTTTCAAGGGTTGGGATGGAGTGTAAAAAATAGTGTGCAAAATAAGTGTCCACGGATCCGCCCCAAATATAATACATGTATATTACTCTAGTAAGTAGTAAGTGTAGTATATCGCCGCCAATGATCTCCTAAGGACTCCCTTAGGAGATTTTGGTGCGGACCTCACCTTTCCGCACCAAATTTTGACGATCCGAACCGCTCAATGTTTTTAAAATACATTTTTAAGAGTACACGCGGAAAATCTTCAAAAAAAAATACCCGGAAGGGCTTGATCCAAACAGTTTTCGATAAAACTGTATATATTTTTCGCGTGGACCTTGGAAAATGCATTTAAAAAATATTGAGCAGTTCGGATTGTCAAAATTTGATCCGAAAAGTTGAAAAAGGGCTTGGTCCGCACCAAATTTTGTGTAAGGGAGCCCTTAGGAGATCGGCTTGTGTAGTATATAGATTTTATTAAGTTAAAACTAATAAGGGAAAAGGGGGAGTCGGCAAAAACAGAGAAATAGAGGAAGAAAAGAAAAAGAAAAGAGGGAGGAAGAAGAGGAAGAAGAAGAAGAAGAAGAAGCATCGGTGGCTAGCGGTGGTGGTTCACGGCAATCGGCCGGAACCCATTTCGTGTTTTCGCCAAAGAAGTTTGACTATCCAGTTAGGTAATCTTCTTCCTAAAGTACTTTGATGCCATTAGGTTAGAAGGGACTACTGTAAACCCTTGTTCTTGGTGTCTAAAAACCATAACCATAGGATTTTAAGATGTTGAGAGTTGTTTTGTTCTATAGAAGTTGTGCAAATCCTGATACAGATTTCGTAACCCTTAAAGATTGCCATTTTTGAGACCCTTACGATATGAATTGAATTTTGAAGTCTTCACAACTATTGTAGTACGTTTGAATACGAAGATTTTGGTACCAGAATCATGTAAAACGGATTAATACAGAATTAGTTATGAATTATTTTGTACAGCCTGTTATTTTCATTGCGAATCTGTCTTGAACGACCTTATTTTGATTTCTGAGCATTCTCCACAACTGATATGGTTATGAGGTTTTTACTGGAAGTGTACTTTGATGTTGGGAGTGTTATGGCGTTGGAACCAAATCATTTGGATAAATATGTGATTTTTAGTAAATAATTGAAGGAAGGCTGTTTGTCTGCGCCAGGAACTGCATACTAGCTGTCTTATTTTGAATTCTGGGAACAACCCTTTCCAAGTTTAATTCTGAAATTTTTGCTGAAAATAAAGCTATAAATTATGCAGATTTTGGCGCTGGTTTCACCCTTTTTGGATTTGATACGAGTGAGTTATGATTTTTCTTAGAAACTGTGACAGATTTTCCTAGTTGGTTCAATAAACTGTTTTTCTACTAAATGTTATTTCTAGACACAAAATTAGAGTTTTCTACTGATTTAGTACTCTAGTTTATAAAGTTATAAATAGGAAAAGAGTCAAAGTTCCACTATTTTACCTCTAATAGGTGAAATCTCTTAGAACCTTAGTTTGGGAGAATAGCTCTTAGCTTTAGAGACTTAGCGCTTGTTAATGGTGGATTAACCCTTAATTGAAGTCTCACCAGTTGTATTTCGACCCCACTAGTTAATGTTGTCACTAGTCCTAAATGGTTGCTGACTTAGGTTAATTATTTAGAGCTATCTCGTGTTAATGATCATTGGTACGTCTCTATCTAGGTACAAACTCAATGGAGTAACTCGCACGCATGACGAGTTAGGCACTTATATTTGGTGAGTACGCAATACCTTGGTTACATGTATTTGCTCAACTATTTTTACATCAAATGCTTCTTGCTTTTAAAGCTGGAAAATGTGAATCACGTGTTTTGTTTTGATACTGGCTATTTGAATTGAATTGCGGTTTGTTTTAAAATGATGGAAATATGAATCATGATTTTCGATACAATAAGTGCTACTTTGATTAAACCATGGATTATCGGAGAATGGCCTATTCACGTGCATTTTTATTACGGATGATTTAGACCATGGAATATGTTTTGAGAACATGACTGTTATGACTTGCTTAAACATGTTCTGCTATGTTACGCGGTTCGGACGGTGTCCCGAGCTCTAGGGGACGGTAAAGAAGCTAGAGGCATGAGGAAATAAGGGAGGGGTGCAGGCCAGGCACCATTATGATATCGGTATCATGGGTCGCTCTCTCTGACCTAGGGGTCGCTCCCCATTACGTCTGGCAATACCGTCGAACACTAATATTATTTTCATGGCCTTCTATGGAAGGATAAAGAGTTCTTCTGCTAGGACTAATGCAAATGATTAGAAGGCAGATGCTATGGATATTGATGTTCAATGATTTATCCTCTCTCATCCCTACTTGAATTTGAAGCATTATATGATATGAAAAATGTTTCCATGGTCAAACTTGTAACCTTGGTATTTCGTACCACACGAGCATTCGCTCATGAAAATCTTTTCGATTTTCCAGGGAATAGCGTGTATGGACCTCGACTCGTCAATGATTGTTGGTGCTAAGTGGACACTCCTAAGTTGTCTAATGGTTTGTAATTATTATATCCCTACACTTAGAAGCTCTGGGATTATTGTAACTATCTTACGCTTCCGTTTACTTTGATCTATGTAGTTTGAAATGCTGATGACGATGAAAATCCCTAAACTAGTTTTCAGTAGGCCTTTGGCGGCTTAAAACCCGCTTGGCCGGTCACGACTTCCAGGGTCGGTTTTGGGTCGTGACATTCCCGCTCAAAGAATTTGAACTTGGCTTGCTTCGAACTCTATCGTTACATTTCGAATTGGCAGTTTCTTCCCTCCTCCACGTCTGAATTTGAATTCTTCTAGACTTCATTCAGAAGCTTTAATTTGAACCTACATGATTGCTTAACCAACTCAAATGATTAAAAGAAATAACTGCCTTGCTCGGTATACTCCATGTGTTTTAACTGTCAACTGCTTCATTTCAGATATCCACACGTTGAGTTTATAAGTTTAGCGGTTGAAATCAGCGCTTCGAGGTCAATTTATTATATTAGTCTGGCTTGTAACTGCCAATAACCGCTTTTCAAATTGAGAATTAATACGACATCGTATTAACTCATCCTTATTTCAGTAATCCAGTGTATCTTTATTGACACATATTTGCCAACGTTTGGCATTACTAATTATGTGTCAATCGATTATTGGATTTGTTAATTTTATATGTAAACAGGCAGACGACGGGAGTGAGGGGAGGGAGAGAGTGAAACAGATGAAAGATTTTTTGGGGGTGAAGGGATATTGTGGGAAGTTTAGGTGTATTTAGTGGGTTTTATGGAGTAAATTTGTTTGAAAAATTTTAGGTATGGATTACATGGAGAAATTGGGTTGTGTGAAGAAAATAATGGGTTGCAAATAGAATCACCCTTGTTAGCTTATCTGACATAGCTTAGATCACTTTACAAGTCCTCCGGCTCCAACAGGCTCAATTAAGCGCCTCACTGTGAACAGTGCCTCGCTTCATCTGTTGAGCTTGAGTTTTCCATTTGATTTTAGCAACTTAGTTGCTAAAATTAACTCTGATTTTAGCAAATGAGTTCACCCGGTGCTAAAATGTGGATGGTTTTAGTGAGTTACCGTTCACAGTACTTATTAGGAGTATTTGTTCCCAAACACCTCTCTCTCTCTCTCTCTCTCTCTCTCAAACGCTTTCTTCTTCTTCAACGTCTCCTGGAGCGAACGTCCTCCACGGATCCACCCTCTTTTCGGCGCTCTCTCTCTCATTCAGAGCTTCTCCATATGTACTACATTAAAGAACAGGTTTGTATCCCCTCTTCTACCGATTTCTAGAGCGAAAATTAGGGTTTAAAAATTTAGGGCTTCAATGCTATTGTGTGCGCGATTATGACTCTTAATTGCAATATTTCTTATGTGAATAACATCTTTTGTTTATGCTAGCCATAAGGAGGAGTTACAGATAATTTAGGGCTCGAAATTCTGTGTTTCCCCTCCTTTTCTTTTTTGATAAGTTTCGAGACTCTTTCTTGCAGAAAATGAGTCATTCCAGGTAAACACAAAAGCCTTACAAAGACCTCATTTTGTTTCCCTCGTTCCCTCTGGAATGAATATATCTTATCTTCCATTGCAAGATAGGATAAGCCTGTGTGGCCCACTAAAATTACCGGAACAAAACCAATCTCTCAAATTCATCAAAAACATTTATTTGTTAAGCAACTGGGTTCATGGGGTTGGAGTTAATACATAGTATATCACTCATCAACCAGATAATTACCCATCTTAACCTTGCAGTCCAGTTACTTGATACGAAACAATTAGATAGTAACAAAGTTAAATGCTAATCAATTCAAAATTTGTATGTAAATCGAAATTTTGCGTTTTGAAATCTTGTGAATTGGTGAATGGGTATGGAAAAATCATGGCCAAAGTATGTGCTGTTGTTAATGCTCAAATGGCATGTGGTTTGTCCATGTGTTTCGGTTGACTTGTTCAAATAAGATATCATATTTAGTAGATTTTTGTGGTATGTTCTCTCGCTTTGGCTAACGGCGGTGCTGATTTTAGTGATTATACGCAAGTGCGGCTGTAGGATTAGAAGGTTGATTCGGTATTAGTTTAAATTTCTGGTGCCCACGCAGTCCATCTTTTCCTTAATATCATAGTTTGTGGAGATAGTGGCATGTTACATAGGTGTGTGGGTTTGGAAAAGAAGAGAGGAGGATACGAGAAGCTTAGAGTTGCTGCCAGAGGGCTTGGATGGAGGTGGCAGTTGGCGTTCAAACGTTTTTGCAGTTGACACTCTGAATTATGCAACTCGTCATTCATCTTTCAATGGTATCTTGGAATGGGTCAAGTACTTAGAATCGTAAATTATGCGTCATACGGTCCTTTTGCAGTTCATAGTTGTATGGTAATATTACCATATGCTTGCCAATTGGAAAGTTCAATTTGCACGTGCACTGATATAGTATAAGCAAACAATATCTGTCTATATTCATATCATAATTTTAAATTCAAATATCCTTTTCTAACTTCAAATTTTGACGTTTTATATTTATGGAATGAATGATAGTAAAAATTAAGGGAAGGGACAAGGGAGCTTGAGAACCTGTGACATATGAAAGGAACTTGCCATATGGACTACACATGCTTAGTATAGTATTGATAGAATACACAGTATTTATAATCTGCTAATCATGCAATACCATTACCTTTGAACATAATGATTTTTTATTTTTTATTTTTTTTCAGGTGTGATCTGGTTGTGGAACTGGTGAGAACGGAAGAACCTTGATGGAGTTAGTGGTCCTTTGTTGGAACGGGGGAATCATAAGTAACTAGGGTAGCTGGTTTAGGAGGGTAAGTTTCTTTAAGCATGGGTAATTGTTCTTGAGTCAGTTTCTTCGTTTGCTATTCTGTAACCATAAAAATTGCTCGATTCTTCAGGAATTCAGTGACTTAAAATATGGCGATCATATCCTCAACTTAGGATGTTAGAGTGGTTGACTGGATCTGCATTCGATTTTTGTTGGGAAGTACCTTAGTATGTCGCATGGATCAATGAATGCTGCCTCTGTAGTAAACCGGCTTCTCCACAACAAAATCCACAAGCCCAAAACCTTACAGTCCAATGCCAAAGAGTTAACCAACTCAATCCTCGAGAACCTCAACTCCGGCCATCTCCGAAAAGCTGTCTCTATCCTTTTCAATTCCCCTTTACCCTTCTCTTTCTCTCTCTACGCCCGTCTCTTCCAGCTTTGTAAGGCCAGACAAGCAATTGTTGAGGCTCGAAAGGTCGAATCCCACTTGGTCTCATTTTGTTCAAATCCGCCATTGTTTTTACTGAATCGGGCAATCGAGACTTATGGTAGATGTGGGTGTTTGCGTGATGCACGGGAGCTGTTCGACGAAATGCCTCAGAGGGATGGGGGTTCTTGGAATGCAATGATTGTGGCTTATACACAATGCGGCTGTCCTGAGAAAGTATTGGTTATGTTCTTGCGTATGAATATGTTGGGAGTGTCCGCAAATGAGGTTACATTTGCTAGTGCTCTTGGGTCATGCGCTGCACTCTTGGCTATTGTTATGTCCAGGCAAATACACGGGATGATTGTGAAATGTGGGTTTTCAGGGAATGTCATTTTAGAGAGCTCTCTTGTGGATGTGTATGGGAAATGCCGGGTTATGAGTGATGCAAGGAGAATGTTCGATGAGATTCAGAACCCTAGTGCCATATCCTGGAATGTGATCGTTAGGCGGTACCTTGAGATGGGTCGAGAAAGGGAGGCCGTGTATATGTTTTTTGAGATGATCCGTGCTAATGCTAAGCCGTTACATTTCACCGTGTCTAATTCCCTCGTTGCTTGTTCTAGAATCGCTGCCATGTTTGAGGGGCTCCAAATTCATGGACTTGTAATCAAGAGTAACATTGAAGGGGATGAGGTGGTTTTAAGCTCTCTCATTTATATGTATGTGAAATGCGGAGAGTTAGAGAGTGCTTGCAGAATATTTGACCTGCCCAGTTCGAAGAATATGATTAATTGGACTTGTATGGTATCAGGGTATTCACTGAATGGGAGAACTCAAAAGGCGAGGGAGCTCTTTAATCAGATGCCAGAGCGCAGTGTGATCTCGTGGAATGCAATGTTAGCTGGGTACACGCGTTCCTTCCAATGGGAACAGGCCTTGGACTTTGTTTTTCTAATGCAGAAGGAATCTAAGGACATCGACTATGTCACTCTTGGTTTAATTCTAAATGTTTGTGCTGGGCTTTCTGATGTTGAACTGGGGAAACAGGTTCATTGTTTTATCTATAGACATGGTTTCTATTCCAATCTTTTTATTGGCAATGCCCTTCTTGACATGTATGGTAAATGTGGAAATCTAAAAAGTGCTAGAGTTTGGTTCTGCGAAATGAGTCATTGGCGGGATAGCGTTTCTTGGAATGCTCTTTTGACTAGCTATTCTCGTCACGGATTGAGTGAAGAAGCAATGATGATGTTCTGGGAGATGCAAGGGGAGACGATGCCTAGTAAATTTACTTTTGGGACCCTTTTGTCAACTTGTGCAAATATTTTTGCTCTTGAGCCAGGAAGACAAATCCATGGGTTCATGATTAGGCATGATTATGAGATAGATGTTGTTATAAGGGGAGCTCTGGTTGACATGTATTCGAA
The DNA here is from genome assembly GCA_963854785.1 of Vaccinium vitis-idaea. Taxonomy (NCBI): domain Eukaryota; kingdom Viridiplantae; phylum Streptophyta; class Magnoliopsida; order Ericales; family Ericaceae; genus Vaccinium; species Vaccinium vitis-idaea. Next base: position 28,080,796 of record OY978215.1, on the reverse strand, counting down.
ATGCCGTCGTCTCGATTATGCTTTCAAGGTTTTTGAGGAAGCAACATCACGTGATATGATTCTTTGGAACTCCATGATTTTGGGATGTTGCCACAATAGAAGGGGTGAAGGCGTACTGGAACTGTTTGGATTGATGGAGAAAGAAGGCGTAAAGCCAGACCATATCACCTTTCAAGGTATATTGCTAGCTTGTATTTCTGAGGGCCGTGTCGAGTTGGGTACACAGTATTTCAATTCAATGAGCACAAGATATTGTGTAATTCCTCGGTTGGAGCATTACGAGTGCATGATAGAACTCTACGGCAGGTATGGATTCATGGATGAGCTTGGAGATTTTGTCAAGACAATGCCATTTGACCCCACTGTCCCAATGTTAACTAGAGTGTTTGATGCCTGTAGAGAACACAGGCACTTAAAGTTAGGGGAATGGGCTGCCAATCAACTAAATAGAACGAACCCGTCAGTTCCATTCCAGTTTAAATTCATGGACAATGGTAGATAGATTGGGAAATTAGTGGGCAAATAAGGATGCAGATTGAGTCAGACTATATTCAGAATTTATCTTTGCAGGCTCGGAAACAGTAGTTGGATCTGATTTTCCAAGATTCTTAGAGTCCCAAGAAAAAGTCTGCAGGGATGAATGGTTTTACAAATCTTGAACCAGATTCCTCATGAGTTTGCTGAAGTTGATGATCCCTCAGGAAGATATGGCAGAGTACTATCTCTCTCTCTCTCTCTCTGTGTGTGTGTGTGTAATCAGACGATTGTATTGAGACCCAAAATTAGGGTTATTTTCTCATTACGTTGTAAGAGAGAAATAATTAATAATTACATTAAAACCCTAACCTACTAATCTAATTACATAAGAGTACATAAGAGTAATTACACGCTGAACCCATAACACATTCTCTCTCTCTCTCTCTCTCTCTCTCTCTCGTTAACTACTTTGAGTTTCGTGTGTGATTTTGGATTCCATTTTTTGCTGCAGTACGATGGAATCCTCGGCAAAGGAGCTTCAAAGACAATGTATATGAATCAAAACTTATTTCCTCTGTTTTAATTTATACCCAAGTCAAATTCTTCCAACTTTGAAGCTTTTGGTGTTTGGTTTTATTAGATACACAATTCAGGTTTCTTTCAAGTCTTTTTGAATCTTGCCTATAAAAAAAAAAAAGTCTTTTTGATTCTTTTGCGGCTTTTTTAAAGATTCACCATTAAGATTTGGCGTCCTATTGTTTTGATTGATGCAGTTACAGAGCATTTGATAAATATGATGGGCTTGAAGCCAAACTTCACAATTTCCTACAAATCCCTGAAGGTCTAGAGAGGCTCTATTGGGAAATTCATTTGCTACTCCAAACACCTAAGCATTATGAAGTTCTACGCTTCTCGGATTGATACTGCAAACAGAAACATCAATTTTATGTCTGAAATGTTCACTTCTGTTACCCTTACGGTAAATAGCAGCAAAACTTTTCCATGATTTTTGGATCGGGTCTTTTTCCTTTTTCTATCTGTTGATTAACACATTGAGCATTTGAGATATAATAGTTTGTTAATCTGGTTTCCTTTCCTTTTGTGTTTTTAATTAACAGTCTACAGGCATGGGCAAAACTACAAGAGAGTTAACATTAGCGCAGCTAAGCATTGGTACAAATATTGAGAGGGCTTTTCTATCTCCATTCATGAGCCCCCCGCCCCCCCCCCTCCCGGTCATCCACAGAGATCTCAAGTGTGACCATATCTTTGTCAATGGCAACCAAGGTAAAGTTGAAAGCTTGGTTGCGGCCTCACCGCGATTCTTCGAAATTTCCCATTGCTTTGGTATGCCTATTCAAATCCCTCGAATTTATTCATTGTTAGTAGAACAAATAAGTTGGGTTATTGTTCTAGTATGAATTCATAGCTAAACCAAGATTCTTTCATTTCTTTGTTTTTGAATGCCTTTTTTTTCCCTGATATTATATAACTTTGGGCGGTTAACACGATTGCTGGGACTGATTGATATAGATATATCTATATTGGCGGTTTACATAAGGGACACATGAGTCCATATAGTGAATGTACTCATCCTTCTCATGTCTACGAGAAAGTTTCTCTCTCTCTCTCTCTCTCCCTGTGTGTGTGTCCGCGAGCACGCGTATCTGTGGTTACATTCTTTTTAATGGCTTTAGGGAAAAAAACCAGATGCCTTGTACAAATTGAAGGATCCAGAGATGAGGGAATTTCTATACCTTTACATAATAAGAGCGAAGAGGGGGTAGAAGTGAGGGCAGTTTCGTCTGCCACTTTGGCTTTCAACTTAAAGCCGGGCAGATCCTTTGGATGTTTGGTCTGATATTTTTTTTTCTCAAAATCAGTCCTCTGCAAGCCAAAGTGAAGAAGATGAGCCCTAATTCGTAGAGGTAGTCGGCAAAGAGGTAAGCTTTTTTTGGTTTTATTTTTCTTTTCAATTTTATACTTCCCTCCTTGCTGCTTTTTTGGTGGCAGATATGGGCTACAGATAACTCAATCAGCCTTGGATAAGATGGTGATTATTTCTTGCAACTACGGGGTTTGGGTTTGTACATGTATCTTGTAGCTTACTTAAGGTTAGTTGATGAGAAAAATACTATAAGGCAGAACTCAATTATTGGAATATATGTATGTGGGTGATATGGGTATAGTTGTGATTTGTGAATTGTTTAGGCAAGCAGCACAAAGTGAGAAAATAATTGTGGTTTATATTTTAAAGTGGAAAAGGAACAAAATAGTACAACTAATGTAGTATGATGTAGAGACGTGATTTATTGGAGAAAAGGACCACATTATACCCTCAGACAGGTGATTTATTGGTTAAGTAATGGTACTAATTTATTGGAGAAATTACTGAATCTATGATGTAAAGATTGGTGATTCGGTGGAGATATTGATTTTGAAAGATAATTGTATTTCAGGTCATATTTGATTTGTTAGTTGTATTTTCTCTCTCATGAACAGAGTACATGAAATTGGGTTCTTTCGGAGCTATAGATTTCAGACGCATTGATGCTTGTCGGTTTGTAGTTGCTGAACCAATGCTTTGTCATGTGGACTGGTGGAGAGTAGAATAAAATAGCTGATGTGATAGTTGAATTTGACGAGAAATGGAGTTATTGAGGCGTTTGTTTAGCAAGTTCCATTCAAAAGATAAATATAAGTCTTCGAAGGAGTTTACAAGTAATGGGAGAGAAGGTTCAACGGCAACAACATCTGAGGAAGCTCCTTCAAATGGCGCTAAGCAAAAGGTTGCAGCCGCTAAGCAGTAAATAGAAAAGCATTACAAAGAGCTTGCAGGAGTGGAAGGAGCGGTATGACTCGATATATACAATCCAAAGAATTATTTTTATATAGGACAAAGGATGGATTTAATTGTTCTATATTTGAGGAGGCACCTGTGTGGTTTTCTTGTTAGAAGTTGGAAGTTGTTTGCATGCTCAATCATCCAGATTCCAGAGCAGCATTTGTCTTTCTAACTTTTCCATATTTTAGTTGTCCTACGATTTCATTCAGCACCACTGCGTAACTTCTTCCTCCCTTGGCAAGTGAAGTAGTTCAATCCTTAAATTTTTTGAGTAGGATTGCATTCTGCCACTAGCCACATGCCAGCTTACGGTGCAATATCACTGCGGTTTATCACTATGAAAGTGTGAGTAGTCTTTTCAGACAGTTTATGGTGGTTGCTGTCTTGGTGACCCAATTCTATTGCAAGATCTGAAATCAGCTGCAATATCGTCTGGCTAAGCGATTGAATTTATTTCAAGGTAAAATGCATGCTGAATCTATATAACAAAACACAGCGGTTTTCAAATCTTATGTTAGACATAAAACCTCTACATAAATCTTGACCGTTAAATTCCACCTTCTCATCTAATGGATCCTACGGCTAGAAAGCAACATCCCCTTTTTTCTCCCACGTATCCCATCCCAACTGGTGTACGAAGCAGCAACGCCTTCTCTCTCTCTCTCTCTCTGCTATTTTGAAATTCGAACCTCTCACTCCCATTAATTCCAGATCTGAAATTTGAATCAATACCCAATCTCTCTCGCATTACCTCTTCTTTGCATTGTGTATCAACTATGACTGCGGGAGAGGAGGAAGCTCGGTGAAGGGGAGGAAGAAATCTCTGTTTCGATATTTTTTGAGGGTTTCTTTCTGTGGTTTATATAGGGTAACTCTTTTAGTTTTTTCCCTATTGCAATTTGTTAGTTTAGTTTTTGCTAATTCTATGACGTTTTGTTGCATTTTGTTGGGTTTCATTGACTCTTGAACGAATTGTATGACTTCGACAAAGATCGGCGAGTATAATCCCTAATATTCGAATGTGGTGACTGAATTTGTTTCTATCAGGGGCTCAATTCTGGTACTGATTTGTTTGAACTTCTTAGTTTGCCTTTGCCCTTTGGTCAGTTAATTTAGGGGTGTGCAAGGGTCGGATCGGGTCGGGTTTGGTCTCAACCCGACCCGAACTGGTTGGGTTGGAATATTCTTGGCCCGACACCGACCGATTGAAGCAGAAAACCCGTCCGATAAAAGTATTTCGGATTTGCGGTCGGGTTGGTCGGGTATGTCGGGTTCAGATCGAGAAGAAGAAATCTTGAACCAGTAGTGCAGGAATCACGTAAATTGGTAAAAAAAAAAAAAGAGAGATTAATGGAAGTTCACATCGCACAAGAAAACCCAGAATGGGCACTTGATAAGTAAAAAGAGTAAGGTTTTGAGACTCTAGCCCATTCTACCAACTCGATTTCCAAATCGTCAAATAAGATAGAGACAGCGACACGGTGAGAGGCGAGAAGCGAGAGGTTGGTCTGTGAGAAGCTGTGGCGGTGGACAACCACCAGTTGGTCGGTGAGAAGCGAGAGGTGAGGGTTGGAAGTTGAAGAACCAGAGCCCAGAGGGTCTGGGTAGCTGCTGTGGAGTGAAATGTTAGAGATTAGGGTTAAAAGAAAGGTGGGCTGAGGAGATGTTAACACGTGCAGGGTAAAATTTATTGTCATGTGAATATGTGGTCGGGTCGGTTTCGGCGGGTTTTGTTCAGCCAACCCGTAGCCCGCCCGAAACTTTTGAAATTTTCTCTACTTTAACCCGCAACTGACCGAATGGATAGCTGAAACCCGTCTTTTTGCGGTCCGGTCCGGTCGGGTTGGGCGGGTCTTTGCTCACCCCTAGCTGGTTGTTGCCAGAAAAGTGAAAGTTGCCAAGTTGGTTTCAGATTAGCTTAAGGTTACCTTCAATATTGATGAAAGGTTTCATCAAATAGGTATTGCTGTATTTACTTGCAGGCATTGGCATTACTATTTTTTCATTATTTCTCTCTATGTTCCCTTACTTTTGGGGCTGAAATTGTGAACAAATGACGCCTGCCATATTCAGTTTTTACCTTTTACGATAAACAAACATAGGTTGTGATTCGTGATGAATGGGACGTAAATGCTCCATGTTGAAAGGTACCTAAAAGTAAAGTATAAGGCTCCGTTTGTTTCGGGCGGAAAACGTTTTCTAGGAAAACATTTTCCGGTGTTTGGGTACAACAAAAAAGAAAAGTCAATGGAAAACTTTTTCCAAAATAAAAAAGTCAAAAAGAAAATGAACCACCAGCCCTTGAAAATGTTTTCTGGATTTAACAGGCAGAAAACATTTTCCATCAATACTCTGCCTCTGCCCCGACCTGTCCAGATTTGAGAATCACGCCTCCCGACTCCCCCCGACACAGGTCATCTCTCTCTCTCTCGTGATTATGAAAGGTAGTAACAAAGAGCATCATGCTCTCGTTTTTCTTTTTTCTTTTTGTAATTACAGCTAACATTTTGGGATTTTTTTTGTTGATCCCTTCCACTTCTTTTTCAAAATTTGTTGGTTTCCCGTGAACTCGAATAGAACACTTTTTCAATACGTAGTATGTTGTATTCATTGCTATTTGCTATTTGCAGTGTTTGGGTAATTGCTATTTGCAGTGTTTGAAATTCCATTGTATGGTTTCAGTGTGCCTTCCAAGTGTTTGATAATTTGCTTAGGTTTGTTCATAGTGTGTTGCATCTGCTCACTAAATGCTCTTTGATGTAGACAAGTTCAGTATCTCTGTTTTTCCTATGATATTAAAGTATACCTCTCAAGCTTTTATGGTTTTCTGGGAAGTGCCTTTAGAGGATCTCTTTCATTTGCAACATGTTTGACTGAGTTTACTGAGATGGAAACAAGTTCAGTATCTCTGTTTTTTCCTAAAGACATGGAAAAAATCGTAGTACCTGTAAAGTCATTCTCCGACAATTTAATATCTCTAACTGCAGTGCAGTTTCCAATTTCACTAGGAATGGTTCCACTCAATTTGTTTCTCCAAATAAGATAAGTGTCCAATGCTTGTGGGCATATATTCCTTGGAAGACTTCCAGAGAAGTTATTTGCTGAAAGGTCAATCACTTTTAAGGAAGACATGTTGAGGAGAAAAGATGGGATGAGGCCCGTTAGTCCAGCACTATGCAGAGCTAGGACCTCTAGGTTAACCAAATTCGCAAACTTGCGTGGAATTTCACCTGCAAGTTGCTAACAAATTACTAACAAATCTCCAAATTAACATCTATATAGTACTGATACAGACAAAGGAAATGACGGGAGATACGACCATGGGTAAAGAACACGATAATTCTCAAAATATTAAGAACGCAGACACGACAAGAGACACAACAATTGCTTTTAAGTACACAAAACTACATTTGATTTTAACCACTTACACAATTTGGAATCGTATCAAATGCATTATTGACTGATCATATGTGCCACATATTTTATGTTACACATTTACAAAGTTACAAGTACTTTGGCTTGACAAAACTTTTATAATTTACCCTGTACGTCGTGACCTCTATGCGTTTCCAACCATACAAATATTCTCTTCTATTTCAGTTTTTGAATTTCCTCTTTGTGGTAACTTCTTTGTATTTTCAAATTTAAATTATCAGCACAAATTAGAGAAGTTGCTTTGGCGATCAAGAAACTCAGTGATGATCAGCTTGATGTGAAAGACCTTTATGCTGAAGTTATGAAGACAGAAGGGTTCGATGAATTTACACTTGCCTCAGCATTTGACCACTTGGTTGAAAACGAAAAGGTGGCGAAGGCGTTTATGGTCAAGAGTGCGAGGCTTCGAAGGGCATGGTTGGAGGGTTTCTTTAATATGAATGCGTGAGTTTGAGTATTTTGGTATTGTAATTGAGGAGCTATGGAATGAACTTTGAATTTTGAATTCTGTTTGTGCCTTATGTTTCTGGTATTTTGGTAGTGTGTTTTCATGCTTTGGGTAATTTGAAGTTTGGTATTTTGGTATTGTGGATTAAGAGGTTTATTACAATTCAGGTTAATCTAGTTTTTATTTTTCTTTGCATCTCATTTCTTAATCTTGCTGGATTTTGGTCATTTTCTTATATTAGTGATTTTCCATGTCTACCAAACAATGGAAAATGTTTTCTAGAAAATGTTTTCATATCACAACCAAACACTGGAAAACATTTTCTTTTCTAGAAAAAGTTTTCCAAGGAAAAGGTTTTCTAGAAAACATTTTCCGCCCGAAACAAACGGAGCCTAAGTGTGGTTCTCTCCATGGCTCAATTGGGTATAAAATAGATGGTTTGGGAATATATTGACTCGTCATATGTTTTTTTCTCTTTTTCTTTTCGTTTTTAAGTTTGTTGAAGAAAAGAAAAAGAACTCTATACTACCATGAAATTTTAATTCATCTGGAAAAAAACATACTCCCTTCGTCCCTTTTTAGTGTTAACATTTATATTTTTGGTTGTCCCTTAATAATTGTTGTTTTGAAAAGTTAATGTGTAAAAGTTTGTACAATTATCATTTTGCCCTTCTGAAAAATTAGTGGGTGAAGAGTTAATGGGTAAAAGTGGAGGATAATTTTGGAGAGTAGAGGTAAAAATTGAGGTGAAAAGTGAAAAGTGGAGGTAAAAGTTGATATGAAAGGTGTAATGATGATGTTTCTTTAATAAGTTGGATTTACGAAGTAACATACTTAAAAAAGGGACGGAGGGAGTAATGCTTTAGTTCCTTTCACATACTCAATCAACACTGGGCATGACCCCAATACCGAAGGGATGGAGTTAGATATTTGCACTATGGTAAGACTGTTCGCCGTTCGGGGTGTCATGAAGAGTACATGGCATTGTTATGGTTTCATTTTCTATTTACCATAATCGAGTTACTGTTTGGAAAATCTCTATTATTTTGATCTTTAACTTTATTTTCCTGTGTTTTTGTTAATGTTAGTCCCACTATTCTCAATCGCAGCATAATTGGTTCTTCGATGCTCAGAGATATGAAAGGATTTGTAAAAGTTGTAGATATTCACACGTTGCTGCAGGTATTTAAGCTTGTGTTTCTAATATGCTCAAAGATACTAAATTTTTCTGTTTCTTTAATAAGAGCATTGATTATATTTTCTTTGAATTGTTTGAATTTAAGTACTATTTTTTACTGAGTGTTTGAGTTTTCGACCCTAGGTATTCAGTTATTTCCTTTCTTTCCTTTGTTGGGGAAAAAAAAAGATTGAGCTCTATTAGAGGGTTGCTAGCAATATCTTATGCCGCTTTATGTTCGTAAAAGTCCCTTTTGGTGGTTGCAGTTTGAGTTTAGATTTCATTTTGTATACTAGGCTTACTTTTCGGGTATGCTACATTGATCTCTAGAGACTCATTCGGATGGGTTACCTATTAACTATGGCTTCTTAATCCAAAACACTTTTCCCGTGATAGAGATTTTAGTAGTGCTAATAAATTTTGAATAGCCCATAGTAAATAATAATGTTGCTAGAATATATTGAGATTTAGAAAAGTGAAATGGAGGAGAGAGAATTTTGGGGGGGTTTTGGCACCGGGGCCAAATTGGGTCTTCGTATGTGGTGGCTTTGAATTTTGGTGGGTAGCCTTCTTAGCATTGGTGGAAAAGGCAAAAGGAAGAAGATTTTATTTTATTTTTGCATATTCTTATAGGGATAGAGTGATTAATTAGCTACATTTATCCCCATGTTAATATAGATTGCTACTCTGATATCTTCCTACTTTTTGGGTGCTTTTAAAGTCAAAGCTAAATTGTAGCCTTCCTCGACGAAGTTATTTTTCTATGCAGAGAATCAACCATTATAAGCTAAAAGGTTGTCAATTTTGTTGTTTGTGCTTACATTTTGTTGTTTGTGGAGTCACTATGGACGATGAATTGGTCTTTCTTTTCTGCAAGTTTAAGGTGTGACTAAAAGTAGTCTATTATGGGTCGGGGAACAAACCGTGTTTGCCAAAACTGGAGTAAATTACTTGATGACATCAAAAGATGCCTATGGAGGAGTCATTGTAATGGGTGGATTCTGATGTATTCTGTGCTTGAAATCAAACAGTAATTACACTTGATAAACTGGTTTCTTGAGTGACAAAAGTTTATTCCAATCTGACTTTCGGTAAAGTTTATTCCGATAGGTGGATTATGATGTATTCTGCTTGTCACCCCAACTGTGTCAGTGTCCCCCCCCCCCCAAATTGTACATGTTACAACAATTAGATTAATTGAGTCGATATTTAGATTATGATTGTTACGTGATTAGAACTCACTGTGAACACTTTCGATAGTTTTGTTTAGGACTTTTGATTTGATTGATCGTATCCACTCAAATATTTCTTTCAATAACAATATGGCTGCCACCATTATGCCATTGTAAAGGTCAGGTTCTCCCTTTCTCTCGCTCTCACTTGTGCGCACAAACTCTAGAGTTGAGAATACATTTAGTTTCTGTGGTAATGATAAGTTAGCAATAGGTGTGAAATCCTTTGTTTCAACATATAATCCCGTCGGTTGGTGTATAAGTAGTCTGAAAATCCTTTGGATTGATTGAACTCCAATCCTTTGTTTCTACATATAATCCCGTCGGTTGGTGTATAAGTAGTCTGAAAATCCTTCGGATTGATTGAACTCCAATGGAAATTTGATTTTCAGTCTATTTTGTTAAATGACTCCAATTGAACTATGACCACACATGAACTAGTTTGGAAATTACATCTGTACTATCTGCATGGGGCAAGGAAGGGTGCCATTTCATTGGGGTAGGTTGTTTGCATGCTTTAGAACTTCCATCAGAGGATACAAGTGATAAAAAAAAAAAAAAAAATCCGAGGATACTCCACAATGAATTTCTAAGCATTCATGTATGTGTTCTTGATTTACTGCATTCAATGACTTTGTGAAACTGCATCCCATAAACTGAAGGAAAAAATACAAAATGCCTCCCATACTTTACACTCAATTACTAATCGCATCCCAAACTTCGACTTATTTCAATTTACCTCCCAAACTTAAACTCCGTTATTCAAAACGACTCCTTCCGTCGCAATCCGTTACCTCACTAACGGAAAATGATGAGTTGGAGGTTAACGGAGAGTAAAAACCGTTAGTGTGTGTGTGTGTGTGTGTGTGTGTGTGGGGGGGGGGGGGGGGGGCACAAACGCCCCCCAAAAAACCTAAAATTGGTCTCTCTCTCTCTCTCCTCCCAACCACATCTTCCTCTCCAAACCCAAATCAGATTAGGTCAAAATCACAGACCCAATTTCTGCAAAAATAATGCACAACCTCCTATTGGGGCCGAGACATAACCCTCCCGCTCGACTCATGGAAGACCAAAACGTGGACGGAACACTCCCTCACCCTCTTAGCCTGCTTCCTCTTTTCCGCTCCGCCTTCTAACACTGTGATTGGGTACAAGTCGATGCTCGACGTCATGTCGTTTAACGGCGGCGTGGTTGTTGCCGCTGTGGTGGGGCTTTTCGTTGGGTACTTGGTGTTTAGGAGCTCCTATCGGGATGTGGCCGTCGTTGACAATCCTTGTGCCTGTGCTTGAAAAGGAAATTGGAATTGAAGTCTGAAGCATTTTTGGTTTGGATCAGGGCTTCTCAAGTGTTTTGCAAATGATTCCGGCGGAGCGGTAGCAGAAGGTCCGGGAGTTGAGGTTTGAGGGATCGGAGACCAAGGCCTTCACGCCTTGCAAGCACTTGACGTCATCATTAGAGAAGACCGGAGAAAGAATAGAGCAGTAAAATACGTAAACTACCGTTTTACCTACCTCTTTTTCCTTGGCATAACTACCGTTTTACCCCTCCTCCTCTCCTTTAATTATTTACATTATTTATATTATTTATATTAATTCATTTCTTTATATAATTCATTTATTTATTTATTTAATTTCACTTCTTTATATTAATTCATTTAATTATTTAATTTCATTTCTTTTATTTAATTATTTAGTTATCTCTTTTATTAATCCCAACCTATATCTCTTTTATCCTTTTAATATGCTCTAATATACAATTTTGCAGCTTTTTTTTTCTTGTTTTCTTGTATTTTCTGACCAGTTGTGTCTTTTCTTAGTATATAAGCTTTCTTGGTTAAAAAAAAAAGCATGAAAAAGAGCAAGCGCAACTCCAAAGGATCGGCTTAGTGGTTAGGGCTTGACACCAAGGTGCTTGTTATCTTTTAAGTTCTCAAATTTGAAACTTTTTTTTTTTTTTTTTGTAACACAGGTATCCTGTTTAGTTTTCGTGCACTTCAATTAACCTAGGGGCCCAATTAATATGGATTAGTCCCAAAGGAGTTAATAGCACCTGAGAGGTTTCAAACCTAGGATCTTAGGATGGATCAAACCCATAAGTCTTAGGCATTGACCACCAAGCCAACCCATTGGATTCAAATTTGAGACACTGAAAATTTGTCCAATCGTTAATTGTATGGCCTCGAAATAAATTGAGGCCCGCGCAAACTAAATCAGAGACCTTGATATTGGGGGAAAAAAATAAAAGTGTGAGTGCATTTTAATCTCTGTTGGAAATCCCCATTTGTATTACCAGCCCACCATTTCAGAATCCAATATCAACTTCATCCATAACATTTTCTTTTCAATAATAATTCGTCATTGTATTTGTGTATACAATCCGTTTTGGGTAACATTGATAATATCAACCTATATTAACCAATTCATAATTAAATAAATGAATTAAAATATATATAAAGAAAGAGAATTAAAAGATAAATAATTTACTTGCAAATGTAATTTGAGTAAACCATATTAAATAAGTAATTAAATAAATAAAGTTAAAAGAGAAAAAGATAAGCTAATTTATCCAAAAAAAAAAAAGAGAAAAAGAAAAGGGATTGGGCAGGTAGAATACAAGGAGTAGGATGATAACAAATGGACAATGGATGCTTGTAATTACAGAAATGGAAGTATGAAACTGGAGAGAAAGTAATGGAAGAAGAAGAATGATGGTGTTTATTGAGGAATAAGGAACTCTCGTCCTACAAACTCCAAGGAACTCTCATCTTGGTTACAATTGAAAAATTACTCAATGAATCTTCCCTCTCTACCCTATTCCTTATGTAAACAACTAACGACCATACAACTTGCATACAGATACAAGAGATACAAGTGGTTACAAGAACAGTTACAATTCAGTTACAAAAACTAACAACTACTCCTTCCCGCCTTCTATTCACGTGCCTTCTACTTGTGTGCTCCAATTAGCTGGTGCCAGCTGGAGGAGTCGTAGCAAGTGGCCTATCATTGCCTTTCCCTTGAGAAGAGCCTTGTCCCCAAGGCTCAAATTCTGGAAAACGAGTTTTGAGAGAGGCATAGGACTCCCAAGTGGCATCCTCAGGGAAAGCATTAGACCACTGCACCAGGAGTTGAGTCGCAGGCCTGCCTTTCAACTTAACCAAACGGCGATCCATAATAGCTATAGGAACAGGTTCCAAGGTGCCAGCCTCTGTAACAGCTGGGAGTTGGGACTGAGTTATCACTTGTCTTCCCACTTTTTTCTTCAAAAGAGAGACATGGAACACTGGATGGATCTTTGAAGAGACAGGTAAAAGCAATTTACAAGCCACCTTGCCCACACGTTGAATGACCTGATAGGGGCCATAGAACCTAGGTGAGATCTTCATGTTAGACCTGGATTGGACAGTAGATTGCTTGTAAGGTTGAAGCCTCAAGAATACCCAGTCACCTAATTGGAACTCCCTCTCAGTCCTGTGCTGATCAGCCAATTGTTTCATCCTATGCTGAGCCTTAAGCAAGTGTTCCTTCAGGAGTTTTAATGTGGATTCCCTGTTCTGCCCCCACTGATCCACTGCAGCCACTGTAGACATGCCAGGGACATAGTGGTGATAAGATGGGGGTGGTTGACCATAAAGGGCCTCGTAGGGAGTCAAGTGTGTAGAGGAATGATATGAGATGTTAAACCACCACTCAGCTAAGGCCAACCAATGCACCCAAGCCTTAGGACGCTCACTAGTCATGCACCTCAAGTAAACCTCTAGGCATCTATTGACCACTTCTGTTTGTCCATCAGTCTGAGGGTGGTAGGCCGTACTTAGGCACAATTGAGTGCCTTGGAGAGTGAATAGAGATTGCCAGAATTGGCTAGTGAATACCTCATCTCTATCACTCACAATGCTAGTTGGCATGCCATGTAGCTTGAACACCTGATCCATAAACACCTGAGCTACATCAATGGCGGAAAATGGATGAGCCAAAGCCATGAAGTGTACATATTTGGTAAGCCTATCTACCACCACAAAGATTACAGTTTTGCCACAAGAAACTGGAAGCCCTTCAATGAAATCCATGGACAAATCAGACCATGCTCTGTCAGGGATGGGCAGAGGTTGCAACAGGCCAGGGCTTGCTGTGGTCTTAGTTTTATTTCTTTGGCACACTTCACATTCTGAAACAAAGGTCTGCAACTCCTTCTTCATACCTTGCCAATAAAAAGATCTACTGAGCCTCTTATAAGTTTTGTCTATACCTGAATGTCCCCCCACAGGGCTGGCATGCACCTCTGACATAAGTAAAGGTCTAATTCCCTTGGTGCTTCCCACCACCAACCTTCCCTTGTAAGTCAAGACCCCATTCTTCCACAGATACCCCGGATGGCTCTGAAAATCTTCAGTCAAATCGGTGATGATAGTTTGTAATCCAAAAATCCTCCTCCACAGATTGCTTCAGGGTTTGGAACCAAACTGGCTGTAGTACAGACAAAGCAAAAGTAGTAGGAGCCATCTCATTACCATGTCTTGATAGTGCATCTGCTACCTTGTTCTCTTGCCCAGATTTGAAAACAATTTCATAATCATAACCTAAAAGCTTGGTTATCCATTTTTGTTGCATAGGAGTGTTGATTCTCTGATCCAGCAAATACTTGAGACTGAGATGATCAGTTTTGATGATGAAATGTCTCCCAATCAGGTAATGGCCCCAGTTTTGGATGGCATAGACCAAAGACAGCAATTCCTTCTCATAAGTAGATAAGCCCAAATGCTTAGGAGCCAACCCCTTGCTTATGAAAGCTATGGGGTGTCCCTCTTGCATTAGAACTGCCCCCAACCCAGAACCAGAAGCATCACACTCAATGATGAATAGCTTATTGTAATCAGGCATAGCCAAAACAGGAGCAGAGATCATAGCCATTTTCAAGAGTTGGAAAGCTTGTTCAGCCTCACTGGTCCATTCAAAGGCATCCTTCTTGAGTAACCTGGTGAGGGGTTGACTGATCTTGCCATACCCCTTGCAGTGACTGGTTCCACCTTGCACTGGTTATTACCCTTTAATTCCAGAACTCTTCCCTTGTAATTGAATTGCATGAGCAAATTTCTGAAATCCCAAACCACAGACCCCAAAGTGCTTAACCACTGTATTCCTAGCACCATATCACAACCACCTAGGGCTAGGAGCCTTACTTCTGCCTCAAACTCTTCCCCTTGCATTTCCCAAGTTAACTTCCTGCAAACGGCCTGACTACATAGCTTGGTGCCATCAGCCACTGCTACTGGCAGATCGAGGGTGGGCTCTATTTGGAAACCAGAAGCCTTGGCTATGCTAGGGTCAATGAAATTGTGCGTACTTCCAGAATCAATGAGAATGGTTATAATCCTGCCCTTAAGCTTTCCTTTTATCCTCATGGTTTTGAAGGGATTGTAGCCAGCTAGGGCATGTAATGAGATTTGGACACTATCATGATCTAATTCCTCCAATGGTGGTGACTCAGAATCTGCATCTTCCTCCTCTTCATCTCCAATCAAGAGGTATAGTTGCCTCTTTTGACATCGGTGACCCCTCACATATTTCTCATCACAGTTGAAGCACAGCCCTTTTTCCCTTCTTGCATCCATCTTCCCTTGTGTTAGTTTTTTGATGGGAAATGGTAGATTTTGGGGCAATCCAGTACTTGTTTGACTGTGCCCAAAATTACCCATCACTGGATTCTGCAATCTTGGTTCATTCTTCACTCCCACTGAATTGGGGTTTCTAGGCAAAGAAAGACTTGTAGAGGATCAGTTGCTTACAGGTTTGGTGCCCCCTTTTGACCTTCTTGAAATGGCATCAATACTTTCTTCTTGTAGGCGAGCCAACCTAATGGCTTGAGAAATGGTTGTGGGATGGAACATTTGTACGCCAGCCTTGATATCTTCTCCGAGTCCACTCAAGAAGCAACTCACGTAGAACTCTTGAGTTAATCTTGAAGTCCTGTTGGCGAGCTCCTCAAACCGTTCTTGATAAGCTTTCACGGTGGTGGTTTGTTGCAGTTTAGTGAGTTCACCTATGGCATCTTCATATACGTTGGGTCCAAACCTAACCCTTAACCCAAACTCAAACTCCTTCCAATTCATGGAATTTTGGGTTTTTTCAAACCATTGATACCACTGAATCCCCTTTTCATCAAGGTGCATTACAGCCAGCTTGATCTTCTGATTCTCTTCAATGGAATTGAACTCGAAGAACCTTTCACATCTGTAAACCCACCCCGCAGGGTCAGCCCCTTGGAATCGAGGGAAGTCGATCTTGGCATAACGAGATTGAACTGGATTCGAACCAGACGAATGGGTCTCTTGTTGGGTTTGAGAACCTTCATCGCGTTCTTGATGGATCATCTTGCTAGCAATTTGATCATACTTAATACTCATAGCCAAAATGAGGTCCTTTAATTCTTTAATCGACGAATCAGTGCTCTCTTTCAACTGCTTCAAGGCATCATCATTGCGCCTCTACTCCTGAGATCTTGTATCCATGGTGAAGCGAGTCCAAGGAAGCCCAAGGCTCTGATACCACTGATAACCAATTGACTATGGATGCTTGTAATTACAGAAATGGAAGTATGAAACTGGAGAGAAAGTAATGGAAGAAGAAGAATGATGGTGTTTATTGAGGAATGAGGAACTCTCGTCCTACAAACTCCAAGGAACTCTCGTCCTGGTTACAATGGAAAAATTACTCAATGAATATTCTTCCCTCTCTACCCTATTCCTTATGTAAACACCTAACGACAATACAACTTGCATACAGATACAAGAGATACAAGTGTAATGGTCCGAAAAAATATATATATATATATATGTTTTTTATATAACATTTTATTTTAGATTTTTTTTATTTCATATAGTTATACATTTTTATTTTATTTTATAACTTCTCTCTGAATCTTACGCGTCTATGTGTGTGAGTGCACGAGTGGGTCTTATGTGCACATTACACTTACCAATGTACCCATGTACGTTTCTTATTTATGTGTGTAAGTACCTACTAGCCAACTACCCCAAGCTATTCAAATAACTCCTGATTAGCACAACCTAGGAATATTGTAATGATCTCCTAAGAACTAGGATTGATGCCCAGCTGACCTATTGATTTGTTAACACTTCCCAGCCTTTCCTTCCTTTCTCCAGTACGTGGCCTTTCCTTCTTTTCTCCAGTACGTGGCCTTTCCCCACCCCATTTATCCTACCAACCAAAGTACACCTTAAAAGACAAAGCCTTGTCCTTGTTTTTTTTTTTTTCATTTTCGGTAAAGAAACAAACAGAGAGGGAGACTTTCTTGCATGGGAAAAGAGAGAGTTCGGGTTTCTATCTCATAGCAAGTGTACACTCCCCAAAACCCATCTTTTTCCTCCACTGATCATCAATATTGCCAACCCTTTTAGCTTCCAAAATTCTGTCCGAAAAATAGTTGCGTTTCACTTCGAAAGGCAGCTCAGAAACAGCCATCCTTTAGAGCTCAGTCGCTGTACATTTTACCCGACAAGGCGACAACCCAACTCTATTTTTACTCCGTTACGTGCTAGAACTTCGGACCGAGGTAGTTAAACCCACCTCCCTAAATATATTTATCTATATGTGTACTTGTCTTGATAATGTAGAGCTTTGGATGCTTTGCTTTTACGTTTTTACGGAACATTTTGCATATATGTTTTATGGTATACTTGTAAAATGAAAAACCAAAAGAACTGGGTTGGGTCTGTATAGCCGACCCACGTAAACTATGTATCTCACGAAATATGATCTTAATTACATAGGTATGTAGAGTCCTTCTTTAAGGTGTGAAACTTAAAATTTCATTATTTATGTAAACTGTTAGTACTAAGCCTAACTTAAGATGCATTCACCCCTTTCTATAACTAGCCTAACATTAACGTGCTTTTTGGCCACTGGTGTTCACAAAAATTTTTGATCAAAGACCATGCCTAGCTAACATGTTGATATTTGGATAGTTTACCATTCACTTATGAGATAGTAATTGGTAGTTTCTTTTAAATGTTAATTGGTCTTTTTTAAAACTTAAATGTATATTGCAAATGTAATTTCTTTTCTTTTCTTTTTATGAACTGGAGGTGCCTCACTTAGCAGTGATTATAGTTAAAACGTTTAATTCATAATAACGAAATTCTTCGAATTGGTAATTACAAGTTAATCATTTTTTTTTAATATTTATTACAACTTATCCATGCGAATGTGTACTGTGTTCTTTTCTTTATAAGCTCTGTAATTAAAGTGTTATCTATTTGACAGTATTTTATTGTTCCTAATTAGCATTGTTGTTAATGTCTTTTTATGTTACTGTGCACGAGAATCTTAGAATGGACAACTAGGTTCCCGGGTTGGTGTTCGTACTTAGAAATCACTTAGACGTTAGGTAATGGAAAATTTTAATAAAGTTTACAAACGACATTGATGGGATGAAAGTTTATGAAGGATGTTTTGATGAGCTCCCGGGAGGCCATCCCGCTGAGTCTCAGGATTTTGGATTATGAACAGCAGGCAGCCGGTTGATTTTGGAAAGAGGAGATATTATTATTGGTGGATTATTTGGGTTTTGGAACCCTAAATTATGGCATTGCGTGATTACTCCATATTGAATTTTTGGTGATATAAGGGTGGTTTGTATTATAGTCGAGTCACGGCTATATACTCCCGAGGTAACAGTCAGTTCCTCGTGGGCCCAGTGGTATAGTTAGTCCCTGGGAAATTCATCCTTGTGAGGCGTTTGATGAATCCGACTATATAAGTAGATAACTTAGATCCTTCATCTGGGCTCCCAGTCAGGGCAAGCAAGGGGGAGTTGAATCACGAATGGCCTAGACTTAGTGGTTAATACGGGAGGATGTTTCTCAACGGATGAGATTCTCGAATTCACTAAGTAAAGGCTAGTAATTAAATTGAATTGTTCTTTACTTCGATTGCATGATATATCCTGTTATCTGTAAGTTATGGGTTCGGGTAGGGTTTACTATTGAGTGATTATTCGCTCATGGTGCTGTTATGGCCCTGGCATATTACGCCAGGTGTTGAAGGTGTAGAAGAGGAGCCATATTACCAGACGGAGGAGTTTGCTGCTGAGCAATTTGAGGAGGAGAATCTGAATCTGAACCTCTAGAAGCCTCGAGTCTTCTTATTTTTGTGTTGGAACAATGTAATTTAATTTCCCAACAAAGCACTATTTCTGTTTGTAATCGACTTAAGATACTTACGTTATTTTCCGTTGCTTTATAAATGAAACTCTTTTGAATAAATCTTTTTATTAATTTAAATAATGCTTCCGAAATTCGGGGAGTTACAACAAGAACAGTTACAATTCAGTTACAAAAACTAACAACTACTCCTTCCCGCCTTCTGTTCACGTGCCTTCTACTTGTGTGCTCCAATTAGCTGGTGCCAGCTGTAGGAGTCGTAGCAAGTGGCGTATCATAGGAAAGAGGTGAATCTTTTCAAACAAGTCATGATTATGGATTTGAGTACAAATACGTCAAAATGGAAGAGAATGGAATAATGGCACAGAGTTGAAACAAGCCATGATTATGGGTAAAGCTAGCGTAGACACCCCGATTTTGACCCGGGATACTTGCCAAGCACTCCCGATGATGAAATAGACCAACCGTGAACACCTTAAGGTTAAGAAAAGAGCTTGGACTTCCCCAAATAACCTAAACCACCTCAAACCACTCCAAACCACCTAAACCATCCCAAATGACCAAAATACCCTTCAAAATACCAGAACTAACCACTGTGCTGGAGGGGGGCTTGAGCGCTCAAACCCCCTGTTTGAGCGCTCAATCTCTGTCCAGTCTGTCGGTGGCAGAGCATCTAATGATGAGATTCCAACTGATTAGCTGCCACCCAGCCGTTTTTCTGTTGCTCGCATGCAACTGATAGACCCCAGGGTAGGCCTAAAACACTTCATTAGGCCCTCCACTTCAAATCAATGCACTTCACCCCCTATTTTCACTCTATAAAAACCCTCCTTCTACACCATTTAGAGAGGTTAGACACACTCACATATTCTGAGCTATCTCTCACTCTCTCTAAATACTACATTTCCAGCAACCATCCACCCATCACTCCCACTTCAATCTTGTTCATCCATCAAACCCATCCTTGATCATCAAACTCTCTCACTAGAGTGTACCATCGTCTACTCTAAATCAACTCAAGCCACTCCACACCCATCATAATCTGATCAAAACAACCCACATTGCTCATACACATGTAGCCACAATCCCATCATCCATCAAACTTCCAAGTGCAAGCTTAAATCAAAGCCAAAAGGTAGAAACCCATGTAAAAATAACGGTTTGGTACTCCTGAGGGAGACCAGTGGGTTCATGGAGGTCTTCTATACCTCTAATGGACTCACAAGGTCCTAAATGTGTAAGAAAATGATCTTTGAAAATCCCAGTTTCAAACAGCTTGAGCGCTCAAGCCTGGAACTGAGCGCTCAAACCCTTTGAACACTGTTTGTGTTTCTGTGGCTTCTGATCATATTTTATCTTGATAATATCATGCTTATGGCAGTTTGTTGGTTCAATAATCTTTACATTGGTTTATCTTGATTTTTGATCATCGACCAATGAACCCAAAAGCCATAAAAAGTGATCTTTCATCTCCATCAAGTCTTTGATGATCTTATTTCATGAATAAAACAGTTTATCTCACTCTTCCAACTATGATCAGAAAGTTTTAAGTTCATATCAACATCAATGAATGATCAGGAATCACAGAAGATCACAATCTTTGAATGGGGCTTGAGCGCTCAAGGTCATCACTATGAGCGCTCAAACCTTGCTCAGATTTGAAGTTGAATCTTGTTTACCTTTCAGTTCTGAGTTCTGTTTACAGTTTGTGGGGTGTGTGTTCATGTGTGTGTGTGTGTGTTGATGTTTGGCTAAGCCAACCTAATCTCGAAGTGTGTGTGTGTTGATGTTTGGCTAAGCCAACCTAATCTCAAAGTGTGTGTGTTGGTGATGTTTGGCTAGGCCAACCTGATCTCCTCTCTCCCTCTCTCTCTCATTCTAATCATGCTTATGAGTAGTCTTACGTTTACTTTCTACTCACATGGACACCTCAAGTTTATTTTATCCAAGTTGTCGAAGTTTTAGTACATTATGCATCATCACATGTTATGTTGAACCAGTTTGTGGTCCAGATGAGGGCAGTATGTTGCAGAAACATTCAAATCCAGGAGATGGCTTGAGCGCTCAATCCATCCCTTTGAGCGCTCAAACTGCCTTCTGAGCCATCCAAATCTTTCTCCCATTTCAGCCTGTTCTTGGCACTTTGAGTGTTCTGCAAAGTTTCAAAACAAAGAGTCTTTATTCCTTCTATACTGTTTGCCTCATCTTGGTCCACAAGTTAGTTTTAAACCCATGGTTATGTGATTATGTCATTCTGTCCAGTGAGTTAAATGATGTTTTTGAACAAATAATGAGGATCAAATCTTGTTTTCATCAAACCAGAATCATCAGAAGCATCATAAGCATGTATGAGTTGAGAAGAGGTTGAGCGCTCAATCCTCCTATTTGAGCGCTCAAGCCCTTAACAGAGGGATCAGATTGGTTTAGTTTTGTGTTGGCTTGTGGTGTTGTTTTTGATTATTTTGTCATCACTCTGTATATCCTTACATTGTCCTTTGCTATTTGATTTCCTTGTTTGTTCATACTTGCATACCCTCATCATCCATGTAGATTCACGAAGCACATGCATACACCGTAATCTATCATTTTGTTTATTATTGTCATTACGTGGCTCCCATTCCCATTCCCCGTACTTGCTCAAAGTTGAATTATAAACATTTCCCATAATCCCACAAAAGTCAAGTAGAGACCGGTCTTCGAACCGGGCGAGGGGGGTGCCGTAAAACCCTTCCCCTCTCGTAACTGAGCTCCCGAACCTAAGATAGTATGGTGATGACGGACCAGTAATCCTTATCCATTGAATGAAGCATGAGTCAATCGATGTTCGGTTCCTCGGGGACAATCCGCTAAAACCAGGGTGGCGACTCCGAATCGATCCCTTCCAGAGGTGCGTCCACAGCTAGCGGGGTTAAGGTTCACAGATTGGAATATTAGAACATAGTTGAATTGAATTCTCTGAAACAGACAATGATTTGGGTACAACTAGGGTTAAAGGTTTTTGCAGATTTGAGTACAAACAAGTCAAAATACATGAGTTCAGTATATGTATATATAAGTATACAGATGTATCTATCTCTCTTTCTCTCTCTGTCTCTCATCTGTAATTTGTATATTGAGATGGTGGTTGTGATTTGGATCCTGAATACAGTCGCACAATGGTGTGTGATTTTCGTTATTCGATTTTCTGTGTATTAGGGCTGATTCCTCCCCCCCCAAAAAAAAAAAAAAAAACTACATCGTTTTGGGGCGTTTGTGCCCTCACGAACGGTTTTACTCTCCATTAACCTCCAACTCATCATTTTCCGTTAGTGAGGTAACGGATTGGGACAGAAAGAGTCGTTTTGAATAACGGAGTTTAAGTTTGGGAGGTAATTCAAATAAGTCGAAGTTGGGGATGCGATTAGTAATTGAGTGTAAAGTATGGGGGCATTTTGTATTTTTCCCTAAACTGAATGACAATACCCGCTTTGCGTCATGCCTTTAGGCGGTGAAATTCATCTCAGAAACCTCTCGGTTAGAAATCCTCCCTCAACTTTTTATCCTTGCAAGTTTCTGAAACTGAAAATAGTTTTCGGAGTTTTGATTGTTGTTTCCGAAGTTCTGATTTCGGTTTTGTTCTAATTTCAGGTTTAGAAGTTCCTTGCAGTTGATAAGAGAGTTTTGGGCTGAATTTGACTTCACTGGAGTGAGTAACTACTCCCTCTGTCTGGGAACCTGTCACTGGAGTCCTTTCGGTTAATCCTGCTTCTGTCTTTTTTATGCATTCCAAGTGTTCGATGAAATGTGTCAGCCGCTAATTTCATACCTCGGCTTTGTGATATTTGAAAATTGATTGGTTCAGTTACAATTCAAATCATTCCCTTCTCTTTCGTTACAAGGCATTTCAGCATTTTATAGTGAAATTCATTGGGTAAAAAGGTTATTGGGTTTCTTTTTTTCCTGGTAAATTCAACGTTTAAATTGTAAGGCAGCGAGATTCTCCTAGATACTCAACTGACTACGAGGATTAGCTTTAGTTGAGGTCAGGACCGGCCCTGATGTTTGGGTTGCCCTAGCCCAAGCAATAGCTTGGTTGCCCTCTTATATATATTCAAGTAAAAAAATTACAAAAATTCAGAAGTTATTTTAGGAGCCTTAAGCGAACTCCCAATATAATAAATTTATTATAAAAGATAAATGCAAAAAAATATAATTGTAAGAATTTTTTTTGAAGAAGATAAGAAAGTATCCTCATATTTTAACTATGATTTGTTTCCAAAAAAATTAATAAATCGTGTTAGCTCGCTCAATTTTTTTTCAATTTTCCACCATTGGGATATCACTTGTACATTTTTGTTGTGTATGTTAAAAACTAAATTTCTAACAATGTAATTGAGTAATTTGATTTCGTAATATTGTGGATTGAAAAGAAAAAAAAAAGTCTAGAATTACACTCAAATGCACCCACTTTTACACAAACATATGCATAAATATGTGGGGCTCACTCATATAACACCACCATGGTTTCATACATTTATAAGAGTGTTTGTATATTTGAGTGTATATTTTGAGTGATATAGGCTTTTTTTTTTTTTTTTTTTGTCATTCGTCGTTCCTAATCTATTACATGGGGGAAGGGGATAATGGGACTTGATCCCGAGATGCAGTGTGGGGCATCCAAGAGCTCTACCGTATGAGCTAGCCACCACTTGCGAGTGATCTAGGCTTGTTAGGGAAAAAAAAGTTGCCCTTCAGAAACCAAAAAGTTCAAGAAAGTTGGCCGTGAGATTCGATCTCAACCCACTGAGGAGGTTGGCATTGCCTGTGACCACCAGACCGAGCGTTCAGCTTGTGTACCTTATGGAAACATTTTATATTTATACACAACTGATGTTTTTTTTTTTTTTTTGGGTTGCCCATCCCGGGGTGGGTTGCCCAAGCCCGGAGGCTTGCTAGGCTTGCCCCTGGGCCGGCCCTGGATGAGGTGCGCTAGAGTTATCAATAAAGTGATTGGAGACCATTAAAAACAAATGCGAAAAAAATTGTCCCAACTTAAAAGTCGAAGTTTCATTCTGCTATATGAGCAGATTCAGATTGTTTGTGGGAATTTGATTGTGTAGTTGGTTTGCCATTCACTTTGGTTTATCTATTGCGATTCTAAGTACATCAAGTTCTACCAAGGCGTGTGCACTTGAAATCATCCCATTGTGGAGACCCCTCGGGAATGCCCACGAAAATTGATTGCGATTTGGATTTTGAAAACGATTTGATTGATTAAATAGAGTCGCCACCCGGATTTGAGGACCTTACCCGAGAAACCATTTGAAAAATGACTCTTTCGCCCTTGAAATGGAAAATACTTTACCGGTCTTCAAAATGAGATTTCTCGGGGGCGGGAGCTAGGTTACACGTGGGGAAGGAATTTAAAGCACCCCTCGCGCCCGGCATATTTACCGGTCTCTACTAAATGTTTGAAAAGATTTTGAAAACATTGTTTAAATGGACTTCCAATACAAATTTATGCAAAAACACGGCGAATGCATCAACAAGACAAATGAGATATGGGTGGATGCTTATGCAAAATGTTATGAACAAATGATCTACATACAAAAGATGCTAAAATTACACCAAAATGTCCCCAAAATGCCTTAGAATACCTCAGAAATTGATCACAAATGCCCATCATATCACACCTGGATAGGATCCAGGCGCCTGGAAAGGATCAATCCAGGCGCTTGGATTGGGTCCAGGCGCCTGGAAGGAGTCAATCCAGGCGCCTGGATTGCCATCCAGACAAAAACTCTAAAACCCCATTTCTTGCAGAAACCAACAAATGCAGTGCTCTGATCAACTCACATGCATTTTGGAAAATGTTTTACCACACAATAACAAATTAACTTGAAACTTAAATGTAATTCAAATACAATGAAATGGTACTAAAATGCAACAATAATACAATGATAGTGCTTACTTTAGACACTTATGATGGGACATACTCAAGTATCATATGAAATTTCAAATTGAAACCTTAAAGCTAAATGAATAGAGCTCAAGAATAACACATAAGCTTATTTAAATGATTCTTTCTTATGAAATCCCCCATTTAAAGTATGATTGCAAGCTCAAAATGCTTAAAATGAACATATAAATGAGGACCAAAAACATAAAATGTAAAGAACTATGGATCCAGGCATACAAGTGATGTACCAAAAAGATGATCAGAATGTGAAAGAAAACATGAAACATGACAAGGGAAAAGGGGGTCCAGGCGCCTGCATGGGGGAAATCCAGGCGCCTGGAAGTTAATGATCCAGGCGCCTGGATTGAGTTTTTGATACACAATCTGATTGCTTCTTTTGATGATTTTCAGACCTCTCTCAAACCCTCTACTGGTATAGATGACCAAAGAGAGCTTGATTGAGTCCCCCTCAGGGCCTTTTTGAACACATTGGTAGAAAAACTACCTCTTTTAGCTTGATCAAGAACTTGAAAAGGTTTTTTTTTTTAGTGGATTTTGTAAGAATGTGGCTTCTGATACTTGAGTTTACAGAGCTAAGAGGATAGTTTGTAGAGGCTTTAATGGGATTTAGTTGATGGTGGTGAGTAGATGATGGATTGATGGAACAAAGGGATGATTTTTAAGCTTGAAATGGGTTGAGCTTGAGGGGTGATGAAAGAATTGAAATTTCTGGAGGTATTTTGACATAGTAACAACAAGGGTGTGAGAGTGTTTTCTCTGTTCTTGAAAATGGGAGAGTAGAATGGGTTTTATAGGCACACAAGGGTCCATAAATGGCCACTTGGACCTTTCAAAAGGGTAAGGGGTCACCTAGGGGGCAAGGGGTAGATGCAATGATCTCCCTCACATCTTTCTCCAACTGACTCTGCAACAAAATCCCCCCAAGATATCATTCCCGCCCACTAACAACTTAAACTACACTCAACCTGGACTGATATCCAGGCGCCTGGATTGTGCATTTCCAGGCGCCTGGATTGAATCCAGGCGCCTGAACCATGGAATCCAGGCGCCTGGACCCCTTCCAGGCGCCTGGATTTGTCCAATCCAGGTTCCTGAAAGGCCAATCGAGGTGCATGTATTTCAAGGTTTTGGGCCATTCCAGGGTTTCAAGGGATGTTTTGGTAATTTTATGGGAGGTTATTGGTGACGTGTTTCAAGTTTTTGATCAAGCCTTGTGTGTCCTCATTAGGCATCTTCATCATCGGGTATGTAACGCCCCATGTAAACCACTAGCCCAGTACCTTGATTTGATCCACAAGCCGCACCACATGGCCCAAAATGCTTAAGCTCTAGGTACTAGTAGTAGCCCACATGGTTTGTTATATACCTAAGACCACTCATGTAAACAACTAATGTGGGACTAAACACCATCTACCCCCAAACCTGGGGTATTACAATCTTCCCCCCTTAGAGATGCAACGTCCTCATTGCATAGTCCCAACAACCTCCCCTGGTGTCCGTGGTGGCAGAGCGCATCCTACCCACCACTTGGACCAGGGCGGGGCTCTGATACCATTTGTAACGCCCCATGTAGACCACTGGCCCAGTACCCTGATTTGATCCACAAGTCACACCACATGGCCCAAAATGCTTAAGCCCAAGGTACTAGTAGTAACCCACATCGTTTGTTATATACGTAAGACCACTCATGTAAACAACTAATGTGGGACTAAACACCATCTACCCCTAAACCTAGGGTATTACAGGGGAAGTTCCGGAATACCGAGGATCAGGATTGGGGTGTCTACAGTTGCCCCTCTTTGACGCGACTTGACATCATTGATTTGATGCGAGTATCGTCAAAGATAAAGACGTCCCCAATCCATTGCCCCCGCGTTTCCAAAACACACAAAAATACTAAAAATTCGATCGTGCTTGAAGAGCTGCCTACGTACCTTGTATAAAAGGATCAGACCGGCGTAGCTCTTGGAGAATATATGATATGCAATATTATCCTCAACAATGATTTAAATGGATTTTAATTAAATGAAAATCCTCAACAATGATTTAAATGGATTCAAAATCCTCAACAATGATTTAAACGGATTAAAAATCCTCACAAATGATTTAAACGGATTAAAAATCCTCACAAAAATGATTTAAACGGATTAAATATCCTCAGAAACGATTTAAACGGATTAAATATCCTCATAAAATGATTTAAAATGATTTTAACAGGACAAAATCCCTCAAAAATGATTTAAATGGATTATGATTAAATCAAAATCCTCATAAATTGATTTAGAATTTTCTTGAGATAATTTATTGAAATTCATTGCCTCATCGTCATGAATCGAACTTCTGCGTGAAATAATTAATTTGCTTGGTTGCACAACACATGCGTGCCAATCATGATTTGAACTAAAATTTCTCTGGAAATGTTCCAAGAAGTCTTGGGAAAGCTCAGAAATTCCAAGCAATCACAATTGGATAGCACTGCATTGTACCTGGACCAGCTTGGAAGCCACCCAGATCAACCCAATCCAGGCGCCTGGACTCACTTCAGGCGCCTGAAACCACACAATCCAGGCGCCTGGACTCACTTCAGGCGCCTGGACTCCCAAAATTGTGAACAGTCGTAACCGTTCAGGTGCGATTAAAATCAGTCCAGGTGCCCCATTTCGTTCATTTCTGTTTCTTCTCCGACCAAACCCGATCGTCTCTCTCTTTCTTTCAACTCTCTCGGTCTCAAACTCACGATTTTTGCACAAATTCTTCACCCAAAACTCGATTTCCCATCATCCAAACCTAGATCCATTCGGTTTTGTACAATTTCGGTTCGAAATACTCTCATCTATGGCGGATTCAAGAACTCCCGATCCTTCTATGGGCCCCTCCGGTGCCGTTGGCGTGGAGGAGAGGACAGAGGTGGTCCCACCGGCGGTGGAGACCACCGTGGGTGATGATGCAGCGGCGGGGGAAGCCGTGGGTGGGACCCACGGCCCTGAGGAGGCCACAACCGGGGTGGAGGAAACCAAAACGGCCACCACGGCTGCCGGCGGCGCAAGAGAGGGGGATGTGGACCCCGAACCAGTTCAAAATCCCACCGAAATCTCAGATCTGAAACAGGTAAGTGAAACTGCAACTGTTCTGAGCACTGCGAGTAATTTACAATCTGTTGATGATGTTCCTGTTAGTAGTAGTACATTACCTGTTGTTGATGATGTTGTTCTGGCGGCTGTGGGTGGCTCGGGTGGTGTTGATTTTGGCGGTGGTGGTTTGATGAGTGGTGGTGGTGGTGTTGGTGAGAGTAGTTTGGTGGGCAGAGATGCTGCCGGTAGGGATATAAGTGGTACTGGACATGGTGACGGTGGTACTGGCGGTGTTGATAGAGCCGTTAGTGGTGTTGGTGAGCGGGTTTTGAGTTTAGGCGGCCTTGATGTGGTTGTGGGAGATGATGTAGTGATGGAGGATTTAGGCACTGGAGAGAGGGATGGCGGTGATAGTTTGGTGAGCGATATCGGAGGTGGTACAGGTGATGGTTCGGGTCCCAGTGACCCTCTTGGGGAATCTGGCGAGGGGACGAGTAGGCCGGATAAGGGGAAGGGGGTTGCTATGGAGACAACAGACGATCCTCTAGTGACTGAGGAGACTGTTTCTGAGGTATTGAGGGAGGTTGAGGCTGAAGAGAGAGAGAGAGTAGCGGGCCCGAGGGTGTCGGTGGTGGAGGTGGCCCGACGAGCATTGCTGGCAAGACCGATCTTTCACGCTGATACCTACGATCCACCAGTGCACCATATAGTTCCCTCAGCGATAGACAGATACACTTCGTTGCAGGAGAGATATGATGGAGAGGAGGTCCTACTGGACGCCGGTAGGTATCTTTCCCGTGACTGCTTGGAGGTATAGACTTGGTTTACCACGCTTTTCATTCGTCAAATTCATTATAGATCATGCACTGTGAATTCATGAACTTCATGAACCTTTGATACTGATGAGATGTTTCTCTGTTTCAACAGGTGAACAGGTGCTTGAGCGTGAATGGCTCATCCGGGAGGACGTTGTCTCTCTTCGTGGACCTCCACCACGATGTGAGAGAGTTAGTGGCACTTGCAGGTTTTGAGCCATTCATAGAGACGCAGACGAAGACGATGCGTGATCATTCTGTGGTGACAGCTTTGGCAGAGAGGTGGAGGGATTCCACAAATACCCTTCACCTGTTGTTTGGCGAGGCGACGATGACACCTTTGGACTTCTCAGCGATCACTGGCCTGCGAGTTGGTGGAGAGCCTTTGCCTTTTGACTCCGGGATTGCCCAGGATAATGATGCACTACGGCACTATTTGGGCTGGAAGCCCAATCACGGGGCAGACTCCGCTGGTTACGGTCAGTTCACTGACCATTGTCTCTGGAGACCCACGTCTCGGCTTGCTGCAGAGCAGAAGGCCCGGTGTTACTTGCTTTACATGTTCGGTGCGACCCTGTTTGCGAATCGACGTCACCATGTGCACTTGGGTTACTTGGCGGCGCTGAGAGATTTTGAGCGGGTTGCCAGATATGACTGGGGAGGCTGGGCTCTGGCCTCGTGCTATGCTTTCATGGGATCCGTATCCCGAGGCGTGGCGGCGAGCATAGGAGGGCTGTGGTCGGTTTGGGAGGTAAATCAGTTAGCTTCATATTTCACAGTTATACTTTGTTGAACTTCTGCTTGCTTGCACATTGTACATTTACTGACCATTCCAAAAGTGTTCTGCAGATATGGGCTTACGAGGTGTTGAGACTGTCGTCTCCGGAATCCTCTTACCGGGACCCACATGTGATCCCTCGAGCTCTTCGTTGGGGATCCTGATACAGAGGAAAGAGTGCCGTGTGCGGTCAGTTAGATTTTTTCCGGAGAGAGCTCGACCGACTCACTTACGCAGAGGTATGTGCCAACTTTAAATCTCATATCAATGTTGCTGTTCACTTATTGCATATTATTTCATGAACCTCTTGTTCCCTGTGCAGGTACACTGGCAGGTGTGGGATGGGATTCACGATGACTACCTCGCGCCGAGTAGAGAGCTGACACGAGGGAGAGTGCTTCTGGAGTGTGCTTACGGCTGGCAGTGGTATCTTGGAGACAGGGTACTGCGTCAGTCAATACGTGCTCCAACACAGGTGGTGCCAGGACTTCTCCCGCCACTGGTTCTGAGGACTGAGAGCTACACTTTGGCAGAGATCGAGCGATACACTATCCTCGATACAGCTTTGGATCAGTATCTCCGACCGACTGAGGACTACGATGCATACAGGCGTCGGTATCTTGCTGGTCCACTGGATGTGGCGGGGTTCAGAGAGAGAGCTAGGGCTGCACGTGAGGCTGCCGCGTTGGAGGCCGCGGAGGCTCTGGCTGCCGAGCAGGCGGAGAGGGCTAGAGCTGAGGAGCAGGTTGGTGGTGAGGCTAGGGCGAGAGAGAAGGCTGGTCCTTCTATTGTGAGAGAGAGAGGGGGATCTTCTACTGGGGGTGAGAGAGAGAGAGTTAGAGAGAGGGAGAGGGTGAGTGAGGACGTGCCGATGAAGGATGTTCCTTTAGAGGGGCCGGGTGCTCAGGAGGAGGAGAGAGAAGGGGTACCAGGAGGGAGTGGACTTGTGCCGATTCTCAGAGAGAGATGGGGTGGTGCCGTAGTGGGGGAGCCTAAGCCTTCTGAGAGGTTAGCCTACGAGGTTATGAGGTTGTGGCAGGTCTCTGTGCAGACACCTGAGGGAGAGAGAGGCTATGTTGATATTCCTCGACCGGCCGCCGACCTTGCGCTTCCTACTGGCCCGGTATGCAAAGTTTCATTACTCCATTAGCTTTTTCCAACTTTGAATTCCCTTTGCTGAAACTGTTGTTTCTTGTTGCAGTTTTCACAGGACACCGCGCGCTTTTACTATGAGCAGACTCACAGTCTGCGGATCCTTGTTCGCCAGCTGGTAGCTGGAGCAGACGTGGTGCTCCGACGGCCGGGCGACCATGCCCCTCCAGTTGTTCGTAGTCCCCCTCTTTCTAGGAGTATTCCGGTATTTCTCTTGGCTTCTTGCATTTAATTCTGACATATGTTCTATTTACAAAATGCTGAAATGCTCTATGTCTTGATTTTGCTTGTAGGTGCCTCGGTGGCGTGAGAGAGGTGGTGTCGCAGGTCCTGGGTCGACGACCATCCGCCTATTCCGCTCGAAGGAAGTAGGCTACGTGGCGATGAGAGGAGCTGAGGAGGAGGATGGCGCGGATGGACGGTCGGTTTGTCGGAGGGTTGGTGAGCCGTCGACTGCGGTTGAGGAGCCGAGTACAGAGACCGTTGCAGATGAGCCTCTTCCGCAGGATCCTGTTCTCGAGGGTGCGTCAGAGAGCGAGGAGGATGACCAGGAGATAGGTGACCCATAGTTAGTACTTAGGTGATTTCGAGACATTATGAGTTTTGCTTTTGCTCTTAGATCAGCTTTTTCTTTTACCATTTCGGGCCTGCGTGCCCAAGTAGCCTCTTAGATTGGGCCTGCGTGCCTGTTTTGCTTGTTCGGGCGTGTGTTTGCCCCAGCATTTTCATGGATTATGACCTGATATTTGACTTGCGTTGACTTTTTTATGGATGCCATGTTTCGGTACATGATTTGCACTTTTCATGTTGTCCATGCGTTTCATTATTGGAATTATAACAAACACCAGTTGTAAAACTCACGAATAACAAGAACAAGATCTCCATTAACTGTGATGAACATCAATATATACAAGTTATTTGTAATACAAAAAGATACGATTATCGATACGAGTGTTCGTGAATTTATTCGAAACACTTTAAATGAACAAATATTGGCATGAGTGACTCAAATATACATGGACACGACGACAAATGTTATTGACACTTTCACCTGACTCAAAAATGTATATACAACTCATTTAGACGAATTAAATGACACAAATGACCCTAGGATGGAATTTAACGTCCATAGGGCTTGTTTGAAAAGACGGTCCTCCAATGCCACGTGTTCTTTTCCGAGAACAAACATCCCACTGCTTTCGCGAAGTCAGATTCATCCGAAACATCCATTTAAGCTTGGTAGAATCAACTCGTAACCTTTAACTATGATTCGGAGATGCCAAACCGAGCTTGTTTTGCGGAAAAATCGATCTAAACGTCTCATTTTCTGGATCTTTCAGAAACAAATCTTTCCCGCAAGTCATAAATGTCCGTTAGATCATGTTGGAATCAATGAAACTTGCCAAAAATGCATGGAAATAAGTTTGGGGATCAAAAGTTGGCTGCTGCTATCTGGTTTCCAGGCGCCTGCATTAGGCAGGTCCAGGCGCCTGGATTGATTGCAGGCGCCTGGAATCATCCAATCCAGGCGCCTGGATTGAGTCTAGGCGCCTGGAAATGGCTAATCCAGGCGCTTGGACTTGCTTCCTGGCAGAAATTCTGTTCTTCCCAAGGCCTTTTCTTGCCCATTGCATGGCGTTCTTTTGCCCCAAACTGCATGTAAACACTCCAGATACCCTTCCCAA
Source organism: Vaccinium vitis-idaea (assembly GCA_963854785.1). Taxonomy (NCBI): domain Eukaryota; kingdom Viridiplantae; phylum Streptophyta; class Magnoliopsida; order Ericales; family Ericaceae; genus Vaccinium; species Vaccinium vitis-idaea. Next base: position 28,048,540 of record OY978215.1, on the reverse strand, counting down.
GCCACCTATACATATTTCCAAGGCCTTCTCCTTCATTTTCCAACAAATGTCATCTTTTTCCAAGATTTTCTTATGATTTCCCATGTAAACCATGGATTGCAAGCTTCGAAAACATTGATTGGTGTAGACACCCCAATTTTTGATAAACTTGTGCATCCCCAATGATGAAAAGAATGCGCGAAATGTACCTCGGAATAGCTCCTTGAGTCGGATAGATCAAAAGAACCAAAAAACCAAACCCACCTGAACCGTACGGCCCTAAACCTAAAACTGTACGGCTTGAAATTCTCTTTACACCGTGCGGCGTTACACTATGCACCGTGCGGTACATCTTTGACGCCGTACGGTGTCCTTGTCCCATCAACAGGATTCCCGGGTTCGCCCAGCAGCTCAGAAACGATGATGAGATTCTGAAATCATTACATTCACTGGCGTATGGGAATCGTCGGAATGATGAAAACCGTTCAAAATTTTGTCTATATAAAGAAGTGAAATGGAAGGCCGACGAGGGGGATCAACGAATCAACGAATTCTCAGAAAGATTTCTCTCAAAGCAAATTTCCGGTCTCTTGTTACACCGTCAAAACCATCCTCAAATTTCAAACCATATAACCTTACAATCGTCATTTCGCGCCTCAAAACCGATCTTATTCGAACAGTTGGACCATAACCGAGTAAGCCCGAGGTACAACATTTGTGTTCAAAATCGTAGCAGTCTTCTGAGGGGAGTCTCCGCCGGGTTCAAGGAGAGCTCTGTAGCTTTTCCTTGAGCCCAAATGGAGAGATTCCAACAAAAATTTTAACCTCTCGGGCGAGTTTCGCGTGATACCGTCTATCGTCACGGGATACCGTCCTTGAAACGAAGTACATTCCTTCATCAAATTCATTTTCCAAAACCCATCTTTATCAACAAATAAGTTGGTTTTCGGATAGAAATGAAGTTTTTTCGGAAAATTGCACTGCACAGTGGTACCGTACGGTATCTTTCATGCACCGTGCGGTATAGTTTCCTGCACCGTGCGGTGTCACTGGAAAACCATTTTTCATGCTCTGTTTTCTGAAATCCGATACTCTGTTTTCTCGAAAAACCAGTGGGTCAAATTGCAGTTTCCCCCCCTTTACTTCACGTTCTTGCACTTGAATCCCCTTAGTTAATTTTCTAGCATTTACATGTTTGATCGCATGTTATTTTGATTTACTGTTGCTATTTGTCTATTTTTAAGCTCATTATTTCATGATATACTGTCTATATGTTTTAAAGTTTTCGATAAAATGTTTTCAGAAAATCCCACAAATATTTAGTAAAGACCGGAAAATTCCGGGCACGCGGGGTGCATTTTTTTTAAAACCTTCCCCGCGTGTAACCTGGCTCCCGAACCCAAATCTCTATTTTTCGCAGATCAAACTCTTTTTCAGCGGCATAAGAGTCAATATTTTCTAAAACGGTTTCCCGGGTACCTAACATTTTCCAAAAAAAATTAAACCCCGGGTGGCGAATCTAAATTTTTCTTTTTCCCGGATCACCCTTTTTCACAACCAAAACTCCGTGGATAACTAACATTTTCGCCCGCGCGAAAAACCGAGCGTCCACAAAATGGCGACTCCGCTGGGGATCGATATTTTAAATTAATCTTTATTTTGACATTTTACACTTGTAAAATGACCCTTTGAAAGCTTGACACCAAGTACGTGCTTCACGCCGTACTAGAAAGGATTGATGTCAGGGTGAAAACCCGATCAGTCTGGACTGGAGCTTTCCCGGTTGTTTACACGAGTAAAGTTTCAAGGTTTTGATTAATTTTAAAAGCGAGCCAAACTTGAAAAATATTTGTGGGATTTTTGAAAAGATTTTATTGTTAAAACTTTTGCATTGCACATGCATGGTTACTAGCCTCGCCGCTGCGTCTTGGTTACCCTACCCGGCTTGCTGGTGTTAGGACATCCCAGGATTCTCGGCAACCTTGGACGATGATGAATCAACCTGCCGTTATTACCCTTGCCACGTCAGTATTCTGTGCAAAGGGGAGGCAAATATTGGCTCTAGTCTGGGGAACCCCCTTTAAACCAAAACCAGCCTCTGCATATAGATAATCCTTAGAACTTTCCAACCTAAGACAGGAACCCACAGGGTAGGATTTCGTGCTATATCCTGCTGCGTGATTACTATTTTTCCTATACCCTGTCGGCATACTGCCTGTTTATCGCTTTCCGCACATACCATGCTACTTGTCTACTGTTTTGTATATACTGTTGTCATCTTGCATACATACACAAGTTAGGTTGACCCTAGGTTTCACTTCACCCACCTCAAAGATTGCCCCAATAATCTTTGGTTAAGTTGAAAAAAAAAAAACAAAAAAAAATCTTTTTTTTTTCTCTCCTCTGCAAATAGGCTCCGTTTTTCCCCAAATAAACCAGTACTTTTCCTGTCAGAACACAATGGCTAATCAACCAACCAATAAGAGACTCAAGTCTACCTTCTCCACTCACCACAACGCTCCCATCTGGATCATTGAGGAAGACGAGTCCCCCAAGCCTGAAGAGAAGACCCCCGAAGGTGAGAAGCTCTACAAGTGGGTTGACCAAGTCACCAAGCCCAATCAGTGGGACAACACTGAAAGCCATCCAGCATGGAAGTTCCATATCTCGCCAGACAATGGCCCAAATATGCTCCCAGACAAGATCACTGTCGTGCATGAAGAAGATGATGAAAACTTCTGGCCCATGCCGCCAATCAAGTACTTTGACGAAGAAGGCCATCCCGTGTACTACTTCGCCGACCCAGTCACTGGCCACAAATACTGGGATGAATGCAACTGTGATGGGTGCTACGAGGATTCCCCTTCGATTAGAGACTTAAGTTCTTTGGGTATTTCTCCCTCGAACTCGGTCTCATCATCGTCAAGGTCAACACAATTTATTTCGGGAACAGCAAAGTAAGCGAAACCACAATCCATTTCATTCATGAAACCCTCAGGGGTGCGGTACATTGCAGCAAACTCGAACTCAAAAGAAAAGTGATGACGTGGAGTGGCACAAGGCGTGATCTCCGACTCAAAGCTAGGTACAGACTCAGACTCGGAATTAGACTCAGACTCGGTGAAAGTGTCAGTGAATTTTACAACAGGTGTGAAAGTGCAATTCTTATATCCTCCTACAACATCCACAATCAGCACGCTGGGGTCTTCAAGGGTCTCCTGCCCGAGCATCATCACTGCTGGCTCCTCTTTATCCTTACCTGTCAGACTGACCTCGTCAAACATTGACATCAAGATCCCACCATCCAAAGCTTCCATCCAATCTGCTTTAAGGTCTTTCACCAATTTCTCCACTTTTTCATGCTCATCTTCACTATCCCAAGCATCATTAGCAAAGATTTCGAATCCAGGGTGCACCTCTCCACTTATTTCATTTACGAACGGCTCAGGCTGGCCGTGATATGGTGCATTTGACCCTTCCCTGACAAAGCGAATCTGACGGTTTGCGCGGCTGCTTGCCTCTTTGGATTTTCCCTTTTGCATTTCCTTCAGTGTAGGTTCGTATCCTAACCCAAAACGGCCTCGCCGAGAAGGGAATTTTGGAAACTGAGCCACCCCTTGGTGAGTTCGAGCCAAGCTAGTGCCTGGCAGATATGACATCCTTCTCATCATCTTGAGAATAGTGGTGCTGATTGAAAAATCATCATCAATGTGAAGTGTGAACACACCACCGGATGTATCAAAAGCAAAACCTCCAAGTTGGATGTCATTCTCATCATGCATAATTTCTAGCAGAGGAGCATTATCTTCAGCATGAGGGCGAATGCCTGTGTCTCCGTAGAGAGCAACCGTCCCACTTTCCAACCCAAGCAAAACCTTTTGATGCAGAGTGGATGGAACTGCCATAATATCGGGTTGATGCATCAAGGGACGTCCCAATAGTAAATTGAACGAAGCCGGAATCTCAAGTACATGAAACTCCACTGTCGACTTAAATCCTTCCGCAGCAATCTCCATTTCAACAGTCCCGAGCACATTGCGACGGGTGTTATCATAAGCTCGAACAGTGAGATTAGATGGCGTGAAGTCCTTTGGCTTAAGTCCCAAACACAGAGCTGTTCGGAGAGGACAGACATTGAGCGCAGATCCGTTATCTATCAGTACAACTAGGATCCATTTCCCCATACATTTCATGGTGACATGCAAAGGTTTGTTGTGGTCAGTTCCTTCAAGCGGTAAATCAGCCTCAGTGAAGGTTACAACGTGCTTGGTAGGTTTGGTAGCAATGGTAGGTTTAGTAACAATGGCGGCCATCATAGCTTCAGGGGTAATGTCAGGAGCAATCTCCATGTAAGACAGTGCTTGAGCAAGTTTCTGGCGATGTTCGCTGGAACTCATGAGTAATCCCCAAATGGTTAAGGCGGTTGGAGTTTTCTCAAGTTGTTTTTGGATGGGGTTTTCTTCGGCTGTTGGTGGAGGTTTCGGGCGAGGCATACGACTGTTGGCTGCAGAGGTAGCATGGGATTGGTTGGTTGGCGGGTTAAAAAGCTTTTGGAAATCGATAGGATTGGCAATTGGGTCATTGGGGTTGTTTGGATTATTTGGTGAAGCTGAATTATTTTGTGGCACTTGGTTGTTATCTGGAGTTGGGTTGTTTTGTGGAGCTGGGTTAAAAGGTGGCTGGTTTAAGGAATTAGGAGGTGGGTTAGAGGTATTTCCAGTGAACATTTCGGGTGGTTGATAAAACCGACCACTCCGAAGAAGGTGAAGAACCGAGTCAATATCATCCCCCCACAAATCGGTGTAATCCGTGTACTCCGCTTTTCTCTTTCCCTTGGCAATGCTAGCTTCTTTCAAACCCTTAGTTATTCCTTCCACAGTTGCTTCACTCCATACATCTCCATTCTCCATTGCAGCCTCGTTGACAGCCCAAACTTCGTCATTTCCAACCCATAATGGTGATAATGCTATGCCCTCATTTGGATTAGCCCACACATTGGCCAAAACATTTTCTTCCATCTGCTGTTCCCAAACGTCGGGCAAGCCATCGTTCAACATCATGACGTTACAGTTCTCCGGGATTTGTACTTGAGGTGCTGGGAGATTCTCATCAATTATCTAGTCATATGGTGTGAACTCTATTCCTTCCGTCATCCGATTTATAGCGTGTTCGCTCATCATGGAGAAATCGGGACGGCCTTCCCACAACGGTGGCATTGGAAAATACGTTTCATCAAAGAACATGGGAAGTGTGGACCCATCCAAAGGGTCATTGGGGTCCATGAGCTACCATTCAGATGGCGTGGGATCCCATTCATCTCCCTGTGCATCATTGGGTGCGTCAGCTTCTTCTTGCCAATTTTGCCCTTGCCCTTCTTCCACAAGTTGTTGATTTTGTATAATAGGCAATGGCTCCTCAAACAGATTTGGAAATGCAAACCCATCAAGCGGATTTGCAAACATAGGATCCCAAAGTTGATCGATCATGGCAGCGAATGGGGGTTCTTCGTTAACCTGTTCATCAATGGGCCATGCTTCTTCATCTTCCACATTGTTGGCCACCATTTGCTCATACTCCCGAGCTTCCATAGCCATCATTAAATCTCCCCATTTTTGCCATACAGTGGGGTCCAAGTGGGCATCAAGAAAGCATATCTCGCGCTCGACAGGTATTGGTACGATGGGTTTGGGATCTGTTTCGGGTATGATGTACTAGCTTGGGTCAAATGGGGTAGAGTTCGGGTCTTTTTGGGTGGAGCTGAGGGTAATCTGCCCTATGTCAATGTTTCTTTTATGAGTAGGCAAAGGGTTGGTGACGACATTAGGCTTTTCGGTTGGATCTCGAATTTGTTTATTATCGATGAGATCTTGAATCTCATGACGTAGTCGTTGGCATCTTTCAGTGGGGTGGCCAGGTGTTTGGTGGAAAATGCAGAAGGTGTTTGGGTTATAGGATGGTGGGGGATTTTGTGGAGGTGGAGCTGGCTGGAGTGGTTTAATCTTTCCCTGTTGAACGAGCCGTTCAAAAACAACAGGAAGAGGTAAGGGAAGAGGGGTGAAAACACGTCGTCCTCTTTGGTTTTGAAGTGGTTGAGTTGATTGAGCTGGTTGGGACAAGATAACATTTATAGGCTCGGATTTATGTGACTGGTGATTCATGGAGCTGGACGAGATGCCGGTTGTGTAGCTAGGGTTTGCGTATAGGGAAGAGGTGTTTCCAATGTAGTTTCGTTTGGGCTTGGGGATGGGATCTCCTTTCTTCAATACCCCGCTTTGTATGGCTTCTTCAATTGACAGACCCATCTCGAAATAGGTCTCAAAATTATGTGCATGCGCCATCACCATGTACAGAGCCAAATCAGGTTGAAGGTTCTTGGTTATGATGCGCATTTGATCCTTATCACTGGGACGATCAGTCATTTGGGCCGCATTTGCCCTCCACCTTTTCACAAATTCCGCAAAAGATTCTCTCTCCTTCATCTTGATACTCTCAAGCTCCCGAGTAGTGACTTTGAGTTGCACATTGTATTCATACTTGTGGACGCACCTCCGGAGGGATATCCTCGACGTATCGATTCGGAGTCGCCACCCGGGTTTTAGCGGATTGTCCCCGAGGAACCGAACTCGATTGACTCGTGCCTCATTCAATGGATAAGGATTACTGGCCCGCCATCACCATACTATCTTAGGTTCGGGAGCTCAGTTACGAGAGGGGAAGGGTTTTACGGCACCCCCCTCGCCCGGTTCGAAGACCGGTCTCTACTTGACTTTTGTGGGATTACGCAAGAAATGTTTATAACTCAACTTTGAACAAGAACGGGGAATGGGGGATGGGAGCCAAACAACGACGATGGATACAACAATAGATTACGGTGTATGCTTGTGCATTATGAACTACGTGAGTGAGGATGATGATGAATGATTATAAGCTACAAGCGGTGATAAACAGCAAGAGAATGACATCAGTATACACTAAGCAGATACTGTAAACTGGGAAACAACATGAACAATGCACAAAACAGGCTAAACCAATCTGATTCGTTGGTAGGAGCTTGAGCGCTCAAGGTGTGAGATTGAGCGCTCAATCCCCATTCACCCACTCATGCTTATGATGCTTCTGATGGTTCTGAATTGATGAAAACAGGATTTGATCTTCGTTGTTTATCCACAAACATCAATTAACTCACTGGACAGAATGTCATAATCACACAACCATGAGTTTAAAACTAATTTATGGACCAAAATCAGGCAAACAGTATAGGAAGAATGAAGGCTCAAAGCTTTAAAACTTTACAGAACACCCACAATGCCAAGATCAGACTGAGATGAGAAAAGTTTTGATTGGGACCAGAAGGCAGTTTGAGCGCTCAAAGGGGTGCATTGAGCGCTCAAACCATCCCCTGAATTTGGGTGTTCTTGCAGCATTCTGCCCTCATCTGGACCACAAACTAGCTCAACATGATGCATGATGATGCATGATGTATTAAAGCTTCATTAACGTGGATAAAATAAACTTGAGGTGTCCACATGGGTGAGGAGTAAGCATCAAACCAAACATAAGCATGATTAGAGTGAGGGAGAGAAGAGATCAGGTTGGCCTAGCCAAACATCAACACACACACACTTTGAGATTAGGTTGGCATAGCCAAACATCAACACACACACACACTTCGAGATTAGGTTGGCATAGCCAAACATCAACACACACACACGTACACTTCATAAGCTGAAAACAGAACACAAGACTGAAATGATTGAGATTGAGATGCCAAAATCAAACAAGGTTTGAGCGCTCATAGTGTCAGCATTGAGCGCTCAAGCCCCATTCAAGGGCCGTGAGCTTCTGTGATTTCTGATCATCCTTTGATCTTTGTATGAACTTAAAACTTTCTGATCATGATTTAAAAGAGTGAGACACAATGTTTGCTTCATGAAATAAGATCATCCGTGGCTTGATGATACTTAAGACATCACTTTTATGACTTTTTGGGTCCATTGATCAATGATCAGAGGTAAACTAAGTTGATTTAGGAAAAGATGGACCACAAATAGACAAAATAGTGACAGCTCTAACATAAGAGATGATCAGAGACCACAAAAGCAAGAGGAGTGCTCAAACAGTTTGAGCGCTCAAGATCATCACCTTGAGCGCTCAAGCTGTTTGAAGCTGGGGTTTTCAAAAACTGTTTTCTTGCATATTTATGACCTTATGGGTCCATTAGAGGTATATAGGACCTCCATGAACCCACTGGTCTCCCTCAGGAATACCAACCCGTAATTTTCACATAGGTTTCTACCTTTTTGGCTTTGATTAAGGCTTGAACTTGGAAGTTTGATGGGTGATTGAGTAGTGGCTACGTTTGCATAAACAATGTGGATTGTTTTGGACAGATTGTGATGGATGTGGGTTGGCTTGGGTTGATTTTGAGTAGATGAAGATGTATTTTTGTGAAAGGTGTGGATGATCAAGTGGGTTTTGTAGATGGAAAGGATCAAGCTTGAAGTGATGAGTGAAATAGATTTGTTAGCTACTGGAAATATGATTTTAGAGAGAGTGAGTGATAGCTTAAGGCTGATGAGAGTGTGTAACCTCTGCAAATGAAGTAGAGGGGGGTTTTTTATAGAATGAAATGGGGGGTGAAGTGAGTTTATTTGAAGTGGGGGGTCTATTGGAGAAATATAGGCCTACCCTGAGGTCTATCAGTTGCATGCGAGCAACAGAAAAATGGCTGGGTGGCAGTCATTCAGTTGGAATCTCATCATTAGATGCTCTGCCACCGACAGACTGGACAGAGCTTGAGCGCTCAAACAGGGGGGGTTTGAGCGCTCAAACCCCTTTGAGCACTGGGGCTAGTTCTGCTTTGTTTTGGTATTTTGAAGGGTATTTAGGTCATTTGGGTTGGTTTAGGTTATTTAGGGATGGTTTGGGGTGGTTTGTGGTGGTTCGGGACAAGTTCAAGCCTTCTTCTCAGCCCTAAGGCACTTACGGGTGGTTTTTCTCATCATCGGGAGTGCTTGGCAAGTATCCCGGGTCAAAATCGGGGTGTCTACAATACTGCTTGATAAAAGCTGCAACCATTTCTTCCCAAGTCTGTCTCTTTGTAATGTCAAGGGACAAGAGCCATTGAAGTGCGGGCCCTGTGAGAGTTTCATGGAACATTTGTGCCATGGCAGACTTATCAACATATTGCAATGAAAGAGAGCTAACATATGCTTGGATGTGTCCTCTCGGGTCTCCGGTCCCATCAAATTTCTTGAAGTCCACGTGTTTGAACTTTTTAGGGAGCTTGGCGCCTGGGAAGATGCATAGTTTGTCCATGTCGAAACCGGTGATGGCTCGCTGCTCACTTTTGGACACAGACTCTTCAAGCTTAAGAATCTTGGCTAGCATTTCAGCCAATTGAGGATTATTAGGGGGAGGTGGTTGTTCTGGATGTTCATCATTAGGAACCTCCTGATCCCGAGCTTCACCATCGGGTACTCGTTGCTGAGGTGGGGGGAGTCGACTCTGAATGTTCACCATAATCGCCATAAGTTGGGTGATTCGGGTATCATTTCGGAACCTTTCATCTTGCATCTCCTTTCTGAGCCGCTCAAATTCATTAGGGGGATCTTGCTCCTGTTCAGCCGACATACTTGTTTCAGACTTTGGCGATAAAGATCGAGACAATCTCTGTCCGGGAGGTCGAGTCCAAACAGGTAAGGTCTTCTTCTTCTTTGCAGGCCCAATGGTTTAAAACTAAACATAAAGCAAAAGCCGGACTCAGTTTGCAGCCTTCGAATACCAAATACAAACAAAAGGGTGCCTAAGAATGTGCGTCGCTCCTCGCCCAAAGTTAGTCCTACTTCTATGCCTAGGGATTAAGCTACCGGTTTCGGATCTCACTTGGAACCGTTCGCACAACAAATTGTATCAACACCACGGGTAGGTCATTACTCGGTGGGTATGGCGTTTCAACCTAAGCCTAAATGTTGACGCCGTAGCACTTTTCTTGACCATCTGAGACAAAGCAATGAGGTGCCGCCATCCAGATACAAGCGGTTCCAAGGCTAGTCCGAAACACGGGCGGCCGTTCGGGCACAACCAACACCGGAGGTATCTCAAACTCCGTGGATTTTAAGTCTCCTAGACTACATGTACAACCTTAGGGTTAGTCTACCGGATCCGAATCTCACTTAAGATCATTGCACAGAAGATTTTCCAACACCCCGGGTAGACCATTACTCGGCAGGTTAAATTCCAAACTTGTTGGAATCAGAGCCAATCGCTTTTCTTGATCATCCGAGACAAAGCAATTTGGGTGTTGTAATCCAGATACTAATGACCTTAAGGCTAGTTCAAATCACGGTGGCCGTTCGGGCACAACCAACACCGGAGGTATCTCAAACTCCGTGGATTTTAAGTCTCCTAGACTGACGCCGACAGCTTTGGAAGGTTGCCCCAATCCTCAAGTTTTCTTTTAAGTAACTGGTCCTTGACATTGGACGAGCGGATTTGGGAAAATATGATTTACATAAATTTTGGCAATAATCTAAATTCGGATATTTAAGGGCGATTATCCCTTCTCGGGCTAAGGTCCCTTAAAACCCGTTTAGATCATTGTTCAAGAATCCGATCATTCAAATTTTCCCATGTCCGATTGTCCTAAGGACTGACTTAACAAGACAACATGCATTTGAGATGCATGACTCATCATCGGGCCGAGACAACCTTCTACTAACCATCGAAAATTGACAACATGTGAAACAAGGTACATATGCAAGTGTATGCATGTATGCAGTATGGCATGCTAAGGAAAACAATAACATATAGCACATAACAGGATGGAGCATATAATCCTAACACATGGGTTAGTTATCTAACATGGGGTTCTATGGTTATCTATATGCAAAGGCTGGTTTTGGTTTGAGAAGGGTACCCCAGACTCAAAGCCAAAGCTGTCTCCCACCGCCAAGGATCCCGCAAGGCGATGGTAATAACGACAATTGTGACTTATCACGGTCGGGGGGTGCTGTGCATTTCGGGATTCCCCGTCACCAGCAAGTCGGGCGGGATTGCCGAAACACGCCAGCGAAGCTTGTAACCATGCACGTGCAATGCAAAAAGTCCATAAAAACAATATTTTCAAAATCTTATACACATTCTTCAAGCTTAGCTCTCAATAATTAATATACATTTTAATAAAATCACACATAAGTGTAATAATACTAAAATATATATTAATCATACTCCCCAGCAGAGTCGCCAGCTTGTGGACACCCCTCGGGAATGCCCACGAAAATTGATTGCGATTTGGATTTGAAAAACGATTTGATTGATTAAATAGAGTCGTCACCCGGATTTGAGGACCTTACCCGAGAAACCATTTGAAAAATGACTCTTTTGCCCTTGAAATGGAAAATACTTTACCGGTCTTCAAAATGAGATTTCTCGGGGGGCGGGAGCTAGGTTACACGTGGGGAAGGAATTTAAAGCACCCCTCGCGCCCGGCATATTTACCGGTCTCTACTAAATGTTTGAAAAGATTTTGAAAACATTGTTTAAATGGACTTCCAATACAAATTTATGCAAAAACACGGCGAATGCATCAACAAGACAAATGAGATATGGGTGGATGCTTATGCAAAATGTTATGAACAAATGATTTACATACAAAAGATGCTAAAATTACACTAAAATGTCCCCAAAATGCCTTAGAATACCTCAGAAATTGATCACAAATGCCCATCATATCACACCTGGATAGGATCTAGGCGCCTGGAAAGGATCAATCCAGGCGCCTGGATTGGGTCCAGGCGCCTGGAAGGAGTCAATCCAGGCGCCTGGATTGCCATCCAGACAGAAACTCTAAAACCCCATTTCTTGCAGAAACCAACAAATGCAGTGCTCTGATCAACTCACATGCATTCTGGAAAATGTTTTACCACACAATAACAAACTTGAAACTTAAATGTAACTCAAATACAATGAAATGGTACTAAAATGCAACAATAATACAATGATAGTGCTTATTTTAGACACTTATGATGGGACATACTCAAGTATCATATGAAATTTCAAATTGAAACCTTAAAGCTAAATGAATAGAGCTCAAGAATAACACATAAGCTTATTTAAATGATTCTTTCTTATGAAATCCCCCATTTAAAGTATGATTGCAAGCTCAAAATGCTTAAAATGAACATATAAATGAGGACCAAAAACATAAAATGTAAAGAACTATGGATCCAGGCATACAAGTGATGTACCAAAGATGATCAGAATGTGAAAGAAAACAGGAAACATGACAAGGGAAAAGGGGGTCCAGGCGCCTGCATGGGGGGAATCGAGGCGCCTGGACTCAATGTAGGCGCCTGGAAGGTAATGATCCAGGCGCCTGGATTGAGTTTCGATACACAATTGTAGACACCCCGATTTTGAACCCGGGATGCCCTCGAGCATTCCCGATGATGAAACGGACCAATCATGGCTACCTGAAACTTGTGAGAATGGTTTGAATTTGATCAAAATCAACCAAACATTGCCAAATAGCCCAAACCAACCCAAGCATCATCGAACCAAGCAAAACCATCAATCTGCCACCAAGGACCTTGAGCGCTCAAGCTTGACGCTTTGAGCGCTCAATCCTGAGGAGCACCTTGAGCGCTCAAGCCTACGGCTTTGAGCGCTCAACTCTGATCCCAGTCAGGAATCTGCAGAGTATCTCATCATGAGATTTTCTGCATGGGAGCGTCTGGGATGATCTCCTACGATCCTAATACGAATAATACACTCTAAAACGGCCCTAAAACTACACCTAAAACTACCCCTAACCCACTTTCAAATCAAACCCACTTATTCTCTCTCTACATTTTCCCTCCTACACTCCTTCTATAAAAACCACTCACCACCCCTGGTTTCCAGGTTACCAACTCTCATACTCCAGCTCTCTCAATTCCTCCAGAAACCGTCCTTTCTCTCTCTCTCTACAAAACCATCAAAACCATCAACAAAACCACCTTAATAGTTGAAAGTTCTATCTTTTACTGATCATCCATTGATCAATCAGTTGTGTAGATTGTTTCACCCATCCAGAATACTAACCAAACATCCATAATCATCTACCATCAAGCCCAAAATCAAGTTCAAGCTATAATCCTTTTCAAAAGGTAGTTAAACATGTGATATATTCACTGTTTTGATCCCACTGAGGAAGACTAGTGAGTTCAAGCAAGTTCTTTATACTTGCATTGGACTCACAAAGGTCTAAAAGTTGTTTAAAAACACTTTTAATCTGCAGTTACAGCAGGGGTTGAGCGCTCAAGCCTTCGGCCTTGAGCGCTGAAGCCCAGCTCTGGACAGTCTCTGTTTTGTTAGTTTTTTTTTGTGTTCCCATTTGGTTTTGATCGTCATTAAATAGTCAGATATGTTTATATTATTTTCAGAACAGTTCATTTTCACCCAAAAAGTGCGTGCATGAGTGTTGATCATCTACTTCATGATGATCAAACATCAAAATCTTTGAAAATCTTATATTTGAGTGCAAAACAGTGACTGTCCAACTTTATAAATCTTTATTTTATGTATTTATGATCCTGAGAAAGTATCAAAATTCATTTTCAAGTCAGAAACCAGAAAGCCACATTATGGCTTGAGCGCTCAAGGTTATGTCTTTGAGCGCTCAAGCTGTTCTTGAGGGTTGAGCGATCAAGACTCAGGCCCTGAGCACTCAACCCCTATTCTGGAATCCAGGGTGTAAATTAGTCTCTTATGTTCTGTGTTCATAATCTCTTGCAATTGCTGTATAGTGATTTCTTATTCTTGAAAATGTTTGTAGTGATCTCCTTTATTGTTATCATCATCACTCATGTAGATCACGTGCACAAGCATCCACCGTAGAATCGTATCTTTTGTGTATATACTGTCGTTATGTGATTCTTGTCCCCGCTTCCCCATTTACGTGGTTAAATCGAATTTCAAGTACTTCCAAAATCCCACAAAATGTTGAGTAGAGACCGGTTCACGGACAGGGCGAGAGGGGTGCCGTAAAACCCTTCCCCTCTCGTAACCAAACCCCCGAATCCGAGAAATCTTTGGTGCCACCATGATTAGTAAAATCTTTTTCAATGGGCAAATGAGTCATTTTTTAATCGGTTTCTCGGGTTCGGACCTCAAATCCGGGTGGCGACTCTAACAATCACAATCTTTTCAAACGGGAAATCGAACCATTCCTGTGGGCCGTCCACAACAATCTGATTGCTTCTTTTGATGATTTTCAGACCTCTCTCAAACCCTCTACTGGTATAGATGACCAAAGAGAGCTTGATTGAGCCCCCTCAGGGCCTTTTTGAACACATTGGTAGAAAAACTACCTCTTTTAGCTTGATCAAGAACTTGAAAAGGTTTTTTTTTTTGAGTGGATTTTGTAAGAATGTGGCTTCTGATACTTGAGTTTACAGAGCTAAGAGGATAGTTTGTGGAGGCTTTAATGGGATTTAGTTGATGGTGGTGAGTAGATGATGGATTGATGGAACAAAGGGATGATTTTTAACCTTGAAATGGGTTGAGCTTGAGGGGTGATGAAAGAATTGAAATTTCTGGAGGTATTTTGACATAGTAACAGCAAGGGTGTGAGAGTGTTTTCTCTGTTCTTGAAAATGGGAGAGTAGAATGGGTTTTATAGGCACACAAGGGTCCATAAAGGGGCACTTGGACCTTTCAAAAGGGTAAGGGGTCACCTAGGGGGCAAGGGGTAGATGCAATGATCTCCCTCACATCTTTCTCCAACTGACTCTGCAACAAAATCCCCCCAAGATATCATTCCCGCCCACTAACAACTTAAACTACACTCAACCTGGACTGATATCCAGGCGCCTGAATCCAGGCGCCTGAACCATGGAATCCAGGCGCCTGGACCCCTTCCAAGCTCCTGGACCCCTTCCAGGCGCCTGGATTTGTCCAATCCAGGTACCTGAAAGACCAATCCAGGTGCATGTATTTCAAGGTTTTGGGCCATTCCAGGGTTTCAAGGGATGTTTTGGTAATTTTATGGGAGGTTATTGGTGACGTGTTTCAAGTTTTTGATCAAGCCTTGTGTGTCCTCATTAGGCATCTTCATCATCGGGGAAGTTCCGGAATACTGAGGATCCGGATTGGGGTGTCTACACCCATGCATAGCACGGGTTTTTTTTTATACCATTGTGTGCACTTGAAATTTGTGGTTATCATCTCTCTCTTTTTTGTTTACCATAGTGCATCCTGACTTATTAGTTTACTCTTTATTAATTCTAGCCTCATTCGTGGCCAAACCAGCCCGGCACAGGGTTTAAGGTCTCCCTATGTGGTGCCGAGCTATTCACCCTCTCGTGGTGATCAATAAAGGCACGTGCTATGCCCTTTATTAGGGTTAATCAGGTTTTACCCACTCCAATTGCTCCCCAGCTCTGCTACTGCTGTCATTCATCAGCGGTGCGCAGAGCTTCAACGGTTCCTGATGCATCTCTTGCATGCTTCCCCCTTACGTGGGGAACAGAGTTACTTTCGCATTAAATGCGAAATGACCCGTTGGGGGCTGGATAAGCCCAAAGGACATCCTAGGGTGACGTTTCTCGTACGTCACGCCCTTACTTTATGGGTTTTTGGGCGGGATAATCATCACTTTTCCCCCCTAAAAACCCTTCGAGTCTATCAAAAGAAAAAACCTCTTCTTCTCTTCATCACTTCATTTCGTCAGAAGCAAAGAAGAGAGAGAAAAGAAATCTTTTCCTCCGCCATCAGCGTCGCTCAAGCTTTCTGCAACAAACCCACTTCCGGTTTTCGTCGGAAAACGTCTTCTCGTCAGAGAGTATCATCCTAGGCCCATACCTTCTCACGTAAGTAGCCCCTATTTAGTTCTCCATTTCTGTTTCGCGTTTCCCCCCTTCGCCGTTTTTCAGCGCCTGTTCATCTTCTTCCCCTGGGTTTCAACTGCGAAACCCCAATCATGGGAAAACATAGAGCCCTCCTTAGTAGTGCCCAAAAAATAGCCGAATTTCGTAGGACATATGGAATTTCGAACGACGTTCATTTCAGACTGAACGATCGTAACGATTTGAGAGAAGTAGGCTTGGAGGAAAACAAAATCCACGTCCCCTTGATCTTTATAGTGGAAGGTGGCCTTAGATTCCCCTTCCATCCATTCTTCAGGGAGGTATGCTCTAGGTGTAGGCTAAACCCCATGCAGCTCTGCCCTAATTTCGTTAGGGTTGTTATGGGTACTGTTGCCCTGAACAGGCTGCTCGGCCTGCATCTGGACTGGTGGGACTTACATCACCTCTACAGCGTAGTCCCTACAGTAGACCTCAGCTATTATTTCAAGGCCAGGGACCCCGAGCAGAAGCTCATCACAGACCTGCCTAATTCCTCCAAGGGCGAGGGGGATGACTTTCTCGTAGTCACCGGTAACTGGGAGCCAAAAGATGCTGAGGGAAATACTATTGGCTTCTCCTGCCCTTCAATCTCTGGCCAACCACGTTAGTATTCAACCTTTGTACTTACTATTTTTTAGCTTTTCATATCTCTTGGCCCTGTTGACCATTTTTTCTGTATTGTTTCCTCCGGTTTTGCAGCTAGCAATCTCAATCACGGTGGCCGTCTCATCCACGGCAATCTTCATCGCGAGGATATTGCTCGGGCCCTGTATTTCGACGGTTTCGCACCAACCCCTGTTGGTCTCGGCCGCGCAGCCCACCAGTTATTGGACTATACCCCAACGTATTGGGGTGGTATCAGAAGGGTTGGTGAGCCAAGATCGAGACACCCCTGGCCCCCAGCTGATCCGTTGATCGCCACACGCCCACCGTCTGAACAAGGAGGTACTCGATCCTGAAGAGGCCGAGCCCCAAGAAGAGTTAGGAGAGTCAGGGCCCCGAGTGATCTTCAGCAGCAAATCACGTTTGCCCACATCCCTGAAATTCCAACTGCCATCCCAATCCTCACTCGTACTGATCAAGAGGCGAGCACGTCCGGCAGGGGGGTAATAGAAGAAGAAGAAACAGAAGAAGGAGAAGAAGAAAGGGGGAGTGAACTCGATCATCGCGCGATCGTTCGCTCTCTTGCCGAGCAATCCGCCCTTCTAGCTGATTCAGACGATTCTCCGGGCTACTCTCCTTCACCAAATCGAGAAGAAATGCCTCGTCAACCGATCAACTTGTTAGACGTGCTGAACCTTAGTGGTCCAGCATCCCGTGCTCCTCCGGCCGTCCATACTGTCCAACCTTCCAACGCTCATGAAGTCTCCCTTCCTGAGCAACAAAGGGACAAGAGGCCAGTAGAGAGCCCTCAAGACGCTCACCCTCCTAGTCAGAGGAGAAGAACTGGGAGCCCAAGTTCAAGCCAAACTCTCCGTGACTCGCCACCTTTGGTGCAACCTTGGGCTCCAGCCTTGGCTCGCCCTGATGGCGCCCTTCTCTCCGCGACTGACAAAATCTCCTCCACCGAGGTAGCTTTTGGTGTGGCCAGAGCTGCTCTTCTACCGCTCGACATGGAGAGGGAGAGGAGCAGCTCCTTTGACACTCTGATGAAGTCGATCTTCCAATCAAGCACCAAGGTATAAAGATCATTTGTTGCTTCCTTAGATGTTACTTTACTTCCGCGATACCGTCCTCCCTAATTCCTGGTTTTGTCTCTCTCTGCAGATCATGCAGAAAGCTGCTGCTGGCTACGACCGAGCAAAAGAGGCTGAAAAAGACCTCAAAAAAGAACAAAAAAGGGCTGATAAGGCCGAACGGGAGAGTGCCCATCATGCTCAATTGCTCAAAGAAGCTCAGGAGGAGGTGGCTAAGCTGAAGGATGAACTGGCTGAGCAAAAAGGGAGGGCTGAGGAAAATGAGCAATGACTGCACCTTGAGCTGTCCTCTGCCAATGCAAGGGCTGAAGCTGAGTACGACAGGGCCGTGCTTGAGGTGACGGACAACTACAGAGCTCAGATGCCGGTCGTGCAAGATGCCGTTTTGAGTGCATCTTGGCAGAGGTGCCTCACCAAGCTTGGAGTGGATCCAACTTCCCCTCACTGGACTGACATGGAGCTCCCAAGTGAGGTAACTGCTGCTCAAACCATCCCTGATGCTGTAACGCAGCCCAATTCTGAAGTTTGTCCTGACCCCATTGCCGAGCAGTCCCTGCAAGAAGAAACTGTCCCTGACCTTTCCACTTCTGTTGATGGTCTTGGGGATGCTAACCCCGACCCCAATCTTGCCACCGGCGCTGGTCAGCACGGTGAAGAAGCGTAATGCTTGCGACCATTCCTATCTGTTTGTTTTTGAGCTCTACTTTTGACCCTGCGTGGTCTCGCTCGGCCGTCTGTTGGCCTGTTGTCATTTTGATACTTTTGCTGATGCTGGTACTCTTTAAGTGTTTTCGTACTCGTTATGTTCCCAACCTTTAACCGTGCTGAGTTTGTTTTCATGCTGAGTTTTTCAAGTATCTTCGTACCTGAGCCTCTCACGTCCTAGGTGTTTTCATACTTAGGAACCACTGTAGTATGCATTGCAGACCCAAGTTTTTTTCATACTTAGGATTTTTATTGTAATATTTGTTGCAAATCTAAGTTTCTCCATACTTGTGCCTTAGTGCAGTGTTCGTTGCACATCTAAGTGTCTTCATACTTAGATGTTTTAACTGTTGCAATATTCATTGCAGATCTAAGTGTCTTCATACTTAGAGTTTTAATTGCTGCAATATTCGTTGCAGATCTAAGTTTCTTTATACTTAGAGTTTTAATTGCTGCAATATTCGTTGCAGATCTAAGTTTCTTCATACTTAGAATTTTAATTGCTGCAATATTCGTTGCAGATCTAAGTTTCTTCATACTTAGAATTTTTAAATATTCGTTGCTATCTTGCACACTATCTGCTCCCCAATAGGAATCCAGATCTGAAGCGATTTCGGTTTATATTTAAACAATCATCACAGTAGGAGAAAAACGAAATTTTATTAATAAAGACAAAAATCTAAATAATTGTTGGTGATTTTATTCGTAATCCCAACAAGGTGCCAACACAAATGTGAATTTATTCGTATTTACTTTTAAAAAAGATGTGATTGTACTCGTAACCACATAAACAAATCACTGGTAGAACTTTCTCAGGTTCTGGACATTCCATGGCCGTGGTATAGGATCTCCATCCAGGTCAGCCAAACGATAGGCCCCAATTCCAGCAATTCCCACAATCTTGTATGGGCCTTCCCAGTTCGGCCCGAGCTTTCCGTCAGAGGATATTTTGGTGTTAGGCAAGACTTTCCTTAGGACTAGATCTCCAATTTTGAACTCTCTTGGCTGCACCTTCTTATTGTAGCTCCTCCGTAGCTGCTCTTGATACGCTGCTAAGGTGATAAGGGCACGCTCCCTTCTTTCCTCGGCGAGATCAAGTTGCTCGGCCAGGGCTTTATCGTTGCCTCCTGACTCCACGAGAGTTGTGCGAATGGTTGGCAATCCAATCTCCAAGGGAATTACTGCCTCTGTCCCATAAGCGAGGGAGTACGGCGTCTCTCCCGTAGATCGCCGTGGGGTGGTCCTGTATGCCCAGAGCACGGCTGGAAGCTCATCAGGCCACTTTCCCTTCTTCTTCTCCAACCTCTTCTTGAGACTTTTGAGGATAGTTTTGTTCGAAGCCTCCGCTTGCCCATTGCTCTGTGGGTAAGCTGGGGTGGAATAATAGTTTCTGATGCCGTACTGAGCACAAAAAGCTTTGAACTTCTTGCCGAACTGGGACCCGTTATCTGAGATGATGGAGTAGGGTACTCCAAACCTTGTGATTATTTTGTTCCACACAAATCTTTCCACCATTGCTTCTGTGATTTTGGCAAGAGCTTCCCCCTCTATCCATTTAGTGAAGTAGTCAGTGCCAATGAGTAGGAATTTTCGTTTCCCAGTTGCCGTAGGGAGTGGACCGACGATGTCTAATCCCCACTGAGCAAACGGCCACGGACTGGTCAGAGGCAACAGATCCTCCGCTGGAGCTCGGATGAGAGGGGAATATCTCTGACACCTTTCACACTTCTTGACAAAAGCCTTTGCATCCTCCTGCATGTAAGGCCACCAATATCCCTGGGATATTGCTCGGTGGGCTATTGACCTTCCACCAGTATGTCCCCCACACGTTCCAGCATGGATCTCATGTAGGAATCCCTGAACAAGAGCTGGGTGTACACACAACAAATATGGGCCAAGAAAAGACTTTTATTAAAGCTTACCTTCTGGAGAGAGCCAGTAGCGTACTGATTTGGTTTTGACCTTGTGAGCTTCCCTCTTGTCTTCTAGCAATGTCCCATCTCGTAGGTATGCCACTATTGGGTCCATCCAGCTTGGCCCAAACTCTGTTTCCATCACGATCTCTACCGCTCGGCCAATGCTCGGTTCGCTCAAATAATCGACAGCTATTGTACGGCGGTACTCCGTGTTTACTGCTGATCCTAAGCATGCCAATGAGTCTGCGTGTGCATTCTGGCCCGAGCTGATTTGTTGGATGTGAGCTCTGTTAAACTTGTCAAGCAAATCCTTGGCCACTTCTGAGTATGCAGCCATCTTCTCGCTCTTCGTAGCATATTCCCCTGAAAGCTGATTAACAACTAATTGTGAGTCACAAAATATCCGTAATTTTGTTACCTTGAGCTCCAGGGCGCTCCTCAATCCAGCGAGCAATGCTTCATATTCTGCTACATTTTTTGTAGCACTAAATCCCAGCCGTAGTGCTTGCTCCAGTACCAAACCTTCTGGAGAGAACAGTACCACTCCTGCTCCAGATCCTTTGTTGCAAGCTGACCCATCAACATAGAGCCTCCATTCCTCTGGGTCCAGATTGGCCATTCTCGTTGTCTGCTCGGGGTGATTGATTTCTTGCTCCTTCTCGTGGAGGGCTGGTGGAGGTGGAGCCACCGTTGGGGTAAACTCGGCTACAAAGTCAGCCAAGATTTGCCCTTTAATTGCCGTCCTTGGCTGATAGTCAAGGTCGAATTGGCTCAATTCGATGGACCACTTGGATATTCGTCCAGAGAAGTCTGCCTTCCTCAGCAAGGCTCTTAGTGGATATTCCGTGAACACAGTAATGGGATGCTGTAGAAAGTAGTGAGGTAAATTTCTTGAAGCTATGACAAGAGCGTACACCAATTTCTCCAACGGTAGGTAACGCGTCTCAGCATCTAACATTGTTTTGCTCACAAAGTAGACCGGAGCTTGCTCTGTCCCCTTTATTCGTAGGAGAACCGAGCTGAACGCATGATCAGATACTGCCAGGTATAATATCAACCGCTCCCCAGCTTCTGGAGTAGAGAGTAAAGGTGGTGATGACAGGTAACTTTTTAACTCCTGGAAAGCGTGTTCCTGTTCGGCTCCCCACTCGTATCCTTCTCTCTTCTTCAGAAGTTGAAAAAAAGGTCTGCAGCGGTCTGAGGACTTACTGATGAAGCGCTTAAGAGCTGCTGCCATTCCTGTTAGCCTTTGGACCTCCTTCGTGGTCTTTGGGCTTTCTAGGCCTTGCAGAGCCGTGATCTGATCTGGATTAGCCTCGATCCCCCTTTTAGTCACCAGGTGCCCTAGAAACTTCCTCGAGCTGACTCCAAAGGCACACTTGGAGGCGTTTAACTTTAACTTGTATTTTCTCAGAATATTGAAAGTTACCTCCAGGTCGGCAAGGTGATCAGGCTTCAATTTGCTTTTTACCACCATGTCATCGATGTAGACCTCCATGGTTCTGCCGAGCTGTTCCTTGAACATCTTAGTGACCAACCTCTGGTAGGTCGCTCCAGCATTCCTTAGCCCAAATGGCATAACTTTGTAACAGTAGAGTCCTCTTGGTGAGATGAAGGATGTTTTCTCCTGGTCTGGCTCATGCATGGCTATTTGATGGTATCCTCGGTATGCGTCAAGGAAGCTCATCCTTTCATAGCCTGATGTGGCATCTACTAGCTGATCGATCCTGGGGAGTGGAAAGCTGTCCTTCGGGCATGCTTTCTTGAGGCTGGTGAAATCCACACAAACTCTCCACTTTCCGTTTTTCTTCTTGACCACAACTGTGTTGGCTAGCCAGTTTGGATAGCTCACCTCTCGTATGGCATCCGCTTCTAGTAGGCGATCCACCTCTTCAATCACAGCGTTGGCGTGCTGTGGTGCCGACCTCCTCGCAAATTCTGCACAACTGGTTTGTGCTGAGGATCCACGTTTAAATGGTGGCAGATTATTTCGGGGTCTATCCCAGGCATCTCCTGGGGATTCCAAGCAAAAACATCGATGTGGTCCTTCAGAAAGGCAACCAAATCCCCTTCCTCCCGTTCGGCAAGTGTCTCGCCGATCAAGAAATACCTTTCCTCATCGTCTCCCTGGATCTGTATCTTCTTTAACCCTTCCACCATCTTCTTGGTGGGGTCACCTTCGATGTCTTCCAAGGTAGGCCGATCTAGAACTTCGACTGTCTGCACCAACTCGGCCTTGGGGGACTTCTTCAATATCATGTTGAAACATAGGTCGGCTACCTTCTGGTTTCCCCTAACGCACTCAATGCCATCCGCTCCAGGATACTTGATCTTCTGGTGGTAAGTTGAAGAGACTGCCCTCATTTTGTGCATCCAAGTTCTTCCTATAATCACGTTATAGGAGGAAGGGATGTCTACCACAAGGAAGTCGGTTTTCAGGACTACTGATCCAGCTCGGACGGGCAACGTGACCTTTCCCATAGGCCATACCGTCTGTGCACTAAAGCCGACCAGTGGAACTAAACATTTTTGCAATGAGCTCGGTGGGAGTTCCATCTTTTTGAAAGTTTGGTAGTACATGATCTCCGTGCTAGCTCCCTAATCAACAAGAATCTTCTCCACGTCATAATCCCCTATTCGTAGGGTAATCACCAATGCATCGTTATGTGGCACAACTACTCCGTCCAGATCGTCGTCAGTGAAGGTGATCGGGATCTCCATGACTTCCTCAGCCCTCGGCCTCTTCATGCCGAGCTTCATGACCTGTTTTGCCTGGCCGTTGACCCTCTGGATGTGCCTTATCTCGTTGTTGGTATATGGGGCGACTAATCCATGTATCATATGGATTGTTCCCTTTGGACCTTTCTCGTAGTCCATCTCCTCTACCAGATCAGCATCATTCTTGCTATCAGCCAAGAACTCTTTAAGATGGCCCTCCGCCACCTTCTCATCCAGGAATTTCTTGTACTCCACGCAATCCTCAGTCATGTGCCCCCAATCTCTGTGATAGCTGCAGTGCTGATTGGTTGCCCTCCTCTTCTCTGGGTTCCCAGTCATCTTTGGGGGTCTTCTGAACCACTGTTCGTTTTTGATCCTGTACAGCATCTTGTAGATGGGTATATTGAAAGTCGCCATAACACTGAAGTACGACTTGGGGTCTGGGTCAGCTTTTTCCTTCTTCTGCTGTGCATAATCCCTCCTTCCCGTCGTGAAGTCTTTCTTGTACGCCTTTGGCTCCATTGTCTTTTTCTCTGGGAGCTGAGGTTGTCCAGCGACAATCTTTCCTCCTGCCTGCAGGATGTCGTCCTCTACCTGTGCATGCTCCTGAATTCTCTCCATCAGTTTGGCCACAGTCTTGACTGGGTGCATGGTAAGCGATTCTCGTAGCTTACTATGCACGGGCAAACTTGTTTTGAACGTTGCCAGAGCATACTCCTCACTACAATTTTCAATCTCGTTGAAAGTTTCCCAGTAACGCTTTGAGTACTGTCGCAGAGTCTCATCATCCCTCTGTCTCATAGAGGTTAATGCATCGAATGTTTTTGGAGCTGCTCGGCTCGTAAGGAACCGTGCAGTGAATTCCTCAGCCAGTTGAGTCCAGCATAAGATGGATCCTTCTGGGAGCTTATGGTACCAACTCAAGGCCACTTTTCCTAGGCTGGATGGGAACATCTTGCACAGCAATGCATCATCTTGCTCATGCATAAACATGGCATGCTGGTAGTGTTGGATATGGGCCACAGGGTCCGTGTTAGTTTCGTAAGGGATGAACGCTGAGTGTTTTACCCTGCTCGGCGTCTTCTCTGCGCGAATCCAATGGGCCAGTGGTGATTTGGAAATCTGGCCTAGGGCTTCCTTAGCTGCCTCTCGTGCAGTCTTAGGGCCTCCCTCAGCTCGGCCAACGTCCACCCTTCTCGCTTGCTGCTCAGGAATGTGCTCATTGGAACCAGATCTCTCATATCTGTCCCTAGCGTGCTTCCTTCTTTCTTTCTTTTCCACTGAAGCACTCCTTTCTCTCCGTTTTCGTGGAGAGGCTGCTCGGTCAGCAAAGACGTCATCATGATGATGGACCCTTCTTTCTTTTACGTACTGCACGGATCTCGTCCGCGAACGTAAATCCTTCTCCTTCTCTTGGAGTTGTTTCTTTAGGTCCTGAATCTCTCGTTCTCGTCGAGTGACTTCACGGGCCAGTTCTTCTGCCTCCTGTTCTCTTCTGTCGAGGCTGTCCTCTTTTTCTTTATTCCTAGTTCGCCTGTGATCATCCCTTCTCGGTGGGCTCCTCCTCCGTTCACGTTGGGTTGAGGCCTCCCCACCTCTTGGTGGTGTTTTTGAGCGTTTCCGTCGCTCGTTTGATCTTGGAGAATCATAGTTTATCAGGCGCGTATCCCTAAACTTTGGAATTTCAGGGATATGCCCTATGTTAAACCTTCTGGTGGCAGGCTTCTTTTGTGGTGCTTTCAGAACTGCAGGAGTTTCGTCCACCTTTGCACTTTTTCTCGTAGTGTAAACAAGGGTGGTTCCGCCATCGTCTTCCACATCCTTCCTTTGTGGGGTGCACAGAAGAGGTTCTGAAAGCACCATTGTTGATCTCTGTTGGAAGGGATCAAGCTTTTCTGTCAGGTTTCCCACAGACGGCGCCAATTGTACAGGGATAAAATCCACGTAGCCCTGGATCACGTGCTTCCTTGGTTCAACCCTAAATCTGCAAGACAGAGAAAAGGATTAGAGCACCTTTGCCTCTCGTTGGCAAAGGCCCTCCGATGCCTCAGTTAGTATCACGTACTTGGTGAGTTCAAACCACAATGCGTATGAAAATGGGTGTCACAGCGTACCTTTCTCCATGGGCATAGTGCTGTATTTATAGGTGAAGAAGGCTTGACTTAGGCATCTCGTGCCTTGGTTTCCTATTAGCTTTAGGAATCCATCTTCTAATAGGATTTTCCTTTTAGGGGAGAGTTTCCATATCCTGCTAGATCTCGTCTAGCAGAGTTTCCACTCCAATAATAGTTTGATAGTGTTACAATTTGTATACTTAATTTCTCTATGTTCTGTTTTCTTTTTAAATGACGACTGTTCAAAGCTTTGCCTAATCCAATTCTTCTTTGTAGTCAAGAGAGTTTTTGTCCCAGCTGATTCACCAGGTACATGTAGTCATTTATCCAAAATATTTGGTTCTTGCCCTAAACACTAAAACTACTTGCATTTACTTTGTTTTACCACTTTTTTTAGATCTTAAATTTCAAAGATTGGATAGATTGTTCATGAATAGGATTGGCTTAATTTCTGAACAATTGAGCAGGTTTTCTTTCAAAATGGACTAATCAAATCTTTTTGTGCGTAATGTTGTTCGTTTTATTTAATTACACTTGTGCAATTTTTATTACACTCGTGTAATTTTATTGAAATATGTGTTAATCAAAGTGGGTTTAATTCGAAAGATGTTTTTTGGGATTTTTCAAGTGTTTGAAAATTTGATTTTGCATTGCACCTGCATAGTTCTTAGCCCCGCTGGCGTGTTTTGGCAATCCTGCCCGGCTTGCCGGTGACAGGGAATCCCGAAATGCCCAGCAGTCCTTGACCGTGATAAATCACATCGTCACTATCGTTTTTAACGGTAGGAGACGGTTTTGATTTTGAGTCCGGGGTACCCTCAGTGACCAAAACCAGCCTTTTGCATGTAATTAGCCATAGAACCCCACGTTTAGCAACACACCTGTGCGTTAAGTTTGCATGCTCCATCTTGTTACGTGCTATGTGTTACCGCTTTCCTCGCCATGCCATGTTGCATTCATGCATTTGCATTGTATATAGTCGTCGCGAGCGTCGCTTGTATAGATGTTCCGTGTAGATGTCCCATTTAATTTTAATGCCTCTACGGTTAGTAGAAGGTTGCCTCGGCCCGATGATGAGTCATGCATTCCATATGCGCGTTGTTCTTATAAGTTAGCCCTTAGGACGACCGGACATGGGAAAATTTGGATCATCAAATTCCTAAACACTGATCTAAACGGGTTTAAGGGACATTGGCCTGAGAAGGGTCAATCACCCTTAGGCATCTGATCTTAGATCATTGTTGGAATTTGTGTGGATCAGAATTTCCCAAATCCGACCATCCGATATCAAGGACTTATCACTTAAAAGAAAACTTGAGGATTGGGGCAATCTTCCAAAGCAGTTGAATTCAGTCTAGGAGACTTAAAATCCACGGAGTTTGAGATACCTCCGGTGTTGGTCGTGCCCGAACGGCCACCGTGATTTGAACTAGCCTTTAAGGTCATTAGTATCCGGATTACAACACCCAAATTGCTTTGTCTCGGATGATCAAGAAAAGCGATTGGCTCTGATTCCAACAAGTTTGGAATTTAACCTGCCGAGTAATGGTCTACCCGGGGTGTTGGAAAATCTTCTGTGCAATGATCTTAAGTGAGATTCAGATCCGGTAAACTAACCCTAAGGTTGTACATTTAGTCTAGGAGACTTAAAATCCACGGAGTTTGAGATACCTCCGGTGTTGGTCGTGCCCGAACAACCGCCCGTGTTTCGGACTAGCCTTGGAACCGCTTGTGTCTGGATGGCGACACCTCATTGCTTTGTCTCGGATGGTCAAGAAAAGCGCTACGGCGTCAACATTTAGGTTTTAGGTTGAAACGCCGTACCTGCCGAGTAACGACCTACCGGTGGTGTTGATACAATCTTCTGTGCGAACGGTTCCAAATGAGATCCGAAACCGGTAGCTTAATCCCTAGGCTAGAAATAAGACTAACTCCGTGAGTTGAGATGCGGCGAGACGATAGTGTGCATTTGTAAATCATTCTTTCTTGTACATAGTAAACACATCGAGTACACATCTGAGTCCGGCTTTTGCTTTATGATCAGTTCTTGAACCATTGGGCCTGCAAGGAAGAAGAAGACCTTACCTGTTTGGACTCGACCTCCCGGACAGAGATTGTGTAGATCTTTATCACCGAAGGCTGAGACAAATATGGCAGCTGAATAAGAACAAGATCCCCCAAATGAGTTTGAACGACTGAGGAAGGAGATGCATGACGAGAGGGTCCAGAATGACACCCGAATCGCCCAACTCATGGCGATTATGGTGAATATCCAGAGTCGACTCCCCCCACCTCAGCAGCGAATGCCCGAGGGTGAAGCTCAGGATCAAGAGGTTCCTAATGATGAACATCCGGAACAGCCTCCTCCCCCTGAAAATCCTCAGTTGGTTGAAATGCTAGCTAAGATACTCAAGCTAGAAGAATCTGTGGCCAAAAGTGAGAAGCGAGCCATTACCGATTTTGATATGAACAAACTCTGCATCTTCCCAGGCGCTAAGCTTCCCAAGAAGTTCAAACATGTGGACTTTGAGAAGTTTGATGGGACTGGGGATCCGAGAGGACATGTTCAGGCATATGTAAGCTCTCTCTCGTTACAAGAAGTCGATGAGCCCGCCATGGCACAGATGTTTCACGAAACCCTTACAGGACCCGCACTCCAATGGCTTTTGTCTCTTGACATTTCAAAGAGACAGACTTGGGAAGAAATGGTGGCTGCTTTCATTAAGCAGTATGAGTATAATGTCCAGCTTAAGGTCACCACTCGTGAACTTGAAAGTATCAAGATGAAAGAAAAGGAATCGTTTGCAGATTTTGTGAAAAGGTGGAGAGCAAAGGCTGCGCAAATGACCGATCGTCCCAGCGACAAAGATCAAATGCGCATTATAACCAAAAATCTTCAACCTGATTTGGCTCAGTACATGGTGATGGCTCAAGCGCATAACTTCGAGACTTACTTTGAGATGGGTCTGTCGATTGAAGAAGCCATGCAAAGTGGGGTATTAAAGAAAGGAGATCCCATTCCCAAGCCCAAACGAAACTACATTGGGAACACCTCTTCCCTATACCCAAACCCTAGCTACACAACCGGCACCTCGTCCAGCTCCATGAATCACCAGTCACATAAAACCGAGCCCATAAATGCTATCTTGTCCCAACCAACTCAACCACCACAAAACCAAAGAGGGCGGCGTATCTTCACTCCTCTCCCCTTACCTCTTCCTGTTGTTTTCGAGCGACTCGTCCAACAGGGAAGATTAAGCCTCTCCAGCCAGCTCCGCCTCCACAAAATCCTCCACCATCCTATAACCCAAACACCTTCTGCATTTTCCACCAAACACCTGGCCATCCCACTGAAAGATGCCAACGGTTGCGTCATGAGATTCAAGATCTCATCGACAATAAACAAATCCGAGACCCCACTGAAAAGCCCAATGTTGTTACCAACCCTTTGCCAGCTCACAAGAGGAATGTCGATATAGACCAAATTACCCTTAGCTCCACTCAAAAAGACCTAAAATCCACTCCATTTGACCCAAGCCAGTTCATCATACCTGAAACAGATCCCAAACCCATCGTACCAATACCTGTCGAGCGCGAGATATGCTTTCTTGATGCCCACTTGGACCCCACTGTATGGCAAGAATGGGGAGATTTAATGATGGCTGTGGAAGCTCGGGAATATGAGCAAATGGTGGCCAACAATGTGGCGAATGAAGAAGTTTGGCCGCATAATGAACAGCTTGATGGATCCGATGTTTGCGAATCCGCTGGATGGATTTGCACTTCCTAATCTGTTTAAGCCATTGCCTGTGGAGGAAGGACAAGGACAAAATTGGCAAGAAGAGGTTATGGCACCCGATGGCACACAAGAAGATGAATGGGATCCCACACCAAATGAATGGCAGCTCATGGATCCTAACGATCCTTTGGATGGGTCCACACTTCCCATGTTCTTTGATGAGGCGTATTTTCCAATGCCACCGCTATGGGAGGGTCGCCCCGATTTCTCCATGATGAGTGAGCACGCAATAAATTGAATGACAGAGGGGATAGAATTTACACCTTATGACTACATAGTTGATGAGAATCTCCCAGCACCTCATGTGCAAATCCCGGAAGATTGTAACATCATGGTGTTGAACGGTAGTTTACCTGATGTCTGGGGACAGCAAATGGAGGAAAATGTTGTGGCTAATGTGTGGGCCAATCAGAATGAAGGCATAGCACTCTCACCACTATGGGTTGGAAACAACGAAGTCTGGGCCGTTAACGAGACAGCGATAGAAAATGGAGATGTATGGAGCGAAGCAACTGTGGAAGGGATTACCAAGGGTTTGGAAGAAGCCAGCATTGCAAAGGGGAAGAGAAAGGCGGAGGGCGATCTTGTTGATCTTTACACGGATTATACCGATTTGTGGGGGGATGATATTGACTCTGTTCTTCACCTTCTTCGGAGTGGTCGGTTTTATCAACCACCTCAAATGTACACCGGAAATACCTCTAATCCACCTCCTAATTCCCTAAACCAGCCACCTTTTAACCCAGCTCCACAAAATAACCCAACTCCACAGAACAACCCAGTACCACAAAATAACTCAGCCACACCACACTATCCAAACAACCTCAATGACCCAATTGCCAATCCTATCGATTTCCAAAACCTTTTTAACCCAAACAACCAATCCCATGCTACCTCTACAGCTAATAGTCGTGTGCCTCGTCCAAAACCTCCACCAACAGCCGAAGAAAATCCTATCCAAAAACAACTTGAGAAAACCCCAGCCGCTATAACCATTTGGGGCCTACTCATGAGCTCCAGTGAGCATCGCCAGAAGCTCGCTCAAGCGTTATCTTGTATGGAGATTGCACCTGATATCACCCCTGAAGCTATGATGGCCACCATTGTTACCAAACCTACCATTGCTACCAAACCAACCAAGCACGTCGTAACCTTTACCGAAGCTGACTTACCGCTTGAGGGAACCGACCACAACAAACCTTTGCACGTCACCATGAAGTGCATGGGGAAGTGGATTCCAGTTGTATTGATAGATAACGGGTCTGCGCTCAATGTCTGTCCTCTCCGAACAGCTCTGTGTTTGGGGCTTAAGCCAAAGGACTTCACGCCATCTAATCTCACTGTTCGAGCTTATGATAACAACCGTCGCAATGTGCTCGGGACTGTTGAAATGGAGATTGCGGCGGAAGGGTTTAAATCGACAGTGGAGTTTCATGTACTTGAGATCCCAGCTTCGTTCAATTTACTATTGGGACGTCCCTGGATGCACCGACCCGATATCATGGCAGTTCCATCCACTTTGCATCAAAAGGTTTTGCTTGGTTTGGAAAGTGGGACGGTTGCTCTCTATGGAGACACAGGCATTCGCCCTCATGCTGAAGATAATGCTCCCTTGCTAGAAATTATGCACGATGAGAATGACGTTCAACTTGGGAGTTTTGCTTTCGATACATCCGGTGGTGTATTCACGCTTAGCATTGATGATGATTTTTCAATTAGCACCACTGTTCTTGAGATGATGAGAAGGATGTCATATCTGCCAGGCACTGGCTTGGGTCGAACTCACCAAGGGGTGGCTCAGTTTCCAGAATTCCCTTCTCAGCGAGGCCGTTTTGGGTTGGGGTATGAACCTACACTGAAGGAAATGCAAAAGGGAAAGACCAATAAGGCAAGCAGCAGTCCAAATCGTCAGATTCGCTTTGTCAGGGAAGGGTCAAATGCACCATATCACGGCCAGCCTGAGCTGTTTGTAAATGAAATAAGTGGAGAGGTGCACCCTGGATTCGAAATCTTCGGTAATGATGCTTGGGATAGTGAAGATGAGCATGAAAAGGTCGAGAAATTGGCGAAAGACCTTAAAGTAGATTGGATGGAAGATTTGGATGGTGGGATCTTGATGTCAATGTTTGACGAGGTCAGTCTGACAGGTAAGGATAAAGAGGAGCCAGCAGTGATGATGCTCGGGCAGGAGGCCCTCGAAGACCCCAGCGTGCTGATTGTGGATGCAGTCGGAGAGTACAAGAATTGCACTTTCACTCCTGTTGTAAAATTTACTAATGCATTCACTAAGTTGGAGTCCGAGTCTGAGTCAGAGTTTGAGTTTGGCTGTAAGTTGGAGTTTGTGCCTCATGGCCCTCCACGTCGTCATTTCTATTTTGAATTCGAGTCTGATGCCATGTACTGCGCCCCGGAGGGCTTTGTTAATGAAATGAATTCCGAGTTTGCTTACTTCGCTGTTCCCGAAATAAATTGTGTTGACCCTGACGATGATGAGATCGAGTTCGAGGGAGAAATACCCAAAGAACTTAAGTCTCTAATCGAAAGGGAAATGAAAGGCATGCTCAACCAATAAAAGAAGAAGTTATTTCAATAAAATTGAGAGATGAGGAAAACCCTCGCATGGTTCAAATCGGTTCCGGGCTATCTTTAGAGGAACAAGAGTTACTCACTGATTTGCTCAAAGAATTTGAACTTGGTCCCACGCTGATATGCCCGGAATTGATCCTGAAATTGTGTAGCACCGAATTCCCTTGTATCCCGATGCAAAACCGATGAAACAGAAATTGAGAAAAATCAGGCCAGATTGGGTTGAAAAAGTCAAAGAGGAAGTTACCAAGCAGTTCAATGCTGGTTTTTTGATGGTGACTGAATATCCGCAGTGGGTTGCAAATATTGTGCCGGTGCCCAAAAAGGACGGAAGAGTCAGGGTGTGTGTAGATTTTAGAGATTTGAACAAAGCCAGCCCGAAAGATGATTTTCCCTTGCCACACATTGATGTACTGGTGGATAACACGGCAGGGCATGCACTGCTGTCATTTATGGATGGATTCTCGGGATACAACCAGATTCTGATGGCACCGGAAGATCGAGAGAAAACAACCTTCACCACTGAATGGGGGACGTTCTGTTATCGAGTTATGCCGTTCGGACTGAAGAACGCTGGGTCGACTTACCAGCGAGCCGCTACAACCTTGCTACATGACATGATGCACAAAGAGGTCGAGGTGTATGTGGATGACATGATTGTGAAAGCAAAGGAGAGAGAAGGACATCTCCCGACATTGCGCAAATTCTTTGAAAGGATACGGAAGTACCGGATGCGTCTCAATCCGCAAAAGTGCACGTTTGGCGTCACCGCCGGAAAGATGTTAGGATTCATGATCACCACCAGGGGAATCGAGGTTGATCCTTCAAAAATCAAAGCGATATTAGAAATGGAGCTGCCAAAGACGGAAAAAGAGGTTCGGAGTTTCCTGGGAAAAATTCAATTCATCAGTAGATTCATCGCCAAGTTGACTTCAACTTGCGAGCCGATGTTTCATCTGCTCAAGAAAGGGGTGCCATTCAAATGGGATGATAGGTGTCAGAAGGCGTTTGAGGCAGTTCGGAAATATCTTCAAAATCCGCCGGTGTTAATGCCACCAATACCCGGCAAGCCACTAATTCTCTACTTATCTGTGACACAATCGGCGATGGGATGTATGCTGGCACAAGAAGGGGAGGCCGGGATTGAAAAAGCTGTTTATTACTTGAGCAAGAAAATGGTCGGTGCCGAAGAAAGATACACACCTTTGGAGAAGACCTGTTGGGCTCTTGTGTGGGCCTCCAAAAAGTTGAGACACTACATGCTGGCCTATTCAGTAACGTTAATTTCTCGGATGGACCCTCTCAAGTATCTATTTGAGAAACCGGCACTCACTGGAAAGTTGGCACGATGGTTGCTCTTGTTGGCCGAATTTGAACTCAAGTATGTAACGCGAAAATCAGTGAAAGGCAGGGCTGTGGCAGAATTCTTGGCAGATCACCCAATCGAGGGGCCGGAAGATACGGAGTTTCAATTTCCCGATGAACATGTCATGATGGTATCAGAGGATGTCTGGAAGCTATACTTCGATGGAGCTGCAAATCAGAGAGGATTTGGGATCGGCATACTGTTGGTCTCACCAGAAGGGCCGCACATTCCCCTCTCCTTCAAGTTAAATTTTGAAGTTACCAATAACCAGGCAGAATATGAGGCATGTCTTGTTGGAATGGAAGCTGCTTTTGAAATCGGGGTAAAGAAGTTGGAAGTGGTTGGAGATTCGAATTTGGTGGTTTCCCAAGCCAACGGTGATTGGAAAGTGCGGGAAGAAAAGTTGAAGCCATACCACAAGGATCTCGACGACCTAATTCATCAATTTGAGCAAGTAACTTTTACTCATATACCAAGAATGAAGAATCAATTCGCCGATGCACTTGCAACTCTGGCATCGATGGTAGAATTGCCTGTAGGAATGAGAATGAGGCCAATTATGATAAAGCAAAGGAATAGGCCAGCTTATGAATATGTGATGAATGTTGGAGAAATTGACGATGGTCTGCCTTGGTATCATGATATCTGGAATCTGGTTGAGAAGGGAGAGTATCCAGAAGGAGCAAACAAGAAAGATCGAATAGCATTACAAAGATTGGCATCACAATACATCATCTGTGGTGGAAGGTTGTACAAAAGGTCATACTGTGGCATGCACAAGTTGTGCATCCATGGTGATGACACGAAAAGGGTGATGGAGGAAATCCATGAAGGGATCTGCGGTCCCCACATGAGCGGATTGATGATGGCAAAGAAGATTCTGAGGCAAGGATATTTCTGGTTGACCATGGGAACGGATTGCATTCAGTATGTACGAAGATGTCATAAGTGTCAAGTTCATGCTAATCTCATGCATGTTCCGCCGTCTGAACTTCATACAATGCAACGCCTTGGCCTTTCTCAGTATGGGGAATAGATGTGATTGGGAAAATCACGCCGCCGCATCAAATGGACACAAATTTATATTGGTGGCGATTGATTATTTCACAAAATGGGTAGAGTCAGCTTCTTATGCTACATTGACCGCGGTACAAGTGGCTCATTTTATTAAGCAAAACATCATTTACCGATATGGAGTCCCCAATGCCTTTGTGTCAGACAATGGTGTGCATTTCAAAGGAAGGGCAGCAAAGGTACTTGAAGAGTTCAATGTTCAGGTGCACAAGTCAACAGTGTACAAACCACAAACTAACGGAGCAGTGGAAGCAGTAAACAAGTCAATTAAGAACATTCTGGAGAAAACCGTCGAATCATCTAGGGATTGGCATGAGAAGCTACCATTAGCATTGTGGGGGTACCGCACTTCTATCCGAACTCCAACAGGGGCAACACCCTATTCTTTGGTCTATGGTATGGAAGCAGTACTTCCTATTCAACTTGAAGTACCATCCCTGAGGGTGATGATAGAAAATGAAATCGATGAGGCTGACTGGTTGAGTGACAGGTTCGCAGAGCTAATGTTGTTTGATGAAAGGCGGTTGCGGGCATTGTATCATATTCGAGGGTATCAGAGAAGAATTGCTCGCGCGTTCAACAAGAAGGTGAAATCCAGGGATCTGATTGAAGGGGATATGGTAGTGAAAGAGATTCGGGCACCGATATTCGATTCACGAGGGAAATTCAGGCCAAAATGGGCGGGACCATACATCATCAAGACTATCCTCGACGGTGGGGCAGCAGTGATTATTGATTTGGACGGTAATGAGTTCAACAATCTTGTCAATTTGGATCAACTCAAATGATATTACCCCTGAGAGAGATGCTCGTTGGGCAGAAAATCGCAAGGGCGAGCTGACCCAAGCAAAATTCAGAGCAATCCTGCTAGACCGAAAACTCACACTGGGCGGTCTAGGCAAAATTTAAGGCAAAAATTAAAAAAGAGCTCGCTGGACTGAAAACCTGAAAAGGCGGTGCCAGGCAAAATTTAGAGCACAAAAGGAGAGTGTTAATACCCGAGTGAACCTTTGCTTGAACTACGCCATGACCTGATTCCTTGAAAAATGATACGTAGGCAACCCTATCCTGGGGTTCGGTCTAAATCTGAGGAGTTGGCCCACATTGTCGCAATATCCGAAGGAGATAGCATATGGAATCAAATGAACCAAGAGGGGGAAACCCTTCATTGTTCAATTTTATTTAAATCACTTCTTCGATTACATAAGCTGAGCATAACAGCCTTAAAAAAAAAAAGCACCATTTATTTTGGAAACAGCCTAGTGAGTCGGAAGGAAAATTGCGCTAATTTCTTCAGCGTCGTGTCCTCATTTGCTCCCTCATCCAATATCTGTAATGTCCATTCAAGTGAATAGTTGGGTAGGGATCGGGAGCCCAAACGACCCTGTGCCTCCAAGAAGTACGATAACACTCGAGAAAGGAATGTTTGAATATGGGAAGATTGAAAGTGGCGGGAACCGTATACTCCACTTCTTGGCGAATGCAATATTGGGGGAGAATGCGTTGTGGAAAATAATATGCATACCCTTGTAATCCCGCTAAAATCACCCAGGTGTCTCCCATGTGATTGGCCGTCATGTCCGGCAAAGGCAACCAATGGCATCTCCAAACAATGTGATCCTCCTCCAATGACCTGAAAAAGTCAGTCCATTCATCTTCATCAGCCTCATCATGCACAAATGGCCTATTCAACCAATTCTGAGGCTCGTAAACCCAGTCACCTGCCGGCTCCCTCAAAAGCCCAACTTTGTCACATAGCCACATCTGCGATCCAAAACATCCAAACCAAAGCCAACAACCAAAATTCCCAAAACCACAAAACCAAAGCATCCAAACCAAATAAATCAAACCTGAAGCAAAAGCGGACTCCCAGCAAAGATGTCCGTTCTCCCAGCCTTAACCGCATCCAAGCCCATGATTGTCTCAGCCAAAACCAAAGGAACCACATCCCTCCGCTGTTCGATCTGAGCAGCAACACCGACAATGGCGGAACTAGGATGGCCATCATATGGGACCAACAAGTACAATGCCAAGAGACACATGCAAAGTGCAAACATGCGCCGGTTTTGGATGGTGAAATCTGAAAGATCACCCGTAGGGCCATAATCCGCGAAGAGACGAAGGACGTTGAGGGTCTCATTGCGAATCAGGAAATGCGCAGCGCTGTTCCCTAGACCAAGCTTCCTACTAAGAATGTTAGCATAGCTTTGACGAATGGGTGGTATGACGGGATCAGCAAAAGCACTACCGCCAAGGTATGCTTGAAATTCCTCAACGGTCGGGCAAAGTTCTTGCATGCCGAAACGGAACACATGGAGCTCAGAATCCCAACAACAAGTGGCGGCACGCAAAATGTCTTGGCGGATAGGAAAAGTGTGGAGGTGACGAAGTGCATTAAGCCCGAGACCTCGGAAGTTGAACCAATCGATGTTTTCAAGACTAGCAACCCAAGTATTGATAACGGAAGGGTCAAGGGCAGCCATATGGAATTGACGGAAAATTGATAAAGGAGATGTGTGGAAGAAGAAATGAAAGTTGATATGAGAATGGTGTGTGGGAAAGGCTTGATTATGCATGGTATTTATAGGGAACTTGGGAGGAACCTTACAAATTTGCCATGCAACATTGAAAATCAAAAATTGCATTTTCAAGGTGGTCAAATGCATGTTTTCAAAGTGTTTTTGTTGGAAAGTTTGAAAGTACATTGGAAATGCATGGCATTTGTGGGAAAAAGATGAAAAGACCTTGGGAAAGTGATGTTCAAAGTTTGGGAGATGTTATAACAGAGCAATAAGACATTTGGGGCAGAGGAAACCATGCAAAAGGGTCCAAAAATGCATTGGGAAGCAACACCACAGACCTGCCCAGCACAGGCATTAAGCGCTGAAGGCCAGAGAGTGGAGCGCTCAAACTACCTTGAGCGCTCAAGGTGGTGAGCTTGAGCACTCAAACCACGTTGAGCGCTCAAGGCCTGCAGAAAATACCAGCAGCAGCAGCAGCTGCACTTTGGCCCATTTGATGTCTAAAACCTATTCTAAGCATCCTAACCCTCTACCAACACCCAAGCCAAGTCCCAACGGGTATTTGTGACTTCACGGAGCATCTCGTTGCCCAAATTATCAAGCCGATACGTGTTCGGATACGGGATGCGCAA
The DNA here is from genome assembly GCA_963854785.1 of Vaccinium vitis-idaea. Lineage (NCBI taxonomy): Eukaryota > Viridiplantae > Streptophyta > Magnoliopsida > Ericales > Ericaceae > Vaccinium > Vaccinium vitis-idaea. Next base: position 28,011,545 of record OY978215.1, on the reverse strand, counting down.
ATATGGAAGTTCAAAACTTAAAAATTGCCATTGGACGTTCAAATCCATTTCCGAGCTTCGCAAGCCATATCCAATCATCAAGATACATGTTGGAAGGTATTTATGACTTGTCGGGACAGTTCCCGGGGCAATTCTTCAAGGATATAGGGATTTCGACGGCCAACTCAAGCTATAAAATGACGGCCGTCACCATATCAAAAATGGTTTCGTAGGACCTCTTGCCAAATTGTGACGGTCACAGGGGCATTTACGTCATTTATGACGGCTCAAAGCAGTGGTGTGGCAGTTCATCGTGTTTAAGAAAGCTCACAAAGCATTTTATTTTCAAAAACGCCTTATGAACATCAAATTCCGTTCTAAGGTCATTTTGTGTAGTTGATTATCAATTGTACATATACAAGAAGTGTGTCAAGTCGCGTGGCATGTAAATACATCTTCCGGTTGCACATAAATTCAAATAGTCATGATTCGTTCAAATTCTCGAGCATGTTAGCTTTTCTTTGAAGTCAAATTTTAAACTGTACATTTGATGCTTGGATTCAAGTCTTGTGAATAAATTGTGTACATTCTACAACAGGTTGGTTCATTTGTACATCGAAGTAAAGAACAACGCAATGAGCAATGAAAGTGCAAATCATGTATATAATCCGATAAAATCCATGAAAAATCAAAACATCAAATCTGAGTATCATCACTAACTACCGGGGCACACAATGCCCAATAAGGAAATCCACAACTGGGGCACGCAGGCCCAATCAAATGAAAAGAAAAAAAAAGCAAAAGCAAGGCTCTAAGCTACTCTATGTCTACTATATGCTACTCCGTCTCATCCATCGTCTCGTCCGAGCTCTCAGCATCGTCTCCGCGCCGCTGCTCCTGTCGCTCCAGCCGGGTAGAGGGGTAGTTAGCGTCATCGACGCTGTCATCGCTCGAGCTCGTATCTACTGTCCCCTCAGGAACTACCTCCACCCTCCGGCGAGTCGACCTCCGCGGTCTCTCCTCCTCGAGTCCCGCCGCCGCTATCTTCGAACGTCCAAGCCGCACGGTCGTGTCTCCAGGACCCCCGACTCCAGCATGGGGCCTCTTCCTAATCACGGGCGGTTGCATCATCAAGCAAACAAGAAGAGGAATTAGTGCATGGTATAATCAAGGAATTGAAAGTGCAAGAAATGTGAATTACATACCGGTGCAACTCTCGGACGAGAAGGCCCAGGGGCAGCAGGAGGTGCTGGCTCACCCTCCAGACGGATGGCGACCTCCTGCCCGGCTATAAGGCGGCGTATCAGGACACGTAGTCCTCGGTTCTGCTCATACAACGTCTGTGCCGCCTCCTGTGAAACCTGCAAGTAAGTCAAGATTCGTGTCATTAGTACATTTGAACATTCATAATCAAGGCATGAGAATTGAATAAAGTGAAATGATTCTTACCGGTGCCGAGAGCGGCGGAAAGTCAGCCGGTGGCCTCGGCATATCTATATCCCCTGCGTCTCCGCCAGCAGAGGTGACGTGCACCCACCACCTAGCCGCCACTGTCTCCTGGGTCGACATACCAGCGTCCTCGCCCTCACCTCCTGCCACCCCTCCAACTGAGGCGCGCGCCTTCGCGGCCTTCTCCCTCTCCACCTTATCCCTCCACTCCTTCGCCCTCAATGGACCAGCCAGGTACTTCATCCGATAGTCTATGTAACTCAAGGCTGGTCGCAAGTACTGGCTCAGGTCCATATCGGGCGTCGTGTAACGCTCGATCTCTGCCAGCGTATACCAGGATGTCATCAGCACCCGAGGAGGAAGGTGTCCTGGCACCTGTGGTCTCTCAGCCCGCAACGACTGTCGCAGCACCCTGTCGCCAAGGTACCAGAACCAGCCGTACTGGCACTCGAGTAAGACCCTCCCCCTCGTGAGCTCCCTGCTTTGAGCCATGTAAGGCTCATTGACGGCATCCCATACGTGCCAGCGGACTTGCAAGAGTCATTCAAGCATTAGTAATCGAATGCATGATTATGAGTGAATTGAAAGCAAATTGAATGCGTGTGAGAATTCGACACTTACCAAGGAAGCGGGGAGTCTGTCAAGCGAAGCGCAGAGAGCGTGGATGTTCCCCCGCGCTGAATCACCATAACGGAAGCCCTCCCCCCAGCACAGTGCCTAGGGGATGACGTTCGGGTCCACGTGACGCGTCTCTGGGGGATGCAACCCCAACACCTCGTAAGCCCAGAGCTACATGGTAAACAACAAGTAAGTCAATCAATGCAAGTTTTGATAATCAAGTGTGAGTATTGAAATGCGTGCAGTTAAATTTGAAACGAAAGTCTCGAATTTTACCTCCCCGACGCTCCACAATCCCGATATGCCAGTCCCTTTCCGCCTCGAGACGGCATTCATGAACGCGTAGCTGCAACCAAGCGCCGCTCCACCCCAGTTATACGTCGCCGCCCTGGCGAAATCCCTCAACCCTCCAAGATAGGAGAGGTGCACCCTGTTACGCCTGTTTGGGTACAGTGAAGCCCCAAACAGGTATAACAGGTAACACCTCGCCTTCCGCGCCGCGTCCTCCTCATCCGTCGGCTCACCCAACCCCCTCAACTTGAATTGGCCATATGTGGCCGTCTCTCCCTCCCTGTTGGGCATGAAGCCCAAGAACCATCTCAGCGCCGCCTCATCCCTACCAATCCCCAAGTCGAATGGGATCGGATCTCCTCCTACCCGCAATCCCGTGAGCGCCGAGAAGTCCAGTGGCGTCATCGTCGCCTCCCCGAAGGTAAGATGAAAGGAACTTGTAGAATCCCTCCACCTCTCTGCCAATGCCGTCACCACGGCATGGTCGTGCTGTGTGCTCGTGAGAGTCGGGATGAACGCCCCGAACCTTGCCTGATCCACCAACGCCTTCACGGAGGCATGCAACTGCTGGTAGACCTCCCAACTGAAACCCATACCTCCATGAGCCTTCAAGCGCAAGTTTCTCTGCACACAATCAACAAACAGGCAAACAATCAGGCGTTAGTCCAATCATTCATTCAATCATCAATCCAGTCATCAATCAAGCAGTAATTCAATCATTCAATGCAAATTAGGGTTTCTAACTACTGAAAGTACGCGAAAGCAATAAACAAGAAAGCAAAGCAAGCATACCGTCAGGCAGTCGGTCGAAAGGTGGACCTCGGGGTCCAGTAGCACCTCCTCTCAAAGGTACAACTCCTGGCGAGGAGTGTAATCATCTGAAGCGGAAGGCACGAAGAGGTGCACTGGTGGGGCATAGGTCGCCGTGTCGAAAGCCGGCCTCTTCCTCTTCTGCCACTGTCTGGCAGCCTGGACCACCGTCGTCCTCGGTCCAACCGCTCTCTCCTCCTCCTCAGCCTGTATCCTAGCCGCCTCCCCTGTCTCAAGCTCCTCACAAAAGCCCTTGCCGCCTCGTCCTCATCTACTGCCTCCCGCAGCAGCGCTGCCTGCCTCTCCCTGCTCTCAAACTCAGCCTCCCTCGCCGCATCTAGAATCCCCGGGTCATTCGCTGCAGCTGCCAGCACTACCTCCTGTGGCGCGTGCTCAATGTAATCCTCCCGGGAGATCCCTATCGACCCCTGAACTGACGGCCCACCACTCGGTCCCTGAACCAACGGCTCATCACCTATCAACGCCGCCTTCCCCTTATCTCCCCCACTAGGCTGCTGGCTGGGTCTCGGCTCTATCCTCCAGCAGGGTGCCCTAGTCCTAGCCACCCCACTCGTACCCTCCGCCCTATCTCCGCCACTACTACCGCCAGTCCCCCTCTCCTCGACCGTCTCCTCGCTACCGCTACTGCTAGCCTCGCCTCCTCGCTACCGCTACTGCTAGCCTCGCTCGCACTCTCAACCTCGATTCTCTCCTCTCTCCTCTCCTCCACCCTCTCCACACCCTCTCCCCATCTCTCTCCTCTACTCTCTCCGACGCCGGTGCGTCATCACCACCACCTAAGCCACTACCCCCAACTGCCATCTCTCACACCATCTCCACCAACATCACCGCCAGCCACCGCCGTCTTGGTGGCTAGATCTCCACCACTGCCAGAAGCCGCCGGATCACCACTACCACCGTCGCCCTCTCTCTCCCTCTCTTCTTCTCCATTTCCATCTCTCTCATCTGTCTCTGTGGCCCCAGATGATGCTGTAGCCCCTGTGGAACCCATTTCAACCACCGGGCTGGCACCTTGAGCGCTCGAACTCGCTGGTGGTGGCACCACCATGCTATCCCCACCCCTCTCCACTGACGGTGAGGCCACCGGAGGCTGTGAATCGCCGGTATTTTCCATGAAAACCGATCAATGCCTCAAAATCGAGCGCTAATCTACTGAAATCGGACCGAGATCGTGCGGACAAACCCTAGATTTTGGGGGTTTTTAGTGTGGAACAAAAATCAAATGGAAAATGGGTGGGTTTAGATCGGAATCGCAAGAGAGGTGTGAAGTTTCGATCTCTGGAAATTTTGGAACGTTATGAGAGTAAATCGAACGTTGAACGGAATTAAAACCGAAGCTGAGGTTCTGAACCGTCGTCCCCGTTCAGGGGTTCAAGCGCTTAAGCTGGACCTTTTGAGCGCTGGGGGGGTCAACTATGAGGTTGAGCGCTCAAAGCTCTGGAGTTGAGCGCTCAAGTCGAGTTGAGCGCTCAAGTCTAGTTGAGCGCTCAAAGGGGGTACCCTGAGCACTCAAACCCTATTCTGGCATAACTTTGGCTTCTTTTGCAAGCCTTTCAGGGGCATTTTAGTCATCCCTTGTGATTTGTTAGCGTACCTTGGACTCGTTAGTCCCAACCAATCGAACGCAGATAGACCCGAGGATCTAAATCTCAATGATTCGCCGTATTAGGCCATGCAATTTGTGTAAGTCTATCGTGACTTGTTGAACAATCATGTTTCGCGTTAGCATATATGCGAAGTATTTTGACTCCGGTCTGAGAGCCCCGTGCTTGTTTAAATCAAGTTTACCAATCATGATTCGCGCTAGCGTGTGCGTGAAGTATTTTGACTCCGGTCTGAGAGCCCCGTGCTTGTTTAAATCAAGTTTACCAATCATGATTCGCGCTAGCATGCGTGTGAGTATTTTGACTCCGGTCTGAGAGCCCCGTGCTTGTTTAAATCCTTATCTATGAGGGCCGTGTGCCGGTTTAAATCATCTTTGAGGGCCTTGTGCCTGTTTAAATCGTTGTCTTCGAGGGCCTTGTGCCTGTTTAAATCATCATCTATGAAGGTCTTGAACCCATTTATGTTTGTTTATTGATTAAAGTATTTTCAATTGCCCCGAAGAACTACGCCGGTCTGATCCTTGCAATGGGGTACGTAGGCAGCTCGTGGAGCACGACCGATTGATCTTTAAAGTTTTTCTTTGTGACTTGAGATGTATTGCGGGGAATGAGTCGGGTTGTCTATGTCTTGGACGTCACACATGCCAAATCAATGGCATCGAGTCCCGTCCAAGAGGGGCAACTGTAGACACCCCGATTTTGAACCCGGGATGCGCTCGAGCATTCCCGATGATGAAACGGACCAATCATGGCTACCTGAAACTTGTGAGAATGGTTTGAATTTGATCAAAATCAACCAAACATTGCAAAACAGCCCAAACCAACCCAAGCATCATCGAACCAAGCAAAACCATCAATCTGCCACCAAGGACCTTGAGCGCTCAAGCTTGAGGCTTTGAGCGCTCAATCCTGAGGAGCACCTTGAGCGCTCAAGCCTACGGCTTTGAGCGCTCAACTCTGATCCCAGTCAGGAATCTGCAGAGTATCTCATCATGAGATTTTCTGCATGGGAGCGTCTGGGATGATCTCCTACGATCCTAATACGTATAATACACTCTAAAACGACCCTAAAACTACACCTAAAACTACCCCTAACCCACTTTCAAATCAAACCCACTTATTCTCTCTCTACATTTTCCCTCCTACACTCCTTCTATAAAAACCACTCACCACCCCTGGTTTCCAGGTTACCAACTCTCATACTCCAGCTCTCTCAATTCCTCCAGAAACCGTCCTTTCTCTCTCTCTCTACAAAACCATCAAAACCATCAACAAAACCACCTTAATGGTTGAAAGTTCTATCTTTTACTGATCATCCATTGATCAATCAGTTGTGTAGATTGTTTCACCCATCCAGAATACTAACCAAACATCCATAATCATCTACCATCAAGCCCAAAATCAAGTTCAAGCTATAATCCTTTTCAAAAGGTAGTTAAACATGTGATATATTCACTGTTTTGATCCCACTGAGGAAGACTAGTGAGTTCAAGCAAGTTCTTTATACTTGCATTGAACTCACAAAGGTCTAAAAGTTGTTTAAAAACACTTTTAATCTGCAGTTACAGCAGGGGTTGAGCGCTCAAGCCTTCGGCCTTGAGCGCTCAAGCCCAGCTCTGGACAGTCTCTGTTTTGTTAGTTTTTTTTGTGTTCCCATTTGGTTTTGATCGTCATTAAATAGTCAGATATGTTTATATTATTTTCAGAACAGTTCATTTTCACCCAAAAAGTGCGTGCATGAGTGTTGATCATCTACTTCATGATGATCAAACATCAAAATCTTTGAAAATCTTATATTTGAGTGCAAAACAGTGACTGTCCAACTTTATAAATCTTTATTTTATGTATTTATGATCCTGAGAAAGTATCAAAATTCATTTTCAAGTCAGAAACCAGAAAGCCACATTATGGCTTAAGCGCTCAAGGTTATGTCTTTGAGCGCTCAAGCTGTTCTTGAGGGTTGAGCGCTCAAGACTCAGGCCCTGAGCACTCAACCCCTATTCTGGAATCCAGGGTGTAAATTAGTCTCTTATGTTCTGTGTTCATAATCTCTTGCAATTGCTGTATAGTGATTTCTGATTCTTGAAAATGTTTGTAGTGATCTCCTTTATTGTTATCATCATCACTCATGTAGATCACGTGCACAAGCATCCACCGTAGAATCGTATCTTTTGTGTATATACTGTCGTTATGTGATTCTTGTCCCCGCTTCCCCATTTACGTGGTTAAATCGAATTTCAAGTACTTCCAAAATCCCACAAAATGTTGAGTAGAGATCGGTTCACGGACCGGGCGAGAGGGGTGCCGTAAAACCCTTCCCCTCTCGTAACCAAACCCCCGAATCCGAGAAATCTTTGGTGCCACCATGATCAGTAAAATCTTTTTCAATGGGCAAATGAGTCATTTTTTAATCGGTTTCTCGGGTTCGGACCTCAAATCCGGGTGGCGACTCTAACAATCACAATCTTTTCAAACGTGAAATCGAACCATTCCCATGGGCCGTCCACAACAATCTGATTGCTTCTTTTGATGATTTTCAGACCTCTCTCAAACCCTCTACTGGTATAGCTGACCAAAGAGAGCTTGATTGAGCCCCCTCAGGGCCTTTTTGAACACATTGGTAGAAAAACTACCTCTTTTAGCTTGATCAAGAACTTGAAAAGGTTTTTTTTTTTAGTGGATTTTGTAAGAATGTGGCTTCTGATACTTGAGTTTACAGAGCTAAGAGGATAGTTTGTGGAGGCTTTAATGGGATTTAGTTGATGGTGGTGAGTAGATGATGGATTGATGGAACAAAGGGATGATTTTTAAGCTTGAAATGGGTTGAGCTTGAGGGGTGATGAAAGAATTGAAATTTCTGGAGGTATTTTGACAGAGTAACAGCAAGGGTGTGAGAGTGTTTTCTCTGTTCTTGAAAATGGGAGAGTAGAATGGGTTTTATAGGCACACAAGGGTCCATAAAGGGCCACTTGGACCTTTCAAAAGGGTAAGGGGTCACCTAGGGGGCAAGGGGTAGATGCAATGATCTCCCTCACATCTTTCTCCAACTGACTCTGCAACAAAATCCCCCCAAGATATCGTTCCCGCCCACTAACAACTTAAACTACACTCAACCTGGACTGATATCCAGGCGCCTGGATTGATTCCATGAATCCAGGCGCCTGAACCATGGAATCCAGGCGCCTGGATTTGTCCAATCCAGGTACCTGAAAGACCAATCCAGGTGCATGTATTTCAAGGTTTTGGGCCATTCCAGGATTTCAAGGGATGTTTTGGTAATTTTATGGGAGGTTATTGGTGACGTGTTTCAAGTTTTTTATCAAGCCTTGTGTGTCCTCATTAGGCATCTTCATCATCGGGGAAGTTCCGGAATACTGAGGATTCGGATTGGGGTGTCTACACCCATGCATAGCACGGGTTTTTTTTTATACCATTGTGTGCACTTGAAATTTGTGGTTATCATCTCTCTCTTTTTTGTTGGTTCTACTATTGTTCAAAGGTATGATTTTCACACATTTGGTTTCTTCTTCTTTTTTTTTCTTTTCTTTTTAACATTCTTCTTCTTAATAACTTATGTATATAATAGTTTGATAGTGTTACAATTTGTATACTTAATTTCTCTATGTTCTGTTTTCTTTTTAAATGACGACTGTTTAAAGCTTTGCCTAATCCAATTCTTCTTTGTAGTCAAGAGAGTTTTTGTCCCAGCTGATTCACCAGGTACATGTAGTCATTTATCCAAAATATTTGGTTCTTGCCCTAAACACTAAAACTACTTGCATTTACTTTGTTTTACCACTTTTTTTAGATCTTAAATCTCAAAGATTGGATAGATTGTTCATGAATAGGATTGGCTTGCTTTCTGAACAATTGAGCAGGTTTTCTTTCAAAATGGACTAATCAAATCTTTTTGTGCGTAATGTTGTTCGTTTTTCATTTTCGCCTCTCTATAAACATGTTGTGAGATTAGATTTTGGAAGGATTGTTCCTTGTAAATTGTCCATGGTTGGGTGCTAGAAATTATCTCAAAATGTCCTATATTTGGTGTCAACGAAAGATCTCGACGCATTTAATTAATCATCCCATGGGAACTGATTTCGTGCATTCAAATTAGTGGAAACTCGAAATTTGGAATCAGCAAACGACGGTGTAGTTGAATTTGAGGTCTACTTCTCTTTGTAAAGAATTTGTCGTCTGCTGATGCTCTTTCAATGAGCTTGGTTTTAAAGAGCATTTTCAACCACCACTTTTTAGAAATCCAGATGTCTTTTCTGCACAATTGTTTGCTACGGCTAGTTAAATATATATATAGGAAAAATCAGTCCAAATCTTAGTTTCAAAATTGGAAGAATCGAGGTAAGTCTTTTTGGTAATTCTTTTGGCGTTGGTCGAAAAGAAGCGATAAATGTTTTTCTGTGTGTGTGTGTTTGATTTTGAAGGGAGGAGAGTTCGATCAAAAGAAACAGAGAGAGAGAGAGAGAGAGAGAGAGAGAGAGAGAGAGAGAGAGAGAGAGAGAGAGAGAGAGAGAGAGAGAGAGAGAGAATTGCGTCCTCTCATCTTTGGTAAGTCCCTTTTTTTTTTTGCTCTTCTGGAAATGAACTTGTACACAGTGAAAGTGGACGATATATAGGGTTTTCAACCCTAGGGGTAACTTCGTCCATCTCTATGGTAATGCTGTTTTTTTTCTCTTCTGAAAACGTCAAGCTGTATTAAGAACCACCAAGACATATCCTTGAACAAAACCGACTCCAACTCGGGCGGAATACAACTCATAGAAAGAAACAAACTTCTATCTAGACAAGAAGTAGCAATCCAATGCGCCGCTTTGTTACTATCTCTTTGGCACCATTCGAAAACCCATTTGCCTTTTTGATGCCTAGAATCTGATGTCTTCTAACAATACTCCTTCCGTCCCATATTGCTTGCCCTTTTTGGGAAAGTGTGCATTTTGCATGCAAAAGAAAAGTGTTTATGAGGATTATTTTTTAAAGGATTTTTCTATTGTCAGCCCATTGGGCTGGGCTGACAATAAGGCAAAAAAAAAAAAAAAGTTCCAATGTACTTTTAACACATATCTATATACTTTCACACATTATTATACATTTTTCACACATTTCAATACATTTTTTAAGGCTTAATATCAGCCTTAAAAAGATTCGAGTTGTGTGGAGATTAGATTCGATTTTTTTATCCCACTTTCAATGGAGTACGTAGTGGTTAGTATTTGGTAATGTATCCTGTTAGGTGGAGTATTAATTTTTGAACAGTTAATTTGTTTATTTTCTGAATGTAACTAGACTGGAAAACATCTTCTTCCAAAAAAAAAAAAAACAGAAATGATACATATACACACATTTTACCCACAAATTACTCAAATACACACAAGTGTGTGGGCTCCACACACACTTGTGTGTGTGTTTGGGTGCAGTGTGTATGGAACCCACACACTTGTACGTGTGTTTGGATAATTTGTGGACAAAATTTTCGGGGTATGTATCATTTCTGAAAGAAAAACGGTGGACGAAAAAATATACTACTAGTATTAGTCCAACCTTTTGTCCTCCATTCGTCACGAATGAGGTATTGATTTTAGTCCCTCCCAATCCCAGTCCTAGCCCAGCCGCCATTGTGGGACCCAAGCTCTCAAATTTTGACGAGCCGGCCAACTACTCTACTCCTATTTATACCACCCCGGCCCCGTGTTCGTAATGGTGCCAATTGGGAAAATCTTTTCCCATTCCAACAACTTCTCCAATTGTCAGTGCTACAGGAGACAAAAAAAAATGGAAGGAGAAGCAGGGGAACAAGGACGAGAGGAAGAAGAAATCCCTCTTCTCACTCCCTACAAAATGGGAAACTTCCAACTTTCTAACAGGTGCAAAACCCCACCTTTTTTTTTTGGGTCTGGCTAACCAGTGCCGTATAGCACCCATTAACCTCGAGAGTGGGGTATACTTTTTGTACTTTATGTTTTTTTGGCCCACTTGTTCCTGACATCTCTCTCTCTCTTCCGTGCCTTCCAATCTCTCGCTCTTGACATCTCTCTCTCCTCCGTCCCTTCCAATCTCTCTCTCTCTCCCCTTACTTTTTTTCCTCTTTTCATATACTATCTCTCACTTTTTCTTTTTTACAAATTAAAAGAAAATATATTTCTAAATATTTTTTACAAAATTTTTTTACACCATTCAAAAGTACTCGTTGAGATCTTTTGAACGGTGCAAAAAAAAATTAAAAAGTAGTTTCGAAAATATTTTATTTTTTAAAGTCAAACTGGCTGGTCCCGTAGGAGACATTTAAATTGGGACGGAGAGAGTATCAAACAAGACCAATATTGAGTATTATGTACAGAAAAAATAATTTTTTGGGTATATGCTCATTTTTTGCACGAAAAATGAGCCTATACCCAAAAAATTATTTTTTTCCGTACATAATACTCAATATTGGTCTTGTTTGATAGATGACGTCGAATAGATTTTAAATATATAACTTTTTTTAATTTTGAATATATAAAATAAAAGTTATGAACATTTTAATTTGTAAAAAAGAAAAAGAGAAAAAAAATTGGTTGAGTAAAGAAAGAAAGTGATGACTGATGAGAGAGAGGGAGAAAACTCACGAAGAGAGAGAGATTGAGAGAAGACGGAAGAGAGAGGGTGGGGGGAATTTTTGGGAATCTGGCGATGGGGCCCGCCATTTGGCCATGGGTATCCGCATACCCAGCGCTATGTAGCGCTTGTTAGCATTTGCCTTTTTTTTTTTTTCCATTTGATTTCCCTGTTGTGTTTATCTTTTGTAAATGGTAGTTAGTGTGAGTCTGCTTCACTCATCAGTTTGGCTTATCTCAAGGTGGTCTTTTTTCCTTGATTTTTGACTTCTCTGTTGTTGTTTTACGGATTTATTATCGCCAAGGCATGTGAATTTAACTTTAGTCACCAGGTGTTCGAAGAAAGTCCCGAAGTGGAATTTTTTTATTGTTGAATCGTTGAGTAGGTAGTCAATCAAAGATTAGATTTTTCTTTCATTTTTTAAATTTTTTTATGCTGATATATCTCGTACATATGATATAGGCGTATGGGAATGGGGGGGCCTGCTGTGCACCAGCCGCATGGCACGGTGCCATGCGGCTGTGCACAGCAGGGCCCCCGCCTCCTAGGCGTATGTGTGTTGGGAATTTGTATATTTTCTGATATCAGGATGTAAGATATCTTTATCTTGTGATTATGTGAATCACTTTGTTTAGGGGCGGTTCTTTTGTTCAACCTGTTGTTTGTTTTATCCTGTTTAATTTGTATAAGCCTTTTGATTCAATTAGTGAAATGACTGAAATCTAGTTATGTTATTCTCTTTTAGACTTTACAAGGACCACGTAGCAGAGTCCGGGATTTAGACAATTTGTTTTCGCATTGCTCATAAACTTCATAGCCTGTTGCAGTTATAATTATTCTCTCCATTTTTTTGCAGGATTGTCTTGGCGCCATTGACAAGGCAGAGATCTTTCAACAACGTCCCCCAACCGCATGCTATTTTATACTACTCACAGAGGACCACTAAAGGGGGACTTCTCATTTCAGAAGCCACAGGGGTTTCTGATACTGCACAAGGGTATTCTAACATTAGTATTTTCCAAGTTGTGTATTTCTTGTGTTGGTTTAGAGGAAATTGTGTAGGTGAGTGTGTGTGTCGCTGAAACTGATTGTCTTTTTCTCTTATAATTTTGTTAACTACTTGCTCTATATTTTACGTAAAGGTATCCTTATACGCCTGGTATATGGACAAAGGAGCAAGTTGAAGCCTGGAAGCCTATTGTCAACGCTGTTCATGCGAAAGGTGGCATCTTCTTCTGTCAGATTTGGCATGCGGGAAGAGTTTCAAACCATGGTTTGTTGTTTACCTTTCTGTCCCATTCATCTTTTTTCTTTCATCGAAAGATGGTGTTTAGATTCCACTTCAATTGTTTGCAAAATACTAAAACATGTGTGGTAGGATTTGTGCCAACTTTATGACTGCTAGTTTTCTATTTACATTTCTCTGTATGTCTGACGATCTTGCATGGACTACTATCTGTGTTCAGGGCAAGTATTGATAAAGATGATCTGCTAGTTGGATTTATGATGCATTTAGACACATTAACTACTACATGTTTATTCATTGCATGTAGCTTTTGCTACGTTCATTAACCACATTTCTTTCTCATTGAACAAATTTATTACTAGTTTTAGGACTTGACATATTTGAAGTAGGTATCTATTACTAGGTTCATTGAAAGTTGAAACACATAACACATTTAGGTTTGATTCTACCCATATTTCGAGGAATTGAAATTGCCTTTTGCAAGGCTTTTTTGTCACGCCCCAAAATGGGGAAATGACCGGCCGTGGATCATGAGGCTTCAGCCCGTGAAACACGCAACCTAAAATAAATTAAAGTCATAGGACGTAAAATATTTTCTTCTTTTTTTTATCAAACCAAACCAAAGCCAAAGCACCCATTCATAACCATGGGACACAACCATCCCATAAACCAAAATGATAAGAATATATCACCAACAGAAAAAAGAAAGTTTTGATTTCCATAAATAAGGATTAACAAAGTGCGGAAGCGATAAATAAAACTAGAAAACTAGAATGCAACATCCTATGGAGGTCGACACAAAAACTCCCCACGACACCGCCAGAGTTCCTCACCTATCGACTCGATTTTCCTAAAAATGACGTTGGAATAAATCCGTCAACTGACAAGCTCAGTGAATGGCAAAACATGTATAGAAAATAAAGTTCTAAAAATTGGATAAAAATAGATTACCATGTAAACATAATTTCGCATACGAGGTGTGCAACAAAACAACAATTATACCAATAAATTCTTTTACCAATAACAAGTCTTAATGGTGATCACAACACGATATCCAACAACAATGGGGAATCTCAACCAATACCAAATAGTATCAAGTGCCAGTGAACAAAAATCTCAGAATTGGATCCAATATCGAATCTTAGAGTCACCATGAGTAGGCAGCCCATGGAACTTTTCCCCAAGAACGATCCGGCGAAAGTCAGCAGTTGAGCAGTAGGTTTACCGGCTAGAACACGGTCTCTTCCCTAATGGTCAGAGTCACCCGCACACAGAGGATTAATTTCCCTGGACTTCCAAAAATAAGGGTTCTCACCAAGAATATTTTTTTATCGCATGCCAATTTAAAGAACCAAATATAAACAATTCACGTTTCCAAATAAAAATGATAAATTTTCCGAAGTAATAATTTAAAGAACTCGGGGAAGTTTCGAAAGTACGTAACAGGTTTAACCACTCACCTGTTTCTAGATGTAATGGAACTCGAATACGCAAAAAGAGGCTAACCTGAACAAAAACGAATCATACATGATTACTAGCTATACTAAATATGTAACTATCTAAATTAAAACCCCATCTTAAGTCTAAACTCAGTTCACGCAAAGACCAAGTATTAGACCCCACGTATCACTTGATCTTTTACCAAAAACATGCCACGTCAATCCAAAATTCAAATGTTACCTACAAGATTCCAAAACAATTCATGTATTATAATTCCCCAAAGAGACATAACTGCCTTTGCTAAACCCCAATATATTATAGTTCTTTACCACCACCGAGCACCATTGTCACATACGCATACGACACACCATCAGGCACAAAACCCATCACCATCCACCCATTCAGTTCTCTCACAAACTCCACTAGCTAAACCATCCAATCAAAATCGATTTCTATTTTTTTACTTCATAGATAGAACACCAAATCCTAGCGTGAGGAAGGACAAAAGAGAAGGAAAATTAAGAGAAATAAGATGGATTGGAATAAGAGCAGCTTACCTGCGCACTCACCAGCGGAAACTCTTAGACTGCACGACTTCTCTCTGTATCCGTAGGTTCTCTCCATAGCGCAACCCTAGGCAAGAGCTAAATATGTTTATATAGGTACAACTTTACACAACCACCACTAAGCCACGAAGCCCCTTAAAAATAGCTAATTAGGTAGTGGAACATTATCCCAAGGAAACAGATTCCTAATATTTTTTTTGCCATTCGTTAATCTTAATCTACTCTATCCTAATTAGCCTAGTACTAAATAATAGACAACAACTCACATCTTTCATACCCCAAATCTTACAATAATTACCACAGTACCTATTGTGCCCGAGAAGAAAATAAATATAGTAATAATAATTAACCTGGACCAATCATATAAGTCAAATTCTTACGCGAAAATAATTATTAGGAAAAGGAAATTTAGGGTGTCACATTTTTAATATTTTATGTGATCTCTCATTTTCAAATTTATGTCTAATGGCTCATTTGTCATCGTTGTCTTCTGTATTGGCCTCTTCTTCTCCATCAAGTCAAGATACCAAGGCCCCTGTAGCAGTTCAGTTCTCTGTTGACTTATTCATGGCTACATTGTGTATAGGATTCCAACCAAATGGCCAGGCTCCAATCTCTTCTACGGACAAGGAATTGACTCCTGAAATTCGAGCTGAATTTTCACCTCCACGACGGCTAAGAACTGATGAAATTCCTCTAGTAGTCAATGATTTTCGACTAGCTGCGAAGAATGCTATGGAAGCTGGTAAGTTTGTTGATAATTCACTTTATACCGTGACTTTCCAGTCTCTGTTAATCAAAATCAATGCCAGACTTGTAAACACTCTGTATCGCATAGAAAACATTTAGTATGTTGTTGGAAAATTAGAGAACATTTAGTATGTTGTTGGAACTTTAAAAAAAACTAGTTTGACTCACCTAGCTCTTTCTCGTCTTGCCTACTGATTGAAAGGCTTCTTTCAATGTAAGTTGCTCTCAATCTTAAGCGGGATCAAATATTTTGGATCAATAAAGTGCAATAAGAATCTTTTTCTCAAGTTGGTATTGCTCCTGCTGCCCTGTACTAGTATACTGTGTTTCTTGATTTAAAATCTTTTTTTAACGTGCAGGTTTTGATGGGATTGAGATCCATGGAGCCCATGGTTACCTAATAGAACAGTTTCTAAAAGACCAAGTCAATGACCGAACTGATAAATATGGAGGATCTTTGGAGAACCGTTGCCGATTTGCACTAGAAATCGTTGAAGCTATTGTTAATGAGATAGGAGCCGATAAAGTTGGAATAAGGCTTTCTCCCTTCGCTGATTGCATGGAATCAGGTGACTCAAATCCAAAGGCTCTCGGTCTTTATATGGCTGAATCCGTGAGTAAATTCAGTGTACTATATTGTCACATGGTTGAGCCTAGAATGAAAAAGGTTGGAGAAAAATGTGAATGCCACTGCAGTCTTGTGCCCATGAGGAAGGCTTTCAATGGCACTTTCATTTCCGCGGGTGGTTATGACAGAGAAGATGGTAACCAAGCTGTTGCAGAGAATTGTACGGATCTCGTTGCATTTGGCCGTTTGTTCCTGGCCAATCCGGATTTGCCTCGTAGGTTTAAACTCAATGCGCCGCTTAACAAGTACAACAGAGAAACTTTCTATGTTCCTGAACCTGTTATTGGCTACACTGATTATCCATTTCTTGACACCACTGCTTAAATCCTCAGTGATACGATCACTATTCTTGTTGTCCTGATCTCAGAATTCACTGTTTAAAATAAATTTCTTCTGCAAGTGGGTTTTATTTTGCTGTATTGGAATATCCCTCCAGACACTCATTAATGGATATCCAACTGCATTTTTTAAGTGATTATTGTAATTCGCCCAGAGAGACCTGATGTATGTAGATTCTTGTGCACTAGCACAATGGAATAATTTGTTGTTATCAGTTTCTGTAGCTATTAAACTTATATTAATGATGATTGGAAAAGATGAAGTTGAGATTGTATTTTTCTGCTCTTTCTGCATTGCAACATCATTTGATAGAACTGATGCAAAGCCAGTTTTTTATTCTTTACTATGTAATTCGAGTTTGTTCTGCTGATCTCCCGTAGTAGTAATAATACATAGCTTAATTAGAGCATGTTATGGATGATATTAGTTTACTGACCTGAACAACTCATTTTGGGAAAAAATGCGTTTCGTTTGGCTCAGAATGTTTCTTTGAGATATGTTAAGTCTGTAACGAGAGTGTGAATCAGTGAGGGAAAATAAAAAAGAGAGCGTTAGAATTGGTGAATGTATAGGCTATTCTCAATAAAATTTTGCAAAAAAAAAAAGAGAAAGAAAAAAGGAGGCTATTAAAAACTGCATGGGGAAATCTGCTAGCTTCTCAACGGATATCTATAATATTTGGGGAGGAAGAAGCCTTCAGATTTCAAAACAAGAAAAAGGATGGCCAGCTAGGAGTACTTATGAAGATTGTTTTTTTTTTTTTTGAACCATAAACATAAAACTTATCATTAACTAAAGCCCAATATTACAAAGGCGACTCCGCGCAAGATTATGAGCCTCACTCAACTCTTGGCGGGTGGCCTTAGATACAACTACATAATCAAAAGACGAAACAAGATCTAATATATCCAACAAAATATTTCGTACAGAAATAGCAGCATCCATTATACAACAAAGGCCATGAATGACTTCCATACTATCCGTCAAAATCTGCACCCTCCTCAAACCATGAGTCGTAGCCCACCTTAGCACTTGCAAAACTGCCAAAGCCTCCACGCCTCATCAAAACACCACGCAGTTACCCCACAACACCGCTCCCTCTTCCAAGCGCCATCAACCACTCCTTTGCAAAACCGAGTATCTTCACCCAAGCATCCATGAACAAAAGCAGCTTGTTGCCCAGATCCACAACTTCTACCAACGCTCCTATCACCATTTGACTCACGAGTCTTCAACAGCGCTTGCAAATTAGAAGCAATATTAGACAGACAAACATCAAATGTAGGAATAGTACAATCAAACACTGCCCTGTTTCGAGCACACCAAATCTCCCATAACACACACACTGACTCACAAAAAGTCCCACCATCAGGAGCTTCCTTAAACCATTTAGGAAGGCAATCAACAAACCCGCCCACTACCTCCAAATCAAAATTAAAAGCTAGCCTTGAACAACGCCAAAGCTTTTTTGCAAAAACACAATTTAAAAACACATGGTCTATCGTCTCCTCCTCAGCCCCACATAAACCACAAATTATCTCGCACTATGCTCCTTCTACACAAACCATCCTTTACCACTAATATACGATGGACCACCTTCCAAACAAAAAGACTATTCTTCGGTGGCAAGTTAAAAGCCCAAAACTTTTTCCTAAAAATCCGGAGAACACCTACCCACCCCTCCTGGATACTTTCCATACACTGCTAAAAAATAGGCCGATTTAACCGAAAAGCTACCATTCCTTGAATGACCCCAATAAAGTCTATCTACCCTCTCTCGACCAGGAATATACGTCGCCAAAATTCTCCTAGCAACCTCGCTCGGGAAAAAAGGCTTCAACCAAAGGCTCCTGCCACTTTATCGTCCTCCAATCTATTAGCGAGCCCACTCTCAAATCACTAAGTGAATTCATAATATCCCTTCCCACAAATGGATTATCGCTCCCCACAATCCACTCATCCTTGAACACCTTAATAAGCTGGCCATTCCCCACTTCCCACTTCAAACCCTTGACTAATAAATCCCTTCCCACAAAATACTAGGCCACCCCCAAGAACACCCCGCCACAGGCTTGACCGTCAAAATACCTTCATGTTTACAATACCTACCCAACAATACACGAGAAACCAAACTATCCTTATTTTCAAATAACCTCCAAGCCACTTTTGCTAACAGAGCTTGACTGAAACAATTAAGATCGCGTAAACCCAAATCCCCTTGCCCTAGGGGCTTACACAAATTAGACCATCTCATCCATGGAATTCCACCATCCTCATTCTTCTCCCATAAGAACCTAATAATGACACTCCGAATCTTCGACACAAAATAAGCTGGAGCTCTAAAAACTGAAAACAAGTAAACTGGTATTATGGACAATGTGTGCTTAACTAAAATAAGTCTCCCAGAAAAATCCAACACACCCTTCTTCCATCCCGCCAATCGCCCTTCAACTCTGTCCAAATTCTTTTGAACAGCTCGCCTTTCCGCCTCGTAAAATCCAAATCCGCCCCCAAATATCCCCCCGGCTTCTCGACAATCTTAACCCCAAGAGTCACAAACAAGAAATCCCTCATATCCGCCTTAAAATTAGGACTCACTATAATCTCTGATATAGAAAAATTCACTTTCTGTCCCGCTATACGACAGTACTCATCAAGCAACCACTTATGAAGATTGTTGAGGATAGCAGAGTTTGCTTAAGCTCTAGGAAAAAGATGGCTGATTTAATGACGTACATTTGGTGACAAAAAGGGATTTTTCTTAATCTACACTTTGAGTTTTGAACTTGGAAATTAAATGTAGGAAAACTAAGCGCAAAGGTGAACAAAAATCCTTTTTCTTCGTGTTTGTTTGTTTAAACTTTATTTATTAAACCCTCATGCAGAATTTTTTTTACTAGGTCCAAAAGTTTTTTATATAAACGATTTAGCATGAAAATAAACCACACCAAGACTTGTCATCAACCTTAAAATTATCAAATTTTTTATCGCATCAGAATAGATACACAAAAATCAACAGATCCAGAGCTTAAACTATTTCCAATCACATCAGATATGGTAGAGTCTGGAGCAATACAAAACAATTAGAAGGCAATCCTTAATTCATATTTACAACGAATAAAAATGGACCGATAAAACTAAGAGTACAGAAGGAAGGGGTACAAAAAATATACTGACAGCTTGCATGGTCCACTTTTGAGTTCCATGCAAATGATCCGAATCATTCATTAATTTAGAAATAATTTTTCGAATGCCCTTGCAAAAATTCAGCTCAATTAAATATACGTAAGTGGATGATCCAATATTCCAATTTCTTATTTAGAATTAAGGATCCTGAATTCTGAATGAAAACTTGAAGTTTGGATTACTCACTCACACATATCCACTTGAGCTGAATTTTTTGAAGGACATTCCGAAAATAATTTTAAAATTATTAAAAGTTTCGGATTATTAATGTGGGACCCAAAAGTGAGCCTCACAAATCGTCGATATATTTTTTGTACGCCTTCCATCTGTACGAATAGTCGGGTCCAAAAAGGACTATATATCCTTGGAATTGCAGCGATACGGCAGGTTCACAAGGAACAATGAGATCATTGAATGACATTTTCCCACACGGTTGCTTGCTTGTCAGACAAGCCATCTTGGCTCATCGGCAGAGTTCACAAATCCAATTTGTACAAGTATCTCATGCTTATTGTTTGGGTAATTGAAGTGGACAAATTATCTGATCAAGACGTCAGATGCATGCCTAGCTTAATAACAATGAAAAGGAGAGGGCACCAGAAATACTCAATCAACCAAGCTCATACAGTCATACCCTGTTACAATGAACATATTTGCAGGTTCTTTTCCTGCTACAGAATAAAACAAAGTGCTGGGTAAAAGCTGCATTGACAGTTATAATAAGACATGATTTTGAGTAATTATATTCAGTGGTGTGGTGGTCCGACTCCGAGTTTCCAAGACCACACGCTGGGAAGTGTACTTTGACAAAGCAGGGAGGTTCCTGTAACTGTCAAAAGCCTATAGGTAGTTCAGTTATCAATTTTCCTGTCCTATAGTCGCAATGGAAATGCTTTAGGCCCTTGGCTTCTACAGCAAAACTTCATACAACTTCGGTTTCTTCTACCAAGAAGGAAAGCGAAGTTGCCAAAGCTTGATTTTTCAAGTTCCACTAGAATATTCCCAGAGCCGGCTCATAGATTTTGGAGGCCTGAATCGAACTCATTAAACGAGGCCCACCCAATATTTGGCACATAAAAATTGGTCCATAAGGATTATTTATAAAAGCCATTACAAAATATTTACCGTCACAAAAATATAAAACATAGTTATCCAAAAAAAAAAACAACCGCTACAATATTTCAAAATTCATCATTTGAACATTTGTCTTCTCGCACTTTTAGCGCCAAACGTACTAATTAAGTCTTCATAATTAAGTTGTTTCACCATATCCTTCTCAATAGACAAAATAGTCAATCCATTTGGTATGGAAGGCTTACACAAAATTATTTGGCCATCCCTTCTATTTCACGCAATTTTCTTTCTTTTTTCTTTGTCCTCCCTGGGGTATGCCCCTTGTAGACTGTACATTCGCTTAGCCTTTTTTAATTTCAAGCTTAATTACCCAAAAAAAAAAAATTATTTGGACCTAGTATAGGTGTACTAAATAATTAGGGGCCCCAAATGTTTGTACATATATGTAGGTGTACTTCATCTTTGCCTTCTGAGCTTTTTCTGAAGGGGTATCTACCCACATACTGGCATCACCGCGTCCATCCTTAGAGGTCTTGTTGAACTTTGTTGTTGAATTTTTTTTTGTACAAGTGGGACCCACAAAAGTGTACTTTTTGTACCCTTAACGGGTGCACTATGGCACCCGTTAGCATGACCCTTAAAATAAAAGCAACTAAAGTAAGCAACAACTTCTAATGCCCAGGGAACAACATTTCACAACAAAGACGGCCCTACTTTTCTTTCTGGAGGTAATGTTGTCATCCATTCATCTCTTTTCGGTCCCACTTTCACATCCATCTCTTCCAAGAGGACATCATCACCCTCCATGGATATACCTGACAAAGAAAACAGTTTTCAGAATAGCATGTCCAATGGAGCTTTAGCATTCTTAGAAATAGACAATACTAACCCTAAAACACCTTTTTAATCTGAAAATAATGGGGAGGCATGAAGTGTAAACATTACATAAAATACTTTTATCTCAAGATCTGCAACAAAGTTTGTTATAATGCCTCCAAAGATGCCAGGCAGCACTAAGGAACATTCAGATGGCTTTCCATAATCACTGAGCACTATAAATATTTAGTACCACGATCTATGCAATTGCAGTCAACTGAAGCAAGACGTAGCACTTTTAGGAAAGCCTACCCCACTATGACAACAAAAGCTGCCCATTGCATTGGAGAAGTAAACCCAAAGTCCTTCAAAGATTTTGATGCAAGTTAATGACATTCACAGGAAATAAACAAATTGGCTTGCTAGTTGAGCAAAGGGTCGGTAACATTATGTGGAGGCATGGTACATAAAACAGATTATAGTATATTTGAAGAATGGAAACGACTAATTCTCAACAACTTGGGAGTGGTATGCAACCAAGCTTCTTGATTATTGAATTTGTGCAACCAAGAACCCTAACTTCCAAGGTTTTTAAGCTACGTAAATGAAGGGACCGAGATTTCTCACAACAGAAGTTCCAAATTCATGACCAGTAGAAAAGGCTGGCCATCATCCTTCCAAAAAGTATAAAACCACTAATCAAAGCTCACGTACTTTCGCAGATAACTAATTAATGATCATCATATCAATGTATGACATGGCACATGCAAGAACATAGCAAAATTTCAGTTCCACAAGTTTATTAGTTTGAGAAGATTGAGATGAGCTATAGCATACTGGTGGCTGGTGGTCAAGCCTGAGATGAGCAAAGGTGTCAAGCCCTCGATTGCTAAAGTTGTATTTATCAGTTATGATTTCCTGTGGAGAAAGAATACAATTATTGAAGTTTGATAGTTCTCAATAGTGGTGGATTTGTAAAGAATATTAAAGATGATGAGAATGATGTGCTACATAGATGAGCTACAGCTCCAAACTTTGAGCAGATTTGAAAGATTTATAAGAAGAATGCTATTACAAAGCACACGTGCTATTACATAGCATGTGGAACCCTCTTTCTCTGGTAGTTCTTCCTGATGGTGATCAGTGATGGAAATGAAGCCCCCACTCTCGAGTTATGCCTAGGCCTGTACACTCAACACACCGTTAGCAGCGGACTGGACCGTAGAGTCCAGAACGGCACTCCGACGGTCAAATTAGTAAAATGAAGAAGATGAAGTGTAGATCTAGGGTTTTGAGAGGAGAGTTGTGCGTACCTTTTCTAGGTGATGATGTTTACCTTTTATAGGTGAGCCTTGGCTTGATCTCCAAGCACAGTTGTGCCCGTCATGTGACATAACCGCTCGGCTGACGTCACGATGACGAGCCCGAAGGAATATACTGCGAACACATGCCTCCAGTAAAATTGCTACACGTGTCGTAACCGTTCGGATGACGTCACTTGTCATGATCACGGTTTGTTACACGTACATGTAGCATTAACTGCTTTGCTGACTCAGCACCTGGTCTTTTGGCATATTTCTGCATCACAAAGTCGGTTTAGATCACCCCTCGGGTAAGCCCCGAGGTCTTTCGACATTAACTCTGAAAACTCACTAATGAGTCAAGTATGGGGTAGGTTTCGGTGAATATCCGAAGCGTCCCTCGAAAATAGTCTCTCGGTGACTATCAATGAGGTGTCTCTTTACGTGAACCAGGTGCTCAGAATATCCGGACCCCTACCATAGCCCCTCAATCTCTCCGTGTGGCTTATCTCCCACGGGAGGGGTTGAATACTCGGTTGCCTAGCAGGGTCCGGGCTGAGCCCCATACTTCGCGATAAGGCTCATCATTAGATTCTCTGTCTTCGCCGACTTCTTGTCTATCCGGGACTCGCCGCGTGTCCCCTACGAAGTAGGGTTTTAGTGGTGATGTGACAGCTGTAGTCACGTCGTGCCGTATCGCTGACGTATCGGGTGAGGGCTGCTACGGTGCACCGTCCTTTTGGACACGTGTCACGCATCCGATGGCCGAGCACACGCCGTTCCGAGTTCTTTGTTGGGATTGCATGAGTTTCCCGCCCAAACTCATTAATTTTTCGAATTTCGTTCTTCCTCTATAAATACCATGACGAAAGAAGAGAAACATTTTCTCTCTCTATCTTTTCAATTCCCAGACGTTCTCTCTCTAAAAATCTTTGAGTTTTCTTGCGGATTGAAGTCGCTGCAACAAGTTTTTCACCAGATCTTCAGGTATATGGTGTTTCCAATATCTTATCCCTATTTTCTCCTTAATTCCGCTTCTATTTTCGTCCTTTTCCAGTCGTTTTCACGCATTCTAGGGTAGCTTCCTTGGGTTTGGGGTTGAAGATGAACAGTCGTCTTCAACCTGTTCTTGAGGTTGAAGATGACGCCGAGAGACTTAGGGCGTAGGTTTTTCACCCCCTTCAGCCATGGGTGCCAAGGGATGTCACTTCATTTGCGCACTTAGCGTTAGTCTGGGATCTCAAAATGTCTGGTGGGTCGCCAAGGAATAGGTTTTTCGGTATTGGTTTTTGGACCCACTGCACATAGCTAACGGTCTTTCACCATGCATTCTTTTTGTTAGGTCTGGCGCCACTAGTCGTTGAGATCTCATCAGATTCCGAAAGCTCAGGATCCGAGACCTCCAACACCGCTGTTTCCTATATTGCTCACCTTCTTCATAAGTATAGTGTTTGGCAGAACCCTTGCCGAGAGGTTGTGCCGATGGATTACGATTTTAATAAACCCGTAGACGAGAGGCCCTTTCAATCCATTCCCCCGAACCCTGACCCTGGGGTTGCGGAAGACCCCGTCGAATTAGAGGAGGAAGAGGACGTCTCGGATGGCTTCCTTGATGACAGTGACGCCACCGAGTCCGATGACCGTTCGGGTTGGGGACCTTCCACCACAGGAACAGCCACGAGCACCGAGCGTGCAACAAGCGTCGCTTCCAAACAGGATGCCGATCATGCGGAGGAAGTGGAGCAGGCTATCTTAGCCGAGATT
The DNA here is from genome assembly GCA_963854785.1 of Vaccinium vitis-idaea. Classification (NCBI taxonomy): domain Eukaryota; kingdom Viridiplantae; phylum Streptophyta; class Magnoliopsida; order Ericales; family Ericaceae; genus Vaccinium; species Vaccinium vitis-idaea. The sequence continues at coordinate 27,987,057 of OY978215.1, read as the reverse complement.
GGTGTCGTTGGGTCCGGAGAGAATAGATTGTCCGGAGCTGCTTCAAGTAGCGGGAAGAAGAAATACCCCTCGTGTCCCTACCTCCATTACTTCACGAATGGTGAGGCCGGGTACACTAAGTTTGTTGAGAAGTATGATATCTCGGAGGGGGTGTCGGTAACGGTCATTCCGAAAGGGATGCAACCAAGCTACGGCCCCAACCACCTGATTGTTCCACTAATGGCAATCACAGAAGGTGGGGTCAGATTCCCGATGAACACATTCACCCGAGCGGTTTTAAACACCTATTCCCTTTCTCCTGACCAGCTGACGATCAACAGTTATCGGGTAATCAACTCCGCCTACGAGTTGAAATTGAGGGATGATCTCGAGCTCCGGGTATGGGACTTATTTGAACTTTATGCCATGTCTCGCAATGCGAAGTTTGGGAGGTATTTCTTGATGACTAGGCCGAAGAAGAAGCAGATAGTTGAACACCTCCCGGATTCCGACCGCTGGCAAGAAATTTGCGTAATGGTTTCAGGAAACTATTGTCTTCTTGTCACCGAGGATCCATTCCCCGTTCCCACCCTTCGGGGTGATCATAGTTAATATTCTTTGTTGTTTTCTATGCTTGATTTTGTAAATAATATCTTGTTGTGATTTACTAATTTCTGCAGTTTGCAAGTCCTTCTCCCATCACCCGGCGCTTGAAGACTCGTGCCAGCTCCGAGAGAGCGCGCCAGTTATATCAGTGCTCCGAACGCTTAGCCCACGAGCATCTCAATTACTTGCCGACTTACAGGTGTTGGTTGAAGAAGAAACCAGCGAGAGCCCGGAAGCCCAGAAAAGGGAAGGGTGTCACCGAAACCTCTATTGATCCGACCTTGATCTCTGTACGGGAGAGAGCTCATCTTGAGGCTCAACCAGTCGGGTCACTCTGAGGTAAGGAAAGAGTTCCTGTAGACCGCACTTCCCCCGACCCCCTAGAACAAGAAGAAGAAATGCCGCCGAAGATCGACCTTGCTGCGAGGTTGGCCGAAACGACAGCAAAAAATAAGAAGGCCCCTGCGAAGAGAAAAGACAAACCGAGTACGGGATCCGTTCCCGGAAAAGATCCTGCCGCCACTCGAAGTCGGGTCTCTATTTCCGAGGATGAGAGACCGGGTAAGAAGCCGAGGGGTGACACTTCTCTTGCTGGGGACACTGAAGGGTTATTTGTAGGGGTTGACCAACCCGGTAAAAAGGGTGGTTCAGATATAGAGGCATTGACAAGGCCCTGGGAACTGTCTCTAATTACTGCTGAAGGGAGGAGCATCATGAATACCGACAGTATCCATGCCGACTCTCATCTCGGTCTGGGCCTGCTCTCTGCTCTTGCTCTGAAGAATGATATGGCCATGGTTCCGGGCAAGTTGGAAGACAATCTCTACCGTTGCTCGTCTTTGATAGTACAGGTATGCATTCAGATCCGAACTCCTGTATTCTATACTTGGTGTATTTGCTTACTTATTTTAATTTTCGTACTTTGCAGACTTGTTGAGGCTGCACGATCAAGTGCTGGAACTCAACGGCACGGCAAAGAGGTACAAGAGCCGAGCGGATGCTGCCCTGGAAAAGGTGCAGACGGCAGAGAGCCGTGCCGAAGAGCTCCGGGCCGAGAATGAGAGATTGAAGAAGGAGCTTGCCGAATGGAGGGAGAGGTCTGACCGACGACTCGAGCAGGTGAAAGCCAAGCATCAAAATGCCTTGGATGAAGGTCGGGATGCGGGGTTTGCTGAAGCTGGGGAGGCTTACGCTGGCGATATTCTCGACCTCGTGAAGAAAGGAGAACAAAAGGGCTTCAGCAAGGGCTACGTCTATTACTGTGATGTTTTGGGGCTCCCAGCCGAAGACCCTAAGAGAGAAGTGCCAGAAATTCCCGACTCCCCAGTTGCCGAAGAAATTCCAGAAGAAGATATCGGCACTCCCAAGCCCGAGAAGTCTACTGAAGAAACTCCATCTGAGATGACTTCTGCTGATAAGGCTTCAACCGAGGGGAAGTCATCCGAGGGCCCAACCAATGAAGCTATTAACATAACCCCCTAGAATAGGGATTTCGAACTGTTTTGGTTTTTAGAGTATTTTGACATACTGGACGGCTCCGAACATTAGGAGTTTGCCGTTCCAGATGATTGTAATCTAAAACAGGTTTCATGAGGATGGCACCGAACTAGTACCACCTAGCCATTCATCGGGTTCACCAGAGTGGTGATAATTTTGATTTTGGCGCTCTTTGTGCCTTTTTATGGAATGAATGTTTTTGTTTTAACGTTGCATAAAATATGCTTTATTGCTCGTATCGTATGTGATAGCCCCTGCTTCGGGACAAATCATAGGAACGGTTGCTCGGGTTTGAACTGAAGCAACACGAAATGGAATAATTTTGTTTCCAACACTTGGGAAAAAAATTCACTAATAGCCCCTGCTCGGGACAAATCAGAGGAATCGTTGCTCGGATTTGAACAAGCAACACGAAATGGAATGAAAATTTTTCCAATACTTGAAAAAAAAAATTCACTAGTAGCCCCTGCTGGGGACAAATCAGAGGAATCGTTGCTCGGATTTGAACCGAAGCAACGCGAAATGGAATGAAAAATCCTGGCGCCGGGCCTAGGTTATTTCCGAGGTGTTAGTAGGAACACCAAACCTGGATAGTTATTTTGACAAAGTAAACTAAATAGGTAACAGTTGTGAAATCTTTCTTCATTGATCACCGAAACATCATAAATTCAGAGAGCAAAGGGGCAAAACAGGCAGCCCAAATGGATTTTCTTCTACCGAGGCCCTGGAGGCTTACGGGGAAGGCCTTACACATCATTGCCTCGTCGTAGCCGTAGAGTCCCATGAGCTGTCGGTAATGCACGAAGTGCATTACTGCGTCCGACTTTGCGTCGTACTTTGTGAACTTTGGTACGGTGAAATTCTTCGGCGGTTGTGCCTCCCAGATTTCCTGTACGAATGGTGAATCCTGGATTTTCCGAAGCCTTGAATCGACTGGTTTTTCGGACAAACGTGGGGCCTCGTAGGCCTTGCCAGTGTTGTATGCCCTTTTGGCGTTCAGCCTGTGCCGCTCATCGCTCGCCCCTAGCTCCGCAGTATACTCCTTCCTTTTTCCGGAATTTCGGACCCGAGGAGGATTTGTTTCCGCTTGGTACGTTTTGACTCTCCGGTACGTGGGTCCCGAATGATAATATAATCGCCGGTATCATCCATGTCGTACTCAGGAATGCGTTGAATTTCGTGATCTCGGTGTCTCCGAGGACTCCGATCTTGGTGGTGAGTTTTCTTATAAGGTGCTCGGTCGACACGCTCTTGATGGCGATCATCACGCTCCTGGCGATGACCGTCACGTCGGTCATTGTGATCTGTAGATGTGCTACGGATGATCTCTCGGCCATTCGTATCGTATTGCACTGGAGCCTTTTCTCGGTTAACATCGTCGCATTCGCCGTTACGACGTGAGGCCCAAGACCCAAAATGCCCCGTCGTAGACTGGGAGCTTGAAGTAGAATGACCTCCCGTCCGAGTGGTGTGATCTGTACACACGATTTTTGAACGACGTCTCGGAGAAGGGGTCTGCTGTCTGGGGGGGATTACTCGTCCTGAGGCGTCGGTAACGACGAACGGCTGGCCCAGACGATCTTTGGCCGAAGGGCGTTGGGTATGGTGAGTGAGTTGGGTTGTCTTCAACGATGGCCATACGAGAACTGGGGAAAGGAGGAAGAGTACTCTCCAAAGAGAAGAGAAGAACGCCGGAGTAGAGCAAATCACTTTTTCCCCAGCGGAGTCGCCAATTGTGGTGCCCTCTTTCTCTAGTAGTTCTTCCTGATGGTGATCAGCGCGGAAATGAAGCCCCCACTCTCGAGTTATGCCTAGGCCTGCACACTCAACACACCGTTAGCACCGAACTGGACCGTAGAGTCCAGAACGGCACTCCGACGGTCAAGTTAGTAAAATGAAGAAGATGAAGTGTAGATCTAGGGTTTGAGAGGAGAGTTGTGCGTACCTTTTCTAGGTGATGATGTTTACCTTTTATAGGTGAGCCTTGGCTTGATCTCCAAGCACAGCTGTGCTCGTCACGTGACTTAACCGCTCGGCTGATGTCACGATGGCGAGCCCGAAGGAATATACTGCGAACACATGCCTCCAGTAAAATTGCTACACGTGTCGTAACCATTCGGATGACGTCACTTGTCATGATCACGGTTTGTTACACGTACATGCAGCATTAACTGCTTTGCTGACTCAGCACCTGGTCTTTCGGCATATTTCCGCATCACAAAGTCGGTTTAGATCACCCCTCGGGTAAGCCCCGAGGTCTTTTGACATTAACTCTAAAAACTCACTAATGAGTCAAGTATGGGGTAGGTTTCGGTGAATATCCGAAGCGTTCCTCGAAGATAGTCTCTCAGTGACTATTAATGAGGTGTCTCTTTACGTGAACCAGGTGCTCGGAATATCCGGACCCCTACATAGCACATGTAATACGTCTACATTTGGTCCATCCAATAGCACCAACTGATATATAAATAATCACTTTGAAACGATTGGAACATCTGATAAAGATGTGTACAAAATGTTGTTCTGGACAGTGGACAACACTGGCACTGGAAGAAATTGGGCAATTTTTGAATTGCATCCTTTTTAAAGATTGTTCCACTTTTCGGTTGTCATTGTCTTGTGCCAAGCATATAGCAATAGAGTCCAATGCCATCACCGTCCAAAGGTTGTCTTCAACTAGGCTCAGGTACACATCCAACCCACCATGAGCCCTTGGTTGCGCCCTTGAAATAAGAAAGAATTACCTGCCGGTACCAAATTTTTGGCCAATTCTCGCCCAACTCCAGTTGCGTTTCAAAAATGCACGACCAGCTCCTGTTGGGGTTACCAATGACACACACAAATCTGATCTCATCTCTCTCTCTCTCCATTCTGATACGCACATGGGTAAATAATAAATTACGCTTTTATTGTTAGATTTGTTTTCTCTCTCTCTCTCTCTCTCTCTCTCTCTCTCTCTCTCTCTCTCTCTCTCTCTCTCTCTCTCTCTGTACCCATCCCACATGGGCACAATCTCTCTCTCTCTCTCAACTCCCCAAAGCGTATGAAAGTGTCTAAATCTTAGGGTACCCTATGAAAGTGTCTAAACCTAAACCCTAGGGTACCCTATGAATGTGTCTAAACCACTAAAAACCTATAATAGGAAAGTGCACCATAAACCTAAACACTAGGATACCCTATGAAAGTGCCTAAACCACTAAAACCCTATAATTGGAAAGTGCACCCTAAACCTCAACCCTAGGGTACCCTATGAAAGTGCCTAAACCTAAACCCTAAGGTACCTTATGAAAGTGCCTAAAATCCTAGGATACCCTATGAAAGTGCACCCTAAACCTAAACCCCAAAAAAGAGTGACTTACTTTAATAGTAATTAAAAAGAATGACTTACCTTAATGGTAATTAGATGCATCTTTTCTAGACCTAGAGGTAATTAAAAATCTGTTGAATTAAGTGATGTGTGGGCCATATCGGCTATCGTATAGAAGTGGCAGTGCATATTTGTTTCAAGGGTGAATTAGACGTGATGAAATGCATCAAGTGTGGAATGATTCCGTTCTCTGCTGCACTCCTAAAGGTTGACGTATTGACATGTCAGACACGGGAACACTGTGGGACACGTACGTAGCGTGTCCCCATAATTTTTTTTTTAATTTTTTAGGGAACCGGGGCACACGATGGGGCCAATTTTTAGTTTTTTTAATTTTTTCAGGGGTAAATTTTTTATTACTCAAACGTTTTGGCTAAAAAGTGTAATTAACTCTTCTCTAGCTAGCAGATAAAAAAAGATAAAAAAAAAAAAACTCTTCTCTAGCTATTCCTACACGTACTCCCTCCGTCCGGATTTGTTAATCCATTTTGGGAGTTCATGCCACTTTTCAAATGATTATATCTCATAATTTATAATGGTTTACTTAATTTTAAAAGTATTATCTAATATAACTAATCGAGATTTATCAAACAAGATCCATATTGGATTACTCACCAATTTAAAAATACCACTAATTTTTTATCCAGTTGCAATAGAATGAGGGACAAACAAATCCGGACGAAGGAGGTATATATATTAACACATACACATACATATATTGTTAAGTTGTGGGTGTAAATGTGTAATTAGATTGTATTTGTCTACTCATGCAATTAAGTTAGTAGTTTAGGATCATAGTGTAATTTATCTTTTTCACTCTTGTATAAGTACTACGTAATGAGAACAGAATCCTACTTTTTACCTCAATAAAATTCTCTTAGTTTTTACATGGTATCAGAGCACAAGATCCATGTAAGGACTGACGTTGGTGTATGAGTTATACCTTCTCCACCATCGTTGGTGTTTTTCATCCTCGTTTTCATCATCATCATCATCATCATCAATCCACAGAGGAGTATTACGTACGTTGTAGTTATCGCACGTACGTGGTCAATCTTCACCCAGTCGATCGATCACTGTTAGGACTCAGAACGACTGGTTTCTTTTCCTGTAGCTCTCACCGACTACCGTACGATGCTCGCCTGACTTCGGCGAGCCCTGACGATCACCAGCGATCACCCTCGACTGCTGTACGATTGTCATACGCCATCAGTAGTACTCGAGATTGACTGGGTATTCTTAGGTTGAGTTCGTATCTCACTGGGTCTTCACCAATCTCACTTCTCAACCTCCGGCGAGCTCTGTAGACCCTCCAACGACCACTATAGGACGTTCGCCGATCTCCGACGACCGCTATGGGACATTCACCGATCTCCGGCGACCCAAAAAACCTCCATACCGACCCTGTTTGGCCACAAAACCGACTGGGTTTTCTTCGAAACTCATTGTATAATAAATACTTCTATGGTTCCATTTTTTCTTTATTTAGTTGTTCGAGTCTTTATTTAGTTGTTCGAGTCTTGTTGTCCAACTTGAGGACATGTTGTTTTTTTTCTTTAGAGGGAGAGTCTGATGTAGTAACTTTTAGGTTATTAGTGTCATTTTGTGTCCTTAGTGTTACTGGGTCTATAAATAGGTGTGTGAGTCTCTCATTTGGTGGTCTTTTATCATTTTAAGAATATATTATCAAGAGTTTTAACTCTTTGTATCCCATTTTGGGAGTTTCTCTCTCTAGAATATCTAATGGTATATTCCGGTTGCACCATCTTCATTGCTTTTCATATGCGATCGGTTTGTACTCTAACTTTTTATGTGCAAACAATCGTGCTTAAATTTTGGATTTCGCAATAAAAGGGATTGAGAATTTCATAATGACAGTTTTAACTGTTGGGTTAAGTTTCATATATATATTTGTTAGACTTTTCTTGAGTTTTAGTAGATGTGGTGAATGATTATAAATTTTGACAATTTACACTAAGTTGAAATTTGTTGGACATGAATTTTTTTTTCAATGTGCATTTGAAATCGTCCCGTGCGGGTATCTTTTTCAACGTGTGCACTTGAAATTTGTGGTTATCATCTTTTCTTTGTTTGTTCTAGTTATTGTTCCAAGGTATGATTTTCACACATTTGCTTTCTTTTTTTCGGCACTTTTTTTTCAACATTCTTCTTCTAAATAACTAATGTAATAGTTTGATAGTATTTCAATTTGTATACTTAATTTCTCTATGTTCTATTTTCTTTTTAAATGATAAGTGTTCAAAGCTTTGTCCAAACCAATTCTTCTTTGTAGACAAGAGAGTTCGAATTTTCGTTCCAGCTGATTCAGCAGGTACATATAGTCATCCATCCAAAATATTGTTCTTGCCCTAATACAAAATATTGGTTCTTGCCCAAAACACTAAAACCGTTTGTATTTACTTTGTTTTACCACTTTTTTAGATCTTAAATCTCAAAGATTGGATCGATTGCTCATGAATAAGATTGGCTTGCTTTCTGAACAATTGAGCGGGTTTTCTTTCATAATGGACTACTCAAATCATGTTTTGCGTAGTGTTTTTTGTTTTTGCTTTTGCCTCTCTATAAACATGTTGTGAGGTTGAATTTTGCAGGTTTTTTTTTGGCTATTTTTTCTAAAACGAAGATTGTAATTCCCATTAGGTTTCTTTGATTTTTTCTTTGTTTTGACTAATTAACTATTAGTTATGGAAGATGACAGGCTCAACAAATTGGTAAGTCTTCAACACATTTCTGTTTTCATAGTTTTCTCACGCACACATATAGAAGCAAAAGTTTTCCCCTCCTATTTGTATTCACTTTAAAAAATAAAATAAAATCTATAGGCTATGTTGTGGAAAGAGAAATTTTATTTCTTCAATCTACTTCTAATGCATTTTCTCTTTAATCAATCTAATGCAAAATGGGTTTTCGTGAGGAGGGCTACAGTCGCGACAAGTGGCATGAAGTAATTGGATTGTGATTGAGATTTTCAAGCAACACATGTGAGATTTGATTACGCACATCCTAAATTTGCATTTAATTTTATTAGATAACTTTCGCTCCGTTATGTGAAAAATTGAGATTTTTTTATTTGAAATTCGATAATGATTTTTATTAGTCCCATAACGGAGCAAAAGTTATCTAATAAAATTGAATGCAAATTTAAAAATCTTTATAGACTACCAATCAGTCATGATTTGTGGTTTCAAAAAAAAAAAATTCAAAGGAAAGTTAAGATTTTTTCCTTTGGAGATTATCATTTCTAGAAGCGTTAGTATTAAGTCTATACAAATACTTGAGTGCAACTACAAACCATTCATATTCTTAAACTTCTTTATAGGTGTGTAGCTCGAGCCTCGAGACATCTTCATTGCTTTTCATATGCGATCGGTTAGTAGTCTAACTTTTTATGTGCAAACAATCGTACTTAAATTTTGGATTTCGCAATAAAAGACATTGGGAATTTTGTAATGACAATTTTAATTGTTGGGTTAAGTTTCAAATATATTTATTAGACTTTTCTTGAGTTTTAGTAGATGTGATTAAAGATTATAAATTTTGACAATTTATACTAAGTCGAACTTTGTTGGATATGAATTCTTTTTCAGCGTGTGTATTTGAAATCATCCCATGCATAGCACGTTTATCTTTTTCTTTTTTTTCTTTTTTTTTTACCATCGTGTGCACTTGAAATTTGTGGTTATCACTTTTCTTTGTTGGTTCTAGCTTATTGTTCCCAAGATATGATTTTCACACATTTGGTTTCTTTTTTTCGGCAATTTGTTTTTTAACATTCTTCTTCTAAATAACTTATGTATATAATAGTTTGATAGTGTTACAATTTGTATACTTAATTTCTCTATGTTCTGTTTTCTTTTTAAATGACGACTATTTAAAGTTTTGTCCAATCTAATTCTTCTTTGTAGTCAAGCGAGTTCGAATTTTTGTCCCAACTGATTCACCAGGTACATGTAGTCATCTATCCAAAATATTTGGTTCTTGCTCTAAACACTAAAACTGCTAGCATTTACTTTGTTTTACCACTTTTTTTAGATCTTAAATCTCAAAGATTTGATAGATTGTTCATGAATAGGATTGGCTTGCTTTCTGAACAGTTGAGCAGGTTTTCTTTCAAAATGGACTAATCAAATCTTTTTGTGCGTAGTGTTGTTTGTTTTTTGTTTTCACCTCTCTATAAACATCTTGTGAGATTAGATTTTGTAGGTTTTTTTTGCTATTTTTTTCTAGAACAAAGATTGTAATTATCTTTAGCTTGAGTTTTTCTAGAAAGAAAAGAGGAACTGTAGAAAGATGGCAAGTGAGGAAGGAAAGTAGGAATATTATTACGAGAGTGATAACTTTGTACATGGTCTGTGAAACTACTAGACATGTGCTTATATAGACAAGCTAAGGTAGCAAAATCTAACAAGCTACTACTAGGCTTTATAGCCTTTTCAGAAAAACTTTACAAATGTTTAAAACCTAAGTGGGGGCCTAGCTTTTCTCTTTACAAATGTACAAAGGTAAAAAGAGGTCCTATTCTTCGATTGTTCCTTATAAATTGTCCATGGTTGGGTGCTAGAAATTATCTCAAAATGTCCTATATTTGGTGTCAACGAAAGATCTCGACACATTTAATTAATCATCCCATGGGAACTGATTTCGTGCATTCAAATTAGTGGAAACTCGAAAATTGGAATCAGCAAACGACGGTGTAGTTGAATTTGAGGTCTATTTCACTTTGTAAAGAATTTGTCTGGTGATGCTCTTTCAATGAGCTTGGTTTTAAAGTGCATTTTCAACCACCACTTTTTAGAAATCCAGATGTCTTTTCTGCGCGATTGTATGCTACAGCTAGTTAAATATATACTCCTACAGGAAAAATCAGTCCAAATCTTAGTTTCAAAATTGGAAGAATCGAAGTAAGTCTTTTTGGTAATTCTTTTGACGACGGTCGAAAAGAAGCGATAAATGTTTTTCTGTGTGTGTTTTATTTTGAAGGGAGGAGAGTTCGATCAAAAGAAATGGAGAGAGAGAGAGAGAGAGAGAGAGAGAGAGAATTGCTTCCTCTCATCTTTTAGTAAGTCCCTTTTTTTTTCTTTTTCTTTTTTTCGCTTTTCTGGAAATGAACAGGTACACGGTGAAATTGGGCGATATATAGGGTTTTCAACCCTAAGGGGTAATTTCGTCCATCTATGGTGGTGCCGTTTTTTTTTTCCCTGAAAATGTCAAGCTATATTAAGACACTACAAGAAAATGGGCCATTCCCGGCATTTCAACAAATGCCGGGAAAAAGAAGCGCCAGAAAAAGTACTATTTCCGGCATTTTTTCAAAAATTGCCGATAAAAGTTAAATTTCCGAAAATTCTTTATTTTATACTATAAATATTTTTGTTTGACCTTTAGGAACCAAATGTGTGCTAGCACAATTGGTGGTGCGCGCGCGCGAGGGGTGAAGGTCACGGGTTCAATTCCTGGGGCGAGCAATTTCTCCCCAATTTTTCTTGCCACATGTGCGCCACGCGGGGTGCCACGTGGCATTTTTTTCCCTAATAGAGTTAGTCGACTTTTCCCGGTATTTGTGAAATGCCGCAAATAGTGGCCACTTTTCCCGGCATTTGTTAGTATTAATGACATGTGTATAGACGGCATATGTAATAAATGCCGGTAATGCTTAAAAAATGCAGGTAATGCCCTTTTCCGGCATTTGTGGTGGCTTTTTTGGCATTTGTCAAAATGCCGCTAATAGTGAAATTTGGCGTAGTGAGAACGACTAAGACATATCCTTGGACAAAACAGACTCTAACTTGGGCGGAATACAACTCATAGAAAGAAACAAACTTCTATCCAGACAAGAAGTAGCAATTCAATGAGCCGCTTTGTTACTATCTCTTTGGCACCATCTGAAAACCCATTGTCTTTTTGATGCCGAGAATCTGATGTCTTCAACAATACTCCCTCCGTCCCATATTGCTTGCCCCTTTTAGGGAAATGTGCATTTTGCACGTAAAAAATAATGTGTTTATAAGGATTACTTTTTAAAAATATTTACACCAAATTTTTCTACTCAATTAGATCTTTAAAATGGTGTAAAAACTTTTGGAAAATAAAAAAGAATGTTAATACATTAGATTTGCATACAAAACGCACTAAAACTCAAAAAGGAAAAGCAATTTGGGACAGACACTCCAAAGATGCATCAATGACCTACTTCACCAGATTTATGTAGTCCAACTCTAATGTAGCCCTATTAATGGCGGTGTCGTTTATGTGCAATTATTTTTTTCAAAGTGATTCCCAGTTAATGTGCCATATATATGCAAAAAGTTGTGTGGAGAGTAGATTCGATTTTTTTATCCCACTTTTAATGGAGTACGTAGTGGTTAGTATTTTGGTAATGTGTCCTGTTAGGTGGAGTATTAATTTTTGCACAGTTAATTTGTTTATTTTCTGAATGTATCTAGACTGGAAAACGTCTTCTTCTTAAAAAAAAAAGGTGAACGAAAAAAGTGGACGAAAAAAAAGGTCCAACCTTTTGTCCTCTCATTCGTTTGTCCTCCATTCGTCACGAATGAGGTGTTGATTTTGTCCCTGTCCCAGTCCCAGTACCGGCCCAGCCGCCCTTGTGGGACCCAAACTCTCAAATTTTGACCAGCCGGCCAACTACTCTACTCCTATATATACCAACCCGGCCCCGTGTTCGTAATCGTGCCAATTGGGAAAATCTTTTCCCATTCCAACGACTTCTCCAATTGTCAATACTACAGGAGAAAAAAAAAAGAAAAGAAAAGAAAAGAAAAATGGAAGGAGAAGCAGGGGAACAAGGACGAGTGGAAGAAGAAATCCCTCTTCTCACTCCCTACAAAATGGGAAACTTCCAACTTTCTCACAGGTACAAAACCCCACTTTTTTTTTTTTCCATTTGATTTCCCTGCTGTGTTTTTCTTTTGTAAATAGTAGTTAGTGTGAGTCTACTAGACTCATCAGTCATCAGTTTGGCTTATCTCAAGGTGGTCTTTTTTCTTTGATTTTTGACTTCTCTGTTGTTGTTTTACGGATTTATTATCGCCAAGGCATGTGAATTTAACTTTAGTCACCAGGTGTTCGAAGAAAGTCCCGAAGTGGAATTTTTTTATTGTTGAATCGTTGAGTAGGTAGTCAATCAAAGATTGGTTGAGAGTTTTGAGAAGAATATTTTTAGAAATATTTTTGAGATAGTATTTGGAAAAAGTAATAATTAGAGAGAGCTGTAATAGTTAGAGAGAAATAGAGGGAAAAATGAAAATAATTATTGGATAGAGGAGTATTGAGTGGAGAGAGAAATATGATTAATGATTTTAGAGATGAGAGATAGGGAAAGAATCTTTTTGAAAAATCTTTTGTAAATGTGAAGTGAACAAAGTAGATTTTTCTTTCATTTTTTTAATTGTTTTCTTTTATGCTGATATATCTCTTACATATGATATAGGCGCATGTGTGTTGGGAATTTGTATATTTGCTGATATCAGGGTGTAAGATATCTTTATCTTGTGATTATGTGAATAACTTTGTTTAGTGGCGGTTCTTTTGTTCAACCTGTTGTTTGTTTTATCCTGTTTAATTTGTATAAGCCTTTTGATTCAATTAGTGAAATGACTGAAATCTAGTTATGTTATTCTCTTTTAGACTTTACAAGGACCACGTAGCAGAGTCCGGGATTTAGACAATTTGTTTTCGCATTGCTCATAAACTTCATAGCCTGTTGCAGTTACAATTATTTTCTCTCCATTTTTTTTCAGGATTGTCTTGGCACCATTGACAAGGCAGAGATCTTTCAACAACGTCCCCCAACCACATGCTATTTTATACTACTCACAGAGGACCACTAAAGGGGGTCTTCTCATTTCAGAAGCCACAGGGGTTTCTGATACTGCACAAGGGTATTCTAACATTAGTATTTTCCAAGTTGTGTATTTCTTGTGTTGGTTTAGAGGAAATTGTGTAGGTGAGTGTGTGTGTTGCTGAAACTGATTGTCTTTTTCTCTTATAATTTTGTTAACTACTTGCTCTATATTTTACGTAAAGGTACCCTTGTACGCCTGGTATATGGACAAAGGAGCAAGTTGAAGCCTGGAAGCCTATTGTCAATGCTGTTCATGCGAAAGGAGGCATCTTCTTTTGTCAGATTTGGCATGTGGGAAGAGTTTCAAACCATGGTATGTTGTTTACCTTTCTGTCCCATTCATCTTTTTTCTTTAATCGGAAGATGGTGTTTAGATTCCACTTCAATTGTTTGCAAAATACTAAAACATGTGTGGTAGGATTTGTGCCAACTTTATGACTGCTAGTTTTCTATTTACATTTCTCTGTACGTCTGACAATCTTGCATGGACTAATATCTGTGTTGAGGGCAAGTATTGATAAAGACGATCTGCTTGTTGGATTTATTATGCATTTAGACACATTAACTACTACATGTTTATTCATTGCATGTAGCTTTTGCTACGTTCATTAACCACATTTCTTTCTCAGTGAACAAATTTATTACTAGTTTTAGGACTTGACATATTTGAAGTAGGTATCTATTACTAGGTTCATTGAAAGTTGAAACACATAACACATTTAGGTTTGATTCTACCCAGATTTCGAGGAATTGAAATTGCCTTTTGCATGGCTTTTAAATATTTTATGTGATCTCTCATTTTCAAATTTATGTCTAATGGCTCATTTGTCATCGTTGTCTTCTGTATTGGCCTCTTCTTCTGGATCAAGTCAAGATACTAAGGCCCCTGTAGCAGTTCAGTTCTCTGTTGACTTATTCGTGGCTATATTGTGTATAGGATTCCAACCAAACGGCCAGGCTCCAATCTCTTCTACGGACAAGGAATTGACTCCTCAAATTCGAGCTAATGGGGTTGATGTAGCTGAATTTTCACCTCCACGACGGCTAAGAACTGATGAAATTCCTCTAGTAGTCAATGATTTTCGGCTAGCTGCGAAGAATGCTATGGAAGCTGGTAAGTTTGTTGATAATTCACTTTATACCGTGACTTTCCAGTCTCTGTTAATCAAAATCAATGCCAGACTTGTAAACACCCTGTATCGCATAGAAAACATTTTGTATGTTGTTGGAAAATTAGAGAACATTTAGTATGTTGTTGGAACTTTAAACAAAACTAGTTTGACTCACCTAGCTCTTTCTCGTCTTGCCTACTGATTAAAAGGCTTCTTTCAATGTAAGTTGCTCTCAATCTTAAGCGGGATCAAATATTTTGGATCAATAAAGTGCAATAAGAATCTTTTTCTCAAGTTGGTATTGCTCCTGCTGCCCTGTACTAGTATACTGTGTTTCTTGATTTAAAATCTTTTTTTAACGTGCAGGTTTTGATGGGATTGAGATCCATGGAGCCCATGGTTACCTAATAGAACAGTTTCTAAAAGACCAAGTCAATGACCGAACTGATAAATACGGAGGATCTTTGGAGAACCGTTGCCGATTTGCACTAGAAATCGTTGAAGCTATTGTTAATGAGATAGGAGCAGATAAAGTTGGAATAAGGCTTTCTCCCTTCGCTGATTACATGGAATCAGGTGACTCAAATCCAGAGGCTCTCGGTCTTTATATGGCTGAATCCTTGAGTAAATTCAGTGTACTATATTGTCACATGGTTGAGCCTAGAATGAAAAAGGTTGGAGAAAAATGTGAATGTCCCCACAGTCTTGTGCCCATGAGGAAGGCTTTTACTGGCACTTTCATTTCTGCGGGTGGGTATGATAGAGAAGATGGTAACCAAGCTGTTGCAGAGAATTGTACGGATCTCGTTGCATTTGGCCGTTTGTTCTTGGCCAACCCGGATTTGCCTCGTAGGTTTAAACTCAATGCGCCGCTTAACAAGTACAACAGAGAAACTTTTTATGTTCCTGAACCTATTATTGGCTACACTGATTATCCATTTGTTGACACCATTGCTTAAATCCTCAATGGTAGGATCACTCTACTTCTTGTTCTGATCTCAGAATTCACTGTTTAAAATAAATTTCTTCTGCAAGTGGGTTTTATTTTGCTGTATTGGAATATCCCTACAGACACTCATTAATGGATATCCAACTGCATTTTTTAAGTGATTAATGTAATTCGCCCAGAGGGACCTGATGTATGCAGATTCTTGTGCACTGGCACAATGGAATGTCTTGTTCTTGTCAATTTCTGTATCTATTGAACTTATATTAGTAATGATTGGAAAAGATGAAGTTGAGATTGTATTTTTCTATTCTTTCTGCATTGCAGCATCATTTGATAGAACTGATGTAAAGCCAGTTTTTTATTCTTTACTGTGTAATTCGAGTTTGTTCTTCTGATCTCCCGTAGTAATAATAATACATAGCTTAATTAGAGCATGTTATGGATGATATTAGTTTACTGACCTGAACAACTCATTTTGGGAAAAAATGCGTTTCGTTTGGCTCAGAATGGTTCTTTGAGATATGTAAAGTCTGTAACGAGAATGTGAATTAGTGAGGGAACATAAAAAAGAGAGCGTTAGAATTGGTGAATGTATTGGCCATTCACAACAAAATTTTGCAAAAGAAAAGAAAGAAAAGGAGGCTATTCAAAACTGAATGGGGAAAATCAGCTGCTAGCTTCTCAACGGATATCTATAATATTTGGGGAGGAAGAAAGCCTTCAGATTTCAAAACAAGAAAAAGGATGGCCAGCTAGGAGTACTTAAGAAGAGTGTTGAGGATAGCAGAGTTTACTTATGCTCTTGGAAAAAGACGGCTGATTTAATGACGTACGTTTGGTGACAAAAAGGGGCTTTTCTTAATCTACACTTTGAGTTTTGAACTTGGAAATTAAATGTAGGAAAACAAGAATCCTTTTTCTTCGTGTTTGTTTGTTTGTTTAAACTTTATTTATTAAACCCTCATTCTCATGCAGAAATTTTTTTACTAGGTCCAAAAGTTTTTTATATAAACGATTTAGCATGAAAATAAACCACACCAAGACTTGTCATCAACCTTAAAATTATCAAATTACTAACTACTTTATCGCATCAGAATAGATACACAAAAATCAACAGATCCAGAGCTTAAACTATTTCCAATCACATCAGATATGGTAGAGTCTGGAGCAATACAAAACAATTAGAAGGCAATCCTTAATTCATATTTACAACGAATAAAAATGGACCGATAAAACTAAGAGTACAAAAGGAAGGGGTACAAAAGATGTACTGACAACTTGCATGGTCTACTTTTGAGTTCCATGCAAATGATCCGAATCATTCATTAATTTTGAAATAATTTTTTGAATGCCCTTGCAAAAATTCAGCTCAATTAGATATGCGTAAGTGGATGACCCGATATTCCAATTTCTTATTTAGAATTAAGGATTCTGAATTCTGAATGAAAACTTGAAGTTTGGATCGCTCACTCACACATATCCAACTGAGCTGAATTTTTCGAAGGATATTCCGAAAATTATTTTAAACTTATTAAAAGTTTCGGATTATTAATGTGGGACCCAAAAGTGAGCATCGCAAACCGTCGATATATTTGTTGTACCCTTCCTTCTGTACGAATAGTCAGGTCCAAAAAGGACTATCCTTAGAATTGCAGCAATATGGCAGGTTCACAAGGAACAATGAGATCATCGAAATGACATTTTTCCACACGGTTGCTTGCTTGTCAGACAAGCCATCTTGGCTCATCGGCAGCGTTCACAAATCCAATTTGTAGAAGTATCTCATGCTTATTGTTTGGGCAATTGAAGTGGACAAATTATCTGATCAAGACGTCAGCTGCATGCCTAGCTTAATCTACTACTACTTTAAAAAAGGTAAACCCCCAAAAGTGTTTCCCACATTTTTCTTTACCCAAAATACCCCTTTAAAAAACTACAAACCACCGCCTAACCAAACAGGAAAAAACTAGGTGCCTTCTCATTGTATCTGTTAGGGGTGTCCACGGATCGGATCCGGACGGATCGGATACGGATCCGATCCGATCCGATCCGCTCAGAGCGGATTATGGTTTTTAAGATCCGGAACCGAACCGAACATTCACGGATCGGATCAAGTCGGATCGGGCGGATTTGACAGATTAAAGAAGGATTATTGAGCGGATTGAGCGGATCCGATCCGATCCGGATCCGGAACCGTCAGATAAGAAATTCTCGATCCGAAACCGAACCAAACATTCACGGATGGATCAACGGATGGTTCGGATTGGTCGGATTGGCGGATCGGATGATCCGCTGGACAGCCCTAGTAGCTGTTACGAAAGGGTGCCTATATCTAGAAAACAAACCATGTAGCCACTAAAATGAAACAGTGCCTACATTCCCACCCCAACGTCTCCAGACTCCATATACACTTTCACTGACGAACCCCCTTTTGACGGGCAGAATTTCTTCGCCCACGGTTGCCCACTGGCCGCCACCCAGAATCTCCTATTGCTGCTTCTGCCTTCCACACGATAAGCCATTTCCTAAATGCCTAAATACAATACTGAGTTCCAGATCACCGTAGATTGCTAATGTAATTGGTTGTAGAAAAAAATTGTTGCACTCAAAGTGTTTGACAAATTGCTTCGCTTGGCTTATTGCACTTAAGGTGTTTGATAGATTGCTAACGTAATTGGTTATAGAAAAAAATTGTTGCACTCGAAGTGTTTGACGTATTGCCTTCTCTCGGCATTGAGTATAATCCAAACATGTTTCACCCAGTATGTATTTCCCTTTTATTCCTATCTGATTGTAAATCATGCCCAAGGTCTTATTGCAAAGAAGACGCAACAGTAGATGTTATGGGTGGTGAAATCAAGGTGGTGTTCTTTTGTTTTTTACTAAATAAATAAGAGATAGACTGGCTTCGAGCAAATGCTTATTGTGGTAGATCACACAATCGATGTACATTGCTCACATTGCAACTGTACCTTGATTGTAAGGCTATTTTTCTCATCGTAAACTTATTAACGGGTTGTCCTCTAATGGACCGCTTTAAGTGTTGCACGTGAAATCCTGGATGCATTGACGACTGGCATAATCCTAGATTATCTTTAAGCAGAAAATCCCAACGTTGACTTATGGCCGTTGTGGGAGAATTGTTCGTATTTTGGCCTAATCCTCTTTCTATCGCTCCCAACCACACCCTCCAGTAGCCAAATGTTTTGCATGGTTGCAAAAAGTTGGAAAGCCTCTTCTAATCTGCCATTTATTTATTTGGTTTCCATAGGAATGCCATTTCAGTTCTGTTCATTGAAATTCATTGCCATTGGAACTGTTTTCAGTTTGTGCTAATTTTCCATTCATCTTTTATTTCCATTTAAGATATGTTCATCATGGTGCGCTATTATTTTTCCTTTGTCATTCTTTTTCTACATTTGAATGTTGGTTTTTGATTAATAAATAGTAGAGAGTAAAAGCAAAATGCAAAGGAAGGAACAAAGAAAATTGAGTGAAATAGTCTTGATTTTGTTTGTGGGCTGGTTGAAAAACTATAAGCACTTGTCGATCTTTTGTCAATACTGTGTTAGATTAGAATATAGTCAAAATTTAGGACCCAAGATGTGGCTTTAAGTCTCAACTTTCTGCAAGACGGCTCCAGGAATTATGGGACAAAGTTTCAAAAAAAAAGTACTATACGTGCTTGAAAGGAAAATCCATCTTGACCCTCAAATTGAGACAAAATTGGGAAACGAGAAGGGGAAAAATGAAGAATACATTCTTTTATGTTATGGACACCAATTGCTCGATCAAATTACTCAACATTTTGGGTGTTGGATTTAAGGGGTTTATTTTCCCTTGAGGCAAATGGACCACCAATTCGACCTTCTCATTGGCAAGTTCCTTTTGTGCTATGAAATGGATTTGAAATCACAAATTTCGTTCTTGGTTTTTTGAAATTGTGTATTTTCGTACCCCGAGAATTTAATTGTACTTGTGTTGCTATGAATGCATCCGCATGATTTTGTTCTATTTCTTTTCACGCATTCTATACACATGATTTGTTTCTTGTTACATCCATACGTCTATTTCATTTCATGCATTTTATACACATTATACTGGCTAAATCTCCTTTTCATACTCCCAATCATTGAAAATAGATGAAGTAAAGAAAAGAACTTTACGGATGAAGGACAAGATGCTGTGACCCCCCCCCCCCCCCCCCCCCAAAAAAAAAAAAAAAAAAAAAAAAATTAACCATTTCAAGAGAGGACAATCTTCTTATCTACTTTACTGATCATTTCAGGATCGCTATCAGCTAGCATTCAAGATTAAGAAGGCTTGGGACCAAAGCATTCAGTCAGGAAGTCATATTGATGTTGTTTCCTCATTGAAGAGGTGATACAATTGTCCTTGATAAAATGTACGCATACAATTTGAGGTGATAATGAGAATAACCCCAAGAATTGAGAAACTTTACAAACAAACTAGAGTTGAAGTATGCTATACTTAAAATGGCAAAATACATCCATGAATGTATTTGGAGATGGGGTTTCATTATTCCACGTCTCATGATGAGAGGAGGTTCGACAGTGTGGTTTATTTATCTCCGGTAAATCACAAGTTATCAATGTGGTAGTATTTAGAGCCAGTAAACAATAGCAGACAAACAATGCCGAGCAAAAGAAAAAAATAATAATAGCGCTAGTCAAACATTCGCATGAAGAGTTTTGAGACACTACTGCATTCTTCCGTGGTGAAAATGGTATTTTTTTCACTTTTGTACATTGTTATATGTTGGGTAAAGTCCCCTCTGTAATGGTTTGAGGCTTTTGTGGATCATCTCCTTGACTTTTAACTGTGACCGCATAACCTTATGTAGTTTCTGGACTGAATGCACAGTCAAATTTTCCCTTCTAATTAGCAGAATATGTATGGCACACGTCTATGTTGAGAATCACTGTAAATATGTTATGCTTTGAGACAAAGACACCTTTTATGATTCTTCAAATTCCGCAAAAGTGACATCATCTTGTATTTTCTCTAATGTTCTCTCTACTTACTCCATCGCTTTCCCCTTCACTTCCCGAAGCAAAGCATCTTCGTGAGGAGACCAGCCTTAGTAGGAATTAACTTTATTTTTTAAGAATGGGGAGTAGGATGTGATTTACGCCCTCCAACTTTGTAATTTTTGGTGTTAGTAATCGTCCATTTCCTGCCATGGCTAGAACCTCAAAACCTAAAGGCTATAATCGTTCTCCGTCTTTAGTAAATTCGTTCTTGACCAATAGGGACTATGCACACTTTATGTTTTATGGGGAGTTATCCCGGGTAATCAATTATAATGAAAGGAGTTTCAACTCCATCTTGACGATCAAGAACCCCATTGTGAAGAAGGAAGAGTGGTCCATTAATGTCCTTTAATTCGTTAGTGAAGCTCATGGTGCTTTCTAGTCCAGAAAGTATATAGGGGTTATGGGCTGAAGTGTAAACATCATGGAGATGATTCACACAGACCTCAAACCGCAAGAGGTAAAAAGAACTTTGCCGTTGTTTCTCTTTTTACCAACTTTCAGTGTGCATAATACTTGAATAATTCACTTTTTCAAGTGACAAGTATACAATTTTTTCTTACAAGAGTAGGGTAAATCATTTTCACATCCACGCAACTGATATGACTTCTGTGCAATTATGTTGTTTGATGTTCTTGGTAAGGGTTTAGCTATAGTGTGAAAGATATAATGGAATTATATATAACATGTAGATTTGATAGAGTAAAAGAAGCATTCGGTGCCACTAGGTAAAATAAATACTATTATTATAAATATTATCGAATTATATTTAAGGGAAGATAAAATAAACATGGTCACTGTATCTCAATATTTGGTTGATTTGTGCGGTATTAATACAGTCTTCATACACCGTTAATTACATATAAATTGGGAAGAGTTACTTCCTTTGACATGGCCTATGAATGCTACTCGAGCACAGATGTTATTGCTTCATACAAATACAATGGTCTTGATGTTCTGAATTTTCTTACTTTGGCAATCCACAAAAGAAGTCTTACTTTTCCTTTTGATAACTCAGGTGTTGCTTGGGGATATTCAGTCCCATTGATAAATTGATCCCTGCTTACCTCCAAGATAATGAATCAGTTCAAAATTGTCTATGAAGTTGGTCTCTATAGCCTTCATTCCTAGACAAGTTGATTGGTGGTAAATGAGATGGCATCACGGATTTTAATTGAAAAGTCCTGTATTTCTTTGCAAGTAGATGAAGTGCTTTTGGGTAAATAAGCAGACGAAGATTTATTGTCAAGTTTTTAGTGCAAATGAATTGGATATGAGTGATCATGGGATTTGTGTTCTTCATTAGCTGCTTTGGTTCTTTATTTCTTTTGGTCTTTCCCGCATTCTCTCTATCTTAAGTAGATGTATTCTACTTATATCTGGACCTTGTTCATCAAAACAAAACCATTGTCTGCATGCACACAAATACCAATAACAAATAGGCACAAAAATGCTATGTTAATTCGAAAAATCTTTGATCAGTAATTGGCATATAGTTCTTTTGATCGGGTAATTGGCATATAGTTCTTTTGATCGGGTAATTGGCATATTGTTGCTGATAATGAGGTTTTCCAAAAAAAAAGAAGGAATAGTAGACCAATCACTTGGCAACGTTGAAATAACATCTTTCAAATCATCACATAAACATTAGTGCACACTTTGTGATCTTAATTTGAAGACTTCCACGTGCGAAGCATGTGCACATCTACTAGTAACAATGAAATGGAGAGAGCACCAGAAATACACAATCAACCAAGCTCATACTCTGTTACAATGAACATATTTGCAAGTTCTTTTCCTGCAACAAAATAAAACAAAGTGTTGGGTAAATGCTGCATTGACAGTTATAATAAGACATGATTTTGAGTAATTATATTCAGTGGCGTGGTGGTCCGACTCCGAGTTTCCAAGACTACACGCTGGGAAGTGTACTTTGACAAAGCAGGGAGGGAGGTTCCTGTAACTGTCAATAGCCTATAGGTAGTTCAGTTATCAATTTTCCTGTCCTATAGTCGCAATGGAAATGCTTTAGGCCCTTGGCTTCTACAACAAAACTTCATACAACTTTGGTTTCTTCTACCAAGAAGGAAATCGAAGTTGCCAAAGCTTGATTTTTGAAGTTCCACTAGAATATTCCCAGAGCTGGTTCATAGATTTTGGAGGCCTGAATCGAACTCATTAAACGAGGCCCACCCTATATTTTGCACATAAAAATTGGTCCATAAGGAGTCTTTATAAAAACCATTACAAAATATTTACCGTCACAAAAATGCAAAACATAGTTATCCAAAAATGAACAACCGCTACAATATTTCAAAATTCATCATTTGAACATTTGTCTTCTCGCACTTTTAGCGGCAAACGTACTAATTAAGTCTTCATAATTAAGTTGTTTCACCATATCCTTCTCAATAGACAAAATAGCCAATCCAAATAGACAAAATAGCCAATCCATTTGATATGGAAGGCTTACACAAAATTATTTGGACCTAGTATATATATGTAGGTGTACTAAATAATTAGGTCCAAATAATTAGGGGCCCCAAATTTTTGTATTTTTTGTGGGCCTAAAGCCCAGGCTTCATAGGATTTGCCTATGAGCCGGCTCTGAATATTCCTCTCAGCCAGTGTTGAATTACAAGAAACTACTATAATTGCACTCCTCTTCTAAATTTCAATGATTATAGAAGCCTATGTCGTCATTATGCTTTATTTTTCTTTTTCCTTAAGTTTTGGACAAAAAAGCAAAAAAGAGAGGAAACTAATTGAAAGGGACAGTATAACAGATGACCAAATAAACCTCATATGGAAGCTAGGACAATTAATACAACAAAAAAATGCTTCACGAGGTATGAGAAAACCTTATCATCGATACGAATATTAACTATAAAGTCATGCTTCGCCAAAACCATCTCCTAGAATCCAGTTGAGTGGGGCCAAAAAACTCAACATACTCCACACAGGTTATCCGATATGAGCAAACATGGTTGTCAAAACTTCTATTCCCAACCAATCATGTTCCCAAAACAAAAAGAGATGGTTCTACATGTCTCAAACATGGTACTTAAAACTTGCACTTCCCAACTAATCAAGATTCCAAAACAAAAGGAGAAGGTTCTAAATGATTGAGACTAGCTACCAAAGACTTTGATCGCTTCTTTTTGTTATATTCTTCCACCAATGCTGCATCCAAAGTTGTCTCTTTCTTTTCTTGTTACTTAGAAACTAGTGTTGCAGCCTCATAATAGGCTTCTAAATACTGCCATGGGAAATTTAATGAGTTCCTAGAGTCATACATGTCGCTCATGCTATGTTTGGATCGTGATTTCTGTGGAGGGATATATCAAGGCAAAGAAAAAGATGAAGGAAATCATGGGTGTGTGTGTGTGTGTGTGGATGAATGAAGAGCATACCACAATTTCCTCTTTCCTAGATAAATCGCCACAGAAATTATCGATCCAAACAAAGTAAACCGTGCAATCTAGAGCAAACTGAACCTATTACATACTTCATCTTTGCCTTCTAAGCTTTTCCTGAAGGGGTATCTGCCCACATATTGGTATCACCACATCCATCCTTAGAGGTCTTGCTGAACTTTGTTGTTTGAGTAGTTACACCAGGCTGATCAAAAGAATTTAAAATAAAAGCAACTAAAGTAAGCAACAACTTCTAATGCCCAGGGAACAACATTTGACAACAAAGACGGCCCTACTTTTCTTTCTGGAGGTAATGTTGTCATCCATTCATCTCTTTTTTGTCCCACTTTCACATCCATCTATGCCAAGAGGACATCATCACCCTCCATGGATATACCTGACAAATAAAACCATTTTCTGAATAGCATGTCCAATGGAGCTTTAGCATTCTTAGAACAGAAAATTGGTCGAAAGGCAAAGTTTGGGGCTTTAAATAGCGTTTAGTCCAGCTTAACTTATTTTAATGCTTCCAATACATTGATGTGAAATTTTTGAAGGCTCAAGGACAATACTAGACAAAAATACCCTTAATGAATGGAAAAAAAAACTCGGTTCCGCGTTTCACCTTTAATGCCATACGTTTTCGGGATAATAAAGAGAAGATGTTAGTGAAATTTACCCCTTAAATATTGAGGCACAAGACATGGAGATATGGAATGATGGAATTGGAAGGCGTGTAAAAAGACCCACTGGGCCGGCCATGCCGTACGTTGACCCATGGCCATTAGACCTCTCTCTCTCTCTCTCTCTCTCTCTCTCTCTCGTGGGATAAGATTAATGGGTACTCTGTTGCCTAAAATTAATTTCTCTCTCTTTAATTTTGCGGGTGTGTTCAATTTTTGGGTTCAATTTTTGGGGGTTTAGGCTCTTTGGGGTTGGGTATAGTGGGTTTAGGCATTTTGGGTTTAGGCACTTAGGGTGCACTTTCCAATTATAGGGTTTTAGCTGTTTAGGCACTTTTATAGGGTACCCTAGTATTTTAGGCACTTTCATAGGATACCCTAGGGTTTAGGCTTAGGGTGCACTTTTCAATTATAGGGTTTTAGTAGTTTAGGCACTTTCGTAGGGTACCCTAGAGTTTTAGGCACTTTCATAGGGTACCCTAGGGTTTTAGGCACTTTCATAGGGTACCCTAGGGTTTAGACACTTTCATTAGGTTTGGGAGTTTAGGCACTTTCATTGGCTAGTGGGGGCATTTTTGGAATGTGTAGGTTATTTGTCCTTTTGGCATTAAAGAAAAAGTTGATGTCCTTGTTGAAGTAAAGACCCATTTACTATGTCCTCCCAAAAAATGGACCTTTCTTAGAAATAGACAATACTAACACTAATGCACCTTTGTAATCTGAAAATAATGGGGAGGCATGAAGTGTAAACATTACATAAAATACTTTTATCTCAAGATCTGCAGCAAAATTTGTTATAATGGCTCCAAACATACTAGGCAGCACTGAGGAACATTCAGATGACTTTCCATAATCACTGAGCACCATAAATATTTAGTACCAAGATTTATGCAATTGCAGTCAACTGAAGCAAGACGTAGCCCTTTTAGGAAAGCCTACCCCACTATGACAACAAAAGCTGCCTATTGCATTGGAGAAGTAAACCCAAACACCCTTTTTAATGCAAGTTAATCACATTCACTGGAAATAAACAAATTGGCTTGCTAGTTGAGCAAAGGGTAACATTATGTGGAGGCATGGTACATAAAACAGATTATAGTATATTTGGAGACTGAAAACGACTAATTCTCAACAACTTGGGAGTGGTATACAACCAAGCTCCTTGATTATTGAATTTGTGCAACCAATAACCCTAACTTCCAAGGTTTTTAAGCTACGTAAATGAAGGGACCGAGATTTCTCACAACAGAAGTTCCAAATTTATGACCAGTAGAAAAGGCTGGCCATCATCCTTCCAAAAAGTATAAAACCACTAATCAAAGCTCACATACTTTCACAGATAACTAATTAATGATCATCATATCAATGTATGACATGGCATATGCAAGAACATAGCAAAATTTCAGTTCCACAAGTTTATTAGTTTGAGAAGACTGAGATGAGCTATAGCATATTGGTGGCTGGTGGTCAAGTCTGAGATGAGCAAAGGTGTCAAGTCGTCGATTGCTAAAGTTGTATTTATCAGTTATGATTTCCTGTGGAGAAAGAATACAATTATTGAAGTTTGATAGTTCACAATAGTGGTGGATTTGTAAAGAATATAAAAGATGAAGAGAATGATGCGCTACATAGATGAGCTACAGCTGCAAACTTTGAGCAGATTTGAAAGATTTGTAAGAAGAATGCTATTACAAAGCACACGTGCCATTACATAGCACATGTGATACGTCTACATTTGGTCCATCCAATAGCACCAATTGATATATAAATAATCACTTTGAAACGAATGGAACATCTCATAAAGATGTGCACAAAATGTTGTTCTAGACAGTGAACTGCACCGGCACTGGAAGAAATTGGCCAATTTTTTAATTGCATCCTTTTTTCAATAAAGATTGTTTCACTTTTCGGTTGTCATTGTCATGTGCCAAGCATATAGCAATAAAGTCCAATGCCATCACTGCCCAAAGGTTGTCTTCAACTAGGCTCGGGTACAAATCCAACCCACCATGAGCCCTTGGTTGCGCCCTTGAAATAAGAAAGAATTACCTGCCGGTACCAAATTTTTGGCCCATGCTCGCCCAACTCCAGTTGGGTTTAAAAAATGCACGACCAACTCCTGTTGGGGTTACGTACCAATGACACGCACAATTCTGATCTCATCTCTCTCTCTCTCTCTCTCTCTCTCTCTCTCAACTCCCCAAAGCATATGAAAGTGTCTAAATCTTAGGGTACCCTATGAAAGTGCCTAAACCTAAACCCTAGGGTACCCTACAAAAGTGTTTAAACCACTAAAAACCCATCATAAACCTAAACCTTAGGGTACCCTATGTAAGTGCCTAAACCACTAAAACCCTATAATTGGAAAGTGCACCCTAAACCTAAACCCTAGGGTACCCTATGAAAGTGCCTAAACCTAAACCCTAAGGTACCTTATGAAAGTGCCTAAAATCCTAGGATACCCTATGAAAGTGCACCCTAAACCTAAACCCCAAAAAAGAGTGACTTACCTTAATTGTAATTAAAAAGAATGACTTACCTTATTGGTAATTAGATGCATCTTTTCTAGACCTTATTGGTAATTAGATGCATCAAGTGTGGAATGATTCCGTTCTCTATTGCACTCCTAAAGGTTGACGTATTGACGTGTCAGACAGGGGAACACTATGGGACACGTACGTAGCGTGTCCCCATAATTTTTATTTTATTTTTTTGAGGAACCGCCGAGGACACGATGGGGCCAATTTTTAGTTTTTTAAATTTTTTTCAAGGGTAAAAATGTTATTACTCAAATGTTTTGTTAAAAAGTGTAATTAACTCTTCTCTAGCTAGCCGATAAAAAAAAAAACTCTTCTCTAGCTATTCCTACAACATACTCCCTCAGTCCGGATTTGTCAGTCCATTTTGGGAGTTCGTGCCACTTTTCAAATGATTATATCTCATAATTTATAATGTTTTACGTAATTTTAAAAGCATTGTCTAATATAACTAATCTAGATTTATCAAACAAGATCCATGTTGGATTACTCACCAATTTAAAAATATCACTAATTTTTTATCTAGTTGCAATAGAATGAGGGACAAACAAATCTGGACGAAGGAAGTATATATATTAACACATACACATACATATATTGTTAAGTTGTGGGTGTAAATGTGTAATTAGATTGTATTTGTCTACTCATGCAATTAAGTTAGTAGTTTAAGATCATAGTGTAATTTATCTTTTTCACTCTTGTATAAGTACTACGTAATGAGAACAGAACCCTACTTTTTACCTCAATAAAATTCTCTTAGTTTTTACATGGTATCCGAGCACAAGATCCATCTTAGGACTGACGTTGGTGTATGAGTTATACCTTCTCCACCATCGTTGGTGTTTTTCATCCTCGTTTTCATCATCATCTTCAATCCACAGAGGAGTATTACGTACGTTGTAGTTATCGCACGTACGTGGTCAATCTTCACCCAATCGATCGATCATTGTTAGGACTTAGAACGATTGGTTTCTTTTCCTATAGCTCTCGCCGACTACCGTACGACGCTCGCCTGACTCCGGTGAGCCATGACGATCCCCAGCAATCACCCTCGACTATTGTACGATTGTCATACGACATTAGTAGTACTCGAGATTTACTGGCTATTCTCAGGTTGAGTTCGTATCTCATTGGGTCTTCACCAATCTCACTTCTCAACCTCCCTTCGGCGAGCACTGTAGACCCTCCGACGACCACTGTAGGTCGTTCGCCGATCTCTGAGGACCACTGTGGGACGTTCGCCGATCTTCGGCGACCCAAAAAACCTCCATACCAACCCTGTTTGGCCACAAAATCGACTGGGTTTTCTTCGAAACTCACTGTAGCAACTCGAATTCACTGGGTTTGCTTCAATTTGTTTCTGTTGAGTTCCGGAAAGAGTTCTTTGGCTTTAAAATCAATTGGGTTATCTTGATCTGCCTCTAC
This sequence comes from Vaccinium vitis-idaea, assembly GCA_963854785.1. Lineage (NCBI taxonomy): Eukaryota > Viridiplantae > Streptophyta > Magnoliopsida > Ericales > Ericaceae > Vaccinium > Vaccinium vitis-idaea. The sequence goes on along the minus strand of OY978215.1, from coordinate 27,958,550 downwards.
AGTACTCACAATCAACTGGTTGTTGGTTGGTTTATGTTCTGACTATAGGGTAACATTAGTATTCCTGGTTTTGTTACTACTTAAGGGTTTCTGCACTACTAATCATTTTTTAAACTATTTTTTGTTGAGTAGCTGCCTTTTTGCCTGTTTTCTACTTTTCAACATGTCTAAGGATTCAAAGAATATTGAAACTGAGACTTCTGGTACAAAGGATTTGTCACGCCAATTTGAAAGGAAGTTGGAGAATTTTCCTTTGGATATTTGTCCCATAAAGTTTGGATGGTACAAATTATTTTCTTTGGTCTCGCACCTTTACTTTGGCTATTGAAGCTAGAGAGATGTCAGAATTCATAGAGGGTCCCGTCACTCAACCTACAGAGGTCGTTGTCCTTAAAAAATTTAAGTCTCAAAGATCTTTGGTCATGACCTGGTTGTTTAACTCCAGAGAGCTAAAATTTGTCATACTTTTCTGCTCATTGATACTCCACACAATATTTGGACTACTGCAGCCCAAACCTATTCGCAACAGGGTAATGATGCACAGTGATTTGAGTTGACGAAGCGACTCCATACTTGGAGTGGGTAAAATCCAATTACCCATAGCTAGTGCAAAGCACGTGCCTTTATCAGACACCACAAGAGGGTGATTAGCTTGGCACCACATAGGGGATTCTTAACCCTGTGCCAAGCTGTACTGACCATGAATAAGGTCAAGATAAATAAACTAATAAATCGGGATGCACTAGCTCGGCGTAAGTCACAAAGGGATGCCCCTGACATAGCCAAGCTAGGTAGGCTAGGAATATAGCTTAAACAGCATTCTGGAATACATATTTTAGCTCGGCGAGGTGAGCTGAGCTATGTACGTGTTACGCCGAGCTACGTGGAGGCACGACACTGCTACGGGTAAGGCAGTGAGACATTCCAAAATGATCTAAGGCGGTTCCTTATGAGACGATGAACAATCCCATGAAATAAGGGACTGATATGGGCAATCCTAATGTGATTGGGAATGTACCACATACGGGAAGAATCCTATATGGAAAGAAAGACTGACAGACACCTAATAGGAAAGTCCTATTAGGAAAATGATTCTTAAAGCTAAAAGGAAACTTAGGGCACGGGATGCCTAAATCATTTAGTCATCTATATCTATAAATAAAGCACTACGCCCATGAAGAAAGGTACGCTGTGAATTGCTTTCATATGCATTAAGTGATTTGAGAGTTTGAGTACGTGATACTAACTTAGGCATCAGAGGGCCTTTGTCGACGAGAGGCAAAGGTGCTCTAACCCTATTTTTGTCTTGAAGATCTTGGGTTGTACCAAGAAGGCACGTGATCCAGACCTACGTGGATTTTATCCACGTACAATTGGCGTCGTCTGTGGGAAACGAACTAGAAGTTTTTTTCCAGAAGAAATCATTCAACAATGGTGGACTCAGAACCTGTTCTACGCACTCCACGACATGAAGAGGTGGAAGATGACGTTGAAACCACCCCTGTGCACACTACAAGAAAGAGTGTCAAGGCAGACAAAACTCCTGCGGTTCTAAAAGCACCACAGAAAAAACCCGCTGACAAAGGGCATATCCCGGAGATTTCAAAATTCAGGGACACACACCTGGTGATCCATGATTCCCCGAGGTCTGATGAGCAACGAAGATGCTCAAAAATGCCTCCGAGGAGAGATAGGGGAACCTCCCGCTACCGTGAAAGGGGGAGGAGCCCCCCGAGCAAGAGGAATCTCAGGCGAGCAAAAAACCATGAGCGTGAGGACAACCTGGATCGAAGAGAACAAGAAATGGAAGAATTAGCATGAGAAGTCATACGGCGTGAAAGGGAAATTCAGGATTTGAAAAAGCAGCTCCAAGAGAAGGAAAATGACTTATGCTCACGAACGAGATCTGTGCAGCACGGGAAAGAAAGAAAGAGCCATCATTGTGATGATGTCTCCACTGGAAGAGCAGTCTCTTCACGAAAAAGGAGAGAGAGAAGTGACTTTGCAAAAAAGGGAGAAAGAAGGAAACATGCAAGGGACAGATACAAGAGATCTGGCTCCAATGAATAGACCCCCGAGCAGTATGTGAGAAGGAGGGAAACTAGCTGACCGGAAGGGGGTCCAAAAACTGCACGGGAGGCTGCTAAGGAAGCCCTAAGCCAGATTTCAAAGTCACCACTAGCTTATTGGATCCAAATAGAGAAAACTCCGAGTAGGGTGAAGCATCCGTGTTCATCCCTTATGAAACCAATACGGACCCAGTGGCCCATATCCAGCATTACCAACAGGCCATGTTCATGCATGAGCAAGACGATGCCTTGCTGTGCAAGATGTTCCCGTCCAGTTTGAAAATGAAGCATTAAGTTGGTACCATAAGCTCCCTGAAGGATCAATCATGTGCTGGGCCCAATTAGCCGAGGAGTTTACTGCTTTGTTCTTAACCAGCCGAGCGGACCCAAAGACGTTTGATGCATTAACCTCTATGAGACAGAGGGATGATGAGACATTAAGGCAGTACTCCAAATGCTACTGGGGAACTTTCAATGAGATTGAAAACTGCAGTGAAAAATATGCCTTAGCGACGTTTAAGACGAGCTTACCTGTGCATAGTAAGCTACGAGAATCGCTCACTATGCACCCGGTCAAGACTGTGGCTAAGCTTATGGAAAGAATCCAGGAGCATGCACGGGTGGAGGATGACATCCTGCAAGCTAGAGGGAAGATTGTGGCTGGACAACCTCAGCTTCCCGAGAAAAAGCAATAGAGTGCAAGGTGTACAAGAAGGAGTTCACAACGGGGAAGAGGGACTACACCCAGCATAGAAAGGACAAAGCCGACCCAGATCCCAAGTCCTATTTCAGTATCATGGCAACTTTCAATATTCCAATCTACAAGATGCTGTACAGGATAAAAAAACGAGCCATGGTTCAGAAGGCCCCCTAAGATGACAGAGAACCCAGAGAAGAGTAGGGCTACAAATCAACATTGCAGTTACCATAGGGACTGGGGCCACATGACTCAAGACTGTGTAGAGTACAAGAAGTTCTTGGATGAGAAAGTGGCAAAGGGCCACTTGAAAGAGTTTTTGGTTGCTGACCACAAGGATGCCGAACAAGTGGAGGAGATGGACTACGAGAAAGGGCCAAAAGGCACAATTCATATGATACATGGATTGGTTGCCCCGTACACTAACAATGAAATAAGACACATCCAAAAGGTTAGTGGACAAGCGAAGCAAGTGATGAAGCTCAGCACAAAGAGGCCGAGGACAGGAGGGGTGATGGAGGTACCCATAACTTTCTCTGATGAAGATTTAGATGGAGTGATAATACCACACAATGATGCATTGGTTATTACCCTACGGATAGGGGAATATGACGTGGAAAAAATCTTGGTAGATCAAGGGGCAAGTACAGAAATCATGTATTACCATACCTTCAAGAAAATGGAACTCCCGCCGAGCTCTTTACAAAAGTGTCTTGTCCCATTAGTAGGCTTCAGTGTACAAACAGTGTGGCCTATGGGAAAGGTCACACTACCCGTCCGAGCTAGGTCAGTAATCCTTAAGACTGATTTCCTCGTAGTGGATATCCCATCCTCTTATAACGTGATTATAGGAAGAACATGGATGCATAAGATGAGGGCAATTTCCTCAACTTATCACCAAATGATCAAGTATCCAGGGGAAGATGGTATTGAGTGCATTAGGGGTAACCAAAAAGTAGCCAACCTGTGTTTCAACATGGTATTGAAGAAGTCCCCAAGGGCCGAGCTTGTTCAGATGGTTGAAGTTCCAGACCAGCTGACCTTGGAGGACATTGGAGGAGACCCCACCAAGAAGATGGTGTAAGGGTCACTACGCCAAATATCACTTTTAACGGCAATTTTTTTAGCGGTACTTAAAAAAATGCCTTGAAAGAGTATTATTTGTGGTAGTAATTAAAATGCCTTTATAAATACACATTAACGGCATTTTTACCTTAGTACCGTAAAAACTATGGTTTTATTCGGCAAATTTGGTGCCAAAAGTTTTACCGCCAGGGCGTCTTTGTTTCCCGCCTATCATATATGGTGTTTCCCTCTATTTTTTTCATCCTAGCCAAACATGCCCCTTAGTTTCTGTCAAAAGCTAGCCGACTGACCAGAATAATGAGAGAGAATATCGATCGAGTCATCACAGAGAGGGAGAGAAGGCGCTCTGGAAGCATCGATCTTCAATCAACAGTGAAGGTAAGCTCGCTCTCTCTCTCTCTCTCTCTCTCTCTCTCTCTCGCCTCTTATTGTGTTCTAATGTTCGTTGAAATCGATTGAAAAACTAGGGTTTGAGCCTCCTTCTGGTCACGCTAATACGTTAATATGCTACTCCAGGGTTTCGATTCCCTAACACGCTACCCTAGGGTTTTAAACTAGGGTTTCGATCTTCAGTTGAGAAAACTAAATCACAGGGTCTGGAGTGCTCAAAGTTGTAAGTCGCTGAGTTGGATGTTTTCTTTTTCAGCATGCATTGGGTTTGTGACTGTTGGGGAGATGTTGTAGAAAGCCTTGTTTTTTGCCCAAATTGGTGGAGACCATCTCTAGGTTTCCATGCCCTAAACCTTCTCTAACTGTGACGTAGAGGAGTTCACTGGTGGAATTTGAAAAATGTATAAGTTTTATGGCCCAATCTGATTCCCCCCAGACCCAGTTATTGTTTTTGCTTATTCAAGTCTCATTGTGTTGTGCCCACATAATGTCTGATAATTTCCTTAGGCCATAATTTTTTCTTCTCTTGTTATTTTCAGGCTTACCATTATGCCCACCAAGTGTTTGATTATTTGCTTAGGCTAACCATTGTCAAGATACTTGTTTGCTAGGAGGAAGAAAATTAGTATTAAGGTTTAAGATGATATCAGTTGATGGATCTAATAGAATTAGTCACCAAGTGGTTACAATAACAAGTTCAGTTAATATGAAGAAATGTCTTTGAACTTCTATATAGACAAAAAAAGAAGAAAAAACAATGTGACTTTTTTCTGTCCCAACCCATTTACTGCTGTTTACATCCTAGAGCGGTTGGTCATCACGAGTGATGCAAAGGATGTGATTTCTTTGTGACTGTTATTCCCAAAATAATGTATGTTCCCTTGTGTATTTGCTCTCTTTCGTATAGACATATGATGATGCAATGCACTTTTATATTTGTAGCTTCATATGTTCACATGCACATGGATTTCTTATTCATCCATAGAGCTGGGTTTTGTATGTAACAATGTACATAAAACTGCAAAACATTACGGATGTAAGAGGGATGACTCTTCCTCACCAATGTTTTAAAACCCGGACCGGTGAGCAAACCGGAAAAGGGAACGGGTGGACGGGTCACCGGTTGAACCGCGGTCAAACCGCTATTGAACCGTGATGTCATAATTATAATTAATATATATTTATATATAAAAAAGTTACATATATACAGTGCATTTCTTATTTTCCAAAGTGAGAGGGGAGTTTGGTTGTTTTAACTTTGTTCCACATCGAGCAAATGGGACTTGACGAGAGTTCCAAGGATCTATAAAAGGTTAACAAGGCTTCTATTGCACCTTGGTATCACCGAGGCTTGCGAGAACAGCCTTATAGCTGTGCTTGACAGCAGTAAATGCAGCCCACGCGACGGCCACACGAGTAGTTAAAGGTTCAAAATAAGCAGTCCGGTTCGACTGACCCGTAGGCGGGTTGAACGGTTTACCGGTTAAACCGTTTTGGTCGAGCGGTTCTAACAAAGTAAGCTGGTTCTGTAAAATGAACGGTTAATAGATCGAACCGGACCGATGAGTAGACCGGTTGACGATTCTACCGGTTGAACCGGCCGGTCCGGTCCGGTTTTAAAAACACTGTTCCTCACCACTCAACCCTTTTAATATCTATTTCTTTATTTTACATATATACTTCATTGCCCAAATAATGCCGTCTGCCTATTGGTTGTATCAGCTTATCTTACCAAGTGAATTGGCATGCCCTCAAAATGGAGAGTCATGTTCTGAACTATTTTGCCTTTCAACTTTCAAGTCCCACTGCAAAATCTTCCGTAAGGTACTTCTGCTGCCTTATATATATGTCTTCATTACTTGTAACCGCTATGTTTTAGGCCAGTGAAAATGATTATGCAAAGTTTACTGTTGACAAGAGATTATTACGAGTAGCACAAGCCTCTTACAAGGTACTATTGATGGTTTAGGCCCTACTTCAGGAGTTTTGGCTATTGTCTTGTGTTGAAATTCATAACAAAATGTGAGAGTTGCAGTGCGAGTAAAATTAATTCCCCAAATTTGGAGGCCCTATTTCAGGAGTTTTGGCTATTATCTTGTTTTTTAATATTCCATGTTATATTCCTACTGGTGTCTTATATACGTGATTTGCTAAGTACCAATCATCCCCATTGCTACTGTTAAGCTATCGAAGGGAAAAAGTTGCCGGGGGTTTTATGTGAAGGATGATGCTTTTTCCATTTTAATTTAACTAAAGGTGGAAGGCCTGAGTTCTATTTCCAAGATGGAGCATATCCTGAGCAGGTAACTATTTTTTTTTTCTTTTCAAAAGTTAAGGCCCTTTTTGGATCTTGGATGTAGAGGTGTTGGCAGGAAAAGAAATGGTATCTGATTCTTCTCCCTTCACGTAGTCGCTCTATAAATCCAAGATCCAAACATGGCATGAACGTATTATCTAGAGGTCATTACTGTGTGATCCAACTTCTGAATGCTGTTCTAGCTTATATTATGAAGCCTTTTTTGTTTTTCATGCTGATCGAATATGTTTACATGTCAGGTTGACTAGATTGGGCAGAAGAATCAAATAGATGCTGGTGGGTTTTTTTTGTTTTTTTGATGTACTTACGCCATATGAATACACATTATTTTTCCTGGTTTTGTTCATTTTAACATGTCTTATGTTGATCTATCATTTCTCTATGTATACAGCTAAAGCGGCCAGAGTGAAGCACGTTGTGCTTGTTGGTTCGATGGGAGGAACAGATCCTAACCACCCCTTAAACAGCTTAGGGAACGGCAATATTTTGGTACGTACAATTCTGTCCCCATTGAACCCCCATATACCCTCCTCTTTTCTTTTCTTTTTGTTGGACGAGCAACAACAAATAAAAGGAGAACCACCCTTTTTACATCAAGCTCCTGCAATCCTAACAGGAACGACCACACAGACAACACAACACCAGAAAACAGACACAAAACCCCTCACCCTATGTACATTGCCCCAATTCATGCAAAAGCTGGTTGACTACAAATGGTTGGAGTGCTTTACTAATTTCCTGTTTCCTATTAATGCTTTCTTTCGAAAATATCACAGCAAATGCATACAAAACGTATATCTCATAGTCGGAGTACTCTGTCTTCATGACCTAGTATGAGTCTCTGAACTTTTGGAAGGATGAATCCATTGAGCGTTTGTGGCGGCCACAATGTGTTACTGCAAAGCAATATATTCTTTATGTTCATTTTTTTTTTCTTTTTCCCTTGGTTAAAGTCTGAATGTGCCAAGATCTCCTAGAGCCAAGCGCCAAGTGCAACACGCGAATTGTTATAAGGTATAGGTTCATTATCTTTATAGTTTATAGTACAATATAATAACAATGATTGAAAATTGTATCCGCTTGTAGGATCCTAATTAAGATTTAAGGCATGTGTGTTGCGACCATTGAGAAATAAACAGACAAAGAACTATTGGAAAAATGTTTTGTTGGCATGGCGTAGCATAAAATTGATCAGCTTGGGGATTTTGAGGCATATAGGCATGCCTTAACAACCCTGTTTTTTTCATGTCAAGATCTGGAAGAGAAAGGCTGAATATCTAGCCGACTCAGGACTTCCATACACAATTATTAGGCAACTCACTTGCACTGGATTTAAATTTTATGTTCGCCTAGGTTTTTGAGTTTAGCCTTGTCCGTATCATATTGTATCTAGATTTTGTATCCGTATTGCTTCATTGATTAGTAGTATTCAGAAAACCTGTGACGATATGAACTAGTTTGATGCTTGTTTCGTTTCAAGTTTAATGGTCATTGTTTTGAATCAATAGTGTTATCATTTCCTATAGTTGTAGTAATTTGGGGTGTCTATGACCTCTGTTATGAAATTATTTTTGACTTTTTATTCTAACAGGCTAACGAGACACGAACATGCAATGTTGAATGTGCTCCGGATGGCTCCAATTCCCTTGACCAGAACAAAGAGTGGGAGGATGACTTTGGGGCTTGATGTTTAGGACCATCTTATTTTGGTGTGTTTGGATGGCTTTTCGGGATGGCATTATGCAAGTGTTGGGCCTACTTTTGGGCATGACACTTCGAGAGCTGGATGAATGAACTAGACTTTATATTGCATGGTGGAGATGAGTTTTGGTACTTTGTAGTTATCTAAAGCTACTTCTATCCTTTTGACACTTGAGACTTGTATATTTCGACTTGTAGACCGATGACCCATTTTGGGCATTACTTGAAACTTGATTTGATCTAATGGAACTTTATTTTATATGGTTTATTGGTACGACTAAATTTATTTGTTGAATTTTTTGGAAAATTTGATGAGATGCTATAGGGATGATATAGGTTAACAAGCCAGCAGGGATTGTTTGTGAATGGATCTTTGCCGGCGCTTATTTCTTGTCGCTATTAGTTTAAAAATCACGTCCATATGCGGCACTTAAAAATTGCCGTTATTGTTATCTTTCCCGGTGCTTATCACAAACTGCCGTTTTTATGTTTTAGACATCAAAATTATTCCCGGTGCTTTTTTAGAGCCGTAAAAAGCGCCGTATTTTATTGCCGGCACTTATTTTAGCGCCATTTTTTATTGCCAACACTGGCATAGACTACACTTTTCACTTTTGTGGTAAAAGCGCCACAAAAACTTTTAGCGGCGCTTTTACTACTATTAGTGGCGTTTTTTGCCCGCCACAAAAGGCCATATTTGGCGTAGTGGGTTGAAGAAGATCCAGATCAGAGAGGATGATCCATAGAGATATTTCCTGGTCGGCGAAACCCTTGCCGAGCAGGAGGAGAAAGATTTAGTTGCTTTTTTGAAAGACCATATTGACGTTTTTGCATGGACACCCCAGGAAATGCCTGGGATAGACCCCGAGGTGATCTACCACCACCTAAACATCGATCCACGGCACAAGCCAGTTGTGCAAAAGGCAAGGAGGTCAGCGCCGCAGCACGCAGACGATGTGATTGAGGAGGTAGAACAGCTGCTGGAAGCGGAGGCCATAGAGAAGTGAGCTATCTGGAGTGGCTGGCTAATATTGTCGTGGTCAAGAAAAAGAATGGAAAGTGGAGAGTTTGTGTTGATTTCACTAACCTCAACAAGGCATGGCCCAAGGACAGCTTTCCACTTCCTAGGATTGATCAATTAGTGGATGCCACAGCAGGCTACGAAAGGATGAGCTTCCTTGACGCATATCGAGGATATCATCAAATAGCTATGTATGAGCCCGACCAAGAAAAGGCGTTATTCATCTCTCCAAGAGGATTATACTGCTACAAGGTTATGCCTTTCGGCTTAAGGAATGTTGGTGCCACTTATTAGAGATTAGCCACAAAGATGTTCAAAGACCAGCTCGGCAAGACCATGGAAGTTTACATAGATGACATGGTGGTAAAGAGCAAGATGAAGGTCAACCACCTAGCACACCTAAAGGTGACATTTAACATCTTAAGGGAGTACAAGTTGAAGCTGAATGCCTCAAAGTGTGCCTTCGGGGTCAACTCGGGGAAGTTCTTGGGTCATTTAGTGACCAAAAGGGGAATTTAGGCCAATCCAGATCAGATCACAGCCCATCAGAACCTTCAGAGCCCCAAGACCACGAAAGAGGTCCAGAGGTTGACAGGGATGGCTGTTGCGCTGAACCGTTTTGTCAGCAAGTCCTCAGATCGTTGCCGACCATTCTTTCAGCTTCTAAAGAAGAGAGAGGGGTATGAATGAGGTGCGGGCCTTCCAGGAGTTGAAGGTTTACCTGTCTTCACCACCCCTACTCTCTACTCCAAAAGCTGGGGAGCAATTGATCCTATACTTGGCAATATCCGAGCACTCAGTCAGCTCGGTCCTTTTGCGGATAACGGATACGGAATAGGTTCTGGTCTACTTTGTAAGTAAAACTTTATTAGAGTGGAGACACGATATTTGCCGTTGGAAAAACTGGTATATGCCCTTGTCATAGTGTTTACTGAATACCCGCTGAGGGCCTTATTATGGAAGGCAGATTTTTCTGGGAGGATATCCAAATGGTCAATTGAGTTAAGCCAATTTGACTTGGACTATCAGACCAAGACGACAATCAAGGGACAAATTCTGGTTGACTTTGTGGCTGAGTTTACCCCAACAGTAGCACCACCACCACCTGCTCTCCACGAGAAGGAACAAGGCAACATTCCCAAAAAGCCAACGAGAGTGGCCGAGCCAGACCCTGACGAATGGAGGTTGTATGTTGACGGATCAACTTGCAACAAGGGGTCAGGAGCAGGAGTGGTGCTCTTCTCCCCAGAAAGGCTAATGCTTGAGCAAGCACTAAGACTGGGGTTTAGTGCCACCAACAACGTAGCTGAATATGAAGCCTTGCTCGTTGAACTTAGGAGTGCCCTAGAACTCAAGGTGAGTAAGTTAAGGATATTTTGTGATTCACAGTTAGTCGTAAATCAACTTTCAGGGGAGTACGCTGCAAAAAGCGAGAAGATGGCCAACATACTCTGAAGTAGTCAAAGACTTGTTGGACCAATTTGACAAGGTCCACATTCAGCAAATCAGCTCAGGTCAAAACACACATGCAGATTCCCTGGCTTGTTTAGGGTCAGTAGTCAATACGGAGTACCGCCGAACAGTGGCTGTGGATTATCTGAGTGAACCGAGCATTGGTCGAGCGGTTGAATTGATGATGGAAACGGACCTTGGGCCGAGCTGGATGGACCCAATAGTGGCATATCTACGAGATGGGACTTTGCCAGAGGACAAGAGGGAGGCTTACAAGATCAGAACCAAGTCTGTACATTTTTGGATCTCCCCAGAAGGTAAGCTTTACAAAAAATTGTTCCTTGGTCCATATTTGTTGTGTGTGCATCCAGCCCAGGTCCAAAGGTTCCTCCATGAAATCCATGCTGGGACATGTGGAGGACACACAGGTGGTCGGTCTATTGCCCACCGAGCAATATCCCAGGGATACTGGTGGCCATAAATGCAGGAAGACGCAAAAACCTTTTGTCAAGACCTGTGAGAAGTGTTAGAAGTATTCACCACTGATCTGAGCACCAGCGACAGATCTCCTGCCACTGACCAGTCCATGGCCATTTGCTCAATGGGATTGGACATCGTGGGCCCTCTCCCCAAGGCAACGGGGAAATGAAAATTCCTACTCATTGGTACAAACTACTTTACCAAATGGATAGAAGGAGAAGCCCTAGCCAAGATCACGGAAGCCATGGTAGAGAAGTTTGTTTGGAATAAGATTATAACAAGGTTTGGAGTCCCATATTCCATTATCTCGGACAACGGGTCCCAGTTCAGAAAGAAGCTTAAGGCTTTCTGTGCTCAGTATGGCATCAGAAACTACTACTCCACCCCTGAATACCCACAAAGCAATGGGCAAGTAGAAGCCTCAAACAAGACTATCCTTAAGAGCCTCAAGAAGAGGCTGAAAAGCAAGAAGAGAAAGTGGCCAGACGAGCTGCCAGCCGTGCTTTGGGCATATAGGACCACTCCACGGCGAACTACAGGAGAGACGCCGTACTCCCTTGCTTATGGTACAAAGGCAATTATTCCACTAGAAATTGGCCTACCGACCAACCGCACTGCTCTTGTGAGATCTGGTGGCAACGATAAAGCCCTAGCCGAGCAGCTCGACCTTGCCGAGGAAAGAAGGGAGCGTGCACTGATCACTTTAGCGGCATACCAATAGCAACTACGAAGAAGCTACAATAAGAAGGTGCAGCTAAAGAGAATTCAAGATAGGAGACCTGGTTCTGAGGAAAGTGTTGGCCAATACCAAGGTATCCTCAGATGGCAAACTTGGGCCAAATTGGGAAGGCCCATACAAGATATTTGGTATAGCTGGCATAGGGGCCTATCGTTTGGCCGAACTGGACGGAGACCAAGTTCCACGACCATGAAATGTACAAAATTTAAGAAAGTTTTACCAGTAAATGGTTTCTTCTTTGGTGACTACGAATACAGTCACATCTTTTTGAAGTGAATTCGAATATATTCACATTTATTTCTTAGTATTTAGTTGGGATTACAAAGAAAATCACCAATGTTAGATATTTAAATCATTGTTTTTCTTGAATTACAGACATTAATGAAAGTGTTGTTTCTTTCCACTTATGGTTTTAAATTAATATGAATCAAAGTGGTATAATTTTTTGATTCCTATTGGGGAGCAGAGAGTAAGATATGTGCCTCAATCACTTTAAATATTGGATATGAAAAAATCCAATAAAATTAGATTTGCAACGATTAATGCAAATAACCCAAGTACGTGGACACTTGGTAAAAGTTTCTAAGTACGAAATACTTAGATTTGCAACGATTAATGCATAACCCAAGTACGTGGACACTTGGTAAAAGTTTCTAAGTACGAAATACTTAGATTTGCAAACGATTAATGCAAATAACCCAAGTACGTGGACACTTGGTAAAAGTTTCTAAGTACGAAATACTTAGATTTATAACTAAGTACGAAGAAATTTAGTATTGCAAAAGGTGTTTACCAAAAAGTTTACTTGATTGAGTAAGAAGATACTCAAATTTGCACAAACCAACTGCGCCAACTATCGCTTAATCATATAAAGTATGAAAAAACTTGAAACAGAAGACTGAGAAAAAGTATCAGAGGCCACATACGGCCGAACAGGACCACGCAGGGCCGATCAAAAGTTAAAATCTGGGTTTGTTTATCAAAGGAAATAAGGCACTAAAGCCTCTTCACTGAGCCCTTAAGCATCAGTGGCAGGGGTAGAATTAGCTGTCTCATTCGGAATGGGATCAATATTTTCACCATCTGTGGTTCCCTCTACAATGTTGCCTTCACCTTCTTGACAGGTGAGGTCAACAACAGTAGACGCATCTGCAATCTGGGGTTGATCTAGAGATGGCTCGAGGAGAGTCTGAGCGTCAAGGTCGGCCTGAGCAGCTAGGGCATCCATCTGGCTGGGAAGCTCCATATCAACCCACATAGGGGAATCCTCAAGAAGCTTCATCTTTGTGCAACAACGGACCCAACTAGATTCCCAGATGGCGTCCTTAACGACAAGCATCTGGGCCCTATAATTGTTTGTCACCTCGGTAACTGCTTGGTCATACTCAGCTTCAACTTTAGCCTCTGCAGCCGCCAGCTGTTGACGCAGGTCCCGCTCAGTTTCCTCAGCTTTCTTTTTCAGCTCGGCATTTTTCCCCTTCAGTCTTTCCACCTCTTCCCGAGCATATTTTAGAGAATTGGCATACTGAGCGCTCTCTTTTTTGGCTTTCTCTGCTCGTTCTGCTCCCTCTTCAACTCATTTTCATTCTCTTTGGCCTTTTCAAGACCAGCAGAGGCTTTTTGCATGATTTACAGATATGTACACAGTAGAGTAAGTAGAAGTAACAAGTATAAAAAGGAGGTAAAATCTTGAGGAAAAAGGACCTTGTACCTTGACACTGGACTGGAATATGGATTTCATCAAGCTGTCATAGGAATTCCCCTTTTCCGGTCCATGTCAAGAGGAAGGAGAGCAGCTCGAGAAACGCCGAACGCCTCATCAACGGAAGAGATCTTATCAATCATCGTGAGCGGGATGCCATTTGGAAGAGCCAGAACAGGTGACCATGGCTGCACGAGCGGTGGAGAGTCGGTCTCAGGTCGGCTAGAGCTCGAATCTCTGACCCTTCGTCTCTGGAGAGGAGGTTGGACATCCTGCAGGCTCCCTACAGGCCTTTTGTCCCTCTACTGATGAATAGGAGTAGAGTCTACCTCAGTTGGGGGGTCCACAGAAGCCGACACAGGGGGAGCACGAGAATGTCCCCCATGAGCAGAAGGAGGGCCGAGATTCAGCTCGGCCAGGAGGCTGATTGGCTGAAGAGGCATACTGTGGTTCGGAGAGGGAGAGTAACCTGACGAGTCCGACAGCTGATTGTACTGATCGGCAATAGAGGCGATGACTAAGTGATGCCTATTTCCTTCACTCCCTTCCCCTTCTTCTCCTATGGCCCTACCAGACGTGCTCAGCTCAGAACCTCCGGTTGTGATTATTGGAATGGTAGTCACGATCTCTTCACAGATGGCGATAGTAACCTGCTGCTGAGGATCTCTTACAGCTCTGCTTCGGGTAAGTCTACCCTGACCACTGTTCCTGCGGGTTCTTGTTCAGCTGCGATCAATCGGAGGAAGAGGAATAGTTGGCTCAACCACGGGGGGCCAGGGGCGTCTCGTACGATGTTCCCCCTCCCTTCTTACTCCTCCCAATATGTTGGGGTGTAGCCGAGCAAGATGTGTGTTGCACGGCCTAAACCCACGGGAACTGGTTCGAATCCATCGAAGAGCAATATCGAGGCAATTTCTTCACGGTGAAGATTGCCATGATTCAGGCGAGCGTGCTGATTCAAGTTACTCGCTGCAAAAAAGAAGAACAAGACATAAGCAACGATCAAAAGAAAGAATTAAAATCTCTTGAAGGAAGGAAAGTAAGAACAGGTCTGAATACTAACGTGGTTGGCCGGCGACCGTGGGACAAAGGAATCCAATAGTGCTACCATCAGCATCCATGGGCCCCCAATTGCCAATGACTACAAGATAATCATCAGCTTCGCCCTTTGATGAGTTCGGCAAGTCGGTCCGATTAGGGTCTCTAGCCTTAAAGTAATAGTAACCCTCCGCAGTGGGCACTACGCTGTACAAGAAGTGGAGGTCCCACCAATTTAGGTGGAGGCCTAGGAGTTCGTTTAGGGAAACTGTGCCCATGACTACCCTTACAATATTAGGGCACAATTACATAGGGGCTAGTCTGCAGCGGTTGCAGACCTCCCTGAAGAAGGGGTGGAGGGGAAACCTCAAACCACCCTCGACTATGAAAATGAGGGGAATATGGATCGTGTCTTGAGATTGGCCGAACTAACCCATGTCATCACGTCCATTCAAACAAAATCGAACATCGGCGGGGACATTATACTTTCGACGAAAATCTGCTATCTTTTGAGCATTACTAAGAAGAGCCCTATGTTTGCCCATGATTGAGTTGTGTTAGGGTTTCAACGTTGAAACCCAGAAGACGAAGAGAAGATGGCAGAAAATCAAAGTTGACAAAATGGCGGTTTAAGAAAATAACGCAAGATTCGACATTTTTCAGAAGTTATGCATGCTATGTTATTTCAAATGAAAGTTCCTAAGTCTTACTGGAGTGACATAGTTCTTACAACATGCTATTTGATCAATCGTATGTCCTCTACTGTCCTTGGGGGTCAAATACCCCATACGGTCCTATTTCCCGGTCGTCCTCTCCACTCATTACCCCCTCAGGTTTTTGGGTGTACGTGTTATGTTCATGCTCTTGATTCTGACCGGAGCAAACTGGACCCACGGTCCATAAAGTGCTTTTTTCTTGGTTACTCTCGGACTAAAAAAGGGTACAAATGTAATTCTTCATCTTTACGTCGTCATTTTGTGTGTGCTGATGTCACATTTAATGAGTCACTCCCTTTTTATTCGGAGCCTATCACTACCAATGATCTGTTTGCATCTGAGTCTGTGTTTCCTATAGCTGTCCCGTCTGCCTCTCCACCGAAACCTTTGCAGGTATATGTTCGTCGTCCTAAAATCCATCAATGCCATCTCAGCCAGAATCATCTCAGCCAGAGCCATCTCCGCCAGAGTCACCTGGGCCAGCAGATCCACCTTCGCCTACCGCTCCGTCTTCTCCTCCGTTGCGGGATCCCGACCTTCTTGACGACTGCCCTATTGCACACCGTAATGGTATTCGGTCATGTACTTTACATCCTATTGGTCAATTTGTCTCCTATAATCATCTGTCACCATCTTTTCTCTCTTTTACCACTTCGGTCTCTTTTATTTTTGTTCCTAACACTATTCAGGAGGCCTTGTATGTATCTGAGTGGCAGAAAGCTATGGAGGATGAGATGTCTGCTCTTCATCATAAAGGCACTTGGGAGTTGGTTCCTCTTCCTGCTGGTAAGACTCTTGTTGGCTGTCCTTGGGTATTCACTGTTAAGTATCTTTCTGATGGCACTGTTGAGCGCTATAAATCTCGTCTTGTTTCCAAAGACTACACCCAGACTTATGGTGTTGATTATTTAGAAACATTCTCTTTCGTTGCCAAAATTGATTATGTTCGGATTCTTATTTCTCTAGCTGTGAATCTTGGTTGGCCGTTGTTTCAGCTGGATGTCAAAAATGCTTTTCTCCATTGGGATCTTCAAGAGGAAGTTTACATGGAGCAACTACCTGGGTTTGTTGCACAGGGGGACCATAATCAGGTATGTCGGCTGCGCAAAGCTCTTTATGGCCTCAACCAATCTCCTAGGGCCTGGTTTGGCAAGTTTGAGATTTGGCATGTGTCGTAGTCAGACTGACCATTTTGTGTTTTACCTCACTTCTGATCGAGGGAAAATATTGTTGATTGTATATGTGGATGACATTATCATTACCGGTGATGACCAGTGCTTGCGACCTTAGATTGTATCGTAGAAGATGTCGCCCCAAGGGTAGGGCTAGGTCGGCGGTAGCATGATGAAGACACCCCGATTTTGACCCGGGATACTTATCAAGCGGCCCCGATGATGAGGGAGACCACCCGTGCATACCTTGAGGCTAAGAACAAGGCTTGAACTTGCCCCAAACACCCTAAATCACCCTAAACCCTTTCTAATAACCTAAACCAGTCTAAATGACCAAAATATCCCTTAAATTATCAGAAAAAACCCAAAACCAACCCATGTACTCAACACACTTTGAGCGCTCAAACTATGGTTTGAGCGCTTAAACTCTGTCCAGTTTGTTTCGGGCAGAGAATCTAATCATGATATTCCCCTACATGGTGTGCGTATATGCCGTCGTATTGTTGCGAGAATACGTATACTAGCCCCTAAATGACCCCTAATCAGCCTAAATGGCCTTTCAATTCAAACTAACCTATTTCCCTCCCATTTTTCTCTATAAAACCAACCCCACTACCTCTTATACAGAGGTTACTCTCTGATCTATCACTCTTCCTCTCTCTAAAACTCCATTTCTAGCACTTCTCTTCCATTTTCGTCCATCAATTACAACCATACCACCCAAAACCAAGTAAACCCACTTGATCATCACCATATAACCCACACCACAATACACCTTTGTCCAGGCAATCAACCATTCAATCCCACCTACATTATCACTCTAATGTCCAAAACAACCCACATTGCACTCATAAATACAGTTATCACTCATCCCCTCATCCCCTCATCAAACCATTAAGTTTAAGCCTTAATCAAAGCCAAAAGTAGGAAAAACCATGTAAAAGTTACGGGTTGGTCATCCTAAGGGCGACCAGTGGGTTCATGGAGGCCCCTTATACCTCTAATGAGCTCACATGGTCTTAAATGTTCACAAAAACAACTTTCAAAAATCCCAGGTCGAAGCAGTTTGAGCGCTCAATGACCGTACCATGAGCGCTCAAACTGTTTTGTGACTCTTTCATGTTCTTGTGGTTTCTGACCTTTCTTGATGTTTATGCCATATTATCACGACTTTTGATGGACTCACATGATTTTAAATCAATTTATATCTCGCTGATAATTAAACAATGTGCTCAAAAGTCATGAAAATGATGTATCTTGAAGTTTTGATTCCTATTGTGTTGATATCACTATCTTAATGACTTTTATGGGATCAAATACTCCTAAGTTAGTTTGTTTCATCTTTTGATCAATGATCAATGAACCCAAGAGTCATTAAAATGGTGTTTCATCATCACCAAGCCATGAACGGCTATGTTCCATGAAATAAACAGGTGTATCATACTCTTTTAAATGATGATTAGAAAGCTTGGAGTACATGCAACACCAAAGGATGATCAGAAACCATCAAAAACTCATATCCCTTGAATGGGGCTTGAGCGCTCAAACCATGACTCATTAAGCGCTCAAACCCTGTTCCACTCCATCTTTGCTCTCTGATCACCACAACTTCATACTTTATTTTAAGATTATTGCAGTGTGTGGGTGTTGTTGTGAAACATTAACAGTCTGATCCCCTCATCCCTCTTCACCCTAACTACATTATACTTGGCTCAATGTATATCTCTTGCTCATGAGGACACCTCAAGTTTATTTTATCAATGTTGCTGGAGTTTCAAGTGCATTTGTGTTACATAACATCATTCTGAGGTTGTCAATGATCATACAAAGGCCGGAAAGCCTCCAGTATGCTCAAGTCATGAAGATGGTTCAAGCACTTGAACTACATGCTTTGAGTGCTCAGACTGTCTTCTAATCCATCAAAATGTTTTCATCTCCTGAGCTATTTCACAGGGTTCTGAGCAATCTGGAGAGCCTTATAGTACCTTATTCTCACTTCTCATGCCCATATTACCTTGTTTGGTTCATTATCATGTCTTGACATGGTTATACCCTGCTGTTTAACCTTCAAATTACCATTTTCAAGTAGTTTGCAGTGTACCAACCATGTTTTCATCGAACCAGAAGCACCAGAAGTATGTGTGGGTGAGAGGACTCTGAGCGCTCAAACCTCTGCTTTGAGCGCTCAAACTCCTGTCAAGGATCAGATTGGTTATGTTCCATAGCAGCTTGCAGTGTCATTTTGAGTCATTTTGCTACAGTTAATCATGTCCTAACATTGTTGTTTCTTGTTTTGTATCTCTCATACATGCTTGTCATCGTTATATGCTTCCCATCCCCCATCCCTGTACTTGTTTGTGGTTGAATCACATAGATTTCTCATAATCCCACAAAAGTCAAGTAGAGGCCGGTTTTCGAACCGGGCGAGGGGGGTGCCGTAAAACCCTTCCCCTCTCGAAACTGAGCTCCCAAACCTAAGATAGTATGGTGATGACGGGCCAGTATCCAAAACCTTATCCAAAAGATGAGGCACGAGTCAATCAAGTTCGGTTCCTCGGGGACAATCTGTTAAAACTCGGGTGGTGACTCCGAATCTATACAACTCCGGAGGGGCGTCCACACATGATAACCGGTAAGATCGGGTCGAATCCACAGGGACCGAATGCACCTTGCGTGATGGTTGACTCGCGAATGAGGGTTTTGAGCCTTAAAGTGGCAAACTGAATTTGTAGTTTTGTTTGGTGGAATTCTCTCGACTTCAAGAACAACTCAGAAGATTAAAAAAACTATTTAAAACTAAGGAAAAGTCTAGGGGCTTTTTAACGACCATGACAAGGGTTAATCCGTTCCTCCCTTGATTACCGGCTCGGGACATCGTCAAATGCTCCCGAGCGGAAGATTTGGAGCTTAAAACAATTTGACTAGAAAAGGTGTCTAACAAAGATTAGGGTTTTTCGGTTCATTTGCCAAACGATTAAGTTGACATTGCCCTAAGCATCACACATGCCAAGAAGTCAAGCTCTTGGCTACGTGTGATCAAAGGGATTAACAAACCCAAACTTTGGTACATAAAATCAACCCTAACTCTTTGATCAACAAATATGTATGCTTTATGACGAGGAGAACGGATTAAACCCGAGTCATGGAGTGTTAATCAGCCCATGACTAAGCCTATTACTACTACTCACACATTACACTAGAAAACAACCCTAGGAATTTGAAGTAAACTAAAAACATGATTAATAAACTTAAAAATTGGTTTTTAATATCTATCCTAGAGAAATTCACAAACAATAACTACTTACATGGATTTTCAAAGGAATAGACTAGAAAAGTAAGAACAAGATTTAACCGATGAAAACGAAAACAAATTAGATTAATATGGAGATCCGGAGATTACAAACACTATTAATAAACGAGAAATTGAAAGACAAGTTTAACTTACTAGGGTTCTTGAAGGAAATGAAGCTCCTAAGCTAAGCAACAATGGAGGAGAGAGGGAAGAGCAAAAGACTAAAAGACTAAAAGTGTAAAATGAAGGGTGGGAGAGAAGAGATAGAGGAGAGAGGCTATATCATCCTATTTCTCTCTCCACAAAAAATCTAAAAAGCTCACACAATTGAGCAAAACTTGCCATAAAAGGAAAGTCCAAAAAGTGCTTAAAAAATGATGCCCGGACAAGAGTGGATCGATCCAACCTTAGGTGGATCGATCCAGAAGGCTTTGATGGTCAATTATTCTAAAGTGGATTGATCCACATGAAGCTTGGATCGATCCAGAAGTGTCTGTTTAGGCAGATTTTTTACCCAACTTCGCTGGCACGCCCCGGCTTTGTCTGAACTCGGAATGAGGCGATTCTTGAACCGTTGGAAAGCCCTATGAGTCTACGTTCAAACCCAATTAATCTCATATTCATAGCCTTTGTATTTTGAGAGAAATGAGCCTTTTCCTATCAGTGTGTCGGATTTCCTGGAGGCTCATAGCTCCATTTTCATGTTCCTTTGCTCCGGGCCTTCATTGGACCTTCCAAAGCTCTCCGAATTGACTTCTAAGCTTCGCTAAATGTCATCCAAGGAATTGAGGGTCCTTGGGTACTTCCGGATACAACCGAAAATTATTTGGAGCTTTGGACACGCCTTTTAGCTCCTATTTTCTAAAACTCATAAAAAAAAAACACACATCGCGCAAAATCACTCGTATAAAGCCAAAATATGCAAGTGCGTGTGATAAAATTGAGCTAGATAAGCCCGGATATCTACAATATTAGGGGCTTATCAACCAGCGAGGTATTGATTAGTTGAAGACCTTCTTACATCAGCAATTCCATACTAAGGATTTGGGAAAACTTCGGTACTTCTTAGGTATTGAAGTGGCTCGGTCCAAAGAAGGTATTAGCTTATCACGGAGGAAGTATGTGTTGGATATTCTTGAAGATACAGGTTTGTTGGGAGTTAGGCCAGTTAAGACTCCTATGGATCCCAATGTGAAACTATGTGTGGACCAGGGGGAGTTGCTTCACAATCCTGATCAGTATCGCCGGTTGGTTGGTAAGTTAAATTATCTCACGATTACACGTCCAGATATCTCGTTTGCAGTTAGTTTGGTGAGTCAGTTTATGTCAGCTCCTCGTCAGCCACATTGGGAGGTTGTTCTTAGAATTGTGAAGTATCTTAAGTTACATCCAGGACGGGGTTTATTGTATCGAGCCAGTGGACACTTACGCATTGAGGAGTTCACTGATTCTGATTGGGCAGGAGGACCATCTGATAGAAGATCTACTACTGGATATTGTGTTTTTCTTGGTGGAAATCTTGTTAATTGGAAAAGTAAGAAGCAGACAGTGGTAGCCCGGTCTAGTGTAGAAGCAGAATATAGAGCAATGGCACACACAACATGTGAGCTTGTGTGGTTACGATCGTTTCTTGAGGAGATAGGATTTAGTGTGCAATTGCCCATGCCGTTGTATTGTGATCATCAAACGGCTATTCACATTGCCTCTAATCCAGTATTCACGAGAGAACTAAGCATATTGAGGTTGATTGTCATCTAGTGCGTGAGAAGCTGACTGGTGGTGTGATAGCTACTCCATATGTATCTACTGGTGCTCAGTTGGCTAACATGTTTACCAAATCATTATTCAAGCCACGGTTAGGAATTCACTTTACATATGGTATATATATGTTTCCAACTAAATGCATAATTTCATTTGTCAGACAACTCACCTAATAGCCAGACATTATGCATGACACCTATATGAAACATTTGAATATATTGCAAGAATGGAATATGTCTCAAAATTTCCCGATCCTTTTTTTTCCTTCAATTGCAGTGCATAGCACGGGTTCATGCTAGTACCCACTTATGACAAAAAAAACTAGCTAATGTTGTATATTTGACCAACAATTCAATTGGGATCCACCAACAGAATTAAATGAGGAAAACGCTATATCAGAACTAAAGTCATTGCCCACTCTGAGTTGAGAAACACCAAATTCTAGTCTTCCATAATCAATTCTAATGTGCATTGAATCAATGTGAAATCGACATCTGACAGTGTGAATATTGAAAGGAAGCAAAACTAAATGTTACATGTCAAGCATGGTGACAATGGTGAGCAAGAAAAGGCCACCTAATATCCAAACAATCATGTGTATATTCAACTATTCGGAACTGCTATGTATGAAATGAAATAACCAAAGATTATGTTATTTTACCTTTCCTATTTCTGCTTATTCCATGGACGGCAAGATTCATAAGCAACTCTTTCTTTACATCATTTGATCTCTGAAACAGCGACGACATAATTTAGATCCGACTTCAGTAAAAAATCCTTACCTACAATTGACCACCCCCACCGATGAATCCGACTTCTCCCAAGTTATGGCATCAAACAGTCCATATAGTTGAAGGGGAAAAAATTGTGTCATGTAGATATTAGAACCCCATAAAGATTTCAAAAAAGTTCTTTAATCAGAAATAAGAACCCCATAGTTATTTATCACAAACCTCTAGAAGAACCTCTTGTTTCTATCAAAAATGGAATTTTCATTAGGACACTCAAGACACTGAAAAATAGTACTTTAGAATGAAAAAACCGACGGTTTGCCGAACAATGAGCAACACTTTGATAAGAAAAAGCTTGCATGTCGAATTGCCGATGTCCAAAAGGCACACTCAGATCACGTAAACCCAACATAAACCAAGCTAGACAACAATCAAGAGATAAAAAGAAAAACTAAGAGCAACGAAATACTCACCTACTCAAAGGTATATTTAAGGCAAACAAAGGTATAAAGAAGGTGGTAAGACCCTCACCCACTCAAAGAAAAAATAGCTAGTCTCTTACCATCAACTGTGATAGCCACATATAATTTACCCCAGAACTACGTTTAAAGCCATTCATAGAAAGTAAAACATATCGCTTACCTAGGCCAGGCAACCCCCTTCGGCTAGCAATTCCTTTAGTTTTGCGTGGTGCTTGATGACCTGGAAGCAAAAGATAGGCTCTGTAATGAATATAATGTAACAACAAAATCAAACTTACACCGGCAAAATAAAAGGCCGAAAATGGCATAAATTATTTGTTAAACATGAGGATGATATTCACACTAGAGATGGGGAGAGGGGTTTGGGAGTTAGGGAGCTAGGGTTTCAAGATCTAAGACTTTTTGTTTCTCCGAGTTTTGTGTGATAAGATACATTTCCTTTGAGTACGAAAAAAGGGCCGAATACCATCTTAAGCCGCCGAAAATTCCATCATCGTTGGGGGGGGGGGGGGGGGGGGGGACAGAAAATTGATCGCAGCCATACCGTCCTTCTGTTGACTGCCAGAAGTCATGTAGAAGAAACGTTGTAAAACTGTGCGCGCATAGAGAGAGAGAGAGAGAGAGAGAGAGAGAAATTCTGAGAGCCGTTTGAGTTTTGAAACGTTTGTGACCTACACGCCACCTTTGGGAAACTAAATTATACTATACGGCTGCTATGTTGACAGCACACCCTAGTGCATAAGGAATCCCACAATTCAACTTTGGACACGGTTTTTGGTTAAAGAATTGTATCGATTAGACAAAGAATCCCACAATTCATATGCATGATGTATCCCTAGTACATAAGGCAGCGTGGTTTGTGAGACGCAGTCAAACAGGAAAGTAACTGAGTATCGATAAGCTTCCATACCACGAATGCTGAGTTAGGACTAAGATTACCATTACTGTCTCTGATTTGTGTAGGTGGACATCCAACCGATCCTTCCAAATACTCGTAATAACCATTGGCTCTCATCGCATTTTCGACTTGTATACGCCAGAGCAAATAATTTGTTGAATCGAGCTTTGTGGTGACAAGAGTGTGGAAATTTGAGACGAGAACTACGAGTGATAGTGGTAAAACTACAGAATTCGAAGAACTTCCTGATGAGTTTGTTGATGGTGTAGTCATTTCAAGAAACCAATTGGCAGAGAGGGATTGCCCCATGAAACCAAATGGCAGAGAGGGATCAGCTCCCCTCAAGACCACTTCTCCACCAACCCCCTCAGAACTCTAAATTTTTCGGTCCCATCAAAGCAAATCTAATGTAGGTTGGATATGGGCTGATCAATTTTGAGAGAGAGGAAAAGGGGTTTTATCGGACACAGAGAGAGGATGGGGCCGATC
The DNA here is from genome assembly GCA_963854785.1 of Vaccinium vitis-idaea. Taxonomy (NCBI): domain Eukaryota; kingdom Viridiplantae; phylum Streptophyta; class Magnoliopsida; order Ericales; family Ericaceae; genus Vaccinium; species Vaccinium vitis-idaea. The sequence continues at coordinate 27,934,317 of OY978215.1, read as the reverse complement.
GGAATCCGGAAGAGGGTCATCCAATCGGTTGCATGGTTTGGCGATGGTGAGGATAGAGATGAGACAGAGAGAAGTGGGGAAGAGAGAAAGAGAACGTGGATAATGTGTCCAACAGGCTGATTTCTCTCTTTTTGATTTTCCAACGGGTATATTTATTTTAAGTGGCAAAAAAATCAACCTATCGATCTATCAATACTCAGCAATGTAGTTGAGCCCCAAAAACGTTCAAACTCACAATCCTAATTTTTTAGACTTAAATTTTTTTTTTAATAACAAAATATGAAATCTACGGACAGATTTCTCCTACAAGCCAATACGTGTCCCATGTACTCCAAATCCCCACGTACTCTACTAACCTTATAACTGAATCTTTACAATCAAAATAAACAAAATGCCACCCCGTCCAAACGTTGCCAATTTGAAAGCACAGTGAGGGAAAAAAATAAAACAGTTATTTTAAAGTTGCTCACAAATCTCAATGCTCATATTCCCACCTCCCAACTGCTATTTCACATTCCACATACTCCAAAATTCCTCTCTACAATTCTAATAATCTTCCTTCAACCCGCCAGTAATTCTAATATTCATCCTCCCCGCTGTAGTTTGCACGATCTCAATACATGGTTCCAATCTAAGATCCTCCATTGCAAGTACGGCTTGGTTTGTTACAAAAAATTGTTTTTAAATAGCAAGTTCGGCTTCAAAGTCACGAGAATTTGTTCGCAACTTTTTTAGTATAAAGTAAGTCTCTAATTGTCATAAGTTTGTTCATGGAGTACGTATCAATTCCTCAAAGGTCAGTTTCCATCTCTACCTACACGTATGTTTATGAGAATTTGACCACGGTGCAGGGCATAGTTGCTTCCATTCTTGAGCATGTATATTTGATTTAATACTTCATGCTTTAGTTCTTAACCTTTGAAGGATTAAGTTTGCAAGTTTTGTGACTAATAAATTTTCGATGAATTGCAGATATAGGCGACAACTTAGCAGTTGATCAAACCCCCTCGGCTTTTTAACTACACCAATACAAGTCGCTACTGTGGGAGATTAGACTACTCCTTAAAGATACTCATGATACAAGATAAGTGTGCATGACTGTAATGCGCAAACCTGATTAGAATCAAAACAAATTGCCCATACTTTGTGTGGGGTAAGCAGAAGTTTGACTAAGGGACCCGGTTCAAGACTTGTAGTTCACAGTGGTGCCTTCAAATGGAACTTACATTCATTAAGTGTAGGTCCAAACCCGAAAGTGACCTACATAGTAAAAATGCTCACGTATTACATAAATATTGTTTCTATATTTTGAAAAGATGTAATTGAGTATTAATATTAGTAACTCCCAAATATTATTATATTATATATTTAAGTGCTATTATATGCAATGGTTGATTGCATAGGAGGTTTGTTTTCCTATATAAAGGTGGCTAGTCCACAAGATAAAGGAGAATGTTCATGAAGAAAATATTTTATCAAAACTATGAGCTATATGTAACACACATATCAAGATTGATTGAGATATACATCCGTCAAAAAAAAAACTGTCCAATCAAGCTTGAATCGTTTGTGAATATTTTTGCTATTTTTTTATCAAACCTATGAGCTATATGTAGCACACACATATCAAGATTCATTGAGATATACATCCGTAACTGTCCAATCAGGTTTGAATCGTTTGTGAATATTTTTGCTGACATTTTTCGGGTCTTCCGATTTACAAGAGTATTTTCATTTTGGTTACCCCTGCACCCAATAACTGTCTAGGCAAAGAGGTAAGACACAACCCACACAATGCACCCACGTTCCAGCAGTTACCAGCAAAAAGATCAAATAAAAATTGCACCAGTTAAGCAACCGTTGAACAATTATATGGTAACTTCGGCTTCCAAGTTCTATGCACCAATTCCTAAAATCCTTTGCTAAGCAAGGACAAGTTCTTAAATAAATAAATAAATAAAACATTATAAATATGTGTGCACGCGTGTGTGCAAGTTTTTAATAATTTTCCTTATAAAAATCAACTTGTTTAGGGTTTAGGCTTTAGGGTTTTAGGGTTTAGAGTTTTAATAATTTTCTCCTTACTAGTTTTAGGCCACGTGCTTCGCACGTGACCTTGCGCTCATTGGTTGTGTTATCGGTTATTAGACCCTGTAACTTTGTTGATAGCTTGAATAAAGATACAGCTCATGTTGTGTAACTCATCCTGCAATTCATGATTGTTGTCCATTGTTTGATACTTGAAAAGGTTGGTAGGGTACTTGTAGCATGATTACAATAAATAAAGACATTAAAGACAACAAATTATGCTTGAAACAAAGACTTTGATATCAACACTTAACAAGATTTTAGCATACAAAAAGATTTGAATTGTTATATAGCAAGCTATTTGAGATAAAAACATCCCGTCAAAAAGTGGGTTGTGGTGCTTGTGTTCGGTCTTTTTCTTCTTCCTTGTTTTGTCAACAATTGGTGGACAAGGACGACCTTCATCTTAGTGTCTGAACCATCATTTTCATCTTGTTCCTTCATCTTAGTGTCTGAAGCATCATTTTCATTTTGTTCAAGAGATGGAACAAAAGCCATTTCTTTTGGGTCTTCTATGATTTCAGAGGCAGCTCCGATTCGCCTAGACCATATTTGTATGCTCGAGGATGAAGAGAAAACTCCATGCTTGTTCCAAGTATTGCCATCACATCATTTGGTAGGGCGCCCTGTATTTGAAACTTGAAATACTATGATATAAATCGATAGTACCATGAAAAACTATAACGAAACCCAACCAGAAATCTAAATTAATACCAAGAAAACACAAGTGGGAAGTAAAATCAAAGGTGGTAGAGCAGCTATCATATTCATAAATTAACAAGAAATGTACCCGAGCAGCCATAAAGACACTGATGTGAGCCATGTGACATAGCAACACTGCGCTCACCTTATCCACAATCGATCTAGACCCAGCGTAATCCCATGGATTGGGATATGCACTCCCTCTACAACAAATGATCAATTTGGGTCTGAAATCCATTGCATTCTCTTCCAACTTATCATTATATGCACTTGGTTCTAATTCTGATCGCAGAAACAGAGAGGGAAAAGGAAAGAGAGTTATTCCTTAATTCACTGCCATCTCTTCTCTTCTCTTCATGTTTTCCCTCCCTTTATATCCAGAAAACATTTGGTTTAATGTTCATACACGTGACCAAAAGAAGAAATTAAAGTAAAAAATCCGAAAACAAAGAGGCAACCAGATTTTTTTTTTCTCTCAAAATACATAATAATATTGGGAGATGGCATGAAATTAATGTGCTGAAAATACGAAAAACATAGCAGCAAGAATATTTACTCCCGGCATGATCCAGTGAATCTAATGGCCATCATCACCGACCTAATAGACTTGAACCAACAAAAAAAACCCAACACAATTCAAAAACTAATGCATCCCGTGTTTGATAACTACTCAATTCTGCAGATGACGTCTATGATGCCTCAAGTGCACCAACCAAAACGAATTAATTTAGCAAATATGACACTGACAAAAGAAAACTAATTTACAAGCCCCAAACATAATCAGGACTTCTCGTATCTCCATCGAGAGCAATTTTGTTCACCATCAGCAAGGGAATACTCATTCCGTGTCTTAATTCGATGATCAAAAGCATTCATTCTATTCAGATTCACTTGTTAGAAAACCATGCAAAATTTAACTTAATCAGATATAAGTAACTGTTTCATCCAGAGTTTTATTTATTTTCCTCACAATTCTCACTAAAGAAATCTAACTTTTACACCAAGCGTTCACCGATATTGGATTGAACTCAAATTTTTGCAATGACTCCTAAGAAATGAATTTAGACAAAATGAACTGTTTTGATTCTCGATGTGAAGAAGAGGGGTTTTCTCTCATTAAATATGTCATGTAATGAACCAGCACTTGACTTGAGCAAATTCCTTGGCTTTAAAGTCTTGACTAACAACTACCACACTCATGTGAAAGCTAAAAATATCATACAAAATTACACGAAATCATAGTTGCCAAAGGTGAAAGGCGCACTGAGGCGCAAAGTCCTGTAGGGCCTTAGGCAGCGAGGCGTGTGCCTTTTTTATCCGAGGCACACCTATGCGAAAAAATAGGAAAAATAGCATACACCAATACTTTAAATAATAACACTAAGCCATTGAGTTTAAAATAGCATACCATCATTTGCAATTGCTCTTTCAATGTGATGTAGAACAAGTAACAAACCCTAGGTATCCCTGTACCTAAGGGTGAATTGGAATCCCTGTGCCAATTCTAAAGCAATATTTTTTTATTCATTCAATCAATGCCTCAAACAATATATGAGAGACCCTTTATATAGGCTCTCACAAAGTGAATACATGGAATAAAATCTCTAAACATGGAAACAACCGACTAAATCTCTAAATAGGGAAACAACCAACCAAATCAAATAAAATCCCTAAACATAGAAACAACCATTCAAATCAAATAAAATCCCTAAACATGGAAGCTAAAATTCCTAAATAATAAAGTAGATAAATAAATCTCTAGCCGGACCCATTATCATCATCCGACCACAAGCACGGGTTGGGCTGTCTTGCGGTGCCGGCGCTGGTAGACCTGCGAGAAACGGGCTTGGGCCCTGGTGTCCGCACCACAATGATTTCTTATTTCCCATGGTGTCCGCACCACAATGATTTCTTATTTCCCATAAACTCTTGAATCTCTTGTTTTACATCGGGAGGGACTCTTTTACAAGCTATCGCATCTCTATAACCTCCTACAAGGTGTTTCTTAGCCCGATTAACCCCTCCACTAGTTATTTTGCCCCCAAAAAATACATTGAAATTGGTTAGTGTTCGCAGGATCTAGATACTTCCATGCAGGATCCGTACTATTAGCTCTGCTTGACATCTGAAAACAAACAAGCAAATATAATTTTACTTTAGCTAATAGCCTAATATACTCTATGGAAACCCCAACATGTATGAAAAAAAAAAAAAAAAAAGAACCTTAATTTCAATGAAAAATAAAACAGTGGTCGATTTGAAGGAGGGGCGCCTTTTTGCGCCTCGTAACCTCTCACCTAGGCATGCCTTTTTTGCCTAGGCTGCGCCTTTTTCAAGTCACCTCACCTGGGATCACCCCAGGCGCAATAGGTGCGCCTTGCTACGCCTCTCGCCTAGGCGCGCCTTTGACAACTATGCACGAGATTCCTTTCCACAACCTAGCACAGACGCTTTAGAATTAAAGATAAAAGATAAATAAGCATACAACTTGATAAAGGGGTATACACATAATAGCACAGACCCTCAAATTTTCTAATGCGCAAAATGTGACCAATAATTGAAAATCGCTTAGCAGCATCAACTTCTTGGTTAATGTATTTGCCTTGTTTGAGATATGAGGATATAACAAGCAAGGCTCTTCAATTTGAATAATATGGAAATCAAACAGTGTTCAGAAAACTGATGCTATGGTCAGGGAAGCTGTGCATACAGATTCACCTATTTGATGGCTTCCTCTATAGGCACTTGAGAAGTCATAACTGACCTAAAAGATATGCGGTACAGCCGTGCAGCTAATTCATACATAAAAAAATGCCAAGCCAGCCATGCGTTTTCTCACCCTTGAGGCAAGGATCATCCAATTAAGTGGGCATGTGACGACATAAAAAAAGCCAATAGCAGCTAAAGCTTAGATATAACACCTTCCAAATTCTCTAAGACAGCTGACAAGCAGTTTCACATATTCACTAAGCCAAGTGTTTTCCTACCCTTGAGGCAAGGGATCATCCAATTAAGTGGGCATGTGACGGCATAAAAAAAGCCAACAGCAGCTAAAGCCTACATGTAACATGCTAGATGTAATATCTTTCATATTCAACTCAACTTACAATGTAGTTTCAACTACTTCCTCCCGGGCAAACATTAACTAACCAATCTAAAAGATCCACATATTCACTCAAATTATATCATTGTTAGAGGTTTACTTCAGCATCCTGTTTGTTACATCCATATTGACAAGAATGAACCCAACAACCGAACAAAATGATTACCAGATGTATATTTGAAATTAAACAAATAGACTACGCAACTGCTAAAAACTGCTAGAGAAGATTGAGAGTGTGATGCAGATTGAACAAGATCTGATCTTGGCATCTATTACTATTATATGTGACTCACAAGTGTCCAAATCCAGTAATCGACGAACCGTGGGAACATCATTAGTATAAGAAGAGGTAGAGAACGCAAGCGGAGAGCCCTACTGAAGGATTATGCTACTAAGCCTAGTGGAGAGCCCCACTGAAGGATTATGCTACTGAGCCTTAAAGTTAATGAAATTTCAAAGAATAGACTGCAGTACAAAAGACAAGTAATTACCTGAACACCAGATATTGCTGTTACAACTGTTGACTTTCCAGGAGCCACATGACCAGTAGTACCTGAAAAATAAGTAACGACAGAACAGCATTCAACCTTAGGCACTAAAACATTTCATGGTCAACTACCTGGATTTTAATGAAGAGAACAAGAACGGCAAATCTTAACTGACACAAGATCAAAACAGTCAGAGTTACACAAATCATGAGATTACCAATATTTATCGTTGCCTGACATGAAATGACTTCCGGTGAGAGTGGATGTAGTTGTGTCACATCCAGCTTGCTCAAATCTTGTTCCATCAACCCTTTTCGAGACATCTTGCCCACCACCACCAAACTTTGCTGCAATAGACTAAATGGTATTCGCCACCCTTTATATGCAGAAAGGACAGGAATTGTGAGTTCAAAAAGACACATGAAAAACATCAAATTTAAAATACATAATCTTGGCAGAAGAGGTGCTTTGTTAACAGCAATACGGGTAGCAAAAAGCTTACAACAAAACCAGCAGACATGCCTGTCGCGGTGGATTTTCTTTTCAACACCTTCTCCATGTATGAGAAGTCCCAAAATCACCCATTTCCTACGTAGCACGGACACGAATACGGACCAGACAAAGGAAATCTTTAAAACATGGGACACGGCAATATAGATTACATTTCCATGCTTAAGTATATCATATACGTATGAAGCACTTCATTTGGACAACATTGTGGCACAAATCTGACTTCTTATATCCACATACAACAATAAATCCATAGTTCACCCCACTGGTAACAAAAAAATCCAGTACAGAGGCATCATATTTCACAACCCTAACACCCTAGTTTTTGTGTCACTATACAGTAACTTCCAAAAACTGCCAGCAGTTAAACCGAATGTAATTCTTTCTAATCTGAACTAAAACACGGGCAAATCAAACATTGGAGAATCAAATACACAAAACGAGCATATCAAATCGCACAAAATACATGCATGCGTGAACATAGATACACCAATGCCCGACATCTAGTAGGTCATAAAAACAGACAGTACCTTAAAGAAAAAAGAACACCAAAAATGACGGAATTTATTTTTAAGTTTGGCTTTCTAACCTTTATGTGAGATAGTTTTGGTGATAGCCTGAGATGAGTGAGAAACTAAAATAACATACCATAGAAAAACAAACAAAAATCCATATACCAAGTGATCCATCTTATCCAATCGAATAAAATCAACAATACCTAAAACAAGAGTCACAGAATCATACGGAAGCCATCAACCACAACTTTCTTTTACAAAGCCATCACTTTTTGATAGACGAAATTTAAATCCTTAATAAGCACCAAGTAAAGAAGAAACCAAATGGAACGACAAATTTAACCATGTAACACATACATAGTGATACTTATTAGCATATACATACAAAAGGTTAAATCAACAACAATGTATTTCACCGATTCAAACTGATAATTTTGGTAACAGAATTACCAGGAAAAAAGAAAGGATACTGGATTCTAGCAATTGGGATTGTTGCTCCAGTGGAAGACACTGTTTGCAAAATCTTGAGTCGATTTCACAAAGCCTTTGGGTTTATCAACAACTAAAGCTACTGGCTCCATTTCGGCAAAACGTAAAAAAAAAAAAATCACTTTCGTAAGGCTTTATGAACAACTAAAGCTACCGAGCCCATTTCGGCAAAACGTAAACAAAATCACTTTCGTGAAGGGATTTCAAATATCTATAGGAGATCACAAACACCAAACAGCCCGTATCAATTTCTGATTCAAAACATAAAAAATCATAAATGAGACAAGATATACCTGTAGGAGACCACAAACACCAAACAGCCCATATCAATTTCTGATTCAAAACATAAAAATCATAAATGAGACCAGAAATCAAAAATCAAAATGAAAAGGAAGAAATGCAGAAAGGAAGGTTTTTACCCAAACGAACCAAGAGAAATGGAGTAATTCTCTTGATTCTCTGAAGGGCTTTTAAATATCGCCGCTACAACAGAGCATGAAGTACAGCCAGAGATTCTGGAGCCGTCACTCCAGTAAATAATCAAATCAACTTACTAAGGTGCAAAAATTCTCGACAAAGCAAAGGGAAAGAGGGTTTCCATTCCCAGTTGAAGGACTTATTTTCTGCGGAAAATAAGGAGAAGAAAACAACAAAGAATAAAGGAGGAAAGAGAGATGCATCCCTGCTGCCCGCTCATGGTTGAGGAGAACAAAATGGCAGACGAAACTGGCCGATATCTTAGCAGCTAAAGAGAGACAAGCAACAGCAGCTAGTTGACTCATCCATGGCTTATCTCTCTGAAACCTAGTGCATGCTTGATACAAATCTATCCAAATAGTTAACAGCTAATACAGTGGTCATATCAGTAAACCCATATTGGGCAATAACCCTTAACATCCACTCTATAGCTTCTCTCCTTGCCACCATTAAAGACCCATCTGAGTTCATAGACGCAATCACAACAAATACCTGTACAAGATCATAACCAAACAACAGAAATCATCTCTTCATCTCTTCCACAACCGAACAAATCCTACGCAATTGGAAAAATAAATAGATGAAACTTATAGCAGATGTGTTTAAATCTCATCCATCGTACCATTTACATTTTTTACCCAATATCTAACGCACTTATACGAAACCCCAACTTCTGAACGAAATCAATATAGCACAACGAACATGAAGAACTTGTTTAACATTGAGACTCAAGATTATCGGAGAAGCAATGATTAACAAAAGAGATGGAGAAAAGATTAACAAAGGATTTTGAAATCAGGAAGAGAGAAGGAGGGAGAAAGAGACCTGACGAAATCCATTGGGGAGAGGAACCTAAGCATTAACCTTCGCATCTTCCAGTTTTTATACCCCGCCGCTTCAACAGTAACACGCTGTCTCCACAGTGTCCTTCAAGTACACTTCAAGTACAAAGCTCTCTCTATTTTCCGGCCCCAGTACAGTTGAACCATTTGGCTTTTCCTTCGCCAAGAAGATAAAGGCAACTGCCCGGCAAGCTCCCCGGCCTTGGCTGAAAGGCAAACAAGCTGACCGAACCACAATTCCATGGAGAATATGAGGAAATTACACAACTACCCTAACCTCTATGGAAATCCAAAACTATCCTAAAGTGGCTATGAAATTACAAAAGTGCCCTAAGGTGGCAAGCGACCACATTTGTCTCCCTTTATATACAAGTGTGTTGAAATAAAAATCAACTTGCACAAACGATATGATGTGCGTGCTCGGCGTCTAGTTACAATAACCTCGCACTTGGCCAAAAGAACTAGTCAATACATTCAACAAGAAGCCGCCTTCTCCACTGAAATGTTGCTAACATCACCTAATAACAAAATCAGCGCTGAATTTAATGTGGTATAATACCTTTCCTCATGGTTTTACATATCTGATCAAAGTGCCCAGTACAATTATCTCGAGACAAATGTACTAGATCTAAGCATAATCTCTTTCCCATTCAAAATAATCTATAGTGAGCATAGCCAATATCTATATCACATAAGGTTTTAAGATATACAGCCGATTATTTTGGGCTTGCGGCGAGGTCAATGACAGCAAAGCCAAAATCAACTCTTACACTTCTCTCATATGTGGGAGAAAAAAAAAATTGTGATCTCTCTACACAATGTATAATTACAAAGTTTGATACCACTAAAATCTTACCCAACAGCGAGTGCATTGTGCCATACAATCCCCCTTGCAATCAACATTATAACCCAACACTTTCGGAATCCGAAGAAGAAGGTTTCGAAGGGATTTACCTTTCATTCCCCACACCGTTTCCAAAACCTTCACATTTGTCCTCAGCTCGTGTTCAAGACTACAACCCAGAACCTCGGGGAACTTCTTGAGCAACTTGGAAAGATCATCATCTGACAGGCTTAAACTCCGCAAATAGTCCAATACTTCAGTGACAAGTTCATATGTGGGTACTTCTTTCTTCCTTTCTTCACTCCAGTAAGGAGAGTGGATATGGCCAAATGCCTTTCCCAGTATTTTGTTTTCCTCCTCGGCACTGAAGCTAAATGCCGAAAGGGCTTGTCTGGATGCATCCCATGTTTTCCTTTCTTCATCACTCAGGAACAAATTTTCTGTTTGTGTGGTTGAATTTAATTCCCATTTCTTAGATGGCAAAATCGAGGTCCAAGCTCCTCTTACCACTTGAGATGGAATACCATTTGACAAGTTCACATTCACTATTCGTGCAGCCGTTGCAATATCGGGCTGCAATAGGAAAAAGTGAACGGTAAGTCTGTGTGCAGAACTTCTGGAAAGGTCAAAGAACAGACTTAAGGCTCCCTACTTTAGGATTTGCAAGGATTACGCAAGTGAAGTGAGAAGAAAAATAACGTTACCTTGCATTTGTTTTCCCAATTTTGTCGAACATCGACATTCCTAGCCTAAAACCTGTATGACTAAATTTTCTAAAATATCCCTTTTCCAAAAGGGTCCTCCTACAGGTTAGAATCCAGGTCTGGGATGACGATCCCCTTCAACTAGAGAAAACATCTCAAGATTGAAAAAATGGAACGATTAATGTAGTCTTCACAACAGTTTTGGGCTTTGGTAATTTCACCAAAGTGACTTGGATATCAATATCTACAGTGCCTATCAACAGTCATTCTACCCTGATGCTTCTCTAGCTGAATGCTAAAGAGTTCATCACCCCTTGCAGAAACTAGTAATGTGTTGTACCCGCTTGATAAGAGTGGCCGAGATTGGAATGCCACATCATAAAGTCAGAACACAAGTTTTTGAGCACTGAAAACACTTTCAGTTGATAACATTCTAGTTATGAGTTCATTTCATCAAAAGTGGGAATACGCTTATAAAGATTCATAAAAACTTGCTTCATTGTGGTACGCGGAATGGGAATGGTATCATGGTCTGCCATATCCTTTCGAATGAGGTATGGTGGGGGTAGGCTTCTTCAGATCATTTGCTCGGAACAAAATTAGTTTGTTCCGAACGCGGACTATTTTTACGTATTGGTTTAGCACTAGTAGCACCTATATCTAATAGTGCACTTCATAAATCCGTGAGATTAATGAGGTCTATTTTGTGATATGATGATGTACTTATAAATTGTGCGCCATTTTTATAATCGGGTCACTACGTTTCAGTTCGCTACTGATCCCTGACTGGGATACTTCAAATCGTAGCCCCAATGGTGAATTGTGGTATGCAATGCAGCTCTACCGTTTAGTTTATCTCATCCAAAGCATCAAAGGATTTATATGTAATTGTTTGCAAAACAGTTATATCCACAGTAGGGTTTGCCAAGACAGTGTTAGCAAACTAGTTAATTTTACATTGGATTTTGCCAAATAATGTTACCTGTTTTGCCAAATAATGTTACCTTGTGTATGTTTCCCAACTTCGTCATGCAAAAACGTTCCTAGCCTAAATCTTTTGTGGTTAAATTCAAAAGGCATACCTGCTACAAGTCTGAACCTGGGTCTTGGATCCTGTTCAAGCTAGAGCTGGCAAATGGGACACGAGGCTTAGGCTTGGTACGTAATTAAATATACCTGGTAGATTTTGAATCATCCTACAAAAGCCAGAAAGCACTTCCATTTCCCCATCTTGGAATGCGTTTAACCTTCTAAACAGGTTTATTCTTTTCATCTATGAGCCTTTACCTCTCGTTTTTTCAAGCGTGTTGTAATTTCTTCACAGATTTGCATAACTGAAGAAGAATTGCGGTAAAGAAAAAGAATGAATCACCGCACACTGGTTATTAGTTCAGCTAGTCGTACGTGACAGTTACAAAAGCCCATCTACCTCTATCTCTCTACTCCTGTCGGGCTCCTCCCTTCCCACTGCTGTGGGTGCACCACTATGCCGCAGAAACATGGCCATAATTTTATTTTATTTTTGGTACTGAAAACATTTCAAGTTGATAACACTCTAGTTACGAGTTCATTTCATCAAAAGCAGGAAGATATTATAAGAATTTATTAAACACTTACTTTTGGAGCATAGATGTATATGCATGGTAGTGGTACACACTACCATGCATGCAACACTGCTCTACCTCTTAGTTAATTTCATTCAAAGTATGTCTTCTTCTGTAGTCAACTACATTAAATGAAAAGCAATCGTCCAATTTGCGTCAATATTTTATAACTTCCCTAAAAATATACTAAAAATATTTCACTTACAGAAGAAAAGCAGAAGCACGTTCCAGAGTCGAAGGCCAGCAAAGGAGAACATAAGGATTTTCCCAGCATCATGTACTGTATTAAAATCAAAGAAGACAAGTGAAAAAGGAACCTCAACTCCTTGAGCAGCCAACATAGTCTAGGTTACAGGAGATAAGGATTTTGCGTCAGTTTCTTTAAGTATATACTAAGTGCTGCCTAAAATCAATTTCAGGGCCAGCTCACCTTTAACTTCATTTAAACAAATGAACACTGAAAGTAAGACATGCAAGACCACCAAGAAGCAGGGCCGGCCCAGGGGTAAGCCGAGCAAGCGTCCGGGCTTGGGCAACCCACCCCGGGAGGGGTAACCCAAAAAAAAAAAAAAAACATCAGTTGTGTATAAATATAAAATGTTTCCATAAGGTACACAAGCTGAACACTCGGTCTGGTGGTCACAGGCAATGCCAACCTCCTCAGTGGGTTGAGATCGAATCTCACGGCCAACTTTCTTGAACTTTTTGGTTTCTGAAGGGCAACTTTTTTTTCCCTAACAAGCCTAGATCACTCGCAAGTGGTGGCTAGCTCATACGGTAGAGCTCTTGGATGCCCCACAATGCATCTCGGGATCAAGTCCCATTATCCCCTTCCCCCATGTAATAGATTAGGAACGACGAATTACAAAAAAAAAAAAAAAGCCTATATCACTCAAAATATACACTCAAATATACAAACACTCTTATAAATGTATGAAACCATGGTGGTGTTATATGAGTGAGCCCCACATATTTATGCATATGTTTGTGTAAAAGTGGGTGCATTTGAGTGTAATTCTAGACTTTTTTTTTTCTTTCTTTTCAATCCACAATATTACGAAATCAAATTACTCAATTACATTGTTAGAAATTTAGTTTTTAACATACACAACAAAAATGTACAAGTGATATCCCAATGGTGGAAAATTGAAAAAAAATTGAGCGAGCTAACACGATTTATTAATTTTTTTGGAAACAAATCATAGTTAAAATATGAGGATACTTTCTTATCTTCTTCAAAAAAAAATCTTACAATTATATTTTTTTTGCATTTATCTTTTATAATAAATTTATTATATTGGGAGTTCGCTTAAGGCTCCTAAAATAACTCCTGAATTTTTGTAATTTTTTTACTTGAATATATATAAGAGGGCAACCAAGCTATTGCTTGGGCTAGGGCAACCCAAACATCAGGGCCGGCCCTGCTAAGAAGGAAGATACCCGGAACAGAGATTTACTTCCTTACCCGGAAAGGAGATTTACTCTTTCCATCTCTATTATGAGTTGCTAATAAGTTGTCATTAGGAAAAATCATCGGAAGAGCAAAGTGTAAAGAATCGTCAAAGAACTAGAGAGATTTTATTTGACGTTTGAACAACTCCACGTCACATGAATGTAACGAGTTTAAAGAAACCTCTCTCAGCACCATAAAGTTAGATGTTAAAGGTATCTTTTTCCCTTTTTGAGCCTTTTCATTTTTGGGTTTCATTTTTGGGTTGGTGGGATGATTCAAGAGATAAAAGGGCATGGCCTCTGCCAACCTACCTTTCCCCCACCCCCTAACTCTCTGGCCCTGCCTCTAATACTACTGTAAACTGCATCAGGAGTACAACATTTTCTAGAAGTGCTACTGACAAAATCACAAAAGTAATCAGGCAATACTTCGTTTGATACCTACAACATATTCTGCCAGTGGGTAGAGGTTCATAACCCTCAAACGGTAGGAGTAACACAAGTATGAATTACATCAAACTGGAAACAAAGTCCACAATCACTATAAGCTCAAGCCAACGAATAACCCCATTAATTGGAGAAATAATCCAACAAACTGGAAACAAAGTCCACAATCACTATAACCCAACCCAATTAACAGCCCCATTAAACTTCTGACCTCCTAGTGAGATGCAGGAGTCTTGGTCAATTGAGCTAGCTCGAGTTGGTTTCATAACCCTAGTTAATATTAATAGCGATGTTTTTTAGCTAATAAGAGGTCATTAGCGCCTAATTAAGGCTATAAATGAACTATATCTTGCCTCATTTACTGCAAAAGTCATTAATTTGGTTAATAATGGCTGTTTTTTTAAAATATATATAGTGATAATTCATGTGGAACTGCTTACAATATATTGTTGCTTTTTCTCAAGATTGAATAGGAGATTCAACTTTTTTGTACCAATAAATAAATAGATAACAGGAGATTCAACTTTTGGAACAGCCAAAGTTGAGCATCAACATCAAAATTAAGTCATAACATCAATTAAAAAAAAAAACCCACACGAATGGACTAAACCAAACAATAGAAATGATCTTTCCAGCTTTTTTTCACCTCCAGATTTTAAACAATGAACAAAACCATAGGCTAACTAACCTAATAGTGTTCCTCATAAGAACCGAGCGCAAGTGTATAACCAAATTGTTCAAAGATAATGGTTTTTCTAGCACAAATGCACATGGAGCATCTAAAATTAAGTATCGTCAACACAACAGAAGAAGTTCTTCTAAATTCATAAAACCCCATAGACAAAAGTACAGATACAGTAATTGAACACCCAGTAGTCAACTGATTAAGTTGAAATTTTAGCCTTCAGCTCCCCAAAAATACAAATAACAAGCAAGTAATAAATTCACATTTAGGGCTAATTTCAATGAAAACCAAGAATCACTTCTCCACGAAATAACGATAACGACAAAGTACTGAAACAAAGAAGTACATAGCTTAGAATTAAAGACAATTTTTAAATTTACAAGTATGTAAATATATGTATATATGCACTGATATTTGGAAAGATAAGAGAGAACCTGAGAGGATACAAATCAGAGTCGAGGAATTTATCTGTTTTTTGTTTTTCCTCTCAATCAGAGATTTTCACTTGCCTGTTCCATAAACAAGAGAGAGAGATTTGCACTACCGATTAGGAACGACTGGACGGTATTTTCAATCCCCAGCACAAACTTTCTGAGCAGAGATCGGTTTTATTCTACCGTTTCCCGTTCCGGAACGAACCGGTCCCGGGTTCAAAAGTATGTTGGTCCACGTGGTGGCCAAACGCCAAACCCTGTCGTCTAAATGTGTTTTAAACGGCTTAGATTTCTCCCTCTTTCTATCTCTCAAATCCGGACTGTTCAAAATACTTTTGGATGATGGAGATACGCGCTAGGTACAACCACATTGTATTTAGTCGGCACCCAAGTTTTTCTTTTGAAAAAGGATGTGATTCAGCCAATTATTTTTTAAATCTTAGTGGAATGTAAATTACTACACATGGAGAAGGTAGGGTAAAATTAAAGCAAATTATGGTGCAAGAGGGGCAAAATTGTCCCCGTTACATGAGGATGAATTTTATAGGCGATTTAGGAGGTGGAGTCCCGTTAGAATCGTTTTGAAAAGGATGGCACCAGATGGATCCAATGGCTATAGCCCCTGTAATCTATTAAGATTAGGAATACCGGAGGAATTGGATGCTTCGTAGTTATCTTCGTAGAGATTGAGGTAATGTACGGGAATCCTAACTGTAGTGAATCTCGTGTGGAGTATGAGTCTAAAGATTCATAATTATCCAGTGTATTTGGATATGCAAGGCCGAGCAGACCAATAAAGTTCGATCACATAACTAGCTGAGTTGAGCAGACCTGGTCGGTGGTCGGTTTTATACTTATCAATAGGTGTAATAAGAAAATAAAAGTGCTGAGAGAGTCTCAGAGAATGCACAATACTCTCATACTACTGTTATCGTAAATTTTGAACCTACCTTCTAACCTTTTGAATAATTGTTTAAAAGAAAAGAAAAAAAAAGATATTTACCAAAATGCCAGCTACACAAGAAAATGCTTTAGCCACATCCAACACCATACAAATAGCTCATTGCCACCACCGGTCCACCATCGCTCTCACACAATCAGCCCCTACTATTGCCCTTTCTTGGTGCATCAACCAGACATCTCATGTCACTACCTCAAACAATATCGAAGCCCGTTAATAGACCCTAAATCAGCTCCGAAGCACCATTCAAATCAACGCCTAAAGCACTTAGACAAGCCAAAAAAAAAACCCCAAACAGACCCATATAAAATTTGTTTACTTAAATGGAAAATTGAAATTCCAGGGGATTCTTCAAGTTATTTTCATTATCTACCTATTTAGTCCTCTAGCAACCCAATGATGGAATCTACGTGCATTGCCAATCATTAAAGTAGATCACCTGCATTAATGGCAAGTGAGTTTTATCACTATATATATACATTATTGTTTGATGAAACCTATTATACCTTCGATATTTTGACATCGTCAGTAGTACAAACCTTTGCTCTATAAGTGCTAGTTAAATGTTATGAGTCTTGGTTCTCTTATATGATGTACAGAATTTTTTATTATTCAGTGTTATGGGTCCCACATCACCCGCTTCATTAATATTTTTATTTTTTTGTCATTCCTAATCTATTACATCGGAGAGGGAAATGTGACTCGATCCCGAGATGCAGTATGAGCTAGCCACCACTTGCTTCATTAATATTCATAAGTTGTTTTATTACTATTTTATATTTACAGATAACAATGGAAACTGGGTGTACAAGAAAACCGAAAAAATTGTGAAACCAGACCGACCAGACCAAACCGGTCTATTTGAATTGGTTCTATGATTTAATGGATCGGTCTGGTTCTAAAAAAATGAGAACCGGATATTTTGGTTCGGTCCCCGATCTCATAGTAGGAACCGTGGTTTGAACCGAACCGGTCCGTTATATAATTTAATATAATATACACTCCTATATACCCACACACGCTGGGTAATTTTGTTAGTTTTAAGTATTAATGTTGCATCTGCCATCTTTATCAATAATGATATTTTAATATATAGTTATTTTAGTTATTGATGAACTTCTTAATCTATTTGTGGGTTGGTATATTAGTAGTAGTTTTATGAAGGAGTTGCAACAATTGTGGACAATTTTTTTTTTTTTTTTTGCAATTTTTGAATGTTAACATGGTTTAGAACCGGAAACCGGACCGGTCTAATGGTTTGGTGTGGTTTGGTTCTATATGTTTATCGGTCTGCTTATGGTTCTCAATTCTTTGGAACCGTTAGATACGGTTCGGTTCCCAGATTTCTACAAAATCGGTCCAAACTGGACCATGTACACCCCTAGAAACTATAATTCCCGCTTCTTAAGTGTATGGTATAGGTTAGTATTTGGGAATCGTTTTACCTGTGGTTTTGGTCTTTTTGATAATGCCAAGGTTTCTATAATATTGTCCAGTACTAACCAATGGAAGTTTCCAATCACCCGAAAGTGGGAATTAAATGAAATCAGAGCTACACTTCCCGCTATTGCCAATCCTCCCCCATTGCATGATACTTTTAGATGGACCCTTTGTAATAATGGTCTGTTTACTGTATCCCCTTTATGGGAGCAACTCAGGACTCATTTCCCTAGTGTGGGTTGGAGCCACATTATCTGGTTTCCTTCCCATATCCCCAAGTGCAGCTTGATAAGCTGGCTTGCCATCCAGAACAGGCTGTCCACTGAGGACAGATTGGTCCTTTTTGGCATCAAAGATTCTTCCTGTTGTAGTTTTTGCTCTGAGGAAGAAAATCATAATCACCTCTTTTTCAACTGCCATTTTACCCAAAAGGTTTGGAATGAGGTTTCGCTTAAGTCCCATCTCACCTGGCAGTCACAACCTCTCCAAACTTTGGTTTCTCTCCTTTCCATTCATAAAGGGAGAGGACTCAAAAGTACAATCATTAAGCTCTCCTTCACTGTCACACTCTATCATATTTGGTATGAAAGAAACCTTAGGAAATTCCAGAACCAGCATCACACAATTCCAGTTGTTGTGAGTAAGATCTGTGCTGACATTAGATGCAGATTATTGTCTTAAAACAAAGTTCCTGAGGGCCCTTTATACTTGTGTGAAGCGTGGAACATTACCCCATAATCTGAATAGTTCACATGTATCTTAGTGGCATATAAACTAAATGGTAATACTTTTTGATCCATGCTTGTTTGCTGCTTTCATTGCTATCTCCATGTACTAACTGGTTTTCAGTGTCAGGATGTATCAAGATGGGACTGCCATGGATAGTGGTAATACTTTCTGCTAATGGCCCAGTTGGGAAGTTGTTTTGCAGGTGGTGTTGTCAAGTCCTGAGGCCATGTGTTATTGATGCTTCTATACTTCTATGTAATCAGGCTCTTCCAGCAGGTTATCACGCTTATGGACCAACATAGAACTTCCAATTCCATGCCTCTTGGGGTCCATCACACTGGAGAATCCTGTTTACTACTTTGATCATTAGCTAAATGGTGCAGTAGTTGATCTTTTACTAGATTACGTCTGAATACTGACCTGTTTTGTGGACTGCCATACCTTGGGCAGAGCTGCTGAAAATAATCTGATTGGCATGTAGTATTGTGGTGTTATGCTGTTTTGTTGATTAGTCTTGACAGTGTTACTGTTCACCTGGGGATACCATATTTCAAACAAGACTCTGCCAAAATTTTCAGAAATCCCTTGGTTTTGCAGTCCTCTTTGTCACATCCTTGCTTCTACATCATGTTTTTACTCACTTGGCCTAGCTATGGGGGGCTGTCCCATGGCAATGTATGATTCCCTTATGGGAGGGGGCTGTCCTCCCAAACCTTCCAAATCAAGATCGGCATGCTGCCTAGATTGCATGCTTCTCAGCTTTACACGGGTTTACTCAAATTGGTGAGCTGCTACTGCCAGGTTACTCATGCTGCCATATTTCCCATCAACCATGGCCAGCAATGACCCTCCCAACTCAATTCATTCACCTCAAATTTCATCCTCAAATTTCGACACCAAGCTGGAGCCATATTGAAGACATTTACTTTAGTTTTGTAGGAGTTCCTTCTCCATCTCTTAGATGCATTAGGAACTCCTTTTACTTGTATTCTTAACTACCTAATTACATTCCTCTTGTCCCCTTCTCGGCTTGTGAGTTGGGTCTATGTCCTTTTATTTTCTTTCCTTTCTTTTCCTTTTGTTTTGTCTTCCCTGGGGTATGCCCCTTGAAGGCCGTACATTCGGTTGGCCCTTTTTAATTTCATGCTAGTTTACCCAAAAAAAAAAAAAAAAGAAGAAGAAGGAGAAGGAACGGCAGTCCAACTCCCGGGACGTCAGAAGGAAATAAGATAGTTGATCAATAAATCTAAGTTATTTGCAAGTAATTGAACAATTCTAAACTTAATAGTTGAATAACGGAATAATTCTAAGTTATTTTTATTATTATTTGTTTTGATAACCAGGTGTCCGGGCCAGCTTTCGCGCATCTCAACTAATTCTGGGAGACCAATCCTACCGTCCACTAGCGGGGGGGCCCATTTAAAGCCAGAGCAAAGCTCTTTATGAACTGGCCCCAAAGGATTTGATAGCACCTAAGATAATTCCTAGTTATTTGCGAGTTGTTGAATAGGAATAGGAACAGGATATATAACTGATTAAGTCCAAGCTTGACTAAATTTTTTTATTTAATAAGAGCTTGACTAAATTTTTTTTTAAACAAAAGCTTGACTAAATTTAATTTGATTGCATACTTGAGGACCTATTCAACTATATATCATATTCTCATTCAATAACTTGCAAATAATACTATGTTACTATCCCCACATAATCTCCGCTAGATCTGCAACACGATAATTGAGTAGTCAAGTACGTTACGAAGTCAAGAAATACATTCATCACACACAAGTTAAATTATAAATTTTTGAATTACAGCGAGAATCAGCAAAATTGTTTGGATGACAATATGCGCGAAAGAATTTTGCAATGAGTTTCGTGAGTGAATTCTAAAAAGCACATCCAGATTTGATTTTTGAATTATGCATTTTTCAGCTCATTTTTCGAAATGAATTTGGATGTAAAGCATTTCAAAATCAGCTCCTAAACACACAAAATACCATAAAAAAAAAATGCATAATACAAAAGGGGGAAAATCCGGTGCACAAATAACAGGGCCTAAAAAGCCCAACAAATTCTTCCCACAGGGCTCTGGGCAATGTTCTTTATGTTTGAATAATTTATTTTTAATCATGTCAAAAGATAACATCGATCGCCATGAAAAAATATTTTAGCCTCCTTTAAGAAATGCTCCTACTAGACTGAAGTAATCCAAACAAAAACTTCACTGCTTTCAATCAAAATTCTAGAGATAGCAGACATTACTACATAAGCAATGATACAGCTGTACGGGCACCAGCTTTCGGGTACAATATTATATGACCTGATAAAAAATAAAATAAAAAAGCTTAATTAGTTGTTTTTTTTTTTTGAAAAAAAGCTTAATTAGTTGTTGAATCTGGGTAATATAACAAAAAGTCTTCCGATACATTGATGACACATGAGATGAGTTGAGATGAGATGGTATCTAAACATTAGTCGGGGCCAAAATTTTCTAGCAAAGAAAGAAAGAAGATTTAGAGAGTGCGTTTTGGCATAATAATTATTTTGACTGTCTCTTTTGAATTTTTGTTATATTCGTGTAAATTAAGTTTTTAAGTTGGTCATTCGTCTTAACACGTATAGGCCTGGTATGGAATCTCAAAACTAATTAATTAAACAATTCTCACTAAAAGCAAAAAGAAAGTTTCCTTGAAAATGTTCTTTTCGAGCTGAGCTGAGCTCCCTTCTGTTTTTCAAAGTGTCAAATTTTACCGATTTCTATCTATACAAAGAATGCATGCCAACTATATTAAGCAATAATTAATTTTCTAAAACTTATTGAACTGAAATGAGAAACGGCTGTTGGAAATATTTACATAATTTTTCTTAATATTGCATGTCATATATCATAGGATTTTCTGTTAGAATAATCTCACCAAAATCACATTATAATCCATCAAGCAAAAATTTATAGAAAAGGGTTAAGAAAAGCCTTTGAGGTAATCAAGGCAAGCAAACTCTTTGTGAACCACATTCTACACCAAGATACCTTTAAACCCACTAATTCTGCACAGCAAAACAAATTCACAAACTCATAATTTGCCTGATAAAATCACTTATTAAAAATATGTGATAAAAGCTGCGATCTAAAACAATGGTTTTTCCGGTAGTTTTCTTGAGCAAGTAAGAACTGATCAAGCCAAAAATATGAACCACTCGCTCTCTGTCTTTTTCGTAGGAAGAGGGGTAAGTAGAGTCGTGTTTGTTTGGTTTAGTTTTTGAGATAGGTTTTTTAGGTAACGAGTGAAAAGAAATAAATAGAGAAATGAGAACAGTAATTGGAGAGAAAAATTTATTGGGGGCTGTGCGGGGAGGGAGAGAGAGAGAGAGAGAGAGAGAGAGAGAGAGAGAGAGAGAGAGAGGTTCTTGAAAACCAAAGCCAATTAACGTATGTTTTTCTCTTCTTCTTCCCCACTTTGATCTCTATATGTATACCCATCCATATGTATTAGGAATCGATTTCCGCACTCTACAAATTACTATCCGCAAAAATCAATTGCATATATATGGGGATTGATTTTCTCTCTTCACTTTTGAAGAGAGAAAAATTGTCTTTTATTAATCTTCTGCATCTACTAGAAATCTAGGCCTCATTTGTTTGGTGGAATTTGGGAGTGGGATCCAAAATCCCATGTTTGTTATCCTTATTGTGGATGGAATTTGAAATCCCATGGCAATTTTTATTCAAATCCGTACGGGAATCCCATGGGGGAGGTGGGATTTGGATGAGATATCCCCCTATTGGTCATATGCTATAACAAAAAATTGTTTTCCAATGGCTATATCCCGTTGAACACAAACACCGGATATAGATTTTCACCCATATCCCAAGGGATTTCATATCTCATCCATTTATCTCCGGTCAAACAAACGACATGGATTAATATTACACCAAATTAAACACAAAGGCAAATAAGTAACAAAATAATAATTGAAAATTCATTTCGTCTTTTTGTGATTTTTTATGGTTCACCGTTTCGGTCAAATTCGTTGAAGTTTTCTAACTTAATTAGATATCTCATTTTAGTTCATGCGCTTGAAGAAGACCTTCAATCTTAGCAAATCATGAGAAGATTCATTCATGTAGATTCATGTACGGGTATCAATCAACCGAAAGGTAGGTAATGAGTACGTTCAACGAATTTTTAGGTGGGTGAACAAAATTGTATAATTAGAGAACTCAATAATAAAAAGCCGGAGTATTACTTAATTTATTTCAAAAATACTGATAAATCTTGAATAAATTCAACAACGGCATGCATGGAACACAATTCAATACCAAATGTTTTCAAGACTCACATATGCGATTCAGAAATAGTGTAAAAGAATTCAGATCCTACCTCCTCCTTACTCCCTATATATTTTATGCTTCCTCTGTGGATACTAGGCCTATAAATACTCATGCACCAACTTTCCTCAATCCAAACACACACCTAATTCATAGCCCTCCTCTTCATATAACTACACAAAATTAAGGCAAGCAGCATATATATATGGAAGCCTTACTCTTTCTCATCTCCCGCGCCAAAAGTCGCGACACTGGCAACTCAAGACTCCCACAAGGCACCACCGGATGGCCGATAGTGGGAGAAAGTGTGAAGTTCTCCTTGTTTGGCCCCGAGAAGTACATAAGTAGGAGAATGACCAAGTGCTCGCCAGACGTTTTCCAAACCTCTCTCTTGGGAGAGAAAATGGCGGTGTTTTGTGGACCGTCTGGGAACAAGTTCTTGTTTTCCAACGAAAACAGGCTTCTCACCTCATGGTTGCCCCTTTCCATGAGAAAGGCTTTGGTTTTCCCTTCTTTTGTTGGGAACACTAAAGAGAATATAGGCGCGTTGCAACGCTCTTTTATGCACGAAATTCTCAAGCCAGAAGCCTTAAAACATTACATCCCAGTGGTAGACTCCATGGCGAAATCGCACATCGAGGAAAAATGGTCTCCGAATAGTGAAGTTAAGGTTTTTCCTTTGTCAAAGAAGTATACATTTGATTTGGCATGTCACTTGTTCTTAAACATTGACGATCCCGAGCACATTAAGAGGCTATTCGATCCCTTTCACTCGGTGATATCCGGGCTATTTTCTATGCCAATTGATTTGCCCAGTACTGCTTACAATCGCGCCATCAAAGGGGGGGAAATCATCCGAAATGATCTCTTGTCGATCATCAGGCAGAGGGAAAAGGAATTGTCCGAGAACAAGGATTTGAGTTCTAATCATAAATTAGATCTTTTGTCTCGAATGATTCTTGCGGTGGACGAAGAAATTAAATGACAAGTTGATGAATGAGATGGAGATTTCAAACAACATTATAGGGTTGCTTGTGGCTAGCTATGAAACTACTAGTTCATCACTCACCATGGTCTTGAACTACCTTGCAGAGCTTCCCCATATCTATCAAGAGGTTTTGAGAGGTATATATCACAGTGAGCTTCCCATCAGGACTCCCTGATGGGCTTCCCATCAGGGAGACCCCCAATTCTCCTATTTCCCGATCAAATTTTCACGATCCGAATCGTCCAATGTGTTTAAAAGGTGTTTTTAAGGTTCCCCGTGAAAAATCAGTGAAAAAAAATACCGGGAAGGGCTTGATCCGATCATTTTTCGATAAAAACGCATATATACAGTTTTTATCGAAAAATGATCGGATCAAGCCCTTCCCGGTATTTTTTTTCACTGATTTTTCACGGGGACCCTTAAAAACACCTTTTAAACACATTGGACGGTTCGGATCGTGAAAATTTGATCGGGAAATAGGAGTCCCTGATGGGAAGCCCATCAGGTATACCTGTTTGGAAAGATCTCGGTATATATCAATTCCAAATAACTAACTGTTTTTGTTCGGGGTAAATTTATAATCTTATGATTCTTATGGAGAATTAAGCTTGAAATTAATCTACTGGATCGATCGAGCATCAATTGGTCAGCCTAATTAATTAGAATCGGCTAACCAATCGTTGCTAGCTTAACATGTCGGTCGATGTTTTTATAACAACGATCGATATATCATCATGATTTAAATATCCTAACAGTGTCTCAACTGTTGTTGTTCCTCATGTTTTCTCAATATGGTTCCGCATGCATGGTAGGTTCAGGTAATGAGGTTCAGGGGTTCTTACCTGTTCCCGCGATTTTCCATTATTGACTTAAATTTCCCTTGTTATGATAGTATCTTTCACTTAAAATCTTAAGTAAATTACACTATTGTAGGGATTAGTTCGAGATGCACGTAAGCTGGTCCGGAACACCTGTATTATCAAAAAAAGAAGAAAGAAATGACAATAATACCCATTTAATTTTTTCCATACTACAGATGGTAAACCAATTAAAGAATAACCCAGATTTTGAAATTGGTGCTAATTTTTTTCAAAAGTATACACGGAAGTATTTTATTTTTTAGTTAAAAAAGATAATTTTTTTGAGAAAGACACAAATTTTGGAACATATGTCATTATACGAACTTTTAATGGTTTTTTTATGTTCATTTCGTAGATCCACCGATGGATTTGGGGGTGACTAGTGGGGCAGTCTCCACGGCAATGATTTTAAAAATTACTATTACTATAATAGAATTCTTTAATTTTACTACTAAACTCTCTATATATAATTACGTTACTACTAGATTTTTTTCATATCTTTCAAGTACTCCTTTAACTAGCTACTCCAGCTTTCTAGTCCTTTAATTTATTTATTTTTAATAAAAGAAGAACTAAAAAAGTAGCTCAAAGCCAATTTTAAGGACCTACTGAAATACTAGAAAATACAGGAATCTAACTTGAGGGGGAAAAAAATTGAACCCTTTGACTTCAACCCCCAAACTCTTTTTTTTTTATAAAGAAAATCCATTGATGAAACAAACCAAAAAGATACTTGCTCATTCTTAATAGATTTGTTAATTGTCAGCACATCTTTAGATACTCTTGAAGACATCATTTAACGTGGAATTAGATATATGCAAGGTTTGAAATTTTTTAGTCTTGTGACTTTCTAGGGTAAGAAAAACTACATTGAGAAAAGACATTGCTAGAGATTTTGATCTTACTGCTATAATAGATCGATGCTTTTAACGACGTAAAGAGAGGGATGAACACAATTTAAGTTGCCACCATTTAATTGATAGAATCAGTAAAGGATTACTCTTTTGTTATTATTTCATGTGCATATCAGAAACGTCGTTTATCACATACTCTCTCCGTCCTTTTTTAAATGTGTTACTTTGTAAATCCAACTTATTAAAAAGACATCATAATTATACTTTTCGCATTCATTTTTACCTCCACTTCACACCTTTCATATTAACTTTTACTTTCACTTTCCAAAATTATCCTCCACTTTTACCCACTAACTTTTCATAAGAGCAAAATAATAATTGTACAAACTTTTACTCATTAACTTTTCAACACACATTTATTAAAGGACAAACCAAAATAGAAAAAGTTTGACTATAAAAAGGGACTCGGGGGAGGTGTTGTGCACAGTCGTGCTGTGCACGATGTTGTGCACCCCTCGGCTGTTGGATCGAGTTTTGGATGGCTCGGATGCGTTCGGCAATTTTTCTTTAATTTTGATTTTTTTTACCGGTAAAAAATCAAAACACATCCGAACCGTCCAAAACTTAATCCAATGACCGAGGAGTGCAAAACACCTCCCCCGCTTCCCTATAAAAAGGGACGGAGGGAGTAGATTTTATTTTACTTTTTTAACTCTATAAAATTTTCATATGGAAGTTTTGTCGAACCGCTTTTCCACCATCTCTCCTAAAACCAATTGGTGGTAGGAAGGGTTTCAATTAGGTCTTTTATGGCATTCGATATCGCACCCGCAAGTCTGTTTTTAGAGCGGTCACAGGGAGTGACATTGCGTAACCAAATCCATGGGGGCACTCCGGGCCCAACAAGTTTGACTTTCTATTTGTGTTTTTTGTATAGTACATATTTTGCCACCCGTAGATTAAAATTCTAGCTATGTCCCTGCATTTTCTCAAAAACACATGCATATCGCAATTGGTAACGTCATGAAATTGGTATGCGCGCATGGGCTTATGAACAGAACAAATGGAGATTGCAAAATCAAAAGGCCCGGGAGGAGGAGAGTTGCTGATCAGTTGGGAAGACATAGAGAAGATGAAGTACTCTTGGAATGTGGCTCGTGAAGCGATGAGGCTATCACCACCTGCTCAAGGTGCATTTAGAGAGGTCACAACCGATTTTCTCTATGCCGGCCGCTTTACCATTCCTAAAGGATGGAAGGTAAGAAGAGTTCACTCGGCCAAGTGCATCACAATACTAAGTTTGAGTTCGTTTGAGATTGATTAGTTCGTATTCTAAATAAACCAAGATTTAAGATTGTTTTTGAAATTCGTCTAAATTTCAAATAAAGTTCGAACAAATTGCAGTATTCTATCTTTTTATAATTGTTAAAAAAAGTCAATTCCTTTTGTGATTGGCAAGTTGAGAATAAAGCTCAGAATAACCCTTTGCTCGGCTCGCTGATCTACCCTAATTTCACATCATTATGGTAATAAAACGTTGCTTACCATTTTTTTTTTGGTAAAAAAAGCTTGAAATAAAAAAGGCTAACCGGATATACAGCCTACAAGGGGGCATACCCCAGGAGGACAAAAGAAAACAACAAAAAGAAAAGAGAAAGAAAAGAAAAGAAAACAATAGGGAAGACCAACTTGGTAACAGTAGGGGAGGGATAAAGTAAAATGAAAAAGCTAAATCTAGCTACATAACTAGCTAAAATAAGGTAAGTAAAAGTGTTTGTAGTCCATCTTCGGGAGAGGGAAGAGAAACACTCAAAAGGATCATAAAATTTGACTCCAACGTTTCATTTTCTTCAATTTTGTCCCTAAATAGGTAATACTGTGTACAGAGAATATGATAAAACATCAGATGATAAAGCAATAACCAATTTGATAATCTCATAATATGAAGATTTGAAGTAACTGTGTACAGAGAATATGATAAAACATCGGATGATAAAGCAATAACCAATTTGATAATCTCATAATATGAAGATTTGAAGTAACATAACAAAACAATTCAATTTTCACTAAACCTAATTTGACTGTTATTTTGCCAATGATAAGTAACCAAAGTAACACTACACACATACTTACGGAACCTGCTAATACTAAATGACTCGCAACAAAATTCTTGCAGACATTTTGGACAGTGTATTCAACACACAAGAATCCCAAATACTTTCCAGAACCAGAAAAGTTCGATCCATCAAGATTTGAAGGAAGCGGACCTGCACCATTCACCTATGTACCCTTTGGTGGAGGACCGCGAATGTGCCCTGGAAGAGAGTACGCCCGGCTGGAGATTCTTGTTTTCTTGCATAATGTGGTGACAAAATTTAAAATGGTAATTACCCAAAAAATTTAAAATGGAGAAAGCAATTCCGAATGAGAAGATCGTATACTATTTCTCCCCCATTCCAACCAAAGATGCCCCGGTTCGCCTTCAGCCTCATGAAAACTAAGTCTCCTCTTTCTTGATTAGCTTTTTGTATTGTTTCTTAATGGAATAAAGTTTGACTTGCTTCAATAATCTTTCATAAATAACTTCACTTGTATTTGAAATTTTGAAGCCCAATTTGTGGAATCAGGAATGCAACATAGAATAAATTTTTTCCCCGCCTACAATAGAATGGTTCTTTCAAACTCCATTGTTCTTATTTTCATATATATAACCCAAACTAACCCAAATCAAGCTATAAGTCTAAATCAATTGGTTTCGGTTACATAAATCCGTTTTGTCTATTCGACTCTATGGACGACATCGCGTTCTGTGATATCTAAAAAACCTAGATTTTTTCAACCACCGCTTCCAAAGTCAATTTTGATGAACCATCCGCTCAATGCTACCATCTACTAATATAAGTATATCGCTATTCTTTAACTACTGCATTGCCCGATCTACAAAAGGCAATTCCAAATCACCTTAATTTATTATCTTCTCTCTTATTTTCTATCAATGCTACTGCTATCCCTACAAGCTTACAAAATGCCACAAATCAGATCGAGCGTGAGCCCACCACAAACACGCACCAATACCCCACAATAATAAGTGACCGGATATGACATATTGTGAGTGGTGTTAAAAAAATAATAAAAATGCACGCGCGTGATGCTCAATGTTTCCTGCGGCCTGCGGGAGGTGTCTTAAGAGTATTAATTTCTATCACATTTTCGTTATAGAACTACTATCATATATTGCATATTAGTTTAGGTCGGGGTTGCTCAGATCAAACCCTTCCGGGAACTTCTTTTATTTTAATGAATCCTCATGGGGAATGGGATCCTTAAAAATATGTTTTAAACACATTGAACAACATATTGAACGGTTCGGATCGTCGAAATTCGATCCGGAAATAAAAAGTCCGCACGGAAGCAAAAATGGGGATCCCGTAGGTGAAGCTCGTTGATATATATGCCCCTTCCTATGAGGGATCCCATACTTTGCTAAAGTGTGCGACTCACCTTTCCTGATCAAATTTTGACGATCTGAACCGTTCAATGTGTTTAAAACGTGTTTTTAAGTATCCACGTAGGGAATCATAAAAAAACGACCGGAAAGTGCTTGGTCCGAACAATTTTTGATAAAAACCTTATATGTACAATTGTATCGAAAACTGCTCGGATCAAACCCTTCTAGGCATTTTTTTCCCACGAATCCTCGCATTAGACCATAAAAATACGTTTTAAACGCATCTAACGATTTGGATCATCGAAATTCGATTCAGAAATGAAAGTCCCTCACTGTAGCAAAGTGAGGGAGCTCTCATTACAAATGCCCGTACACACACACACACACACACACACACAACTTCTAATAAGAGGGATCCGTTACGTGCAGAATTTGCCAAAAGTCACCATTCCCAATTGAATTTTGATAATCCGAATAGTTCAATGTGTTTAAAACGTGTTTTTAAGAGTCTACGCTAGGAATCATTTTAAAAAAAAAAAACGGGAAGGACATGATCCGAGCAGTTTTAGATAAAACTGTACATATAAGGTTTTTTTTAATCAAAAACTGCTTGCATCAAGTCCTTCCCGATCATTTTTTTACGATTCCTCGCGTGGACACATAAAAACACATTAAACGGTTCGGATCGTCGAAATTTGATCGGAAAAGATGAGTCCCACACTTTAGCAAAGTATGGGATCCCTCATAGGAAGGGACCTACACACACACACACATACATATACAGTGGTGATCTTATAAGGACTCCCTTACATAAGCTTGCGTAAGGACTCCCCTTTTCTAACCATTTCCCGTTTGAATTTTGATCATTCAGACCGTTCAATGTGTTTACAACGTGTTTTTAAGGGTTCTCGTGTGGAATCATAAAAATTAATGAGCGGGAAGGGCTTCATCCAATCAATTTTTCATAATAACCGTAGATATATAGTTTATCGAAAACTGTTGGAACAAGCCCTTCCCGGTCATTTTTTTTTATGGTTCCTCGCGAAGATACTTAAAAACACGTTCTAAACACATTGTACGGTTTAGATCATCAAAATTCAATCGAAAAATGTGAGTCCTTATAAGAACACCACTGATATACATACATACATGTGTGTGTGTGTGTGTGTGTGTGTGTGTGTGTGTGTGTGTGTGATATTCACTCACGATTCATATTTGAAATATAAGACAAAATGGAAGAAGATATATCCGTTGCAAATATGATCGTTGAAATATAGCCATTAAAAATACAACCTTTACAATGGATATGGGAAGAAAATATAGCACTTACGAAATAAATAAATAAAACAATCAAATTGAAAAATATAAAGCATAAAGAAAGAATAGTCTAATACAGTTAAATTAGAATAGAGAGCTTGATGTAGTGTCTTTTAAAAAAGTGACTAGCTAAAGTTAAAAAGATGTTTTTCAGGTTAAATTTGATCCAAAACTTACTGAGGGCTGATGAGGAGCAGATCCCTCAAATGTCAAATTTCAAAAAATTTGAGGGATCTGACATGGAATAAGTGCTTCAGCAGATGCATCAAACGAAATAATTTGAGGCAACCCTTCAAATTTGCTCTCTTTCTTTAACGTTAGAGAACACTCCTCACCCCTCAAATACCAGAATATTACTCCCTCCGTTTCTTTTTAAATGTGCAGCTTCGTAAATCTAACTTTGTACGAAAGCATCATCATTAACCTTTTACATCAACTTTTACATTCAATTTCTACTAACTTCTCAAAAAGAATACTCCCTCCGTCCCTCTTTAAATGTGTCACTTCGGAAATCCAACTTATTAAAGAAACATCATCATTACACCTTTCACATCAACTTTTTCCTCCACTTTACATTTTTCACATCAACTTTTACCTCTACTTTCCAAAATTATCCTCCACTTTTACCCATTAACTCTTTATCCACTAACTTTTCAAAATGGGCAAAATGATAATTGCACAAACTTTTACCCATTAACTTTTCAAACCACACTTATTTAGGGACAACCCAAAATGAAAAGTTAAACACTTAAAAAGGGACGGAGGGAGTATATTTTAAGGTCAAAATAAGAAATGTACCAACTTTTTACCCATAAACTTTTCAACATCACACTTATTTAGGAACATCCTACTCTTTTTAAGGAACAGAGGGAGTATGTCTTTATTTTATTTCTTGTATCATTCTCAATTGCATTTGTGTTGGAAAATTAAATTATGTGTTGCTTTGGCAACCAAAAAAAAATCATGCTTCACAACTTTCTCTATAAATTTGTAAAAAAAAAAAAAAAAAAAAGTCTTTTTTTATGTTTTAATTCTACCCAACTTTGCCTATAAATATGTAACTCATTTTCTATGTGCTTCATAACAAAATGCAATACAATGTCTATATGAGTTCCCAATAGAGTAGAGTGACAAAAAAATTTAATGTAAAAGGTGTATCTTTTACATTTAGATCATTAAAACTATACATATATAAAAAGTAATAAAATATTGTTGTCTCGCCCAAGTCGTAAGAATATTCTTCTTTGGCCCATGCCCCCTTGCATATGAAGGTCGGAGGGAAGAAGATCAAAGTGGGGTGGGTCACTTCACCCTACTGAGATTAAAGAATGACATGGAATGGCTATAATTTTTTTACCACATATGGCAAAACATACCTCAATAGTTCTCTTAAAAATTATTTTTTAACCTTTCATTATTGCCAAACTCGATCAAATTTTTAATGAATCTTGATATTTGACTCTACTATGCACAAATCCTAGTTCCGTCCCTCCATGAAAACTCTACTTTCGGACTCTAAAGCACAAGTGAATCGTTCTAATTAAGTCCACCAAACGAGGCAGCAAGAGATTTCTCCAAGCAGAATTTTAATTTAGAAATTTTAATTTAGAAGTTGTTAACCAAACCTCTCTCTCTCTCTCTCTCTCTCTCTTCTTTTTCAATTCTCTCTCTCTTAAGAACCCATATACTATTACCGCTCCAACAATTCCACTAACCTAATCTTTTTGTATCATTCAGTGACACCAATCTCTTACCCATTTTCACATAAAGTTAAAAGACTCCCAGAGATAGAGGTTTAGGTCAGGAAACCAAAGGTGGATTTGGTAGCCAAAACTTCTACAAAAACGAACCATATTTGAGACGACTCTCTACACAGAGAAGTCTCTAAAGAAGCTTCCCTGTATCAAAACTATGCTTCCGAACATCATATTCTGCACTGCAGTCTCTATAGCCATACTCACAGTGGTCCTCTTAGCCTCATTCTCACCGGTACCCCATACCAAGAACCCCAATAATCCTTGGTTGGCTCTCTCTCTATACATCCAGCAATCACAAGTACCCAGCTCCAGTACAAAGCCGGTGCCACAATCGAGCAATGGGGCATTGGTTTTCCACCGGAAACTCACACAGGGGCCGGAAAACACATCTCGGGTCGTTGGAAAAGCTCAGGGCTTCATAATTCCGGTCCAGCATTTTGCGCATTCGGCATTCAACCTTATTTATCTCAGTTTTCATTCACGAGAGTATTCGGGAAGCCTTAGTGTTGAAGCCAAGAATTTTGGGCACAAGGAGAGAGGAAAACTAGATGTTGTCGGAGGCACTGGTTCCTTTGCCTTTGCTCGCGGGTTTGCTATTTTCACACAAATAGATCACGAGTTCTATCACTTAAAGCTACACCTGAAATTCCCTAATCGATCTCATATGACACCGGGATGATTTACGTGCTATCGATAATATCATCAGGAATTATTTTCTTTCTTCATACTTTCATGACCAAACATGAGCTACGATCCTGGTCGCAAGAACTAGCCACTCAACCAAAAAAAATTGTAGGCTACATTCCTATTATTTTTGTCCTATTATTTTTGTCAAACCATGTAAATGGAAGTCTTCTGTACTGTAATACGTCCTCTAAACCTCTAATATTCGAGAAATTTTTTTTCTTGAACAGAGGATAAATCTACATCTATTGAACTGAGGATAAATCCTAAAAGTTCTTAACAATACATCAATTAGATGGTTGGAAAACAATGGCTGACACAGCTTTGAAGTTTTTAGGTCAAAACAATGAGGTGAAGAGGTTGGTAAAATGAGATGCTGAATTCTATTCCATGGTTGTTAACCCCAAGTTGTCATGCTATATTTCAACAGTTAATCCATCTGCTCCATAATGAGAGTAGGCATTTTCTGAAGTTCAACCCTTCATTATCAGGGATTTGAACAATCTTCAATATGCCGCACAAAATTATAATGGAACTTCGTTATTGAAAATCTCCATTAAACGTATCAATCCTCTAACGAACGAGTGACAACGCATATCCGCATAATCATAACTTTAAGAGTTTATGATAATTATTACCTACCTCTTAAATTCAAACTCAACCAAAGCTTTATGAAAGAGAAATGTTAAAATCACTCACATTCAACACTTGCACATGTGTGTAAGTGTTTGTGTAAATGTGTGTTCGGTTGTAAGTGTTTTCTCCTTTACGAAATGGGAAACATACAATTCCAGCTGCTCTTCAAAACTCTATTCCTGATGTCCCTCGGAACCTTGATTTGAGCAGGTAGTGATTTAAGTCCTAAATTTCTCCACAATGTCACTCGCCAAAGTCAATGATGCTAATCAAAGAGACTAGAAGCAGAGGCACACACCACGAGGAAGTGATCTCAGACCGTAGGAAGAAACTATAGCGTAAGATCTTTAGGGTCCTCAATTATCTTAGCCAAGGTTTGCAAAAATGACGCCAGATCAGCACCATATATAACACGATGGTCAGCCGTAACATTTACCTGCAGAAATTGCATTTACCAATGTCAGATTCAGAGCATAATCATTTTCGATTTTTTTTCCCACAAGAAAATTCTTTCATAACTGAAGAAACATTGTGGAACGATGGAAGAAAGAAACAAATAGAGAAATACCTGCATCTGAGTTTTCATTCCAATCCGGCCATCTTTGGAAGCAACAACGGTGGGCTGAGATGCTCCAACAGCCATGATTGCACCCTGTAAAGACATAATGTGGCAAAATTTTGTTTTAATTCCAGTAAAACGACTCGGTCAGGCTCATAATATAGCCAAGATGATCACTTCCAAATTCAATTTCCTTTACTTACAGTTCCTGGTGGCAAAATGGCATCAAAGCGATCCACACCGAACATTCCAAGGTTAGAGAGAGTGAAAGTACCTGCAACACCAAACAACAGCAACAAAACACATGGCAGTTAACTTTTATGCAAGTTTAATGGGGTGATGAATTAACTTCAAGTAGAGGATATTGTGGCATAATGTTACAGTCATCAATCAGAGTTAGCAGAAATCTATGCTCAAATCACCAAAAAGAAGGTATATAGCCACACAGTAGTAGTTAAGAGGAAGTAAACTATATTACTCCCTCCGTTCCAAATTTCTTGTCCACTTTCAGTATTCACGACACTTCAAAAAATAGTACTTATTACTATATATTTTCAAATATTTACATAATATCTATATATATCCAATGTGAATCTTGTTTGATAGTTGTCGATTACATCTACTAAACAAAGTTTTCAAAATTATATTAAAAAAAAAAAACATTATGGATCAAAAGAAATAAGTAATTGGAAAATGGCACGCATGCCGAGAAATGAACAAGAAATTTGGGACAGAGGGAGTACAAATTTAAGGGGCAGAGCATTACTAAATGTTACTTCAAAAGTTCAAATGAGCTTCCCAAAAGGGCCCATAATAGAGCAAACTAAAAAAAAAAAATGTATTCTCAAGCCATCCCAAGTACTTCCCATTTTAGTAAATTAGTAAATCCAGTGCAAGGAGCACTCTTAACAAATTTTAACCCTCACTCAGTAGAGTGTCTTTCACTTGCAGTAGCATAATGGCAGCTAATGCTGCTCTAAGTGCAAATATGTTCACATGAAAACGATTTATTGCGGCCGACTGGAGTGTAATGGATAAGATGTACACTCCTGAATTGTTATGTATGTATTTGTGGCCAACTAGAAAACAAAAACAGAAACAGCAAGAAGGGAGGTGGCATCAGGTCATCAGGTACAAGCAGGAAAGAAACAATCTTAGATGAGAAAGCAAATCAAACAAGGAGTGCTTAAAAGAGAACAACTACAAATCCCTCAATACTCAAGTCCAAGCAGCAAAATAGCAAATAATTTCAGTCAATGCCAATAAATATAATGATCACTTAATTAATTTCTTGGCAAAAAACCACAAAATACAAAAATACTACCCGCATCTTCCCTCCAGTGAGAAGAGTCAAACCAAGTTGCACAACCAAAAAAGGGCAAATAGTAGCCACAAGATTCAGTATGTAAGCCAGGATTTACTGATGAAATGTACTCCCTCAATCCCCAATCTTTGGTCCCAACCACCATTTTTCGTTGTTCTAAATTTTTTGTCCCAATTCAAAACTAATAGGGCATTAGGTAATGAAATTCCACCTTTACCCTTCTTTTTTAGAGTAAGTACATGCAATGATGATGTCTTGAAGGGTAAAAGAAAGGAAGACAAAGTGTGAAAGGATAATGATTATATTCCTCTAATTAGTTGGAATCCCTAAAAGAGACCAATAAATTGGGACGGAGGGACTAAGGGTGGGAATTTCCGAAACGACATGAATCCGACACGAAGTTAGCGGGTTAGGGTCGGCTATTTTTGACAAGGAACACTAATAAGACACGACACGATAACACGAAAAACTAAATAGGACGGGTTAGGGTTGAGAGAATTCTGACACGAACACGAGATGACACGACACAACGCGGGGTGGCGATTTATCAAAGGACACAATAACATGACACGAACCTGACACGAAGTTAGCAGCTAAGGTCGGCTATTTCTGACACAGAACACGAATATGACACGACACGATAACACGAAAAGAAAAACAGGTCGGGTTAGGGTTGAGAGAATTTGACACAAGCACGACACGATGCCCACCCCTGGGAGGGAGTATATAACTTGCACCAGGGTCATTGTCAAGCTGTAAGTAAAATAAAACTAGGGCTGCAGGGGTGCATGTTAGCATGGACGGGAATCCCAGAACATTGTAGCTCCGTTTGAAATAAGATGATTATTGAATTTTTTATATGTGAAATAATCTCATAAATTGTCTGAATCAAATCCTTTCCTTCAAAGGCACTTTGAATGGGTCTCCTATTTCCTAGCAACATACCTCTATGTTATGCATGTGATGATAATATTTTGAGGAGCTTCTCTATAATCTAATTAAATGACTACATTTTCAAAGTAAAGAAAAAAGAACATGGACCGTTGCATGGGTAGGTGGACTCGCATATTTATACCGAGAGCGAGACAGAGAATCAGGGTATTATGAAGCATCAGCTCCTAATCAACACGAAGTTGATGCTTTAACCTAAAAAACCAATCCACATCATGCATCTTCAAGTCAAAATACCAAGCGAATTACAAAAACAGCAAGAACCCAAGACATACAATAAAAATAACCATCTATTTTACATAGTTTACGACAGAAGCATTAATAACTTCATACCTGAATTGTATTCATTAGGTTGGAGCTGCTTGGCCCGGGCCTTATCAACTAACTCTTTCCACTTTCTTGATAATGAATATATGTCGACCTAAAAGAAGATTTGAAAGTATAATTACAAAAGTAAAGAAACAAAAACCACAACTAAGATAACTGAAACAAGTCAAACTAACTTCACCTTGTCGGCATCCTGAAGTACTGGCGTAATCAACCCACCATCAATGGCCACTGCAACTGCAATATTGATACTGCTGTTGTAGGTGAAGCTCTTACCATCTCTACAACTAGAGTTCACAACCGGGTGTTTAACCAACGCAACAGCAGTCGCCTTTGCTAGCAATGCTGTCATCGTCACTCCCTTTGATTTAATCTAAACAATTACCAATACAAATTCCTCACTCAAGTGACTGAATAAATCAAATAATAAAATACATTTTAAATAATGGAGGGGAACGACAAAAATGGAGCTGAACCCAACTAATTAGGACATAACGCTTTTAATCATGAAAATAGATACACGTAGATGACCTCAATAATATCTGGAGTTAGATTTTGGGTGTTTCATTACTTCCCTCATCCACAACTTTTTAACTTCATTTCCTTGAAACTCATATCATTTTTCCCAAGCCAAAATATACATCAAAAGTGTTAAAGCATACATATAAAAACCATGACAATGTGGCTATTCTGCCCATATATCAGGTTTACAGGTTAATTACACCAAGGCAGGACAAACTTTAAAATACATATGTCAAGAACAAAGGGGTCACAAAACAAATGGAAATCAATCTTGTGAGCCTTGCCCAAAAAACCTTCGAAGGCCTAGCTCTACTAGTGTAGAAGGACTGCTGTACTAGTGTTTGAGGGGTGAAAATCAACACCATCGTTTACAGAGCCCTATAAAAAGGGACGGTTTTTCTGTTCAGCTCTTTTAGTACATTTTATAAGAGGAACTGCTTGTGGTCTGATTAATGGAACACATCCTACTAGTACGTTAGTAAAACATCCTACTGTATCCAAAATGTGGTCGCCAAATACGGTAGGCTCACCAAAGTATTACTGATGTTATAATTGATTTAGGGAATTTTTTACCTTCTTGTAAAGAGCATCTAGTGCATCAGTACTGATGGAATACCCAACTCTGAAGGTCGGAACAGAAAGACTCTCCACCATGTTCCTACTAACCGCACTCTGCATCGTAGTAAACGGCACCACCGAACCCAACTCAATCCCTGGACCCGCTGCCACCGCCACCTTTTCTCCCACCGGTGCAACGCTCGCACCGCCACCCGCTGCCGCTGCCTCAACATCCTTAGCAACAACCCTTCCCATAGGCCCACTCCCCAGCACCCTACTCAAATCCACACCCATCTCCTTTGCCAGCTTCTTCGCATACGGCGACGCCACCACCCTCTTCCCACCTTCCGACGCCGGGTGCGCCGCCGACGCGGACGCCGGAGGTGGCGGAGGTGGGGCCATAACAGCCGACGGCGCAATTTCCAATGGCGGCGGCGAATTCGAAACTGGAGGACAAGGCGAAGGGGAAGAAGAATTGGAATTGGTTGCTTTGGATCGGGCGGCGGAGATTTCATCCTCGGTCTCAGCGAGGAGGGCGATGGCGGAGCCGACGGTGGCGACGGCGCCTTCCTCGACGATGATGGCGGCTAGATAACCGTCGTAGAAGGTCTCGACGTCCATGTCAGCCTTATCGGACTCGACGACGACGACGGACTCGCCCTTGTTGAGCTTGTCGCCCTCGGATTTGATCCAGGAGACGATTTTGCCTTCGGTCATGGTTGAACTGAGGGCAGGCATGAAGATCTCTCGGATCTTGGCCTTAATTATTAGGGTTTTCTTTCTTGTGGTGGTGGGGAAAAGGGAAGTGGAAGAGGAGTGGGGGCGGAGGGACGGGAATGCGGTGGTGTTGAGAAGGCGAGCCATTGATGGGTTCTAGAGAGAGAGAGAATTTGGAAGGAGGGTTGGTGGATTTACTCGTTGGAGAGAGAGTCATAGGGAGTGAGGAGATCCATCACTGTGAGGTGTTTTCTCGTTTGCATCGAAACGAGGCGGAGGTCTCAACCACCTTACCGGTGTCAAATTTTATTTTACGAGTACTTTTTCCGCATATCTTCTCCAGAATTTTATTCAAATGTCAACTAGTGTCACATACAAACAAGCTGAGGCAAAAGTGGTGGGCTACGGAAAAAGTTTTATTGTTTTAAAAAAAAATTCATTGTTGTGTGGTTGGGTAAAGACTTTGTAAATGTTTGTAACACAAGGAACATGAAATATCTGCCATAGTTAAGCCCCAATTGAGTTTCAAAATGTAATGTAATGTTGAGTTTCAATCTGCAATGTAATGACACTCTCATTTCAATGCTACTGATGTGTATCAGACTTCAGCAAAATTCAGACTTCAACATTTGAAAATTACATAACACAAAATTCACAATTCCAGAATTCATAATTCAAACCCAGAATTCACAATTCCAGAATTCACTACTATCTAACCCAGAATTCACAATTCAAAACGGCGTAACATTACATTTCAGAATGGAATAAAAAATGCCAGATACTTAGTTCCTAATACTACAGCCAACAACAAACATCAAAAAGGCCAGATTCCTAGTCATTGTTCTCAACCCATAGTACTGGTAGTTCAGAATCCATTAAATACATTTCAAAACAAAAGTTTCAGTTTCATCAAACCTACACTTGATATCCCAATTCAGTGTCACTGATCTTGGACTTTAATTGGAGGACCCTTGTGTGCCAGGAGGTGCAGTTGTTCTCTGTCCAAACCCTTACTGCAATTGTTGACCATCCTGTTGCACTTGCCCAATGTTCAGGTTTTTGGTCCACAAGCCATTGATGGGCTTCTTCACTCAAACTCCTTAATCTGTGCCATCTTCTCATCATAATCTGCCCCACATCAAGTCCTTGTACTCCTTACCCTTATAAGTCTTCTGAAAATTGTCATAGAGATGCCTCATACAATACCTGTGCTCCACATTGGGTAGAAGTCTGTCAAATGAGTTTATCAACCCCTACAAATGAATAGACAAAGTGGTTATCAGTTAACAATATGAATTGAAACAAATTGATGAAATGAATTGAAACAATTTGATGATACAAGTTTACCTTCTGCCTAGGTTCATTCCTACCGTCATCATTCCTAGGTTGATTGCCATCCTCATCATTCCTAGGTTGATAGCCATCCTCATCCATGTTATCATCAGATGAATCATCCAAACCACTTGTCTTATCCGTCTCACTCCCACTTCTACTGTAATCAGGGTCACTTACATCTGAATCCACTTCCCCCTCACCATATGTTTCTTCTGCCCCTCCATCATGGGGTTCTTCTTCCCCTCCATCATCTGGTTCTTCTTCCCTTTCTTCTTCTGGTTCTTCTGCCCCTCCCTCTCTCTCACTCTCACTATCATCCCCAAAATCAAAAGGGACATCCACATAAACATTGATTTCACTACCAATCTCATACATTGTAAACATTTCCCTAACATTTGTCTCACTTTGTAGCTCACTGATAATGTGATTAGTTGGGGTGGCTTGTGGAAGCTTGAAATACACTTACTTTGTTGGGAACATTGTAACCCACCCAATGTTTCAACTAAGTCATCGTAATGGTATCTGTCAATGTCTAGCACTATAGATGTGGCCACTTCCCCACCCTCATATGACATTTGTGGTCCCTCCACAACTAACCTACCCCTTACATGAATCAATAGAGTCATAACTTTGACACCCATATCTGGCTCTTCTTCCCCTTCATCTTCTGGTTCTTCTGCCCCTCCCCCTCTCTCACTCTCACTATCATCCCCCATATCTGGTTCTTCTTCCGCTTCATCTTCTGGTTCTTCTGCCCCTCCCTCTCTCTCACTCTCACTATCATCCCCCAAATCAAAAGGGTCATCCACATAAAGTATGATTTGACTACCAATCTCATACATTGTAAACATTTCCCTAAGATTTGTCTCACATTGTAAACATTTCCCTAAGATTTGTCTCACATTGTAACTCACTGATAATGTGATTAGTTGGGTTGACTTGTGGAAGCTTGAAATACACTTTACTTTGTTTGGAACATTCTATCCCATCCAAGATTTCAACGAAGTCACAGTAACGGTAGCTGTCAATGTCGAGCACTTTAGTTGTGGCCACTACCCCGCCCTCATAAGACACTTGTGGTCCCTCCACGAGTAACCTACCCCTTACATGAATCAATAGAATCATAACTTTGTCACCCATATTGACAAACTGCAAAAATATCCAAAACAAACAAGGGTCCAACAAATAATTATAACTATGTTCAATAATGCATAGACAGTGTGTGGAATACTTTTGGTTCCTACTTTTGGTCACCCATATCCACAACACTGCAGGACAATTACAAAAATAACACACAAAAACAAATAACCATAAGTAAGTTAGAGAGGGGGAACAAGAATTAGGAAACCATAGTGACAGAGGGGGACCACTATCTAAACATAAGTGTTTTTTAGGGTTAAAGAATGAAGGGTACAATGAGTATTATAAGCAAGAAAGCACCTTTAGGGTTACTAAAATAGTCGCAAGGGACCACCATCTAGGGACGAGCTTTAGGTTTAAAAAAATCACCAGCGTTTAGGGCACCACTATCTATATATATACACACACATACAGATTCATAAACCCATTTCTTTGGAAACTTGTGTTCTTCGTCTGTAACAAATAAAAAACGTTCAATCCTTTACAAACGAATCATGATATACAGATGTAAGGTTTATTAGGGTTTGTAAATGTACTGTATTTGCTTTGAAATCAGAGTCGTATTTGCTTCGAAATCGGACACGTACCCAATCGTATTTCTAGAATTTGCAGCTGGGTTTTTAAGTTCTTCGTCTTAGAAATGCAACATTGTCCTTGAAATCGACCACTTTTTATAGGTCAGATCGATCGAACTTAGGGTTTCTTTCGTTCATCATAGAGAGAGAGAGAGAGAGAGAGAGAGAGAGAGAGAGAGAGAGAGAGAGAGAGAGAGAGAGAGAGAGAGAGAGAGAAGGAGATAATAGAAGGGATCGTACTTTGGGGCTGCAAACGTAAAAACCCTAACCCCCCAACCCTTATATACGAAGGGGTATTATGGTCAGAACACATGTTCGTTTTGACGCCGTTTGGCATGTCACATAGGTTGAAAGATGAGGGGGTTGTGCTTGATGGGTTTTAAAGATGAAGGGTGTATGTGTAGAAGAGTGATAGATGAAGGGGTCTAAGTGATTTTTACCCTTTATTTATTGTCTAATCACTCGTTAATCAAAAGAAGACAGACTTCATTTGGTTGTTCTGAACTAATCCATTACACACGTAAAAGAAAGATAGAACGTTTCGATCGCCAAGTACAACATAATATCCCATCCCAATTCTCCCCGGTGTGAAAATAAATTCGTGCAACGTAGAAGTCCACCAAACATTCCCCTAAAAAGATTTAGGCTTAAATCAAAATTTACTAATTTTTTTTTAGTTGTCTACACTACATATCACTAGTGTTGTACCCGTGCATAGCGCATAGCACGGGCGAGATCAACATGCACTTTCAATATATGTACATGGCGTAATATGTAGCATGTAGATCAAAATCATAAGTGCATAATATATATATATATCTAGAATAAGATAATGGTAGCATTGAACATTAAACACAATTTCTGGTATCCTGGTGGTAATATCAGTTAGTAAATAAATGATCGACGAAAACATGAGCAGTAAATTTGAAAAAATAATTCAAAATATATGATAACATTAAAGAAACAACTCTTGGTCCGACCATGACGAATTCTGAATAGGAGTTATGATGACAGTCTCATATGCATAGAAAGTGTTGAAGCACTATGAACACCTGAAGAACAATGATATATTTACATAATGGAAAGCTATAAACTCCAAATGCAGTAAAGTTATGGTTCATGCATCAAATTCAACCTTCGCTTCACTATATCATTACGTATGAAAAGTTTTGTATTTATTTTTTATAATAAGAATCTCTATCATTACCTTTCGCTAATGTTTTTCCTAAAATCTGTATCATGGCAACATAATCAGATTTTACAATTTGACCAAACCATCATATTATATTAACCAGTTCGAATAATACCAGTATCAGTACAGTTCCTAATTGGATTATAAAATCTGCACCACACTTTATCCCGAGCCTGAAGAACTAATTTTGATAAACAAAAATATGAATACCGGATAAAATTCCCCAGCAACATCAATTTGCAGTCAGAGAATTGGAAACCAAATGGAATACATTTAGGTCTACTATTTGATCATTACCAAAACATCTGACTTTTTGTTTATTGTAATATATTTTTTTTTAACTCATCAGCCTTGTTGTTTAAAGGCTTCAGTATGCAACTTAGATAAACTTACTAATCTTGAAAGGAGTTGTTATCCGGATTATATTTTAACATAGTCTCAAATCATCAACCTATTCAAAAGGCTCTATATTTTAGTATATTATGTATTAACATTTTGAATGTTAATTCTTTTGTGCTTCATTCATCATCTTTTAAATGCATGAATGTGTACTTCTAGGGAATAGCTAAATCTAACCTTTCAACTGGCAGTACTAATTCAAAATTAAACGTGAATCAGTTAATTACGAGGCCAGTTTTCAACTGCCCATTAACATTCCTGATCGTGAATCCTTGGAGATAAAACGATTCAGTTTCCTCACGTCTGCCTATAAATAACTGCTCTTAGTTGTTTATTTTCTACAATCAAAGAAAATGGCAGAGAACAAAGACAACCCCACTCCTCCCTTCACTGATGAATAGATCGAAGCCATTGCTGACCACTGCATGCACCTTCTGGCCTTTATAAGGTCTAATATACGGTCGGAGATGCTCTCTATCCGCAATCTGGTGGAAGCTCTGACAGTGAGAGTTGAGATGCTGGAGGACTCTTCTCGTCTAGGGAGCTTTAAGGAGAAGGCTGGTCCCAGTGCCCGTAAGCCCAAATGTCCCTTTGGATCCAACTAAAGGATTCATCATGGGAATGTGAGGATTGTTTAAAATAATCTTTATTTTGGGTTTTATGGGCATTAAAAAAAATTAAAAAGGCCATACAAGGCTTATTTTTTTATTTATTTGAATCTATGCATGTCATGGCCCTTTTAGGGGCACTATGGTATTAATGAGAATGGCTTATCGTTGTTATCTCTCTCCCTCTATCTTATATGTTGATACTTTCCCAAATTGATGGAAATTATTTCTTCAAATATTTTCCATCAGTAATTCAAATTCGATCATGTTTTATACCATCTATCGATTCAAGATGGTAATCACCCCTTTTTGCGATTTTTAGAATACGAGTAGCTATAATAATTTCCAGACTAAATCACCAACTGCAAATGATTTTCTCGAACCTTTTCATTATAAAGTCGTTCCATCTTCTTCTGGGTTATAATATGATTTAGGGCATCTAATCTAGATTCTTCCAAATTATCCAAACATAGCCTCTTCTGAAATTAAATCAAACGGACTATAATATTTTACCAACTCGTTGAGATTGAATATTTACTTCAACAGGAAGAACAGTTGCATGTCCATAAACTAATACTATCTTTATCGAAGATCGATAAGCCCAAACAACTCTTGGCAATAAATCATGCCACTCTTTAGGATTGTATTCAATAATTTTTGACAAAGTATTTTTTATAATTCTATTTGTCGATTCAAACCATTTGCTTGGGCATAATTAATAAGGAGATGAATTCAGAATCTTAATACCATATTTATTGGCATAATTCACAACATCTCTTCCATTAAAAACTAAATCTTGATCAAACTGTAATTGTTTGTGGAACACCAAATCGACATAAAATATATTCTTCCAGAAAATTGATTACATGCATGTTTATGAGAAATCCCTTTCAAGGGTATTGGTTCTGTCCATTTGGTAAAATAATCTGTTGGCACTACAATATATTCATGTTGTAATGAGGACTGTACGTGGATTAATTCCCCTATCATATCAATTGCCCAACCTCTAAAGGAAGAGGCCAATGTTTTATTATCGATTGCAATTGATGGGTGCATGTTTTTGACACTTTTGGCAACCTTTTGCATAATCAATACTCC
The DNA here is from genome assembly GCA_963854785.1 of Vaccinium vitis-idaea. Lineage (NCBI taxonomy): Eukaryota > Viridiplantae > Streptophyta > Magnoliopsida > Ericales > Ericaceae > Vaccinium > Vaccinium vitis-idaea. The sequence continues at coordinate 27,889,630 of OY978215.1, read as the reverse complement.
TACAATCTTTTCTGATTGAAGGCCAGTAATATCCATGTCTTTTAATAAGCCATCTCATCTTATCCCCAGCTTGATGATATCCACAAAATTCCCCTATCAAACTACTTTTAATTTTGAGACTATTTAATTATTTGTCAAAGAGTCAAAGAGGTTACATATAAACTACAAGTAGGGTGTTTTTATTGAGTTTTGGCTTAGAAGTCATTTCGACATAATTTCTCGAATAGAATCGAAAAGGTGAAAAAAAATGTTTTCCTTGTCTTTATTGACATTACCAATTGGCCAAAAAAACAAAAAACAAAAAACAAAATGTTTTCCTTGTTTTCCTTGTCTTTTCCTTACTATCACTTTCTGTTATTCTTTTCTGTTTACTTTTGGTGGCAAAGGAGAGGTGGCATGTGCCACGTGAAGGGGGCAGTATAAGTAGGATGAACGAGAGAGGGAGAGGTGTGACGTTTGTTTCCAGTTTTTCTTTCATTTCTTCTTTCTCAAGTTGCAATTCTCCTTGAGCTTACTACAAGTTTATTGAGCATCCATTTTGCGTGCTCTGTTATCCTCAAAATTCTGTGAATTATAGCCTCAAGCTATCAAGTTCCATGTGTGATCTCATTAAAATTGATACGATTAAGCTACTCTATTAAGACGACCCTAAGAAAACATTTCCAAGCCGCCACTGTAGCCCAGTACATGTTTTTTGTCAAATTAAAGGCAACAACAATGGAATGTAGCATAGTAGAAATGGAGCTGGAGATGTAAACGCAGCCCAGCCTCACTCTCAAATAAATTGTCTATTTCTAAATGTCTAATTAAAATAGAAATTTAATAGAACATAATTAATGTGAAAAATTGAGAACATTACTATACTACCTCCATGCTGACGCACTTCCTCCTTTTGAACTTCTAATCGATAACTTCTTCGCACCTCAAAACTAATAGCAAATCCTGCATCCAGTACATGTGTTTACTTATGTGGCTTGTCCTCGTTCTAGATTTAGGTTCAAGTTGCGTCGTCGTAAATTGCTGCAGTGGGCACAACTCTCGTCGTCGTAAATTGCTGCCGTGGGCTCAACTATCGTCAAATTTTTAGGCTTCGTCCGTTTTTCCCGACTGGAGAGAGATGAAACCCTAGTTTTCAGGAGGGAGGGAGAGGAGGGAGGGAGAAACGGGGAGGAAGAAGGCTTAACCATGGCTGGTTAAGCTTCTACGCTTTTGGACGGGCAACCGGCTCCCACCCGATTTTTTGTTTTTTTAAATTTTAATATGAAACACGTGGAGGGCTGAGATGAAGGGGATACCGTATCCCCGGGGACACAGGAGCACGTTCCTCGATCTTTTGTCTACAATGTTCGTTTTTGTTCGGGGAAACAAAAATTCTAAATTTTATCAAACCTCTTTTCCAAACGATAAAATCAAGTATTTATTTTTATTAAATCTTGATTTTATCGGTAGGAGAACAAGGCCTAAATATAACAGGATAACTATTAGCACTAATATGAAGTAGAAGATTGTTTTGGCATTATTATTTGAATCTAGGATTTTATCAAAATCCTAGATTTTATCAAACTTCTTTCCCAAACGATAAAATCAATACTTTATTTTATCAAGTGTTGATTTTATCAGTAGAAGAACAAGGCATTTACACATAGATTTGGTTAAAGTAAATTCTATTTTGGGTCTGTCTTAACTCTCCCTCTCTTTTGTAGTCATATTTTAGAAGAATTTCTACTACCAAAATTCTTATCTAACCCATCATCAAGAGTATCAAAATCTTTTGGAATTAGCCTAACAACCCCACTGCACAAGTAACTTTCATCTCGAGAAAAGCTACCATTACGGTGTGTAAGATTCTTCCTTCTAACGACGTGCAGGCTACTTTCTATTATAAGGTCCCGATTTTTGAAAGCATTATTTAAATGATTTTCTTAAAAGTATTTAATTAATTAAAAGAGTTAATTTAATCAAGCAGCGATGTTGTAGTTAAATACACTAGCAAGGTCTCTACACATAATCCCACAACATTGTGTGAAGTTATTGACCTAAATAAACAACCAAGGGGTCAATGTGTAAGGAAATCATGCATTGGGTCAAATCGTTAAGGGGTAGCAAGTACAAGGGCCAAAGTGTGATTTCAGAAAACAAATTCTAAATCTGTAGGGAAACTTTAATTTCCATCTGGGGGGGTTTCAGGACTGTCCGAACGACTTTGGCCAAAACAAAGCATTGTTGAGCTTTAGTTCAGGATTCTTGAATCCCTTTACATGGAGGCTAATCTTTAGGCCCCTAGACTACAGTATTTTAAGCTACAAATAGAGTACATTACACTAACGATCAAAGGGTCTAGAGCAGTCTATCTTCAATTTGAAAGTTTGGTGAAGAAATGTGATGCCGGATTTGGAAAATGGGAACAAAGAAAAATAAAAGTGACAAAATGATAAAGCCGCTCACCACCCAAGTTAGAAACGACGGAATACAGATTGACACCACCCGAGGATTTAATGAGGGATACAGGGCGTAGGGGTTGCTCACCACCCTATGAAATCCACCTATGAGATACAAAAACGATAAACAAGAAGTGAAACACTTCTCACAACAGCCAGAGGCCAATTCAATTTAACTCTCAAAACTAAATAATTTATAGATGTCTTGGAACATCCCTCCAAGAATAAGAATGAAAGCACTAACATTTTCAAGACTCCAAATAAATGCTAATTACTAAGACTTGACCAAAGACTATTTGAAAAAATTGCGAATGTAAGTGCTTTTATTCTTATTGGCACATTTTTGGTCAAGTCTAGTTAGGATTTATTTGGAGTCTTGAAAATTGCGATCCCATTGCCACCGTCGTCCCAACAAAACATCACATGAGTCCATTTGCATCACATCGCACCAAATTCTGTCCGCATATTTGCATCACATCTGTGTGTGTGTAAATATATATATAATGGCACTAAAACTTCGTTAATTTCCATGAACTGAATTGTGTATGATGTCTGCGTCATGGGAAATTGATTAGACAATGGGGACCCATTTTATGGGATTTCGGTTGGGTTAGTGTTTGTCACTGTATTTCTCTACATTGACTAGCTCGATCTTGTTTGGATTGAGGGGGTTGATGAGAAAAAAGGATAGAATTGAAGAGAAAAAAGAACTTTCTACTTGTTTAGAGAAAAAGAATTATGCTAGAAGTTTTAGTAGGAGACCAATTGGGACTTTATTTCTTATCATGGAAAAGTTTTATTGATGGTATGCAAATAACAAGAAATCTTACGTAACTATGATGAAGGAATCATTATGAAAGAGATTTGTTGAACTCATATAAAATGAAGTTCTTCTATGCCAAAAACATTCTTAAGATTTGTAACTCTGGCAAATTTGAGTTCTGTAGGACTACATTTTGTTGTTGGCAGCTATTTATCTTTGTGGTAAGTTTGTTTAAAGATTGAACCAATAAGTAGTAGGAAAACTGATTGATCAGTTCGTTGCTTGATACCTTTAACTTTGATAAGAACAAACTTATGTAGCTTAATTGCTAGTATGTAAGAAGTCATCCAAAATAATCACATGCAAAGAAAACAAGGACTCATGGTGATAAATACCCTCCCATCTGAGAAGTTAAAAAACCAAGTATTGCAAATACTGTACGTGGTCAAGAATCAAGTACAATTACCAAATATACAGACACGACCCCAAAAATACTGTAGTAGGTTGAGACTGAAGTACAATTACAAATATACAGACACGACCCCACAACCATATTACGAATATCTTATTTTGTGATTGAGCACCTTTAACATTTCTGTAATCCCAATCTCTCTAAATGGCTTGTGTTGCTTTGAACTATGTTGTTGTGCGGCTCCACTAGCTTACCAAGACCAATTCCACATTAGTGATCCTCTAAGATCTGATGAAGCTATCGAAGAGGCAAAGTGGAGAAAAGCTATGGATGAGGAGACTGACGCCATAGAAAGGAATAAGACATGGGAGCTGACCAATCGGCCAAAAGGCCACAAGGCGATTAGAGTCAAGTGGGTCTAAAAAACCAAGAGGAATGTCAAAGGAGAAGTGCAGAGGTACATAGCCAGGCTCGTGGCTAAAGGTTACAAGCAAAGAGAAGGCATCGACTATGGCGAAGTGTTCACCGCTGTTGTTAGGGTGGAGACTACAAGGCTAATGAGCTCATTAGCTACTCAAAGTCGATGGAAGATCTACGAGCTTGATGTCAAGTCAGCCTTTTTGAATGAATTTCTGGAGGAAGAAATCTATGTCAAACAACCACTGGGATATGTCAAAGAAGGCCGTGAAGACAAAAGGTGTACAGACTAACGAAGGCTCTATATGGACTGAAGCGGGCTCCGCGTCCATAGCATATGAGGATTGACAAATATTTTTAGGAGAATGGATTTGTCAGATGTCCATATGAGTATGCCCTATATATGAAGAAAGATGCTGATGGAATCATACTGTATGTGTGTCTATATGTTGATGATCTGATCTTCACCGACAATAATTCATCTATGTTCGAGGCATTCAAGCAGACAGTGGTTCAAGAGTTTGAGATGACAGGAATAGAACTAATGGCGCATTTTCTTGGGATTAAAGTTATGCAGAAGGAGGATGAGATCTTTATTTTCCAAATAAATATTCCAAGGATATTGTGAAGCGCTTTGGCATGGAGACCTGTAATCCAGTTACTACTCCAGTTTAGAGTGGAGTAGAACTGGAAAAAAAAAGTGAAGTCGGAGGTGTTGATCCAACCTACTTCAAGAGCTTGGTTGGAAGTTTGCGATATCTGACATGCACCAGACCAGATACTCTACGGGGTTGGACTTATCAGTAGATACATGGAGACACCAGACCAATCTCATCTGAATGTAGCCAAGCGGATTCTCCGATATGTTAAGGGTACAATTATTGATGGACTGTTCTATACTGCAACTAAAGATTTAAGTCTTGATGGATATTCGGATAGTGATTGGGGTCGAGATCAGGACGAAAGGAAGCTAACTTTGCTATAGTGATGTGGTCAACGTGTGAAGCTGAGTATATTGCTGCTAACTCAGCCGTTTGCCATGCTATCTGATTAAGGAATATTCTAGAGCATCTGGGATTTCCTGAAGAAAGTCCCACAGAGATCTACATTGACAATCGCTCAGCGATCACTCTAGCAAAGAACTCTGTATTTCATGAACGAAGAAAACATATTGATACAAGGTATCACTTAGTCCGAGAGCATGTGAAGAACAAGGAGGTGGAGCTTGTCTCTTGCAAGACTGATGACCAACTAGCTGATATTTTCACAAAGCCATTAGTCAATGCACTGTTTAACAGGATGAAGTTAATGATTGGAATGAAGAATTTTGAACAAATCAGGTTTAAGGGGGGATGATGAAAAGTAAACTTGATTTTCCCCCCGATAAATGTCTACCTATTTTTCTACTGTGTATTAAACAACCAACAGAACTAGGTACAACTCTGTGGAATATCTCCAACAAACAAGACGATTGAATAATGCTCAAACTACTTGAGCAGCGCTCAATACAAACCAACAATGGAAGTGCACTTAATCACCGCCAATTTCAGCTGGAAATCAGTAGTATAAATAAGTGTGTGCATCAGTGTTAAAGATCATGGGAAGCAAAGTGAGAAAGAGAGAGTGAGCAAAAGTGGGGATTTGAAAGTTTTTCAGTTCTTGTAATCGTGTGTTGTATCAATAAAATCAGTGTGGTCTTTCTCTCAAATTGTGAATTTGAGAATCACCTCTAGTGGTTCTCTTGTGTGATCAATTTTGTGTCTTCCCTTCAAAAACTACTTATAGATGTCAATGGGGGAGTAGTGTAGACACCCCAATTTTGAATCCGAGATACGCTCGTGCATTTCCGATGATGAAATTGATCAATCATGATTACCTGGAACTTGTGAGAATGACTTGAATTTGATCAAAATCAACCAAACACCCCCCAAACAACCAAAATAGCCCAAACCAACCCAAGCATTGTTGAACCAAAGCCAAACCATCAATCTGCCACCAAGAACCTTGAGCGCTCAAACCCCTGAGAAGCACCTTGAGCGCTCAAGCCCATGGCTTTGAGCGCTCAACTCTGATCCAGTCAGCAACTTGCAGAGTATCTCATCATGAGATTTCCTGCATGGGAGCGTCTGAGGATGATTTTGTACGATCCTTATACGTACAATATACTCCACTAAGTCCTAAAATACACCTAAAACTACCCCTAAACTACAAACCCACTTCCTCTCTCTCCTCTCTTCCCTCCCACTCATTCTATAAAACTATCTAACACCCCTGGTTTTAAGAGAGAATGCTCACACTCCTCCCTGCTGATTCCACCAGAAAATCGACCTTCTCTCTCTCTCTCTCTACAAAACCACCCTTTCACCATCAAAACCACTTACAAAACCACCCATCAAACCCAGAAATTCATTCCTTGATCATCAACCAACCACACACATTGTCTAATTCACCCAGAAGACAAGCCAAAACATCCACAATCCTCCATCCTCAAGCCCAAAAATCAAGTCCAAGTCACAATCACTCCAAAAAGGTAGTTAAACATGTAAAATGCTCACTGTTTTGATCCTTCTGAGGAAGGCTAGTGAGTTCAAGCAAGTCCAATATACTTGCATTGAACCCACAAAGGCCTAAAAGTTGTTCAGAATCCTTTTTAAAATCTGCAGTTTCAACAGGGGTTGAGCGCTCAAGCCTTAGGCCTTGAGCGCTCAAGCCCAGTTCTGGGCAGTTTCTGTTTTGCTGAGTTTTGTGCTTTCTCTAGGTTTTGATCATTATTTAATAGTTAATTATGCTCATGTAATCCATAAAACAGTTTACTTTACCTCAAAATCACATGCATGAGTGTAGATTAACATTTTATGAGGATTAAACATCAAAAACTTTTGAAAATCTTATGTTTGAGGGCAAAACAGAGACTGTTCAACCTCATAAATCTTCATTTCATGTATTCATGATCATTATTGAAGTATCAAAAGCTTGTTTAAAGGTCAAAAATCAAAGAGCCAGATTATGGCTTGAGCGCTCAATGTCATTGACTTAAGCGCTCAAGCTGTTCTTGGGCAGTTTGCTGATTGTTTGTTGTTCTGATGATAGACCGTGATTTAGTATATTAATTATGTGCGTGAGTTATTGTTGTTGTGTTCAGGACCTGGATTCCTCCCCTATTCCTCCATTTTCAAACATTTCTTTGTTAATTCATTGAAATTACATCCTTTTTCATCTTTCTTTAAGAGATCGATCAGATTACTCTTATCTGTTTCTCCTGGAAAACCTTTGATGAATGTTTGATCTCAAAAAGAAGTTGTTAAAAGTGTAATTTCACAGAGGCCAAGAATTGGTTTGAGCGCTCAATTCAGGAGCCTTGAGCGCTCAAACTAGTTGAAGAGGTTGAGCGCTCAATCCCTATTCTGGGATCCAGTTTGTGAAGCAGTTTAATTAGGTCTTATGTTCATAAAAATTCCTGAAATTGTTATATAGTTTCTGTAATTTATTATTCCTTGTAAATATTTGTATCATTTCACTTTATTATCATCATCATTTCTCGTATAAATCATGTACACAAGCATCCACTTTAGATTTACATTTTGTATTTTCTTACTGTTTATGTGATTCCCGTCCCCGATCCCTTGTTTATATGAATAAATTGAATTTCAAACATTTCTAAAATCCCACAAAATATCGAGTAGAGACCGGTTCACGGACCAGGCAAGAGGGGTGCCGTAAAACCCTTCCCCTCTCGTAACCAAACCCCCGAATCCGAGAAATCTTTGGTTCCGCCATGATCAGTGAAATCTTTTTCGAATGGGCAAATGAGTCATGTTTTTATCGGTTTCTCGGGTTCGGACCTTAAATCCGGTGGCGACTCAAACAAACACAATCTTTTCCGCACGATCCAGGTGGGCCGTCCACAAGCTGGCGACTCTGCTGGGGACATTGGTTAATATATATTTTATTTAATTACACTTGTGTAATTTTATTGAAATATGTGTTAATCAAAGTGGGTTTAATTCAAAAGATATTTTGTGGGATTTTTCAAATGTTTGAAATTTGATTTTGCATTGCACTTGCATAGTTCTTAGCCCCGCTGGCGTGTTTTGGCAATCCTGCCCGGCTTGCCGGTGACAGGGAATCCCGAAATGCCCAGCAGCCCTCGACCGTGATAAATCACATCGTCGCTATCATTTTTAACGGTAGGAGACGGTTTTGATTTTGAGTCCGGGGTACCCTCAGTGACCAAAACCGGCCTTTGCATATAGTTAACCATAGAACCCCACGTTAGATAACCAACCAATGTGTTAGGATTATGTGCTTCATCCTGTTACGTGCTATGTGTTACCGTCTTTCCAAGCATGCCATACTGCATACATGGATACACTTGCATCCGTACATATTCGTGTCTTACATGTTGTCGGCATAGCATAAGTTAGGTTTCCGGCAGTTAGTAGAAGGTTGCCTTGACCCGATGATGAGTCGCGCATCCCATATGCGTGTTGTTCTTACGAGTAAGCCTTTAGGACGACCGGACGTGGGAAAATTTGGATCATCAAACTCCTAACACTGATCTAAACGGGTTTAAGGGACCTTGGCCCGAGGAGGGTCAATCGCCCTTAGGCATCTGATCTTAGATCATTGTCGGAATTTGTGTGGATCAGAATTTCCCAAATCCGACCATCCGATATCAAGGAGTTATCACTTAAACGAAAACTTGAGGATTGGGGCAATCTTCCAAAGCTGTCGCATTCAGTCTAGGAGACTTTAAATCCATGGAGTTCCCGTTTAGTTTTAGTGCTTCGGCAGTTAGTAGAAGGTTGCCTCGGCCCGATGATGAATCGTGCATCCCATATGCGCGTTGTTCTTGCAAGTTAGCCTTTAGGACGGCCGGACGTGGGAAAATTTGGATCATCAAATTCCTAAACACTGATCTAAACGGGTTTAAGGGACATTGGCCTGAGGAGGGTCAATCGCCCTTAGGCATCTGATCTTAGATCATTGTCGGGACCTGTGTGGACCAGGATTTCCCAAATCCGACCATCCGATATCAAGGACTTATCACTTAAAAGAAAACTTGAGGATTGGGGCAATCTTTCAAAGCTGTCGAATTTAGTCTAGGAGACTTAAAATCCACGGAGTATGAGATACCTCCGGTGTTGGTCGTGCCCGAACGGCCACCGTGATTTGAACTAGCCTTAAGGTCATTAGTATCTGGATTACAACACCCAAATTGCTTTGTCTCGGATGATCAAGAAAAGTGATTGGCTCTGATTCCAACAAGTTTGGAATTTAACCTGCCGAGTAATGGTCTACCCGGGGTGTTGGAAAATCTTCTGTGCAATGATCTTAAGTGAGATTCGGATCCGGTAGACTAACCCTAAGGTTGTACATACAGTCTAGGAGACTTTAAATCCACGGAGTTTGAGATACCTCCGGTGTTTGCCGTGCCCGAACGGCAGCCCGTGTTTCGAACTAGCCTTGGGCCCATTTGTAACTGGATGGCGGCACCTCATTGCTTTGTCTCGGATGGTCAAGAAAGGATAACGGTTGCGGCTTCAACATTTAGGCTGAAGGTTGAAAAGCCGTAACTGCCGAGTAAACGACTTACCCGTGGTGTTGATTCAATCTGATGTGCAATGGCTCTAAGTGAGATTTGAAACCGGTAGACTAACCATAGGCTAACCTTAGCATAATCTATAGGATAGATGTCAGTCTAGGAGACTTTAAATCCACGGAGTTTGAGATACCTCCAGTGTTTGCCGTGCTCGAACGGCTCCCCGCATCTCGGGCTAGCCTTAAGTGCATTTGTATCCTGATTTCAACAATCTTATTGCTCTGTCTCGGATGGTCTATAAGGAGATTGGCTCTGATTCCACGACGATTGGAATTTAACCTGCCTGTCACGACTTACCCGTGGTTGTTGTTTCGAACATCCGTGCAATGTCTTAAGTGAGACTGAGACCGATAGTCTAGATCTTAGGACGACACGATGCAATGACACATGCACAACATTTCCTTCAATAAAACCAGGGGCACAATCTGAGTTTGACCTTTTTGCTTTACTATCAGTCCCGAGCTATTGATCCAAGAAAGAAGCCTTACAACTTCCCGAACAGAAGTTGACTCAACCCAAACCTCAAGACATGGATGTTCCGGCTGAAATCAAAGGACTCAAGATGGCTGTGAATAACCTGGGAAATCAAATCACCCAGCTCATAATCATGGTGCAAGACATCCGTGACCGTCTTCCGAGGGTCCAAGAGAACCTCCAACGACCTGGAAAAAGCCCAGAAATGGCCGCAGCTTTGGTCAAGATCTCTGAACTGGAGGAGTCTATCATGGAAAGATTCAAACCCATATGCTTTGGAAATTCCATTGACACGAGAGATGTGGAGATGCACCACTGGGACGTCGAAAAGGACCACCTCACTCCAGAAGGCGAAAAGGTCTACCTCGAGAAAGCCAAAACACCATTTACCAACAACAATGCAAAAGCCACCCCCAGCTCCACAAATATCAACCCCAACTTCTCAACCAGCACCATCAGCAAAGCCAAACCAACCACCACCATAATCCAAATCAACCGGCCCAAAGACCAATCAAGAAAATTCTCCCAATTCCCCGCACCTCTGTCCTCGGTCTATGAAGAGCTTCTCATGGCCGGTCTTCTTAAACCACTCTCTCCAACTCCTTTACCTCAAAAGCTCCCAGCTTACCACAATCCAAATGCCTTATGTGCCTTCCATCAGGTGCCCGGTCATGCTACCAACAATTGTCAACGCCTCTGTCACAAGATCCAGGATCTCATTGACGATAAAACCATCTCTCTTTTGCCATCAGAATCCAACACTCCTCAACAAAAACAAGATCTTAGTGTCAATCAAATCAGCCTCACTTCCACTAAAAATGCCCCTTCGAGCTTCACCAACAATGATCCCAACCAAACTGAACCAGTCAACGAAGTCACAACCCAAATCAACCGCCCTCAAAGTCGACGAAGAAAATTTTCCCAACTCTCTGCACCTTTGCCCTCGGTCTATAAGGAGCTTCTCATGGCTGGTTTTCTCAAACCACTTCAACCAACCCCACCTCCACAAAGTCCTCCACGTTCCTACAACCCAAATACCTTCTGCATCTACCACCAAATACCCGGTCACCCTACCGAGAGATGCCAACGCCTTCGTCACGAAATACAAGATCTCATTGACAACGGATCCATCTCTGCTCCACTTGCGAAACCAAGCACCTCGTCGAACCAGTAAACCATCGATGGTCATGCAATAATTCAATCTTCCACGAGTCTTGGAAGTCTTCAAGTGTTGAGTCAAGTGTTCACTTTTATTGGGTCAGTTTGTACTTCGAGTCTGTCGTGCTCTCGTGTCTATGTGTTTTTCAAGTTCAAGTCTGTAATATCTTGTTGTCATCAAGAAAAATAAAAAAATTCAAAAAATAGAGTCAACCTTTGTAGTCCTGAACTACGCGCGACCTGATTCCTTGCAAAGGGATACGTAGGCAACCCTTCGCGGTTCGGTCGTAACTATCAAAAATCAATGTTGTCCCCCGTTGTGTTAAAATTGTCAATCATAAACTAGGATTTTTGTAATAATACCTCAACTTGGAATTGTTTTCCACCATCATTTGAGAAACATGATAATCACTTCAAAACACGAGATGGATTTGGATTGAACTCTCGCCCCGTACAAGGAGGATTTTCAATGGACCATTCCCCAGCGCCATCAAGAAGCAATGCTTTGACACAGAAAAAGCCTGCTAGGTCGAAAACCCGTAAGGGCGGTCTAGGCAAAAGTTAAGGCAAAAAGCTCGCTAGATCAAACTTCAAAATGAGTTCTAGGCAAAAGTTAGAGCAAACATGAGTTCTCCACATCAAGTTGCACAATTCAAAATGAAGAAAGGCATTCTTTGTTTGATTCCCCACATAAATATCCATTGCAAAGCCCTTTTGAGCCTGAATCAATTTCCTTGAAAAAGAACCCAGCTAGGCAGCTATCCCCCACACTGGGGTGAAACAAGAAATATGAAAGTGTCAAACACATGACAGCCAGCAGAATAAAAGGGCCAAAGATACAAGCGTGTGAAGATTCAAAGTATCATAACAATGAAAGTGCCAAACTCATAGGCTTGTCAAATACATGGGTGCAACAAGATGAAGAACACTGAAGAAATTTGAAACAAATGAAAGGAAGTGCTCATTTAAAGCAAGAAAAAGCACATGAAAGCACCCATCAGAAGCAAAAATGGCACAAAAAGTTCAAGACAGCTGCTAGCTCAAATAACCCCGAGGAAAATTGAGATGTTTTGAGCCTATAATCCTTCCTTTGTTAAACCCATAACCTTGGCCCCATCATAACCTAGATAAAAGTCCTTTCAGATTGGAAAGTGCAACTTGATAGTGAGAATTCAAGTCAAAAGGGAACAGTCTAATCTCCCTTGAAAAAGTCAAAGCATTGTGCAAACACTGGCGTCATGCAAAGCAAAAATCCAAACTGGGGCATATCAACGAGTCTTCATCAGCAGCCCTCTAAACTTGGGCACTTTGAAGGAAAACCAATGAGGCATCATCAGCAATCTGGGGCATGGGTTCACGACAAGAAGTCTTGTGTTTTATTGTAGATTTGAATGAACATCACTTGACGGAGTAAAACAATCACAAAATCAAAATCTAATTTTATCATGACAATTTCGACATCAATGGTGAAGCATGGTTGCCATCTTTCAGAAACTTTGGGTCAGCATAGTCTTCCATACCCTTCGAGTTGACATGTTCTTCCGTATCAACCTTTGCTCACTCGGGGCACCCCAATCAAGCCATTCACATAGTTGCTCATATCCGTCATGTCAACCTGGTCAATCAAATTCCCCAAGCCTTGTCTGTCACAATCCACCCCCTTGTTAAAAAGGTCGATCAAATTCCTTGGCCTTGTCTGTCTTATCAATGTCCATTCTTTTGTCAAAAAGGCCAATCAAATTCCTTGGCCTTGTCGGTCTGTCCACCCCCTTGTCAAAAAGGCCGATCAAATTCCTCGGCCTTGTAAAAATCCACCTCTTTGTCAAACAATCAATCATGTAGTCTTAATCTTGTCTATCCTTGACTCGTGGAAACAATTTCAATGCATCAAAGAACCCGTGTTTGGGTACATGGTCAATTGGTTGTCAAAACCATCAGCAGAGCCGAGAAAGAAAATCAGATTTGAGGATCATCATCTATGGGGCATGTCAGCCTAATGCCATTTCTGGGGGAAGCATACACCCAAATCCAGGACTGGGGCATAGAAGCCTAAAAGCCTCAAACCAATCCAAAACCCAAGTTTTGCTAAGCTCCAACCCAAACCTTGGCCTCAAGGGAAAGACAGTAAAGCAAAAGAGCCACCCATTGAGCCTCCTACTTTTTTAAAGAAGGAATGTTGTCGTTGTTGTCGTCGAGTGTCGATGCACGAGTCGCATGCAATCGTCCTACGGGACAGTTTTCAATCAATCGTCCTCAATCGTCCTGAGGGACAACTTTTAAATCAATCGTCCTGAGGGACAACTTTTAAATCAATGGTCCTAAGGGACAACTTTTAAGTCAATGATCCTGAGGGACAAGTTTTAAATCAATCAATCGTCCTGAGGGACAGTTTTCAACCAATCATCCTGAGGGACAAGTTTTAAATCAATCAATCGTCCTGAGGGACAGTTTTCAACCAATCATCCTGAGGGACAAGTTTTAAATCAATCAATTGTCCTGAGGGACAGTTTTCAACCAATCATCCTGAGGGACAACTTTTTCAATCAATTTCAAGACCAGAAATGGTCACCTTTTCAAAATTAATTTCAAGACCAGAAATGGTCACCTTTTCAAAATTAATTTCAAGACCAGAAATGGTCACCTTTTTCAAAATTAATTTCAAAACCAGCATGGTCAAGTCATTTGGGATAATCATTGAAAAGCCGCCTAGCTGGTGCATTCAATCAATCAATCATTTATTGTGTACATCAATCATGTCAAGTTGTTTGAGTATATTTGTTTAACCAGTTAGTGCATTTAATCAGTTGTTCTGAGAATTTGTTGTTGACGAACCATTGTGCCGCTAAGACCATCACATTTATGTGTTTGGTACAATAGCGTATTGATTGCCTCTTTGCTCAGTAAGCAATCACATTTCCTCGATTGTCCCGTTAGACAATCATCTTATCATTGGTTATTTTGTTGCTCAAGGGATAGCCCCATTAAATTTAGCCTCCCCGTTGTTCAGAGGGTAGCTACACTCAATCACAATCACAATCACAATCACAATCCAATCACAATCACAATGCAATCACAATCACAATCACAATCACAATCACAATCATAGTCACAATCATTTGCTTTTAGTGTTTCGACTCGGGAAGGCTTGACGATTCACGTAAAATCATAATTCATTTGTTTGGCGTTTGACGACCCGGGAAGGCTCGTTGATTTGCATAATTCGTTTGTTTAGCGTTTCACGACCCGGGAAGGCTCGTTGATTCGCATATTTGTTTGGCATTTCACGACCCGGGAAGGCTCGTTGATTTGCATAATTCGTTTGTTTAGCGTTTCACGACCCGGGAAGGCTCGTTGATTCGCATATTGTTTGGCATTTCATGACCCGGGAAGGCTCGTTGATTTGCATAATTCGTTTGTTTAGCGTTTCACGACCCGGGAAGGCTCGTTGATTCGCATATTTGTTTGGCATTTCATGACCCGGGAAGGCTCGTTGATTTGCATAATTCATTTGTTTGGCGTTTCACGACCCGGGAAGGCTCGTTGATTCGCATAATTGTTTGGCATTTCACGACCCGGGAAGGCTCGTCGATTTGCATGGTTTCAATCGTCCTGAGGGACAAAACTTTTTATATCAATCGTCCTGAGGGACAAAACTTTTTAAATCAATCGTCCTGAGGGACAAAACTTTTTATATCAATCGTCCTGAGGGACAAAACTTTTTATATCAATCGTCCTGAGGGACAAAACTTTTTAAATCAATCGTCCTGAGGGACAAAACTTTTTATATCAATCGTCCTGAGGGACCAAACTTTTTAAATCAATCGTCCTGAGGGACCAAACTTTTTAAATCAATCGTCCTGAGGGACAAAACTTTTTATATCAATCGTCCTGAGGGACCAAACTTTTTAATCAATCGTCCTGAGGGACAAAACTTTTTAAATCAATCGTCCTGAGGGACCAAACTTTTTAATCAATCGTCCTGAGGGACAAGAGAACCCGTTGCATTTGTTTGCATATGCCCCCAGGAACTACGCCGGTCTGATCCCTACAATGGGGTACGTAGGCAGCCTGAGTGGCACGACCGATTGATCTTTAAAGTTTTCCTTTGTGACTTGAGATGTATCGCGGGGAATGAGTCGGGTTGTCTATGTCTTGGACGTTACTCATACCAAATCAATGGCATCGAGTCTCATCCAAGAGGGGCAACTGTAGACACCCCAATTTTGAATCCGAGATACGCTCGTGCATTTCCGATGATGAAATGGATCAATCATGATTACTTGGAACTTGTGAGAATGACTTGAATTTGATCAAAATCAACCAAACACCCCCCAAACAACCAAAATAGCCCAAACCAACCCAAGCATTGTTGAACCAAAGCCAAACCATCAATCTGCCACCAAGAACCTTGAGCGCTCAAGCTTGAGGCCTTGAGCGCTCAAACCCCTGAGAAGCACCTTGAGCGCTCAAGCCCATGGCTTTGAGCGCTCAACTCTGATCCAGTCAGCAACTTGCAGAGTATCTCATCATGAGATTTCCTGCATGGGAGCGTCTGAGGATGATTTTGTACGATCCTTATACGTACAATATACTCCACTAAGTCCTAAAATACACCTAAAACTACCCCTAAACTACAAACCCACTTCCTCTCTCTCCTCTCTTCCCTCCCACTCATTCTATAAAACTATCTAACACCCCTGGTTTTAAGAGAGAATGCTCACACTCCTCCCTGCTGATTCCACCAGAAAATCGACCTTCTCTCTCTCTCTCTCTACAAAACCACCCTTTCACCATCAAAACCACTTACAAAACCACCCATCAAACCCAGAAATTCATTCCTTGATCATCAACCAACCACACACATTGTCTAATTCACCCAGAAGACAAGCCAAAACATCCACAATCCTCCATCCTCAAGCCCAAAAATCAAGTCCAAGTCACAATCACTCCAAAAAGGTAGTTAAACATGTAAAATGCTCACTGTTTTGATCCTTCTGAGGAAGGCTAGTGAGTTCAAGCAAGTCCAATATACTTGCATTGAACCCACAAAGGCCTAAAAGTTGTTCAGAATCCTTTTTAAAATCTGCAGTTTCAACAGGGGTTGAGCGCTCAAGCCCAGTTCTGGGCAGTTTCTGTTTTGCTGAGTTTTGTGCTTTCTCTAGGTTTTGATCATTATTTAATAGTTAATTATGCTCATGTAATCCATAAAACAGTTTACTTTACCTCAAAATCACATGCATGAGTGTAGATTAACATTTTATGAGGATTAAACATCAAAAACTTTTGAAAATCTTATGTTTGAGGGCAAAACAGAGACTGTTCAACCTCATAAATCTTCATTTCATGTATTCATGATCATTATTGAAGTATCAAAAGCTTGTTTAAAGGTCAAAAATCAAAGAGCCAGATTATGGCTTGAGCGCTCAATGTCATTGACTTAAGCGCTCAAGCTGTTCTTGGGCAGTTTGCTGATTGTTTGTTGTTCTGATGATAGACCGTGATTTAGTATATTAATTATGTGCGTGAGTTATTGTTGTTGTGTTCAGGACCTGGATTCCTCCCCTATTCCTCCATTTTCAAACATTTCTTTGTTAATTCATTGAAATTACATCCTTTTTCATCTTTCTTTAAGAGATCGATCAGATTACTCTTATCTGTTTCTCCTGGAAAACCTTTGATGAATGTTTGATCTCAAAAAGAAGTTGTTAAAAATGTAATTTCACAGAGGCCAAGAATTGGTTTGAGCGCTCAATTCAGGAGCCTTGAGCGCTCAAACTGGTTGAAGAGGTTGAGCGCTCAACTTCATTGGTTTGAGTGCTCAATCCCTATTCTGGGATCCAGTTTGTGAAGCAGTTTAATTAGGTCTTATGTTCATAAAAATTCCTGAAATTGTTATATAGTTTCTGTAATTTATTATTCCTTGTAAATATTTGTATCATTTCACTTTATTATCATCATCATTTCTCATATAAATCATGTACACAAGCATCCACTTTAGATTTACATTTTGTATTTTCTTACTGTTTATGTGATTCCCGTCCCCGATCCCTTGTTTATATGAATAAATTGAATTTCAAACATTTCTAAAATCCCACAAAATATCGAGTAGAGACCGGTTCACGGACCGGGCGAGAGGGGTGCCGTAAAACCCTTCCCCTCTCGTAACCAAACCCCCGAATCCGAGAAATCTTTGGTTCCGCCATGATCAGTGAAATCTTTTTCAAATGGGCAAATGAGTCATGTTTTTATTGGTTTCTCGGGTTCGGACCTTAAATCCGGGTGGCGACTCAAACAAACACAATCTTTTCCGCACGATCCAGGTGGGCCGTCCACAAGTAGGTCCTTGTCCATGCACTGAAATTGATGTTTGAATGAGTAGGCGAATCGAAAAAAAAGTTCTAGTTGATGTCTGAATGAGCAATAAGGATAAAAAAGATTCAGGAACCTTGCATACGACATAGAGCTGGTTACCATCATGATATTGACTTTCACCTCTAAATCTATGCTAACCCGTAAAGCGACCATGCCACTCTGAACCACACCCGCTCTCTCTTATCTTTTCTTTTCTGTTAGGGCTTCCTTGGAGAGGCGGCACCCCCTCCCTCCTCCTCCTCCTCTTCCTTCCTTTTTGATCTGTGTATGTGCGTGTTGTTTTGTATAGTTCTCTTTGGCTTGGGTGTTCTGGTCTAGCGAGCTCCATGTTTTTTTCATTCTGTTTGTACCATAAATTTTTAAAATTTACACGTGGCAAAGAAATTGGTTGGAAGTTATTTTTATTATAATTCGGATTTAATTTAATGGCCGAATTATCTATAATTTAGGAGATAAGTTTGTTGCCTAAATTATAGGGAAGTGGTTTTTATCTAAAGCAAGGTGATAAGGGCCGAAATTAACATGTGCTAATTGTATTGAGAACATGGGTAGTTATTTTCGGCCAATTAAAGGACACATGTCATCTCCTCATGCATTTTCAAGAAGATACCGGAGTGTATGCAAGACATGGGCGCAATGGCTAGAGATCATGGGCGGTTATATTTGGAAGTTACAATTGGACCCAGAGACTATAAATGAAGACCTTGGTGCAACTTTGCAAAGGTCCACGCACCAACAACGCTCATAGCAGCAAAGTAATTTAGTATTATCTCCTAACTCTCGCAGTTAGTCAATCGATCCCCTCTTATTCTTCTTCTATCTCCTATCTATGTCTATCTTCTACCTCTCCCCCGTTCTTCTATCTTCTCCCTCCTCTTCTCTCACTCTTTCTTCTATGTAATTTTCTTCAATTGTGGAAGTCCTTGTTCAAGGCCCACGAACCGTTGTAACTTTAGTTCAAGTTTCGCAATTTGCTTGAAAGAAGTTGGTAATTTCAGGCGCTTTTCTTTATTCTCTTGGAGATTCACGTCTCCTGGCACGCCCTCGCATCTTCTACACCACCAGGTGTTGACCATCCCCGTTTCTCCTGTCCCTGGAGGAATTGGTGGCAACATTTTTTGGCACGCCCAGTGGGACCCATAAAACAGTTGAAGATCATTCCAAATGGCGGGAAAAGATAAGAAAGGAGGAGCTAAAGGCACGGGAACTGGTGATGACCCAGTTGAAGCCGCAGAAGGTCAGTCCTTCGCGGCATCACAAGAAGATTTGCAGGAAATGGCTGTTGGCATGAGAGACATCATTCTGGAGACAAATGCTGAATTGTCCCAAGGACTCACTGACTCTATTGTTGGTCCTTTGAAGGAGATCAAGGAGTCACAGATGGATCTCACTAAATCCATTAAAGACATGATAGTTCTTCTTAACGAAAAACTAACTCCAGTCGCTTCTATGGCAACTGGAAATGGTGCCAACAACGACCAACTCAAGATGCCTGGTCCTCAGGGTTTCGTCTTACCTCATTACCAGGCGTCCTCTTCTTCTTCTCAATTTAACCACCCAGGAGAACAGAAAGATGTTCCAGTCGGTGGCAAGATAAGGATGGGAGCAGCATCTCACCCTGGAGCAGTTCCTGGAAAATGGAAGGATCCCAACCCTCTATTTACTGGCGTTTCCAATGTTGCATCTCCTGAAGGGATACTACCATCTCCTACTCCCCAGAATCCAGTGCTTCTGAGCAAAGAGCAGGTCATTGAGTATGTCCAAGATCAGTTTGGACCTGCTTTGCAGAAG
Organism: Vaccinium vitis-idaea; assembly: GCA_963854785.1. Classification (NCBI taxonomy): domain Eukaryota; kingdom Viridiplantae; phylum Streptophyta; class Magnoliopsida; order Ericales; family Ericaceae; genus Vaccinium; species Vaccinium vitis-idaea. The sequence goes on along the minus strand of OY978215.1, from coordinate 27,870,203 downwards.
TTTGGGAGGCCTATCTACAAGAAGCCTTATAATGAAGCTGTAGATCGAGTAGAATTTCCTAAGGGGTACAAGGTTCCAGATTTCTCCCAATTCTCTGGAGAAGATACCAAGTCAACTGTGGAGCATGTGGCACGCTTCTCTGTTCAATGTGGAGAGGCAGCGAGTAACGAGTTCCTTAAAATGAGGTTATTCCCCAATTCTCTCACTGCCACTGCCTTCACGTGGTATATAAATCTTCCAGCTAATTCGGTCCAGTCATGGACCCATTAGAAGAGTTGTTTCACAAACAGTTCTACAGAACTGAGCAAGAGGTTACTTTGGCTGATCTCTCTAGGGCTTTATCAACTGCCTGGAGAACCAGCCGAGACGTATATTACTCGGTTTAAAACCGCTCGCTTTAAGTGTAAAGTGGTTTTGCCTGAGACCGAGTATGTTCGTCTAGCCCAGAATGGCCTTTGTCTTGAATTACAGAAGAAATTTGTCGATGTGGCTTTCAGGGACTTGTTTGAGTTGGCTGCAAGAGCCACTCGTTATGAACAGTTGTTAACAGAAGATCAAGATCGCCGCAATGCTTCTAAGGGGACCTATTACAGGGACCCAAACTACCAAGTGGCTATTGTGGAGACAGAAGAAAATTCAGAAGTTGCGGTTGCAGAAATTGTCAACAGGAAGCCATACGCCTGTAAAGCTTTCGTCAAAGTTGATCCCACTAAAGCCCAAGGATCCATGGCGTCACCCAAAACAACCAGGGCTTATACGTTTGACATCACGAAAGCAGAAGAAATTTTTGACCAACTCATGGCTGACAAGTTGCTACGCTTTTCTGTTGGTCACAAGATTCCATCTCCTGCTGAGATCAAAGGCAAGGAGTATTGCAAGTATCATAACTCCTGGAACCACACCACTGTCAATTGTATCATCTTCAGAAATGCCATCCAGGATAGGATTGATAAAGGGGATTTCAAATTCCCTGAAGCTGCAAAGAAAGGAATGGCGGTGGATCAGGACCCATTCCCTGCTGACTTTGGAGCTAACATGGTTTATGTGGACATGAGAGGAGCACCCAGGACTACTCCAAGACAGAAGATTTCTCTAGGTGCGCCCTCACAAGCTGCTAAAGGAAAGCAGATCCTTCATGACTCTGATGATTCTCCTGATGATCACCCTTCTCCTATATGGTGGGATCAAGAGGTTATTAGAAGTCGTAGAGGATATTCTTCTATACCAAAGAAGCCATCTGTCCACCATTGCTGTGATTGTGGAAGGCCCGAGAAGCCAAAGCGTCTGCAAAGTATGGTTGTCAAGCGCCCAAGGGAAGAGACTCCATCACTCTCTCCTCGTCGTTTTCCTCAGAAACGTGTTTCGGTGTTTAATCGCCTGAAACCCACCACTCATGAAATCCAGAAGCAAATGTCATCCTTAGTCATTACAGCCCCACAAGAGGGCAGGCCTAGGATGGTTAAACCGCCTGGATCTGTTTCTCCCAACCATTGGTTCAAAGTGAAGCATCCTAAGTTTCCACAGCCTGAGATTCCTTTGTCAAAATCTCAGAAACAGCATCGACAGAGGATTCGTCAGGCTGATAGATTGGCACAGGGGATCCCCACTCCTCCACCTGTTCCCCCAAAGCGTTCTTTTACTCCTCAGTATGTGCAGAAGAAACCTCGCATGGAGTATCGCCCAGTGCAGAAACCTACTCTTCAACACGTGGAACCATCTTCTGCTGAGGTTCCCAAAGCTCGAAAGCCTGCTTGGTTGTACAAGAAGAAGCCCCGATCACAAAATTTTCATCCTCTTTGGCTAATCTTTCTTGCAATATGGTGTTTGTTCTTCCTACCTCTTTCATGGCCAAAGAAGGATATCCATCTTCTATGGATGGTGATGTGGAGGCTTCAGGTGATACCCCAGAGATTAGTTCTATCACGCCTGTTGCTACCATACCAGTGCTGAAAGCATCTACTCCAGAAGATTCTGAATCTCAGATTCCTTCCATTGTGGTTCTGAAAGACGAACCTACTACATATCGCCCATCTCCCGTGGCCAGTGTTTTATTTGAGAAGCCAGATCCATTGATGACTCAACATCTTCGCCCTCTTTACATTCAAGGTCATCTAGATGGTATTCCTGTCAATCGTATATTGGTGGATAATGGATCTGCTGCTAATCTCATGCCACGTTTCATGCTCGTTAAGTTGGGTAAAGGAGATCAAGATCTGTTACCTTCTAGCGCCAGCATTTCTGATTTTGCTGGAGGCATCACCACGGCCCAAGGTATCATTATTATGAATTTGCAAGTTGGAACAAAGACTTTGACCACTCCATTCTTTGTGGTTAATTCACGTTCAAGTTACAATCTACTGTTGGACCGTGATTGGATTCATGTTTGCATGGCTGTTCCTTCTACTCTTCATTAATGCCTTATCTTCTGGCATGGTGATGATGTAGAAGTGGTCTGGGCAGACAAGAGGCCTTTCTTGGCCTCTTCTAACCATGCAGATGCTAAATTGTATGACAATGAGATCAGTCCTGTCAAGTTCACCGGGACTGATAAGTATGGCAAGCCTACGACAATTACTTTGTCCACTCAAACTTCTGTAGACGAATTCAAAGCCATCTACAAACAGTTGGTCGGCCCTCTCCTCATGGAGATTAATAGGCCGAGCACTCCACTTCTTCAAGCTCTTTCCCATGGATCAAGCTCCAACAGCCAGTGAGAAGATGGCGGCTTTGCAGGCTGCCTTGGCTCGATTAATCGCCCATATTACAGAGGAGAGCCTACGATCCTTGGATTCATAAGATAATTCGGTCTTGACGACCGAGTTATTCTTTGAAGGAGATTACACACCTCCTGACGATGTTATCCAGTTAGAAGATTTGGAAGCACCACCAGCAAAGCTAGACGATTTGAAGGCTGATGTTCAAGATCCTCTGGAGGAGGTAAATTTAGGCTCAGAAGATCATCCAAAGCCTATTTACGTAAGCCAACGCCTTCCTGAAGTGGTTAAAAACGCTTACATTAACCTCCTTCACGAATATAAAGATTGCTTTGCTTGGGAGTATGAAGACATGCCTGGGTTACAAAGAGATTTTGTGGAGCACAGGCTCCCTATTAAAGAAGGATTCAAACCATTTAAGCAAGCGCCTAGGCGAATGTCAGAAGAATTAAACCTTCGGGTTAAAGAAGAATTGGAACATCTCCTGAAAGTTGGATTCATAAGACCAACCAGATACGTGGAATGGCTATCCAACATTGTTCCAGTCATCAAGAAGAATGGAAAGGTGCGGGTGTGTATTGACTTCCGCAACCTCAACATGGCATCTCCTAAAGACGAATACCCTATGCCCGTTGCTGATGTCTTAGTCGATGGAGCAGCCAGACACAAGGTGCTATCCTTTATGGACGGCCATTCAGGATATAATCAAATCTATATTGCAGAAGAGGATGTCCACAAGACGGCTTTTCGATGCCCAGGAGCTTTGGGGGCCTTTGAATGGGTTGTTATGCCATTCGGCCTTAAAAATGCAGGAGCGACTTACTAACGGGCAATGAATTCTATGTTCCATGACATGCTAGGCCGTTTTATGGAGATCTACATAGACGATGTGGTGATCAAGTCTAATTCATTCAAGGAGCAGTTAGAGCACCTGCGATCCAGTTTTGAGCGCCTAAGAAGATACAGCCTCAAGATGAATCCCCTGAAATCCGCCTTTGGAGTTTCTGCAGCAATTTCTTTGGATTTCTAGTTCACCAAAGAGGCATTGAAGTACCCCAGAACAAGACCAAGGCTATCCTTGAAGCTAAGCCTCCATCTTGCAAGCAGGAGTTGCAAAGTTTTCTCGGCCTCATTAACTTCATCAGAAGATTCATCTCAAACATGGCCGGGAAAGTTCAAGTCTTTTCAGAGCTTCTGAAGTTGAAGAAAGAAGAGGATTTCAAATGGGAAACTCGTCATCAAGAGGCATTTGAAGCTATCAAGAGGTATCTGACTCAACCTCCTGTTCTTATGCCTCCAATCAAGAAGAAGCCTCTTCGACTTTATATCTCAGCATCAGAAACTTCTATTGGGAGCTTATTAGCTCAAAATAATGAACAAGGCAAGGAGCAAGCAGTGTATTATCTTAGTAGATTGTTAACTGCTGTAGAGAGCAGATATTCTCCTGTGGAGAAATTATGTTTAGCCTTGTACTTTTCAGCAATAAAACTTAGGCACTACATGATGCCTGTGTTGGTTTACTTGGTTTGCAAGACCGATTTAATTAAGTATTTACTTTCTTGGCCCATCATTAGAGGCCGAATTGGTAAATGGTCACTTGCATTAATGGAGTTCTACTTCCAATACATTCCCCAAAAAGCAGTAAAGGGACAAGCGTTGGCCGATTTTCTAGCAGATCATCCATGTTTGGATGTTGATGAAGAAGCAATCGGCTTAGACGTTTTTACTGTTTCATATGCTCCTTGGCAATTATTATTTGATGGTTCCAAAACAATCTCATCTTCTGGTTGTGGAATCCTAATAATATCTCCTGCCGGAGTTAAAACCCAATTGTCATTTCAGTTTGATTTCCAATGTACAAATAATCAAGCTGAATATGAGGGGATAATTATTGGATTGGAGATCTTGCGAGAAATGGGAGCAACCACTATAGAAGTCATTGGAGATTCTCAGTTGGTGATCAACCAATTGGGGGGCATCTACAGATGCAACAGTGAAGAAATAGCTCCTTATTACATGGCGGCGAGACAATTGTTAGACGAATTTGATGATGCCAGTCTCCTCTATATTGCTAGAAGATTCAATCAAGAGGCAAATGAATTGGCACAGATCGCCACCGGAATCAAGATTCCCCAAGGTTGGTACAAGAGAACAATCACTATTCAAAGAAGGAGCTTACCTTCTGTCAAAAGAAGAAGTGCTTCTCTGGAGATTTTCACTAGTGACCTAGGGGGGGCAAGAAGAGGATTGGAGGACTGAAATTATTACCTTTCTGAAGTATCCAAACCTCTCTTCAACTAAGAAGATCAAAGAAAGAGCTGTCCAGTATGTGCTAATAGAGGATGAGCTCTACAAGAAGAGTTTGGAGGATGAGCTTCTTCTCAAATGCATCGGACCTCAAGAATCTCTGAAGGTTATGGGAGAGGTTCATGAGGGCATCTGTGGAGCACATCAATCTGGAAGAAAAATGAGATGGCTTTTAACAAGATACGGTTATTACTGGCCACCCATCCTAAATGATTGCATTCAGTTTGCTAAAGGATGTCAAGCCTGTCAAGCCCACGGTCCCGTGTAGAGGATTCCAGCTTCTTTAATGAGGTCAGTAATAAAGCCTTGGCCATTTAGAGGATGGGCCATGGACATGATTGGCAAAATTCTCCCTCCTTCTTCTAAAGGACACACTTACATAGTCGTGGCCACTGACTTCTTCACCAAATGGGCTGAGGCTATCCCAATGACTTCTGTTTCTCAAGAAGAAATCATCACCATGATTAAAGAGAAGATCATCCATCGTTTCGGCATCCCTCAACATATAGTTGCCGATAGAGGATCTGTCTTCTTTGGAGATAGAATTCAGGCTGTGATGCAACAGTTTGGGATAGAAATGACACATTCAACTCCCTATTATGCCCAAGGCAATGGACAGGCCGAGTCTACTAACAAAATCCTGAAGGGGATTATCAGCAGAATGGTAGAAGATCAACCAAGGACTTGGCATGAGGCATTGTCAGACGCATTGTGGGCTTACAGAACGTCTAAGCGAACGACCACTGGTATTACTCCTTATGCTCTTACCTATGGCCATGACGCTGTCTTACCAATGGAAACAAACATTAGATCTGCCAGAGTTGCTTTCCAGAATGGCCTAGATTATGGAGACTATAATCAGGCTATGTATATGGAATTATAAGATTTGGATGAACTGAGGCTTTCTGCCTTAGATCATTTGGTGGTCCAGAAGCAGAAGGTGGCTCGGGCATACAATAAAAGAGTTAAAGAGAAGTCTTTTGCTGAAGGAGATTTGGTCTGGCAGGCGGTCTTGCCATTCGAGAAAAAGGATCGTAAGTATGGCAAATGGTCTCCTACTTGGGAAGGTCCTTTTCAAGTGTCCCAGATTTTAAGAGGAGGTACATATATGCTACATGATTTAGATGGTGAAATGCATAAACATCCAATCAACGGCAAGTTTATGAAATTATGGTATCCTACTATGTGGGAGATGATGGATATCAATAGTTGCATTACTAAACCATAATTTCTACCAAGTCTTAAAAGCTTGCAAAGTACCTCCTCAAAAAACAGAATTCTTAAAAGTTCAACAGCAAAAGAAAGATCAGAAATCAAACAAGAAGGAAGGATTACATCTTTTCTAAAACATCAGCTTTAAATTTGTCCCAAGGAGAAGTTGATTTGAACAAATCGGTCACCAGCGCCTCAATCTGAGCTTCTACATGAGGAATTTCAGTATTCAAGACGTCATGTTCTTCTACCAGAGGTTGAGTAGTGGCAGTGACCTCTTCTTCTTCTTGTATGATTTCTTGCATCTTCTCATCATGGTTAGCATCTTCCGCTTGAAGCTGGACTACTTGTTGCTGCATAAGGGCAATGTTATCCTGGATCGCCTTGATCTTCCTGAGGCCCTTGTTCTTCTGTATGGACAGTTGCGCCTTCTGATGTTGGAAGTTCTCCATTTTATCCATAGCAATGATCAGCGCCTACCCAAGGTCCGTGAAGCGATTTTGCCTATTTTTCATCTCCTGGATTTCACTCATATTCTTATGGTAATCCTGGATGAGAGATGGCAGAGCAACTTTGAATTGCCTTAATTTATCTTGAGGCACATCTAGTATGCCTTCAGAAGAGGTAAGAACCTCTAAAGCATTTTTCAGTTTGGCAAGAATCTCAGGCTGGATCATTGTTTCAAAATTGAAGCTCAAGGCTGTCTTTAGAGCATCTTTCGCCTTGGACACTTCTTCTGTCGAAGGACTCTTTTGAATGCTTTCAGAAGATGTGGCTGAGGAAGACACCTGGCTGCTGCTTGTCCCCTTCTTCAATTTCTCCTTCAGACGATTGAGAAGCTCCTGAGGCTCTATTTTGGCCTTGCTAGATACAGCAGTAGAGCGAGTAGGAGAAGCCAGGCTAGAGTCTTTGGAAAAGGCCTGTAAACAAAGTTTTTATCAGTTTAGAAGCAATTCGCATATATCTTGGTATTATAATGCCATGATTACTTACGGGGATGGCAGAGCTCTGCGACAAGTTCCCTGTTGGGTCAACGACAGTCATGTCTCCAACTGGGATGAAAATTGAGACATTCTCCTTCGAAGAAACTCCAATGTCGGAAGAAGCTGCTTCAGTACTTTTCTGTCCAGCCAACGTCTTTGGGGCATTTGACGCTGGGCCGGAGATAGTTTTATCGCCTGTTTCACCAGATTGTTCTTGATGTTGTACCTTCTTTCTTTTTGATCCTTTGCTATCCACAGCCTGAAATAATAACAGGATTAGTTATACTCAAAGTAGAGGAAGGAGGAGATTGGGAAATTCCAATACCTCCTTTAATGAAGTAAAGATGGGTGCATCTTCTTTTCTAGTACTGGATCGGGTTCTTTTAGGTTTAACAACAGGTGTCTCCTGGAAAGAAGAACTGTTATCAATAGAAGCCCAACCAGAAGCAGTATTTGGCAAGAGGAAGTAAGAAGCCTTACCTTTAGCAGTCTCTGCTTTGTTTTCTGGGGAAGTGCCTTTTCTGTCTTTGGTGCCTCTTCGTCAGATTCTTCATCTTCTTCATCCTCCTCATCATGGTCAGACAATTCTACTAAAGGAGCAGCGTCTGAAAGAAGAGGCAATAGTTAGCAAGCAGATATTACAGACAGAGGTACTAGAAGATTTTACATCAATTGCTGACCTCTTTCAGCGGAATTTATAACCCTAACTATCCCACGCTTATAGAAATCTTCTATTTCCCATTGGGGGGCATCGGTCTTAACGACTGTGACTCTTCTATTTTCTGGATAAAGTTCGTACATGCCTTCATACGCCAGTGTGTCGGCAATAACAAACGAAGTGTTGGGAGTTGGGGGAATAGGTTTCCCAAATGGTTTCTTTAAATCTTCTAAAGAAGGCATAGGTTGCCCTGGAGGAATAGATTGGAATAATTTCCACCATGCAGCAGCGGCTAAGTCTCTCTGTCTAGTCTCAATTTTGGTCATTCTATTTCTCCTAGCCTCTTCCATTGCCTCAGAATTACGAGGGTTCCATTTGCATTTAAAGAAGATCTCAAACCTACGAATAGATTGATAAATTTCGGCACGAGAAGGCGTACCTTTCTTCTTTGGTGCAGGTTTGGCCTTAGCTTTTTCGGCAGCCTTTGTCTTCTTAACCAGCATTTCCTGTTTAGCCTCTTTGGTTTTTGGCAATTCTTCTGGCATCGCCGTTGGAGAAATCCTTCCCATCAATAACTCCAGAGATTCTGAAGATTGGCTAAAACTGGCCTTTTTCCACCACATGTCAAAGGACGGGGTTGTCAGAGGAAAGTCAGGAAATGGAGCAAGTTTGAATTTGGTAGAGATTAAAGCAGCATTCTTCTCCATGAGCTTCTTAGTATCGTCTGGAGTGAGCAACATCCTCTCACTCAGATCAGAATTTATGGTTTGGTAAGGGGGAATGGGTATAAGTTGGGCTAAACCAAACTGTCTGGCGCATTGGGTGGGGTTATAATACTCCACTCCACATTTGTTATTTGGACCAGTAGAGCCCATACCATAAGGGAGATCCCTTGCCACCAAGAAGCTGGCCCATACTGCCCTTTGCACCGGATCTTCTGGAGTTAACTTTTCTGTAGGGGTTTGGAGCCAATCTGGACAAGTGGAATTTCTCTCAAATGGTGTCCAAAAGTCTGGGCGTGGATCTTCTGCAAGACAGTAGAAATACCTGAAGCACTCCTCAAATGAATGCTCCTTAGGGACAAGCGACTTCAGGTACAACCCACAGAAGACTTTATCTCCTGTTTTTCTTCTCTGCTTCTGCTCTGGCGTTTCCTCAGGAGCCAAGTCTAAGAAGTAAGACCATGCCCAAAATTGCAACAACCATAATGGACCAGTACAACCTGATATCTTATGATCTACCAATTCTTTCATACATCTATAGAAGTGGGCAAGAAAGATTGGGGCCAGAGCGATCTCCTGACCAATAGAGAGAGCTTTGGCCAAATCCGTGTAATACCGAGTGATCTTCAAGTGACTGCTACAGAAGATGAATTTATTCAACCAATAGATCAGAAAAGCTATATGCTCCATCTCGGAGACCTCAACCTGGTCATCTGTCACAGCATTCTGCTCCAGGAAGTAATTAAAGGTAATGTCCTTTTTCTTAGGATATTCAAAGCTAACCTTGGGAGGTTCTAAGGCATCGTTAGCTTCTATGCCATGAGGGCGAAGGCTTGTTATGAACGCCACATCTTGAAGTGTTGGCGCCATAGGCCCACAGGGGAAGTGAAAGGCATTCGTGCTGGGAGACCAGAAGAAGGCAAGGGCACTGATAAGGGCAGTATCAGGGGGTGGCATGTCATAGCTCATAAGTATGGCGTTGTAAATTCCAGCTTTCTTCCAAACAACTTTTTTCGCCTTTTCAACCCTAACCAACCACTCAGTATACTCTGAAGTGGAGGTGACCCACACCTTAAAGGGTCTCGATTTTGAATAATTTTCCCAATCTGGGACCCAATCTGTCGTAGATCGGGCCAAGGGAAGGGGAATGTCATGGGGGTAGTATTTATCCAAAAAGTCTGGAAATTCGTCCATAAAGCAAGGCCCTAGCCCGTATTTGTTTAATCCAGAAGAATGTTCAGGTTGATCAGGTACCTAGAACAGAATCTCCTCGTGAATGTTGGGCTTTTGCTCCATAATCAGCTTCTTCATCATTGTGCCTCTGTTATTCTCATCTTCAATAGAAGCTTGTGCTCTAAGGGTGGCCATGGCGAAACTTTTTCTGCTACAGTAGCAGGCTTTCGGCTATGGCGGTGAAAAAGGTAAAGGTAGAGAGAGGAAATTTTTTTTTTACTGTGGAACGTGAATCTCCTCTCTCTCTCTTAAATCCCTTTTTATGGATACGTATTGATGGGATATCTCGAGTATTCCGGAAACTTAATTCCCAAACCAATTCAGTCATGCCACGTGTAGGAGTTAAATGGTAACAAGAGTCCTACTCGGTTCATCTTCTTCTAGCCGTTATCTCCTAATATTTAAGGACTCTTGTTGCATTTATCGCCTAAAGATGGTTTTTAAATAAACTCCATTTTATTCTTTAAAATAAAGTTTATGGGGGGCAATGTTTGTACCATGAATTTTTAAAATTTACACGTGGCAAAAAAATTGGTCGGAAGTTATTTTTATTATAATTCGGATTTAATTTAATGGCCGAATTATCTATAATTTAGGAGATAAGTTTGTTGCCTAAATTATAGGGAAGTGGTTTTTATCTAAAGCAAGGTGATAAGGGCCGAAATTAACATGTGCTAATTGTATTGAGAACATGGGTAGTTATTTTCGGCCAATTAAAGGACACATGTCATCTCCTCATGCATTTTCAAGAAGATACCGGAGTGTATGCAAGACATGGGCGCAATGGCTAGAGATCATGGGCGGTTATATTTGGAAGTTACAATTGGACCCAGAGGCTATAAATGAAGACCTTGGTGCAACTTTGCAAAGGTCCACGCACCAACAACGCTCATAGCAGCAAAGTAATTTAGTATTATCTCCTAACTCTCGCAGTTAGTCGATCGATCCCCTCTTATTCTTCTTCTATCTCCTATCTATGTCTATCTTCTACCTCTCCCCCGTTCTTCTATCTTCTCCCTCCTCTTCTCTCTCTCTTTCTTCTAAGTAATTTTCTTCAATTGTGGAAGTCCTTGTTCAAGGCCCATGAACCGTTGTAACTTTAGTTCAAGTTTCGCAATTTGCTTGAAAGAAGTTGGTAATTTCAGGCGCTTTTCTTTATTCTCTTGGAGATTCACGTCTCCTGGCACGCCCTCGCATCTTCTACACCACCAGGTGTTGACCATCCCCGTTTCTCCTGTCCCTGGAGGAATTGGTGGCAACACATTCGCATTGGCTTCGTATGTGGAGGGACAGTTGAGAATCGCAATAGTGGCTTGTGTGGTTATGGCAGTGGTGTTTGCGAACGGGTGTGTCCGGTGAGGTCATCGGAAGACCAAGGTGGCTTTTGGTAACTGCTGGAGGTAGAAAGGTGGATGGTGTGGTACGATTTTTGGTGGCTATGGAGGGTGCAGAAGAAAGGCAGTGATGGAGGGCGCAGCTTTAGCGGAAGTTTGGGGGAAAGGCAGTTGGACGTAAGTTTTTTTTTTTTTTTTTTTGGGTGGGGGGTGAACTGTTAAGGTAACTTAGTCTGTTTCAGAGGCCACTTCGGCAATGCGTTGCTTGAAGTCTTTTAGGGGTTGAGGGGAGTAGGTGATTTAGGGGATTTTCTGGCAACAAAGAGGTGGCTTCCAGTGGTAGGAAAGAAGAGATGGAGGCAGTGACATGGGATGCAAGTTTCGCCGGATATCGTTCACAGAAAGTCAATTCAACGGAAGTCGTTTGGGGTCTGGATAATTCTCAGGGGTTTGGATTGGCATGGTGTTTTTTTCTTGGGAAGGAGTTATTAATCTTGGTGAAATAGGTGGATATTAGACTTAGGCAGGGCACCTAGAAGGACATATGGGAACATCTTATGGGTTTTTTTTTGGCGTCATGTTGACAATGTTATGTTTTGATTTGTAATGATTGGCTAGTAGGTAGGTTAAGTTTTTGCTAGTAGTAGCAGTAAAGAGTCGTCGTACTCTTCAAAGCTCTCTCAATGTCTTTCTTTTCCTATTGTATTGATTAATTTTTTGATCTTTTATGATTAATGAATTTTTTTCACCGATAAAAAAAAAAAAAGGGAGGGAGAGAGCATAAAATGATGATTTTATCAAGTATGAATTATTCTCTGATTTTAACTGGCAGGCGGACTGATGCTCTCTTTGCACACATTTCCCGTTGCAATTACAATGGCCGACTATGTACCAGTGGGCTGCAGCCGACTTATCTCTATATTCATCAAGCAAATGACTGAACTCCTCTAGCCATGGTAATTTTTTTGTCCTTTATTTTCTTTTATGTATTTGCTATATCCATGGTAATTTATTCAGCTCTTAGGTTAGGGATTTAGTCGCAACTCTATTGTTGCTTTCTTGCATCCATAGATGCTAAATCGTAAAGCCTTTTTTTTTTTTTTTTAAATACATTTCCGGCTCTATGTTATCTCCTAGACAACTCGATCAAACCAACCTCAACCTCAGCCTAATAAACAACTTTATTAAGCCTGCAAATTCATTTTAAATGGGCTCATTAAAATATGGTTGAATTGCACAATTCTGGGTGATTTTTTAATGGTTAACTCGTAGTCAAAGTCTGATTTATCTCTAGAGTTTGTATTTTATGTAATATCTGTAAGAATACTATTCGTTTACAAATGGGTATTACTTTCGTAACACTTGATGTAACCATTCATTCTGATCGTAGAAGATAGATGAAGCGTGTCTCGTGCAAATTAATTTGTGTTTGTCTTCTTAATTATATATATCAGATACTAGAAATATTTTTTGATACTTATGTCACACCTCAATCTTAATACATTAGTGGTATAATTATGTCGCATACAGTGGCGGAAAAACGTAGGCTCATTGATGGCACGTACGTGCCACCCTGAACTTTTTTTTTGGCATTTGCCCTATAAATTGCTCTTCGTATGTTGTTCTCTTTTTAATCGCTTTTTATCTTTTGTATTTCATTTTAGCCTCTACTATTTATCTTAAACATCAATTCCAATGCAATGTCTGAATGATATATCAAATGCAAAAAATAGCTATCAACTTTTTGAAGCTTCCTACTGCATGACTAAAGGAATGTCCAAAACACGAAAATGTCCAAATCATGGGCTATTTTTGTAGCATAATTTTGCAATTGTTCAAATTTAGGATAAATTTCACTGTCACCCCCTGAGGTTTTTCTTAATGATAGACACCCCTTTACATATGAAAAATGACCATAAACTCTTTGTTGTTTTAATATTCATCTCACCCACACTCAACAAATAACTTTTCTATGAAACATGTGATAGAAATAGCCAAAAGTATCTTATACTAGCAAATAAAAGTTTATCAGCAATAAAAGTTTTATTAAAGAAGCTCGACAAAGGTTACATCAAGCGAGAGAACAAGATCCAACCAAAGGTTGGAGCCCCCAAAGGGCAAAGCCCAGATACAACATTAAAGTACAAAAAAACCTAGCCCAAACAAGTGGGCTTGGCCCAAACCCTAGAAAACCCTAAACTTAACCCTAAGCCGAGTGCAAAAATCATCCGCCACTGCCGCCAAAGTTCCTGACAGCCACCAACACAGCCCAATGCCCACCACCACATCAGACCCACCGCACCACCATTGGTACACCCACGAAATGGCAGAGCCGACGACAACTGGCCTAAGCTATCTTGGAAGCTCCACAAGCCGTTAAGTAAGGACCATGGAACCCACCTGCAACCGTAGCGCGAGACCACGACGATCCCACTCCCACCACACAAATCCTTGCCGTTAAGTGAAACTGTAACTTGACCGTGTCGTACCGTATCAAGATTAAATTTATAAAAACTTAGAATTAACTACTACTCATAAGAATAATGGCTAAGTCTGAGTGTCGATCCGCAGAGACAATTTGGCTAAGTTACGTTACTTTTGATTAATTTCTAATTTAATTCGGAAAAAGAGATTTGAGTGATTGATTTTTGGAAACTAAATTAATTTAAGAAACAAATAATGAAATTGATGAAGAACGAATGGAGGAAAAATCTAGGGTTTCAAATCCACCCCGATGACGTAACTAAGTAATGTGTAGGTTAGGTTTATTATTTGAATCACAATTTGTCAAGAGAATAATTATGTTGTTTACAGGTATGGACTATCTCATAGCACAGACCGTCTTGCTGGCACAACCTGTAACGCCCCGATTTTCGGAAGCATTAATTAAGACAACTAATTAGGATTAATTTAATAAAAAGAGTTTCCATCAGAGTACACATTGGAAAACGTGAAGTGCAGCCCATTACAAAATACTTAGTACGGTTTAAGAAATTAATATTACAGACCCAACATTAAATTAAATGGGTGAGTTCTACAGATTAAGGTTCAACTCTGGATTCCACGGCTCCTTCTAAGCCTGGTCTTCCAGAAAACCCTCGGCTCCGAAATAACCGTCTCATTTGACACCAACGGTACCTGGTTGTTTACAGTCTGGCATAATACATCCGAGTCGCGAAGCAACATCATAGTAGTATACCAGGGTCACACAAAGTGTAACACCGTGAGGGATAAATCACTCAATAGCTACTCTAACCCTCCCAACCCTTGCTTAACATACAAGTACAACATATATGATTGAAAAGCAGTAATTAAATAAATAAGCAGGTAATTAATCATAAGGCAGAAAATAAACACATAACTGATTTCATTACTAGCCATTAACTTACATATTCATCTGAGTTCTCAACCTAGAGAACTTTCCTCCCGGTTAACCACTAAGGACTATGACCAAGCTGCGATTTACTCCCCCCTTGCTTGCCCTTCACTCGGGGGCCCTGACGGAAGGTATAAGTTACGTACTTAATCCAGCCGTCAACCGCCTCGCAAGAATGAATTTCCCAGGGACGAAACTGTACCACTGGGCTACGTATGGCAACTGTTAGGTCCTATAGGTATATAGCCGAAACTGGTCTATAATACTTCCACCCTTATAACGCCTCATAATTCAAATGAAGCAAATCACAGAGTGTCTCATAGGGTTTTGAAATCAAGGCAGACTGCCAAACAATCCTCCGAAACAATCACTTGGCGAAACTGCCATTCAACAACAATCTCGGGGTAACTCCCCATCAATCAATTCCAATTCACTTTTCCATTAACCTCATCGTCTATGTGATATTCGCGTACGATCACCCAACCCGGGAACCTAGTTGTCCATTCTAACATTCAACACGTTTATGGAAAGTGCACTTAACAGTAGAAGCAAAGCGATAACAATATTCTAAGGGTCACAAAGTCAAATAACACGATTCACAAGTGCATAAGTCATCACAAACCAAAGTAATTGAAAACAAGGGGCCTTAACGTAATTAAATAAAGTATAGGGTCATAAACGTAATTTATAGAAATAAGGGGTCGCCATTGAAATTTTAAGTAAGTATAAGGGTAACAAAAGTAATTTCACGGTTCTAGGGTCCTTAGTGTAATTTACAAACTCTGATGGGCCTTTTTGTAAATAAACATAATACAAGGGCAAAAAGTAATTTTGCCACCAACAAGGGTAAATAAGTAAAAATACTTTATTTTAGTTAATAAAGTCCTAACTTGTCACAAAACGCAATTCCTTGATTTTTTTACTAACAAAACTACACATTATGTAATTTACACACACAAGGGCAAAATGGTCATTTTACACCCGAAGGGCATTTTGGTAATTTTTTTACACTCCTAAATTTCCAGTAGTGACACTTAGTTGATAAAAATAAGTTTCGTAAATAATACACAAGTACGCACGCCAACTTTCACAAAATTACACTTTAAGCCCCTAACTTTAACACAACGATCAAGAACAAGGTTAAGCACAATAAATTCATGGACAAACTCATATAAACACTGAGTAACGTATTAAACATGCTTGGAATAGTTAAAAACACGAACCACAATGAATCTAAGGTTTACTAAGCACGAAAACACGGTTTGGGGTAAAAAGGGTCACATCGCGTTTTGGCTCGGGTTTCGTGAAACCCTTGACTTGGGGATTTAACCCATCAAATATAAACTACTCCTAGACTATTCTAAAAAATTCAAAATCTTGGAATAGGTTGGGCACGAGTTTCTACCTTGTTTTGCTAAGATTTGGCGAAAAACGGGTTTTTGCAAAAAACCGGTGGAGGGAGCTCTTTGGCTGGCCTTGGGTGGCTTTGGTGGTGAAATGTGGGTACCTTGGAGTGTGTTGGATGATCTTGTAGTGGAAGATGAGAGGTGGGAGGTTGTGTGTGGACGGCCCACTGGAAAATGGTGCGTTTTCGCGTTTGAAAAGATTGTGATTGTTAGAGTCGCCACCCGGATTTGAGGTCCGAACCCGAGAAACCGATCAAAAATATGACTCATTTTCCCATTTGAAAAAGATTTCACTGATCATGACAGAACCAAAGATTTCTCGGATTCGGGGGTTTGGTTACGAGAGGGGAAGGGTTTTACGGCACCCCTCTCGCCCGGTCCGTGAACCGGTCTCTACTCGTCATTTTGTGGGATTTTGAAAATATTTGAAATTCAATTTATTCACAAAATAGGGAATCGGGGATGGAAATCACGCAAACAATGAGAAAGCATAAAATGCAAATTTAAAGTGGATACTTGTGCGCATGATTTACATGAGTGATTGACGATAATAACAAAGGAAAATAATACAAATATTTACATGGAATAAGGAATTACAGAAACTGTGCGACAATACCAGAATTCATGAACATGAGGCTCAATTTGATCAACTTGTAATCTGAATCCCAGAATGAGGGTTGAGCGCTCAAAGATGATGGCTTGAGCGCTCAACCTTCCTAAACCAGTTTGAGCGCTCAAGGCTCCTGGATTGAGCGCTCAAACCAGTCCCTGACTCCTGTGAATTTAACCCTTTTCTTTATGATTTCTCTACTCATTCTTTGTAAAATCAGACATTTATAAACACATTTCTCTGGCAAACAGTTTAAAACACATAAGTTTGATTTCTCAAAGAATGATGAAAAGAGAAGAATCATTACAAAACTAGCAAGGGAAAACACCCAATAGATATGAGAGGGAGATTCAGACTACAGACACAAATATAACAATACACACACACCAGAAAGGGGTTAACCCTTGATCCATCATCGAATCAACTATCAATCAACAAACTGCCCAAGAACAGCTTGAGCGCTCAAGTGAATGACCTTGAGCGCTCAGGCCATAATCTGGCTTTCTAATATCTGACTTGAAAATGGGTGTTTGATGATTCTTAGGACCTTCAATACATTTAAACTGGAGCAATTTAAGGTGATTCAGTCACCATTCTATACTAAAAAATGAGATTTACAAAAGTTTTGATTTTTGATCATCATAAAAATAGCGAACCAATGTTCATGCATGTGATTTTGAAATAGAAATGAACTGTTTTGGGGGTCACATGAACATAGATGACTCTTAAACAATGATCAAAACTAGACAAGAGCACGAAAGTTAGGAAAACAGGAACTTATTCAGAACTGGGCTTGAGCGCTCAAGGTTTGAGGCTTGAGCGCTCAACCCCTGCTATGACTGCAGATTTGAAAACTGTTTTTAGACAATTTTTAGACCTTTGTGAATTCAATGCAAGTATAATGAACTTGCTTGAACTCACTGCTCTTCCTCAGATGGATCAAAACAGTGAGTTTTTCACATGTTTAACTACCTTTTGAACTTGGTTGGAAACCTGAGCTTGATTTTGGGCTTAGGAATGGATGATTGTGGATGTTTTTGGTTAGTATTCTGGGTGAATTGGATAATGTATGTGATTGGTTGATGATCAAGGATCGAATTTTAGACTTGAAGAGTGGTTTTTGCAAGTGGTTTTGATGGGAAATGAGTGGTTTTGAAGAGAGAGAGAGAGGTGGTCGATTTTCTAGAGAAAATTGGGAATGCTGGAGTGTGAGAATGGGTCCCCTCAAACCAGGGGTGCTAGGTGGTTTTATAGAGTGAGTGGGAGGGAAGAGAGGAGAGAGAGAGAGTGGGTTTGTATTTGAAAGTGGGTTAGGAGTAGTTTTAGGTGTATTTTTAGAGTTGGTAGAGTGTATTGTACGTATAAGGATCGTAGAAGATCACCCCAGACGCTCCCATGCAGAAAATCTCATGATGAGATACTCTGCAAGTTGCTGACTGGATCAGAGTTGAGCGCTCAAAGCCGTGGGCTTGAGCGCTCAAGGTGTTTTTCCCAGGGTTGAGCGCTCAAAGCCTCAAGCTTGAGCGCTCAAGGTTCTTGATGGCAGATTGGTGGTTTGACTTGGTTTAACAATGCTTGGTTGAGTTTGAGTTACTTGGTGACGTTTGGTTAATTTTAATCAAGTTCAAGCCATTTTCACAAGTTTCGGGTAGTCACGATTGGTCCGTTTCATCATCGGGAATGCTCGAGCGCATCTTGGGTTCAAAATCGGGGTGTCTACATTGTGGTTGATGTTTTGAGGTGAAAATCCAAATTTCTTGACTTTTCTCACTCTAGAACTTGAAAGATGGTAATGGGGCTTTGTGTTCTTTGTTTGGGAGTTCTTGGGAGAGTTTGGAGGAGGAAAAGAGTGAAAGATAGGGGCAATAGAGGTTTTGGACCAATTTTGGAGTTTGGGGGAGTATAAAATGAGTTTTTGGTGGAGTTTGGAGTGTAGGATGAGTGAAAGAAGTACCATGGTGGGTTAGGAAGTGATGAGGGAGGGTGGTGGAGTGTATGGCAATCAAGGGGGCCATGTTGACTGATTTTGGATGATGGGAGGAGGTAGAGTGTGGTATTGGTGATGGTTGGTGGTGGTTGGGTAGTGTAGGATGATGTATAAAGTACATGTATGCACATATGTGTGTATGTGTACTAGTATTGTTTGTGTATGTGTATGAAAGTATATAATTACGTATGAAATGAATTTATAAAAATGTAATTTTCGCGATTAAAACGTAAACGTGTCTTAGGGTCGAATTTGTAGCAATTTGGAAGTATTAGGGTATAAACCATAGTAATTGCAAATTAAGGGTCCTAAGTGCAATTAGAAATTAAATAACGAAATTAAATAATCCTAAATTTTATTAAAAATTTCAGATTATTACACAACCCGTCTCTTTCACGGACTGTCCAGTGGCACGATCTGTCTTACGAGCATAATCCATCTCAGTTACCCAAGCACAAGCGTAGAAAACCATTGTTTAACTAGGTATTTGAGGGTGCACACACAAATACTCAACCAATAGAAAGAATTAAAATGATTCCATCTGATCATAATGAAAGCATGTTCTAAGTTAAACAATTCGATTCGAGTTAATAAACTTAATGCCTACACATGTACATAGTTACTTGGAACGGGGCTTCATCTCCCCCCTAGAAGGTGTTTAGCCGGCCATGGAGATGGAGATGGACGCTTGATTTGACGAAGAACTTAAAGAACCCATGAATTGGCTTGCTTTTCTCCCTCTAAACTTGCTTCAAAATATTCTTCGACTCCTAAAACATTTAGAGTAGTCGCCTATTTATAACAAAACCTAAAAAAACATGGTCAAAGCTCTAATCCGTGTTTGACTCGGCTAAAACTGCCCGGACGGCTTTGATTCCCGCCGAGGCAGAAATTCCAGATTGCAGCCTCAACTTCGCAGACTCGCCCCGGCTTCGTCTGAACTCGAAATGACGCGATTCTTGAACTGTTGCGAAGCTCTATACGTCTACTTTGCGTTCCATGCCTCATATTGACTCCAATTAGCACTTTTAATAGTTCGGTACTCTCCAAAGCCTACAAACACGATACAACCATTATAATTCATCAAGTAACTCTATGATTGGACTATTAAAATCTAAATTAGAGGATTAAATGGGTATTTTTCAGCACCTATCATAACTCCCAAAAGAGAAACGGTCGGAGATGCACTTGGAAAGAGAGATCGAGCAACCATGGCAGAGATGAGTTGGAAAACCCACCACAGCCTAAGATCAGGGGGTCGAAGAAAATAGATGAGGAGAAGGAAAAGACAAGAAGAAGAGAGACTTCACCAGAAACTCGCTAAGGAGGCCTTCCTCGTTGTCGACCGAGAGTCCCAAGCAGAGTCACTCATCAAGAGGTAGAGAGACCCTAGAAAACCCGGAAATGAGAGCCATGACGCCGATGATGTCCACCGCTCTGAAGCCACCGTCCAACCTCACTTGTTGCCAATCGTTTTTGCATAAAAGATAAGAGAAGATCAGATAAAGAGGAATGGTGGGGTTAGGTATGGAGAGAAAGATGGCTAGAAGGAGGAGGAGAGGAGAGGGAGAGAAAGAGGGTACCTCGGGGGAGGAGGGCGGTGTCTCCCCCCCAAGCAGCAATTCTAGTGTTAGGAAGGAGAAGGAATCAAAAAGTTTTTCTAGAGAAAGAAGGAGGAAGGCTGACAGCCTGATCCTCCAAATTCATCATTTTCAATCATAGAATAAATGATAAAAAGATCTCAATTCTTAATTTTTTTTTACCTGAAAGTAATATATTTGTCTTTTTGAAAGGGAAAAAAAATACCGTTTTTTCAAGTCATAAAAATAAATTTAACCGTTTTTGATCAATCAGCTCCACCAATGGATAAAAAAAAAGTCATTTTGATTCAAAATAAGTGAGGGTTGATAGTTTTTTATTACTTTATATAAGTTTTTATTATTAGAAAGGCGAATTTTTTTGTTATAAGTCACTTTTGGCTCGTTCTATCACATGTTTGGACCACAATTGTCAATTAGGCGTGTTGGTGAAACGCACATAGAAACCACATGGAATTCATTGTTATTTCTCAAAGATGAGAGGATATCCATCATTACAGCAAACCTCAGGTGGTGTCATGGAAATTTACCCTTGAAGTTAACATAATCTTCTCTCTTTCTCTGTTGATTGGAGACCTGCAATGCAAATTGAATTTGAGGAAGTAGGTATAAAATTCGAAAAAAATTAAACCTTTTATTCCAGTTGGAGTGAGATTGGGCATCCACAGTGGACTCTTAAAATGGCTCCTAGGTGAGGCTCCTAAAATTTAGCAAGCCATTTGATCAATTATGGTCTTCAATGGCCTCCCAATATAAGCTCCCAATGGTGGCTCCTAAGCATGGCTCCTAACCCATTAGCTAAATCTAACTAGCCTTGTAGCTAGTTCCAAGTGAGACCCAAGCCCTTTTAATCCTTTTTTTATGGGACCCACACTTTTTTTATTAGTTTCTTCACAAAATAGAAAATTTTCTTGCTAGTCCATTGGGTGCACGTATGCTCTCTATATTTAGCAAACTCTAAGAGTGTCAAATGGACCCCAATTAGGCTTATGTGTACACCTTAGGAGTCAACATAGGAGCGTAAAGGACTAACTGTCTTGATGTATATGTTAGTCTGTTGCTTGACCAACCAGGTGACTAAAAATAAGACGAATAAAGACGCGTCCCAAGCGTAGGAATCTCGACTAGTGCAGCACAATAAATCCGGAAGTACCGGAGTCGAACCACAGAGACGACTTAAGTGCTTGACTCAAAAGTGTGAAAGTGCAGTTTGATCTGGCTCTTAGGTAGCCACCCCTTGATTTGATGAAATTAATTGACTAGATTACTAAGCTAATTTAACTGGATGCAAATTAGTAAAGCGAGCGCAACTGAGGGAACCCAGCGTCCACGACTAGCCTAACCGATACTTACTCGGGCCACAATTACTCTTTTTACTGATTTTAGAATACGAGAAAGGCTTCCTAACAAATGCGCACCACCTGTCACCAGATTCCGTGCGCATTCGAATTCCGGTAATGCCTGGGTTTGTTTGTTAGAAAAGTTTCTAGTTCCCAAAATTGCTTGAAAATTGAATTAATTCGGCCCCGAGGTGAAACATTGATTAGTCTAGACGTAGGCGCCTTCGCCCCGCAGCCACACTCAAGGCGACTACTCACTCATGATTATAATAACTACAGAAATCAAATTAAACCTAGATCTAAGCATGCTTGAAGAATAAAATATGAAAGCAATAGAAAACGATACCGTAAGATTGCAAAGGGGAAAATCGAACTTGATTGTTAATACTCAAAACCAATCCACAAGCGGAAATTCTGAAAATCTGGAACAAACTCGAATGTAGAATGCTGAATGAAGAACTGTAGCCGAAAACTTTGAAACACAAAACCTAAGGAAAATTCGTGGAACCCTAATTCGGGCTAAAAACGAGTATTTATATGAAAACGAACGAAAATCTAAAAATAATCCACGCGAAGACCAAACGATGACGTTCAATGGCCGCGATAAAGGCCTCGGTAGCGCTACCACACTTCCTAGGTAGCGCTACCGCTTGCTTAACTCCATGGTCCGTACGTCTCCGAGCGTTGACCGTTGACCCCTTAGTCCCGCGGTAGCGCTACACCACTTTTGGTGTAGCGCTCCAAAACCTTCTGTTCACTTTTGAGCCCTTTTTGTGCCAAACTTGAGCGCTCCATCAAATTGGGGTAGCGCTCCCAACGGGTTTCGACTACTTCCGCGCCAAATCAACCTCAACACTTAGTTTTCTCAGCCTTCCCATTCTCGATTCTCGTGCACGCCTTTCCAATAACTTCAATTAGCGCCAAAACATCTCAAATTCCTGCACTTAAGCACAAACACAAAATCCAACCACGTGCACACATTAAATGGAAAATGAGGATTAAATACACGAAAACCGCGCTAACTCTATCCTACTTAGGCGCTCAAAAGCATGCTTTCCACACGCCTATCACATCCCCCAACTTGAGCGTTACTAGTCCCTAGTAACGAACGAAATAGAAATAAGGGAAACACAAGACTCACAAGGGACACAAACGGGGATACGAGGGTTATACAACCTGTACAGAATCAAATGAGAAATTTAAATATCATCTCCTTACCACCCACAACTCGGTCACATGCATGCCCTAGCAAAAATCCGAATAATTCTACTCCTCAACAAGGTTTAAGATAGAAAGCTCCCACGTGTCACAATATCACTCATACTCGCCAAAACACTCTACATCCCATGAGAGGCGCCTGGCGAACAACGTGGAATGAACAAAATCACCACGTGCCAGTCAAAACAACGCCGAAATATGCAATGGAAGCTCACAAATCAGGATACCACACATTCATAATTAAATATAACACATGCATGCAGGAGAGTCAAATCACGTGCATCGGGTCAACTAAGGGCTTCATTAGGCTTATAATGACCGTGGTTTCACAAAGGACAGATAACATGCAAAGGGTGACGGCCTATAGAAGCGCATGGACAGTCTACCCAGACTAGCCGCCACCAACACAGATAACACAATCATGAACAACACATAATACTTAATACATACCACCGTACTAATCACAACATAACGAATAAAGTTCGACACACACCACCGACCCACATACTACGGTCACACCACCAACAAGAACAAACACATAAAATACCAGAGTTTTTGACCTAAACAACACATGAAATAACAACTAAGATAATGACACCACCACCCCAACCATGTCCAACTCTGCGTACTACTCAACACTCCTTTATGCTCACATCCTCGAAATCATAGCTCAACTCCAGCTCAGTTTGCCTCTTAGGGTTCCATAACTTTGGTGAGTTTAGGTTTGGAAGGTTTAAAGGTTAAGGTTCGAATGGAGAAGAAGGAAAAGGGAAAATGAGAATGGTGGGGGTGGAGAGAGAGAGAGAGAGTGGGGAAAATTGGATGGTCCCCCTCAACTTGACTGCGTTTTTTTTCTTCTTCTTTTTTCTCTTTTCTTTCTTTTCTTTTTTCTGGAAAACTTGTAAAAATTCTTAGCAACGGGTCAAAGGATCAGTTGACCGTCTTTCCACCTCTCTCTTATCATGAAGATGGGTTAATTTGGGGGGGAAAGGAAATGGATTAAGGTTTAGGGGTTCTTTTTTTTTTTAAACCAAAGACATGGCACCCAAAAGCAACATTTTAATTCTTTCCAAAACGACGATGCTCCTTGACGCAGAGTTGGACCACCAAACTGACACGCCACCCAAACACCGGTTTCCTAGGTTTGACACAGGAACTGACACGGACTGGTTAATCATGGGATCAATGGGACACATTTAGTGGTTTAATCACGCAAAAATGGCCTTGTTTCATCCCCTAAGCACATCACCAACTCTCACAACATGCATGCAAAGTATTCCAACTATGGTATGTGATATAAACGCCTACTATTTTGTGCAAGTGCGGAAAGTGAAGAATAACGAAACATGGTATGCTTTAAGGATATACTGTGCACTAAGTGAGAACACCTACTCAAACTTGCTTATGGTGTGAAACTACTCAAACAGGGATGCCAGATATATGCATGTGAACAAGTTAAACAGGCAGATAATGAGACAAGAATCTAGCTTGCTCACCTAACTCATACAAACAAGCATAACAATCGTATCCCCACACTAAAAAAATTAACCAAATTTTTTTAAAATGAACCTAAACCTACTAACAACGCTCAAAACAAAAATAAACGTGTACAAAGTACACCCCTTCCCCCAACTTGAAAGTTGCTCTGTCCTCAGAGCATGAAGACAAATATATAAATGGAAAAACAAGGGAAAGAGATGGACCGTCGGATGGCAGCCAACCATCATGACCCCGGCCGATGTATGGGGAATTTGCCATCATTGTTGCGGTTCGTCATCAGAACGGCTCCCAGGATCCGCTCCTTCGGACCTAAAGAGGTCCACAACTAGTCACACAGAGCCGCGCCGAAGCTTTATTGGACTGACAACCGCCACGTTTCGTGGCACCCCTGCTCGAGGCTCCTGAATGCCTCACTCACTCCGGCGGAGAGGCCCAAACTACCAAGGCTGGTGTGGTAGCATGCTCGTCCTGCAAAAGACTGAAAAACCAACTACCTACTAGGCAACAAATGATGTCAGTACTGCCCGCTCGTGAAAGCCGGGCCACAACAATAAAGAAAACAAATAGAGAACACAACCAGACCTTCACGCAGTCTCACGTGTCATACTTTTCTCCCCATCCCCAACTGAATTGGAAGAGTGGGTGGCTATACAAGACCATCATTCATTTTTTATTTTTTTTTTTTGAAAACTGATAAACAAAGACGAATAGACATAAATTGCCCTTACTAACCGGAGCTGGGCACACGATTCTTCTTTTAATAGCGGCGTGCGAAGCTATAAAAACCCAAGTCAATGATGGGTACCCCTAATGCTAGGGTTCGGGTCCACACTCAATGAAGAGCATGGTACGCGTAAGCTATCCGTCAGCAACTTCCTCTCTTGATCCTCCTCAAGGGATGAGGAGATCACAACCGGATAAGTATCATTGCCCTTCAACAAGGCGTATTTAAGCGTGTTCGGAAGAGGCTTCAACTCTGGTTTAGGCGGCTGAACCAAAGACGGAAAAACCTTGGGCGAAGGGTTGCCCAGAGGCTCGAACATTGGGTCATAAAAGACCCCACAAACTTCCTTTACTGAATCCTCGACATTTAACGGCTCTAGCAGACTTCCTACCTCTGGAGAATCTAAAAATGACGCCTCCTCGGCGGTAAGAGCAATCTCCAGAGGATCCTTATACAAGACTGGATCGATGTGCTCCTGAACGAGCGCGTCGATCAAACTCACCTCTTCTACCTCCTCATCATCCTCACCCAAAGTACTAACACTATAGACATCCACCTCCATTTTCTCCTCGCCAACTGATAACTAGACCTTGCCAGTTTTGCAATTCATAACAGCATTGGAGGTGGCTAAGAAAGGACGACCTAGGATGATGGGAGTCTTCTCTAAAACCTCAGGATTTAAGCAGGTGTTTAGGACAATAAAATCTGCGGGGAATTGGAACTCACCTACCTGAATCATTACATCTTCTACCACACCCTTGGGCACCCTAACACTCCGGTCTGCCAACTACAGTGTGACAGGAGTAGCTCTCAGATCGCCTAGGCCTAGCCTCAAGTATGCGGAATAAGGGAGCAAATTAACACTCGCTCCCAAGTCTAATAACGCTTTATCAAAAGTCTGCCCTGCGATAGCTATAGGGATGGTGGGACACCCTGGATCATTGCACTTGGCAGGAATCTCAGTCTGAAAAATGGAGCTCACTACCTCGGTCAGAACCACATTGTTCTGACTCTTGCGCTTTGGTGTGCAGAGGTCCTTCAGAACCTTCGCACACTGGGGAAAAGACTCAATCGCCTCCATCAACGTGATAGGGAATTGCACCCTCTTAAAAAGGTCTAACATTTTAAGGTTCATACTCTGCTTAGGCTTCGCCGCCAGCCTTTGTGGAAATGGAGCTAATGGCATCGCTGGCGGCGTTGGAGTCGTGGGAGCCACAACCCCAGGTACCACCACCTCAGGTGACTCCTCATTATCCTTTACCTCCTTCCTAGGGACATTGACAATATCAGGAGTTGCTCTCTGTGCATCCACTGGCTCCGGGGGTGGAACCTGTTTTTGCTTTGTCTGGATGGTCTTACCAATCGATTTCCCACTCCGGAGAATGGTGATCGACTTAGCCTCCTCCTGATTCTGTCTCTGAGTATTAGGACCTGTAGGATTTCCTAAGTAATGGGCACCCGCTGAACTACCCTGAGTTGGAAATCTACCCCTCTCCTGCTGCATTTGACTGATAATTGCAGTGAGTTGTGACATCTGAGTTGTGAGGGCTCCTATTTGCTGTCTCGTTTCTGTCTGAAATATCATTTGTGACTGCATCATGGAATTGACATTATCCTCTAGCTTATGGTCACGTGCAGTCATCTGTGAATCACCTGGGGGAGGGCCACGGGTGGATGGACCTGCCCCCCTACCAGGCTATTGCTGGTAGTGGAATGGAATGACTTGGCCCTACGGAGGCCTAAATGATTGGGACTGTGAAAATTGTTGCGGCGGGTCTGGAATCCGACCACCCAAAATTGGGGTGGTCCCTCCATCCCGGATTATAAGAGTTAGAATATGGATCCCATGTCCTGACAGCATTGACCTCTTCCTGATTAAACTGATTCGCACCCTTGGCGGTAATAAATCCCGGGCAGACAGTCGCGGTGTGCCCTTTACATTCACACCAGACGCAAACTTCCTCTATTCCTACCTCATTAACTGGGCGAGTCAGCCTCACCTCTAGTTCATCTAATCGCTGAGCCATTTTCTCAACCTGAGCCTGAAGGCGCTGGTCACGAATGGTGACAGGGACAATGTTGGACCCAGAAGGTCCGGATCGCTCAAAATCAGATGGTTCTAAGGCCCTCTGCCTATCAGCTAGGTCATCTAAGAAATCCCACCCCTCATCGGCTGTTTTGGACAAGATTTCGTCCCCTTTGCAAGAATACTCTATGTGCTGGACGGTCTCTGCGTTGAGACCCAGGTGGAAAAACTCGACTAGTTGAATCCTCTCAAAGCCATGGTGTGGCAGTCTGAGGATTAACTCCTTAAAGCGCTCCCAGGCCTTGAGAAACGACTCGCCTCTCTCCTGTCTAAAACCTTGGATTTGACGCCTAAAACTCGTAGTCTTAGCCTCAGAGAAGTACTTCCGATAGAAAGCGTCGCGCACTTGCGCCCAGGTGGAAAGAGATTGAGACTTCTGCATCCTAAACCACATTAGTGCGCCATCCTTTAGTGTTGCCTCAAATAGCTTAAGACATGCATTCTCGTATTGGGTATTGGACGCAAGGTTGCGCACCAATCCCTCGAATGTCCTCACAAGTTCGTATGGGTCATTGCACTCCCTCCCATAGAAACTAGGGAGGCTGTTCAGGACACCGGGTTTAACAGTGAAAGCGTTACGTGCCTCTTGTGTCTCACGAGGAAACACAATGGGTCCTTCAGGAGTGGACCGCTCTGGGTAAAGGTGTTGCCTCAAAGATGGCTGTTGCACTATTCGCTGGTCAGCCATATCACCTACCTCTGACTTTGACTCTGACTGGTAAAGTGGATTACTGACACTAACTGACTCAAAAGGTAGTTCTATATAAAGACCACTAATGGGAATAGACTCTGCCTGAGCTAGGTCTGACTCCGAACTAGAAGATGAAATACTAGGAGACGCAGGCTGACCCGACCCCAGTTCTCGTCGAACTAAACGGTTTGTAGGGTCACGGAAATAACGAGGGTCCTGCTTAGGAGAACCCTTCTTACCTCTACCTATGATGACTAAACTAAAAGACAAAACTAAACTACGACTCTACACCTCTGAACACTCGCTGTCGTCCCCGGCAACGGCGCCAAAAATGCTTGACCAACCAGGTGACTAAAAATAAGACGAATAAAGACGCGTCCCAAGCGTAGGACTCTCGACCAGTGCAGCACAATAAATTCGGAAGTACCGGAGTCGAACCACAGAGACGACTTAAGTGCTTGACTCAAAAGTGTGAAAGTGCAGTTTGATCTGGCTCTTAGGTAGCCACCCCTTGATTTGATGAAATTAATTGACTAGATTACTAAGCTAATTTAACTGGATGCAAATTAGTAAAGCGAGCGCAGCTGAGGGAACCCAGCGTCCACGACTAGCCTAACCGATACTTACTCGGGCCACAATTACTCTTTTTACTGATTTTAGAATACGAGAAAGGCTTCCTAACAAATGCGCACCACCTGTCACCAGATTCCGTGCGCATTAGAATTCCGGTAATGCCTGGGTTTGTTTGTTAGAAAAGTTTCTAGTTCCCAAAATTGCTTGAAAATTGAATTAATTCGGCCCCGAGGTGAAACATTGATTAGTCTAGACGTAGGCGCCTTCGCCCCGCAGCCGCACTCAAGGCGACTACTCACTCATGATTATAATAACTACAGAAATCAAATTAAACCTAGATCTAAGCATGCTTGAAGAATAAAATATGAAAGCGATAGAAAACGATGCCGTAAGATTGCAAAAGGGGAAAATCGAACTTGATTGTTAATACGCAAAACCAATCCACAAGCGGAAATTCTGAAAATCTGGAACAAACTCGAATGTAGAATGCTGAATGAAGAACTGTAGCCGAAAACTTTGAAACACAAAACCTAACGAAAATTCGTGGAACCCTAATTCGGGCTAAAAACGAGTATTTATATGAAAACAAACGAAAATCTAAAAATAATCCACGCGAAGACCAAACGATGACGTTCAATGGCCGCGATAAAGGCCTCGGTAGCGCTACCACACTTCCTAGGTAGCGCTACCGCTTGCTTAACTCCATGGTCCGTACGTCCTCGAGCGTTGACCGTTGACCCCTTAGTCCCGCGGTAGCGCTACACCACTTTTGGTGTAGCGCTCCAAAACCTTCTGTTCACTTTTGAGCCCTTTCTGTGCCAAACTTGAGCGCTCCATCAAATTGGGGTAGCGCTCCCGACGGGTTTCGACTACTTCCGCGCCAAATCAACCTCAACACTTAGTCTTCTCAGCCTTCCCATTCTCGATTCTCGTGCACGCTTTTCCAATAACTTCAATTAGCGCCAAAACACCTCAAATTCCTGCACTTAAGCACAAACACAAAATCCAACCACGTGCACACATTAAATGGAAAATGAGGATTAAATACACGAAAACCGCGCTAACTCTATCCTACTAAGGCGCTCAAAAGCATGCTTTCCACATGCCTATCATCTGTCTTAGTGATTGTAGTAATCCTTCTTTGATACGATTTCTCATCCTCAACTAAAGAAAAAAGGGTAAATAGAAAAAACACACCCTCAGCTTATCACCGTTTTGCAGAAACACCCCCTCATCTATAAAAATAAGCATTCACACCCCTTCATCTATGAACCGTTAGCAGGGACACCCCCTCCGCGTCATTTCCGTCCATTTTTTGGATGAAAAATGGATTACAACATATTTTGAGACACATATACCCTCTCATTTTGGAGGAAAAATTTCCCTCCACTCTTGCTTCAATATAACAGACGTCTAACCCAGATTTTGGGTCTCTCTCTCTCTCTCTCTCTCTCTCTCCCTCCCCTTCCTTAGGTCTATCATCTATTTCAGCCCTTGGCCAACTAATCTGAACTAAATTACCATTGTTTTGTGGTGTTTTGTAGAAAAGACTTACTTGTCTGGAACAACCCAATACCTCAATTGTGTCAAGTAAATCAACATATGTGAACCTACTATTGTTTACCCTTGATGTTGCAACCCTTCCACCAGTGAAAGGCACTTGGGGTTTTTCCACCAGTTTTCCCTCAAAATGTATAAGAATGGTGACATTGGGTTCCTCCATTGACCCTGAAAAAGTATAAGGGGTATAAAACAAGTTGGAGGGAGGTCAGAGATTGATTAGTGTTTGGGTTTGATGGCTTTCGATTTCATCAAGAAATCAAGAAAGGGAGAAGTGCAGACGTTTTGGCTTGTGTTGATTGAGTTGGAGAAGAGATGTAAAGTGTTTGGGTGTTTGCCTTAATAATAGAGAGGGACAATCACGTAATTGTATCCAATTCTGTTAAGGATTTGGACGGAAATGACGCGGAGGTGTTGTCCCTGCTAACGGTTCATAGATGAAGGGGTGTGAGTGCTTATTTTTATAGATGAGGGGGTGTTTCTGCAAAACAGTGATAGATGAGGGGGTGTTTTTGCTATTTACCCAAGAAAAAACACCTAAAATTAACAGAAGAAGGTGTATCCCTTCAATCCACTTTTCAAGCCAAGCAATATTGCCGAAAAGTTCTTCATTTTTTTGACGACTATTCTTATGGGAGATATATAATAAAATGGTGTTGAAAGTTGCCTTACTGTTGCTAATTCCTAGCTCCGCCAATGTTGTGTTCATTACTATGCCCTCCGTCCCATAGTCCCATTTTGGGATTCCAACTTTTTAAAGGAATATAATGATTACATCAAAAAGTGTTTAACTTTCCAACCATGCCCTGAGCTTTTCAAATTTGATTGATGAAAGTAGAAGTGCTTCAATTAAACACAAGGGTAATAATGGAGTTTTACCAAGGTTCTATGGTTTATTTTGGAAAATGGACACAAATTGTCGGATGTCCCAATATGGAATATGGGACTATCAAAATGGGAGGGAGGGAGTAGTATTGAAGGGGGCAAAATACGAGTAATTTTTTAAATATGCGTAGCCACATTTTTCCACCACGATGTGCATTTGGCATCTTCCATTGGACTATTTTAACTGATATATGCATCAGGCGCTCCTTCAATGTATCTCTTGGTAAGAGAAACAAAAATAATAGACTAAAATCATTTCTTTCCGCAATGCATGGCCCTCCTAATGATACTTTTTTTTTTGGTAGAAAATGAATGTAGTTGAGTGATTAGACCTTTCATAATAGTTGTAAAGCACCGAATCAACACCCAATCACTATACGTGGGGAACCTGACCAGTACCAGCATGCAAGACTGGTATGGCTCTGGTTCTAATATAGGTTTTACTGCATTAGCATCCAAAATAGTGAAAATACTATCCCACAGTGACATTTGAAGCATAAAATCGGAATGTAGCATCTAAAATTATCTCACAATACAACTTACAAAATAGTTTACAAGCTCCATGAAATAAGTAAATCTAATTTAGTCTGCAAAATAGTTCATAACTACCAATTCTAAAGGAACTTAAAAGAGAAGCTATGGTTTTGATTTACATGTTTGGAAGTAATTAGCCGTTCACTTTACTTTTAAATATCCTAGGAGATATTTCCCAACACAGTTGCTTATGAAAATAATAGAGGGACAAATGTAGTGGGGAAAAAAAAATGCAACGACGGCGGTGGCTACTTACGCTACCACCACAGCTGCCATTATATATTTATATTTTCATGTTTCTATTGAGATGGCCCTATCGTAATCAAAACTTATAACTTTGTTGCTCCCAAGAAATTGATACAGTGAAGAAGAAATATAGACAGCTCTCAAAACCTTGGGTGCGTAGTCTTTTTCACCATGTCCCCAGAACCCAATCGCCCAACTGATATATATATTCATAATTTTAGTTGAATTAAGTTGGGAGCAAGG
Organism: Vaccinium vitis-idaea; assembly: GCA_963854785.1. Classification (NCBI taxonomy): domain Eukaryota; kingdom Viridiplantae; phylum Streptophyta; class Magnoliopsida; order Ericales; family Ericaceae; genus Vaccinium; species Vaccinium vitis-idaea. Next base: position 27,838,463 of record OY978215.1, on the reverse strand, counting down.
CGATTGTGAATATGCCACTTGCTGCCGCTGCAATGCCACCCATCACAAAGGCTGGTAGGTTTCCTCCTCCGAATAGCGCATCCAGTGGTCCACTCACCATAGCCACAATCATCTGTTTTCGCATGCGATTAACAATATTAGTTCACCTCCTCCAGGCCTTAATTGTTAGTATGCTGCAATGCATTACTAGGGACTTAAATTGTAGCCGCAAAACACTAAGAACTTTAGATCCGACCCAAGTTTTAAGGGTCACCCATTCTACACTCAACAGTCTAAATTTCACAAAACAGTATCTTAAGATTATAGTGCTAATGATCTTAGTACAAGGAAGATTTTAGTGTTGCACAGGGCCTGTACAACACCATGTGAGATGTAGTGGGGTCAGTTTCACACACTGAGCTGTAACACAAGTGTGAAGACAGAGATTTTAAGAATCTGTTTTGTTTGGTTAAATTTTTGTTCTGTTCACTGCACCTATTGTTAGAGACATAGTGAGACACGTTGGGAATACTCTAGAGATATAGTAGACGAAAACATGGGAGGAACACGTTAGGGACTCGTTATGAGGTCAAAAAACAATTGCAAGTTGTTTGAGCAGGGTCAGAGAATACTTTGTTTTGAACAAATACTTAGTGACTATTGTTTTTATATCTTTAGAATGCTGATGTTATTTGTGCTATGTATCCTTAGCATTTCAAAACTAACACTTTGATGGTTCAGATATACTTTTATCGGATGATAGTTATATTGAATGCATCCTGTTGTGTCCATGTCTTTTCTCTACAGATTTATGTGGCTGAATGTTTTCGTATTGTGTCGCATAAGAGTCTGTGCTTCATATGTTGACTCATCACTCAATTTGTCTGGAATTGCCACTGGTCGTGCATGTCATATATCAAATATATCATAATCGAAGAGTGATGATTTTCAAGTCTATGGCCACGGTAGTACGTGCTTTTCTTTTGTAGAATGTCATAATATATATTTGATCGGCTTTGTAGAATGTTGTAAGTGAATTTGGGTCATTCATATCAGAATAGAACATCTATAACAATGTATCTTTAATTTTAAAACTATCATTTCCTTTTGATTACGGATGTACTTTCTGGACAATTTTTATAACTTTCCAGTAGAATCTTGCACTGTGTGGCGATGTCATTTTTATGGGAGAACATTCTTTACATCGGTGGTGTAAACCAAAATTTCTTTCAAATCTATTACATTGTGCCATGTGTCCAAACAGTGGTCCCAAAAGGTAGAACATGAACACATGGCGCAGTGTAATCGATTTGGAGGAAACTTTTTTTTTGGAGGAAATTTTGGTTTACACTGCCTGTGTAAATAATGTTTTCTTCATTTTTATTAGCAAAGTACGTACATCTCGAAACGGGGGGCGTGCATGCGTGCTGACCCCATTCGAGTCATCCGTGCTCGGCAATCAACGACACAGATCTGCTCGAACCCAAACAAATCTGCACCATCCATTACTGAATTGATCTGCTCCGTTGATCACCGAGCACAGACGACCCGGATGGGGTCAACACGCATGCTATCCTTTAAGGGACAGCACGCACCCCCTGTCTCGATTCTTCACGTTAAATCTCTAGACCCAAAATTTAGGTACTCGGTACTAAACCAAACCAAACCAAACCAAACCGAGCCTTATGTCCCAATCAATTGGGGCAGCTACATGAATCATTTTCCTCCACTGAGTTCTGTCAAGTGTTGTTTGTTCACTTAGACCTAGTAGGCTTAAATCCTTGTGCACTACATCATCTAATGTCAATTTGGGTCTTCCCCTCCCCAAAGTGTTGCTACCCAAAGCTATCCTATCCACTCTTTTAACTATTGCATCCGCTGGTTTACGATTAGACATGCCCAAACCATCTAAGCCTATTTTTCCTCAATTTCTCATTTATACAGTGGCGACTCCAGGATTTCGGAAATGGGGGTCATTATAAACATCAAATACCTTTACCAACCATATCAAAGAAAATATCAAAGTAATGGCAACTAAAATTTTTTTCCAACAAAAATCACATTTAAAGCTCAACCTAATGAACAAAAGATATCATTAAAAATCATAAAACAGTTTTCTTTGTTTACAATTTTCGCCACATACAAAAAAAAATACACAAGCTTCTACAATTGCATTCGACGTGGTCTCGACATACTATCAAATAATCCCTTCATCCCAAATTGTTGCTTCTGCTTCACTTTTTGAATTATTCAAACAATTATCTATATTTTATAATCTATAATTTTTCTATGATTTTAAAATATGTGTTTGATAAAATTAATTGAGATCCATCAAACAAGATCTATATTAGATATATAAATCATTAAAAATATGACGATATAAACATTTTTTTTTAGTAACTAGGAGCAATAATTAAGGATGGTAGAAATACTTCCTTACTAAGACAGATCAACCTATCCATATCAAAAGAAGAAAACAAGTAACTAGGATTCAAACAAGCCTCACAAAATATGTGTTTGATAAAGTTGGGGAATTATCCAGTGGTGTTAACCCTAAATTTATGGGGTTCATTTATGAATTTCCTAAAAAAAATTAACATAGTAGTAGTATTTTTTTTTTTCCGCCGTGGGGTCGGCTGACCCCCCTAACTCCTATGTGTAGTCGCCCCTGCCTATATAGGTACTACATCTACCATCTCGCAGACTGTTTCATTTCTAACGTTATCTCGTCTAATCTTATCACACATCCACCTCAACATTCTCATTTCTGTTACACTTATTTTGTTCACCTGTTGCTTCTTAATTGACCAGCATTTTATCCCGTAAAGTATTGCTAGTCTTATGACAGTTCTATAGAATTTTTCCTTTAATTTTGTGAGTACCCTTTTGTCACATAGTACAACAGTAGCGGTTTTCCACTTGAGCCACCCAACTTGGATCCTATGGGTCACATCATCTGCAATCTCTCCATCTTGACTAATAATAGAGCCTAAATACCTAAAATGGTCACTCTTTGGTATTTAATGGTCTTGAATCATCACTCTTTCTCCGTACACACTTCCGGTAACACTAAACTTGCAAACCATATACTTAGTTTTACTCCTACTTAACTCCGCCTATGACATTCTTAAAGCTTTATATTTAGATCTCTCCCGGTGATCCCAAGCCCGGATAAAGGAGGAGGGTTGTGCGTTAGGTAGCTGACAACCAGCACATAAAAAGACCTGTCGGATCCCTATGACATGAATCCTAATCTAAAATTTAGGTACTAGGTAATATATTAATTTTAGGTTTTCGTTATTTATATAGCAGAACTTCGGAATCTTGCCTGTGGTATCACAATTGAAAGATTTAGAACTCCCAAAGCCAGCCCTACAAAATTAATCCAAATTTTAGAAGGAGAACCTAGTTAGAAGCAGATGAATATTTGGTTGAGAAATCATAAAAGCTTTACTACCTTGACCTGAACCAACCGAGTTGGATATTATGGAAGTTAGAGCAAACGGTAGGCTATAAGTCACCTGCGCAAATGAATATCATATCATTTCAGTACTCTCGTAGATGAGGCAAAGAATTCATCCAATTTTTTTCGTAAATCAAAACATCTTGTTGCTTTCCATAGATAAAAATGCATAGAATAATTTACAAATTTTCTCACTTCCATAAATCAATAGACACCTTCCAAAGACCACCCAAATTTTTTGTCATCTTTTTGTTGACTATTAGTTATTGATTTCCTTCTTGATTGAAATTACAAAATAAATATGTCAAGGAGATTATATTTTGGAAATGGATGCAGTGAGATAAAGAATGGTGAAAGCAATGGTAATTAATTGGCCTTAATCTCTAAGTACTCGTATATGTCGAAAAACAACTGAAGACTTAATTTGTGATTGAATCTCTCATGTTAGAACCAAAGAAAAAATTATACTCTGGAAAGTATTCAGATAATAGTACTGTGGCACCACTGCATTCCTACCAATGCGGTGGTTCATCCTCGGCGAATGCAGCAGATTCAAACAAATACGATAATGTTATTTGTACATATAATGTGGTTTTTCATTTGTATTGTTTGTACTGGGTCATTCGAACGAAGCTCAAATATGTGAAAACTCACTTAAATTTGTAAGTAGATAGTGTAGTCCATTAATTAGAAAATAAACCGACCCCTAATTTCAGCTAAAGGATTGTATGGATCTAGTTCTGTATCATTGGAACTTTGTACGTGTTGTCCCTGGCTGAACTGAAATCTTGAAGCTGGTTCTACTCACAAGGAGCGAGTCATTGATCATGTTCCCGCCCTTGTAAGATTGTCTTTGTCAAGCTTAGGTCTGGTGTCTCTATCGTAGTTTATTATTGTTATTTTATTTTTATATTTGCTAATGTTATGCTAAAGAAACTTGAGTAACTCACTGCTTGTGGGATACCCAACAGGGCAAAAAGCAAGAAAGAAGCCATCTTCACTGCCAAGGGAGGTTGCGTAGGCTCCCCATCAATGCTAATCACGGTGGCGATACTTCTAGCATTCTTAGCCATCGCGGTAATCAGCACAGTCAATCCCATACAAATCGCCAACAAAAAGTTGCCAATCCCCCACACTTTCTTAACACCGCCCAAAATTCGAACCAACGGCTCAATCGCCAGCGACGTGATTCCCAATGTCACCACATACCTAGTTGAATTGAAAGGTTAGTGATGAAAACCAATTCTATAAGGAGGGAGGTCTAGCGCGTCAAAAAATAGCCCATACCATATCAGACCTAGTGACCCTGCACATACCCCCAGATCGTACAACTTCCTCTCCTCTGCATTCCCTGCAACATTCCCTCCGTACACCTCCTTTCCCATCCAATCCGTGTCGTATAACAGGAATGGAAACCACCCTGTCCAATTCAAACTCGTCAGGAAAAGCAGAATCCACATGGGTTTTGACAAGCACTGCAACGCCAAACTCAACTGTTTGAAAAAACCCGTCTCCACCTCCTCTCCTTGCTCCACGATGATCGCAACCTTTCCTTCCCGGGCAGGATCTGCAATTGGGTCCTCTGAGACCGAGGTGATGGCGAATGCGGTTATGGTTGTCAAGATCAGGATACTGAAGAGAAAGCACGTCTTGAGATTGGCACAGTAGATATCACACGCCTCGGTTTTTGTGAAGGGTAGGATATGGTAGAAGCCGGAGTAAGAACCAGCCGCGTAACCGAGGATGTTTCCGATGGCCATGAAGAAGGCAAAGAGAGCGTTTGCGAACCGTGTCGTCGCCTCATCGCCGCCGGAGAGGTCAGCCAAAAGTGCTCTACAAGGGCCTTGCAAGGTATTGTTTCCTATGTCAAGCAACCAAAAGCCTATAACAAATACAGTTACAGCGGCGGATTTGGTTTTGTCGTCGAGTCTGTCGCCGAGGACGTAATGGCCGAGGTCTGCAGCGAACCCAATGAGGATGACTGCAATGGTGATGAGTAAGGCCCCGCCAACTATGAAGGGGCGGCGGCGGCCATACTGGGAGGTGCACCGGTCGCTGTAGTAACCGACCGTGGGTTGGACAAGGAGGCCGGAAACAGGGCCGCAGAGCCATATGAAGGCTGCCCATTTGTGGGGGACGCCTAGGAGTTGTATATAAGGTGTAAGTAGGGAAAGCTGGAGAGCCCATCCGTACTGTACGCCGGCAGCGATGGAGGCGACGAGGAGTATTTTTCTTATGGGGCTTTGTTTTTGGTAATCATCATCTTCATATTCATATGGCTCGGATTCAAAGTAGTACTCAGATTGATATACCATGATCGAGGATTACTATTCTCTCTCTTGTCTTTGTATCCTGTTTTGTTGGTTCAATGCTGGGTACAGATGACAAATTCAAGTGTGAGAAGATACCCACCATACCCATCAGCGGTTGGTCAATGGAAGAGAGGGAGAGACTGTCATTCTTCCTTAGAGAGAGAGAGAGAGAGAGAGAGTGAGAGATTGATGGAGGGCCATAAGGTATTCTTTGGTTAACATACAGTGCCGGCCCCGAGGTTTGGGTTGCCCAAGCCCGACCTCATGTTTGGTTGCTCACTTACTTTTATAAATAAAAAGTCATTATAGTATAAAAAAAAAAAATCAACGTCACATATTCCTTTTAGCTTGAATTACATTAAAAAAATCAAATTCAAAATAAAACTCCACTTATAGTGCTTCTTATTTAAAGAAAATAACTTTTTCTTATATTTTTTAAGCAAGTTCTTCTTGGTTTGGTGCAAAATACAAGTGTAGTATAAGCTGTAATGGGGTAGCTATGATATATAAACAGGAATGCTACCATGGAAATGTTAAGTATTTTTTGTTGTATATTGCATGTGCGTAATTTTGGTGTGTGTTACGCTTATTTTATGTTATCTATGAAGAGATGTATGTTGAAAGTATATGGTACAAATAGTTTTGGAGGATGATACACATATTTTTTGGTGTTTTTTATGCTTTTTTTTTTTTTTTGGCAATATAGATTTTTAGGGTATTAATTATCAAAAAATACATTTACGTATAAGAGTGTACCAAAAGAAATATTTTTCGTACTCAAAGATGAAATGGGAGTTACCTAGGCGTTTGTGTGTGAGGGGCAATATGATCTAATTACTTAAAGTGAGATGGAGGACATTGTTATTTAAAACATCTGAAGGGAAGTTCTTGTTGTAGTTAGAAACTCAGGGGAGGTCAGTGTAATTTTCCCAAAACGAAGATATAAATAATACAGATGGGGTTGGAAGGACTCAAATCTGCCCCATTTGGGAATAATAACATTGCAATGACCAACTGCGCTGCAACACTTCCACAAATAATATGCCACTCATTAAAATTAAATACTATAACGTACTACTCAACAATATATATATATATATATATATATATATATATTTTGGTTGCCCAAGCCCACGGGCTTGCGGAGCTTACCCCAGGGCCGGCCCTGCGAGTAACATGGATTGTGAGGAGAAATAAAAGGCTAGGTTGTAGCTGATACTTGAAATTGATTTTCTGACACAATCGAATCAAATCGAAGGTAAAAAATTTCTGAAGAATTTGGATAAGGCGCGGGTTCGATTCTTGCGATCTGCCCCAAAATAATTCATTTACTATGACTAGGATTTGGTATAGTTGGCTGTAATAGTGTGGGGAGATAGGATTTGAACCCGCGACCTCAAGGTTATGAGCCTTGCGAGCTACCAGACTAGTCTACTCCCCATTTTGAAAATGTAAAACTAAAACGTAATTAAAAAAAATAAGGATTGAATGCGCCCCTCTTATTAATCTATATCATAAATTGTAATATCCCAAATTTTCAAAAAAATAAAATTTGTGATATTTGTAAATATTAATTTTCCTAATTTAATTTTACCCAATTTTGACTTTAGTTGACCATTTGCGGGTCTCTTATTTATTTACTTATTTAGTTATTTATTTATTTATTTATTTTTTTCCCTTTAGACGAGTCAGTGCTCGAGGTGCACAGAATGATTTCAACCGACTTGTCACCAGTGGGCCCGAACGAACGGCCAGAATAATGTGCGTAATGCGGAGGATGATTTTGAGCTACACAGATGACACTAGCACGACTACTACAGTTGTAGAACCCGGTCAACCAGATACGCTCACCTGGCGAGCGCATCGTAATGCGTGTTCTACTTTCAAAATTTTTCCAAACGATTCTGAGCACACGGTGACGTTACCCACGATTTTCCAAGTTCGCACGAATATTTTGGTAATTTTCTGAGACCGAAACCCGGATAGTTCGAACACTGCTCGGAGTAAATTGTACTGCATTGTGCCGTATCGCGTGCCGCGTCCCATGCTACCCCAACCCCCCAGCCAACACCCCATTAACCATTAGTTTACCATTAACCTCAAATCACATCCCTCTCATGTCTAATATGTTTACCCACTTTTGGGTTGCCCCTCTTTCCTAGCCAATGGCCACCCAACACACCTCTAAAATTCTTTCCTCTATCCAACAAACAATACCCCCTCCCATGCACTCTATTACCTAAAGGGTTCAAGTCTATATCAAGCTCTCCATAACTTCATTTCCCCTTCCCACTTTCAGCAGAAAAAGAGTAGAGAGATCACACCACGTTTTCCTTTTCTCGTCCATAACACGCATCCATTTTCATGGCCAATTTCCTCCTAGGTAAAGTCGTTTTTAGGCTTAGGTTTCTAAACAAAAGTTGTAGAGGGCGTTGAGTACTTCGATTTCGGTATAAGAATCATCCAAATCGGTTGAGTTTTGAGTGAGTTATAGCCTTCCAAAGTTCAGTAAAAAATCTCGGGTACATTTTCCAGACAGCTCTCTGCTCTTCCGTAAATCTCCATTTTTCTCCTCGTTAAAGTGGATTTCGGGTTTAGATTCCTTCACAAAGATTGTAGATCACTTCAAGCTCTTCGTTTTAGGTTCAAGAATCACTCAAAATGGTTGAGAAATGACCACGTTATTGCGGCCCGAAGTTTCTGGTCTAGTCAAACCGAGCAGCTCACTGAACCTTTACAAATCTTCATTTTTCTCATTGTTGGAGTGCGTTTTAGGCTTAGACTTCTTCATCAACGTTGTAGAGCACTTCGAGAGCTTCGTTTTAAACACAAGAATCGCTGGAAACGGACGAGGTTTGAACCCGATATCGCAGCCCAAAGATTCTGTTCGCAATGGAGTTCTTCATTGCCACTCGAAATACCACCAGACTTTACCGTCGAGCTTTTCGTCCGGACCAAAGGTAGATACCTCTTATCCATTAACCCTAAGTATATTTAGTAGCCTTAGACTTGATATTGGGGCTTGCAATGAGCCCGAACGAAATGAAATCAAAATGTGAAATGGGTCGAGAAACCCACCAAACCGATTATGGCCGTAAGGCTTAAAGATGGTTAAAGATTGATTTGTTTAACAAGTGATGATGTGTATGGTTATGTTGTTTGACTGATTATTCATGTCCATTGTAATTTGTTTTGTTGTCATAATTAAAGTTAATAATATTGATGTACTCTAGTGATTTAATTGATAAACTTGGAGTTAAATTTCATTAGGCTTGGTAAATGATAAATTTTGTGATATGTGAATTATTTGAATGTTATTAATTGAGGTCTCATTTTATTCTCTATTGACTTACTGTAAACTTGAGGTGCTAAATTATTGAATTATTAGATTGGACAAATAGGTTCCCGGGGTTTGGTGCTCGTGCTTAGAAATCACCTAGACGGTTAAGTTAATGGATAAATGGAATGATGATAAGGGATTATGGAATGATGGTTTCAGATGATATTGTTGAGTTGAGAATTTTGAACGACAGAGAGCCGGTTGATTTCGGAGAATCGTAATGTTATGATTGGCAGTCAGCCAAGGATAATGGAATTGAGGAATTATGCGGTATTGGATATACCTATGTGCTGTATGCGCATCCCGAGGCAATGTGTTGTATGTACAACCTCACGTGTTGAATGTACGTCCTAAGGATATGTGCTGAATGTGCATCCTTATGCGCTATATGTGCATCTTGAAGAATGCGCTGTATGTACATTCTCAAGGGGGGGAAGTGAATCTTGAAATGATGGAAAGCTGAATGCTTGTTGATTGGAAAATCGATCCTTATGATGGTTGGAATTCGAAACTCGTGATGAGTGAAAATGAAACTCTGTGATAATCTGGGAAACGAAAACGGGTCGATCATAACATGTTAATAATTTGGAAAGAATGGTGAACAATGGGTTGGGTAAAGTACTATGATTGATGGAGTATTTGATTTTTTTTTTCGAGGTAGCTTTCACTATGTTGGTGCTTGATATTGAATCAATTTATTTGTTCCGTAATGTTATGTCTTTTTCTATCAAACTGTGTATTACTTGTTAAGCAAGGGTTGGTGGGTAAGAGTTAGCTATTGAGTGATTTATCGCTCACGGTGTTACACTTCGTGTGACCCTGGTATAATACTATGATGTTGCTTCGCGACTCGGACGTATTATGCTAGACTGTGATCAAGCAGGTACTGTTGGTGTCGAAGGAGACGGTTATTTTGGAACCGAGGATTTTCCGGCAGACCAAGCTCAGGAGGAGCCGTGGAATCCAGAGTCGAACCTTAATCTGTAGAACCCACCCCTTTATTTTTAATGTTGGATCTGTAATATTAATTTCTCAAACCGTACTAAGTATTTTGTAATGGGTTGCACGTCATGTTTTCCAACGTGTACTCTGATGGAAACTCTTTTTATTAAATTATTATTTCTTTTTAATAAATTTAACGTACCCAAAAATCCGGGTCGTTACAAGTGGTATCAGAACTTTAGGTTCAAACCCTCGGCCTTGGGTAGATTGGGTAGATTGGGTAGATCACCTCCAGAGAGTATAATCTAGATAGATAATATTAAGTTATGTATAATTAAATTATCCGTTTATATCTGTAAGTCTAGATATAATTATAACGTTTGATAGACAGTGAATCGAACACAACAGTCACGGAAAATTTATTGTGTGAGATGAAGAAAAAAAATCTTGGGCACAATTTTCTTCCTTCTCATTTGTCTTATTCTGTGCCGACGGTTTTCCCTCCCTTTACAAAAATTCAAAATTTCAAATTCTCTCCCTTCGTTCCACACTGTTCTTTCATCTTCCCACATACTTCTTCTCCTCTCTATAAACTCACCCACATCATCTCCATAATACCATCTCTCTCTCTCGATCGCGGGATTAACCCTTCAAACCTTCTCCAAAATTTCTTATCTTCCAAATGATGTTCACCCGATACAAGTTTAAATCCGAGTCTTAGGATCAATATGTGGAACGCACTGATTTGGAGTCAACTATCCGCTTACTTTGGGTGCTTCTCTATTGTTTCACTGTCGTTTTAGTCTATCTTTCGATGAAAACACCACCACGGTTCGGGTTGAAATGGATACTCATTGTGACTGTCACCCTCGCGGCCATCATCAAAGAGTACGAGAAACGAAGACGTCAAGCTTTTAAAGAAATGTACGGAGTATACCCGTATTGATAACTAGGGAACGGAAACATAGAGAAACCGAACCTTTTTACCCAAGCATCCCATAGTCTATCCTTGTTATTTTCGGTTGCTGACTACTAGCGTTTGTTAGCTCGTGCTTGAGACGGTTTGATAATTGTATCGTATGGTGCATGGTTTAAACAACCGTGTTAGATTTTAATATATCTATGATAGCTTTTATCTTGTTCGTTTTTAATAAACATTTTTATGGCATGTGATAAGAAAGAGCATATAAACATCGATCTTTTCACGGTCACGTCTTTCACTAGTACTATGTATAGTTTTCAAGCGTTAGACCTTTGACTTTTAGACCCCCTCTTAATTGCATATATTTAACATGATTGAGAGGTAATAAGAATAGTTTGGTTTTCTCTGTATTTCTATTTTGCATATGTGTAATCAATTTGAGAAATTTTTGTTTCAATTATTGGAATTAAGATTATTATTTTATTTATTTATTTATTTTCGATTTGAATGACTAATTTTAGATATTGTTTTGGAACACGTTAGGCGCCGACGTTAGTTCCTGCATTTCAATTCTTCAGTTTTCTTTTTACTCTTCTCTGTTATTATCATCTTATTTATATATTCATTTATTGATATTTTACATTATAGAAGCTTTGACGATGGAAGTTTTCATTGTCACGCCCTCAATTTTCAACATAAATAAATAAATATTATCTAGAAAGACATCTCAAGAAAATTTATATTTTAGTCCAAAATCACCTCACATCATTCTTGTTAACGAGCAAAACAAATACTTAATTGATTTTCGGTCTTGCTACATGTTTACTAATTTCAATTTTTCTTCACTAATGTGAGAAGTAAAGTTTTGATCTTATTACTTGCTATTATTGTTCTCAATCGAGTAATTACGATTATTTTGCTGGATTGTATCTCTTTGGATTTGATTTAATAACTTTCCGTGAGTATTAATTTACAACTTTTGTGAATTTAAGGTACTAAGTTTCTTAATTTCTTTTTATATTATTATTTGAAGTTTTGTAACTATGATATACTATAACAAGCACCTTCTGAATTAAGTTCTCTTCTCCTTTTATTTTGGAACATTTCTTTTGGTTTTGATGAACCGAGTACTAATTTCCGGAGTTTTCTATTTAATGATTCCCGCATGCTCTAAGAATTTCTCAAAAGTTTATTTATGGGTAAACTCATGAGGGGAAAGTGGTTCCTAGTAGTTGAGGGCTACGGACCACTAGACATCGATAACTTTTTCTTAAACTATGTATATCTCTTTTTATACTTCTATGAATTATGATTATTGATTAAAATGACGTTTTGAGGTTTTAAACTATCAGTGTTGCACTTTAGTTACTTTAGCTTCTATCTCGTCGATTTTCCTCTTTTGCATCAAATTTCGAGGACGAAATTTTTGTAAGGTGGGTAGATTGTAATATCCCAAATTTTCAAAAAAATAAAATTTGTGATATTTGTAAATATTAATTTTCCTAATTTAATTTTACCCAATTTTGACTTTAGTTGACCATTTGCGGGTCTCTTATTTATTTACTTATTTAGTTATTTATTTATTTATTTATTTTTTTCCCTTTAGACGAGTCAGTGCTCGAGGTGCACAGAATGATTTCAACCGACTTGTCACCAGTGGGCCCGAACGAACGGCCAGAATAATGTGCGTAATGCGGAGGATGATTTTGAGCTACACAGATGACACTAGCACGACTACTACAGTTGTAGAACCCGGTCAACCAGATACGCTCACCTGGCGAGCGCATCGTAATGCGTGTTCTACTTTCAAAATTTTTCCAAACGATTCTGAGCACACGGTGACGTTACCCACGATTTTCCAAGTTCGCACGAATATTTTGGTAATTTTCTGAGACCGAAACCCGGATAGTTCGAACACTGCTCGGAGTAAATTGTACTGCATTGTGCCGTATCGCGTGCCGCGTCCCATGCTACCCCAACCCCCCAGCCAACACCCCATTAACCATTAGTTTACCATTAACCTCAAATCACATCCCTCTCATGTCTAATATGTTTACCCACTTTTGGGTTGCCCCTCTTTCCTAGCCAATGGCCACCCAACACACCTCTAAAATTCTTTCCTCTATCCAACAAACAATACCCCCTCCCATGCACTCTATTACCTAAAGGGTTCAAGTCTATATCAAGCTCTCCATAACTTCATTTCCCCTTCCCACTTTCAGCAGAAAAAGAGTAGAGAGATCACACCACGTTTTCCTTTTCTCGTCCATAACACGCATCCATTTTCATGGCCAATTTCCTCCTAGGTAAAGTCGTTTTTAGGCTTAGGTTTCTAAACAAAAGTTGTAGAGGGCGTTGAGTACTTCGATTTCGGTATAAGAATCATCCAAATCGGTTGAGTTTTGAGTGAGTTATAGCCTTCCAAAGTTCAGTAAAAAATCTCGGGTACATTTTCCAGACAGCTCTCTGCTCTTCCGTAAATCTCCATTTTTCTCCTCGTTAAAGTGGATTTCGGGTTTAGATTCCTTCACAAAGATTGTAGATCACTTCAAGCTCTTCGTTTTAGGTTCAAGAATCACTCAAAATGGTTGAGAAATGACCACGTTATTGCGGCCCGAAGTTTCTGGTCTAGTCAAACCGAGCAGCTCACTGAACCTTTACAAATCTTCATTTTTCTCATTGTTGGAGTGCGTTTTAGGCTTAGACTTCTTCATCAACGTTGTAGAGCACTTCGAGAGCTTCGTTTTAAACACAAGAATCGCTGGAAACGGACGAGGTTTGAACCCGATATCGCAGCCCAAAGATTCTGTTCGCAATGGAGTTCTTCATTGCCACTCGAAATACCACCAGACTTTACCGTCGAGCTTTTCGTCCGGACCAAAGGTAGATACCTCTTATCCATTAACCCTAAGTATATTTAGTAGCCTTAGACTTGATATTGGGGCTTGCAATGAGCCCGAACGAAATGAAATCAAAATGTGAAATGGGTCGAGAAACCCACCAAACCGATTATGGCCGTAAGGCTTAAAGATGGTTAAAGATTGATTTGTTTAACAAGTGATGATGTGTATGGTTATGTTGTTTGACTGATTATTCATGTCCATTGTAATTTGTTTTGTTGTCATAATTAAAGTTAATAATATTGATGTACTCTAGTGATTTAATTGATAAACTTGGAGTTAAATTTCATTAGGCTTGGTAAATGATAAATTTTGTGATATGTGAATTATTTGAATGTTATTAATTGAGGTCTCATTTTATTCTCTATTGACTTACTGTAAACTTGAGGTGCTAAATTATTGAATTATTAGATTGGACAAATAGGTTCCCGAGGTTTGGTGCTCGTGCTTAGAAATCACCTAGACGGTTAAGTTAATGGATAAATGGAATGATGATAAGGGATTATGGAATGATGGTTTCAGATGATATTGTTGAGTTGAGAATTTTGAACGGCAGAGAGCCGGTTGATTTCGGAGAATCGTAATGTTATGATTGGCAGTCAGCCAAGGATAATGGAATTGAGGAATTATGCGGTATTGGATATACCTATGTGCTGTATGCGCATCCCGAGGCAATGTGCTGTATGTACAACCTCACGTGCTGAATGTACGTCCTAAGGATATGTGCTGAATGTGCATCCTTATGCGCTATATGTGCATCTTGAAGAATGCGCTGTATGTACATTCTCAAGGGGGGGAAGTGAATCTTGAAATGATGGAAAGCTGAATGCTTGTTGATTGGAAAATCGATCCTTATGATGGTTGGAATTCGAAACTCGTGATGAGTGAAAATGAAACTCTGTGATAATCTGGGAAACGAAAACGGGTCGATCATAACATGTTAATAATTTGGAAAGAATGGTGAACAATGGGTTGGGTAAAGTACTATGATTGATGGAGTATTTGATTTTTTTTTTCGAGGTAGCTTTCACTATGTTGGTGCTTGATATTGAATCAATTTATTTGTTCCGTAATGTTATGTCTTTTTCTATCAAACTGTGTATTACTTGTTAAGCAAGGGTTGGTGGGTAAGAGTTAGCTATTGAGTGATTTATCGCTCACGGTGTTACACTTCGTGTGACCCTGGTATAATACTATGATGTTGCTTCGCGACTCGGACGTATTATGCTAGACTGTGATCAAGCAGGTACTGTTGGTGTCGAAGGAGACGGTTATTTCGGAACCAAGGATTTTCCGGCAGACCAAGCTCAGGAGGAGCCGTGGAATCCAGAGTCGAACCTTAATCTGTAGAACCCACCCCTTTATTTTTAATGTTGGATCTGTAATATTAATTTCTCAAACCGTACTAAGTATTTTGTAATGGGTTGCACGTCACGTTTTCCAACGTGTACTCTGATGGAAACTCTTTTTATTAAATTATTATTTCTTTTTAATAAATTTAACGTACCCAAAAATCCGGGTCGTTACATAAATAAGATGGGAAATGATGATTTACGTACTCTCTGTTTCCTCAAACAAAACAAAAAAATCACCTTGGCCGTGCAATCGAATTGCACAGGCGAGTTAGGACCATGGTAGGTCCAAGTGTAGATAGATTGACTTCTGAACCAGGGACGGAGCCAGGATTACATTTCGGAGGTGACACCTAAAATCAATATCTTCCCTACCTGTCTCACAAAGATAGTTTATTATAAAATGACATGTAATTTTTGGATAAAATTTGTAGCTAGTTCTTCAATTTGGTATCAAGAAATATAAGAAATTATGTACGGAGGTGCTTAATTAATTTCTCTATTCGATAATAACATTTTCTTTTTGTAGTGGACTATCTTTACGGACATAAAGAGTAATTAGTAGGTGTATAAAAATAGGATACAAGGAGTTCCTATCAGTTTACACCATTAAGCAGAGGATTTAATAGAGGTCGAGGACAAGGGTCTAGGTTTCCAAGGAGGCCTTGTGATATTTGTGGCAAGAACAATCATGTTACTGCATTATGTTATTATAGAGCTCAGTTTCCTGGCTATGATTCTAGTTTTCAGTGGAGAGGATCAAATGCATCACCACAAATGAATAATATGCTCGGTCCTGGATATTCTCAGTTTTCTCAACCTCATTTTCCACAGCAAACTTGGGGTCCACAACCTATGTTTCCTCAGCAGAATATTACTCCATCTTTCAATGGTTTTATGGGACCAAGGCATTCTGCACCACCTCAGTTTACAGTCTCAACAACACCTCTTCAGAATTACATGGCACAAGCCAATTTCGTGGGTTATACTGGCACATCTAATGCTTCTTCTTCTAGTTCAGTTATCATGCCAGAGAATCATGGATTTCCTTCATCTGGAGGATCTGTCTATGGGTTGTATGGAGGTTATCAGTCGCAGGACTGGAGCAATGGTGGGTCATCTACTCATCAACCATGGTATTTTGAAACCAAGAACAAGAATCCATTTCCCCTTTTCATTTTCTCTCTCTAACTGTTTTTGTCAATCATTACAACTGAAATGCAATTGCAATCAAATGATCTAATGAGTATGTCTTACACATGCATGATTCTGAGTTGAAGGGTGGTATGGTATGAGGGATAAAGTCAATTGCTTATATTGTACTCCCTTTGTCTATTTTTTAGTGCTCAGATTTCTATTTTGGGTTGTCTCTCAATAAGTAAAGGTTTTGAAAAGTTAATGGGTAAAGTTGGTACAATTATAATTTATCCTTTTGAAAAATTAGTGGGTAAGAGTTGATGAGTAAAAGTGGAGGATAATTTTGAAAAGTAGAGGTAAAGTAGATGTAAAAAGTGTAAAATAGAGATAAAAGTTGATATGAAATATGTAATTATGACTTTTTTTTTTAATAAGTTAGATTTACAAAGTAACACACTTAAATAGGGATGGAGGGAGTAATACAGCTTCACTTAAATACAGATTAGTACGTACTTATTTGCGAAACCTAAATATGATTTACAAAACAGAAACAATTAATAAAATCAAAGTTGCAAAGCATATGTACTTTACTTTCTTTTTACTGCAATTTTTAAAACTATAGTATTGCACAAAGCACGTGACAGCAGTTGCAAATTAATTTTTTTTTTTTTTGTCATATGTTAGACAAGAGAGTGTTCCGATAAGGGTGTTTTTGGAATAAATTGACTTTTCATGATTTTTTATGTAATATATTATGAGAGAATGACCTGTCTTGGTTTTTAGAATATATTTTTTTTTTAGTGAAACACCCCCTAGTTGATATTGTCTCAAACCATGCCTAATCTATCAATAACAACATTAATTCCTTCATTGAAATCAATCCACAATTTCACTCAACTTAAGACACAGGAGCTACACCATTGTTGGGCCAAACGCCTAGCTAGTTAATCACTTGGATGATCTTTCAATTTGTTTATTTAGTAGTAATTGGTGATCATGAGATGCTAGCCATAATGGAGTATATCTTGTTTTACTTTTATTTTTTGTCTTTGCATTATGATTTCGTTTAATATATTTAAACACTACTATTTTGAACTTTTTTATTTTTTTTTTTTTTTTTCTTGGCAAAAGAAGTTCTTAGCTGTACGTACGTACTTTATTAATAATGAGACTAGCTACATTAATTCATTTGTATACTTCGCCATCCATAGCTTTACTTGAATGCACTATCAAATATGAATGCCCACTTGGTAATTAAATCTTTTCTTTACATTTAGTTTAAACATCTTGGCTGTGTTCGTTTGGGGGTTTTGGGGCAGTTTCACTTTTTTCACTTTTCTCTCTATCTCTCTCCACTTATTACACTTGCTTACATCATCAAAACTAAACAAAACAAAACTAAACTGTGCAACCGAACACAGCCCTTATGATTTGTTCCAAAAAAAAAAAACTCCAAATGGAAATCACATTGAAAAGGGTACAAGTGTTTCACTCTCACCAAATAATCCATCAACATGCTGCTTGTAAGTTCACTTTTTTTCTTTTTCTTTTTCTGTTTCTGTTTCTGTTTCTGTTTTAAGTACTCTTAAGTTATACTATAACGCCAGTGCTTCTGATAAAATGGAATATACAATGCAAAATTTCTGGAAAACCACCATTTTGATTGCTAAGAAACATTACAAAAAATTATTTGAAATCGTCAGTCTTTATTAATTTATATTACAACTGGAAAAATGACTCATCCCGGCCGGTTGAAGTCTCCGAAGCTGCAACATGTACATTCAGAAATTATGTTTCACGTTTGCCATTTGATTCTTGTCGCAGGTGCGCGCGTGTACACGAATTTATACAGCTTCCAGCTTCTTCAACCTCTTACGCATTCTTTCTAGCTGACGATGGGAGAATTGTGAAAGCACAAATGGCACTTAGGGCAGATACAATAGCTCCCATTATGAACCCAGGAATGTTACCACCTCCGAAAGCTGAATCTAACGGCCCAACGATCAACGACACGAACATCTGTTTCAACGTACACATCATACAACCAATTTAGCAGTTATATAAGAATCAGCATCGATCGGAAGGGAAGGCCAAAGAAAGTACTGTTACGTAGTGACCGCTAGCTATATTTTTAAAAATACTCCCTAATTTTTGGAGTTGGGTTCACAATCCACAATCTTTAATATTACCTGTGGGATACAAATTGAAATATTCAGGAGCCCCAAAGAAAGCCCTACACAATGTCAAACACGCAATCGGTTAGTTAGTACTCTGTACTCGAAAAATCAAAATTTGTATAAATATGGATAAAACATTTACTAATTTCCAATCTTGTATATATGTATATGTATATATATATGAGGTAGAATTTGAAACAAGCACTATAAGTACCTTGGCCAGCTCCAGAACTGCTAGAATATATGGAAGCTAGAGCAAATGGAATGCTAAAAGTCACGGCTTGCGGGATACCAAACACGGCAAAAAGACCGATAGCAGAGGCCTTGACGTGGGAAGACGGGGGCTGGAGGGTTGTACCGCGGGCCTTCTCTGCCATCTTGGAGACAACATACGTAAATGCCAAGCAAATAGCCAAAACCATGTTTCCGAATCCCCAAACCCGCTTTACGTGACCGAGGATTTTCGCCATTGGTTCGATCGCCAGTGACATAATCCCCAGAACCACCGCATACAGCATCAGCCCCAATGATCCTGTGCTCACTCCTTGATCGTACAGCTTCGTTTCTACCGCGCTTCCGTTGGGATTTCCACCGTAGATTTCACGGCCCACCCAGTCGGTATCGTACAAAAGGAACGGGAACCATCCGATCCAGTTCAACGCGGTCACTAGGAAAAGAATCCACATCGGCTTTGGTAGGACTTTCACTGCTGAGCAAAGTTGTCCAAAAAACGGTATAGATCCCTCCCCATCCTGCTCAATATCTTCCTTTGTTATTGGCGTCTCTTTCACAATAGTGCAGGCAATCGTTGTAAGGATTATGAGGAAGAGGATAGAGAAAATGAAGCACATTTTTAGGTTGGCACAATATACGTCGCACGCCTCAGTTTTCGTGGAGGGAATTATTTTGTATAGCTTAGGGTAAGATCCCGCTGCGTATCCCAAAATGTTTCCGATGGCCATGAAAAACGAGAAGAAAGCATTCGCTGCGCTGATTTTGGAGTGGTTGTTGGCCGATAGGTCGGCCAAGAAGGCCCTGCATGGGCCTTGCAACGTGTTGTTGGCCACATCCAAAATCCAAAACCCTACCACAAACAGCGCGACTGCTCGTGGTTTGGTTTTCTTCTCGGCCGAGTCGCCAAGTTTCCTTCCCATATCGGCTGCGAAGCCAATGAGGAACACAGCAACAGCGACAAGGACTGCGCCACTGACTATGTAGGGACGGCGGCGACCGAATTTGGAGGTGCAGCGATCGCTGAAGTAGCCAACGGTAGGTTGGACGAGTAGACCCGAAAGGGGCCCACAGAGCCAGATGAAGCTGGACCAGGTGTGGGGGACACCCAGGGTCTGTACGTAGGGTGTCAAGAGGGACAACTGTAGAGCCCAGCCGAATTGGACACCTGCGGCGATGGAGGCGACGAGGATTAGTTTCACGAGAGGAGCGGGGGTGGTGTTTGCGGAGGTGGCCGTGGTCATAATTGCTCCGTGTTCCATTTTGTTTCGCAATCACTTGTCTCCTTTTTTCGTTTTTTTTTTTTTGTGTTTTTTTTTTTTTTTGGTGGTGGGTCTCTCACTTACTAGCTCTGTTTCTAGACTAGAGCGTTACTTATCTCTAATCACTGGTGGCCTGAACAGAACAGAACAGAACAGGCCTTGGCGGAAGGTGGTTAGTACCAGCCAGGACTAGAGATAAAAGCCAAGGGAGAGACTACACACGCGGAGATTATTGTACGTATGCGTAAGGATGAGATGAGAGAAAAGAGAAGGAGCGGGAGATTATTTATAATGCATGCGTAGGGAGGAGGGAGAGAGAGAGAGAGAGAGAGCGGGGGTGGTGATTGGTTGTGCTTGGCTAACGGACAGACAAGGAAGGAGAACCCCCCAAAAAAGTAGTGTTGTAGAACTCGTCTGATTCCTCCACCCCGGCCGACCATTAAAGTAGAGCACATCACGGTTAACCACTCCATCCATCCATCTCTATCCTTATTATATGCCTCTGTCTCCGGCCCTCTTATTACGTAACGTATGAGGGTAGGATAGTGGTTATGATCAGATGATCTTTTTTAGGAAAATTTTGTACTAATTAATTTCTATTTATAGGCAAATTCATCATTGATGCTCGAGGAGAACCGCAAAAGTGTGTAGACTATATTCATCAACATTAATTCGGTTAATTTGTGCAGTGCGTGACGGAGATGGATCCCTACTAATTTTGTGAGGACCCGTGTATTTAAACCCCTTTCCTTCATTGTTTGATTAATGTGAATAAAAACCTGATTAAACTTTAAACTATAAATTCACGGATACCTATGTGTACGGTGGATGTATGTCTTGGTGTACCGGAGTTCGGTAGATGATTGGGATGTGTATTTTAATGTTGCGATGAGGTTTTGGGGTGTTGAGATAATGCTAAAAATGATCGGAGGTTCAATCTATTGAAGTAGGAAAAAATTGAAAATTTTCCAGTTGCTACTGGTAGCATTACGCATATTGCTACCGGTATCCCTTAAATTTGTGAGTGTAAATTTTCCCAGTTGCTACTGGTAGCAATACGTCGATCAGTAAGTCTATTTGAGTATTTGCCACGCAATATGCATATTGCAACTAGTAGCAAGAGTAATTTATTGCAGAATTTTTGTTCGCAATCAGCACACTATATAAAGGGGTCATTGGGTTCTTTTTCATTCCAAACATGATTTCTAACCCTAAAACTCACCCCTCCACCTTCTCTCTTCACCCCTACCTCAAATCTTGTGATTTGAATCTCAATCCACCTCAAAACTTCAAGATCTACTGTCACGCCCTCAAATTTTAAACGTAAAAGTGATATAAATCCACGTGGAAAGTCAATGAGATCCAAAGTCCAGGTCAAAGTCCAAGCTTGACCCGCAAGGTCAAAGTTGTAAGGACCCATAATTTTGCGTAAATTTTTCCAGAATAACATTGGGTTAATGTGAGGATTAGAATTTTGACGTAAAGAGGTCAATGTGTTGGTAGTAGATTGCATTTGAGTCTCTTTAAAGGATCCATTTTTTGGGAGAACATAGTAAAGGGATCTTTAATGTAATAAGGACATAAATTTTTTCCGTATTGCCAACAGGACAAATTGTACCCGGCTTCCACAAATACCCCCAAACTGTCATATAAAAACGTGGACGAAGTTGAACCGTCATTTTTCATTGCGCCTGTTTTCGATTTTTGAACCAAAAGAGAGAAAGAGAGAGAGAACCAGGCGAACTGTTTCCTCCATCACTACAAGAAAAAGCAACTATGGCGACGAAAGCTAGCGAGGAAATTCAAATTTCCTCGCCAAATGGGTCTTTATGGCGAGGAAATCGATTTCATCGGCAAAGAGTACACTATGTCGACGAAATTATCTTTCCTCGCCCAAAAACTAAGATTTGGCGACGAAATTTGAATTTCCTCGCCAAAAAGCTAAGATTGGCGATAAAATTATATTTCCTCGTCAAAAAGCTGAGATTTGGCGAGGAAATGAATATTCATTTCCTCGCTAAAGGGTACCCATTTGGCGACGAAATTATCTTTCCTCGCCAAAAAGCTAAGATTGACGACGAAATTATATTTCCTCGCCAATTGTTCAGAATAGGCAAGGAATTTTGTTTCGTCGCCAAATGTTAATATTAGGTGACGAAATATTTCCTCACCTTTTCTGGGGCTTTTGAGATTTTGATATAGATGTGTTGTATTATCTCAATTGTGAGATATAATTACAACTTTAGTAGCTCACTAATATTATAAGACATTATTAGCAAAATAATTTTTCACATTTTCTAGTAATGATAAAAATGAAATTATTTTTCTCTCTAGTTCTCCTCAACGATGTACTTTTTAAGTTCACAAGTTATTTTCAATTTTCTTTTATAGTGAACGAATTTTACAAAATCAAAGAATTCTTGAAGAAATTAATATTTTCATAAAGGTTATTATCTGAATAAATTAAAATACTTTAAAGAAATCGTAACAACAATATGAAATGAAAAGAAAGGACCAGGCATGGATCCCGAGTTTGCAGTTGAAAGATTTGCATTTTGGAATCGGAGAGTTCATGCAAAGAGATCTTAAAAGTGGAGAGAAACAAAATAATAGAAAAAATTTGACATTGATGCTTGAATCGGAGAGTGACGTGATGGATAGGTGTTGGGACTTGCAAAGGCAAGGTCGCAGGTTCGAGCTCGGGCTAGAAAGTAAAAGCATCAGTAAAAGCAAATAAATAAAAGATTTAAGAAACAAGTTTAAAGAAACACTACAAAGGAACTGTCTAACTAAAATTAGACAGGAAGATTTAAAAAAAAATAGAGGTGAAAAGAAGTAAAAAAAAGTTTATATATTAGAAGTTGTAAAACTTTGCATTGAAAAGAAAGTTGGCGTGGTGGAAGGGTTGCGTAAAAGCAAATAACAATGAAAGATTTAAGAAATAAGTTTAAAGAAACACTACAAAGAGACTAAAATTAGACAGAAAGATTTGAAAAAAAAAAATTAGAGAAGTGAAAAGAAGTAAAAATAGTTTGTACATTAAAAGTTGTAGAACTTTGCATTGAAAAGGAAGTTGGTGTGGTGGAAGGGTTGCGTAAAAGCAAATAACAATTAAAGATTTGAGAACCAGTTTAAAGAAATACTACAAAGGGACTAAAATTAGACAGAAAGATTTTTTAAAAAAAATTAGAGAGGTGAAAACAAGTAGAAAATGTTTATATACTAAAAGTTGTAGAACTTTACATTGAAAAGGAAGTTGGATTGGTGGAAGGGTCGCGTGCTATTATAGGGGAGGCCGCTGGTTCGATTCCCAGCAGAAGCGGAGGAGCTGGGTAATGTATAAACGTTTTTTTAGTTTCAGGGGTTTTAGGCGAGGAAAAAATTCCTCGCCAATTGGGCTGAATAGGCGAAGACAAATTTCCTCGCCAATCGTCCCCATAGGCGAGGAAAAACAAATATCGTCGCCAGTTGTTTCGAATAGGTGAGGAACGATTTCCTCGCCAAATGTTCCAAATAGGCGAGGAAAACAACATTTCGTCACCAATTGGTCAGAATAGGCGAGGAACAATTTCCTCGCCAATTGTTCCGTATAGGCGAGGAAATTTTTCCTCGCCAATTGGCAAAATAGGCAAGGAAATATTTTTTTCCTCACTAAGATTCTTTCTGCAACGACCATTAGTCAAGGAAAACGGGCGACGAATTTTTTCCTCGCCAATTCATTTGGCGAGGAAATTTGATGTTTTAGAGACGAAAATGATTCATCGTGATACATGAATTTTGTTGTAGTGTCGTTTTGCAGTGTTCTTCGCACTCGTCGTCGTCGTAATCGCCGTCGTCGTCGCATCCTTGCTTGTTGCTCGCTTTCGTCGTCATCTTTTCCGTCATCGTCACCATTAATTTCCGGTAAGTTAGGGTTTTTCCTGTACTCTATTGGTACCAACTTGGGGAAAATTAGTACGATCTACATGATTTTCCGTTCTGTTTCCGTTTTCCGACTGATTTTTGGACTACTCGTACAGATTTGGGTTTTCCTTTCGTCTCTAACAACTAGATTACTGTTCATTATTTATTCTTTGGTTTTTTCTACTCTATTTCTACTGATTAGGGTTGCTTTATGGTTTTTCCTTTGTTTTCCTACTCTATTTCTACTGATTAGGGTTGCTTTATGGTTTTTCTTTTGTTTTTTCTGTTCATTACTTGTTCTTTGGTTTTTCTACTCTATTTCTACTGATTAGGGTTGCTTTATGGTTTTTCTTTTGTTTTTTCTGTTCATTACTTGTTCTTTGGTTTTCCTACTCTATTTCTACTGATTAGGGTTGCTCTAGTGTAGACACCCCGATTTTGAACCCAAGATGCACTCGAGCATTCCCAATGATGAAATAGACCAATCGTGCATACCTCGAGGCTAAGAACAAGGCTTGAACTCACCGAACCACCCTAAACCATTCTAAACCCTCCTAGAACAACCTTAAACCAACCAAAATGACCAAAATACCCTTCAAACCATCCATAAACCATTTCAAAACAAACCCAAGCCTACATCATCTTCTAGTACATTCAAAACCCTCTTTATTGATATATAATACGTCTCAATCCATTTTGAAATGAGGGAGATGTGTCCGTTTTACCAAAATGACTTATTTTCCCGACCTTCTGAGGGTAAAATGGTCACATACTTGAATGTACAAATTATCTTGGGTTCAAACTACTTGGGTTAGAAAGTACACTCGACAAGCTTTCCAACGCTTCAAACCACGCATGAAACGGAGTTCGGTAGCACCCGGGGCGGCCCCGCAAAGTTTTACCTTTTGCGCAACAGTCTTGAGCGCTCAAGCCCTGGACCTTGAGCGCTCAACTCTGATCCAGATCAGTTTTCTGCAGAACATCTAATCATGATATTCTACTGCAAGAGGAGCGTCTACCTATGTTTTCTACTGCCTAAATACACTTCCTAGACCCTTGAACATCTCCTCAATCACCCCCCAAACCCAATTCAAAAATTAAACCCATTTCTCTCTCTATATAAACTCCCTTTGGCTGATCTCTTACACTCTCACACCCTTCATCAGCCCTCTCCACTCTCTCTCATCACTTCAATCACGTTTTAGCCTTTCTCTCCTCCATAGCCACCACCCTCCATCATCTTCAACCTCCAAAACACCCAAAAATCTCATCTTTAAGGCCTACAACACATGGGTCTTTGAGAAACCAACTTCAACAGCCCCTCTCTCACTCTAACAAGCCATTTACAGCCCATACACTCCATCAATTTCGTCCAAACCTAGCTCTTCCATCAAAACCCACCTCATCCAAGCCAAAATCACCATTTTAAGCTCAAATCCTCCATCATCCACTCAATCAATCACTCAATCAACCCTACACTTACACTCCTCTAACCAAAATACTTCATCTATAGCCCATAAACATAGCCACTACCCATCCATTCATCAAACCACAAGTTCAAGCCTTGATCATAGTCGAAAAGGTAAAAAAACATGTGAAAATCACTATTTTGGTCTTGCTGAGGGAGACCAGTGGGCTCATTCAAGTTCCTCATACTTGAAATGAGCCTACAAGTTCTGAAAAGTATCATAAAATAGCAGAATTTGGCGATCTGGGAAGGGCTTGAGCGCTTAAGGCCTTCACCTTGAGCGCTCAAACCCCAACAGATAGGCAGTCACAGTGTTTCAGCCATAACTTTTTACTCCGAACTCCGTTTTCAACGTATTATATATCAAAACGTAGATAATTTGAAGGGCTACAACTTTGTAGTTTTGTGTTTTTCTCATTTCTATATCAAAACCCTCCAAAACATGCAAATAGTGTCGGAAAGATAAATAATTTTGTTCAAAATGGTGTTTTAAGTTCTATTTTTCTCCTTCATTGTCATTTTCCTTGTTTATATCATTCTGTAATCGCATTGTACACTTCACACAAGCATCCACCATCACTTAGTTTGTGTTTTAATATTCATTTACGTGTTTGCCATTCCCGTATCCCCCATTTCGTGTTTAAAATCAAATTTCAAACATTTCCAAAATCCCACAAAATGTTGAGTAGAGACCGGTTCACGGACCGGGCGAGAGGGGTGCCGTAAAACCCTTCCCCTCTCGTAACCAAACCCCCGAATCCGAGAAATCTTTGGTTCCGCCATGATCAGTGAAATCTTTTTCAAATGGGCAAACAAGTCATGTTTATTTTTGATCGGTTTCTCGGGTTCGGACCTCAAATCCGGGTGGCGACTCTAACAATCACAATCTTTTTCGCGCAATCCCGGTGGGCCGTCCACAAGCTGGCGACTCCGCTGGGGATATTGGTTAATATATATTTTATTTAATTACACTTGTGCAATTTTTGTTACACTTGTGTAATTTTATTGGAATATGTGTTAATCAAAGCGGGTTTAATTCGAAAAATATTTTGTGGGATTTTTCAAATGTTTGAAATTTAATTTTTGCATTGCATTTGCATTGTTCTTAACCCCGCTGGCGTGTTTTGGCAATCCTGCCCGGCTTGCCGGTGACAGGGAATCCCGAAATGCCCAGCAGCCCTCGACCGTGATAAATCACATCGTCGCTATCGTTTTTAACGGTAGGAGACGGTTTTGATTTTGAGTCCGGGGTACCCTCAGTGACCAAAACCGGCCTTTGCATATAGTTAACCATAGAACCCCACATTAGATAACCAACCAATGTGTTAGGATTATGTGCTCCATCCTGTTACGTGCTATGTGTTACCGTCTTTCCAAGCATGCCATACTGCATACATGCATACACTTGCATCCGTACATATTCGTGTCTTACATGTTGTCGGCATAGCATAAGTTAGGTTTCCGGCAATTAGTAGAAGGTTGCCTTGGCCCGATGATGAGTCGCGCATCCCATATGCGTGTTGTTCTTACGAGTAAGCCTTTAGGACGACCGGACATGGGAAAATTTGGATCATCAAACTCCTAACACTGATCTAAACGGGTTTAAGGGACCTTGGCCCGAGGAGGGTCAATCGCCCTTAGGCATCTGATCTTAGATCATTGTCGGAATTTGTGTGGATCAGAATTTCCCAAATCCGACCATCCGATATCAAGGAGTTATCACTTAAAAGAAAACTTGAGGATTGGGGCAATCTTCCAAAGCTGTCGCATTCAGTCTAGGAGACTTTAAATCCATGGAGTTCCCGTTTAGTTTTAGTGCTTCGGCAATTAGTAGAAGGTTGCCTCAGCCCGATGATGAATCGTGCATCCCATATGCGCGTTGTTCTTGCAAGTTAGCCTTCAGGACGGCCGGACGTGGGAAAATTTGGATCATCAAATTCCTAAACACTGATCTAAACGGGTTTAAGGGACATTGGCCCGAGGAGGGTCAATCGCCCTTAGGCATCTGATCTTAGATCATTGTCGGAATTTGTGTGGATCAGAATTTCCCAAATCCGACCATCCGATATCAAGGAGTTATCACTTAAAAGAAAACTTGAGGATTGGGGCAATCTTTCAAAGCTGTCGAATTCAGTCTAGGAGACTTAAAATCCACGGAGTTTGAGATACCTCCGGTGTTGGTCGTGCCCGAACGGCCACCGTGATTTGAACTAGCCTTAAGGTCATTAGTATCTGGATTACAACACCCAAATTGCTTTGTCTCGGATGATCAAGAAAAGCGATTGGCTCTGATTCCAACAAGTTTGGAATTTAACCTGCCGAGTAATGGTCTACCCGGGGTGTTGGAAAATCTTCTGTGCAATGATCTTAAGTGAAATTCGGATCCGGTAGACTAACCCTAGGGTTGTACATGCAGTCTAGGAGACTTTAAATCCACGGAGTATGAGATACCTCCGGTGTTTGCCGTGCCCGAACGGCAGCCCGTGTTTCGAACTAGCCTTGGGCCCATTTGTAACTGGATGGCGGCACCTCATTGCTTTGTCTCGGATGGTCAAGAAAGGATAACGGTTGCGGCTTCAACATTTAGGCTGAAGGTTGAAAAGCCGTAACTGCCGAGTAAACGACTTACCCGTGGTGTTGATTCAATCTGCTGTGCAATGGCTCTAAGTGAGATTTGAAACCGGTAGACTAACCATAGGCTAACCTTAGCATAATCTATAGGATAGATGTCAGTCTAGGAGACTTTAAATCCACGGAGTTTGAGATACCTCCAGTGTTTGCCGTGCTCGAACGGCTCCCCGCGTCTCGGGCTAGCCTTAAGTGCATTTGTATCCGGATTTCAACAATCTTATTGCTCTGTCTCGGATGGTCTATAAGGAGATTGGCTCTGATTCCACGACGATTGGAATTTAACCTGCCTGTCATGACTTACCCGTGGTTGTTGTTTCGAACATCTGTGCAATGTCTTAAGTGAGACCGAGACCGATAGTCTAGATCTTAGGACGACACGATGCAACGACACATGCACAACATTTCCTTCAATAAAACCAGGGGCACAATCTGAATTTGACCTTTTTGCTTTACTGTCAGTCCCGAGCCATTGATCCAAGAAAGAAGCCTTACAACTTCCCGAACAGAAGTTGACTCAACCCAAACCTCAAGACATGGATGTTCCGGCTGAAATCGAAGGACTCAAGATGGCTGTGAATAACCTGGGAAATCAAATCACCCAGCTCATAATCATGGTGCAAGACATCCGTGACTGTCTTCCGGGGGTCCAAGAGAACCTCCAACGACCTGGAAAAAGCCCAAAAATGGCCGCAGCTTTGGCCAAGATCTCTGAACTGGAGGAGTCTATCATGGAAGGATTCAAACCCATATGCTTTGGAAATTCCATTGACACGAGAGATGTGGAGATGCACCACTGGGACGTCGAAAAGGACCACCTCACTCCAGAAGGCGAAAAGGTCTACCTCGAGAAAGCCAAAACACCATTTACCAACAACAATGCAAAAGCCACCCTCAGCTCCACAAATATCAACCACAACTTCTCAACCAGCACCATCAGCAAAGCCAAACCAACCACCACCATAATCCAAATCAACCGGCCCAAAGACCAATCAAGAAAATTCTCCCAATTCCCCGCACCTCTGTCCTCGGTCTATGAAGAGCTTCTCATCGCCGGTCTTCTTAAACCACTCTCTCCAACTCCTTTACCTCAAAAGCTCCCAGCTTACCACAATCCAAATGCCTTCTGTGCCTTCCATCAGGTGCCCGGTCATGCTACCAACAATTGTCAACGCCTCTGTCACAAGATCCAGGATCTCATTGACGATAAAACCATCTCTCTTTTGCCATCAGAATCCAACACTCCTCAACAAAAACAAGATCTCAGTGTCAATCAAATCAGCCTCACTTCCACTAAAAATGCCCCTTCGAGCTTCACCAACATTGATCCCAACCAAACTGAACCAGTCAACGAAGTCACAACCCAAATCAACCGCCCTCAAAGTCGACGAAGAAAATTTTCTCAACTCTCTGCACCTTTGCCCTCGGTCTATAAGGAGCTTCTCATGGCTGGTTTTCTCAAACCACTTCAACCAACCCCACCTCCACAAAGTCCTCCACGTTCCTACAACCCAAATACCTTCTGCATCTACCACCAAATACCCGGTCACCCTACCGAGAGATGCCAACGCCTTCGTCACAAAATACAAGATCTCATTGACAACGGATCCATCTCTGCTCCACTGGCGAAACCAAGCACCTCGTCAAATCAATGAACCATCGATGGCCATGTAATAAGTCAATCTTCCACGAGTCTTGGAAGTATTCAAGTGTCAAGTCAAGAATCAGTTTGCAAGTCGTGTTAGTTTGTGTCTTTGTTTTCCTTGTCTGTGTGTTTTTCTTCGAGTCTGTCGTGCTCTCGTGTCTGTGTTTTTCAAGTTCAAGTCTGTAATATCTTGTTGTCATCAAGAAAAAAAAAAAAAAAAAAAAAGAAGACCAAAAATAGAGTCAACTTTGTAGTCCCGAACTACGCATGACCTGATTCCTTGCAAAGGGATACGTAGGCAACCCTTCATGGTTCGGTCGCAACTATCAAAATTCAATGTCACGCTGTTGTGTTGTAATTGTCATCATAAACTTGGGTTTTTGTGATAATCCTTGAAATTGTTTTCCACCATCATTTGAGAAACATGAAAATCACTTCAAAACACGAGATGAATTTTGATTGAACCCTTGCCCCGCACAAGGAGGATTTCCAGCGGACCATTCCTCGATGTCGTCAAGAGGCGATGCTTTGACACAGGAAAAAGCCTGCTAGGTCGAAAACCTTCTAGGGCGGCCTAGGCAAAAAGTCAAGGCAAAAAGCTCGCTAGATCAAACTTCAAAATCAGATCTAGGCAAAAGTTAGAGCAAGCATGAGTTCTCCCTATCAAGTTGTGCAATTCAAGATGAAGAAAGGCATTCTTTGTTTGATTCCCCACATAAATATCCATTGCAAGCCCCTTTGAGCCTAAATCAATTTCTTTGAAAAATAACCCAGCTAGGCAGCTATCCCCCACACTGGGGTGAAACAAGAAATATGAAAGTGTCAAACACATGAAAGCCAGCATAGTGAAAGTGCCAGGGATATGAGCGCGTAAGGATTCAAAGTATCACAAGAATGAAAGCGCCAAACTCATAAGGTGCAACAAGACAAAGAGCACTGAAGAAAATTTGGAACGGAAAAATCAAATGAAAGGAAGTGCTCATTTAAAGCAAGAAGAGGCACATGAAAGCACCCATCAGAAGCAAAAGTGGCACAAAAAGTCCGAGATAGCTGCTAGCTCAAACAACCCCGAGGAAAAATGAGATGTTTTGAGCCTATAATCCTTCATTTGTTAAGCACATAACCTTGGCCCCGTCATAACCTTGATAAAAGTCCTTTCAGATTGGAAAGTGCAACTTGATAGTGAGAATTCAAGTCACAGGGGAACAGTCTAAATCTCCCTTGAAAATCAAAAGTCAAAGCATTGTGCAAACACTGACATCATGCAAAGCAAAGATCTAAAACTGGGGCATATCAACGAGTCTTCATCAGCAGCCCTCTAAACTTGGGCACTTTGAAGGAAAACCAATGAGGCATCATCAGCAATCTGGGGCATGGGTTCACGACAAGAAATCTTGTGTTTTATTGTAGATTTGAATGAACATCACTTGACGGAGTAAAACAATCACAAAATCAAAATCTAATTTTATCATGACAATTTCGACATCAATGGTGAAGCATGGTTGCCATCTTTCAGAAACTTTGGGTCAGCATAGTCTTCCATACCCTTCGAGTTGACATGTTCTTCCGTATCAACCTTTGCTCACTCGGGGCACCCCAATCAAGCCATTCACATAGTTGCTCATATCCGTCATGTCAACCTGGTCAATCAAATTCCCCAAGCCTTGTCTGTCACAATCCACCCCCTTGTCAAAAAGGTCGATCAAATTCCTTGGCCTTGTCGGTCTCATCAATGTCCATCCTTTTGTCCAAAAGGCCGATCAAATTCCTTGGCCTTGTAAAAATCCACCTCTTTATCAAACAGTCAATCATGTAGTCTTAATCTTGTCTATCCTTGACTCGTGGAAACAATTTCAATGCATCAAAGAACCTGTGTTTGGGTACATGGTCAATTAGTTGTCAAAACCATCAGCAGAGCCGAGAAAGAAAATCAGATTTGAGGATCATCATCTGTGGGGCATGTCAGCCTAATGCCATTTCTGGGGGAAGCATACACCCAAATCCAGGACTGGGGCATAGAAGCCTAAAAGCCTCAAACCAATCCAAAACCCAAGTTTTGCTAAGCTCCAACCCAAACCTTGGCCTCAAGGGAAAGACAGTAAAGCAAAAGAGCCAACCATTGAGCCTCCTACTTTTTTAAAGAAGGAATGTTGTCGTTGTTGTCGTCGAGTGTCGATGCACGAGTCGCATGCAATCGTCCTGCGGGACAGTTTTCAATCAATCGTCCTCAATCGTCCTGAGGGACAACTTTTAAATCAATCGTCCTGAGGGACAACTTTTAAATCAATGGTCCTAAGGGACAACTTTTAAGTCAATGATCCTGAGGGACAAGTTTTAAATCAATCAATCGTCCTGAGGGATAGTTTTCAACCAATCATCCTGAGGGACAAGTTTTAAATCAATCAATCGTCCTGAGGGACAGTTTTTAACTAATCATCCTGAGGGACACCTTTTTCAATCAATTTCAAGACCAGAAATGGTCACCTTTTCAAAATTAATTTTAAGACCAGAAATGGTCACCTTTTTCAAAATTAATTTCAAAACCAGCATGGTCAAGTCATTTGGGATAATCATTGAAAAGCCGCCTAGCTGGTGCACTCAATCAATCAATCATTTATTGTGTACATCAATCATGTCAAGTTGTTTGAGTATATTTGTTTAACCAGTTAGTGCATTTAATCAGTTGTTCTGAGAATTTGTTGTTGACGAACCATTGTGCCGCTAAGACCATCACATTTATGTGTTTGGTACAATAGCGTATTGATTGCCTCTTTGCTCAGTAAGCAATCACATTTCCTCGATTGTCTCGTTGCTCAGTAGACAATCATCTTATCATTGGTTATCTTGTTGCTCAAGGGATAGCCCCATTAAATTTAGCCTCCCCGTTGTTCAAAGGGTAGCTACACTCAATCACAATCACAATCCAATCACAATCACAATCACAATCACAATCACAATCACAATCACAATCACAATCACAATCCAATCACAATCACAATCACAATCCAATCACAATCTCAATCACAATCACAATCCAATCACAATCACAATCACAATCACAATCACAATCACAATCACAATCACAATCACAATCACAATCACAATCCAATCACAATCACAATGCAATCACAATCACAATCACAATCACAATCATAGTCACAATCATTT
The DNA here is from genome assembly GCA_963854785.1 of Vaccinium vitis-idaea. Taxonomy (NCBI): domain Eukaryota; kingdom Viridiplantae; phylum Streptophyta; class Magnoliopsida; order Ericales; family Ericaceae; genus Vaccinium; species Vaccinium vitis-idaea. The sequence goes on along the minus strand of OY978215.1, from coordinate 27,805,634 downwards.
GCTTTTAGTGTTTCGACTCGGGAAGTCTTGACGATTCACGTAAAATCATAATTCATTTGTTTGGCATTTCACGACCCGGGAAGGCTCGTTGATTCGCATAATTGTTTGGCATTTCACGACCCGGGAAGGCTCGTCGATTTGCATGTTATCAATCGTCCTGAGGGACAAAACTTTTTATATCAATCGTCCTGAGGGACAAAACTTTTTAAATCAATCGTCCTGAGGGACAAAGCTTTTTATATCAATCGTCCTGAGGGACCAAACTTTTTATAATCAATCGTCCTGAGGGACCAAAATTTTTAATCAATCGTCCTAAGGGACAGGAGAACCCGTTGCATTTGTTTGCATATGCCCCCAGGAACTACGCCGGTTTGATCCCTACAATGGGGTACGGAGGCAGCCTGAGTGGCACGACCGATTGATCTTTGAAGTTTTCCTTTGTGACTTGAGATGTATCGCGGGGAATGAGTCGGGTTGTCTATGTCTTGGATGTCACTCATACCAAATCAATGGCATCGAGTCCCGTCCAAGAGGGGCAACTGTAGACACCCCGATTTTGAACCCAAGATGCACTCGAGCATTCCCAATGATGAAATAGACCAATCGTGCATACCTCGAGGCTAAGAACAAGGCTTGAACTCACCGAACCACCCTAAACCATTCTAAACCCTCCTAGAACAACCTTAAACCAACCAAAATGACCAAAATACCCTTCAAACCATCCATAAACCATTTCAAAACAAACCCAAGCCTACATCATCTTCTAGTACATTCAAAACCCTCTTTATTGATATATAATACGTCTCAATCCATTTTGAAATGAGGGAGATGTGTCCGTTTTACCAAAATGACTTATTTTCCCGACCTTCTGAGGGTAAAATGGTCACATACTTGAATGTACAAATTATCTTGGGTTCAAACTACTTGGGTTAGAAAGTACACTCGACAAGCTTTCCAACGCTTCAAACCACGCATGAAACGGAGTTCGGTAGCACCCGGGGCAGCCCCGCAAAGTTTTACCTTTTGCGCAACAGCCTTGAGCGCTCAAGCCCTGGACCTTGAGCGCTCAACTCTGATCCAGATCAGTTTTCTGCAGAACATCTAATCATGATATTCTACTGCAAGAGGAGCGTCTACCTATGTTTTCTACTGCCTAAATACACTTCCTAGACCCTTGAACATCTCCTCAATCACCCCCCAAACCCAATTCAAAAATTAAACCCATTTCTCTCTCTATATAAACTCCCTTTGGCTGATCTCTTACACTCTCACACCCTTCATCAGCCCTCTCCACTCTCTCTCATCACTTCAATCACGTTTTAGCCTTTCTCTCCTCCATAGCCACCACCCTCCATCATCTTCAACCTCCAAAACACCCAAAAATCTCATCTTTAAGGCCTACAACACATGGGTCTTTGAGAAACCAACTTCAACAGCCCCTCTCTCACTCTAACAAGCCATTTACAGCCCATACACTCCATCAATTTCGTCCAAACCTAGCTCTTCCATCAAAACCCACCTCATCCAAGCCAAAATCACCATTTTAAGCTCAAATCCTCCATCATCCACTCAATCAATCACTCAATCAACCCTACACTTACACTCCTCTGACCAAAATACTTCATCTATAGCCCATAAACATAGCCACTACCCATCCATTCATCAAACCACAAGTTCAAGCCTTGATCATAGTCGAAAAGGTAAAAAAACATGTGAAAATCACTATTTTGGTCTTGCTGAGGGAGACCAGTGGGCTCATTCAAGTTCCTCATACTTGAAATGAGCCTACAAGTTCTGAAAAGTATCATAAAATAGCAGAATTTGGCGATCTGGGAAGGGCTTGAGCGCTTAAGGCCTTCACCTTGAGCGCTCAAACCCCAACAGATAGGCAGTCACAGTGTTTCAGCCATAACTTTTTACTCCGAACTCCGTTTTCAACGTATTATATATCAAAACGTAGATAATTTGAAGGGCTACAACTTTGTAGTTTTGTGTTTTTCTCATTTCTATATCAAAACCCTCCAAAACATGCAAATAGTGTCGGAAAGATAAATAATTTTGTTCAAAATGGTGTTTTAAGTTCTATTTTTCTCCTTCATTGTGTCTAGTAAATGTGAAAGACTACCATATCTTTGGTGTTTGTGTTCAGAAATTATGAAAGACTACCATATCCTTTGCTGTTTGTGTTCAGAAATTGTGAAAGACTACCATATCTTTGGTATTTTTTGTGTTTAGAAATCGTGAAAGATTACCAAATCTTGCTGTTATAAGTTGTTTCATTTTATGGTAGATACTAGGGATTGCCCATGCCTAAAGGCACGACGGGGCGTAATTTAACCTCAATTTGATAAATTAGTTACCATAGTAAATAGCTCAGTACTTTCGTGCGACTTTTCACCCAATAACGAAACCAAAGGTCAGCGTAAGAATCCGAAGAATTTTTAAAAAAATTGCCCAAGAGCCAATGAAATACTTTTATTTTTCTGTAATCTCAACTGTATTGCAGCCTATCAACCCAACCTCCTCTAAAATAGTCTTGCGAGATAAGCTTCACACATTATCATCTAATTTGAGTATCTGAACATTTACTAAACTTTGGAAAAAAGAGACGTTACTATACACCATCATTGATCAATCGGAATTCAATGCGAAGACAAATATTATAATTGGATGGGGAAATAGAGTTTGGGACTATAATCTATAAACAACGTGCATGCTTGGGTATTCGTATCTGTCACGCCCTCAATTTCCAAAAGATAAATATATATAATCCACGTGGAAGTCAACATCTCCCACGGTCAAAGTCAAAGTCTCACAATATGACTTACAAAGTCAAGGTCAACAAATTACAATAATCTACGGGCAACCGTTCCCCAAATGAAGTTTATTGGTGTTAAGTGTCATTACAAACCCATAATCAAAAGTGAAATCAAGTTAAGTTACATAATCATCTTATCAAAATAACAAATGCCAAGATGATGAAGTAACTCTTCCGTTTAATTTTCAAAAGTGATGCATGCACACGCTTCACGCAAATTTATGTCATGCTCCTCCGTGCTGGGTACCTGAAATTGATAGGTTGAGCTACACAAGCCCAGTAGGAAAACGTCTACCAATTCTAAATGCAATGAAATGCAAGTGAGGCATAGAAGAAAAGAATGGAAGCCCCGCAATAAATTTGAGGAAGCTACACAAACCAAAGGACTTTGATGAAACCACAATTACCCAAGATTCGTCCACTTTCACTCTATCGTACCCAATACGTACCCGACACGTCTCACGTGTACAATACATTCATTCATCATGTCTCAAGTTCTTTATAGTTATTTACTCATTACATTCCTCGCGACACGTCCATTGGATGGACCGAGTATCATTCCGGGCTACCATATAGGCCCCGTATCATCTTCCCCTTGGCCAAGGCATAATTCCTCGCGACACGCCCATAGGACGGCCCTAGTATCATTCCGGGCTACCTTTCGGCCCCGTATCACAGATTATAAGTTCATATTATCATTTATCAAGTTTCAACGTCAATCTCATATCAAACATAACCCACGTTTCACATTTTCTTTCCAATGGTGTCTCGTACTCACTATTCGACATAAAAACATTGTAAAGTATCATTGTGCATACGGTGTTCTCACTAGATCACTTAATCATCAACCACAAGCGTAGCAACACCCAGCAACCTTACAAAATTTCAAGGTGATTCAAGAGGACTTCAAATTAACTAAGTTCAATACCCAAAATTTAACTCATCTAACAACTAATTGATGGAGAAAATCATTAGAAGCATAGAACAAGCACAAACCCCAACTCAATGTGACTAGGAAATGGGTTTTCAAAGGAGATTTTCAAAATCAAAGGGGAGCTGATAAAGTGGGAAGCAATACATACAATACACATTCATATACATTTAGGAGAGGTAGAAATTTCCCTACCAAGATGGGTTTTGAACAAAACCCTAGAGTACCCAACTGATTTAACGAGTTACAAGGGTGAGGTTTCACTCACAATCAAAGAGAGAGGGAAAAACGTGGGTGAAGCAAGAACAAGACCCAAATCAAGAGTTCTTACCTCCTTGAGTGAAAAATCCGAAATCCAAGGGAGATTCACGAACCCAATGTGAAGATGTTGAAGTTTTGAGGTGGATTGATGTTAAAAATCACAAGATTTGAGGTAGGGATGAAGAGAGAAGGTAGAGGGGTGATTTTAGGGTTTGTTTCGTGGTTTTGGAGTAAAGAAATGAGCCCAAGACCCTTTTTATAGAAGGCTGTGACGAGCTCAAAATTTGCAGAAAATTCAGTTGGATACCGGTATCAAGAAAAACCCATACCGGTATCTAGACTTTCTGATGGCTCAAAATCTGCCGAAATGTAACTGGATACCGGTATCAAGAAAAAGTCATACCGGTATCTAGACTTTATGTTTCGCTGGATATCGGTATCAAGAAAAAGCCCTACTGGTATCTAGACTGAAAATTTCTAAATTTTTACCACCTTCGCCAATTCAAACCCCGATCACTCCCAACACTTTTTCAACATCTCTAAACACCCACACAACTTAGTAATACGCATTCCTACCATTTACTTAACCCCCGGTACACCAAGATATACACACCCATACAATACTTAGAAAGAAACACATTTTAAAACATTAACAATTCATTCACATTACCTAAAATGGATAAAAGATAGAAAAGAATTTCATGAAATTCCGGGTTTTATAGTATCCTTTTAAGATCCTATAGCAACTTCACCATCTGATATGTCAACCTGATATGTCAACTACACATCACGGAATAGTACCTGAAAAAATAAAAAAAATCTACAATCAAAACAATTAACATCTAAGCACTCCAATCTCGTACTATTTAAAGCACATGACTACCTACGACTATCTCCTAATAAACTCATTATCTGAATAAGCAATCAAATATTGAACTCCTTTTTCGAACCTCATCACATTTTTCTAATCGCACATAAACAATTAATTCAAACTTAAGCAACCCATTCTTGTGCTCAACTTTTACAGAGGCAAAGTGGGTCTTACCATATCACCACTATATCCGGAAGCAACACCATCAAACAATCCTGCAATGAAAAACACACCACCAAAACCCAAATAAAAATCCGAAACTCAAAAAAGGAGTCAGATCAAGCAATGTTTTATTCGTGCATTTTATCAAACAGTAATCGAGCATTGTCCATTAGATCAAAACTTTTCACTATATTGATTTTTTTTTTTGAACAGCTTCTTAACTACATTGATGAGATATTAAGCCATGGTTGAGTTCCACTCCCATATGCTCCAATTCTCGTTCCCACATGACTTTAATTTGCAGCTGTACCATGAAAAAAATGCATCAAACGAACCACATACACAAATTGGATGAATATCCCCCACCCCCCCCCCCCCCCCCCCCCCCCCCCCAAAAAAAAAAATGCAGTTTTACACAGATGGATTGAGAGAGAGATAGAGGAGTTGTAGAACTACTTGACAATTAGCACACAGATTAGGAACCATTAGATTTATGGTTTGGGTTCAAAAAACACCAAATAGTTACTTTGGAACTTGTACACTCGCCAAATCTAGTGCTTGTGTCATGTATACAAAAAAATTCCAATTTAGAGTGGAAGATTGCAGAGTAGCAATTACCACCAACATAGAATGAAAGGTAGCTAATTAATCGTACTATTCATAGAAGGAAACGGAAAAGAACAAAGCCCTGCTAAATGAAAGGTGTTTCTCCTTTCATTATATTTTTCCTTGACGTACCCTTATCGAGTAATTTCACCACAAAAAAACTGTATGTAAACCACAAAATCTGTCCTTCGTAGAGGAGGGAAAAAGATCTGCTTTCATAAAAGGTATTCGGTTTCAAGCAATGTTCCAATTTGGCCTTTTATCAAACAGTTGGTGATCATTTTGTGGTTTGTGGGAAATAAAAAAAATTGAAGCAAAAATATAAATGTAGAGTTGTCCATCATCACCTTCCTTATCAGAGAAGTGTAGAAATTAACATCATTCCGCAGTTTCCAATCTTCCTCTCTGAAACTCCATAGCTAGCTTCTATCCTTGACTGCTCCTGAAAAAATATTCATCCACTTTAGAGAATCAAAACATATACCACAAACAAAAAAGAAAAGAAAAAGGAAACAAAATAAAATGAAAAATCCTAAATAGAGAAAACCAAAGGGGATTTCTAATAAGATCACCAACCACCATACACTCGTATGTTTTTTGGCGATGTTGGCAATGAAATCAACGGTCGGCAGACCGATCGTTCACCAGAAGCACTTCCTTCCCTCGCCATGCCTTCCACGGAGTCGCCGCCATTAATAAAGCTTGTGTGTGCGTGTGTGTGTGTGTGTGTGTGTGTGTGTGTGTGTGTGTGTGTGTGTGAGAGAGAGAGAGAGAGAGAGAGACAAAGACGGTAGTTGGGTGGTGGTTGGTGGTGTGAGCGTGGAAGTGGAAGGAGGTTCGAGAGAACAGAGAAGAGATCTGGACGAAGATGGGGAAGAACAGAAAAACTGGATGAGAATGGGTCTGGATCTGAAGAGAGAGTGATAGTATTGGTAGACCTATGTTGGTCTATTCATTTGGGCAAAGAAGAGACAAGGCCGTGATTTTGGATTCAAAATTTGAACCCTTTTTTTTTTTTTTAATCAACGACAACCCTTCAATTGGACTTCCTAGGAGATGAATATTTTATGAGAGGAATATTTTGGACCGTTGGATTGTGTAGAATGAAGGGTGGAGATTCGCTAGGAGATGAATATTTTATTCAAAACAATCCTTGTTTTGTTATATAGATTATAATCTGTGGATTCTGGAAATTAATATCATATTCTGTAATTTCAGCAAATGGCAGAAGAATCAAGTGAATCAACAAACCATGAAGTGGCAGAAGAAACAACGGAACCCAAAGGTCTGGAATTGGTACCTGTAGAATATGATCCAACTAAGCCGTTAGCAGCAGTTCCTCCAAGTCCGACAAAAAAAAGAAGAGTAAGGAAAAAAGTCACAGAATTGCCTGCTAAAAAGGTTAAGATCAAGACGAAGAAAGCAGACCAAAAAACTGAAAAAAAGAGTCCAAAGAAGAGAGCAAGAACGGAGAAAATGGAAAAGCAGATCGATGATGTCCAGAGTCCAAGGAAGAGGGCCGCAAAAGACAAAGAAGAACAGTTAAGTCCCGTCCAGAGTCCAATGAAGAGAGCTGCAAAAGACAAAGAAGAACAGTTGAGCCCCGTCCAGAGTCCAAGGAAGAGGGCCACAAAAGACAAAGAAGAACAGTTGAGTCCGTCCAAAAGAACAAGATCTGCCACCAGAAACAATTGTTGAGTCCGTCCAAAAAAGAAGGCAGACAAGAAGGCTAAGGCATCACCATCTGCTAAAAAGCCTGCAAAACAATTGTCGAGGCGCAAAGAAAAGGCAAAAGAAAAAGAAATAGAGGATGAAGAAGATGAGGAGGAGGAGGAGGACAAGGATGAGAAGGAGGAGGAGGAGATGGATGAGGAGCAGGAGGAAAAAGAAGAAGAACAAGAAGAAGAAGAAGAAGAAGAAGAAGAAGAAGAAGAAGAAGAAGAAGAAGAGCAACAAGAAGAACAGTATGGTTACCGTTACAAGATGACTGCTAAGACAAAAAAGTCCGCCCGTTCAAATCAAAGGTTTGTCAACTCAAATTGTATCATTGCCAAAATACCTACAAATTAGATTATCTGTCTCATTTCGAAATCTGAAAACTGCAAATCCATGCAGGTCTAGTGCAAAAAGCCTTACTCCTATGCAAAAGAAGAAGCCATATGAGAAACAAAAATTAGACGCGATGGAGGGTGTGAGCAAAACGAAAAGAGAAAAGAGGAAGCATCCAAGTCCTATTCAAACACCAAAGGGGAAGAAGCCAAAAAAATCTGAAAAACAAAGTGAAGAAGATGTGAAGGAGAAAGAGGTGAAGAAGCAAAGGAAAGCGAAAGCTGTTGTCGAAGAAGAGGAGGTTCAAGAAGTGAATGTCGAAGAAGGTGGTGTTCAGTACAGGTTAGCATTGTTCCCGTACCTTGTATAATTCCACATAATCAACTGTATGATGTAGTTTGCTGCAATTTGCGTCATTTTCATGCCAATGAAATCAACAGATTGCCATATATCTTAACAAAAAATTTAAACATATTTGGTAATCTTTTGGAAGCTGGGTTCTGTTTCATGCTTTTCAAAACAAACAGATTACCAAATAGGACTACATTACTACTTTGTATAATGAACATATATGGTAGTCTGTTGCAGTCCTAACGTACTTAGTCTGAGATAACTAGCGTTTTGCTTACTGTTTTTCCGTGCTAATTTCTTGCAGATCCAACCTCGTTAGCTTGGTAGAACTTGTAAGGGGAATAGAATTCTCAAAATTGCAAAAAGAGGATATTAGAAAATCACCTTTTGGTAATCTTCTTCTTTGTGTCATTGAGAAGATGATGGATGAGAGCTACGTGAAGAAGAGTGATTTCGAGACTCTGAAATTGGTGAGTCGGTATCAAGGCCATGGTGGAAGGTTCAAATTGGGGAGCAAAACTGTTAAAATAACAGAAAAGGAGATGACCCTTATATTTGGACTACAATCCAGCCCCAACAGGATCAGATTGGCTCCAAAACCAAATACAAAGTTTGTTGACCGAATTTGCGCCAAGACTAATAGGATTGTATCCATTGGTAGTCTGAGGGAATGCTTTGAGAAAGTTGTGAAGAATAATAGGCCACAAGATGCAAATGATGTGGCCCGTGTGCTCACTCTATACCTCCTAGCTACGGTTTTTTGCCCACACACCACATCAAGGCTAAATTGGAATTACTTAGAATTTGTTGAAGACTTGGAGGCTAGCACATCGTACGCGTGGTCGACGTACATTACAGATGTGTTGTGGGACTTCTGGGAATAATATCTATCCTTTCTCATATCATACCTACAAATTAGATAATTTTTGGTTATCTGTTCGTCGGTTTTACTAATCTGGAACCTGCAACATTACCATATCTGGATATTATTAGTTGTGATGTTTGATGATTAGATTAGACAATCTGTTGCTATCTGTGATCTGCAAGTCTGAAAGATTACCATATCTTTTGTTGTTTGTGTTCAGAAATATTGAAAAGACTTTCATATATTTTGTTGTTTGTGTCCAGTAATTGTGAAAGACTACCATATCTTTGGTGTTTGTGATCAGAAATTGTGGAAGACTACCATATCTTTTGTTGTTTGTGTTCAGTAATTGTGAAAGACTACCATATCTTTTGTTGTTTTTGTTAAGTAATTGTGAAAGACTACCATGTCTTTGGTGTTTGTGATCATAATTCTGTATCACTGGTTTTATTGGCAATTTTGAATGTCAAATTAATTTATATTTTCATTAAAAACAGTATTGGTTGTGTGAGCATACAACTCTAGTGAAGAAAGGAGCTCCGGCAGACTTCCCAAGATTAACAAATGGAGGCTAAGTGACATAACTAAGTTGTTGGTAAAGACTCCATTGCACTCTCTTGAACTGGGAAATGTAAGCTTATTCCTACATAAGTACTTTCTACTCAACATCTGAATAATATCAAGGTGTTTGACGTATTTTCATTACAGGTGATAGACTCTGAGTTGGTGCCAACTGATGAAGAGCAAAAATTGTTGCAATTTGTCGAGGTTGTGAAACCCGAGCCGGATAATGACAAGACGACTGTAAAGCCTGCTGACAAGGAGCCAAGCATGGAGGAGGTGGAAAACAAGGAGCGTCCTGCGGATGCCTCTTCGAAGCTACAGGCAGAAAATCAAATGCTCCAAAATGAAGTGAAGAGGTTGAAAGAAGAGAATGTTGAGCTTCGGAAAACAATATCAATGCTTGAATAGCAAGGGATGATAGCTTTCAGCAACGTGCATTTGAGAATGACACGATTGCTGACCTTGGATTTGAAGTCGAGACCGTGCACGTTGAGAAGCAAGTCTTGCAGGGTGAGATTATCAACAGGGAAACGGAGATCGGAGCCTTCTTGGTTGTTAACGACATTTTGAAAGAGCAAGTGGAAGAGAAAGAAGAAAAAATTGGTGAGTTGTTGGACAATATTGATGACTTGGAGACACACAATGTTACGCAAGAATACAAGGTACAATGAACATACTTCCTTGTGTAATGCTTGTTTCTTTTCCTTTTTCGTCTATAGGAACAACATAGAGGACTTACCATTTCGCATTGTTTCGATAAAATAGAAAAATCAAGATGTTGGAGAGGAGAAGGATGAGAAAAAGCAAGGTGGACTCGAGGACGAAATGGTCCCAGATGAAGAAGTGGAGAGGACAACCATTGGAGCATACACGAAAATACTTGGTGATGACAATCCGATGACAGAAAAGGGTAATAAGGTACAAGGTGACCTGTCTTCACTTGTCAAGGGTGTTAAGAAAACAACCACAAGAACAGAAAAGAGGTTGGATGACTACGTCTACCCTGATGACAAAAAGGAAACAAGAAGACCAAGAAGAAAGAATGGAGGCCTCATATGTCAGAGTTGCATAAACTGATGTCGCCAGAAGATGAGGAGTTATTGAATCAGCTGTGTGATTGCGAGAATGATGATCCAAAGTAAGTAAAACCACATTCCTGCACTCCCATTGCCTAAATTCACCAACAAAATATTGCTAAAATGTAGTCTGTTTGTTCTGTTCTATTGAAACAGAGCCTAGACTCCAATAGACTACAGTATATTTCAAAAAATCTGGCATTATACAGAGTACTAATATTAACATATTATGTAATCTTTTAGTCTTCTTGGCATGATTCAGAGTCCAGATTTTAACAGATTACCGCCTATGTCATAAAATATGGCATTATACAGAGTACTGATATAAAAATATTATGTAATCTTTTAGTGTTCTTGGCATGAATCAGAGTCTAGATTTTAACAGACTACCTTATATATCTTAAATCTTGCATTATACAGAGTACTAATCTGTACATATTATGTAATCTATTTTCTTTGCATGATGATTTCCTTTACCAAATGCAGCATCACTATCTAGACAAACAATGCGTCAAGAGATACCGTGGCATTGAGCGACATAATTAAACTCTTGGATGATGGAGATGTGTCAAACTCGGTAATCGATGGCTTTGCTTTGGTCCTTGAGAACATGCAGAAAAACACTACAAAAGACGAATGGAAACAATGTTTATTTCTTGTCCACATGCTGGGTAAATGGATTCCCTGTTATTTTTTCATTTTCCCTTTGATTTTACGTATCTCTCATTTCATATCAGTATTGGAGAAAAAATAACTAACCAACTGTCATTCAACAGACTTTAATCCACTCGGAAAATCCTGAACTCAGGGAAGTTCTCCTTGGCAGAAAACTACAAGAAATGTTTGAAAACTTTGAGAGACATGGCAGTGACTACTACCGGTTCTTGGTTTTCCCTATGAATTCCTTGGGAAACAGGCCTCGAACTAAAAATTCTAATTCGTACCACTGGACAATTCTCTTTTATGATGTCCATGAGCAGGAATGGAAACACTACAATTCTTTGAGGAAGAGAAACGGTGCGGATCCATATCTACAAGATGCAATCACAGTGGTAAAATGCATTTACATTTATTGGAATTATCATAATCCATATTCGAACAATAACACAAACACTAATGTTTTGTTTTGAAAACGCAGAAAAACTATGTTGAACAATACATGAGGCGCCGGCATGCTGATAAAGTAAAGCAACCATCCTTCAACCTCTTTTCATCTCCGACAACACTATTTCAAAGCCATGATTTTAATGCTCCAATCACCCCGGCTCAAGATGCGCCACAGCAATTTGCAACAGCGTAAGTTCCACTTATTGTAATTTCTTAAGTTAATACAACCACCAAAACGACCCTCCTGTAATCGTCGTTTTTAACTGCTATCTACAAAAAAACCTGCAGGGTTGATTGAGGAATAATTTTCTACTACATAATGGCGAAATTAGCAAATCAAGAGCCAATCCCTCCGCCAATCAGTAAAGACGATGTTTCCAAATTCAGAGTTCATTTGGTGAACGTCTTCTTGAACGATCCACCAAGATCTTGGTAAGTCAGCAGTCAACTTTCTCTCTCCAAGTTCAATCTCACAACCTCTATGGATTAAATTACATATTGTATTCTTACCCATAGGCTGTGCTACTACCAACTCGCACCCAAGAGGTTCAGGTTCTCTAGGCAAATTTAATGCAAACTGACTAGAAATGAAGGAATTAGTCGATCTCGAATCAAAAAGTACATAAGTAGGCATATAGCATATAGATACGGTACTTGCCACTACCGACTCTGTATTACGCGGGTCTCCAGGTGTCAATGCAAACGCCTTTGCCGGTTTCTGATTTGCTCCAAATTTTTTATTTGCGCCTACTTGCTGCCCTGTGGTTTGCCTTCCCGATTTACCCAGTGGTACTGCATTAGCCCCCGTTAACTTCCTTGGACAGTTCCTTTGAATATGGCATAGGTATACAAAGGGCAAAGGTCAGCGCATTTCATTCAAAACACTCCCTTTGGGCGCCCAAAGTATACCAGGAGATTGAGAAGGTGACCAGAGAGCATAGGTATACAACCGATGTGGCCAGGGCGGTGGTTAGACATAGGTTGGATGTGTAGCAGGTCGGTGTAGGGCTTTTTTTGGGGCTTCTGAATATTTCAATTTGTATCCCATAGGTAATATTCAAGATTGTGGATTGTGAACCCACCTCCAACTTGTGTCTAACCACCGCCCTGGCCACCTCTATCGCCTCTTCTATAATCTGTTGCTGCACATCCAACCTGTCTCTCATCGGTTGTATACCTATGCTCTTTGGTCACCTTCTCAATCTCCCTTTGGGAGCCCAAAGTAAATAATGCGCTGACCAGCCTTTCCAAGCAAAACACTCCCTTTGGGCGCCCAGACCTTACCCTTTGGGCGCCCAGACTCCCCTGCTTTGGGCGCCTAAACCTCATTCCAGATTGTGTGATTTAGAAGTCAAACTTGAGCGGAAAGATCATGGGGAGATTTTTTCAGTTGGTTTTTGCAGAGGATCTTTGAGAGAGGTAGTGGGGTGTTTGGGTGGTCTAATTGGACCCCTAAAACAACACCTAAGGGGCTAAACCAACCCCTTGACCTCATATAAATACCCCCCATTTCCCCCATTTTCAGGGGTGATCAATCGTTTACATTATTAAGTTGTTACTCTGTCAAATTGAGTCCAGAAACTTCACCCCAAATCAGAGCCACTCTTCCTCATTCTTCCTAAGCCTACCCACTTCTTTACCCCCCAACCAACCTAAATACACTCACCTCATTGATCAAGCTCACATCAATCACCCATCATCATGTCTTCACAACTCTAACTCTAGTAGCCCAAATTCCAATCCACCCAACCATATAGATTAACCAAAAGTTTACACCCAAGTTCAAAATAAAGCTTCCAAGGTAGTTTTATCTACCTGAAAGTATTTAAAAAGGCTCTCTGAGGGACACCACCCAGTTCTTACTAGTTATTGGTACTAGATAAGGGCTTGGGAAGGTCACAAGTGCAACAAAAGAGCCCAAGGCTCTGCACCCATATTGACTATGGGCGCCCAAAGCTCCTCCCTTTGGGCGCCCAGTTTCTCTCTCTTTTACTGCTTTTTCTCACTTCAAAACAGTTTATTATTGTTTCAAATTCATTTATAACATGTTTTGGGGGCTAGAAGGCAGGTTTCATGGTCCTTATGTTCTTAAAAGTGGCTTTTAAAGGTGTTTTGGAGGTTGGATCATGTCTTAAAAGAGGATTTTTTTAGCAAAACACTTGCTATGTGGGATTTTTCAATGATTTCATGCATGATGTGAATTATGGCAGGAGGTGGATGAGGATTTTCAAGGGCACCCATACTCACTCTAGGCACCCATACTCACTCTAGGCACCCAAAGGGGGTTTTCTTTGGGCTCACATAGAAAAGCCTCATTCATCTCTCTCTCAAGTTCAAAGTCATTTTGTTGATGTTTATAAGCATAAAGAACTCCATTCCATGCATGAAATCAACTTAAATCCTCTTTGTTTCACTCCAAAACAACTTAAAAGTATGATTTTCAAGTTCGAACCATCTTTTAAACATGGTTTATGAGATGAAATTAGAATTACAGAAGCCTACACATCATTTTATACGTGTTTGAAGAAGGAACAAAGGTCAAAAGATGGTTTAGAGTTTAGACATAAGTCCAAACCAATTTTTGGGCACCCAAACCAGTTGCTTCGGGCACCCATATTGACTATGGGCGCCCAAAGCTCCCCCCTTTAGGCACCCAAAAAGTATCCAGGGGTGTGATCTATTCTGTGTTGGTGTGTGTGGGGGTCATTTTTGGGTCCATATGTGTTATTTTTCCATGTTTATATGTTATTTATCATATAATTCTCCATTATCATGCATCCACAACACATATCACAAGCATCCACGGCTTCCATTATATCGTTATGACTCCATTTATGTGCTCTCACTTTGTTTTATGGATAAAGTCTATCTAAGCAATGTTTTTTTGGTCCCTTAAACATTTAGTAGAGACCGGACATTGTGCCGGGCGAGAGGGGTTTCTTAAATACCTTCCCCTCTCGTAACGTAGCTCCCGAACCCGAGAGATCTTGGTAACTACGGACTGGTAAAACCTTTTTCAATATAAGGGCAAAAGAGTCATTTTTAAACTGGTTTCTAGGGTGTGGTCCTCAAACCCGGGTGGCAACTCCAGAAATCAAAATCATTTTTCAAACTGTGGAATTTGCGAGGTGTCCACATCACCCTAACAATTTCAGGTACCCAACACGGAGCATGATATGGATTGCTTGGAGTGTATGCATGCATCTCTTTTAAAAGCTTAACGGAGGAGTTACCTTGGCCCTGTTCGTTTCCCAGTTTAGTTTTAGTTTTGATGACATCATCATTTCTCTCATTTCTCTCTCTATCTCTCTCCACTCATTACACCTGATGACATCATCAAAACTAAACTAAACTATCTAACCAAACACAACCCTTATCATCTTGGAACTTATATTTTTGATAAGATGATTTTGTAACTTAATTAAGTTTCATCTTTTGACTTGGGTTTGTAATAACACTTGTAACTCATATACTTATTTTGGAGTATGGGGATCCCGTGAACTAAATTGTGTATGACTTTGACTTTATGGGTCGAGCTCGGATTTTGACCTGGACCTTAGACTTTGTTGACTTTCCACGTGGATTTATATTACTTTTACCTTTAAAATTTGAGGGCGTCACAAATTTAATTACTAATTAGGTTGAAAACAAGCTAAGCCGAGTCAAGTCAAGCTTTATATATAGTGTTCGAACTCGGCTCGTTAACTAAACGAGCTTAATTGCTCATTTGCAAACGACCCGAATCTAGTTCATTTATTCAACGGGTCTCTACAAACCATTCGAGCCTAGTTCATTTACTAAACGAGTATCTACAAATAAGTCGAATCTATGGAATTTTTGGCGCCAAACTGAGATTTAGAATGTTGAACTCAGCTCATTTAGTCCACGAGCCTAAAACCTAAGCTCAAGAGCCTAAAACTTAAACTCGACTTGATTATTAAACGGGTCTGATCAATTTGTTTGTAGCCCTACCCATCAATCTCTACCTACTTTTATGCTATAGTGATTTCCATGTGCTCTCCTCTCGTTTTGTATGATTTTTTGTTTTGTATAATGAAACTTCATTATGTTAGTCAATTAGTATTTATTTTATAAAGAATTAATTGAAAATTTCAATAAAATTGCACGTAATATTCAAATAGTTGCTATTTTCACTTCACAAAAATTTACATTTTGTTATTGGCCAAAAAACATCACCACTCTTAATTTTATCATAAAACTATAGCCAAATGTAAGTATAAGTAAGTGAATCTATCATATTTGTCACGCACTCAATTTTAATAACCAAAATACATATAATTTCCACCTAGGATAAGTCCAAAGCCAAACAATTCTCCTTTAAAAAATCAAAGTCAAAAGTATAATTTCATAGTCAAAGTTCAATAAGTCTCTAACCAAGGGCACCCGTACCCATTGATAAGTATTGAAGATTTTAAACTTATTACATATATCGAATATTGTCAAAAGATTGAAGAAATAAAAATTACATGATCATCTCCTAAAAATATATTAAGCATGGAAAGGATAAAGCAACGTCATGAACAAATGGGCTTCATGTCAAGCATCCACACTGAAAGCATTCAACTCATGTGCTTTGTCGAATACCTCAAAAATGATAGGGTGAGCTCACTAGCCCAGTTGGAAACTTTTCTACTAACGCTAAGGGTATAGAGAATGAAAGATGCACATGAAGATATAACAGACATGAATGAATTGACTAATAGGCACTAGGATTGATCAACTCAATATTAAATGTCCACAAGATACCCAAATGCCCAACCAAGTACCCAAGTGTGCAAGGAAATACCAAAGTTTTCAAAAATAACCCAAGTGTCCATCGATTTCCTCTTAACCGTTATAAATCATGTCGTGTATCCAATTTCATCAAATACCATATTCTTCATGAAACATTACATTTTCAAATACTTCACAAAATAACCACTTGTTTTAATAGGGAAAATATCCCTCTGCTGGATTTCGTGAGCTCCGTGCACCCCTGCTGAATTTCGTGGGCTCCGTGCATCCATGGCCAGGGACGCACCGAATGGTGGCCCTAGTATTCATAATTACCATTTTCAAATATCCATTTAGCCCTCATATGTCCAAAACATCCATTTAATCCGTTTCGCTCAAAATCTCGTACTATATTGATTTCGACTAAGTTAATGCGTGTTCAAGTTTGTGAGAAATCAAGAAGTGTCATGAATCATACCATGATAGGTTAGGGAAGAGTTCTCCAATAGGTTTCGTGGTGTAGGAAATGGATATGTCATTTACAAACCCGAACAAGCGACCAAAACAGAAGAAAATAATTTATTGGGAGTTAAGGGGGTTTGGATTGATCCGCCTCTAAAAGTGGATCGATCCACTTTGGTTTAGAGAAAAACAGAAGTATTTTGGATTGATCCAACTTTCAGGTCTACTAAGGCTGAACAGATTCATTTGGATTGATCCACCCCAAAAAGTGGATCGATCCAAATGCCTTTACAAGCAAATTTTGACAGACTTCTCCAAAATGAAGGGGTTTTCAATCCAAGTCAAAATTTTGGTTCCAAACAACAACCAAACATGGGGAAAAGATATAACATCAAGTGATTTAAGGATTTTGCAACCAAATGTGTAGAATTAAGCCCAACCAAGTTCAAAAACCCATTTCAATGGTGATATCCAAGGTGACTAGAAATTTAGGAACAACCAAGAACAATGCATCAATTTAACAATATTCCATTAAAGGAGGAAGAGATTTGTCCCTTACCTCACAAACCAAGCTTCAAATGTGTAGGAGATGGAAAAGCCTAGCTTGATCTTGCAAACCCAGCCAAAATGTTCTTCCTCCAAGTGAAACCAAGAAAACTCGGATTCCAAATCACGCGTAGTTGAGGAATATGAGGTTGGATCTTGAAGAGATGAAGTGTGAGAGGTGGATTTAGTGGAGTTTTTGGAAGAAATTTTGGAGAGGAGAAGAGAGATGGGCAGTCGGCTGGGTGAAGAAAGAGGGAGAGTGTATTTTGTGAGGTTTTAGCCTTGATACAACATATATATACAAACCACTTATTCACACACACGCCCCCTTATGTTCTAATGTATGTCTAATGCACCCAAGTGTTATTTTAACTACACATTACACTTTAAACATTCCTCACATTATTCCAACTTTATTTATGAAATATCACTTAAAAACACGGGTCCTTGCAATATTCCTCTTTGTTTTAATATTTTTTAATAAATATAAGGGTAGTGCATTAATTCACATGAACAAAAGCGTACTAATTCAAACAACTGCTCTCATCAAGTCAAATAATTCTACAATGCTCCTTGAAAAATCCCCTTTTTTCCCCCTAAAACGTAATCAAGTGCTCTTGAGTAAGATAAAGTAACAGAACAACTATTGCAGTAATAATAAGGTAGTATCCCTGAAAGGATATATATATTTTTTCTCTGCATGCCCTCCCAAATATATATATATAGGGTTAGCTTCTAATTTGGACCTCCCGTTTCCGGACCTCCATGATCCAAACAGTTTTTTGACGATCCGATCCGTCCAATGTGTTCAGAAGGTGTTTTCAAGGGTCCACGCGAGAAATCTTCAAAAGAAAGTACCGGGAAGGGCTTGATACAAGCAGTTTTCGCAAAAATTTTATATTTACAGTTTTTGCGAAAACTGCTTGGATCAAGCCCTTCCCGGTATTTTTTTTTGAAAATTTCCCGCGTGGACCCTTGAAAACACCTTTTGAACACATTGGACGGCTCGGATTTTCCAAAAATAATTTGCAACACAAAAAAATCATTTTTTCTTATTTCCGGGAGGTTTGGACTAGAAGTTTTACCTATATATATATATACGGAAAACTTCACATCCACACCTCCCGGAAATAAGAAAAAATTGGTTTTTTTTGTGTTGCAATTTTTTTTTGGAAAATCCGATCCGTCCAATGTGTTCAGAAGGTGTTTTCAAGGGTCCACGCGAAAAATCTTCAAAAAAAAATACCGGGAAGGGCTTGATCCAAACAGTTTTCGCAAAAACTGTATTTATATATTTTTGCAAAAACTGCTTGGATCAAGCCCTTCCCAGTATTGTTTTTTGAAGATTTTTCGCGAGGGCCCTTGAAAACACCTTCTGAACACATTGGACGGATCGGATCGTCAAAAAAAAATTTGGATCAAAAGTCCGGAAATCAAAAGTCCGGATAAGAAGTGGAACCTATATATATACACACATAATTTACAACTATCGCCAAACAAATTAATCTATTGAGTAGACGGTTATTTGATAATTCAATTTCGCATTTAGAACTTACTGTATTGAAAACTATAAACATTTTTTTTTTTAATAATCATACATCACATGCTAATAGTTTTAAGTGTCTCTCAAAATATAGGCTAATAATTATAAAAATATTAAGTTGCTTTCGACCACTTAACAATCGCCATCACTCCACCACTTCTACGGCTACAACTACAGCCAGCTTCCACTTGGATACCGCTGTCATCTTTTCAGCGCCTCCAACACTACAACCACCTCCATTTTTCCACTACCTTTCATCGCTGTAACTATCCCACGTCTTCACCATCATTTGTCATTGTTATTACCAGCACCACTCCTGTTGGCTGTTGCCGTTATCTTACCACCCACACTATGATGTACACATCATAGTGTATATTTTCATCTCTAATTTATCATTTGTTAAACCTTTAGATATTTTGTTCTTTCTTGTTCTTTCTTAATCTATTTCACAATTTTTTGTATTAGTTTAAACAATGAGACCAAATAATACGAAAATACATAAGATATACGTCACAATTGCATATTCTCCGCAAATTTTACTTTTTAGGCCAAGCAAAATTAAACTAGCACCTGAATATATTAGTTTTTGTTGTAGAAAATTATTTGGTGAATAGATTTACATAGATTTTCTTTTATGTATACTCTTGTTTTTTTGGAGATATAGGGTTATTGTTATTCATAGAAAAACCAGAGCACGATATCATACCAATAGATACTTTTTTCTCTTTCTATTTTTTTAAGTTTTTGTTATTAAGAGTATGTACTTTGTTTTGAGCTAATATATTAGGTATTCAATTGTGAATTTGCTGGATTGATGGATATCATAGTATAGGAATAAGTGTTCAAATAAACTCGAGATAAAATTATTACGTGATATATAAACTGTAAAAGAGTTTAGGTTGTTCAATTGACCATCTATGTGAAGCTATGGAGCCTATCTTATGGCTTTTAATTGGGTTCTTTACATTGTATTGGTTTGTGGGCTAATTTTTGGGGCTCGTTCAATTATTTTTGGTTAGGTTTTCAAATATTCAAATACTTATGCGTAGGGTGTTCAAATATTTTTAGTTGGAAGGACAAAACTTAAATAAAAGTACAAAAAATTACATGTATTCTATACAAAAAAATTTGTTCAGGGTCTTCACTTGAACACCCTAAGGATAATGTGGAGCCACCTGTGGTTTAGGTGTTGTTAAGGGTTTTTGGCGTTCTTTTTGGTCTGTTGGGTAGGTTTTGGAAGGGTTTGAGGGATTGTGAACCTTTCAAGGCCTTGTTCAAGCTTCGATACAATGTTTTTAACACTTTCTCATTATCAGGAATGCCTAAGAATATTCCCAAGTCACAAATTGGGGTGTCTACAACAGTGGCTATTTAGATTTGCCTGAGTATTTATGTCCAAAATAAGAAGAGTGTGTGTTTTTTCTTTTTCTAAATAATTAATATTAAAAGTAAGGGAGTTTTGCTCAAATTAGCCCCTCCCCTATGTAATATATTAGGAATGACTAAAAAAATTAAAAGAGGCTTCCCATAAGCGAGGGGGAGATCAGTAGCTAGATTAGTTTAGGAAAAATTACCAAAAAGTGGCAGTCAGTACCATTATGATGGTCCAACATCTCTAAATCTCTGAACAATCACGAACTCGTGGTAGCCATGCATAATTTGACACTTTTGCCTTTAAAATTAAAAGGCCACCTCGCTCTCTTGGTTTCATTAGGGTGTGGATAACAATTTGGGGGGAATGAATATCAATTACCATTTTGAAAGTTTTTTTTTAGTTGGAGGTGGGTTAGGGTGGTTGTTTGGAGTTAAGATATGTCGCTATGATTTAGTTGTTGCTTTTCGCAGAGTTGGAATCATTTGAGAGGGAGTTGAAATATTGCACGTGAGTTCAATATTAATTTGGGTGTGCTAATTGTTTGAGTGCGCGCCGATTGTTCGAGCATGCTAGCATATATCACTTGATCAGTATTTGGTTTGATGTCTAAGTTTCAGTATGGATATTGTGTAAATCCGAATCAAAATATGTGGATTATTTCGAATTAAAAACCGAATCAGCTATTAAAAGATCAGCTAAAAATCGTTTCGATTATTGCTGCTCAATTCGGATATCCATCGGGTTCGAATGAGATTGTCATCCCAAACCATAAGGTCATTGAGAAATGAACTTTACCGATTTGAAATTTTCACGATTACAATTAACCATATTATTTTGGTAACAGACGGATACGGTATGAAATCAAATACAGAAAGAAAGAACACCATTTTCCATGAAAAAGCATTTAATGTAAAAGCGAAAATTGGCAACTGCTGCTACATTAGTTTGCATACATGCCTAAGAGCATAAGGAAACTAACATAGGCAAAAACGCCAGATTGTCCTATCTTCCTTTTTACAAAAGCCAAAAAAAAAAACCCCAAGACCGACAATTAAAATGACTTTCTTACAACTCAAAACTTTTTGACTCATCCCAGTTGAAGCCCTCAACGTAGCCGCATGTAAGTCAATATTATGTACATACACTGCGGCATTACGAGTGCCTTCCTTTATCCTAGCTAGCTAGCTACACATCCTTCCGAGCTGATGATGGAAGAATTGTGAATGCGCAGATGGCACTTAGAGCAGCTACAATGGCACCAAACACAAACCCGGGAAGGTTACCACCTCCGAATGCACCATCCAACGGTCCAACCACCACAGAAACGAACATCTGTACGAATTCAACGACAAAAAAAAAAGGCTATAAAAGTTTTCATTGAAAGTGATTGCGCTGCTGCTGAGATTGCATTAATATTCCAATGGAGCATAGACAGTCATCGGAATGAATGAATGCAGTGCGCCGCTGTACTTATTTAACAATACTATGCAAGGCATTTGACCGGAATATTATTCTGAATTCTTGATAGCATGTACTATATATCTGTATTAATTACCTGGGGAATGCAAATGGAAACGTTCAAGAGCCCCAAAGAAAGTCCTGCAAATAGACAAACATATTAATGTGTAAGCTATCTAGGTGAATATATGTGTAATGATGTTTGTGGTTTTTGTTTTGCATAAAATTTAGTATTGTATGAATCAAAGTACTGGAACAAGCTAGAATTACCTTGGCCGGCTCCAGAACTGCTTGAATATATTGAAGCTAAAGCAAATGGAATGCTATAAGTCACCTGCACAAACATTGGATGAAGTTTTTTTTAAATAAAAAAATCTACTGTAATTCTCAAATCTGAAGCTTTGATCGATCAAAGTATGAAGATGAGGAACAAACCGCTTGTGGGATACCGAGAACGGCAAAAATAGCAATGGCCGATGCCTTGATGTTGGATGGCGGCGGCTCAACGGAGGCACCACGGGCTTTCTCAGTTATCTTGGTGACCACCACCATCATCGCCAGGCATACCGCCAACACAAAGTTTCCAAGTCCCCACACCCGCTTAACGTGGCCCAGGCATTTCGCCATCGGCTCAATGGCTAACGACATGAATCCCAGGATCACAGCGTACACCATTAGCCCGAGTGACCCCGCGCTCACTCCTTGATCGTACAACTTCGTTTGGGCCTCGTTTCCATCGGGATTCCCACCGTAGATCTCCCTGCCCATCCAGTCGGTATCGTACAATGTGAATGGGAACCATCCGATCCAGTTCAACGCTGTCACCACGAACAAAATCCACATTGGCTTCGGTAGGTCTTTCAGCGAGGAACAAAGTTGCACAAAAAACGGCATCGATTCCGATCCACTCTCAACATCTTCCTTGGTTATCGGGGTTTCTTTCACTATTGTCACGGCAACTGCAGTTAGGATAACCAAGAAGAGGATAGAGCAAATAAAGCACGTTTTTAGGTTGGCGCAATAGATGTCGCAAGCATCCGTTTTCGTGAAGGGAAGTACTTTGTACAGCTTGGGGTAAGATCCCGCTGCGTATCCCAACACGTTCCCAACCGCCATAAAAAAGGCGAAGAACGAGTTTGCCGCGCTGATTTTGGAGTGGTTGTTTCCACTTAAATCGGCTAGGAAAGCTCGGCAGGGGCCTTGTAAAGTGTTGTTGGCTACGTCCAACATCCAAAATCCAACCACGAACAGTGCGACTGCTCGCGGTTTCATTTTCTTTTCAGCCGAGTCTCCAAAGAGCCTTCCCAAGTCGGCCGCAAAGCCGATGAGGAAGACCGCAACGGCAACAAGGCCCGCGCCGGCAACTATGAACGGGCGGCGACGGCCAATTTCCAAGGTGCAACGGTCGCTGAAGTATCCAACTACAGGTTGGACAATTAGACCTGAAAGAGGCCCACAAAGCCAGATGAAGCTAGACCATACGTGGGGGACACCAAGAGTCTGAACATAAGGTGTCAGGAGGGAGAGCTGTAGTGCCCACCCAAACTGGACACCGGCGGCGATGGAAGAGACGAGGATTAGTTTTACGATCGGGACGTTGGGGGTATCTCTTCCGGAGGCAGAGGTGGTGATTATCGCTCCGTGTTCCATTTTAGGATTTTTTTTTCTTTCCCAAAATAGATGACTATCTCGCTCACGCTTATTTAGTATCCCTTATCTCTCTTCTCCGTTGGCCGGAGGCCGTGCCGGGTGGTTGATTGTACTGAGAAAGTAGTACCGGCCAGGGCTGGGAGATAAGGTGGGAGGGAGAGACTTATTGGTAAGTCTTAGGGAGGTGTTTAGGGCTTGGGAGAGGAGAGGAGATGAGATGAGGAAAACACAATGTGGGAGCAAGTATTTATAGTGTGGGGGGAGGAGAGAGAGGGGAGGAAAGAGAGAGATTGGCGGAGGACATGCGGATTTTGCTTGGCTAACAGACAGACAAGCGATGAGAACTTTAAAATGTGTTTATGGTTGCAAATACATAGATAGAATGTTTAGTGGCGATTTCCGAGTTTTACGAATCAGGTAAATCTGTGTGGTCTATTACAAAGTCTGTTATTAATTGTGCGGATAAGAGTTTCGGAAGTGTCGGATAAACAAAATATTCAATATGTCACACCTACATCGTATTGGTTGGATTTTCTAAACAAAATCTGGAAGTAAATCTCAATGTATATGACACATCATTTATTTCGGAAGACTTGGCTGATTTTTTTACACATTTGTAACCTCCGTATATGTATAGGCTTAAATTTTCCATACGTTATGAGAAGATATTTCAATAATTTGAGTCAAAATCATTAAAACCAAATCCATGTTTGGACAATCTGATTTTGGCAATTTTTATCCAATGGTTGATTTGGAAAGCTATTGAATTGAAGATGCCTAAAAAGAGAAGTCAAAGCTATCAACAAACGGTTTCGACCCATTATGAGACAAATATCCAAAAGTTAGATGGATAAGGTCTATTAGTAGTATTTACCAAAAATACGGTACAGATTATACTCATAGTGACAGGATTACTGGATGAGTGAGTGGGGCCCACTTTGGTGTCATAAGAACTAGCATGAACTTGTGCTATACACAACACGGAAACATGAAATAAAATAATGTGTTTTTTCTTTTTGTGATGAGCTAAAAAAATTATATTTTTAACTGAAAAGTGTATTGAATTACTCGATTACTTAAAAGAGTGTATAACAATTCTATTTCTTATCTGTTCCTCTTGATTCTAATTTCCCATAGTGATTGAATCGGCTATAAAAACGTAAACCATGCATGTGATTGAATTGGCTATAAAATCATAATGCATATATGTGACTTTTCGCAAAATAATTGAAGTCAACACCCTAGAGGGAAAATGTGTCATAATTTTTTTATGATGAATGTAATTGGAAAATGGCAAAAAGTATCTATATAATAAGGAAGAGCTGTTTTTCAATCCCTTATAAATCCTTAGATTTTCATTTCTAATGTTGTGGTTAAGAGAGTGTTTAGAGTTTCTATAAATCTAAGCCGTTTATTTTTGTTTCCAATAGTAGCTTAAGGAACCAGTAGGATTAATTTCCGAAGCACAGCAGAGATTACGACCACTTATTTCCTTGATCTATAACGTCTCTCTCTCTCTCCCCAAATTCCACAATTTGCTCCACAATTCTTTCATGTTCGTTTGAATTTTGAAAATTATTTGTCCATTTTCTACAATTCTTCTCTTATTGACTTCCTAATCTATGTGTAACCCTTACATTTAAATTGTGTCAGAATATTCCATAGTGATTCGCCTCACTCCTTAATCATGCCCGTGACATGCACTTATGTGGGAGTTTAGAGGCTGTGTATATTCATTGTGATATCATTGGTGAGGTTTCTATTTTGCTAATTATTAAATTTATTTATATAAAAGAAATAATTTAATTTTGTTGATTGTAAATTTTAAATTTATATAAGCCTCATTTGGAAAGTTATATTTTCATAGCGAACTTTATATTTGCCTGATTTTAGCAATTGAGATTGAGCTAATTTGAATTTTGTCAAATGATCCAATTTTGCAAGAATTTATTTTCTTCCCAAACTATAGATAACTGATTTCTTCTTAATATTGTTATTTTCTTTAATTTCAATATATACACCGATTACCAACAAACTAATTAAATAAGAATCCTCATAATATATTCAAACTCTCTATTAGTGAATTTACATTTATTTTTTTATTTTCTCGTTGATAACTTATTGACTGAAATAGAATATAGAATCAAAGATTCTTTGTTTTGTTATGTAAGGCAAGATACATGGGTTTCAAATTTAAATGAGATTCATAACAAATCTTTGATGCAGGTAATTAAGTCACATGCTTATGGATCCGGATCCTCTATGAGGATTTCTCTATGAGGATCTTGTGAGGGTTTTGCTGTGAGCTTGACAACACAACAAAAAGTGGATCTAATGGCTCACAGCCTCTTTCCTTGTTTTTAAATCAAAATTCTTGGACTATGATTATATTTTCACTGAAAAATTTCTTGTGTAAAATATATTATGAAGATATTATCCAAGTACTTTTACGTATTCCGTTTATAATCCAAAAATATATATTTTAATCAAGTACTTTTCGACATTTGTTTTAAAATGCTTCAATCCGCTTTATTAGATTTCTATAACCTAATCAATTGGATAATAATATTTGATTTCATGATTGAAATTTTTTTATCTAATCCAAAATTTATACTATTCTAATCAAGTACTTTTCGACATCCGTTTCGAAAAATGCTTCGTTTTATCAAATTTCTATCACCCAATCAATTGGATAATAATGTTTGATTTCATGATCAAAATTTTTTAGTCAATAGAGGATCAATATGATGTTCACATATGAGATGAACAAATGAAAATCGGTAATGAGGGTGTTTGATCTGAGTCAATTATCATTTAGATTTTAAACAAAATATATTATGAAGATATTATCCAAACACTTTTACATATTCCATTTACAATCCAAGAATTTTTTCAGTGAAAATATAATTATAGTACAAGAATTTTGATTTAGAAACAAGGAAGGAGGCTGTGAGCCATTAGATCCCTTTTTGTTGTGTTGTCAAGTTCACAACAAAACCCTCACAAGATCCTCACAGAGAAATCCTCATAGATGATCCGGATCCCATGCATATCTCAAAACCTTTGACAAACCAATCAACTTATGCCACTTGTCTCTCCCACGATTCTCCTCGCGAAAAGTCATTCTGCAATAATATATAAGATAAACTGTTGTTCATTAATATTGGAGTAAAAAATAATTGTTCTATTGGTTTAGTAAAAAATCACCTCAATAGTGTATGTGTTTAATCCAACCACATACCTAACTTTTTATTTAGATCCTGAATTATGAGTATTGAAAAATTAGATGATTTACATGATTGAAAAGTTATCAGCGGAGGGTTAGTGAAAAAAGTTAGCGTGTTAACAACCAAAGAGAGTTCGAAATTTCTCTATAGACTTGGATCCCAAATCTTCTTTTTGGAAGCGAATGGATATAATCAGTTGGGCTAAGAGCCACATCTACGCAAACTTCTAGCACCAATGACTTTTAAGGTGAACTTTCTCGTGATGTAACGGGAGAAGACAATTAATTTTAATTATGTAAAACGATAAGTGAATCGATACATGTGATAGTATCTTTGTCACCATAAAAAAAGTAGTGGATCTTGCAATTTAAAAATTACACTTAACGGATCTTTGGTTAAATTCCTTAGAGACCCCCTCATCTATACTCATTTTCCACTCAGACCCCCTAACCTTTAAAAGTGTCCATACTCACCCCCTCATCTATGCGAAATGCACAACACCCCTTACGCCATTAACGGAATGACGACAAATGACTATAATACCCCTTAAAAAACACTCACACTCACCCCCTCATCTATGAAAATCATCCACAGTCACCCCCTCTCTCTTTCTTTTATTTTTTTTAGTGAATTTGTTTACAAAAAATTTGTGTTTTCAAAAATAAAATTTAGTGAATTTTTTTTTTATTTCAAAATTAGAGTGTTCATGTTTTGTTTTCAAAAATGATTTTTTTTCCCTCTAAATATCTACATTTGTTTCATTTAAAAACACACACCCAAAAAAAAAAAAAGATATGTGTATATCTTTTTTTAATTTGTGGAAAACAAAACAAATTACATAATAAAAAGGAAACAATACACAATACACTCTCTCTTTCTCTTTCAGATAAATATTCGTTTATTAAGAAAGAGCCAATTTTTATACCATTTAATCTAAATTTCTATCAAAACAAATCTTTTTTTCCTACTTTATTAAACAATAAAATCAAACTGTTATAACCTTTTCGTTTAAGACCGAATTGATATTAAATAGAACTAAAATAATATCAAATAAGTTGTTTTATAGAAAAATAATACTATTCAGACATAAAAAATAATACCAAAGAAGTCATCTTCAACATGAATAATATCATATCAGTAGTCGATCTAATAAATAATATCAATTTGGTAAATCTGGCAGTGAACTCAAAATTTAGTTACGGTTTGTCCGGTCGGGCTCGTTTCAATCCCTAAGAACTACTCCAAACTACTCCAATATACTTAGGAAAAGAAGTGGGAGGATTATCTACCTTCAATTTGGTGAGAGGAATGAGAATTTAAAAGTTTATGGGTTTTGCAAGTGGTTGTTTGTGGTCTCTCATGGTGAGGGGGGAGGGAGAGAGCCACAGAGAGAGAGAATATTGTAGATGGGGTGGGAGAAGGGAGAGGGTGTAATCCTTTTAAGTTTTAATCTCATTTAGGGCATTTTCGTCCAATTGGTAACATTTAACCTTAAAACTTAACGGTAATGTAACAGAAGGGGTCTGTATGGCTAACGGCAAAAGATGAGGGGGTGAGTTTGGACGCTTTTAAAGGTTAGGGGATCTGAGTGGAAAATGAGTATAGATGAGGGGGTCTTTAAGGAATTTAACCCGGGTCTTTTCTCAAATGTTAGTGTATTGGACTTGATTCAAACATTTACAATCGATTTTAGACAGATTTTTTATTCAATCTATTTTTGCGAGTTGCTTTGATGAAAAATTATCAACCATTTCAGAAACTATTTTAATTTTCAGTGGTAAGGAAATTGTTATTACTATTTAATATAAATTTGTGAACTACTTTGCAATTTACATTTTTATTTTGCAAACAGTGGCCAAACAAGAATCACGTTGGTTTTATGGTTATAATCATTGTTGTTAAAACTCTATGATACAAATACGTATCTCATCCTGTATTTTTTTTGTATAGAAATCTTACGATACGGTAGCGTATCTATATACAATCCGGATTGAATTTCGATTATTCGAACCGTCCAATGTGTTAAAAGGTGTTTTTAAGGGTCCATGCTAGGAAAAAAAATATCGGGAAAACTGCTCGGATCAAGCATTTCCTAGTCATTTTTTGCTGATTACTAGCGTGGACCCCTTAAAAACACCTTTTAAACACATTGGAATTACTGAAATTCGATCGGGATCTATGAGATGCGGACGAAGTCCGTATTTTAACGGTTTGGATAGGAAGTTTGGGGTGGGTGGGTGTGGGTGTGTTCGTTCTAATTTAGTAAGCATCCTACAGTTACTTAATGGAAGAAATTCTAACATTATTGTAAGAAGTGGAACCTCAAACGCATTAATCTAAGTCATTTGAGCGACATTCAAACCAATTGAAAGATATCCAATCTCAATGTAGATCTTAAATACAAGAAAAACCATATATCGATCGTGTTTTGGGAAAATAATATGAGGGATTTTCTTTTTTGTCCTTGACTATGATAGCAGGAAACCTAAATTTGATAAATTCCAGTTGAGAGGCTTGAAATTTTACAACTTAAAATTTAGTTTGTTAGTGTTATTAGGTAGATACTTGTTAAATATATATTAATTATGGTTAACGTATCTTACGATATGTGATACATATCCCGATACCATTAATAAAACAAGAGAAACAATACACGATAAGTATCCTGATTTCAAAACCTTGGTTATAGGAATCATCATGTTTTGATTTTCAAAGTCTCAAAATCGAGTGTTATTTAGTATCCCAAGGACATTGTTAATTGGTGCCCTAACTCACTCTATAATATGCATTTGTCATTTGTGCACGCTTTGTAACGGGAATAAAGTGTGAAGTCGACAGTCGGGACAAGAGTTGGGCATCACGTGGCAATGTCCGAGGAAAAGATTTTTTTTTCCTCAAAACTTTTGAAATGATAAGGTTAACTAAAATGAGTCAATCCAAACCGTTGACACCCTTACCAAGAACTTGATTTTTCTTTCCTTTCAATTAGGGGTGCACAAACATTAGGCTGGGTTGGGCTTGGGCCGGACTAATACTAGATAATAATGAGATTTTTGCATGCCCAAGCCTGCCCGGTCCATTAATTATCGGGTTTCATTTAAAATTCTCAACCCTATCCAATTAAATGTTTAGTTCTCAATCCCCTCTAACAAGCCTATTTATTATTTTAAAACATAGAATTACAAACATAAATTAATCGATCACAACAATCACAAATTAGAATTCACGACCGTATGTTAAAGTTCTAGGTTCTCACAAAACTATTTAAAAACATGTCTATAAAACTATATAGTTCTAATGATTAAATTATCTCCCCAAAAGCAATTACAGTGCACCAAAAAGTTGAAACTCTCCAATATTCATGAAGCTCTAACATGCAAAAACTTCACTCGGGTATATCTCCTTTAAAATCACACTTGTTTAATAAAAAATTGAAGAGCAAGAAGATAAAGATGAAACTTTCTCTTGAATAAGAGATGTGCTGCTTCAAGAAAGAAGAACCCTAAGCGGCTAGGACTTATAATCGAGCTGGGCTTTTCGAGGTTTTTTCCCATACTCAGCTCACTTAGTAAAAGACCTTAATATCTTAGCTCAGCCCAACTCTATAGGCCTAAATATTTATCCGAACTTTAAAAAAAAAAAACTAAAATGAGCTGGCTGGGCAAACTATTGTACTGTGTGCACTCCTAGTTTTAATTACTCCACTTGTATTTTACTAGCAAGTAAAACTGATGTTTTCTAGACAAAATTTTAGGGATGAAATATGTTCTTGCCTCTTAAACTATCAAATTTTTGTTTACTTTTGCTTTAACTATCAATTGTAAACAGTTGCCCCTTAAACTATCCATTTGTTACTTTAAGGCTTAGTTTTGCAAAACCATGATTTTAGCAAATGAGTTGAGTTGCTAAAATCATGGAAATTTCAAATCACAAAATTAAGTGGTTCCGTTTTTCGTTTTTCGATTTTTTTGGCACCAAATTAAAGTACTCCTCGTGTACTTTAATTCGGTGTAAAAAATTCAAAAAACGATACACAGAAACACTTAATTTTTTGATTTGATCAAATACCATGATTTTAGCACTTGTTGAACTCATTTGCTAAAATCACCATGATTTTAGCAACTGGGTTGCTAAAATCATTTGGAAAACTATGCCTAAGGCTAAAACTTATTTTCCATCCACTTGGACGAAAAAGTTGACACCAAGGGTATTAATGTCTTTAACCTATCATATATGATAATAGTATATGTATGCATCATCTTCTTCCTCTCTATCTAGAGCCTATGTTCGTCTCTCCATCTCTCTCTCTGTCTTACACAATCACTTTGTTATCTCGGACTCACTTTGTTCTTCTCTCTCTATCTCTCTTTTCTCTTCTACAATGAGCAGCTCCAGCAACTCCAACCCAAATCACAGCTTAACCAACAGACTTGTCCTTGTGAACAAAGGTCTCCATTGAGTACATCCTTCAGTGAAGAGAACCCAGGAAGTTGGTTTTTCGGTTGCATCAGGAAGGAGGCTTCTCGAGTGGATCTAACACACTCAACATGCACCACCGTGGAACTAGGGCTGTTCAAAAAAACCGGTGAACCATGAATCCGGTCCAGACCGAACTGATCCACACGTTTTGGATTTTAACTGTGGATTAATGGACCGGACACGGATTCAAAAAATAAAAAACCGTGACTCGTGGTCCGGACTATTTTGATTTTGAAACCGTGGATTAGCTGATTCAAACCATGGGATTTTTATTATATATAATTTTAAAAAAAATAAATATATACGTATAGATAAATAATTTTACCTCTTTTTTAGCCTACTTTGTTTGGAATTACAAAATGATATTTGGGTTTTGTGCTTGCGACTATCTATTTAGATGTGTTTGTTGGCATATTTAACAAGTTTGATGTTTACACTTTACAATGCTCAAGCTCAGATTTATAGCCTACTATGTTTGGAATTCCAAAATGAATTTTAGGTTTCGTTTTTTGGCAATCTATTTTGATTCCATAATGTTCAAGTTTAGATTTGTTCAATTAATCGTTGGAATGTTTAATACGCTTTCATTATTTCTTTTCAGTGACTACTCTTTTTCTATTTTTCTTGATGCTTTATATTCTCATCTACTAACTATACTACTAAAGTGTTTGTTTCAGTGTTGAGTTTGGATTTTTGAACGGGTTGATGATTTTTTTTAGAATAAATTGAAAATCCGTGGACAAATCCGGAACCGATCCATGACTCGTCGATCGGATTGGAACAGAACCGTGAGACTTTTGGATCGGACACGGATTTTGTTTTCAAAAAACCGTGACTCGCGGATTAGGATTGGTTTTATGCCAATCCGAACCAATCTGGACCGTGAGCACCCCTACGTGGAACAGCTCATTAGGGTTTGCTGAAATTACCCCCAAACCAGGATTGAGTAGGGTTTGGGAGAACATGTCTATTTTCTTGGCCAAAGTAAGAAGGTTAGGGTTAATTGGTACTCCCTCCGTCCCAATTTTATAGTCCCTTTTGGGAGTTCGTGCCACTTTTCAAAGTGTTATATCTTATAATCTACAATGTTTTAGGTGATTTTGAAAATTTTGTTTATTAGATTAAATTAAGATCTATCAAACAAGATCCATATTGCATATAAAAGATATTACCGATTGAAAGATATAATCGATTTTTTATCCGGTTAGGATGGAACGAGGGACTATAAAATTGGGACGGAGGGAGTAACTTTCTGTCTAATGAGTGGATGGAAAATGGGTCTTGGACTTGAAAAGATTATAGTTGGAAAGGAACCGTGTGCAATTGATAGTTGAAGGGAGAAGTAAACAAAATTTGATTGTTTAAGGGCAACAACGTATTTTACCCAACTTTTAACCCGTACCTGCCACCCGTTTTTCCCAAGCGCGCTAACCTTCCGATTTGCACGGGGGGAGATGGTGTTTTGGTTTCCCTTTGATTAGGTTTGAATTGAATTGAAACACAATCACAGATCGTCTGATTCGCCTGATCTCCTCTCCCAAGCTGCAACCATGGTATCATCACATCTTCTTTCTTTTTGTCAATTATCTTACCCTTGTTTTCTGCCCATTTGTGTACATATGGTGTACTTATGTTTATTCATTCAACCCAAATACAGATCCATGAGGATTGCACAAACAATGCGTAACAAATTGGATTTATGTTTTATGTTCGTTCTAATTGTTGGATCTGGAAATGTAAACCCATTTTTATTTGATCCTGGGAGTTGGGTGTCTTGATCTGTTGTTTTTTTGTCCTTTTGTTTTCTTTTTACTATTGAAGCAATTTCGCAATATTATTTTACAGGCATTGTACCCCCATACTACTTTGGCTGTTTATGCTTAATTTCCTGAGGTTGAGCAGTGTAGATCCTAAATTTTAAGCATTTTCCTTATCATGCTCCTATCAACAACATGAAGTAGTAAAAAATGTTTCTCACAATCCATGCCGAGCAATCAAAATCTGTGAAATGTGGAAAATTTGCACGACTGATGTGGCGGAAATGCGTAAGAGCAGAATATGGCTTAACTCTTCCATAACTCTCGAGTCCGAAGATTGCCTAAAATACTAGAATGGTCACAGTCACACGCAACTTTAAATCAGAATTTCAACAACCAAAGTTGAGGGCCTTGAGGCTACATAGAGCACAGACACCTCACTGGAGGTCACATTGGTGTCATACTTGTGTCGCACAAAGACACTCTTTGGAC
Source organism: Vaccinium vitis-idaea (assembly GCA_963854785.1). NCBI lineage: Eukaryota > Viridiplantae > Streptophyta > Magnoliopsida > Ericales > Ericaceae > Vaccinium > Vaccinium vitis-idaea. The sequence goes on along the minus strand of OY978215.1, from coordinate 27,772,250 downwards.
ACTCTCTTACATGTGTACGACACTCAAATGCCCTATGAAGCATCCGAACATTGCAGTATCCATCTCAGACACATCGGACATGGATACACAGTAGACACGCCGGGATACATATGTGATGCATCAAGCATGTCCAATTTGTTGTATTAAATTTGAAGTAACAGACAACTAGGGGGACATGCGTGTCTCAAAGATTTTATTAAATTGAGACACGGGAAGGGGGTTAATTCAGTTTATATCTAACTTTAATGTTGAGATTAAATTCCAACAAACTCATCCTTTCTACCTTGCTTATGATTGTTTTCATAGATAATCTATGATGTATATACAACTTTGTTAGTTTCCATTTAGTTGCTTAGCGTTAGTTTCCACTAGTTCCAATTTTTTGGGGATAAAATACCGACATTAGAGAATATGTATTGATATGCATTTGTATTTTCTCGTGTCCCCCATCTTACTTACAATTGTTGTCCTTTGTCTATGTATTAGTGTCTATTTCTATTTCCTACTCCTACTTCTCAGCAAATCAGTGTCTTGTTTTGTCTTTTCTGTATTTCAATTCAATAGTTCAGGAACACTCTAGTAACACCTTAGTAGCAGGATCCTTCTAAAATGGGTGCGCTCCCTAGACGGGAGCTCGATTCCGCTCTCCTGAGACAAGAGCTTGACGGGAGCTCGCTCCCATCTAGACTGGAACCCGCTCCTAAATAGGATGAGAGCTTCCACACTAATCTTAAGGACAAAATTCTCACTCCTCTTTCCAAATATATGTAAGGAAGAAGGAAAAGAAAAAAGAAGTAAGAAAGATTTAGGACTCTCTTTCTCGTCTGATATTCTACTACTTATCTACGTGTTTAATCCATATAGTTTGCACAAAAGAATCTATTGGGATGTCATTTCTCACTCATGTTTATACATATAAAATGCTTATGTACGCGCTCCATTTGCAACTATAAAACATATGTACAATACATATAAATATATATAAGTTTATTCATATATATAATTATTTAATATTAAATATTCCCTCGCCGCTCCCAACCTAGGGAGCTTCTACATACCCCCGCTCCCCCGCCCCCGCCCCCGCCCCCACTCCCGCCCCCGTCCCCGCTCCCGCTTCGTGCAACTAAGAGTAACACGCTAGGGTCACGCTTAGACACTCGCGGCCACTCCATGGACACTTACGGAAGCGGAACTGTCTTTGGTGTCAAATGGCATAATATGTCCTAGAAAAAAGATTAGGAAAGTCTTACTTTTGTATGCAGATGACAGTTGGCAGATTATAAAGAAACATGTAACTGATGAAATGCTTCTTGCCAAGACACTTTTCTGAAGGATGTAATGGAAAATTTGAATGAAGGCCTATAGGCTATTTCTGTAAATATTAGTGCCTCATATTACAATGGCCTTACACAAACATCCCTTATACAATAGAAAGACCAGAATTTCTTAATTTTTAATGTCGTGTCCTCAATCTTTTGGAAATATGCTTGTTGAAGTTTTGGTGTCTGTCACATGCCCATTACTTGGTTCGATTGAATGAGGAGAATAAAAGAATTATACGATCTATTCATTTGACTGTTTTCCGATTTTTCCCCTCGATGCAAATTGTTTCTGCTTCTTGTTTCTTTCTGAACGTGTCTTATGCATAATAGCTTGCTTCTGTCATGGGATATTTAATAGGTGCAGTATCTTTCTTTCAAATACCATTCTAGCTTCTGTTGGAATAATATAAACTATAAATATTTGTGTTTTGACTGCCCATGAAGGCATGAAAATGATACAATGCTGAGAGGATATGTTTCTGAACATGTTCCAGATTCACTTTGTGCTTCTCTTTAGCCGCCAAGGAAAGGTGAGGTTGACGAAGTGGTATTCACCTTATTCCCAGAAGGAAAGAACTAAGGTACTTTTATCTTGCAACTTTAACTTTTGAAAGCTGTTACACATCCAGTCTTGAAATTGGCAGTACGTGACAAATGCGAATTGTAAGATGTCTTTTCGTTGCAGTTTGCGGAAAGCTTTTCAGATTTTATTTTATTTTTTAAAATAACAGCACATCATTTGTATACCTGGTTTACTTTCAAGTGAAAGTGATTTTTGAGAATTTGGAAAAAGTTCCGGAAATCGTCAACAGACAAGTTTTGGAAAAATGCCCGTCAAAATGATTCTTAAAACTCCAACCAAATATAGCCTAAGAATTGGGTGTCTCCTCCAGGTAATGCAACATTAGTAACTCTTGAAAGCTGTGTCCTATTTCTGTGGATTTCATTGGGAGAAGATCCATCAAGAATTCTTCTTTTGCGGCTTAGATTTGTGTTCTAGTTTCAAGCCTTCTTTCGAAAAAAACTCAACTTTAAAGGTCAACTTGGGAGTTTTCGGTATAAAAATACAAGGAATTGCGTCTTGTTCATATAATTAAGTATGTCGTGGTCATATGATTAACTATCTGTAACTGCAGATGGTCACCATAAGCAAAAACAAAAATTGTGCGAATACTTCAAAGGACAACTTATTTTTTGTAGAGCGTCCTGAAGTGAGGTGCATTTTATTCATCATTGAGATGTTATGGTAACGGATGCACATTTTGCACAGGTCATTCGAGAGCTCAGTGGTTTAATTCTCCCACGAGGCCCGAAGCTCTGTCACTTTGTGGAATGGAGGGGTTATAAAGTTGTTTATAGAAGGTAGGTTTACATTTCCATCCCCAGTTTGGTGTTAATGATTGGAACCGTGAGAGTAAAGAAAATTCTGTCGTCTTTCTCATCATCAGTTTGGCAAGCAGCTAAAGACAATCTTTTATTCAACTTCCACAAGCATATGTTAATTTTTGTAATAACTTTTGCAGATATGCCAGCCTGTATTTTTGCATGTGCATCAATCAGGATGACAATGAGTTGGAGATCCTTGAAATTATTCACCTTTTTGTTGAAGTACTTGACCGCTACTTTGGAAGTGTGAGCTCCCTAAACCGTTTTAAAATAAGAATATGAATTAGTTTAATTCTCTATCTAATACTGATTACCATTGTAATTTGTCTCTGCTTCATCAGGTCTGTGAGTTGGACTTGATCTTTAACTTCCATAAGGTATTTTCCTTTTCGACCTGCTTCACTTTTGAACCCCCAATTTAGTCCCCGGTTTATTGTGGAATGCTAGCATTCAACAGAATATATTGATGCTTTTTGCTTGGAGCCCCAAACTTAAAACATGGACAGTTGTTTGAGCTGATTGGTGGAGAAGGACTCCTTTAATCAATCCAAATAGGTTGGGTTTTACGTGAATCTTTATGTTTAGCTTTAGCCAAGCGGGTCCCTAAAAACCAAAGGAAAGGTATATTTATAGTGGCGACGCCACAGTGTTAGCCGTGGGGTCGTGCGACCCCATGGAAAAGAAATAAAACCTCTACTAAATATATTGTTTTTTCTAAAAATTAATAAATGACCCCATTACAATTTGGTGATGACACCACGCTAGATTATTTTCCACTTGATACCCACTCTCTGTAAAAGTTAAGACACCAATCTATTACAATTTGATCACCACATTACAATAGATTATTAAACCACTTGAAACCCACAATCCGGTAAAACACCACCCTTATTACTAATGACCACACCACACTAGATTATTTCCCCACTTGAAACCCACCTCACCGAGTAAAAGCTGAAACACCAGAATAGAACGAAAGGGTAATTTTCCATGAGACACTAAAGCAGTAATGGATTCTAGTGCTTGCTCATATTTTGAGTAATAAGGCTTACAGTTTATTGGTATTCACTGGATAAAATCTGAGGCGGTAGCAAGAGAGGCCAAGCGGTGACAATTGAGAGGTTGTCACCGTGCATTCCTAGTCACACGGGAAGAGGGGTCAAATGGCAAGGCAAGGCCATACACCTGTTTGGCTCCTCGCTGAGTTGAGCTCACATCCGAACATCTGATTGGGGAACAGGGCAACGCCCATGAAACTCTGGCGGAAAGGTAAGGCCTGCCAAGCTGTATGCCCATGGGTGCAGGATTCTTCGAAAAAGCGCGGGCTGACTCGGAGACCTGGGACCTTGGCTTAGCAACAAATGAAGGGAAGCTCGAAGAGCTTTCTTCAACAGCAGCTTGGAATTGAAAAACCTGTGATATAATAAGTACATATTATACTATGAAGAATTTGTAGATTGATATATAATATTGTTTAAGGTGTTAAGCATGGAAGTCTTATCTCCTAGGTTTTGGGAGTTGCATACATAATATATTGATTAATTCTTTTGAATGTTTTTTTTTTAATGGAATAATACTTGTTAAATATATTTTTCTCGATGTGCATTGTATTTATCGGATTTGGGGAGCCTGTGCCCCAACTCCATGGCAGCCACCTAGGTTTTGGGGTACTGGGGGGTCCTTAAGTGTATTTGCTGAAGCCCCGTTTGGCACTCAATTAATTTACTGATTTTTGGGAGCCCATTTTGGATCCCACAATAACGATTAATTCAAACTGCTCATTATTCTTAAAATGTTTTTTTATGGGCTTTTTCAAAATTCGTAGGTGGCTCCCTTACCAATATCGGATTGAGCTATTTATGCTTATAAGTGACCCCATGTTTCCAAATTGGTAGAGTCGCCACTGTAGATATATGTATCAAAATTTGAAGGGCTTGTTGGAGTGCACTAGTTCTAATGCTTCTTCAATTTGCCACATAGGTAATCTAAGTACACATTTCATATGAACTTTTGCTTCCTCCCTTGGAGATTCTCTAAGTTAGCGCTTGTTATAATAAATTGTACATGGTTTTTAGAAGTTTTTTTTTTTTTTACTTCTTTAGTTCAACCCGTGATATCATTGGGAAGACATATCTAATCTATGATGCACGGACACCGAAATTCTAAAAAAATGGGGATATGAACACGGCAGGGGACACGCCACGTGTGTGTGTGTGTGTGTATATATATATATTAGTCCATGAACACGGCAGGGGACACGCCACGTGTGTGTGTGTGTGTGTATATATATATATTAGTCCTTATCTAGTCCGGGATCCCTAATCCAGGAACTATGCGGATCAAATTTTCATGATCTGAGCCGTCCAATGTGTTTAAAACGTGTTTTTAAGAGTCCCCGCGAGAAATCATAAAAAAAAAATATCAGGAAGGACTTGATCCAAGTAGTTTTTCATAAAACTGTATATGTACATTTTTTGTGAAAAACTGCCCGGATCAAGCCCTTCCCAGTCGTTTTTTTTATGATTTCTCACGGGGACCATTAAAAATACGTTTTAAACACATTGGACGGTTCAGATTATGCAAAAACATGTTTTAAAACCTTAAAAACACCCATTTTTCTTCAATCCGGGATCCTTGACTGGATCATGGGTGTGTATATATATAATTTTTTTTTTTTAAGAAAATACAAACAAAACGAGAGGAGAAAAACTTCTATACATATGACGAAATTATACTTTTTTACCCCAGTATTGATTAATTATAAATTACCCCATAAAGTTTTAAAAATTTTCAATTTGACCCATGCCGTGTCCCCATCTGTGTTCCCTCACAAAATTCAAATTAGCTGTATCCCCATCCACGTGGCGGGACACGTCACCGTGTCGGGACATTGCAATACGGGGACCGCTAGAGGTGTCGGTGCTTCGTAGGATCTAATAGTTGGGGGAAAAAATCTTTTCAGGGGTGAAAGTGTCGTTTGGAGTGTACATGTCAATTTCAGTAGTATAGTTACTGCTTACCACCTGGTTTGGCAATAATACTGACGGCTGTCTAATTGTGGGAATCTTTATACTGGTTCTCAATCAAAAAAATTCTTCATAGTACTGATTCACGGTTTGTATATTGTCCCTCTTTTTTCTCTTCAAAAAGTTTCTGATAGAAAAATTTGCAGGCTTATTATATACTGGATGAGCTTTTGATTGCCGGTGAACTTCAGGAGTCTAGCAAGAAAACAGTTGCTCGTCTGATTGCTGCACAGGTTAGGTTTCTTCACAACTGTTTTGATGCATTTATATGACTTAAAAAATAAAGGGAAAAAAAGAGAGAATTTTCGCGTTATGTGGGTCATGTTTGGTTTGCAGGATTCTTTGGTGGAGGCAGCTAAAGAGCAGGAGAGTTCGATTAGCAATATAATCGTGCAAGCAACCAAATGAGAGTGCAGTAAAATCTAAGCTAATGGTATATGAGTGGAGTCTGCTGTAAAATCTATTTTTTTCTAAACGTTTCTTTTATGAATGATTGGCATGGTTTTCCATCCAATTGCTATTGGTTATTCAGTTGCTTTAGCGGCAAAGCTGCATATTGTAGCAGCACTTGTAATTTGTTTCCTTCCTTTATGATTTGTCACTGTTGGGAAGAAAAAGAAAAGATTGTGCAATGTTTGGTTTACTTAAACTTGGTGAGACAATGGTGTTGCTTTGTTTTTTTTTTTTTGTTCTCAAGAGTATGTGCGAAGGTTTTGGCGAGGAACAAATACGGCTTTCTCAGCTTCCTTGGCAATCTACTTCGGCAACTTTCTGAGTAGGGATTGGGCCTCGTTCAACTTTGTCTATAAAACTTTAACAAGCTTCAAAATTTTGTTGAAGTTTTGATTTGTTTAACTTGAGTAGAGCTTAATTTCTTAGTAGTCAATATAGAATGAGCTTTTAGTGAGTGGAATTAAAGTCAAACAAACATAAGGGAATATAAATTTTTGCGTTTTTGAAACTTAAGGGTTTTTTTTCTTTAAACAAACAAACTCTTTATTTATACCAAAACTAAAGATGTACAATTGTAAATTCTTCTAAGAGGAACGAACAAATGCGGACAAGGGAGTACTGATATTGAAGGTCCAAAATTTACGTAGTACAAGAGATATCTAGAACACTGCTTCAAACCGCTCATCAAGGGACACTTTATAGGAAAAGCCAGTCACATTGAAAGGCTTTCTCAGTAAAATGCAGCAAAGCTTGATCTTGCACAAGTCTAGAAGCTGAGATACGGGGATCGGGTGGAGATCTTCTGGAGGTTTCATTGCAAGTGCACCACCTCACTAACGAGAAGATTCAACAGACGAGATCAAGTCACAAAGTCACCTTTATCTTTTTCGATTAGAAGAAGCATTGTCGTTTTCTATCAACCCCAAGTCTGAGGATCAACGTTGAAATTCAGATCTCTCCCAAACATGTCCTTGGTAGTTTTTGGATGGTTGTGGCAAATCTGACATCCTTGAGATGGAATGAACGATGAAGAATTTCAGTTGTGGCCAAGAGATTCCGACAAGTCCTCCACCAAAAACTTTTCAGTCTTCGGAGGGATACTACAGCTCCAAATGGATTTCTATGCCTTCTTTAGGAGGAGAGAGAGAGAGAATAGGATTTGTCTTTGCCTTCTGCGTCATGAACCAGGTCCCTCCAACCCATTCTCTTCTATACCCAGATTTCACAATTATCTTATGACTTCATTACCTAAAAACTAGCTACTGTTATTAGCCATAGACAACAAAAATAAATTGAAGTTAGGAATTTTCTTGGATCTGTTAATGCAAGTACATAGAATATCCAGAGAAACTTGAGTAAAATTTTTAAGTTCACATCCCGTTATTGGTGGAGCCAGCCAAATCTGTCTTCCCCATGCACATTACCCCAGCTTGATGGAGAGGATTTCCTTGAAGAACCAGGGAATTTTTCCCTAGGGTATTGAAAAGAAATTATAATGATATAGTTCTTCAACTTCTGGAGCATCATGATTATCAAAAACATAATATGGGCAACGAGATGAAATAACATGTATTATGCAGTCAATAAATTCCTCTAACATGTCCCAACTTGAATAATCAATGTTCTGCTCTCCAATGCAAATTCTAGTTCGCAGAAGGAGGATAAAGTGGTGTGCAATATCTTCATTCCACTTTTGCGGCTGGAAAGAATAAGAAACCTGATGGAAGCAGTGCAGATCTATCTCAACTATGGATGAAACATGGGTGGACTTTTCCTTATATGCAGCCAGAGCTTGACTCACAAATTCAGGCACCAATACAGCTGGAAATCAAATAATTGGACGAGCATTGTATCGAATAGAGCCATGTACAGAGAAACACAGAAACCAAGAACCAAAAGTGATCCTTTACATGGGGTTTTTAGAGCATGTGCAGCAGAAACCTGTAACGACGCTAAATGGTGATTGGAGACGTACAAATGTCAATTTGTCTGGTGGAATCTGAAATGAGGTCTTCAAGTTCATCAACAATAGCACCGTAGCAGAAAAGGAATTGCTCCTAAAGAACAGTGAGTACAGTATACAATAAGTAGAGGAAGAGAGAAAGCAAACAAAACTTCACGGTCAGTGTATGAAAACAACAGCATCAGAATTTACTTATGCAGCTCGTCTTACTCTTCCATTCTACATGGTATGACAGTGGCACACAATAGCAACTCCAGGAGTTTGGGAGCATGGGGGTCATAGCATCTCCAACCCAATACTCTCAAATATAGATTTTAAAATAACATTTTATATTCAAAAAACAAATTTAAAGGTACTACTATTAATCTCTACTCCAACCACACAGCTCTAATTCCTAGGGGTGGGAATTTATGACACGACACACGAACACGACACGAAGTTAGCAGGTTAGTGTTGAGTATTTCTGACACGAAACATGTATATGACACGACCCGAAAACACGATTAGTAAACAGGTCGGGTTGAACCCGCATAACCCGACCATGACATGAATTAACCTGTTCGTCTAATCGTGTCGACACGGTAACCCGAACCCGACCCAAAAATGACACGAATTAACCTGTACGTTTTCATGCTTTGAAGTTGTGTATGAAAGTTTTCAAGCTCAATCCTTCTGTAGCTGAAGTTTATCCTTTGATATACAAGTTATTCTCTCCATGTTATCAAATTTGCAAGGTTTTGTTATGGTAGCTAAGGTTGTAAGCCTACACATCGTTTTGGCCGGCTATAATTACACATCATTTTGGTTGGTTATAATTACTCTCTTTGATATCTAGTCCCTCTAATCTGTGTAATGGTTACTGTGGATTAATAAAAAAAAAATCCACCGTGCAAAAAAAAAATGTTAATCGGGTTAACCCGAAACGACACGATTATTAGCAGGTCGGGTTAGGGTTCATATTTTTCGACACGATTAATTAAACAGGTCATTTTGACACGAACACGGCTCGACACGACACAACACGACACGACGCCCACCCCTACAGTAATTCCATCTTTTCTTTCAAAACTCAACAATTTTCCATATTTCCTCCAAAATTTGAATTTTCAAACTTACTTTTTTCCTCAGGAAATATTCGACATGGATCTCTTTTTAAAGATAATGTGGAGACCTTTACAATAAAATTAACTTTGTATAATCTAAATGAATTCATTAAAAGTTATGAGCATTTGAGTATTAAAATATTCATCCTTTCCAACAGAGGATCATCCTCTCCATCGTCTAAATATAGAGGATCAAAACCCATCCTCTAGTTGAGGGAAGAGTTTTAGAGTATGGCTTGGATCTCCCTCATACTCGAAAATGGAGTTTTAGAGTATGGTTGGAGATGAACATCAATACTTCCACCAAAATATATGTAATTCCCCAAACAATCAAACAACGAATATCTTAAATATATACAATTCCCAAAACTAGGTATTAGACTTTCATGCATTACTCCTTCAGCAATACACACACACACACTCCATTTAAGTAACACTTTCTCAATACCAACTCAGATTCTATACATTTAATACTAACCATCCTTGTACTCAAAGTAAATCAGAAGAGCAAACACTAGAATCTTATCAATGATTTAGTGTTTGATGCTGAATCGGCGAAAGAGAGGATAGAGAAAACTGGTGAGGACTCCGATTGACTACGCTTTGAATGGACAAAGAGAGAACAGAGGGCTAAACCATAAAGACGTATTGGGTTTTAGCTAGTATTATGTCAATTTAAGTTTAGTGGGGTTTTCAAAGGTTGGAAAATTATCTAGTATGGTAACACTATCGAATGGGTTGTCTAGTGTTGTTACTCCATCCAATGGGTTTTAGCATTCATTTTGCATGCTCTTGGAACTTTGATGGGGTCATTTATAAAAATTTTAAAAAAATTCAATATAATATTAATTATTTTATTTTTTTCCCGTGGGGTTGCCAGACCCCACACTCCATAGGGTGGTATCGCCACTGGTGGCACAACCTACTAAGAATAAGTGGACCTCATACACAGGGACGGAGCTACTCTTTGGGGTATTTTCCAATAAAATTTCACAAAACTTATGCACTTGCCAAACTAAATCTTAATTTGTAGAATCTATCTATCTATCCTAAAATCTTACCAAACTAAATCAAACTAAGCCTTATGTCCCAATCAATTGGGGTCGGCAATATGAAAACTTTTTTTTTTTCCACCGAGCTCTGTCAACGCCGCTTATTCACTTAGACTTAGCAAACTCATATCTTCGGGCACTCTAGCATCCAATGTCAATATCGGTCTTCCCCTCCCCATAGGGTTACTACCTGAAACTATCTTATCAACTCTCTTAACTACTACATCTATAGGTCTATGGTAGATATGTCCAAACCACCTTAATCTTTTTTCTCTAAACTTCTCCTCTATAGGTGTTACACCTACCATCTCACCAACAGTTTCATTTCTAATCCTATCTCTTCTAGTCTTACCACACATCCATCTCAACATTTTCATTTTAGCTACACCCATCTTACTCACTTGTTGATTCCTTGATAGGCCAGCATTCTGTCGCGTAAAGCCTCGCTAGTCTTATGGCAGTTCTAGAGAATTTCCCATTTTAATTTTGTCGGTATTCTCTTGTCCACTTGGATCCTATGAGTCACATCATTTCCACTCTCTCCATCTTTGCTAGTAACAAAACCCTAAATACCCAAAAATGATCATGATGTGGTATCTCCAAATCTTGAATCCCTCACTCTTTCTACTTATCCTAAAGCCTTTTGACTCTGATGTTTATTTGATTCTTTCCATATTTCTAACTTAGTAGTAACACATCTAGCAGTTTCATCTACCAAGACAATATCCTTTGCAAACAACATACACCATGGGATACCCTCCTGAATATGCCTGGTCAATTCATCCATAACTAGAGCAAAGAGGTACGGACTCAAGGTTGACGACAGTTGCAAACCAACTATGATTGGAAAATCACTCGTTTCCCCTAGTGATCTAATAGTAGTGACGACACCTTCATACACATCTCTAATCACATCGATATACCCTTTTGTCACTCCCTTTCTCTCCAAAACCCTCCATGTAACTATCCGCAGGCACCTTATCATAAGCCTTTTCTAAATATATGAAAACCATATGGAGATCCTTCTTCTTTTCCCTATACTTTTCTACCAATCTCCGTAGTAGATAGATTGCTTCCATGGTCGATCTCCCATGCATAAATCCAAACTGTTTCTCCGACACCGTAATCCTCAAGCGATGCTCAATAACTCTTTCCCCACAACTTCATCATATGACTCATCAACTTAATGCCTCTATAGTTGTTGCAACTTTGAATATCCCCCCCCCCCCCCCCCCCCCCATATATAGGTACTAGTGCTCGTTCTCCATTCATCGGGCATCTTCCTAGTCATAATAATCTTTTGAACAACTTTGTTAACTAAGTCACCCCCACTTCACCTAGACTTATCCACACTTCAATAGGGATACTATCTGGTCCTCGGTTTCATGCTCTTCAAAGCCTTGGCCACTTCGAACTGTATTCTACAATAGAAAACTCGTATTATATGTTCTTGCCAGGTACACCAACTTCCTCCTCGCCAGAGCCTTCCACATGTTTTTTTTTAACAACTTCTCGAAATACGTCTTCCACCAACACCATCAAATCAAATACCTTTTTTGCACTTAACTTGAGAGAAGTCTCTAGCTTTCCTTTCCAGCTTTCCCTTAGCTTGGCAATTTTTATTTTTATTTTTTATCAGCAAGCTTGGCAAGTTTATTAATAGTCTTTTTTCCATCTTTACTATGGAGTCTAGCGTAGAAATCCTCATAGGGTCACAACTTAGCATCCCTAACGGCTTTCTCAACTTCTTTGTCAGCTTGATTGTAGCTCCCAAAAATTCTCATTCCGATCTTCTTGGCTTTTACCATGGTTTGGACCTCATCATTCCACCACCGTGTCTCCTTAGAAATAGTACCTTTCCCCTTCGACTACCCAAGAACTTCTTTTGATATTCTTCTAATATTGTTAGCCATTATACTCCACATACTATCACCATCGCCTTCCATTCCCCACCTTACTTCTCAAAACATACTTGCCTTCAACAACTCTAGTTTCTCCTCTACTAGGAACCACCATCTAGTCTGTGGGCTTCTAGTTTCCTTTCTCATTCTATATTTCTCTTTTAGACAAATATCTAGCACCAAAAGTCTATGTTCTGTCTCTCGACATTCTCCGGAAATAACCATACAGTCTTTACATAGCAAGCGATCTAATCCTTTCAGTCAATTTGGCTTCTATTGGCCCCGCTCTTGAAAGTAATTAAATGTTCCTCTCACTTCCTACAAAGAGTATTCCAAACTATAAGATCAAAAGCTACTGCGAAATCCAAAATCCCCCTACCAACTTCATTTAGGTCACCAAATCCAAAGCCACCATGAAGTTCTCATGCCTTTGCTTATTAACACCCACATAACCATTGAAGTCGCCTCCTATAAATAGCTTTTCCCCAAAGGGTATCCCTTGAACTACGTCATCCATTTGCTCCCAAAATTGCTCTTTAGTAAGATCATCCACGCCTACTTGGGGCGCGTAGGCACTAATAATACTAACTATGCTCTCTCCAATCACTAGCTTAACAAAAATAATCCAATCTCCTTTCCTCCTAATTGCAACTACCAAATCCTTCAAGTGCTTATCTACCCTACCCTATTTCTACGTCTATCCTTACCCATATATTAAAGCTTAAAACCTTTATCCTCTATCTCTCGAGCTTTCTCCCCTACCCATTCCTCCTAAGCATAGTATCAACTAGCTCCCAGTCTTTAACCAATACTATCCTAAATTCCAAGTTGCCACCCGAACCCTATAAGTCCTGAGTCAACTCCTTCACCCACTCTCGTCTAGGTAAAAGCGAGAACCCTTGCTCACTTATCACCACACCCAGGCCCCTTGCCCATTTTTCGAAACACCCGAAGGCAGATGCAACGCATCGCTTAAAGGGAACACCCTAGCATTTCTCGTAATCATATTAGGATTCATGTCATAAAAGATCTAACGGGACTTTTACGTGCTACCTATCGCACAACCCTCGTCCTTTATCTGGGCTTGGGACCGGCTGGGAAAAAAATAAAATAAAATAAGACTTTAAGCACGTCCCAGGCGGAGTACAAAATTCGCCAGAGACGAGTGCCTTTGGGGTCCAAATGGCCCAGCAAATGGACAGCGGACGCATCGCTTCTAGCCCGGATTCTATATCAACCCAGCGCGATGACTAACTGTGCAAATTAACAGCTCCTCTCGTACTAGGTTGAATTACTGTTGCGACACTGTTATCAGTAGGGTAAAACTAACCTGTGTCACGATAGTCCAATAAATATTTGTTTAGTTTTATAGTGGTTTGTAGGTCATATACTCATTTCATCTCATAACCTTACATCATACAATCAATGGCTTTCTAGCTAGTTGAGATTTTAATGTCTACAATCCATGTGTCATTTTTTTATATTTCTTGAGACTCGATCAAATTGGTTCTATTTTTCATGTGCAAATTTTAGTTTTGCATTCTAACATATTTACTCTCACGATTACACTTAAAAAATGAGCACGGAACTTCCAAATACCATATTGGTATCACTAGGTAATATTTTTATCAACTCCCAATTAACCACCAAGGTCATCACAAGGAGAATACATTGCCATAAGTGGCTGGATTCGCTGGAATAAAATCCTACAGAACATTTTGAGGGACAGTTCGTGGAATAACAATTGCCGTAAGCATTGCACCAGATTCCATGACTCGTCAAAAACTAGGTGGTCACATTTCTTTTGGTTTTAAAAATTCTTGACAACCTCTAATCTCGTGACCTTGAGAAATTAAATGTCCTGACTAAACTCCCATGGAAAACAAATCTTGTCAATAAGCTTTCTATTGTGCATGTTCCCAGCCCCCAATTTGGCATTTTAGCCAGGGAAAAGCCAATAAAATTGTTCCTGATCTTTCTTGATTTCTTTTGTACCATTACTTTCTACAAGGATCATCATAAGAAAAAGACGAGAGTGTGACGAAGTAAATTCAGTTACTGTGGTTCGCTCTTTGTTTCCATTGGTAAATTAGTCCACCAATCAATGACATAAATATTGTCTTATGAAACAGTAGACCTAGGAAACCATTTGTAAAGCCTAGATTTGCTTTCTAGAGTACAAAAGTATTAGGCGGGAAACTCCCCAAAGCAGCCGTGACTAATGTCAGGAAATATTACTTTCATTTGTTATTGACAGATGAGTGCTGCCCTATCTATAAAGGAAAGCAACAGCAAGAGATAGAGAAGCACATAGGGGACACCCATGACTGTCGCTTTTGAATCTTAATCCATAACTCTTTATTTTACAAAAATTGTTATGAAGGCTAGTTGTCACTAGCATCTCCCACTATTTCTACCGTATTCACATTATTATCAGGGGCCAATTACACAATTCTCACCCGGGTTTATGAGTTAGAAGCACCAAATAGAAAAGGAGACGTATTCCAATGTTTTAGGAGTGATGGAACAGGAATTGATATATGAAGCACCAAATCAAAAAGGAGATCCACCGATGTCTTGAGAATGACAGAGCAAGACTTGAAATATGAAGCACCAAATCAAAAAGGAGATTACCGCAGTTTGAACCATTCCCATCCGCTGCGACCTAAACATGGTTACAGTATTAACAAGGTCCAAAGCAGACATATCACCAACTAAAACCCTCTGGATTGTATTCTGAATTGTGCAGTAAGTTCCAGTTCTCCCGATACCTGCACTGTATAACAGGAGAAAATATCTCAGGAATATGTGGATATTTTGCTTCCAGAAAAGCAGTAGCGGAGAACTAGTGATACATATAAGGTAACCTGCAATGCACCACAATTGGGCCTAGAATGGGTGGTACGCTGTAAGTTCGCTTTAATATTTCACAGACTGAACGGGTGTCCTTGGGAACTCCTTGATCGGGCCATCCAGGATACTGAATATGCAAAACAGATAGGGGTGGCTCTTCTGACTGCAACATCAATTAACAGCGAGTGGAACAGAATGTTAGCCAATTGCCCTTTCATAGTTTTACATGTACAGAATTGACATCCTAAAAAAGATAAAGTACCTAGACCAAAAAAATTGGGTCCTCAAACTGTTTTTTCATTATTTATTCCATCTTGGCAGTGCATTGTGAACTGTTTGAAAATACTATTTTTAGCAACCAAAAAACAAAAAGTGAAAGCAAACAAATTGGTGGGATTGTATGTGTCTCATAATTTTTGGAGTTTTGGGTGAGATTCTCATAATTCACATGTGGAATATGAATGAAATTCTCTTGACTGTTGACCAAAGAAAACCCCTCCTTGCTGATATCAGAGATGAATAAATCCAAAGCAGCATAAAGCAAATACAACCCCAACCCAAGTAAACCTAAGAAGTAAAAATGATCAAACCCCACCCCAACCCAAACAAGCCCTATCATGCCGTTCTTTCTCTTCCACGCTACCCATCTTCAGTTAGGTCGAGAACCTGGAATGTGGGTGCATATCTATGCAGAGACAGATGTATGTACTATGTAGATATGTTGTATAAGTGTAACTTAACCTTTGGTATAGCTTAGGTAAAAAGCTCGTAACTAATTTAAAAGAGAAAATGCAGACGACAGTCCATAGGATGGGTAATGGTCTAAAAGTGTATTGACATTGGTGAAAATTGTATAGAACCGTTGACTGTGTTGAAATTTGTTAAATGTCATATGAAATTCAAAAAAAATCATCTTTTTCTTGTATAATCCACCGCCTAATCGGGCAGAGAATAGCAAGACCATTAAAAACTTAGGTACGCACCGAGTCGCAATGGTCCCCTGGAGCAATAGCGCTCCATATCAAACCGTGGCACACTTTATTATAACGAGTAGAATTCAAATATAGGCATAACTTTCAACACAAGCAAACGCTTTTAAAACGTTCAAATGTCATAAAACATAAACATTTCAATGTTTAAACCACCAAATGCTAAGCAAAACATAAAATCCATAAAAAGCTAACATATAGGCGTTTAGCTTGGAGACAATAAAATTAAGGATACGGTAATCTAATTTCAATGGAAAAGAGAGAGGAGATCGATCGCAGACGATATCAATCGATCTATTTCAAGTCTCCAACGTTGTTGCTAATGAATCGTAGAGGGAGACATAGATGTCTGATTTGTAGGGTTTAGATTTAAGGAATTTATCCAGTACATTCTCCACCTTTTGTGCATCATAATATGATAAAAAAAAAAAAGAGGCTAAAACATTTTAAGGCACCCGCCATGGCGCCACTGCGCCTTGCCTTGTGGCCACGCCATAGCGCCATATCTGCGCTTTTGTGTCGTGTGCCTTGCCATGACCCCCCATAGTGCAAAGGGTGCGCCTCACCTCGCGCCATGCACTATAGCGCATAGCGCGTGCTTTTTAAAACACTAAGCCGATATATCTTTTATTGAGACAACAAGTATTTCATTAAATGATATGTATGTATCTTTTCATGTAGATAAAAAGAGAGGGAAAAGAAGAAAAATAAGAAAATAAAAAGGGTGCTACGCTCATTTTAATCTCCTGTCAACAGAGTTAGGAGTGCATTTCAGTCCCAAGCCACACGAGGGTTGTATACTTATTTCCAAATATCAGGTCTGTATACTACACAAGGGGTTCACCATGGATATAAAAGTGCACTATTTTCCTCTAAATACTACACAAACAGAATTGACACCCCAACTAATGTCCAAGACGTAAACATTACCTTCTTACAAATGACAATGCATTTATGCACATCGACTCCGCAGATCAAAGGCAAACAGGGCGGACAACAATAATGCTAGGGGGACAACACCAACCATAACAGCCTGCATGGCACTGCTTGATTGGTGGTTGCAAAGTAGTTTCAAAGTGCTTGTTCTCCCATTACCAATGATGCAATGCGACGCAGGCTATTGTGGTGGCCGGTGGGGTGTTGTGTCCCTAGAATGATTCGGGTGGACAAAGTAATAAGTCAATAAGTTTCCAGATTGGTATCACACAAATAGATAGGACACTAATGCTATGTGAAATCCTGAATGAAGTCAAGTTTCTTACAAAAGGCAATGACTTGTGATATGTAACTGTCATCATCTACAGTCTGTCAAAATGCTCTTTTTTGGAAGGACAGCTCCAGTGTTGAATAATTGAAGTTCTTGGCAATTTCCAGTTTTTTTTTTTTTTTGGGAACATAACTCAATTTTTTCACGTTTCGAAGAAAGAACAATGCTTAGTTATGTACTCTGCCTGAAGTGATTTTTAGAAGAGGTATATACTTGGTCATGTACTCAATGATTAGCCCATCTTCAGGATTAAATTTAGTAGGTTACAGTTGATGTAAATTGTCTACAAGGTTAGTGCTGCACGTCACTTCAAAGTTGTTAAATTACCTCTTTATAGTTCACCTCCAAATGGTGCAATACTAAGGCAGTGCCAGTAGAGCTTGTCCATTTAGTTGCAACACAGATATTACCAAACTCCCTGTGGCCATCCTCTGCCTGAAAATAGTCTCCACATTTTACCGTCTGCACAAAAACTTCAAAATCAGAAGATTTGAAATGAAAATAATTACATATATATGTATCTTTCCATGTATGTCTTTTTATGCATTGAGATATATATATCTCACAACTCAAAGAAATCATAGTAGAAGCTCAAAGAAATGAAGATCTCGGTACAATTTATGCACAAATAAAATAATAGAAAAGTTGCTGATGGCAGAAGTTCTACTTGCCAAGATTATAAGCCCAAGGATAACAGACACATTCAGCTCGTATTCTTTGATGAGATACAGACCACTTCGAAGTTCAACTTCATTGACCAACCAATCACACTAGCACATATACATGGAGACATTTGTATGGCTCTCCACATAACAAGTACTAAATGAAGGATCTAAATCTTATCAACGATAGGTAAAGTGTTGCAGGTTCCAGTAAAAGAAGATAAACTATTACAAACAAAAAAAATGCCAACCAAAGAACCTAGTAAAAGAAATTTATTTGACAGGTTACAGAGTTCTACAAAACATACACATAGAGATTAGCGAGAATTAATCTCTCCAGAACTTGTCCTTTCTAAAGCACTTTGCAACAAAAAGGAAAAGGTCTATACCTTCCAAGCAATGCACAGCAATGCCTATAATAACGGAGAGAATAATATCTCATTTCCGCTGTCATACTGAAAATTTTCTATATATTCCAAAACTTTGGGCAGCAGCTATATCAAATTACATAAAGCATACTTTTATACTATGTTACATGGATTCAGCTGCAGGTGTTGGAGAAGGTGCATGTCTAAGAGTCGGATTTAACAACTTTGCAAGTCTGAGAACATAGGTACGAAGAAAAACATTCCTTTAGTGGACTGAACCGGATAGCATCTGGCCTCACAAAATGGGCTAGACCCCAATCCAGATCATGCATTGGCTGAACTAGGTCATGAAACGGTTGACCAGCTTAAGTTGGCATGGAAGCCCAGACCTTGTGAGCCCAACCTGTGGAACAGCAGACATAAGGCCATGTGACTAGGTAGGACTAGCATCGGCATGACTCGAGGTGACACAGCAGCTAACTTGGCTTTGCGTGGATACTGGTGGCATTGCTTGGTGATGTGGAATCCGACTACGTGGCACCTGTGCTTCATGCATGACTTCATTTGGATAATGGTTGTGAATGACATAATCAGGTACGTGCCTAGCACAAGCTTACTTGGAGCCCAAGTACAGTCTATATAAGCTACTGCTTAACCCTAAGAAAGGTACGCCGCTAATAGCTTGCTCTGAGCTCTTTATTTCTTCTCCCCCAACTCCTTTCTATTAGATACCTCTATTAGTCATTTGGCATATGGTGTTTTCAAGGTACATCAATCATGTAGTTGTCTAGTAAATTTATGCACGCTGACTCTACATGTCTTGCAAGACACGCTCAACGCAGGATAACCATACAATGGAGTATGTATACCATCAACAAGCCAATGTTGAATATCTATCACTAAATACGAGGTCCCATCAAGATGTATCATAACATTAGTATTTATTCTTAAAATGGCAATGCCAAAGACAGAATTGATACTAAGTTAATGAATAAAATACAAATCTACATATTACCTTGAACTCCATACAGTTGACTACATTGTAATTATCCACCAACCGAGTGAGCATCACAATAACCGGGCAACGATACTGGATAATCATCTCCCAAAAGTCTTCAAAGGTCCGAGGTAATGGCCCTTGTGTGGCTATGAACCGAGAGATGTTTTCAGATGAAGAATTCTACAATGGAAAGAGGTGTTCTAAAAGATCAACCAACAAAAAGTTATTAAATAAGTGTTTACTACAGTAGCATACAAACATGATAAATGTGACATTAAAGTTCCTACCTCAATGAAGCTTGCGTTGATATAACCCCTTGCTGATGCTCTGTAATCGTTACATGGGTTAAGGACAACCCTGTTTTTGTCAACTGATACAATGAGTTTTATGATTATGTCCAACCAGATGGGCTAAGTAACCTTAACTTCCAAGATTAACAAACCCAATTAGATTACGTACAGGGTAAGACATCTGGATAGCGGTTTTTGCTATAATTGGCACTGTCAAGAGCCACCGAGCAACTACTCTTCTTGTCTGATAGTCTCGTCCTATTTGCCTGTAATCAAGCACAATAGCAGACTAGCAGTTAGTCAAATAACAAGAAAGCAGAGTATTGGAGAACTAAACATTTACAATCCAAGATATTCTGCAAGATGAAACAAGAAATCTTCATAAGAATCATAACTATTCTGCATAACTACTAAAAAATTCTTCTAACTAAACACAAATAGCAGTAGAAAACTCCCTTCGTCCGTCATTCCTTCGTGGATCTCCCAAAAATGTTGTCAACGTTGAAAAGTTAAAACAAAAATACTCCTATTTGTAACTCTCTAGAGCTATCATCTATAAACAGTTGGAAACTATATGAAAGCCGGAAAGATATGGAGTCAAAGTTGGAGAAAATGTCGCTGAATTTGAATTCAAACACAGCTGTAGGTACCTTTAAGAAGTCAAAATTCTTAAACATGACCAAGAATATGGAACGGAGGAGTACTTCTTCGTCCAAGAAAAAACAAAGATACTAGTAAAGAATAAGCTAAGAATGTATTGAGTAAAAATGGCTCACGGAAAAACCCTTGTCAGCTTTAAACAATATAACAGTCTCCATTAATCCAGCTCAGTTGAGTCACACAATAAATTCTTAGTTGGAATGTGAAAATTGGAGATAGAGACACAAGCTAAAGCACAGAGATAGAATAAACAAATTCTCAAAATTATGTTCTTTAAATCTAAATAAAACAAGGAAACCTCATACCGACAAGCATGGTGCATATCATATATATCAATTGTTAACGCCAAGGGATTGGTCGAGTGGGAGCATGGCAGCAATGAAGGCGCTTACCACCCGAGCTTGCTACAGCGCTCAATTCTTGGGGCCTGGCCTACCTGTTGTTTACGTGGTCGATAACTGCAGGGCCCTAAGTTTAGCCAAGGTGCAGATAAGATGTTTTGTATGCTCAGTATATATCAAGCCTTAAATATAGGTACAATTATTTACCTGATCTCTAACGAATGCTTACACACACAATCAAGCACGTATCCATTTACAACAAATATGTGAGAAGAAACACGGAAATAGAGATGGAGTTGGTAGAAACCTGTAACGAACGAAACTCCTTGCGTATCTCTTGAGGCTTCTGGAGCTTGTCTTTGAAAGCTTTGAGAGCGTCGGTACAGTGGCGGTGCTGATCGGGGGAGAGGCGGAGCGGCGGCGGAGGATCCGGGGAGAAAGTGAATGGTTTAGTAGTAGCAGCAGAAGAGGTAGAATTTCCGGCGGACGCCGCGGCCATCGAGTATCTTCGGCGGCTTCGTGCCCCGCCGCCTCCGAAATGACGGCTCTTTGCGAGTTTTTGGTCGAAGTAGCACAACAATTTGTGAAACATATTCGGAGAGTAGAGCGACATTCTCAAACGAAATTTTTTTGGATGCCGGGTCGGTACCGTGTCTTGGTACCAAGCGTGATCCGAGCGGTCGGTACCGTGTCTTGGTACCAAGCGTGATCCGAGCAGTCCCGTGTCTTGGTACCAAGCGTGATCCGAGCGGTCGGTACCGTGTCTTGGTACCAAGCGTGATCCGAGCGGTCGGTACCGTGTCTTGGTACCAAGCGTGATCCGAGCAGTCCCGTGTCTTGGTACCAAGCGTGATCCGAGCGGTCGGTACCGTGTCTTGGTACCAAGTGTGATCCGAGCGGTTGGTACCGTGTCTTGGTACCAAGTGTGATCCGAGCGGTGGGTACCGTGTCTTGGTACCAAGCGTGTCTTAGTACCAAGTGTGATCCGAGCGGTGGGTACCGTGTCTTGGTACCAAGCGTGTCTTAGTACCAAGCGTGATCCGAGCGGTCGGTACCGTGTCTTAGTACCAAGCGTGATCCGAGTGTGATCCGAGCCGTCCAAATGTGTTTCTGTATTACTCCTTTTGTCCGGATTGTTTGTCCACAATTTTATTTTTTCAAATCCTAAAATGTGTCTATTTTCAAAATTCAAAGGATAAAGAATGGTAAAATTACTTTTTTGTCCTTCTCCTAGGACTTAAAATAACAAACTCAAAAATCAATTTAAAAATAAATAAATAAATGCCAGTACACTGCCATAAGAAATTTCAGTACACTACCAATTTCAAACTCCTCTTTTGGCACCAATTTCAATGCCAAATTAGTACACCTCAATGCTAATAATGGAGGGATTGAGGATAAAATGGGAAATGAACAAACTAAAAAGGTAATGGGAAAAAAATTGGAATCCCCAAAACAGACCAATAAATCCGGATGGAGGGAGTATAAAATTAGCACTTCACGCACTCTTAAAATGCGTTATAGCCGTTAACTGCCAACTCAGCATGCTACGTCAACCCATGGCTCAGTGAATATTGTAACCGCGCGTAACTAAAATGCGTTGTTTTTAATGTATAGAGTTTTTTAAACTCTTTCTTTTCCTTTCTTTGCGCGATTTGGCTATGCCCTCATCATCTCTCCTCATCTGCGCGATCTGATATATTCTCTACTCTTTGCTCCCCCTGCGCGATCAATCTCCACCCAACCACCGTAAGTCTTCTCCTCTCGCTCTTTCTGGCTCTCCCTATGCAATGTTTATACATACATACATAGAGGCAGCTCTAAGAAGAGCCAAGGGTGGTCACCCGAACACCCTGAAAAAAAATATTGTTTTAGAAATACTTGTTATTTATTTTTTAATTTGTCATTTTGAACACCCTAACCAAGACATTTAAACACTCTACCCAAAATGTTTGAACACCTTACCCAAAATGTTTGAACACTCAATCCCAACGACGGAACTCACCATGGACTATTTGATATTAGAGAATAGAATAAATTGGATATTTGAGAATTTTGGTGTTTTTTTGTCTACCTACTGCATATTTAGCTCTAAGAGGTAAGAACACTTTTAACTCTCTATCTTTAATCTATTTATACTTATTCCAACTGATTACTCATTACATTATAAATTATAGAACAATAATTTACTATATGTGCACTATTTTTTTTTTTTTTTGAAATTTAATATATCAAAAATGATAGGTACACACCCTCTCAACCACTCCCTACCACACCCTCTCTCACATGTGTGGTGGGGCCCACTCTCAACCGCTCCCTACCACACCCTCTCTCACATGTGTGGTGGGCCCAGTGGGCCCCACCACACATGTGAGAGAGGGTGTGGTGGGGAGTGGTTGAGAGGGTGTGTACCTATCATTGTTCTTAATATATATGCACATTGGGTATATAGACACAATAGATTTGGATTATTATAGGGGAGTGATTTCCACACCCCCAAATTGTTATCCACATCCTCTTTTTTGTCTTCTAGTGAAATTTTCATGTGTAAAAATGTCACTAAAAGACAAAACGGGGGTGTGGATAACAATTTAGGGGGTGTGAATATCATTACCTTATTATATAGGCCATTCATAGCTTTGATTTTTTTTTAAATTTTTGCTTGGTTAGTTGGAACCATGGACAAGTTTGTGATAAAAACGTGTTTTCAAGGGCTTACACGAGGATTCGCCAAAAAAAAAAAAAAAAAAAAGCGAGAAGGACTTCATCCGAGCAGTTTTCGATAAAACTGCGTACACGCAAAAATTGGTCTAATACTCCACCACCCTAAAACGCGTTGTTTACTTCCCAATTCCTACTACTACGTTTTTATTAGCTGAACAAATGTTGCAGATTAGGTCTATATGTGCATTGTGTTATGCTATTTTCAACTTCTCTCTAACCGTACAAAGGCATTGAATAAATTTTCAGATTGGGTTCTCTCTATCACCCACAACGATTCCCATTGATGGATACCCTCTTCGAATTGAAACAAACAAAGGGATTCGAAAGTAAAAAAAAAAAAAAAAATTTTTGAATTTTCTGAATCTAGGTGAAATTTCTCTCCGTTTATTTATATATATACTTGTGTTTCCTCATACCTATTTTTGTTGTACTTTAAACCAATTAAAAGTTCTTGGTACATGTTACACAGATGTAGAGGTTGTCCATTTAACATTTAATTGTTGAATATTATATATATGGGTATTAATTTGAATGGTGTATCTGTGATTACAATTGGTTCAGATTTCCATTTGTGTTTGTGGTTTCTACTTGGGTTTGGGTTCTTCTAGTGGACTCCTACTTGTTTTTCACATCCAAAAACTTTTCCCTTAGGTAGATTTCTATTTTCATGATTTATGTGGGTTTTAGATATAGTTATGTTTCTCCTATTTGGTTAGGTTTTGGTTCTTAATTTTCTAGAACCGATCGGAATGGTCCGGTCACTGGATTTATAAAGAACCGGTCCAATTCGGACCGTGAGCACCTCTACTGAGTTTGTTAATGGTGGGTGTTTTTCATGGGGAAGAGGAAGTTATTCGAATCTGGGTTGTTCATATCATAAGACTAGTCGGATGCTATTCACGGAAAAATTCAAATTGCACAAAACATCGTTAGCCAATGGCTAGGCCATGTGATCGAAATAAATAAATTAGTTTCGAGAAATCGATGAGCAACTAAACCACCTCAACAACATTCCCCCGCCAAAATCATTCTAAGTTCTGAATGAAAAACTTGAAGTTTGGATGAAGCACTTAATCAAGTCTATATAGCTTGAGTAAGGCAGTGTAATCAAGTCTATATAAAGACTTCTATTCTCCTCTTGTATGTGTGAATCGATTACAGAAATACAAATATTACATTTCTTCTCATGGTATCAAAGCCCTAAAAAGCTCTCACGAGCATCTGCAATGGCGTCTGTATCATCTTCGTCAAATTCAATCAAATCTCTCTCTTCTCATCACAAATCTCTCTCTTCTCATCACAAATCTCATTGCCTTTGTGTCCGTAAAATTGGATGCTTCTAATTTCATTATTTAGAAAAATCAATGGCAGAATATCTTGAAAGCAACTGGTTTGTACTCGTTCGTCGATG
Organism: Vaccinium vitis-idaea; assembly: GCA_963854785.1. Lineage (NCBI taxonomy): Eukaryota > Viridiplantae > Streptophyta > Magnoliopsida > Ericales > Ericaceae > Vaccinium > Vaccinium vitis-idaea. The sequence continues at coordinate 27,747,479 of OY978215.1, read as the reverse complement.
GCACTGGAGTTATTCCTCCAGCAAAGATCCGAGACACTACAAATCAAGAAGTCACAGTCACAAATCCAGACTTTCTTCAGTGGATTGTTGATGATGCTCACTTGATGAGTTGTATTTCTGGTACTCTTTCTTCTACCATCTATCCAGTTGTGATTAATTGTGGTTCAAGTCTCGATGCGTGGAATAACATTGAAAAACGGTTTACCACACTCTCTCGCTCTCATGTTCATCAACTGAAGAATCGTTTAAATGCTACTACTAAAGGATCGAATACGATGGAAATATATCTACAACAAATCAAAAGTCTGAATGATCAACTCACGTTGGCTGGATCGCCAGTTGATAATGAAGATCTGGTGTTAATTACATTGAATGGATTGTCTGATGAGTACCGTGCTTTCAAAACTTCTATTCGCACTAGGTCAACTCCTATTACAATGGAGGAATTGTGTGCTTTGTTGATGTCTGAAGCCATTCATGAAGAAACAGTATATAAGCCTCAATCTTCAACTGATGTTAATGTTGCTTTTGTTGCTTCGAGAGGGAACTACTCTAATCAAGGACATAGAGGTTCTTCTTATTCTAACAGAGGATTCAAAGAAGGTTTTCGAGGTAATAATAGAGGTGGAAGATTTTCCTCCCGTAGAGGTGGTTATAAAGGAGGAAATAGATCTTCTTATTCAGGACATTCTCAAACATCATCTAGTTACACACAAGGCTCACTAAATTCTCAGAATTCTCATGGCTCTACTGGTGGTGTAGTCTATCAGATCTGTGACAAGCCAGGTCATACTGCTTATAACTGCTGGCATCGTCTGAATATGGACTATCAATCTTCTTCAACTAATACATCTACTGGATCTTATAGCTCCTCTCCTTCTCATACCAAGGCCTATGTTGCTTCTGTTCCAGATCAGTCTAGTCCTAACTGGTATATAGATTCTGCTGCATCAACTCACATTACCAATGATATTTCTAACCTCTCTCTTCATGAGCCATATCAAGGGTCTGAACAAGTTACAGTTGGAAATGGATCAGTTCTGCCTATCCACAACACTGGCAATGGTATATTACCCACTCCAACTCATACTTTCCAGTTAAACAATGTTTTACATGTGCCTGGAATAGCTTCAAATCTTGTTTCTGTTCATCAATTAACCAAGGATAATAACTGCACTGTTACTTTTGATTCAAATTCCTTTGTTGTTCAGGACAAACTTCACAAACAAGTCCTTTTTCAGGGCCAGCATACTGATGGTCTCTATCAGGTTTCTCCCACTTGTTCTTCCTCTATCACTCATTCCTGTTTTGCTGTCAAGGCTCCTCAAGACATTTGGCATCAACGTCTTGGTCATCCTTCTGCTGGAAAGTTTCATCATCTTACTAGTAAATTTCATTTTCCTGTTATTAGGACCAATAAAAGAACCTCTTTGTGTTCTCATTGTTGCGTTGCTAAGTCTCATAGACTGCCCTTTACTTTGTCCAATAGCACTGTTGATCAACCTTTGGCTCTCATCCACAGTGATGTATGGGGACCTTTCTTGCCTTCTCTGTCTAGTTATAAATACTATGTGGTGTTTGTTGATGACTATAGTAGATTTACTTGGCTTTATCCTTTGTTTGTCAAAAGTGATGTCTATTCCAAGTTTCTTGAATTCAAAGCATTTGTTGAGAACCAATTCTCTACTTCTCTTAAGGTTTTTCGCACTGATGGGGGAGGTGAATATATTGGGAATCAATTTGCTTCTTATCTTACTTCCAAAGGCATTAAACATGAGTTGTGTTGTCCTTATACTCAATCACAGAATGGGGTAGCAGAGAGGAAACATAGGCATTTAGTTGAAACAACTATTACTTTGTTGCATCAATCTTCTATGCCTCCTAAGTATTGGTTTGATGCACTTGCTACTGCCACTTTTTTGGTTAATAGACTCCCAAGCTCTTCTATAGCTAACCTAACTCCATATGAAAAACTGTATAAACATGTTCCTGATTTCTCTCTTCTCAAAGTCTTTGGCTGTCAATGTTATCCTAGGTTAAGACCCTATAACTCAAATAAGCTTCAACCAAGATCTGTTCCTTGTGTATTTCTTGGATATCATCCATCTTATAAAGGATACAGATGCTTAGATCCAAACACTGGACACATTTACATTTCCAGACATGTGCTTTTTGATGAACTCAGTTTTCCCTTTTCTTCCCACCATAAAACTGCTCCTTCACTTCCAGCTCCTACCTTGGAACAATTGCATTGTTTTTTTTGGTCTTCTCCAGCTCCTCTTTCCTTACCAGAGTCAATTGCTCCTGTCCATTCACCATCCTCATCAAATCTTTCCACTTCTTCCCCTACTATTCCCTCTACTACCATGCAGTCCCCTGTATCTTGTTCATCTCCAAATCTGCCTCCACTTACTGTTGTCTCTCCTCCAGTTGCACAACCATCTCCTAACCAAACAAATTCTCATTCTATGACTACACGATCCAAAGCAGGTATTTTTAAACCCAAGCATCCCTTGTGCCTCTCCACTACTCTTTCCTCTGATTTTTCTCATTGTGAACCTGCCACTGTCAATCAAGCTCTTCAATCTCCACTATGGTCTCAAGCTATGCTTGAAGAGTATCAAGCTTTGCAAAAACAAGGCACTTGGTCCTTGGTACCTTTACCCCCAGGCAAGCATTCCATTGGTTGTAAATGGGTGTTCAAGCTGAAGTGAAATTCTGATGGCAGTATAGCCCGTTATAAGGCTCGTTTGGTAGCAAAAGGGTATTTGCAAGAAGAAGGGATTGACTATCATGAGACGTTCAGTCCTGTGGCTAAACAGCCTACTATTAGGGTGCTTCTCTCTTTAGCCCTTACCTATAACTGGTCCATCAAGCAAATGGACATATCTAATGCTTTTCTCCATGGGACCTTGGATGAAGAGGTGTATCTTACTCAACCTCAAGGGTTTGTTGATTCTCAATATCCTACTCATGTTTGTAGGCTGCACAAAGCTTTATATGGGCTCAAGCAAGCCCCACGGGCCTGGTTTTCTACATTTTCACAGTTTCTCTTCTCCAAAGGCTTCAAGTCTAGTCACTGTGATTCTTCCTTGTTTGTCTTGAACACAAGTACATCAATTACCATCCTTCTCATTTATGTGGATGATATTTTGCTTACTGGAAGTGATCCTACTTTCATCACTCAGTTGGTCTCACAAATGCATGCCTCATTTGCCATGAAGGAACTGGGTACCATGTCTTATTTTCTGGGCATTTCTGTTACCAACACTTCTCAAGGCTATTTTCTGTCACAACAAAAATATGCCTTAGAGATTCTTTCTAAAGCAGGAATGTCAGATTGCAAACCTTCCCCCTCTCCTATGGCTGTCAAGCCTATTCTCTCTCCTACTGCTACAACACTTTTTCCTCAGCCTTCCCTATATCGAAGTCTGGTTGGGGCACTTCAATACATGACTATTACTAGACCTGATTTAGCTTTAGCTGTCAATTTTGCTTGTCAGCACATGCATAACCCTACCGTTGGGGACTTTAAAGCTGTCAAACGTCTTTTGAGGTATCTTAAAGGCACTATTACCCAAGGCATGGTCTTTTCTCTAGGAGACTTTACTCTCACTGCTTACTCTGACTCTGATTGGGCTGGTAACTCTTTGGACCGTCGTTCTACCACTGGATATTATGTGTTTTTGGGTTCCAATCTTATTTCTTGGACAGCTAAGAAATAGCCTACTGTGGCTCGTTCTTCTACTGAGGCGGAATATCGTGCCTTAGCTCAGACCGCTGCTGAGCTTAGTTGGTTGGTTATGTTACTTCATGATCTCGGCTTAACTTCTGTCTCTGCTCCAGTTTTATGGTGTGATAACCTTTCTGCCTTGGCGTTGGCTGCAAATCCTATTTTTCATGCTCGGTCCAAGCACATAGAGGTTGATTACCATTTCGTTCGTGAAAAAGTCATGGCTCGTCAATTAGTTATTCGTCACATTCCCACCATTGAACAGATAGCTGATTTGTTTACCAAGCCTCTCAGTGTGGCTCGTTTCCATTATCTGAAAGCCAAGCTCATGGTGTGTCTTGCTCCCACCATGGTCTTGAGGGGGCATGATAAGAGTACAGATTCATCACAGACTCGATCACAGACAATAGCTCCTTCTGATTAGTTGTAATTAGTTGTAATTGTGGTTATGAGTTTGTTACAGAGTAGTTACTCTTCTAGGTGTACGTGTCATTCAGTTATGCAAGTTGTAGCTTGATTAAGGCGGTGTAGTCAAGTCTATATAGCTTGAGTAAGGCGGTGTAATCAAGTCTATATAAAGACTTCTATTCTCCTCTTGTATGTGTGAATCGATTACAGAAATACAAATATTACATTTCTTCTCATGGTATCAAAGCCCTAAAAAGCTCTCACGAGCATCTGCAATGGCGTCTGTATCATCTTCGTCAAATTCAATCAAATCTCTCTCTTCTCATCACAAATCTCTCTCTTCTCATCACAAATCTCAATGCCTTTGTGTCCGTAAAATTGGATGCTTCTAATTTCATTATTTAGAAAAATCAATGGCAGAATATCTTGAAAGCAACTGGTTTGTACTCGTTCGTCGATGGCACTGGAGTTATTCCTCCAGCAAAGATCCGAGACACTACAAATCAAGAAGTCACAGTCACAAATCCAGACTTTCTTCAGTGGATTGTTGATGATGCTCACTTGATGAGTTGTATTTCTGGTACTCTTTCTTCTACCATCTATCCAGTTGTGATTAATTGTGGTTCAAGTCTCGATGCGTGGAATAACATTGAAAAACGGTTTACCACACTCTCTCGCTCTCATGTTCATCAACTGAAGAATCGTTTAAATGCTACTACTAAAGGATCGAATACGATGGAAATATATCTACAACAAATCAAAAGTCTGAATGATCAACTCACGTTGGCTGGATCGCCAGTTGATAATGAAGATCTGGTGTTAATTACATTGAATGGATTGTCTGATGAGTACCGTGCTTTCAAAACTTCTATTCGCACTAGGTCAACTCCTATTACAATGGAGGAATTGTGTGCTTTGTTGATGTCTGAAGCCATTCATGAAGAAACAGTATATAAGCCTCAATCTTCAACTGATGTTAATGTTGCTTTTGTTGCTTCGAGAGGGAACTACTCTAATCAAGGACATAGAGGTTCTTCTTATTCTAACAGAGGATTCAAAGAAGGTTTTCGAGGTAATAATAGAGGTGGAAGATTTTCCTCCCGTAGAGGTGGTTATAAAGGAGGAAATAGATCTTCTTATTCAGGACATTCTCAAACATCATCTAGTTACACACAAGGCTCACTAAATTCTCAGAATTCTCATGGCTCTACTGGTGGTGTAGTCTATCAGATCTGTGACAAGCCAGGTCATACTGCTTATAACTGCTGGCATCGTCTGAATATGGACTATCAATCTTCTTCAACTAATACATCTACTGGATCTTATAGCTCCTCTCCTTCTCATACCAAGGCCTATGTTGCTTCTGTTCCAGATCAGTCTAGTCCTAACTGGTATATAGATTCTGCTGCATCAACTCACATTACCAATGATATTTCTAACCTCTCTCTTCATGAGCCATATCAAGGGTCTGAACAAGTTACAGTTGGAAATGGATCAGTTCTGCCTATCCACAACACTGGCAATGGTATATTACCCACTCCAACTCATACTTTCCAGTTAAACAATGTTTTACATGTGCCTGGAATAGCTTCAAATCTTGTTTCTGTTCATCAATTAACCAAGGATAATAACTGCACTGTTACTTTTGATTCAAATTCCTTTGTTGTTCAGGACAAACTTCACAAACAAGTCCTTTTTCAGGGCCAGCATACTGATGGTCTCTATCAGGTTTCTCCCACTTGTTCTTCCTCTATCACTCATTCCTGTTTTGCTGTCAAGGCTCCTCAAGACATTTGGCATCAACGTCTTGGTCATCCTTCTGCTGGAAAGTTTCATCATCTTACTAGTAAATTTCATTTTCCTGTTATTAGGACCAATAAAAGAACCTCTTTGTGTTCTCATTGTTGCGTTGCTAAGTCTCATAGACTGCCCTTTACTTTGTCCAATAGCACTGTTGATCAACCTTTGGCTCTCATCCACAGTGATGTATGGGGACCTTTCTTGCCTTCTCTGTCTAGTTATAAATACTATGTGGTGTTTGTTGATGACTATAGTAGATTTACTTGGCTTTATCCTTTGTTTGTCAAAAGTGATGTCTATTCCAAGTTTCTTGAATTCAAAGCATTTGTTGAGAACCAATTCTCTACTTCTCTTAAGGTTTTTCGCACTGATGGGGGAGGTGAATATATTGGGAATCAATTTGCTTCTTATCTTACTTCCAAAGGCATTAAACATGAGTTGTGTTGTCCTTATACTCAATCACAGAATGGGGTAGCAGAGAGGAAACATAGGCATTTAGTTGAAACAACTATTACTTTGTTGCATCAATCTTCTATGCCTCCTAAGTATTGGTTTGATGCACTTGCTACTGCCACTTTTTTGGTTAATAGACTCCCAAGCTCTTCTATAGCTAACCTAACTCCATATGAAAAACTGTATAAACATGTTCCTGATTTCTCTCTTCTCAAAGTCTTTGGCTGTCAATGTTATCCTAGGTTAAGACCCTATAACTCAAATAAGCTTCAACCAAGATCTGTTCCTTGTGTATTTCTTGGATATCATCCATCTTATAAAGGATACAGATGCTTAGATCCAAACACTGGACACATTTACATTTCCAGACATGTGCTTTTTGATGAACTCAGTTTTCCCTTTTCTTCCCACCATAAAACTGCTCCTTCACTTCCAGCTCCTACCTTGGAACAATTGCATTGTTTTTTTTGGTCTTCTCCAGCTCCTCTTTCCTTACCAGAGTCAATTGCTCCTGTCCATTCACCATCCTCATCAAATCTTTCCACTTCTTCCCCTACTATTCCCTCTACTACCATGCAGTCCCCTGTATCTTGTTCATCTCCAAATCTGCCTCCACTTACTGTTGTCTCTCCTCCAGTTGCACAACCATCTCCTAACCAAACAAATTCTCATTCTATGACTACACGATCCAAAGCAGGTATTTTTAAACCCAAGCATCCCTTGTGCCTCTCCACTACTCTTTCCTCTGATTTTTCTCATTGTGAACCTGCCACTGTCAATCAAGCTCTTCAATCTCCACTATGGTCTCAAGCTATGCTTGAAGAGTATCAAGCTTTGCAAAAACAAGGCACTTGGTCCTTGGTACCTTTACCCCCAGGCAAGCATTCCATTGGTTGTAAATGGGTGTTCAAGCTGAAGTGAAATTCTGATGGCAGTATAGCCCGTTATAAGGCTCGTTTGGTAGCAAAAGGGTATTTGCAAGAAGAAGGGATTGACTATCATGAGACGTTCAGTCCTGTGGCTAAACAGCCTACTATTAGGGTGCTTCTCTCTTTAGCCCTTACCTATAACTGGTCCATCAAGCAAATGGACATATCTAATGCTTTTCTCCATGGGACCTTGGATGAAGAGGTGTATCTTACTCAACCTCAAGGGTTTGTTGATTCTCAATATCCTACTCATGTTTGTAGGCTGCACAAAGCTTTATATGGGCTCAAGCAAGCCCCACGGGCCTGGTTTTCTACATTTTCACAGTTTCTCTTCTCCAAAGGCTTCAAGTCTAGTCACTGTGATTCTTCCTTGTTTGTCTTGAACACAAGTACATCAATTACCATCCTTCTCATTTATGTGGATGATATTTTGCTTACTGGAAGTGATCCTACTTTCATCACTCAGTTGGTCTCACAAATGCATGCCTCATTTGCCATGAAGGAACTGGGTACCATGTCTTATTTTCTGGGCATTTCTGTTACCAACACTTCTCAAGGCTATTTTCTGTCACAACAAAAATATGCCTTAGAGATTCTTTCTAAAGCAGGAATGTCAGATTGCAAACCTTCCCCCTCTCCTATGGCTGTCAAGCCTATTCTCTCTCCTACTGCTACAACACTTTTTCCTCAGCCTTCCCTATATCGAAGTCTGGTTGGGGCACTTCAATACATGACTATTACTAGACCTGATTTAGCTTTAGCTGTCAATTTTGCTTGTCAGCACATGCATAACCCTACCGTTGGGGACTTTAAAGCTGTCAAACGTCTTTTGAGGTATCTTAAAGGCACTATTACCCAAGGCATGGTCTTTTCTCTAGGAGACTTTACTCTCACTGCTTACTCTGACTCTGATTGGGCTGGTAACTCTTTGGACCGTCGTTCTACCACTGGATATTATGTGTTTTTGGGTTCCAATCTTATTTCTTGGACAGCTAAGAAATAGCCTACTGTGGCTCGTTCTTCTACTGAGGCGGAATATCGTGCCTTAGCTCAGACCGCTGCTGAGCTTAGTTGGTTGGTTATGTTACTTCATGATCTCGGCTTAACTTCTGTCTCTGCTCCAGTTTTATGGTGTGATAACCTTTCTGCCTTGGCGTTGGCTGCAAATCCTATTTTTCATGCTCGGTCCAAGCACATAGAGGTTGATTACCATTTCGTTCGTGAAAAAGTCATGGCTCGTCAATTAGTTATTCGTCACATTCCCACCATTGAACAGATAGCTGATTTGTTTACCAAGCCTCTCAGTGTGGCTCGTTTCCATTATCTGAAAGCCAAGCTCATGGTGTGTCCTGCTCCCACCATGGTCTTGAGGGGGCATGATAAGAGTACAGATTCATCACAGACTCGATCACAGACAATAGCTCCTTCTGATTAGTTGTAATTAGTTGTAATTGTGGTTATGAGTTTGTTACAGAGTAGTTACTCTTCTAGGTGTACGTGTCATTCAGTTATGCAAGTTGTAGCTTGATTAAGGCGGTGTAGTCAAGTCTATATAGCTTGAGTAAGGCGGTGTAATCAAGTCTATATAAAGACTTCTATTCTCCTCTTGTATGTGTGAATCGATTACAGAAATACAAATATTACATTTCTTCTCATCACTTACGCATATCCAATTGAGCTGATTTTTTCAAGGAAACTCGAAAAATTATTTTAAAATTATTGAACGGTTCGGATCGTTCGTGTGAGACCCAAAAGTGGGTCCCGTAAGCCGATTAGTACAATTTCGGTACATTACCTTTGGTACCTGTAGCATCGCCCATTTCCATATGCATGGGTCTTTAACATTCAAGCCACTGCCTGACGTACTGTACTGGCCACCATACAATGGGCCTAGAGTTCCTGACACAAAATGTCTCCAGGATCGAGGGCGGCCGAGAGTAAATCAATTGCAAATTGAGATGGATTGGCTTGAGTCTCAACCGCCATAGAACTGCTCATTACGTGGCGAGAGAGGTCACAACAGGTGAACATGTGAAAGAGTGGGGACCATCCATCATCTTAAGTACCTAGTTCGGAAAATATGTAATCTAATACCATCTATGTATGTGAGGATTGAGACTTCTAATCAATTGCACTATCCGTGTTCAATTTTAGTATCAATGTACCTGCACTTTCATCTATGCATGTGAGAAGTACCTAGTTCGGAAAATATGTAATCTAATACCATCTATGTATGTGAGGATTGAGACTTCTAATCAATTGCACTATCCGTGTTCAATTTTAGTATCAATGTACCTGCACTTTCATCTATGCATGTGAGGATATCAACTTATTTTTATTCATTTTAATTTTTACATAATACTTTTTTCTCGTTACCAATTTTTTCCTTTCCAAAAACGAACAAAGGTTGCACCTAAATTTTTGGTGTACCTATTTCAACTAAATTAAATCTAATAATGTATATACCAAGAAACGAACAAAAATGCAACAACGTGAGAGATCAAGGTAAATTCTAAGTCTTCTAGCTAAAATCAAGTTGTTCAACGGAAAGTCCAAAAGTTCAACAAAACAAAGGGCCAAAATACTACGTAATAAAAAATCAAACTGTTCAACGGAAAGTCCAAAAGTTCAACAAAACAAAGGTCTAAAATACTAAGAAATTAAAATAAGGCCTTGTACCGGTACAAATTGGATCTACGAACTTCAAATGTTGTGATCAAACGTCATTTTAAAACAGATTGTATGCGTTAGTAGGACAAAATAACGCATTCTTAATACACGCAATAGGACTGAACACTAACGCATTTGGAAAATGCATTATACTTTTAAAATAATGCAGTTTAGTTACGCGTGGTTACAACATATACTGAGCCCTAGGCTAACCTCGCGTGCAAAGTTGGCAATTAACGGCTATAACACATTTTAAGAATGCGTGAAAGTGCTAGTTTTGTAATATGTTTGAAAAGATAGCTACTTTCTGAATAAGTTTCACAAATTGTGCTACTTCAATAAATAAAAACTCTCTTTGCTACCAATCAAGTGGCGCGTAAAAGATTAGCTCAATTAAACAACTGTCAGTAAGGCAGGGGAACAAACCAAACTGCTGGAGTTTAAAAGCTGGTACAAAAAAACTAATCTTCATCATCTTTTTCAAACTCGTTTACATTTTCAACCCAAATTCAGATAAATTAATATCTGCTCAATCGACTGGTGATGTTTATAAATTTCAAATTACTTGAGATCGATTCAAGTTTGGCTCGATTAAATCTTAAATAGATTTATCTTATATACAAACCAAACTCAAGTTCGACTTATTTAATTTGATTATCGACCCTACCGATACGCTCCTATTACTAGTATATTTATTGTTAACGATTAATTTTGGTATATTTTTTATGAAAAAGTAACTTTTGTACTCCATTCTTTATAAGTTCATTTCTAAAAATATCTTTTAGTGATTCAAATTAAGCACACCATAATTCCTAGTGCACAATAAATAACAAATTTTAAAATTCATTAATATTAACAAAAATTGAAGTGCAGAATTATTTCCCTTTGCTTTCTGCGATAAATGATAAAAGGCATAGCGCTCTAAATATAAAACTAGGTGCAAGGCGTCATGCCTTGCATGATCGTCATGTCCGTTGTTTTGAGCCGTCAATGTATAACTTTTTGTTACTTGGTGGTAATCCAAAGCATATTACATTCATTTTGATAATATCACGCCCTCAAATTTAGGATATAAGTAAAGAACACCATTTCACAAATTGTCAATAAATTTTTAGTCAAAGTCTAAGCATTTCCCACAAGTCAAAGTCAAACCTACACAATAGTCAAGAGTCAACCGGATACCCGTACCCGTAAGATAAATACATAAGTTTTAAATATTAAGATTACAACTTCCCAAAGTCAAAAGATGGAATATAATAAAGTTATTAGTTCATCTCTTAAAAAATATAGAACAAAAGATGATCAAATAACTTGTCACATGTCATGTCTTTAACCCACATCCAAGTACTCTATGCAACCAACTCATGCTCTGTGTGTAGTACCCGAAATTTTGTTCGGATGAGCTCACTAGCCCAATAGAGAAACATCTACCAAAACTAAATGCAAGTGAAATGAAGGTGCAAGACGGAAATTGAATAAGGAGTTCACGTAACAATGCATATGATTTGCAAGAACCCAAAAGAATGAATTATACCCTTCTAGGCCACTAGATTCTCTTATTAACAACTCATCGTACTTGATACATACCCAACTTCTCGTTCGTGTCAAACACGCCCAATTCATCACGTCATCATTTATTCGTCATTTTAAGTATTAGAGATTCCTAGCTTCTCTCTTGGAAGTGCCCAATGGTCCTAGTATCCTTCCGGGTATCGCTAAACCCCGTGTATTCTTCCCCTTAGCCAAGGCATACTCCTAGCGACACATTCATTGGATGGCCCTAGTATCCTTTCGGACGTCTAATAACCCCGTGTCCATCATTTCAATCATTCCTTTTCGATTAAAGTTCATATCACTCACGTAAGTGTCATTGTACAATAAAATCTCTTATCACCAATCAACAGTGTCACGTGTCCGTACTCGACATAAAAGCATAATCAAGGTTCGTACCACGCCCGTATCCCATTAGATAAACTAAAGATTCATATAGCAACAATAAGATGAACTAACAACTAATTTAAGGAGAAGATCAATAGAAGTACAGATCAAGCATGAATCACAACTAATTTGACTAGAAAGTGGGTTTCTTAAAGGGTATTCAACAAATCATGCGAGATTGATCAAGTATAAGAGTAATACACATATCAAATCTTCACATACACTTAGTAGAAGTAGAAATTCCCTACCAAAGAGAGTTTTGAGCAAAACCCTAACAAAACCAAGGCATGACCTCCAAACGTCAAGAATCGTCTCCCTTCGAGTTTGAAATCAAGATCCAAGCTCTAAATCAAGTAGATAACGTGCATCAAGAGAGAGAGAGAGAGAGAAAGAGAAAGAGAGAGGGAGAGAGAGAGAGAAATATGATAAAACTGAAAATAAGACCATGAGGTGAACCCTTACCTCAATGAGTGGCAAAACCCGAAATCAATGAGAGTATGATGTTCAAACACGTAGATCTTGAAGATTGAGGTGAAAACACAATAATTTGAAGTAAAAATAGGGTTAAATTCCACGGGGACCCCCCTCATATGTTCCAATTTTCTATGGAGACCTCCTAACCTTTAAAAATGTCCTTAGTCACCCCCTCATCTTTCACCGTTAACCATTCAGACCCCTTCTGTTACACAACCGTTTGCTGCTAAGAGTAATGTCATTCATTTGGGCATTCTTCAGACCAAAATGCCCTTAAACACTAAACAACACTATATATATATATACACACACACACACACACACAAGTAAGCCTTATTTCCTCCATGGAACCTTGCAAGAACAGCACCAAGCAACCCATCAGTGACTCACAACGAAGAGATGCAAAGGGGAAAAAGGAACATAAAATAACGGAATGAAATACTTTCTTACATCAGCTAATGATTTTATTGAAGAATTTGAGTTTGCTTTAATTCCAAAGGATCACTTGCAAAGTAAAAGTAATTTCTTCCACAGACCTATTTCAGTCATTAACAGACAAACGAACTAAAAAATGAACATACATACTACTTGTGTTTTCTTGTTTTCTAATTCATTGACTAAACAAACAGATCCGTCCATGAAAAGGATATAAAAACTAGGGTTGTAAAAAAAAAACCCATGAACCGTGAATCGGAACTGGACCGAACCGGACCGTAGGTTTTGGATTGGGTTCGTGGATTAATGGTCCAGACACAGATTGAAAAACTAGAAAACCGTGCGTCGTGGTTTGGTCCATGGATTTTCATAAAAGAACCGTGGATAAACCGAACCGGACCGTGAGAATTTAATCAATAAAAATATATATATTTATATATATATAATATTGGGATAAAAATAATTAAACATATTATTCTTAATTTCATACCCTAAATAGGTGAATGTGGTATAACTGAAAAGTAAAGGTGCAAACTATAATTAACAATTGAAATTTTGCTTGCACGTATATTAGCTACTCCCGGACTAGGGATTGGTCGTGGTGAAGACTTTTGTTTACTCGTTTTATATTATGCTGCTTCTGCATCTTTTTACTACTGCTAGTGGTACTCTCTTGAATGTGAATCTCTTTGAATCATTTTGAAGCAATGTAGTTGGTGACTTGGTGTTGTTTATTAAAACTTAAAAGCTACAAATGAATTTGTTCCAAAAGTTACATTGAGAATGTGAATGTGGAATATGTTTTTTTTATTTTGTGGAATGTTATAATCCGTGGATAAACCGTGAACCGAACCGTGATTTTTTTTATTGTTTCGGAACCGGACCATAGACTTTTGGTTTGGACACGGATTGCTTTACATTGGACCGTAGACTTTTGGTTCGGTCCTCGGATTCATACTAATCCGCACCAAACCGGACCGTTGACACCCTTAATAAAAACAAAAGGCATGACAAGGATGCTTTTTTTCCTTGTTTTCCACCCGTCGTTTACCTCCAGCAGGCGTGTAACACAGAAGCATGCGTGGATCTCAGTCACGTCCACGCGCGAACTTCAAACGGCGTTTGAGACCTTTACGGACGTCGTATCAAGGTCGCACTGGCAGCTTTGTAACCGTGTCACCCTAGACAAATTAAAATTTGTGGTCAAAAACTGATTTTGATCAGTTTTTCAACTCTGCAATTCTGCAAATTTTGGGTAGCCACGGCCAAAAACACACCCACTCCAGTGCAGAACCCTCGAGCTCTGTTTTAGCGTCGCAC